>JARQOC010000004.1:474399164-475806664 GCA_033576535.1 Allobates femoralis
GAGAGAGAGAGAGCGAGCCAGAGAGAATGAGAATTCCAGCATTATAACTGATCCCCTGTAGAAATCAGCTCTGCAGAGATAGCAGATAGCAGCACCTCACAGAATTCACAGATCAAGATGATAAGGTATCCTAGCAACATCAGCAACGTTAAAGCCAAAAGAGCAATAAAAGAATCATATATCACAGAGGAACCAGAAACTCTATTTGCAGATTTTACTGAGAAAGAAAACAGAAAGACAAATGACATCTTCTACACTGATCAGCCAGATGCCTGGCACACAGCCGTGTGCAAATACTATAAAAACATTCTAAAAGGTGGCATCAGCAAGGGGCGACAAATCAGAGTAATAAACCCACAAGATGAAGATGTCTCACTCACCGTTAATTTATACCATTCAGGCACAATAGTCATACAGGGCAATGAGGAGAACCTTCAGGCATTTGAGGCAAATTTCCCTCATATAAAAGTCAAGGCCCAAACATATAAAGTAGCAAAGCCAGCACGTAGGAAGAGTAATGGGCCCACACGTACTACAAAGAGGACCACCAGGGACCCCCCTGCAGCCCAAAACCCTGATAATGCTCTCCCCTCACTGGAGACCCTTAGAGAATGCCTGTCTCAGCTGGAGAGGGACTTCACACTGCTTAAAGAAGAGATCCAAAGGCAGACAAACGACCCCACAGCTGCAGAGGTAACCAGACTGAAGAGTGAACTGGACTCAGCCATGCAGGGAATCAAACACGAAATATATGATTTAAAACAAGAAAATGCTAGATTAAAGAACAAATAGCAAACCTAAAGACCCTGACACTACCCTTAACACAGGAGAGAGACCCAGGGAAGGAGATAGGTGAAGACCCAATGAGAGCCAACAGCCACATCACCACGAACGCAAACAACTGTATAAATACTGAGAGCAAGTCAGAAAATAATCAAGAAACACAGAATGAGCCAGAGCCAAGCATCAAACAACCCCAAGTCAAAAGCAACAGCAGCAGCAGAACACAACAACACAACAGAGCAACAAGCAGAACAGAAGCTCTCACCGGAGCAGCCAACAACCACATCCTGATATAGTCCTGATTATAGACTCTAATGGAAGATACCTCAACACAAGACGACTCTTCCCTGGAAAAAGGGTTTCTAAAATCCACTGTCCAACCATAGAACAAGCAACAGCAGTTATTAATGACCCATATTTCACCAACCCAAACCACATCATCATACATACAGGCACCAATAATCTCGAGAAACAACACCAGCAGGTAGCAGGACAACTATACCAGCTAGCAAAGACTACACAACAAAATTTCCCCGGCAGTAAAGTTATCCTCTCGTCGCTGCTACCAAGAAATGATTCACTCATATACATCACCCAAGACGTCAACAGAGAGCTGGCAGCCAAGATCACCACTACGCTAGACATCACCCTGGCACAACATCCCGCCATTAACACCCACCACCTGTATGATGACAAGTATCTCAACAACCAAGGAGTCAGCGTTTTTGCCAAAGAACTAAAAGACATAGTATTCAACAGAGTCCCCAGACCAAGAAACCATGCAGACCGAAAACCGGTAGAAAGATCACCAACAACTGACAGACCTAAAATGGAATACGCTCAACAAACTGAAAACCGCAACAAGTATGTAAAACAAGCCCATGAGAGACACAGACCATGGAAGACACCACCTGCCCCACACAGAGTGAAGCACAGCAGAGACCTGGCAGACATAAAGACCATGCTCAGCTCTGTGCACAAGGCACTCATGCGACTGGACCAATCACCTACAACAAGGTCACCAGTCAGAAATCCAAGATGTCCTATGCAGGACAGCCCATTACAAGGCACACACCTACACCATGTCAACCCTCATCATTAGTAGCTGGAACATCCAGGGCCTGAACGCTTCTGCCTTCGGATGTAAGACAAACGACCCAGACTTTAATCAGAGACTGAAAAACATTGATATACAGATCCTCCTAGAAACATGGACTAAGACAAATAATGAATCCTATGTCCCCACCGGATACAGGGAATTCTCTGTCTCCGCCCTGAAAAACAAAAACATCAAACAGGGCCGGAGCTCAGGAGGAATATTAGTCTGGTACAAAGAGGAGCTCCATGAACATATCAGAGCCGTGAAGAGAGGAGACAGCCACATCTGGATAAGGATAAGCCGCTCCATCCTCACCTCCCAGGCTGACATCTACCTGTGTGCAGCGTACGTGGCTCCTCCTGAGTCTCCATACTTCAACCCAGACAGCTTTGAGACCCTAAAAATTGAAGCTGCCCACTTCCAGACTCTGGGCACTGTTCTCATCTATGGAGATCTCAATGCAAGGACTGGAAGGGAAAGAGACTACTTGACCACTGATGGAAACATCCATATATTTGGAGCAGATACCGACTGTGATAACCCAGTGCACACCGACAGGAACAGCTATGACTGTACAGTCAACAAAAGCGGCAGAACACTGCTGAACCTATGCCGAAGCCTGGGACTTCGTATCCTCAATGGCCGCACCAAGGGAGACTCATTGGGAAGACATACCCTAAACTCCCATGTGGGCAGCAGTGTGATAGACTATGCCATCACAGATATGGACTCTACAAATATTGGTGCCCTCCTAGTCACCCCACAAACACACCTGTCAGACCACAACCAACTGCTTCTATACATCAAATCCACAAACAAATCATCCCACAAACCGCGCAAAAGACCGGTCTCTTTAACTTACCGCCATCCTTCAAATGGTCCAAGATGTCGGCCCCAAAATATAAAGATGCCATCAATAGACCAGAGATCAAGAAGAAACTCCAACACTTCCATACTGATGTGTATGAGCCTAACCCAGAAGGAGCAGAACTGGCGGTAAGGGACCTCAACAACATTCTGTATGCCATGGCGGAAATGTCCGACCTGAAAAAAAGCATCAACAAGAGGCCGAGTAAACCAAATCCCAACAACTGGTTTGATAAAGAATGTAAGACCATGCGGAAGGCCCTAAGAATGGCCTCAAATGAAAAACACAGAGACCCAAACAACCCCACTGTGAGAGAAGCCTACCACACCATACAACGAAGTTACAAAGCCATCCTCAGGAAGAAAAAGCAAAACCACATCTCCACCAAACTCCTCCAACTCCAAGACGCCCTGGAAGACAACAGATTCTGGGAACTGTGGAATCAACTTGGTTCTAACCAGAAAAGCAACAGCCTCCACATCCAGAGCGGCCACATCTGGCTCCAGTACTTCAAGGACCTTTACAAAGACATCCCAAGTGAAGACCTGAGCCCGGCACAAGAAGAGCTTGTGAGAAAACTGAAAGATATGGAGGAAAAGATCAAAGATTTCCAAAATCCTCTGGATACACCATTCACAATGCCAGAAATAGCAGAAAGGATCACAAAGATAAGAGGTAAAAAAGCCAGCGGTCCAGACGGGATCCTCCCAGAAATGCTAAAATACAGCCCACCAGACATCCTGGCTGCGATAACAAAACTATTTAATATCGTACTGCAGGCTGGCTACTTCCCCAAAATCTGGAACCAAGGCCTCATAACCCCAATACACAAAAACGGGGACAAGTACGATCCAGCAAATTACCGGGGGATATGTGTCAGCAGCAACCTGGGCAAACTCTTCAACAGCATCCTGAACAAGAGGATCCTCACCTTCCTCACCGAACACAACGTCCTCAGCAAGAGCCAAGCAGGGTTCATGCCGAACCACCGCACCACTGACCACATCTATACTCTGCACAGCCTCATCAAGAGCCACGTCCACAATACAAAGAACGGGAAAATATACGCTTGTTTCGTGGACTTCAAAAAGGCCTTTGACTCAGTGTGGCACCCAGGATTATTCCTAAAACTGCTGGGGAGCGGAATAGGAGGCAAAACATATGATGTCATCCGAAGCTCCTACACTGAGAACAGCTGCAGCGTGAGGGTCAATGGAAGGAGGACGGCCTATTTCCAACAAAGCCGAGGAGTGAGACAGGGCTGCAGCCTCAGTCCAACGCTCTTTAACATCTACATCAATGAGCTGGCGGTGGCCCTGGAGTCCTCCTCAGCACCAGGACTCGCTCTCCATGACTCCCAGGAGAAATTTCTGCTGTATGCCGATGACCTCGTGCTGTTATCCCCAACCGAGAAAGGCCTCCAAGATCATCTGAACATCCTAGAGACCTTCAGCAGCACATGGGCAATGCCAATCAACCAGAAGAAAACTAATACCATGGTGTTCCAGAAAAGAAACCAGAAACCTGCTGGCCATCCTCCTTTCACGATAGACAACTGCCCACTTACAGAAACCAACAAGTACACCTACCTGGGCCTAGAACTCAGCCAATCAGGGAGCTTCAAGCAAGCCATAGAGTTACTGAAAGACAAGGCTTCCAAAGCCTTCTATGCCATAAGAAGACGTCTATATCATCTCAAGGCACCAGTAACAGTCTGGCTAAAAGTCTTTGACTCCACCATTGCCCCAATCCTTCTTTACGGCAGTGAGGTCTGGGGTCCAGTCTCCTACCCAAACTGGTCAAAGTGGGACGCCGGGCCGACTGAAATATTCCACCTAGAGTTCTGCAAGCATCTTCTCCAAGTCCATCGGAGCACATCAAACAGCGCCTGCCGAGCAGAGCTGGGGAGACTCCCGCTACACCTCGAGATCCAGAAGAAGGCGCTGTCATTCAAGGCTCATCTACAAAGCAGCAGTCCCAGCTCCTACCATCACAAAGCCCTCCTGCACCAGGAAGCCCCAGGAAGCCTCCCAACACAAAGTACCCAAAGACAGCCTGACCAAGCCACCAACCCACATGGCCTGACAAAAGGCGAAATCCAGAAGATGGTACACAAAGGCAAAGAGGAATATCTCAGCATCTGGAGGAATGACAAACAAATCACAGAAACTGACGATATACCAGAACCTACAGAGAGAGTACAAACTGGCGCCATACCTAGAGAAACTGGAAAACCCCAAAGAGCGACAGATCCTGAGCCGGTACAGACTGAGCGCCCACAGCCTACTCATCGAATCCAGGCGACACCGACAGAACTACAAGCCCGAGAGAGCAGACTGTGCCAGCAGTGCCCCCAGGAGGTCGTGGAGGATGAGGCCCACTTCTTACTGAGGTGCCCTAAGTACTCCGCAGTGAGAGACACTCACTTCAAGAGACTGTCTGATCTCCTCCCAGACTTCACCTCCATGGAGGAGGAAGAGAAACTGCAAATAGTACTGGGGGAAGAAGAAAGTGCAGCGGCCATAGCAGCGCAATATGTCAGTGCCTGCCACAGACTAAGAGGAGACTGATATGCCATGGACTTCTGTACCCCAACCCTGAACACTTCCCTATCCCCCAACTAAGAGCCTGATATGCCATGGACTTATATACCCCACCCTGGACATTTCCCTATCCCCCAACTAAGAGCCTGATATGCCGCGGACTTATATACCCCACCCTGGACATGTCCCCATCCTCTGAAGCGGGGGTCTCGGACTCCGGGCCTCGAGGGCCGCGCTCGGTCCGGGTTTTCGGGGTTTCCTCGGAATTTGACGGTTGGTCATTTGATTACCGGCCGTCGGGTGCTGCGGAGATCCTGGGGGCCTGCACTGTGTGCGGCCCTCGGGCCTGGAGCTTGAGGCCCATGCTCTAAAAGGACCCCGATATATCATGGACTTCAATATGCCTACCCACTCCCCACTCCCGTCCCCTATTTTTACTATTTGCTTTGGCAATGCTGATATTTACTTAGTCCTGCCAATAAAGCTCATTTGAATTTGAATTTGAGAGAGAGAGCGCGAGCCAGAGAGAGAGAGAGAGAGAGGAGAGAGAGAGGAGAGAGGAGAGAGAGAGAGAGAGAGATAAAGAGAACGAGCGAGCAGAGAGAGAGAGAGAGAGAGAGAGAGAGCGCGAGCCAGAGAGAGAGAGAGCGAGCCAGAGAGAGAGAGAGCGAGCCAGAGAGAGAGAGCGAGCCAGAGAGAGAGAGAGAGAGAGAGAGAGAGGAGAGCAGAGAGAGAGAGGAGAGAGAGAGAGAGAGAGAGAGCAGAGAGAGAGCCAGAGAGAGAGCCAGAGAGAGAGAAGAGAGAGAGCAGAGAGAGAGAGCCGAGAGAGAGAGAGCCAGCAGAGAGAGGAGAGAGAGCAGCCAGAGAGAGAGAGAGAGAGCGCGCCAGCCAGAGAGAGAGAGAGAGCGCCAGCCAGAGAGAGAGAGAGAGCGCGCCAGCAGAGAGAGAGCCAGAGAGAGAGAGAGAGCGCGCGAGCCGAGAGAGGAGCGAGCCGAGAGAGAGAGAGAGAGAGCAGAGAGAGAGGGGAGAGAGGAGAGAGAGAGAGAGAGAGAAGAGCCAGAGAGAGAGAGAGCGCAGAGCCAGAGAGCACGAGCCAGAGAGAGAGAGAGAGATAGAGATAGAGAGAGAGAGAGCGCGAGCCAGAGAGAGAGAGAGAGGAGAGGCCAGCCAGAGAGAGAGAGGCGAGCCAGAGAAGAGAGCAGCGAGCCAGAGAGAGAGCAGAGAGAGCGCCAGCCAGAGAGAGAGAGAGAGCGCAGCAGAGAGAGAGAGAGCGCCAGCCAGAGAGAGAGAGAGCGCAGCCAGAGAGAGAGAGAGCGCCAGCAGAGAGAGAGAGAGCGCCAGCCAGAGAGAGAGGAGAGAGCGTGAGCCAGAGAGGAGAGAGAGAGAGATAGAGAGAGAGAGAGGAGAGCCAGAGAGAGAAGAGAGCGCGAGCCAGAGAGAGAGAGTAAGAGAGCGCAGCGAGCCAGAGAGAGAGAGCGCGAGCCAGAGAGAGAGAGAGAGAGAGAGAGCCAGAGAGAGGGGAGAGCCGAGAGAGAGAGAGAGCACGAGCCAGAGAGAGGGGAGAGAGAGAAGAGCGAGCAGAGAGAGAGAGAGAGAGAGAGAGGAGAGCGCGAGCCAGAGAGAGCGCAGCAGAGAGAGAGAGCGCCAGCCAGAGAGAGAGAGCGCGCAGCCAGAGAGGAGAGAGCGAGCCAGAGAGAGAGAGAGAGAGCGAGCCAGAGAGAGAGAGCGCCAGAGAGAGAGAGAGGCCAGCAGAGAGAGAGAGCCAGAGAGGAGAGAGCGCAGCAGAGAGAGAGAGAGAAGGCGCCAGCAAGAGAGAGAGAGAGGAGAGAGCGAAGAGAGAGCGACCAGAGAGGAGAGAGAGAGAGAGAGAGCGAGAGAGAGAGAGAGAGAGCGAGCCAGAGGAGAGAGGAGAGAGAGAGAGACGAGAGAGAAGAGAGAGAGAGAGAGCGGAGAGAGAGAGAGGAGGAGAGCGAGAAGCGAGAGAGGAGAGAGCGGAGAGCGAGAGGACGAGACGAGAGGAGAGCGAGAGAGAGCGAGCAGACGGAGAGAGAGCGAGACGAGAGAGAGAGAGGCCAGCCAGAGAGAGAGAGAGCGAGCCAGAGAGAGAGAGAGCGCAGCAGAGAGAGAGAGGAGGCCAGCCAGAGAGAGAGAGAGCGCGAGCCAGAAGAGATGGAGCCAGAGAGCAGAGAGGCGAGCCAGAGAGAGAGAGGAGCGAGCCAGAGAGAGAGAGGGCCAGCCAGAGAGAGAGAGCCAGCAGAGAGGAGAGAGAGAGAGAGGAGAGAGAGACCGGGGCCAGAGAGAGAGGCACGAGCCAGAGAGAGAGAGCGAGCCAGAGAGAGAGAGAGAGAGAGAGCGCCAGAGAGAGAGAGAGAGCCAGAGAGAGACGGAGAGAGAGCGAGCCAGAGAGAGAGAGAGAGAGAGAGAGAGAGAGAGTAGAGATAGAGAGAGAGAGCGCGAGAGAGAGAGAGAGAGAGAGAGGCCAGCCAGAGAGAGAGAGAGCGCGAGCAGAAAGAGAGAGCGAGCCAGAGAGAGAGAGAGAGAGGAGCAGAGGAGAGAGGAGCGCAGCCAGAGAGAGAGGAGAGCGAGCCAGAGGAGAGAGACGAGCCAGAAGAGAGAGAGCGCGAGAGAGAGAGAGAGCGGGAGAGAGAGGAGAGGAGAGAGAGAGAGAGAGCCGAGCCAGAGAGAGAAGAGCAGCGAGCCAGAGAGAGAGGAGAGAGGCGCGGCAGAGAGAGCGAGAGAGAGAGAGAACGAGCCAAGAGAGAGAGATAGACGAGAGGAGAGACAGAGAGAGGAGCGAGCCAGAGAGAGAGGAGCGCGAGAGAGAGAGAGGAGCCAGAGCAGAGAGAGAGAGAGGCAGCCAGAGAGAGAGGAGCGAGAAGAGAGAGCGAGAGCAGCCAGAGAGAGAGAGAGAGAGAGCGCCAGCCAGAGAGAGAGAGCGAGAGAGAGCGAGAGAGGAGAGAGCGAGAGAGAGAGAGAGAGAGGAGAGACGCCAGCCAGAGAGAGAGAGAGAGAGCGCAGCCAGAGAGAGAGAGAGAGAGAGAGGAGCGCCAGAAGAGAGGAGGAGAGAGAGCGCGAGCCAGAGAGAGAGAGAGCAGGCCAGCAGAGAGAGAGAGAGACAGAGAGCAGCAGAGAGGAGCAGAGAGAGAGAGCGAGCCAGAAGAGAGGGGCAGAGAGAGAGAGAGAGCCAGAGGGAGAGGAGAGAGAGAGAGGAGAGAGAGAGAGAGAGAGAGCAGAGAGAGAGAGGCAGCCAGGAGAGAGAGAGCGCAGGAGAGAGAGAGAGCGAGCCGAGAAGGAGAGAGAGAGCCAGAGAGAGAGAGCGAGCGAGAGAGAGGAGGAGAGGAGAGAGAGAGAGCGAGCAGAGAGAGAGGAGAGAGAGAGAGCGGAGCGAGAGGAGAGACGAGAGAGAGAGAGAGAGAGGAGAGAGCGAGAGCAGAGAGCAGAGAGAGAGACAGCGCGAGCAGAGAGAGAGAGAGAGAGAGACGCGAGCCAGAGAGAGAGAGAGAGAGAGCGCGAGCCGAGAGAGAGAGAGAGCAGGAGCGGAGCCAGAGAGAGAGAAGAGAGAGCAGGCGAGAAGCCAGAGAGAGAGAGAGAGGAGAGAGCGCGAGCCAGAGAGAGAGAGAGAGCGAGAGCGCGAGCCAGAGGGAGAGCGGAGAGAGAGAAGGAGCGCGAGCCAGAGAGAGAGAGAGAGAGCGCGAGCCAGAGAGAGAGAGAGAGAGCGCGAGAGCCGAGAGAGAGAGAGAGAGAGAGAGGAGGAGAGAGAGCGCGAGCCAGAGAGAGAGAGAGAGAGAGAGAGAGAGGCGAGCCAGAGAGAGGAGAGAGAGAGAGAGAGAGGGCGAGCCAGAGAGGAGAAGAGGAGAGCCAGAGAGAGGAGAGAGAGAGAGAGAGCAGAGAGCGCGAGCCAGAGAGAGAGAGACAGAGAGGGAAGATGAGGGCGCGACTCTCAGAGGGCGCGACTCTCAGAGGGCGAGACTCTCAGAGGGCGAGACTCTCAGAGGGCGAGACTCTCAGAGGGCGAGACTCTCAGAGGGCGAGACTCTCAGAGGGCGAGACTCTCAGAGGGCGAGACTCTCAGAGGGCGAGACTCTCAGAGGGCGAGACTCTCAGAGGGCGAGACTCAGACTGTCCCGGAGATTGGAAGTGAACCTTTGACAGTCAGTGGAGTGTATTATGTAAAGACTCGCAAAGCCATTGCGAGTGAGGCTTTGCGAGTTAGGCTTCGAGAGGCAGCCACGTCCACGACGATGGAAGTAGCGCCGAATATGACGGAAGTGCGCTACGGCAATTATATATTAGATATTAGATTCCCTTTTCAAATGCACCCTTGATCATTTCATTATACTTTAAGAATATTCCTATCGAGGGATCTCTTTCTAATTTCTCAATATTCTTTATCATTTAAAATTCTCCTTCCTTCCTCCACATACCAATCCCTAACCATAATTACAATCCCCCCCCCTTATCTGCACACTATCACCTCCTCCTCATTCTTACGAAGAGAGGTGATTGCTGCTCTTTCCCCTTTTGTCATTGTCTTTTATTCTGGGGTTTGTAATAGTGCGTACCTCTTCAATATCACTTGCTGGAAAGCCCCTATCTGTGACCCTTTATGGTGTATGTACCACACCCCTTCACATCTACATGTTTAATTTCATTTCTCTCATCCTTATTTTCAATATCTCTTAAGGGCCTGTCACACGTGTCAATGTCGCCCGCGATATCGCTCATGCGTCACATATTATTCATCGCCTGAGCGATGTGGAATTATCGCAGGTAAGGCTGGGGTCACACACACAGATATTTGTGCAGATATTGTTCACAGATCTCTGGTTGCAGTGAAATCATGGACACATGGTTCCATTTTGTGGCTGTGTACAAATGGAACAATCTGTCCATGATTTCACTGAAACCAGAGATCTGTGAACAATATCTGCCCAGATATCTGTGTGTGTGACCCCAGCCTATGATGTCACACGCGTCAATATGACCCAGCGATGCGGTGATGTCGCCATCTTGCGAGCGATTTTATTTAGTCGCTTGTACGATGTCAAAATAGAAAATACGTCGCTGAGTTTAGTGTCACACGCAGCGATGCACAAGGTCTACTGAGCGATGAGCGACAGGTTTTACATCTGGCAGTGAAACCTGCGATCGGCGATCAGCGACATATCGCTGGTTGCATCGCTTGGTCACACGCTTCAATGTCGCTCCTGCATCACTTTTACGTCGCTTGAGCGACTGAAAATCCGTGACGTATGAGCGACATTGACAGCGATATCGACGCATGTGACATCCCCTTTACTTCTTCTATTGAATCTACCATTTTTGATGCCCCCATTCTACTTCTTTCTTCCATGATGAAGTGTCGCTCAACTGTTAACTTCCTAAAAAATTCATTAAAGTCTAAAAATAAGGAAAAATTATCTGTACCTGAGGATGGACTAAAATAGAATCCCTTTCCAAGTAATGATATCTCGTCATTATCAAGAGTATATCTTGACAAATTACAGATACCCACTTGCTTCTCTAGATCTACATAGATCAAAGTATATCGCAGAAAAAACTAAAAGCTATCAATTTTTTTTCTGAGATTGACTCCTCCTCCCCTACAACCTGTCACTCTTTCTTTTGGGCTGTCGTCTCTGAACCAATGGAAAAAACTTATCTTGCCATCCTTCAGGTTTCCTCTACTATTCAGATCTTTCAATGACTCCATTATTGGTGGGGTATCCACTTCATTGTTACTTTGCCCTAACCTGGTTGTTATGGATCCCGTATTAGTATTTTCTATTACTTGTGATACGAGTTCTAAAATAGTTTCTACACTTATTCTCTCTTTAGATGAAAATGTTACACTTAAATCCATAATAATGTCACTTTACTATTGTTCTGGGATGTATCTATCTTGTTGTGTCATTTTCTCTATTTTTGGTATTTATAGGTGGTGTAGTTGTTTCTCTACTAGATTCACTTCCTTGTTCTTCATCTCTAGTATGGACCTAGTCTTTTAGTTGTTGGATACTCTCTTCTCCTTCTACCTCCTTATCTCTAATAGGGACCTTCTCCTCATGTTTTTGTGTACCCTCCTCTCTCTCTTTTATTTTCTCCAATTTGATTAGAGCTCATTCTTTCTCTTTCCTCATCTCTATTACTTTCAATAATTGTAATGGGATTTGTAATTGAACTGTGAATAAAATTTATATTTATACTATTTTGTGACTCCCTCTGTGATTTCTCCATATTCTTTTTCTCTCCTATATTTTCTACTAATGATGTGAATAATTCTAGTGACCCCCCAATTTCTGTAGTTTCATGTATTGTAAAAAGTATAAAATTATTTAAATAATTATCCATTTGTGTTGAAGTAATATTATAACAGTGAGGTAAAATTATCTCATTACATTTAATTCAAGATAGATTATAATCCACCTTTTCCCCGTCCTCTCCATTGATGTTATCTCTAATTGGCTCATTTATTTTTGGAGTCTCCTCGTTCTTATTTATTTTATTGCTGTTATTTATGTAATTATTTAATAATTTTGCTGTAGAAAGTTTTTTATGTTGTTCATTAAACATTTTTTGTTGTTCGGTTCGTAAATTTATTGATGAATCATTTGTCCCTAAATTTATTTTTATATGCTTAAAATTAGTTGTTTCTCCTTTTGTTTTTTCTTTAGTTTGATTCTCCGTCTCATTTATCCCCACTACTTGAGACTGGGGGCTAGAGGTATCCATTTCTTCCTCATTTATTTCCTTCATTTTAGATTTTCTATCCCTTACTAACTTAGTGGCTTTCTTTTTTACTATATCCTCCTCAAATTTATTTAATTTAACCTTCATATTAAGATCCATTTCCTTA
Organism: Allobates femoralis; assembly: GCA_033576535.1. Lineage (NCBI taxonomy): Eukaryota > Metazoa > Chordata > Amphibia > Anura > Aromobatidae > Allobates > Allobates femoralis. The sequence goes on from JARQOC010000004.1 coordinate 474,411,314, forward strand.
AATTCTGTCGTCATAGAAAACTAATCAAGATCATTTCTAAGGTGGTTGGCTTCCTCTAGAGCTTTATCTGCCATAGAATTCCTTTTATCTATTAATAACCTCATCCTACCTATTGAACACTGTGTTCAGTAATCATCCATATCTTTGTAAATGCCAGATCCTGTGGAAAGGATGATTTTTGTGACAATTTCAACCCTTTTGGGACTAAACCTTCCACAATGTACCTACCGTTCAAGTATCATGGTGTCTATATGGTTAATGATTTCGGTTTTACTTTTGTTCTCATACTCTGAGAACAAACCCATCATTTTTTTCTTATCTTCACTAATATTTAAATCTTTGTTTGCACTATAATTTTCCTCCAATTGTGCATACATGCTCCCAAGTACATCAGATATTAATAAACCCTATGCATGTTCCTGTTTAACATAAAAAATTCCATATTGCTATATATCTAATTATTACACACTTCTTATACACTTAAATTCTCAAATGATTTTACCCATATATATATATTAGTACTATTAGTCCACAATCATTAATTAGTCCACAATCATTAACACTTTTGCAGTATCCTTATCTGTTTAGTGATTGCTTCTTAGTAACAGGTCCGCTGTTTGAGGAAAATCCTTCCCTGCAGCTCCCAGATGGAGTTCACTTTTTTTTTTTTAGCACATTTTCTTTAGCATGTTCCTGCTGAAATTATAGTAAATGTTGATAAGTGAATTATTATTATTACACCATTTTTTATGTAAAAGGGGAAGGAAAAGGAAAAAAAAAAGTGTTAAATTTTAAAATCTTATATATTTTTATGAATTTTACGGTATTTTTATAAATGTGTGATAATATTGTAAATATTATATAATGAAATGATATACGGTATATTTTAAAAGAATAGGTAAGCTAGTATAGGAATAAATTGTTATGTGTTTTAGACAGACTAAAGATTAGGGAGAGAATGAAGGGCTAATGGGAAGACTTTATCAACCAATCAATATGTGTAATAGGGAACCAATCATGTTGCTTATAAAATGTATGATCACAGTCTAATCCCCTTTCATCGCCTGAGGAAGACTGTCAGAGCACAGTTGAAACATGTTGTGGAGCCAAGGGGAAATAAAGTTGCCTGTTAATTAAATCAGTTCAGGTGCCTGCTACTTGAGCGCTCCCACAAAGACCGCTTATCATCCTTGTAACATTATTCCCTCTAATGACCCACAGAGGATACCGGGTAGCCAAGGCCTCCATGGTGCAACGGGGTTTTCTGTGGTTTTATAGTGTCCCACAGGTGCAGATCCCCAATATCCGGTGTTTCTCCTGGGATGAACTCTTCAAGTTCCTCACTCCCTTTTGCTGTTCTCTGCTCCTAGACTTCAGTTCCACTTAGGCTGGCGGGACGCTGAAGGGTCACTCCGGGTCACTGGCTTGGGCCTAATCGCAGCACCGACCACCAGGACGTCCTTGCAGCTCTCCTAGTGTTTGCACACTAACTCCGCCCCCAGCAGCAGTATTTATAGGGGATCTTACCTAAAGTTAGCAAGTGAAGCTCCCCCTACTGTGTTGGGGTGGAAGGTTTTGTATGAAGTAGGTACCTGCTGTGGAAAGCCAGCTGTGCATTAGAGAGATCTATGGTTACCTGTGTGAGCAGGGCGCCACACTCACATTTCCCATACATTAAGGTAAAGGCCGTCTGATGTCGTTGAGCCCTGCTGCCATCACAGTAAAGAGGTGTGCAGGATTCCTTGTGTGCAGTTAGAACATGGGTGGCATTACCAGACAGGCTTTGGGTGCAGGTGGAGGATAGACAAGGCTGAGGAGGCAGAAGCAGTGGAGGAACTTCTACATACAGAAGATTGACGCACAACTCGTGGGGATGGCAAGACTAGGACAGCAGCTCTTTCTGCTTTCTTCATAGTTAACCAGATTTTTTGGCCGCGACTTACATTTCGGTGACAAATCTTACAGATAACATGGGGAGTCTAAAGGCTTGTGGATTTTGGAATGTGCTGCATGAAATTCACCTCACCATCTATTTTCAGCTTGCAACTGTGGGGCAATTGATGCCACTGAAGTGGTGTCTGGGTCCAAATTTTTGAGAAAAATGGAGACTTGTTGTAGTCACCTAAATGTGACAATACTGAGCGTGTGCACGGGGTCTTCCAGATGCTGCGTTAAAAACCGCACCAAATACTCATCGCCTGCACAAGGCCTTCCAGATATTTAAGTGAAACGCACCAAATGGTCATTTGCACATGGCCTTACAGATACTGAAGTAAAACTCAACAACTACTCAGTGTGCATTATGTCTTACAACTACTGTAGTATAAACTGACTTTGGAAGGGCATGCCATGCCTATATCTGTCTCCTCCCACTTTTACTCATCTATCTTTCTTTTCGCATTTTTATATGTAGTTTTCACTTTTCTATATGTTTGTTGTGTCTGAGTAGTTTGTCACCTTTTGGACACTTTAGAAGGTGTTTTCTATATGTTTGTGTTTACCTGCCCATTATTCTCAATGGGTTTCGATGGTGTTCGACGAACATTTGACAAACATTCGACAAACGCACGCCCAATTCGGCGAACCGAATCGAATTCGAACATTAGGGTGGTGGCTCATCTCTAGTCATTACACCACACCTCTCATTACAGAGATGCATATCACCTGATTTACTTAATTGGTAGTTTGCTCTCAAGCCTATACAGCTTGGAGCAGGACAACATGTATAAAAGTATCATGTGATCAAAATACTCATTTGCCTAATAATTCTGCACGCAGTGTGATGATACCATATTTGGGTGGATGCACTGTTTTGATCGCCCGTTATTGCATTTTATAGCAATGTTGCGGCAACCAAAAGAAAACAATTTTGGTGTTTAGACCTTTTTTCTGTTACACAGTTTACAGCTCTAATTGATTTTATATCTTGATAGATCAGGCGATTCTGAACGCGGAGATACCAAACGTGTATTTTTTTAATACTTTTATTGTGAATGGGGGAAAAGGGGGGTTGATTTCAAAGTTTTTTATTTTTACATGTTTTAAAAAATGTATTTTCTAACTCACTTATTTTTACACTGCCCCATAGAGAGGCACTCTGCTGCACAGTCCGATCGCTTCTGAGAGATACCGATGATACCACAGCGGAGCTCACATCAAACCCCCTGTTACAGGTCTATGACATTGTACAATGTCATGGGTCGTGAAGGGGTTAAACTGCATGAAATGTGTTTAATGTGTTCATCTGCATGTCCTGCGCAGCAAAAAAAAAAAAAAAAAAAGCACAAAAAACGCAGGTTTTTTTCATGTTTTTTGCCGCAGATGTTATGCTTTTTCATGCAATTTAGGCCTGAAACTGCATGCATTGTGTCCAAGATGTTCATCTTCATCTCCTAGGCTAAAAAAAAAAAGCACAAAAAAGTGAAGTTTTTCCTGTGTTTTTTTGCCACAGATTTCATGCTTTTTAGTGCAATTTAGGCATTAGTGGCGGAAGGAGCGGTGTAACTGGGGAGACACTGGGGTCACCCGAGGACAGTTCAGGTGGCATGACCTGAGCTGTGCTCGGGTTACCAGAGTTACCCCTCCTCCCCTTAGGATGCCACAGTGCTCTTGGCTCTCCTTCAGGGATCAAGGGGATAGAAGCTTTGTTTGTCCCCTTGGTCTCTCTGATGAAGCAGAGCCAAGAGTATTCAGCACAGAGATGAGGGTCGACGGGTTAAGAGAGATGCAGTTCCTAAATGTGTTTGTTTTATTTATATTTTTTAAAGCATTGAAAAGAAAAAAAAAATTAACATTGGCTTTGCCATATTTTTGTATGCCAGCCAGGTACAGTAGGCAAGTATGGGCTGCCCCCAACCCCCAGCTGCCTATTTGTGCCTGGCTGGAACCAAAAATATATGGAAGTCTTTTTTTATTTCATGAATTTCATTAAATATTTGAAAAAAATTGACATGGGCCCAAGCTTTCTGCCCCCCCCCCCCACCCCTTCCCTGCTGCGAGTTGCAGTCCGCAGCCACCCCAAAAAAATGGCACGTTCATAGATGCGCCATCTTCTGGTGCTGTATACAACTCTTCCAGCAGCCCTGGTGCAGTGTGGCGCGCTGGGTAATAATACAAGGGTGCCCCTAACCCCATTATCAGCTGGCCCAAAGTCTGAAATTCATGGGGCCACGCCAATATTTGACATGGCCACCATGAATTTCTAGTAATTAGAAAAAAAAAAATATATATTTTTATTAGAAATAAAAACACCGCAATTAGTGACTCCATCTTTATCCAAAGTAGTCCAGATTCGAGGGTCTCGCGACTTCCAATCCGGATTCAATATCATCAGATCGGTTTGCTGGTCGGCAAACCATCAGATGATCAATATCAGGTTCAAGGACCTTAATCAGTTGACAGATCAGCTGTTAGTTTAAAGTGCCCACCAAAACCGAACAGCTGATGTGTCAGCGGTGAGCGATTTAAACACAGCTGATCCGACAGCTGTTTAAGTCTCCCGCCAACACCTTCCACCACCGTCAGCTGAGCTGTGTTTGCGGGAGATTTAAAGAGCCGCCGCCGACACCTCAGCCGATGGGCGGGCGATCAGCTGATGCTGTAACGTGACATCAGCTGATCGCTACTGACCAATTAGATTTTAAGGCCCTTGCAGCCGATTGGAGGTCTTCTCCTCAGATCCCAGGACAGCCGGCGGAGGGGTGAGCATTCTGTTTATTTTTAAACACCTTTTGTTAAAGTTTCACTTTTGCAGTGCATGTTGATACATTACAAAACAAACTACATGTCATACATGTCACAAGGGAGAGGAACACAGGATTCTTACTCCCCCGTGTGACATGTTCCCATTGACTTAAATTGTTCTCGCTACTCCTAACTAGTACAAGGAACAAGGAAACTGAGTAGCGAGTAGCCCGAATACCATACTATTAGATGAATGCTGAATAGTTGAGTATACGCACTCATCCCTAACCAAGAGGCTTGGAACAGCGAGAAACATCACCACTTTTGACCTGGCGAATGGTACATGGTGATCTGCCAATAACAAGACTGTCAAGAAGAAAACTGCTTTCTCAACACTGAATGGTTGTTTTCTGTACACCTGGATGCCTTTTGGACTACAGGGAGCCCCAGCCACCATCCAGAGGGCTATGGATCGGAGCCTAGCCCCCACAAGATGTATGTAGCAGCCTACCTTGACGACATCGTAGTCTTTAGCTCAGACTGGGCTAGTCATCTTCCTAAACTTCAGGCCATTTTGGAGACGCTTAAAATGTGGGATTTTCTGTAAGTCGCAGGAAATGTGGCATTGGGAATGAGGAAGCTAAATACTTGGGCTATGTCGTCAGACGAGGTAAAATAAAGCCGCAAGTCAAGAAAGTGGAGGCAATCCACACCTGGCCTTAACAGCTCTCCAAGAAGCAATTGAGAGCGTTGCTAGGCTTGGTGGGATACTACAGGCAGTTTATCCCGAATTTCGCCATAATGACCATTGACAGATCGCCTAAAAGGCACCAGGTGAAATGGATGGAAGTAACAGAGACCACGTTCCAACAGTTTACAGTGTCCTGATCGCACCAGATTTTAAGAAGGGGTTTTTGGTCCAGACAGACGCTTGAGAGATGGGTCTAGGAGCCATACTCTCCCAATAGATACATGGGGAAGAGCATCCAATTTTCTGAGCCAAAAACGTTTGTCCTGCGAGAACTCTGCCATAGGCCGGGGAAGATGCATGGTAAAGCTGATGCCCAGTCTACACTTCCCTACCCGGTATCGGAAGATGCTCAAACCCTCAACTTTGGGTGGGGGGACGTATGATAGAATCACTGGTCTGATACTTGAGGGGAGGTAAAGGTCACGCAGGTTGCTAGCCTGTATGAACTAAAACCTGTAAATGTTCCTCAGTATGTTATGTGTTACAGGGTTAACTTCTAAAGGGTGTGTGGTTTTATGGGAATGATTAGAGGGTGGGATGTAATTTCCCTACCTCCCCTGAGGGCGTGGCTGAGACAATGAAAGTTCAGTCCTGCTTTTTTTGGCTCTGTGGTTGGTGAGCCTGGAGTCTGCAGTCTCCAGACTGTGGAGTTGTACGAGAGCGCAGTTGGAGTTTGCTGCCAGGCAGGGCAAGCGGACCTGTATGCATACGGACTGTGTATATCCTTTGATTTTGTTTAACCTTTTATGACAGCGAGGCTAAGTTTTGTTCTGTTCTAAAGTCTTTAAGAAGTTACAAACCTGTAGCCAAAAATCGTTCCTGTGTCTACTTATGACTCGCCTGGCTGCAGTCAGCTTGCCACACCCTATACAGGGATTCCTTCCATTACCACACAATGGTGGGCTGACTGCTGCAAACCCGGCACCAGAGGGGTGACTCATACAGACTGGACAGGACAATCTAAAATATCGACTGTCGGTAGGGAGAATTCCGTAGCCTCCATGTAATCTTGGAAACGCTTGGCCAGCCTAGAGTAAGCTCGAGTGTCCAGAGGGATCCAGGATGGAGAACAACTAATAGAGGAGTCTGTGGAGACAGCGGTGTTCGTATAATCCAAATCAACAAACTTCCTATTGCAGAGCTCAGCAGAGTGAGGCCTGAGCAGGAGGCAAGATCATCCAGACTGATAATGTTGCCCAGGCACCTCCAAAAAGGGGAGGATGCCTTTAATGCACAGAGCATCACAACAGAGACAGCCCTAATAAAGCAGCAGAGCACCTGTTCCCAAGTACCGTATATACTCGCGTATAAGCCGAGTTTTTCAGCCCAAAAATTGGGCTGAAAAGTACCCCCCTCGGCTTATACGCGAGTCAGTGCTGTATACCGATGTATACATCGGTACATACCGATGTATACATCGGTATACAGCAGCCCCCGCATCCCCAGTAATGCAGGGCCCCCCCAGGGTCTCTCCGGTCACCTGTAAAGCAAGCTATACTTATCAGTGTCCCGCTCGCACCCGCCGCTGCCGACATCCACGATCCTCCATCTTCATGCGACTCCTCTTCCTGTTTCTGTGCGCGTCGCCGGCAATGACGTCATTCCCGGCGACGCGCACAGGAAACAGGAAGAGGAGTCGCATGAAGATGGAGGATCGTGGATGTCGGCAGCGGCGGGTGCGAGCGGGACACTGATAAGTATAGCTTGCTTTACAGGTGACCGGAGAGACGCTGGGGGGGGCCTGCATTACTGGGGCTGCCTGTATACTACCGCTGGGGCTGCTATATACCTCTGGGGCACTGTATACTACCACTGGGGCTGCTATATACCTCTGGGGCCCTGTATACTACCACTGGGGCTGCTATATACCTCTGGGGCACTGTATACTACCACTGGGGCTGCTATATACCTCTGGGGCACTGTATACTACCACTGGGGCTGCTATATACCTCTGGGGCCCTGTATACTACCACTGGGGCTGCTATATACCTCTGGGGCACTGTATACTACCACTGGGGCTGCTATATACCTCTGGGGCCCTGTATACTACCGCTGGGGCTGCTATATACCTCTGGGGCACTGTATACTACCACTGGGGCTGTATATACCTCTGGGGCCCTGTATACTACCACTGGGGCTGCTATATACCTCTGGGGCACTGTATACTACCACTGGGGCTGCTATATACCTCTGGGGCCCTGTATACTACCACTGGGGCTGCTATATACCTCTGGGGCACTGTATACTACCACTGGGGCTGCTATATACCTCTGGGGCCCTGTATACTACCACTGGGGCTGCTATATACCTCTGGGGCACTGTATACTACCACTGGGGCTGCTATATACCTCTGGGGCCCTGTATACTACCACTGGGGCTGCTATATACCTCTGGGGCACTGTATACTACCACTGGGGCTGCTATATACCTCTGGGGCCCTGTATACTACCACTGGGGCTGTATATACTACCACTGGGGCTGTATATACTACTGGGGCTGCGTGTATACTACCACTGGGGCTGCTGTATCTACCTCTGGGACTGGTGTATACCACACTGCTGGGGGCTGTATACTTGTGCTAGGGTCCACCCTCGGCTTATACACGAGTCAATAGATTTTCCCAGGTTTTGGGGGCAAAAGTAGGGGGGTCGGCTTATACACGGGTCGGCTTATACACGAGTATATACGGTATGTGCAGATGGTGGGGCGCGGCTCCTAAGAGCATTCCCAAGAGACCTGCCAAGGGAACGCAGGTTCCTAGCAGAGAAAGGAGCTCCTGATCATCTGGAACCACGGACAGGGTGAACAGTACTATTGGAGCATCGTGATAGGCGCCCATCTTCTTACCCAGTGGAGACTGGACCCGCGACCAAGAATATTGACTTTTGGTTAAAAAAATAAGTTTAAAAAAAGAAATCAGGCCTCAAAATAACCCTATCCTCCAAGACAGTGGTAAACTAAGAATTGATATAGATTGCCTGGAGATTACAAACACGTAGAGCTGACGTAAGCGATACCTTTTAAAAATAAAAACATGATTTTCCTGGTAAGTCTCAAAAGGTGCCCTAGTTAAGGCAATCAACACCAAATTTAGATCCCAGGGAGCTACCTTAGGTGTTTTCAGAGGTCTGGCCATAAAAGCAGCTCTAGCAAACCTGCATATCCACGGGTAGTCTGCAATATTCTGGTGAAACAATGCACAAAGGGCAGAGACTTGCACTTTCAGGGTACTAGTTAACAAGCCCCTCTATAATCATTTTTAGAAAAATTCCAGCACTTCTATTAGTACGTGCTTGATTTCATGGGTACGGTATATGTTTTCCTGAGAATTCAAAGAACTTATGCCAGATTTTCATATATTTAACTGAAGTCACTTATCCTGCTGGAGAGCATCGTGGTAACTAAGGCCCCTTAAAAAGACTCCTTTTAGCAAGGGGATTCTAAGTTCCAGGCAGTGAGTTTGAGTCAGTGAATCGGAAGATGTAGAACTGGGCCCTGTCACAGAAGATCGGGAACATCCGGCAGAATCCATGGTCAGAGATGGACATACGTTTGAGCCATGTGAACCATGCCTTCTTTGGCTAAAAGTCGACAATTAGAATTACCTGTGCCTTGTCTTCCTGAATTTTGGTCAAAATTATTGAGATTAATAGAAATTGGCTACAGGCACAGGCTAGCCTAAACCCCCATTGATGTACAAGTACGTCCATGCTTTTAGGTTCAGGGAGTAAAGGTTATCTACCTGCCAATTCTCTCAGGTCTATGTTTGACACTCCCCATACAGCACAAATGTTTCCAAAGATTTTGGGACTACTCTCCCTGAAGTACCAAATGACTGCTCAGGAAATCTGCAACTATGTTGTCTGCTCCTTTTAGATATCTGCTGGAAAGGGACTAGACTGCCTTCTACTAGTGTAAACTACTTTCTGTACCTTGGTCCTCCTTGATGGTTTAAATAGGAGATGGCAGTAACATTATTGGAGAGGACAACCAAATGTCTTCCTGCAACTACATCTGCAGCATGAAGAATAGCATGTCTTATGGCTGCTATATCTTTCAGGTAGGTTGGAAGATGCCCCCTCTATTGCGTGGTTCCATTGATAATGAAATATTAGATCCACTAGGTAGGCTCCGCACCTTAATGGACTCACATCTGTGGTCAACACTTATGGTACATTTACACGCGGCCACAGGAAGGTAGGAACAGGCAGGCATCGGACACAATTGTGCCTGTTGCCTTGAAAAGACCACGATGTGGCTGCGTGTAATTCAGGACTTTCCATCCTTCAGGGAAGACACAGGAAGAAAAGTCCTGAATTACACTCAGCCACATCGTGGTCTTTTCAAGGCAACAGGCACAATTGTGTCCGATGCCTGCCTGTTCCTACCTTCCTGTGGCCGCGTGTAAATGTACCATAATGGGTTATGTATTGACCAAGGTACCCCCCCTTTTATCTTTTTGTTGTCTAGCCACCAATTTTGAGACTAACACTCGGAAGAGAAGTGTAATTTCCAATCCAAGTTTGGATAGGACTCGCCACTAAGTCTCTCATACGAAACTGGTCCCATTGGACTACTGGGATTGTCACTTGGAGGGAAAATGCATTTCTTACTGGGACTAATCAATTTTTTTTTTCATTTTTTTCTATTCTCCTTAGGATTTTGAGAATTTTTTCTGATGAAAGGAAACAGCACTGAAGGGTATAGACAGATTCCCAGAAAATCTAACACTGGTGGATTTTCAATTTAATTTGCAGCTCTTACCATGCACCCGAAGTTGACCAAAACTTACAGTACACGGTCGACTGCTTTAACGCAGTCTTTGTTGGATGCTGGAAATCGTCCAAATGTACAGGGTGGGCCATTTATATGGATGCACCTAAATAAAATGGTTAAAATGGGAATGGTTGGTGATATCAACTTTCTGTTTGTGGCACATTAGTATATGGGAGGGGGAAAACTTTTCCAGATGGGTGATGACCATGGTGGCCATTTTGATGTCAGCCATTTTGGATCCAGTTTTTTCATCCAGTAGTACGCGTCACCGGATGTGACGTTTGCGTTCCACCGCGTCACTGGAAGTGACGTTTTTGGTTGCGCATGCGCGATGGAGGAACGGTCACTGATCCGTGCCACTTGTAGTTGCCGTTACCATAGTAACTGGTAACCATTGCTGTGAGGGGGCAGCGCGCATGGCGATGGTTGTTGGTGTCTGGTGGCCGTGTCAGTCATTGTTTGTGCGCCTAGTTATTGTACACCATAATGGTGATGATTGCATAGTAAGAGGACTCTGTGGGGATTAAGGGGTCTTTTGAGAACGTATTGGTTCACATATTATGGTGCACTAGTTATAGATTTGGACAAAAATCTTAATAGTCTCATCATTTTGCTCTGTTCAACACATATGTATAAGTGGAGTAATTGTACACAGATCATGAAGATTAATAACCATGTTATTTTATGGTTTACCTGATATGCTATGATCCTGAACATAACAGAAATGACTATGTGCAATGGCATACATGTTATTAATACATTCAGTGGTGTTATAAAGAATACATTTGTACAAGAATGATCTCTCAAAACCAGGCTTATTAAGGAGTCCAAACGCTCAAATAGGTATATTCAGCAACCATAATATAGATGGTCTTACTATGCAATCATCACCATTATGGTGTACACTAACTAGGCGCACAAACAATGACTGACACGGCCACCAGACACCAACAACCATCGCCATGCGCGCTGCCCCCTCACAGCAATGGTTACCAGTTACTATGGTAACGGCAACTACAAGCGGCACAGATCAGTGACCGTTCCTCCATCGCGCATGCGCAACCAAAAACGTCACTTCCGGTGACGCGGTGGAACGCAAACGTCACATTCGGTGACGCGTCACTACCGGTCAGGTGACCCGCCGCTCGTACAAATTGCGGCGGCGGCGGGCTGCACACCACCATCTCCTGCCTAGGCACTGGATGTGCTGGCATTGACACAACAATCCTAAGAGTAAGCGGGACTCACTGGGAGACGGACCACCAATGAGATAAGTATATGACCACCGATGTTACTTATATTACACTGTTCCATACTTACTCCCTAGACTACATAGCCCTACTGGGCTGCACCAACAGAGCAGATCACAATAGGATTCCACCCTGGGGACCTTGTGCTATAAGGTACTAAGATATACATATCATTACCATTAGAAACCAGTACATATTAATAACCTTTTACATATATTATTAATTCATAGACAGAACCTTGGGCATTCTACATCACTCTACTAGTTTTGCACAAAACTACAGTGCCCTGAACCAAACACCATTACACCGGATATATTCCTATGCAAAATAAGCTTGCAGGTATCTGGACTTGAACACTAAATAATGTGTGCACTAATGTGAATATAAGATGTATAATCACACGTGTTGTATTTTAGATTACCTTCTCCTGTCCATATGGTATATCTCCCAAAGGAAACTAACACAATCCCCCTACCCCTCGTGGTGACAATCCTATGTTGAAGCACTAGCAGGTAAATGATATAGCATTCTTTTTTCCTCAAAAAACCCCGATTCCATATACCCCCACCCTACTACCATCCCTTGTTTCGAGTATCACACCCTTTAAAATTACCCTATCGAATAAAGCAGAAAGGTTCATAAGAAAATCGAAATCCTACCAATAAGTTAATTGACTGAATGTCCATGTAAATATTGTATATACTTCACCTGCACTGTATTCATTTTTGTATATTTCCTCTTATAGTGACTTTGTGAACAAGGCCATAGTGTTGGCCGAAACGTCTTTGTCCTGCATGTCACCTGACACATCTGCATAAACTGTAAATAAAATCACCTTGAGCAAAAAAACAACTATATGAGTGCTGGGATTCTTCATTCATTTGTTACTGCGGATCACTCGATCCTTTCCCAATAGCACCATAAAACCGCAAACGCTCTGAGTGCTGGTCATCTACGACTATTTGGACTTATAAAATGTGTTCAAAGTGCTGCCTATAGTGTTGGATTGTCAATGCAAACCTCTTCTCCCACCAGTGGCGTAACTTCAGGCCCAGGGCCCCGATGCGAAAGCTCCAATGGGGCCCCTAATTTTTGCAAATCTTTAATATTATTAGTCTTTTTCTATAGGCCAAAGGGACTTCTGGGGGCTGCAGGGCCTGGGTGCAATCGCAACCCCTGCACCTGTAGTTACGCCCCTGTCTCACACTCTTGTCACACTGATAGCAACACGGCAGAAGAAATGCTAGCACAGGCTTCCAGTATCCATTGTTTGAGATGGTGGACATCTCGTATCTTCACAGCATAGACAATTGCCTTCATATGAGTGATGAGGCAAACTTTGTGAATGGTGAAGTTAACCCCACAGTAGATAGATCCATCAACACTGTTGAACACAAAAATTGGTGGTGGTGGTGGGTAGAAAGATAGTGGGGCTAGTCTTCATCAATGGAAGCCTCAATGCCACCGGATATCAAATTGCTACACGATTCAATATCTCATGAAAGAATAAAGTTACAGAAAAACCAAGCACACCATTGTTCTTCCTATGAAATTCTCAATAAGTTTGATTTGTCACATGACACTCTTTCCACTGAAAAAAATAAAGTTGGATCCAAAATGGCCACCACCCATCTGGAAAAGGTTTTCCCCTCACGCATACACATGTGCCAAAAACAGGAAGTTGATATCACCAAACATTCCAATTTCATTTAGGTGCATCCATATAAATGGCCCGCCCTGTAGTATTAATAGTACGTAATCCTTTTGAAGCACCGTTCTGTTTCCCCACAAATTATTTGTATGGTTGAAGAGTTGTGACACAGTCTGACATTGGTAATTGGGTTTCTAAATATTTAAGGAATTTTAAGACAAGGGATACAAAAATAAAAAAGGGAAACATACTTAAGAACAAACATAAATAACAAATATCTGGGTATATACAGTAGCAGCACATTTGTTGTAGTACAGAAAAAGACAAGTTGTCCTTTATCCAAAATATGAATTTTCAGGCAAAAAAATTCCTAATAAATCTGAGCATTATTTATGCATAAATAAAGCATATACTAAATTGTGTTTTAGGATATTGCATCAACGAATATAAAGTAATAAATACGTCAATTGACCCTGTTCAACAGATTTGGAGAGTAGATTGTGATCCAGTTTTCCCACTTAACTAAGAATTTTCCAAAAGAATTATTCCTAATAGCATGATTATGCTCAAAGATGCTATGGAGAGAAATTCGTTCAAATCTTTTACAGTGGGTGGTTCACTCTTTTTCCACCTAGCGGCTATTAAGATCTTAGCGGTAAGAAGGATGTGAGAAACCAAGAATCTTAGGGACTTGGCGAGGTCTTCTATGCCTATAGAGTAAGGCTAGTTGTGGGGGTATAATTATTTTGAGACCTGTAACTTTAAAAATAAGTATCCTTATATTTGACCAAAAATTTACGAATTTAGGGCAACCCCAAAAAATAAGGGAAAGTGTCCCGGTTTTCTGGCAATCTCTCCAACATAAAGATAACAAAAGGGGGTTAATTAGATTTAACTTAACCGGGGTCCAATACCACCTTGATAATATTTTATAGTATGATTCGTGTAAAGTGGCGCATGCAGTATGAGAGTAAGATATCAATGGTCTTAGCCATTTTTGGAAGATCAATTTTTATTGCTAATTCTGTCTTCCAAGCGGAAAAGTAAGAGAGATTGGAGAGTTCAGTTTCGTCATTAAATATTTTGTATAGGGTGTTTGTTTTCCATTTAAGAATTTTAGTTGGGTTATCTAGTAAATCAACAATAGGCTGTGGAAAAACTAGTTTAGGATTGTTTTTTGTCAAAAACTCAGTAAATAGTCTCCAATTAGTCCTCTCATGTCTTGTGAGTGAAAATTTATTTTGCAGGTGGAGGAATGTAGTTAAATAATCTCCATTAAGTAAGTCATTTACATATAAAATACCCCTATCAATCCGATAGGTCAGTTTTCGGAATAAGTATTTCCAACACCCCTATAGGAATTTTTTCTAGTTTGGTGAGATTAAAACACCTTGAGGCATTCAATAGATTCCTCCATGCCAAAATAGTGGTTTTTAGAGTAGAAAAATTGGGGGGGGGACCTATTAAATGAGAGATAAGCAAGGCGGCTAAGTTACTATTTTTAGAGAATGATTTTTCAAGCGATACCCAGGATTTATCACATGCCTCGTAGAGCCAATTTTGAGAAAGTTTAATAATAGAGGCTTGGTAATAATTGTAGAGGTTAGGTAGGCCCAAACCACCCATTTTCTTTCCTTTTTCTAAAGAAGATGTAGCTACCCTGGGTTTTTTGTTCTTCCATATGAAGGATCTAAGTTGGGATTGAAATTTGCTTAACCATATTTTAGGGATGAATAATGGCATGGCTCTAATCAAGTATAAACATTTTGGAAGCATAATCATTTTAAAGGCTTCAATTCTACTTAGCCAAGACAACTCAAGTTTGGAAAGATGCAGAAATTGTGAGTGAAAAGATTTTAGTAGGTTAGTTAAGTTTTCATGAACTGAGGAGAGGGCAGGTTTAACTATAGAGATACCCAAGTAAGCAATTGACTTTTCTTGCCAAGTATAATTAAATTCCTCTTTCAAATATATAAGGAGAGTCTCATCAATGTTGAATTGTAAAATGTGGGATTTTATTTTGTTAGTTTTATAAAGTGATACACATGAAAAGTCTTCAATATTTGAAATAAGATGTCTCTAGATTTTAATGGATTAGAGATGGTTACAAGGATGTCATCTGCAAATAAGTCAATTTTATATTGATGATGATCTAATACAATGCCTTTAATGTTGATGGTTTCCCTAATTTTTTTCTGCAAATGGCTCAATGAAAAAAGCAAATAAAATGGGGGATAAAGGACATCCTTGTCTGGTGCCATTTGACAGATTAAATTTTTGGGATAAAAAGTTGTTGGAGTAGACTCTTGCTGATGGATTATTGTACATGGCCTTGATAGAGTTCAAAATATTACCACTAAATCCAAATTTCTCTAAGGTGTGGAAAAGAAAAGACCAATGAACTCTATCAAAAGCCTTTTCGGCATCTAAAGCTAGGAAAACAGCAGGGGATTTTGAGTTTTCAGTTATTATGGCCAGGTCTAGAGCTCTTCTCGTAGCATCTATTGTTGATCGTCCTGGTATGAAGCCATTTTGGTCAACATGTATTAACTTACCAATGTGTTTTTGAATTCTATTAGCAGCTAACCTAGCCAAGATTTTAGTGTCACAATTCAAGAGAGACATTGGCCTATAGTTTTTAACAAAGAGATCCCCTTTCTTTTTAGGCAAAACCGTTATTACAGCTTCCAGCATATCTTGGAGAAGGGTACCTTGATTTGCAGAATGATTAGCTAATCTAGTGAGGTAAAGCGTTAATAAATCTTCACATTTTTTATATAGTTCATTTTGAAAGCCATCTGCGCCTGGTGACCTCTCATTTTTTAAATTTTTTATAGCAGTAGAAATTTCAAAGGAAGTATATGGGAGGTTAATATCTTTCAGATCCGATTCATTTAGTGTTGGTAAAAGGAGGTCTTTTAAATAGTCTTTAATATCTTGATCAGAGGGTTTGAGGGAATTTGAGTTATCCTTTAGATTGTATAAAGTTGAATAATAAGAGGCAAAAATATTGGCAATATCGCTTGGATGTTTGTGGATATTTCCTAGGGGATCTTGAATTTCTTTGATCTGAGCTTTCAATTTGTGGTGTCTAATTTTCGCCGCCAGAAGTTTTGAGGGTCTATCGTCTGAATAATAGTATTTGGATTTAAGAGTTTGGGATATTTTGTCATATTCAGATGTTAGTAGGGATTTCAGATCCAGCCTCAATTTCAAGATTTTAACAGCCAAATTGTTTGAGGGGTTAGAGATTTGCAATCTTTCCAAGTTTTGAATTTGCTTGACCAAGTTCTGAGTTTTTTCTTTGTTCATTTTCTTATGTCTAGAATGAAGTTGGATCATTTTCCCTCGAAGAACGGCCTTAAATGCTGACCATAAAGTAAAGATTGAGATATCCTCTAAGTCGTTTTCTATAAAATAGTTTTTAATGGTTGTTTAAATCTCCTTAGTGTATAACATTGGTAATTGGGGTGCCACCTGAGGACTATACTGTTTGTAATCTTGAGGTGGAGTAACAGGAGGACAGGCCAATTGATGCAGCAGTTTCCTTGAACTATAGCAAAAGTTGGCCCTCATCCACAACTCATTACTCTGCAGCTGGCAAACAGACTGGAGGAGGTTGTCCAGTAGCAGAAGTTATTACTGTATCCCAAGGGAAGTGACAAGTAGACCGGTCTATTGGTACAGCGCGTCCACAGGAGACCCGGAGTTCAAATAGATTTTCCTTTATTCTTAAAATGTATATCACAGTGGGCAGTACAATGCGTTTCGACCCTTTTAATGGGTCTTCCTCAGGTACAGTTATAGAATTCCCTTGGGATACAACAATGAGCCAAGATTTGGTTCCTACAGCTTTCAGTAACATTAGCACCTACCCCATGTACACGTCCAACACCAAGCCTACTCTCCATTCCAACAGCCTTTTTATCCCTTCCCCTTTCCACCATGACCTCAAGATTTGTCACACTTGCTTTTTGCACACAGATTTGAAAAGTATTTAGTAGAGGCTAAACCAAGCCTTTTTAGGGGAAAAAATTATTCTTAGACTGGCTTCACACTACAGCTTTTCACTGATCAGTGTCCATCAGTGTTTGGGTGCCAAAACCAGGAGTGTCTCAAAAACTCATAACAGGTGTCAATCTTTCAATTATAGTTTTTCTCTGCAAGATCCTCTCCTGGTTTGACACCCAAACACTGATTGACACTGATCAGTAAAAAACTGCAGTGTGAAGCCAGCCTTAGTACAAAACTTGGTCCGGATTGGTACGCTCACTCCATTTTAACTAAAAAGCAATGTAACTAGCTATCCAATTGTGTTAAATGGACAGAGCAGCAGCACATCCCTGTGGAAGGTATGTGGAGCCCACTCGGACAGGGTACTCTGTACCGGACCGGGGTACTGTTAGGGATATCACGGCGGTCCTGGTCCGGACCGTGTCCCGGGTTCTCACAAGTAAAGGGGGCATTTTCATGGATAGTTTGTAGTGATGCCATCCACAGGTTGTGGTCAGTGATGGGACAACTGCTGCAGCGCAGCTCTGCCTGGAAGATGGAGGGGTGGATGGGCTGCAGCTAGATGGATGAGCCCGCCACGAGTCGGGCTGCTCCTGACAGGGTAAAAGGTGTAATGCACAGTTCAGAATACCTGGAATCAGACACGGGAAACTGGAGCACGGTTCACCGGGTTTACTTTCAAGTGCTTCAGTTCAAGCAGTTTACAACACAGTTCATGGTACATTTCAATTCACAACTCCATTAACTCCGGACACTTGAACCATCTGCAGCCAGGCTGTCACTCTGTGACCCCTCCTACATCCTTTCAGGCTTGTTCTCTCTTTCTCTGTTCTTTCTAGCGGATTGTATGGCGGCAGCTCGGCCCCTTGTGTGTAGCTTCCCCCTATGTGCATGGGTGGTTAGCCAGGTCCTCCTGGATGCTGCTGAGCCTCCAACTCTGTGGCGGGAACATGATCTGGAATCTGTACTCCCCGCTGATTTGTCTGGAGAGCCAGTGTGCAACTTCAGTCCCCCTCAGAGCCGACACTCTGGTGTTAGCCTAGCTCAGGTGTCCCTATCTTGCAAGGGATCACCGGCTCTTTCCTACCCATGTGACTTCCAGATGCAATCAGGGAATCTATCCCGCCTGTAGTTGGTCGGTGCTACCGTGTTCCTCGGACCCAGTGATGCTGGTCCGGTCTCTGTCCTCACACTCCCTTGGGATGCCGGTTATGGATCAGCTTTCTCTCCATGGAACAGTGTCTGGATTCTGTGTCTCCCAGGAGCCCAATCCCACTGGGATGTGTCACTGTCTGTCTGGTCTTTGCTGCTTGGCTCACTCTGCCTACTTGATCTTTACTTCTCAGCCTACTCCGGCCTACTAACGCCTTCCTCCTCTCTTCCTCTATTTGTACTGTCACCTGACCTACATTCCCACCCATTTTCCTCTAAACCCCACCACCCCTTGCCCGCCTAGAGTTCCGGGCTCGGGGTTGGGCGCTGTGCTCCTGTGGATGTGTGTTGTGAGGGTGTGTGGTGCACAAACTGCCTACCTTCTGCCTGGCTGCAGTTCCCTATGTGGCCACCCTGGTCGCAGGGGCGCCACAGGTACAAGGTCTGTACTGAAACTGGTTGGATGGAAATACTGATGGAATAATGAAGCAGCTTGCATACTCTTGGCTTCCCTGGCATTTATTCAGGAACGGTGGAACGGCAGCACGGATCACTAAATCACGATTTCTCTGGTCTTCTTGGATACATCACCACTGTTACGTCTGAATGTGGATCCAGCAGCAGCTGTCTGAGCTAATTTACCAGTTGTGGGGAAACAACTGGATCATGGTGAGCACATACACCTATGACGGAACTACCTTATCCATAAAATGATAAGACCCATTTGCGCCTCTTTGTCTTCCCTTTCTTTGTATAGAGCAGCACTGTCTAATAACACTCTCAAAATGACGACAGCAACAAATGGCCGCTTCTTATCCCCTACCGAATCTAAAAAACATTGTCAGAAGCGCCCTGTCCTCTCCAACAGCAACAGGAACCTTTCCCTGAAACCAGAACAGGTGCAAAACCTGCCCATCTAGAATGACAACGGACAAGAAAAAGATTCATGGGACAGATCAGGACTACAAGGTCCCAGGTAACTTCAGTTGCATCACAAGCAATGTGGGGGGGGGCGTGTCCTGCTGCTGATGGCGCCGGACGCTTCTTAGCTGAGCTCCTCACCCAGACCGCTGGAAACGGCATTACACCGGCCGCATCGCGCTTCAGACAGCTCCACAAAGTGGATCACAGATACGGGACTTCCCCTGCCATGCCGCGGGCAGCTTCACGGAGGCGGCAGCCAGAGAACAAGGTAACAGATTACTTTGACTCAGGCAGACCGCGCGCTCCCCCTCACAACATGGCGGCGACGCCAGAACGCCCGCCTCCTTCCTCCCCGACATCACAGCGTTCTCCTCGTGGCATGGAGGAGACTAGAGGAGAAGAAGGTGACAGAGCCCCTGTGACACAGGGAGCGATCAAAGCCCTCCTAGCTGCCCAGAGGGTCTCCATAATTGAGGACATGAGAGGGCTTATTGGCACACTAAGGGAAGACCTGGGAGCTCTTACAGACGTACAGAACACCTAGAAGCAAAAATGTCAGACTTTGCATCAGCCCATAACAGCCTTGCTGACAGCCATGCTGTGGGAACGGTCTCTGCCACATTATGCCACCTTGAAGACCAGTTGAGGAAAAACAACTTAAAGCTGCGGGGATTAGCTGAGGGAGGAGACGAGATGGAAACAGCTAAGGCTTTTCTGCGGGCAGCCCTACCGGATTCCCCCCATGACCACCTGGACATAGAAAAAGCCTTCCGGATTCCCAAACCGGCGAGGCTTCCCCCTGAGATTCCGAGGGATATATTGGTGTCCCTGTTGAGATCCGGGGTTAGAGACAGACTCCTACGGCGCTTGAGAAACGGCCCCCCACTGCCGGAGCCCTTCACGGGAGTCCAGGTGTACCCCGACCTTTCCCCGGGGACGCTCGCCCGAAGGAGGGATTTCGCCTCCAGCTGCAAAATTCTAAGGGAAAATGCCATTTTTTACAGCTGGGGCTCTCCAGTGGCGGTAAATTTCAAGCACAATGGAAAGAGACAATCGTTCTCCTCCCCCACCTTCCTGAGAAAGACTCTTAAAACGTGGGGATTGATCCCTGCTGGCAGCCGCCCCTCACCTAGCCGGGACTCTAACAAGAATGGGGAAGACACTCCTGCCACGTCTGAGGCTACATGAGGGCCCAGGACTGGAAAGTATTTCACCAGTAGATCTGGATGACCTGCCCTGCTCCAATTTTCTAATTTGATTACTCCTGTCCCTTGTGGGTCCGAGCCTGGAAGTAACTTTATTAAGCCGGAACTTACCGAGCCGGGTTACGTCAGTGACGGTCATCTGGAAACCCCACGGGGATATAGGAGAGAGGGGGATTTCCCCCCCCCCCTTTTTTTCGACCCCAGTCTCATCTGGGAGTCGGCTGTAGTTTACATATCTGTTTGTTTGTTTAATTGTTCTTCTGTTTAATTGATCTAGTCCATACACTAGTGTGTTTTTTTTTTTTTTTTTCTCCCCCATCTGCCTTCCGGGTGTACCCCTCTGGACCTCACCCTTCTCACCCCCACTCCCACCTCCACCCATACTTCCCCTCTCCCCTGCTTTCCCTCCCCCTCTTCCCCTACCTCCTAGATCCCACCTCCCCCTGTTTCTTTCCCTTCCGGCCCTCCCCTCTCTTCTCTCTTCTCCCCCAACTTCCTCTTCGCCCCCACACCCCCCCTCTCTCCTTCTACACATCTTCTTACCCTCTAAAATTCTATTTTCTCGTCTGTTACTTAGTTTCTATTTCGCCTTCTCTGCTCTTTTCTCCCCGGTGCATGCCATTGGGGAGTTGACCTAGTCTGCTCGCTTGTAGATTGCTTTCTTTTTAAGGAGGAGGCCACTATGAAACTCAAAATTTTATCCCTCAATGCGAAGGGCCTTAATTCCCCGGCCAAGCGGTCTTTCTTATGGAGGGAAGTGAGGTCTTCGGCTGCGGAGGTGATATGTGTGCAGGAGACCCACTTACTTTTGGGAGACTCCCATAGACTCCAACACGCCTCTTTCCCTCATATTTTCCATGCCTGTCACACGGAAAAGAAGGCTGGGGTCAGCATAATAGTTAAGGGTTCAGTACAATTTCAAATGCTGGATTGCATTGCGGACCCGGCGGGTAGGTACTTAATCTTGCAGTGCAAGGTAGCAGGTGAGGCCTATACCCTGGCTAACGTTTATGCCCCAAATACGGGACAACTAAAATTCGTGAGATCCATACTAGACAAACTTAGAGAGCTAACAGTGGGCAAATTAATTGTTTGTGGAGATTTTAATGCAATAATGGAGAGCCGCCTGGACTCCTCCTCCCCTGCTGTGCGGGGGGGCAGGACTCTGGGACCCCTGTGTCGGGAGTACCATATACATGATATATGGAGATACCAGCACGCCGAGGAGAGGGATTATTCCTTCTCACACGTGCATGGTTCTTACTCAAGGATTGACCTTTTCCTGGTGAATGACACTGCCCTGGGAGCCTGTAGGTCCTCAGAGGTGGGAGTCATCACCTGGTCGGATCACGCGCCAATCACATTGGAGATAGCGCTAGGTTCGGGAGTTGGTGCTCCACGTCGCTGGAGGTTAAATGCAAGTCTTCTGGCAGACCCTGAGGTGGTCACTGAGCTGGAATCCAAGTTGCAGGACTATTTCTCCATAAGCGATAACGGAGAGGTCACGGATGACACGCTGTGGTATGCCCACAAGGCGGTCATCCGGGGCCTTCTCCTACAAAAAGCCTCTCAAGTGAAAAAACACCGAGAGCGCCTGAGACAGGAGTGGATAGATAAGATAGGTCAAATGGAAACGAAGCATAAACAGAGCCCATCCCCTGTTTTGCTGACCCGGATTTCGGAACTCCGATTAAAATAGAGAGCCCTTTTCCTCCAACAATTTGAGACATCTCTTCGGAAAATGAAAACGAAATTCTATGCGATGGGAGATAGGGCGGGGGCCCTCCTGGCCCGCAGATTAAAAAAAAGAGATGCTAAAACTATGATTACCCACATGAAAAGTAAAGATGGGAGAGTGGTTAGAGATCCGCCCGGGATGGTTGAGGTGTTTGCTTCATACTACGAAAAGTTATACAACCTGAAAGAGGACAAACACCCCTCAGCCTTCACCCTCGGCCATCAGGGATTTCCTCCGGAAACTTGATCTCCCTGCCATCTCATCAGAAGACCTGCACACGCTGAACAAGCCCCTCACCTCCCTTGAAATTGACAAAGTGATCATTTCACTGAAATCTAACTCGGCCCCGGGCCCGGATGGGCTAGCGAACGAGTTCTACAAGACGTTTCGTCCGGTCCTCACGCCATACTTGCTCCGACTATTCTCTACTTGGCAAACAATGGGGTCCATCCCGGGACAAGCCCTGGAGGCCACCATCACAACCATCCCCAAGCCGGGGAAGGCAGCGGAATGCCCCGAAAACTATCGTCCAATTTCCCTGCTGAATGTGGACCTAAAAGTCTATGCGAAATTGCTGGCGGTCAGGCTGACGGCGGTGATCCCCTCCCTGGTCCATCCGGACCAAGTGGGATTCGTGCTTCACAGGCAAGCCAGAGACGGAACACGTAGAATGCTGAACTTGATGGAGGTGAGTGAGAGAAGGGGGGTCCCTTGTGTGTTCCTGTCTCTAGACGCGGAAAAAGCGTTTGACAGGATACACTGGGGATACCTACGGGAGGTTCTCTGCACTTTCGGTTTGACGGGCCCCATCATGTCAGCGATTCTCGGACTATACTCCCACCCCTGTGCTAGAGTCTTTTCGGCGGGATTTTTGTCCCGCACCTTTCAGATATCCAATGGGACCAGACAGGGTTGCCCCCTCTCCCCCCTGATATTTGCCCTGTTGATGGAGCCCTTAGCGGCCTCCCTCAGGGCGAATCCCACGATTAAAGGAATCCAAGTGGGGGACAGGACGCACGTGGTGGGCCTATATGCCAATGACGTTATCATCTCCGTCTCTGACCCGGCATCCTCGCTTCCCGGGATAATGGGAATGCTTGACCTGTTTGCGCGGATCTCATATTATAAATTAAACGCGAGTAAGTCCATGATATTACCGGTCCACGTTCCGGTAGGGTTGGCGGAGCGCCTTTCGCGATTGTACCCTTTCAAATGGTGCCCTCGGGGTATCCAATATCTGGGGATCTGTCTCTGTCCATCGGCAGAGATAGCCTCCCGAAACGCAGAAAACTTGGAGAGGGACTTGCGGGGGGCGCTCGATGCCTTCCCGTTGGCCTCATTGTCTTGGATGGCGAGGGTACAGGCATGTGGAATGATGTGGCTGCCGAAAATAATCTACATGTTTAGATGTTTGCCGGTCACATATGCTCCTAGGGTTATCGCCCGCCTTCAGTCCGTGATCAACCGCTTTGTTTGGGCCAAAAAACCCCACAGAGTCCAGAGGAAAACCATGTATCTCCGCCTAGCCGGTAGAGGGATGGGGGTCCCAAATGTCGGCATGTACCTTAGAGCCGTAATCCTGGAATCAGTAAGGGAGTGGTGGAAAGGTGAGATGGACTACGGATGGGTGCAAATAGAATCCCACTCTGTTCCTGGGGGTTCACTGAAACACCTCCTAGCGGCTGAGTCTCTGGGAGAAGTAGAAAGAGAGGACCTCTTGCAACCAATGTGTGCCCTCTTGAAAGAGTTGGGAAAACTAACGAATAATTGGGCCAAAATCCCGATTTCAGAGATCCCTCTTTCCGCACTTAAATTTCATATACCCTCTCTGAGCCTCATCCGCTGGAAGGAACGTGGCCTGGAAAACCTACGTGACCTCTTTAACCAAAACGGCTTGATGATTTTTTCAGAATTCGTGGAGCGGTACCCGTCCCTGGAGCACTCTTTTCTCCAATTTTTTCAGATAACGCACTTCCTCCACTCAAAACAGTGTAGGCACGATTTGCTCCCCTCGGGACCTTCCCCCTTGATGTACCTTGCATCCAGGGACTCGCTCAGACCTAAAGGCCTGTCGCTCCTATACAGAGGACTGGTGGATGACTGTTTGCCGTCCAAGACCCCACCTATGGAGCGTTGGGAGAACGACTTGGGCTTTGTAGCTGCTCTGGAGGACTGGGAAGGAGCCGTGCAATGCATGATGCGGGCTACCAGCTGCATTAATCATGTGGAACTTTTGAAAAAAATCCACTTGCGCTGGTACACCCCCCCCCTCCAGACTGGCGAACTTTGGCCTGGGTATCTCTCCCTTGTGCTGGAGACAATGTGGCAAGAGGGGAGACCTAGCCCACATGTGGTGGGGATGTCCTAAATTGACCCCATTCTGGATTATGGTAGCTGGCCTCTTGGAGACTCTCACTGCAACTAAGATCGCACTAACACCACAATTGGCGGTCCTCCACATTGGAGGTGAGGACTTTCCTCCAGTGATCCGACACCTTCTCACTTATGTACTAACGGCAGCCAGAAAAAGCGTAGCTGCAAAATGGAAGCTTAACTCCCCTCCCACTATGGCAGACCTGGTGGAGAGACTGAATACAATGCTCTGCCATGAATATTATTTAGCTCTGGACTTAGGATCCAGACGCTATGTAGCGGAAGCCTGGGACTTATGGGCAACACACCCCTTGGCTCTTCAGGTTCCGTACTGAACTGACAGATCCGTTCCTACGAGAGAGTGAGGTGTTGCTGACTTCCTTTTTTCTTGCTTTTTCCTTTTTTCTGCTTCTGCTGTAATCTTCCTTCTTTGCTCTTTCCCCTCAAGCTGTCGCCCTTTCTACATCCCCCCACCCTCTGACCTTTCCCCCCCCCCCTCTCCGTCCCCAACCTTTCCTTTCCAGAGGGGTGTAGATTGCCGTGGCTCCCACCTAACTTTTTCTCTCCTCTCTCCTCTCTCCATCTCCCCTACCCCCATCCCCCCCCCTCCCTTCCTTTAACCCTATGTATATGTAATAGGGTCCCAGTTCACTGACTTCCCTTTCTCCTTAGACGTAATATAGCGAGGACTGGATTCAGAGTTCTAAGTACCAAGAGATCAGCAACGAGATATTGTGCTATGCAACATGGAACAAGACTTATTTAACATTATTGGGAGATCCAGTCGGTGTATCTGATGGTGACCTTTTCCTAATGCATGTAATTGTTCATGTGCACTCTTGTTTGTTACCATTATTGTTTGTTGTTTTTTCAACATAACATTAATAATAATAAAAAAACTATTGATTAGATTAATTATGAAGCTTAGATTACACCCTTATTGATTTTGTTTTTTTATTTTGTTAAAATAAGAATTGTCACACTGATTGCTTTTTTTATTTTTTCCTGCAATTTTACATGAATTAAAAAAAAAAAAAAAAATTGCACAAGCAATTGTTTTTATTAATTATATGTACCAAATTTTTCCAGGTGCATGTAAAACATATGAACTGGATACAAAACTCATAACAAGAATGAATTTATTGACCTTACACAATTAAAAGATTAAATCTATGTAGTAAGCATTTTTTGCCCCTAATAAATAAATTGATATAAGACTCATAAATAAATTTGCTTTAATTTGGTCTCACAGATATTCTCAAATCAACTAAATCTTCGATATCACAATATAAATTAACAATTTATGCTTATATAAATTTGATAACACCTTTGACACATTTCAACACAGGCATCTAAATTTCATGCATGTATCAATTGTTTCTTTATAAAATAAAACTTAGATATCAAGACTATAAAGACATAATTTTGACACTATTTGAATGTCTCAATGATTTATGGCTTTAATCATAATTTCAAATCCAAAAATACATAGACATTAATAATTGGACCATCTAAGGATTAGACACAACAAACATGGAACAATTTGACCAAGTATATGTAAAAATGCGAAAAAGAAAAAAAAGAGCTGGATGAGCAAAAGGAGGAGACCCAGATATTGGCATGTAATGCCCTTCTAAAATCATGTTAAGCACAGCAAAGGGACTCCAACAAGAGTCTATTTATTCCAAAAATTTGGGCAAAGACACCCCCTAAGTGGCATCAATTGCCTCAGAATTGCAAGCTTAAAATGGTTGATGAGGTGACCCTCATGCAGCACATTCAAAAATTCACAAGCCTTTAGTTTTCTGTTATCTGTAAGATTTGTCACCAAAATCTAAGTAGAGGCTGAAAAATCAGTAGTTTGAGTACTTCACTCATGAACCGTCACATGGATATGAAGCAAACGTCGCAGTGGGAAGCTCACTGTGCTACAATGCGGCCTAGCGGTCCGGGCCAACCACCGTCTGCCTCATCAAATGCATCCGTGGCCTCTTCATCCTCACTGTGGGGACAGCAGTCAAATTATTTTGGACGCAGACCTTCTACCTCTTCACCCGCAACAGCCAGTGTAATTGGCAGGTTGTCAGTTCTTTTGGAAGTGGAAACACCTGCTGGTGTTAAGCGCTGTCAGACATCGATATGTTGCCTTTATCCAAAGGTGGTGCTAATACTCTGCCTGTACCTTCCTCACAGACCAGCAGTTTTCGGGGACACCCTACTCAACCTCGTCTCAGCACAGCAGCCAGCTCTCGGTCCCTTAGATGTGGACAAGTAAAATACCATTTCCTCCTAGCCATGACAAAGCTAAGAGGTTGAATTTCACCATCTGCAAGCTGTTGGCTACAGAAATCTTGCCTTTCCACCTGGTGGACACAGATGCTTTTCGAGACTTATGTCCGTCGCAGTGCCCCAGCACCAGATGCCCAGTCGCCACTACTCCTCAAAGAAAGCTGTGCCTGCGCTACACCAGCATGTCGCACACAACATCACCGCTTCCTTGAGAAACTGTGTGAAAGGGTGCATTTCACCACAGACACTTGGATGAGTAAGCATGGACAGGGGTGTTACATGTCGCTGAATGGGCACTGGATAACTATGGTGACAGCAGGAGAAGGGGCTGCTGTCCAAGTCCTGCCGTTCCCACGAGTTTTGCGTCAATCTTCTGTATGTAGAAGTTCCTCCACTGCTTCTGCCTCCTCAACCTCATCTCAGTCCTCCACCTGCACCCCAAGCCTGTCTGGTGATGCCACCCACATTCTAACTGCGCAGAAGGAATCCTGCAAACCTCCTTACTATGCTGGCAGCAGGGCTCAAAGGCATTAGGCAGTGTTTACTTTGAAATGTGCGGAGACAATGCTGCAATGCTGGGTGCGGCCCTTCACAGGAGCAATGTGACACACGTGCCTTGTATGGCTCACGTCTTGAACCTGGTTGTCCAGCAATTTTTAGCCCACTATCCAGGTCTAGATGGGCTACTGCAAAGGGCATGCTCGTTGTGTGTTCACTTCCGCCATTCGCATCCCATAGCTCAACGACTTGAAATCTCTACAGAAGTCGTTCGTCCTGCCAGTTCTCCGGCTGAAATGCGATGTGCCGACATGATGGAATTCAACTCTGCACATGTTGCAGCAACTGTGGCAGCACCGACGAGCCCTGATGGAATACGTTATGATGTATAACCTGAGCCAATGAGATCCAGAGGTGGGGCAAATCACACTGCTGGAGTGGTCTCAAATCAAGGACCTATGCACTCTTCTGCACAGTTTTGAAATCGTGATGAAGTTTACAGCCGACGATGCCATTATCAGCATGACTATTTCGGTTATTTACATGCTGGAGCACACTTTAAACAGTATTCGGAGTCAGGTGGTCGGATAAGAGTTACCGTATGCGGAAGGAATAACAAGATCTTCAAGGTCCAGATGGTCGGAAGCACCAAAGCAACAAGCATGGGAGGGTGAGGGAGAGGGATTAACGAGGGCACATGGTAGTAGCCAAACTGTTGAGGAAGATGCAGGAGTAGAGGAACAAATCGAGAACAAACTGGCGATGGGCATGGAAGACTGATCAGATGAGGGAGACCTTTAACACATTTTTGTGCGAGGTTTGGGGGAGAGGGCAGAGGAAGAACGCATGATTCTTACCTCGCCGCCACCAACACTTGGGCCTCCTGGATGCGCAAGACACGAGTGCCTTCTTGCTGTACTACCTGCAACATGACCCTCGAATTGTCAGAATTTGAAGTAATGCCGACTACTGGATTGCCACACTCTTAGATCCCAGGTACAAGAGTAAATTTGGCGAAATAGTTCCTGCCATAGAAAGGGATTCACGCATGCAGGAGTACAAGCAGAAGCTGTTACAGAATCTTAGATCTGCTTTTCCACAAAACACCAGTGGTGCTCATAGTGAGTCTCACAGTTCTAACTTGCCAACCGTGGGACTGTTGAGTCACCACTCAAATCATAACATTAACACCGTATCTGGTGGTAACAGCAATTTTGTGGAATTGTTTGTTCCTTGCAAAGGATGGTCTAAAAAATTGGCCAAAGAAGAAAAATGTGGAGTTTTAAATGCTTTGAAAAATCTTTGTTTATTTTAGAAAAATATGCTGGACAGACAGTGTACACACAATTGTGCAGGATAAAAGTAACATACAAGCTTGCAGATGTTATACAGAAGACTTGGCAAATGTATACCGTATATACTCGTGTATAAGCCCAGTTTTTCAGCCCAAAATTTGGGCTGAAAAGTCTCCCCCTCGGCTTATACACTAGTCAATACAGGGGGGGCTGTGTCCGGGGGCTGTGGAGGCTTCAGGAGGCGGGGGGGGGAGGCTGCTGTATGAGCGGCCCCGTCACGTGGGGCCGCTCATTAAATATGCACTGCTTTCCCCTGTCTATCACCGGCAGGGGAAAGCAGTGCATAACTAATTAAATCCCCCCCCAAGTGCTGGCACCTGCCCCCCCTTGTAAGGGCCCCCCCCCCCCCCGATGGTTATATTACCATTCCGGACTTCTGATCCGCGCCGCTCCTCGCTCCTCCTCGCTGCTCCGTCCGTCTTCTACATCTCGGATCTCCGGCCGTCGCAGGCATGTGACGTCATCGCGCGGCCGGGGATCCCGGATGTAGAAGACGGACGGAGCAGCGCGGAGGAGCGAGGAGCGGCGCGGATCAGAAGTCCGGAATGGTAAGAGAAGCGGGGGGGGGCCTTGCAAGGGGGGGCGAGGGCCGCTGTGTACCCCCAGGGGCGCTGGGGACCCCAGAGGCTGCTGGGTACCCCCTGGGGGCTGCTGGGGCACCTGCTGGGGACCCCCTGGGGGCTGTTGGTACCCCCAGGGGGCTGTTGGTACCCCCAGGGGGCTGTTGGTACCCCCAGGGGGCTGTTGGTACCCCCAGGGGCTGTTGGTACCCCCAGGGGGCTGTTGGTACCCCCAGGGGGCTGTTGGTACCCCCAGGGGGCTGTTGGGTACCTGCTGGGACCCCAGGGGGCTGTTGGTACCCCCAGGGGGCTGTTGGTACCCCCTGGGGCTGTTGGTACCCCCGGGGGCTGTTGGTACCCCCAGGGGGCTGCTGGGGTACCTGCTGGGGACCCCCAGGGGGCTGTTGGTACCCCCAGGGGGCTGTTGGTACCCCCAGGGGGCTGTTGGTCAACCCCAGGGGGCTGTTGGTCAACCCCGGGGGCTGTTGGTACCCCCGGGGGCTGCTGGTACCCCCAGGGGGCTGTTGGTACCCCCAGGGGGCTGTGGTACCCCCTGGGGGCTGCTGGTACCCCCTGGGGGCTGCTGTTACTCCCTGGGGCTGCTGTACTCCACTGGGGCTGGCTGCTGTACTACCACGGCTCTGGGGCTCCTGTATACTACCACTGGGGCTGCTGGGCTCTGTATACTACCACTGGCTGCTGGGGCTCCTGTATACACCACTGGGGCTGCTGGGCTCCGTATACTACCACTGGGGCTGCTGGGGCTCTGTATACTACCACTGGGGCTGCTGGGGCTCCTGTATACTACCACTGGGGCTGCTGGGGCTCCTGTATACTACCACTGGGGCTGCTGGGGCTCCTGTATACTACCATTGGGGCTGCTGGGGCTCCTGTATACTACCACTGGGGCTGCTGGGCCTCCTGTATACTACCACTGGGGCTGCTGGGGAATCTGTATACTACCATCTGCTGGGGCTCCTGTATACTACCACTGGGGCTGCTGGGCTCCTGTATACTACCACTGGGGCTGCTGGGGCTCCTGTATACTACCACCTGCTGGGGCCTGCTGTGTGGGAATCTGTATACTACCACTGGGGCTCCTGTATACTACCACTGGGGCTGCTGGGGCTCCTGTATACTACCACTGGGGCTGCTGGGGCTCCTGTATACTACCACTGGGGCTGCTGGGGCTCCTGTATACTACCACTGGGGCCTGGGCTCTGGGGTGCTCTCCTGTATACTACCACTGGGGCTGCTGGGGCTCCTGTATACTACCACTGGGGCTGCTGGGGAATCTGTATACTACCACTGGGGCTGCTGGGGAATCTGTATACTACCACTGGGGCTGCTGTATACTACCACTGGGGAGGCCTGTATACCACACTGCTGGGGTCTGTATACCTGTGCTGGGGTCCACCCTCGGCTTATACACGAGTCAATAGGTTTTTCCAGATTTTTGGGGCAAAAGTAGGGGGGTCGGCTTATACACGGGTCGGCTTATACACGAGTATATATGGTAATTATTCAGAAGTCACTGAACACAGGAATGTTACATCCATGATGATTTATATCTGCTGAATACAACACTATTAAACTTATATATAAACATTATTAAGGAAATTCCTTTTCCATATGCTTTAAGTGTCATATCAGGCTATAATACACATCTAAATTGGCCTTAACCCGGAGTCAATGAAGAAGTTTGAGAAGGAGGTAGAGACTGAGTTAACAAAATGGGAGAAGGAGATCAAAGAAGCTAAATTAAAGAAATTTCAAAGGAACCAACAGGATTTTAAAAATCAGAGGGTATACAGGTGGAGGATGAGGAAAGGGAAGCCCCCTCAGCAGCCTTAAAAACCAAAAGAGGCACCTACTCCGGCTGATTTACCAAAAGCCCCATCCCTGGTGTCATTAACATCAGGGGATGAGACGCAAGATTCAGCTGACGAAGGATCTGGATCCTCTTTCTCCAAGCAATTGGAAGAAAGACAGATGGTAACTAAACAAACGTCTGGCTCGGTGAAACCGAAGGGAAAGGCTGTTGATCCCCTACAGGTGATTAACTTATCCACACATGTATTGACCCCTGTTCAGACTGACGTCCTGTCAAAAGGACTGACGTTTGCACCCACTAACGACTTTGATTTCTTTTTAGCGATAAAAGATCTCAATATCTTCTCCAGAAAACTCCTTCTCAAAAAACTTCACAAGAAAAACCATGATGGACCCCTGAACAGGAAACCATACAGGCATTAGAGGAGCTGGCCAACAAGGAGTTACCAGATGAACCAGGTAGGTTCCCTAGTAATATAATTCCACGGTCTGATAAGTTCCCGCCCTTGTCCCTCTGCCCTTCTATCGACATATTCACTAGGATGGTAACCAATGACTTTAAAAAGATCAAGAGGAGAGGCAAAAAAGATAATATGACTCATGAACAGAGGAGAGCCCTTGGTGAATTGAGGTCATTGGGTGACATCGTAATTAAGCCGGCGGACAAGGGAGGGACCATGGTCTTATGGCCTACTGATCAATATGAAAAAGAGGCCTATAGGCAGCTAAGGGACCGCACTACATATTCCAAGTTGGATTGTAATACCATGCATGACTTCTTGTCAACTTCAGAAGATTTTAATCGGGGCCTTTGAGGAGGGGGTCATTAGCAAGAAAGTTTTGGAGGGGCTAATTGTCATCTTCCCCAAGGTACCAACTTTTTATTTGCTCCCTAAGGTTCACAAGGATCCCCTCGACCCCCCGGGGCGTCTGATTGTCTCTGGTATTGATGGATTATGCGACCCAGCATGTCGCTTTATTGATTACCATCTGAAACCACTGGTGGAGACCTTACCATCTTATATCAGAGACACTACGGACACCCTCAAGAGGATTGAGGGGATCTTTGTTAAACCAGACATGCTAATAGTCACTGCTGACGTGGAGTCCCTCTATATCAGCATCGATCATGATGCTGGTGTGGAGGCGGTCCGCTTCTTCCTGGAGGGTACCAATCTGGATGGTCATTTGTGTGAACTGATTATCGAGCTGCTCCACTTTGTCCTAACCCACAACTTTTTCACTTTCAAAAACAGCTTGTATTTGCAAAAGTGTGGCTCTGCCATGGGCACGGCCTGCGCGGCTTCGTATGCAAATTTATTCCTCAGACATTGGGAATGGGGAATTTTTGCTGGCGAGGGCGGGCAAGCCGTGGACCATGTGCAGTGCTGGATGCGCTATATAGACGATCTATTGATTGTGTGGCAGGATTCAGTGGAGCAGCTCGAGGAGTTTATGCTGCTGCTGAATAACCAACTTAATATTAGATTGACTTTAAATATGATAGCAGCAGCATAGACTTCCTTGATATACGTATTGAGACAGACAGGCGTGATATGTTGCAAACGGATGTGTATCATAAGAGCACGTACGTTAATTCCTTGCTTCATGCCACGTCTGCCCACAACAAATCTGTCATACGTGCCTTTCCGGTTGATCAATTCCTCAGGATGAAGCGGATCTGCTCCACCGAAGCAAACTTTAACAAGCAAGCATTGGACCTTAGGGAGCGTTTTAAGCAGGAGGCTATGGTCGTAGACTCATAAAACAAGGATACGATAGAGCCAAACAAAGCTTGCGAAGTGACCTCCTTCCCCCGAAAAATAAGAGCGGTGATGGACATGGTCCCACGCATTTCATTTCCACATTTAATCATGGATAGGATACTATGAGGGAGATAACGAGAAAACATTGGCCCATTCTTCAATCTGAGCCAAGCCTGCAGGGATATCTACCCGATTACCCCTGATGACACCACGGAGATCACCAGATCTCAAAGATTTGCTGGTCCATAGTCATTACATGACCAGACCTATTGGGATTTTTGGACATAGTAATATATGTTACGTAATATATGAGTATATATGCTACATAATATATATATAATCAGAAAAGCTGCACAGCATTCAGCAGACCAGTGTGAACTGGTGCAAGCAAGGATGCAGAATCAAACAACTTGAGAAAAATCCTTGCAGCACACAGCTACTACCAATGATGCATAAGTGCTAACAAGCCATATATGTTTGAGGAAAAAGTTAAAAACTTACGTTTTTTCAAAAAACTCAATAATCTTATCTTTTAATTCTGGAGCTCCTTTGCTGCAATGTGCACCCTCATTAAACCTACAGGTGATCGAGGGTATAGATGGTGCCTGCCCACTGAAGAGTGGGGGGTGGACAAGGAGGGCAGGGATGTCAGATAGGGCTCATCATGCCTGGAGTCACTTTGTCGTAGTTGATGAGCAAGCAGACATTGGCCAATGTATGTACTAAGAACTCCAGAATTAAAAGATAAGATTATTGAGTTTTTTGAAAAACTTAAGTTTTTAACTTTTTCCTCAAACATATATGGCTTGTTAGCACTTATGCATCATTGGTAGTAGCTGTGTGCTGCAAGGATTTTTCTCAAGTTATATATATAATATATATATATATATATATATATTATATATATATATATATATATATATATATATATATATATATATATATATTATATATATATATATAAAAATATTTTGGATATATTGTATATTTTAATCCTCCTCTCATGGTTCTCCATCTTATTTCCCCAGGACCATGAACTGATCCATAGGGATTGTATTGTGACTACCTTGGGACACCAGCGGATTAAGAGATGAAAAATGTGGACTAATTAACTTCGATATATGAATAATTCTCTATCCTGTCTTGTGCTCATTCAAAACATTTTGAAACAATCCTTTGTTGTCTCAGTATTATGATCTGGCTGTTCGCATGTCAGTGCACGTGTGCCCTCCCCTGGCCCACCGCCCCCCTTCCGCAGCGTCATCAAACAGGCATCTGGCTTGGTTGCCTGGTTACCCTAGAGTTTCCTGGTTTGATGACGGTGACACTGTGGGGGCGGGACCGGACGGCCGTGGTGAGTGCGCATGCGCCAATTACTGCACTGCGACTGGCTAGATTTGATCATGTGACCGGACTTGGTCATTATTTAAGGCCCAGACTGAGGGGCATCCCCATCATGAAGCACTGCACTTTATTTCATATATAACACGCGAAACGTACGTAGGGGTCCTTCAGGGAATACTCCCCCATTTGCATCAGCTTGGTTTGAATTCTTGGTAAAGTATTGCTTGGGCTATCAATATGCAGACAGAGTGGTCTTGTACTGCGGCTATTAGGCTTCACCTTGACAGTACATAGACCCTGCTTTAGATCTATGCTGCCCTATGCATAATGATGCCTCAGATCAGTCCTTCACATGAAATGTGTATTATAGCCTGATATATGACACTTAAAGCATATGGAAAAGGAATTTCCTTAATAATGTTTATATATAAGTTTAATAGTGTTGTATTCAGCAGATATAAATATCATGGATGTAACATTCCTGTGTTCAGTGACTGTTCTGAATAATTATACATTTGCCAAGTCTTCTGTATAACATCTGCAAGCTTGTATATTACTTTTATCCTGCACAATTGTGTGTACACTTTGTCTGTCCAGCATATTTTTCTAAAATAAACAAAGATTTTTCAAAGCATTTAAAACTCCACATTTTTCTTCTTTGTTCTGATACTGTGTAGAGTTGCTACATGCTATAATTGGCTAATATAGCCCGCTGGCATGACTGTATACCATATAGATTAATATGTATTCATCCTTTGCAAGGCCAGAGGAGACAAGAAGTCTGACACCGTCAACGCCTAGAGAGGATGGTACAGGAGCATCTCCAAGTGAACATCGACGCCATGACTTTGGAACTGGACCCTTGCTCATTTTGGGCTTCCAATCTGGAAAAATGGCCTGAGCTCACCACTCTCACCTTGGAGATCATGTCGTGCCCCGCAGCCAGCGTTCTGTTTCTTCAGCGCTGTTGGTGGTGTGCTGACAGATAAGTACAAGCAGCTGTGTCCAGTGACTATGTAGACAGTCTAATGTTCATCAAGATGAAGTCATGCATCCGCAAGGACTTTTCGACCCCTGTGTCATCCTGAGTTGGGTCATCCCTTGCGATCTCAAAAAAGGCCCAGGCTAGGCAAGGCTTTAAGCCCATTTGACCTGAAGAAGAGCCACCACAATTTCTATTTAGAGGCAGAGTTGTGGTTGAGGATGCAGTTGTTGACATGCTTCCAGTAGTCAGTCTCTGTCCAGGAAGGCACAACCAAACATCATCACTAGCATACTCTTCCACCTCCTCTGCTGACTCATTGACTGGCTGACTGTGGGTTGACAGTAAGTGGGATCTCCAACCTCATCACCCTGTGTGCTCTCACACCTGTCGTCCTCAGAGCCCTGACCGAAAAGTGAAGTTGTCATTCCAATCAGGTATCTCAGTCTCATCAGCATCTCCCTCATTGTCTCCACCAACAGGACTTACAATTTGGTAATGAAGGTGTACATTATGCTTGCTCAGAACCTTCATCTGGGTCTGGATCCGACTCACATCAGTGCAGATCATTTCCTCATCTGGACTCAGCAGTTTTGGAGCAGACCTCTGATTCCCAGGCTATAGTATGAGTTAACATCTCTGCATACTCAACCATCTGTCTTAGCCCATACTCAGAGGGGCGGCTGGAGACTTGGGGAGCTGTGAGGAAGCAAGTGCGAGTGGGGTGATACATCTGAGGACTGGTGTATTTGTGATATTGAAGTTTAGGTGGAGGAGAGCCCACTTGATGAAGCGCTTGCTACCCATTTCAGCGCCTGCTCTTTTTGTGCCTCATCTACAAGTGGTATCGATCATCGTGTGACTGGTGTCTGTAAGAAATGGATCATATAAGATAGTCCACGGAAAGAAGTAGACATCTTGATTTGGCTGGAAGATGGTCTTTCTTCCTCAGATGTTACTGTTGCTTTACCACCCTACCCACAGAAACTTTTTTTTTCCACCTTTCAACCACGCCTGTTCCCCTTTCCACCAGCAGCTGGCCTTTTGCCACTCATTTTGTATGTGAACATATTTGCAACTCTGCAGTTGTTGCCAAAAAAAAAAATTTGGATGGAAATCGAGCAGAGCTGAGTGGCCAAACAGTGCACTAGGCCCAAACGATTACCTGGGCTAGATGCAGTTTAAAATTAGTATGAAATAGACAGGCAGTGTAGCTTGCTTCACAGCTGGGCTACTCCACTGACTACAAGACACTGCTACTAGCCCAGTGTTTCTCAACTCCAGTCCTCAGGACCCACCAACATGTCGTGTTTTCAGTATTTCCTTTAGTATTGCACAGGGGTTTGAATCAGTGCAGGTGATTAAACTGTCATCTGTGCAATACTAAGGAAATCCTGAAAACAAGAACTGTTGGTGGGTCCTGAGGACTGGAGTTGAGAAACACTGTGTAACTAGCCCAAAAGGATTAACTTGGCTAGCTGCAGTAAAAAATTGGCTACTGGATAGACAGGCGGTGTAGCTTACTTTACAGCTGGGCTACACCACTGACTACCTGTCACGCTGGGTGTAGGGAGACACCCAGCGCTGGATGACAGGGGAGGGGAAAGGAGTCCCTGATGCTAAGGGCACAAAGGGGGGATGGTGACCCCTAGAACAACTAGCGCTGACACCTGGCTCCCCTAACGTCCCTATACAGTTTTCGCAACTGTCGCCGCCAGGATACCTATTCCGACTGTCCCTGGACTACCACTACACAGGGTCAGAGCGGGTTAAACACTAGTCAACCCGGCTAGCAACTAGAAATCATACAAGGGAAATGTGGCTAGGTGCCACAGGGATGTACTGCACTGACAAATGTGTTATCCCTGTAAGTTGTCAGTTCAGGGTTTAACCTGTGGAGTGTGCTTACACACACTTAGGACTAGGCCATTTAGAATAGGGGAGACCTGTAATTTAGTAGGTCCCAAAAGGGGGTGGAGCCTAGGTTAGAGCTGTAGAAGTTATCTCAGACAGTGCTGGGAAGGCAGTCAGGAAGGACAGGCCTGATAGCACAGCCGACAGGAGGAAGCCTCATCTTTAAGTGGGAGCCCAGGACAGCAGGCAACGGCCAGGACTGGTTGGAGCCAGCTGGTCACATTGAGGGAAACACCGGCAGTGCGGAAAGCCGAGGCGGCCAGAAGTTTAACTCTGACCGCAGACCGACAAGCTGCAGGCCCATAGAAACCAGGTTGCTGACAGTGCCACAAGGTACCTCGCCCCTCAGGACCTAGAACCGGTTCAGGACA
The DNA here is from genome assembly GCA_033576535.1 of Allobates femoralis. Lineage (NCBI taxonomy): Eukaryota > Metazoa > Chordata > Amphibia > Anura > Aromobatidae > Allobates > Allobates femoralis. The sequence continues at coordinate 474,448,743 of JARQOC010000004.1, forward strand.
CTATAGGAAAAGGGCCAGAATTCCAGTGGCAGGGGAGGCTTTGCTTACTTGGGCCCCCTCCGTCCGGACCGGTAGGGCACAGACCTTGCCTATTAGCTACAGATCGTGGAACTGGTGGGAGAGCTCTGCAAGGGTGGTAGAGACTGGGAAGAGAGAAGTTAACCCTAAAAGACCAAGAGAGAACACCTAGCGACTCCATAAGGGGGACCCTGAGCTGGCAACATCCACCCAGTAAACCAAACTGTACCGTGTTCCGTTTTACCATCTGCCGGCACCTAGTAAAGTGGAGTAAAACTTGAACTGGTCTCCGTTATTCTTCCCGCCGATACACGGAGGGCTCAGCACCATCAGCAGATCTTCAGAGGGGTAAGAACTGCAACACCTACAACTACTCCCCTCATCCACATCCTTCACCGCTGCCCTGAGGCGATAGCTCCACCTGTAGGGAGCTGGACTACTCTCTGCTGCACCCACCATCACCTCAGAGGCCGGCTTGCAGCACTGCTACCATATTACTGGGGACTACAGGTGGCATCACGTTCCCCTGTAAATACTCCCTTCTCCCCCACTATCTACTCAAATGATAACCAGGGCACGGAATCGGGATCATGATCACCCGTGATTTCCCCACCCAAGCTACCGTCAGTCCCGGTGTCAGAGTACCCCTTGCTCTGGCCACATCAGAAACATACAAAGTGGGAAGAGATACACTTAGCTTTAGCAGATCCAAGAAGCAAACCAGCAGGCTCCAAAAAAACACTGCTTTGATCCAAGAAACAATCAGGAACACCTGAGGCTATCAGCAATGCATTCTGAGAGTCAAAGGAAATATATAGGCAACAAAGGTAAGGAATCAGCTGGGTCCGGGTGACCTCCAGCTTTAATTAAAAGGGAAAGGCCTCTTAAAGTGAGAGACATTTTTCTTTAGGATGTGGACTGTTTGGCCAAACACTGGGACCTTCTGCGAGTGTCCTCTACAGTCTCATCCGTGCCTCCTGATACACCCGTGACACTATCAGACACTGCTTTTACCCCAAAAGGATTGACTGGGATAGCTGCAGTATAAAATTGGCTACTGGATAGACAGGCAATGTAGCTTACTTTACAGCTGGGCTACACTACCTGCTCTAAAGGATTCACAGTTTCCTGCGGATATGACGTGCCGCACACACAGAGCGGCGTCTGGGCGTTATCAGCCGGTATAAATGGCGTGGATTCACATTAACAAACCTATCCCAGTGATCAAGCATTGGGAAACGCACATAGGGGATCTCTGCTGGGCGAGGCATTGCAGGGGGAGCTGAGGAGATCCACCACAGGCACAACTTATAGGTGAGTGATAATGAATGAGCTGGTTGTCATGACAATGATATTACCCAGAAGGTTGTTAATGATTAATTCCATTGTGATACCTGTGTAATTGTGGATAGACTCTGTACCTGCAGTGGGATTACTTGCCCTGCAGTATCTTTTCGGATCTCCTAAACAAAACTCATTGTATTTAACGTATACTTTTCTGCTTTTAATTAATAAAGGTGTAATTTTGTAACAAAAACTCTTTAAGTGGTATCACTTGTTTAAATCTGCCCTAAAGGATTGCCTGAGCTAGATTTGGCCAGATGCTGTGACAAACATTTACACAGCACTGGCACACAACACTTGCCTGGCAAAAACTAATAGGAACTGCTCTAACCTAGCCCTCAAAAGGGCTGATATTCAAACTAGTCCTTAGTCCCTAAACCTGTCTAACTTGATATTCGCTCACTATCTGTCTAAGTCACACTTTATAGCGCCCACTGCAGCAGTAGCGGTTCCTGACACACAATTGCAGCACTGTGGTAATGGAGGTGATAGGGAAAATGGCTGAGTCTAATAGGGCAAGGACAAGCACAGCCAATCTAAAAACAGGGGAGACAGGCGCAGATCGTGCCTTATCACTTGTTACCACTTAAGGGTATGATGGACCCTGCTCCCCTGGTACGGTTGAGTTCACCCACAACCGGGCTTGTATGCCCGAGCTGACAGCTGTCGCAGGACCCACACTGCCACGTGGTGTCTCCGGTCCGCGCTGCTGCTTGATAAATAATACACAGGGAGCCACCACTTGTATCTGCTGCACCTTTATTCCTCCTCACATTAAAGTGTTTCGGTGCCATCCCCGCACCTTCCTCAGGGTTACATTACATATCAACACAAATAATTGCCTTATATACAGTTATACAACGGATGTTGATTTCCAAAAAAATGGTCCACGTCATCTATGATGTCAGAGGGGAGGATCCCGGTGACGTTGATGGTACATATTTATATAGCAAGGTTTTCTCTTATAACTATCCACAATGCATCGCATCTTACAATTAAAAACATGCAAATTTATAAAAAATAATTTAAAAAAAACACAACACAATTTTATCAAACTTTATCTAGTCAGTTTAAAAATATTGTTGTGTGGAAAACCTTGTGGGTATAGAACCTGATGACATTTAAATGAAACCTCTCTCGTCAGATTTAGTTGTTAACTCTTACTCTGCTATCTTGTCAATTTATTAGTGAGGAATATATTCATATGCCTTTGTATATATCTTTATCAACCATTCAATATAAAAAAAATCCATAAAAACCTGTATTGAATATAAACCAATTATTTAAATCTTATTATCTCAACCCTAAGTGACTCATTCTCTGTTATGCAAAATTAAAATTATACTCACACATATATTACTGTGGTTAGAGGAAAGAATATTGAAAAATGTTGAACACATCTATATGAATGTCATTTTTTTATTTTTATTTATTTAATATTAATACATGTAATTTTTATGTAATTTTAATTTATTCTTCACTATATTCAGAAAAAAATTTGGCGTGGGCAGCGCCGTATTGTTTGTATCCAGCCAGACACAGCAGGCAGCAACAGGCACCTGGGGGTTGGTGGCAGCCCATCTGTATCCGGCCGGACAACAATATAGGGGTGCCTTTTTTTTTTTTTTTTTTTCCTTTTAATTATTTCATGAATGTCATGAACTAACTTTAAAAAAAAAAAAAAAAAAAAAAAAAAAAAAAAAACGTGTGGGGCTCTGCGCTATTTCTATGTCCAGCCAGGTACAGAAAGGAATCCGCAGCGCAGGGAGGCCTAAGCTTTCTGGGCACCCCCCCCAGCTGAGAATGGCAGCCCGCAGCCGCCCCTGAAAATGGTGCGTTCATTGAAGCGCCATATTCTGGTGCTGAACCCAACTCTTCCAGGGCCCTGGTGCAGTGGCTCACTGGGTAATAAAGGGGTTAGGGCCAGCTTTGTATTATCAGCTGGCCCTAAGCCCAAAATTCATGGCGGTCACGCCAATAGACATTACCGCATTAATAGTAGGACATTAATGTCTACTATTGGCGTGACCGCCATGAATTTCGGGCTTAGGGCCAGCTGATAATACAAAGCTGGCCCTAACCCCTTTATTACCCAGTGAGCCACTGCACCAGGGCCCTGGAAGAGTTGGGTTCAGCACCAGAAAATGGCACTTCAATGAACGTGCCATTTTCTGGGGTGGCTGCGGGCTGCCATTTGCAGCGGGGGTGCCCAGAAGGCTTGGCTGGACATAGAAATAGCGCGGAGCCCCATGAAATTCATGTAATAAAAAAAAAAAAAAAAAGGGGGCTCCCCTATATTGTTGTGTCCGGCCAGGTACAGATAGGCACCTGGGAGTTGGTGGCTGGGTACAAAAAATACGGCGAAGCCCACGTCAAATTTTTTTCTGAAAAATCCAAAAAGCAATATGAATAAAAGGGACTGCATCTTTATTAACCCCTTGACCATGGTCGACGGGTTTTTTTTTTTTTTTTAGTCAGATTTATTAAAAATATTAACATCTTACAAAAAGAAAGCACATGTACATTACGTTTTGTCATTTTGTATAATATTCCACTAACGTTTCTTTATCTCCCCTCCCCCCTCCCTCTTATCCCTCTTATCCCATTAAAGCATGAACTCTTTCCCTCCCCTAATTCAGACAGCGATTCCAAATTATATACATACATTACATATTGCATGTTAAAGAAATTTTGATTCTTTTTAGTAACTAATGTCCGTACCTAATCCCTTTTATACAATACCAAATGAAACATTCAACTATTATCGATATTACGATTCTTTCCACGGCGCCCAGAGTCTCTCCTGGAACTTCGTGTTCTTGCTTTTAAAATAAATTCTTTCTTCCAGTTTTACTACATAATTAACTTGTCTAATAAACTCTTGTCTAGAAGGCGGATCTTTTTGAATCCAATATTTAGCTATTAATTTTCTAGCTATATATAAAAGGCAGGCAACAGCTATCTTCCCAATACTGTCTATCCCAAGTTCTTCTACATACCCTAAAACGCACACTACCGGGTCTCACGGGATGTCACATTTATATTTCCCCTCTATCAGGGCAAGCACTACTATCCAAAAGGATGCGAGTCTCGGGTATCCCCAGATCATATGTAGGACTCCCGCTTCCTCTGATCCACATCTCGGACACTCCGAATCCGTACGTACCCCTATTTTATAGAGAAATTCCGGAGATCTATATGCCCTGTGAATGAGTAGGAGCTGGGACATTCTCCCTGGTTCACTAACTGACAATTTTGGGATGTATTCCAATACAGTTTCCCAATTATCATCCGATATGGGTCCCACATCTGCCTCCCACTTTCCCCTTGCCATCACAGGGTATTTCAACAGAAATGTATCAAGAAGGTCTGCATATACTGTAGAAATCACTCCTTTCGTTCTTCCCGACATGCAAATGAAATCAAGAACAATATCTCTCGATACACACAGATCCCCCACTCTCCTCTGCTTTGTGTAAGCGTGTTGAATCTGTACATACTGAAACCCATTTCTATCAGTCAGCTGGAACTCCGATTTTAGATGATCAAATGATTTGAGAGCATGGCGGTCAACCAGCTGATGAAGGTACACTATCCCTTTTTGTATCCAATCCTTTAATTCCCCAAGTTTATGGAATTCACTTAAGTACTCATTGCCCCAGATAGGTGTATATGACGTCATCCCAGTAATCCCTCTAATTTTCTTCACCCTCCCCCACAACTTGCAAGAGTCCAAAAGTCGGGCACATCTTTCCACCTTTTCCAAATAGACCAATCTCTAATCCCTGCACCAAAGGTCTCCTATGGATATATATTTCAAGTATTGCTTGCAATGAGCCCTTACTTGCCCTCTCTGCCCATCCTCTTATATGTTGAGATTGTGCTGCTAGGAAATATAACAATGGATTAGGTAAGGCAATCCCCCCTTCCTCCTTGGGTCTTTGTAGGGTCTCTAATTTTATTCTCGGCTGCCCACCTCCCCATACTAGATCCCTAAATATCGCATTTAAGCGCTGAAATATTGATTGGGGAATCCATATTGGAGAGTTATGTAGTATGTAAAGCAGCTTTGGCATTAATACCATTTTAATTAAATTAGCGCGACCCACTGCCGAGAGGCGCAGCTTCCTCCATGTCATCGCCTTTTCTTTCAAAAGTCCTATCGTGGGCTGTATGTTAAGGGTCAGATACTCTAACTGGTACCGCTATCTTAATACCTAGGTATTTAAACACTTTTACTGTCTTTAATTGCGTATGGGCCGTCTTGTCCCTCTCCGGACCCACCCAGCTGTCCACCGCTAACATGCATGATTTCTCCCAATTTATCCGCAGTCCAGATAGTCGTCCAAATCTATCAATGATGTCTATGGCATTAGTCAATGACTCCCCGGAGTCCTGTAAAAACAGTAAAATGTCGTCAGCATAAAGGGCTCTCCTCCACCGATCCGTATCGGAATCCATTTACTGAATCAGTCTGCCGGAATGTTGCCGCAAGCGGTTCCATGGCGAGGGCAAACAACAACGGAGAGAGGGGGCAACCTTGTCTAGTGCCTCTTAATAAGCTAAATGTATTAGACCTCTCTCCGTTTACCCTAATCCGAGCCATCGGGGAGGAGTATAGCAGCCGCACCCATGCCGTAAAAACCGGACCGAAGCCCATGTGATATAAAACTCGCCAAAGATATTCCCACTCCACACTATCGAAGGCTTTATGTGCGTCTAAAGACGCCACTACTCTATGTCCAGAATTGTCTGCCTTCATTTAAACACTCAATAACAACCGTCTCAAATTAATGGCCGTCGACCTGTCCGGCATAAACCCGGTCTGGTCCGGGTGTATAACACTCGTAATCACCCTGGTCAGATGGTTCAACAGTACTTTAGCCAACAACTTGACGTCCGTCGACAGTAGGGATATGGGCCTGTATGACTCCGGTGATGTGGGATCTTTATTTTCTTTCGGTATCACCACTATGGTCGCCTCCCTCATAGAAGTCAGTAACTGTCCTTGTTCCAATGCTGACAAGACATCTCTCAGTTTGGGCAACAACACCTCCCCAAAATGTTTGTAGATTTCTATTGGTAAGCCGTCCGCCCCAGGTGCTCTATTATTATTCATAGAAGCCATAGCTACCTCCAATTCCTCCAATGTCAGTGGTCCCTCCAAAGTGTCCCGATCTGTTTCACCAAGTCTGGGCAGCATGGTTTCCCCCAAAAATCTATCAATTATCGCCCCAGAAACCCCCAATTTAGATGTGTAAAGTTCGTGATAGTACTCCTCAAACACCCGCAGAATCCCGGTCGAGTCCGTCACCAGTCTCCCGTCAGGACGAGACAGCCCGTAGACATAGCTTGACTTCCTTTGTGCTGCCGCTAAAGTGGATAACAGAGGGGCGTGGCCTGGAAGGAGATGTGAGCGGTCGCACTCCCTGGAGCTCCCGCTGAGTGCCCGCAATTAATCCTGCCTAATACCCTGTGGAGAGGTCCCTGACCCCCTGGAACTGTGCCCGGAGGTCCCCGGAGTGTAGCACAGCAGCGGGAACCGTTCAGACTCGCTGATATGACCCGCCGCCGGCAGCGAGACGCGGGCGCGGGAGACGCTGCGGGCCTCCAAGATGGCGCCGACAAGAGAGAGGAGGCGGAGAAGGCTAATGCCGCTTGCCAGCGGCGCATGGCGGCTGCAGAGAAGCTCGCACAGTTTGCGAGGAAAGAGGAGAGCTGTGCTGGAGGGACAGAAGATGGAGGTGAGGAGGCTGGGGAGGAGAATGAATCCCCCATGACTGAGGGAGAAGAGGAGGAAGTGGAGGGGCCAACACAGGAGAAAGGTGCTGGAGAAGCCGGGCAGACACAGGCAGAGGACAGTATGCAGGCAGAGCCCACATTGAGAGATGTGTTTGCTGTGGTGTCCTACTGCAAGGATGCTCTAAAGACACTGACACAGCAGGTCCTAGGAGTGCAGGGAGAGATATCCACAATTAAGAAAGATCTAAAAAAAGTGGACACTAGGACCGGTGCAGTGGAGGAAAGAGTGAGCACAGCAGAGGATCATATAACTAAAATGCAGAGGATGGAGAAAAAATACATCCAACAAATGTCTGAGCTAGCTGCAAAAACGGACGATCTGGAGAACCGCTCCAGACGAAACAATCTGAGAATAGTGGGCATTCCAGAGAAGTCTGAGGGGAGAAACCCCACTGAGTTCATTGAAAACTGGCTCAGGGAGAAATTTGGCTCTGAAACTCTGACGAGACTGTTTGCTGTGGAAAGAGCGCATCGGGTCCCTATGCAGCCTCAGCCTCCTGGAAAGGGACCACGTACAATCCTAGCAAAGATCCTTAACTACAGGGACAGGGATATCATCCTGCAGAAGGCCAGAGACATGGAGGAGCTTACAATTAATGGTCACAGGATCGCCATATATCCTGATTACTCAGTGGTGGTACAGAAGCAAAGAATGAAATTCTCCACTGTAAAGAAACGTTTGAGAGAGTTGAACGTAAAATATTCTATGATCTTCCCAGCAAAACTGCGAGTGTCTGCATTGGAAAAAGTATTCTTTTTTGTAGATGCTGAGGAAGCCTCGCAATGGCTGGATATTAATTCAAGACGTATCAAGGAAGCTGGAGAATGTGCGTGAACTCTGGGAAACCCGGATGTGACTTTGAGACGGTGGTGACACCACAGATGGACGTCCGGTAACTGACCCTGCATCGGTGTTTTTGTTTTGTCGCTGTTTTTTCTGGAGGACAGACGGCCAGCAGGGGGGTGATAGATCTGTTGACTTTCTTTGTTCCTCTCTTTTTTCCTTTTTCTTTCTGAATGTTATTTTTATGCGCTCCTGACCTTATTGAACAAACGGAGTGATCAACATGGAGAGGGGGATGATATCAGAGGAATGGGGAGATGGGGGTATGATGGGAATGAATAAATATTGTTGTTTTAATACTATACAGTTTAAAGGTAATAGATGTTACCAGAATATTTAAATTTAACGGTAAATAGGTTAGTAACGGTATTAAGCGGGCACGGGCGGGAGGGGGAGGGATACACCAAACATGGTGTGGAATAGGTATTGTCTATACTTATTGCAAGAGGGGAGAAGGCAGGTATTTGGTTCTTTGGTTGTAACGGGTCCGAGGTTCAGAGACCCCACTCTCGACGAGAGTACTACACAGACGATAGAGGGGAGGACGGGGGGGTGGGAAGGGAAAGAGGAGGGGAAATGGGAGGAGGGGGGAAGACGGCTAAGCATAGGGACAGCGGCAAACCGACTACAAAATATCTTGGTTGATGGGGAACGGAATAACATTATTTGCTGGAATGTACGAGGGCTCTCGGACAAGTCAAAAAGAGCAGCGGTCATTCAGTACGTGCTAGACCGTAAGCCATCAGTGATATGCCTTCTGGAAACACATTTAACAACTGATACAGTAGATGTTCTTACTAAAAAATGGGCGCAGAAGACGTACCATTCCACTTTTTCTTCCTACGCTAGGGGAGTTTCAATATTAATACATAACTCGGCACAATATGAAGAGATAGAAGTTGAATTAGATACTGATGGACAATATGTGATGGTGGTTTGTAGATTGTCCGGACAATTAATGTGTATCGTGGCAATTTATATTCCTCCGCCATATTCCAGTACTAAATTAAGGAAGATCAGAGAGATGGCGGAAAGGAAGGGGGTAATGCCGTTTCTGTTGATAGGAGACTTCAATAACGTAATAGACACACAGTGGGACAGAAGCGCCACATCTGGAGGGGTTAGTAGGAACACTCTGACTCCATTTGGCGCACTGATACAAGAAATGGGGCTGACGGATCTTTGGAGGGTCAGAAATGTAGAGGAGAGATGTTTCTCTTGTTTTTCGACATCATACGACACACTTTCCCGTATTGATATGGCCCTGGGAAATAGTCTATTGGATGGGCTGGTAGGGGAGGTGAAATATCTGGCCAGAGTTGTTTCGGATCATAGCCCGATTCTGGTTTCCATTAGACGACCGGGTTCACTGGGGAATGTGGTTAGAGAATGGAAAATACACCCTGTGTGGCTGCGCACTATTGATATGGCAAAAATTGGAAGGGAAATAGAGGAATTTTATAATTTAAATGAGGGAAGTGCGGACCCACTGATAGTTTGGGAGACCATGAAAGCATACCTAAGAGGGATTCTGTTTCGGGATATCTGTCGGTGTAAATCACAGAATAAACAGAAGGAAAAAGATAGTATACAGAAATTGGAGAGAGCAGAGATGGAGGTGGCAAAGCAGAGTGACATACATAATAAGAAAATACTACGAGAAGCACAAAAGGAGGTGAATAGAGTTCTTGTGGAAAGGGCAGATAGGAAAATGGCATTCCAGAAACTGAGATTCTTTGAAGAAGGGGAGAAGGTGGGTCATTTACTATCCATCATAGCGGCAGCGCAGAGGGGGAACCAGTTTGTCCATTGTTTAGTGGGAGAGGGGGAGAACGAACAACAAATACAGAGAACATTATGGAGATCTTTGTGAAGTTTTATGGGGATCTATATATGTCACAAGAAGGATTAGATGAAAGAGAGGTGGGGGCATTTTTGGCAGCGGCATCGTTACCCACTCTATCAACGGAGGATAGGGACTCTTTGGAGGCACCTATAACAGTAGATGAAATAGGGGAGGCACTGCATGGCATGGCCAATGAAAAAGCCCCGGGATCTGATGGACTCCCGGCAGAAGTCTATAAGAGACTAGAAGAAATTCTTTTACCCAGATTACTGGAGGTCTATGTGGAGGCTAAGAAACAGGGGGTAGTACCAACATCCATGAGGGAGGCGACTATAGTTGTGATCCCTAAGGAAGGTAAAGACCTTGCGAGCCCAGAATCGTACCGACCTATCTCATTGCTGACGGCAGATGTGAAAATTCTGGCAAAAGTACTGTCAAACCGTCTAACGAAGGTGATATCAACCTTAATACACCCAGATCAGGCCGGCTTTATGCCTAATAGATCCACTGCGACTAACTTAAGAAGATTATTTCTGAATTTACAGCTGCCGTCGGACAATATGGGTAGAAGAGCGATTGCGTCGCTTGACGCTCGCAAGGCCTTTGACAGTGTGGAGTGGAGGTACCTGTGGAAGGTGCTACAGTATATGGGATTTGGTCCGCAATTTACGTCATGGATAAAACTCTTGTATGCCCAACCTACTGCCAAAATTAGAGTCAATGGGGCTGTCTCTAAAAAGATAGACCTACAGAGAGGCACCAGACAAGGATGCCCGCTGTCGCCCCTGCTGTTTGCCATCGCGGTGGAGCCACTAGCTGCTACCATAAGAAACTCTAGTGACATCAAGGGATTTAAATACGGGGAAAATGAGGAAAAAGTCGCGTTATACGCGGATGACATTCTGCTCTTTCTGGAGGATAGTGGGGCATCATTGAGCCATGCCATGAGGACCATCGAGGGTTTTGGGGTGCTTTCGGGACTTAAAATTAATTGGACTAAGTCAAGTTTATTTAAGGTAGACAAAGAAGAGACAGACAGTAGAGGAAGTGGAATCGGGAGGATTGAGTAGGGTGGAGCAGTTTAAGTATTTGGGCATTTGGGTCTCTTTGCCCATCACGGATTATTTACAACTGAACCTTGCCCCGTTACTGATAGTGCTGAGGCGTAAGGTTACTGCCTGGAATAAGCTGTGTTTATCCGTGGTGGGGAGAGTCAACTTGATCAAGATGATCTTGATGCCCAAACTACTATATGTAATGCACAACTCGCCCCTGTGGATCCCTCAACGCAGACTTAAGCCTATTAATGCCATATTCAGGGAACTGATCTGGGGAAAGAGGCAGCCTAGGATTCGGCTAGAAACATTGCAAAGGCCAAAGGATGATGGGGGACTAGCGTTACCGCATGCTGGGATTTATTTTTTGGCAGCCCAAAGTCAGCACTTAAGGGGATGGGCAAGTAAATCAAGGAACAGTTACGGTACGAAAATATTGGGTAACATAATTGGTAGATCCCCTTTGACAGATGGACTTGAGGATGGATCGGTGGGAAGACTGGGAAAGACATACCCTACATTTGACCTCATACATAAGGTATGGACAAAAATTAAACAACTGAGGGGAGTGACAAAATTGACCAAATACACTCCCATATGGGACAATGGGAACCTTCCAGAACTGATCAAAATGGGACGACTTACGGAGTGGGAAAATAGAGGCATTGTATACATGCATCAAATTATAAATAGACAGGGATTAAAGACCTTTCAACAACTCAGGTTGGAATTTGGACTCCCAGACTCGGGTTGGCTTCAATATTTACAGATGCACCATGCAGTCAGTAAACAGGGAGAGACCAGTACCTTACAAATACAGGATGATATTGTCTTAGATTATATTTGCCATGAGGGACTCTCGACTGGAGTGATATCGTGCATATATAGAGATCTACTACATACATTTCTCCTTTCCTTTCCTATAAAGGCACGTTCGAAATGGGAAGAGGAAATGGGACACATACCGGATGATAGGTGGACTAGTGTACTGGAATACATACCTAAGTTGTCTATGTGTGAATCTGCCAGGCTCTCGCATCTCTACGTGGTACACAGAGTGTATCGCTCGCCAATGGTTATGCACCGGGCAGGTCTGAGGACTGATTCTGAATGTCCGAGATGCAGGGGAGATAATGCGGGCATCTTCCATATGATGTGGTCCTGCCCAAGATTATCCACGTATTGGGCGGCAGTCATTAACCGAATAGAAAGAGTGTATGGGTGTGAAATACCTAGAGAACCGGTGGTTTGTGTGTTGGGATATGTGGAGGAGGTGAAAATTGAAAATGCATTTAAAATAATGATTGCAAAATTGCTCTTTGTAGCAAGGAAACTGATTGCAAAATTCTGGATACGAGATGTTCCCCCAAGCAGAGAGGAATTTGTGACACAGGTGGATAACCTACTGTATATGGAAAAGGGTATCTATGGGAAAAGAGAAAAAATAGCAATGTTTGAGAAACTGTGGCTACCCTGGATAAATTACAGATGAGAAGAGGTAGTATGATATTAAGATGTGATGAGAGCAAATTGTTCTGAAATGCGGGATAATTGATACGCCTTATTGACGATTACTTCACTAAATAACATCATGAGCTGTTGTGTAATGTGCTAGCTGTCGGGGGGTACGGGATTAGGGGGGGGGAAAGGGAGGGAGGGGTTTGGGACTGTAATTTAATTATTCATGTGAAAACGAGACATGTTGTCTTGATGCATTTGTGTAATACTGTGTGGAATTTGTTTAATTAATAAAAACTTATCTGATTAAAAAAAAAAAAAATGGATAACAGATGTCCCACTTTCTCTCCTTCATAAAAAGCTGCTTTTTGAAATTCTACTCTCCTAGCAGCATTGGCCATAAACATTTTGTCTACCTCTTCTTGTGCGATTTTCATTGACTGCTGCGCCTCGGCAGTGGGCTCCATCACCAATCGTTCCTCCGCCCTCCTCAAAGCCTCCACCTCTCTGTTTTGGTTTTTACGTCTGGATATGTCCCGTATCAAGAGCCCCCGTATATACGCTTTTGCAGCATCCCATACCATATCTGTCCCTGCGCTCCCCACATTGTTCTGGAAAAATTCTTCCACTTCCTCCGCTATTGTCTGCATATCTAAATTCTCCAACCAAGCAGGGTGCACCTTCCACTCTTTACCCAGTCCGGTACCCTTCATTCCCATTTGTAGTTCCACTGTCAGGGGTTTATGATCAGATATTACACGTGGCAAGTACACAATCGCCGTCATCCTAGAGTCTAACAGCTTGTTTCCAAAGGCCATGTCTATCCGAGACAGAGTTGTGAGAGGAGGAATAACAAGAGTATAATTTTATCCCAGCATTTCTCACTCTCCACAAGTCTATCAGACCCATTTCTCCCATAAATTTAGCAAATTGTGTATCCTCATCCTTTTCAAATCTACCATGTGACCTGCCCGTCCTAATCCACTTCAGATTCATGACGTTGTTAAAATCCCCAATAAATAAGACGGGAACTCCGGGCCAGTGTCTGGTCAAATCAATGATCTCCAGTAATTTCCCTCCATTGTATGGCGGCGGAAGATAAACCGCCGCCACACAAAGTATCTTCCCAAATATCTTACAAACAAGAAAAACATACTGGCCATCCTTATCCATTTTAACCTCTATTTCCTCAAATGGAACTGTAGCATGTATCAATATTGAGACTCCTTGAATATGCAGAATAGGTGGCATGGTACCCTTTCTGAATCCACCTTCTAGCCAAAACACCAGTTTTCCCTTTTATTAGGTGAGTTTCCATAAGGCAAATTATAGACGGCTTAAAAGACATAACATTCTGTAAGATAGCTGCTAGTCTACCCCGGTCCGCCAAACCTCTCACATTCCAACTAAAGACTTTAATTTTCTCAGCCATTTCGTATCCAATTAGACATTCCTATGCAATTTTGTATTCTCAAAAGTAGTAGCACGCTGTCTTTCCTGACCCCCCCACCCCTCCTACCCCCCAAACCAATTCCATGTAACCACCCTCCCCCACCACAAACATATAACAATAATAAACTTCTCTCCTTCTCCTTCCCACTTCTCCACCCCTTCCGTTATCGACCTCTCTTTAACAGAGAGTGGGTGAATACTAGCCTATGCCACCAGCAAAGCAGTCGCACTACAACGTCTATTAAGAAATAACAGTTTTCTCAACCAAAGGCCTCTCCCGCCTTAAGTAAATAAATGTATAGAAAGAAAAAAAAAAAAAAAAAAAACACACATTTTCATTTTGCAGTTGCCGCAGTCAGTCCAGCTATATCCCCATTGTCTCACAGAACCTGCAATTAAAAAGAAAAATACCAAAAAAGCACAAAGGGACTATTCCAGTCAGCGTTCAGCTGTCCTTGAATTCTCGGACTCTCCTTCCGTTCTTCTCAATCAAGTCCATAGCCTCCTCCGGGGATTGCAGAAAGTGAATTTTGCCCAGCGCCACTAGTTAAGTCTGGCTGGGTACATCATGGAGTACTTCAGGCCCATGTCTCTCAATCTCCTCTTTACCTCTGAGAATTTCATGCGTAATTTCTGTACCGTCGGGGAATAATCCGAGAAGGAGGAAATATGCTGCCCGTCTATTGTCAGATCCTTAATGTTCCTGGCCGTACGGAGGATCGTATATCTGTCCCTGTAGTTGAGCAATTTGGCCAGCATGGCCCGTGGGGCAGCACTTGGAGGCAGGGGTCTGAGTGGAATCCTATGAGCTCTTTCCACCACAAAGACTTTAGAGAGATTATTCGCTTCGAATTTAGTCAAAAGCCAGTTTTCAATGAATTCTGTAGGGTTGGCTCCCTCTGCCCTTTCCGGAACCCCAACTATCTTGATATTGTTCCGGCGCGATATATTCTCAAGATGGTCATTTTTTGCCATAACCTCAATAATCTGCTTATCAAATTTTGACTAGGCTGCTTGTATGGTTACAATACTGTCCTCGGCTGTGCTTACACGCTCCTCCACCTCCCCCGTGCACACCTCAGCCTTTTGCATTGCTGCGTTAATGTTGGTGATCTCAGCAGAAATTCCTGACACTTGGAGGGTCAAAGTGGTGAGGCTTTGCTTGCAATAGGACACCACTGCAAATATATCTCGCAATGATGGCTCTCCCAGCGTAACTTCCATATTATGCTGCACTGCCCCATGCTGTCCTCCCTGTAAGGGATCAACATTCAGTTGTACCTGCATATCTGTGTCCTGCCCCTCCACCTCCTCTTCATTGCCAGGGTCTCCCTCCATGCCTCCAGTGCCGCTCTCCCCTGCCTCCCTCCTTGCAAATTTCTCCAGGCGAGCTGCAGCATTTAGTTTCCTGGTGTATGCAGCGTTCGCCCCGCGCTGCCTCCTCCCGCGCCTCAGCGCCATCTTGGTTTTTGCAGGGCTTACCGGCGCCGACTTCCCGCTCCCATGTGCGGGTCATCTCACCCTCCTGTGACGGCAGGCTGACAGGCAGGGTACTCCGTGGACCTGTTAGTCTGTTCCTGGAACAATTGCCGGCTCTGTGGTGGCTCCTGCAGTGTGTGTCGGCGGGCGAGACCAGGCACACACGTCCGCTTACATTGCAGGCTAGGCCACGCCCCCCATAGTCGATGGGTTAATGAAGATGCAGTCCCTTTTCTAGAGGATTGTTTAATGGATTTTTCAGAAAAATTTTGTTTGACGTGGGCTTCGCCGTATTTTTGTATGCCAGCCGGATACAGCAGGCGGCAACGGGCTGCTCCCAACTCCCAGCTGACTATTTGGACCTGCCTGGACACAGAAATATCGGGAAGCCCTTACTTATTTCATGAATTTCATGAAATAAAAAAATGCGTGGGGCTCCGCGCGATTTTTATGTCCAGCCAGATCCAGCAAGGCAGCTGGGGGCTGAAATCCACAGCGCAGGGAGGCCCAAGCTTTCTGGGCACACCCCCCTGCTGCAAATGGCAGCCCGCAGCCACCCCAGAAAATGGAGTGTTCATCGAAGTGCCATTTTCTGGCGCTGAGCCCAACTCCTCCAGGGTCCTGGTGCCGTGGCTCACTGGGTAATAAAGGGGTTAGGGCCAGCTTTGTATTATCAGCTGGCCCTAAGCCCTAAATTCATGGCTGTCATGCCAATAGTAGACATGACCGCCATGAATTTCTAGTGAATTAAAAAAAAAAAAAAAAAACAGAAAAAATATTTTTATTTGAAAAAAACAAAACAAAAAGACACTTAGGGACTCCATCTTTACTTTAAAAAAAATCCTCTTCCGTCCGACGTAGTCCATTCCAGGGTTCTACTTTAGCTCTGCTACATCTCTGGTAGAGAATCCCCACCAGAGATGTAGCAGAGCTGTGCACCCAGGGAAAGTTCATGTGAGTTCATGCAGGCAAGCATGAACTCACATGAACCCTGCCAGCACTGCTACTTCAAATGAACAGCTGACCTGTTCATTTGAAAATCCAGGCGGGAAGGTCAAAAATAGAAAACCGGATTGAAAACCGGATTGCCCCGGTCCGGAGCAATCCGGGACCATAGAGTTCCATGTTATGGGCGCCAGATTGCACCGGACCAGATAAATCCGGGAGAATCCGGTTTTGAAAACTGGATTCTCTCGGATTGTAACCATCAGGTGCAATCCGGCGCCCCGGACCGGGGCAATCCAGGAGAATCCGGTTTTCACTGAATGTTGAGATAGCGGCTGTAATATGCGGCCGCCATCGTTCTGTGTCTTTGCAACAGCAGCCGCAAAGAAGATAGCGAGTGAACCGGCAACCCCCCCGCACAATAGTGACAGTCAGCCACTGCTGACAGCAGGATCCTCCGCTCTCACCACAGCCTCCCCACCCGATCCTAAGTTAGGATAGGGTGGGGAGGTGGTGGGGGGAGCGGAGGATCCTGCTGTCAGGCAGCAGGGAAGCTGTCAGTGGCTGTCAGCATTGTTTAAAGGCCAGGGCTTTTTACCGCTGGCTTTTAAACAATGAAATGGGGAATTGAAGGTTTTTCCTCTGCTGCAAGACCTCTTTATAGGGTCCAGCAGTAGAGGAATTACTCACAATTACTTGCTTCCCCATTGACTTACATTGGACTCACTAGACTCGCAATGAGTACCGAGTATCGGACCTACTCGTTATGAGTTTAGAGAGTCCGAGTACTTTAGTACTCGCTCATCCCTACTCATATCCTCAGGCACATTGTCAATAGGTGTCACTTTCATCAGATTGAAGGTTCTATTATGGTATATTATGGTATATTATGATATATTAAATATATCATAATGATTTGACACTCCTTGCTGTTGGAAGCCTTTTTTGATATTTGATCTATGCTTGTTTAAGCAGATATGTAGTGGCTGTATTGTTCTTCCTACATATTGTAGCTTACATGGACATTCTAAGACAGGGGTCTCAAACTCGCGGCCCGAGGGCCGCATGCGGCCCCTGGGGCTTCACTATGCGGCCCGCGGCACCTTGGACAACTTAATGATGCATTGCCCCAGTGCAGGGGGCCGCTGCAGTCCCTGCTGTGTGATGACTTCTGTCCGCAGCTCTAACAAGCTCTGCCACTCAGCAAGATCAATGCAAGCTGCCAGCCAATGAGAGGCCCGAAGCTAACGGCAGAATATGACGTCACCTGCAGGCCTCTGGCTGATAGATTGCATTGATCTTGATGAGCAACAGAGCTTGTCTGGGCGGCGGCTGGAGGAAGTCCTAGCACAGCGGAGGCTGGAAGTCAGCACAGCGGGGACCGCGGCGGCCCCCTGCACTGGAACGATGCATCATTAAAGTGAGAAAAGTGTGAGTGTGTGTGAGAAGGTGTGTGTGAGACTGAGTGTGAGAGTGAGGATGTGTGTATAAGAAAGTGTGTGCGAGTTTTAGTGTGTGCATGAGTGTGAGTGTAAGAGTGTGTATGAGGATGTGTGAGAGTGTGTTTGAGAGTATGTGTGTGTGTGGGGGGGGTTGTGTGTGGGTTTGTGTGTGAGTGTGATAGTGTGTATTTGAGTGTGTAAGAAGGTAAAACAGGATGGGGGGCATCACTATAAAAGTAGATCAGGATGGGGGCATCACTTTAAAAGTAGATCAGGATGGGGGACATCACTATAAAAGGGGATCAGGATGGGGGACATCACTATAAAAGGGGATCAGGATGGGGACACCACTATAAAAGGGGATCAGGATGGGGGACATCACTATAAAAGGGATCGGGAATGGGAACATCACTAAGGGATCAAGAGGGGACATCACATTAAGAGATCGGGAAGGGACATCACTAAAAAGGGATCCGATGGGGGACATCACTACAAAAGGTCCCCCATCGATCATGGTCCCATCACTAGAAAAAGGGATCAGGATGGTGGACATCACTAGAAAAAGGGATCAGGATAGGGATCATCACTAGAAAAAGGGATCAGGATGGGGGACATCAGTAGAAAAGGACATTACTACAGGATGGAGATATTACTACAAGAAGGGGATCAGGACTTGTACTTTACTACTTTGAGCAAGAAATTCTGGTATTACTAAAAATATCACTTAGTCCTACAACAGATGTGGCCCCCCGCTATAAATGTTTTTCTATGTGCGGCCCACCAACCCAGCTGAGTTTGAGACCCCTGTTCTAAGAGGTATATTACGTATTCTGTTGTACAGCTCATTCCATATTTTATTGGATATTTCATATTTGTAGTTGTGGAACTAAATTCAATAGTATTTTGAATGTTCCTAGAGCACAGGCATCTACCTATGCCACATTTACAAACTTTTTTTAACTGTGCATTCTCTTTACCGTATATACTCGTGTATAAGCCGACCCGTGTATAAGCCAACCCCCCTACTTTTGCTCCCAAAACTTGGGAAAACCTATTGACTCATGTATAAGCCGAGGGTGGACCCCAGCACAGGTATACAGCCCCCAGCAGTGTGGTATACAGGCCTCCCCAGTGGTAATATACAGCAGCCTCCCCAGTGGTAGTATACAGCCAGGGCCGCACCGTCCATTGGACAGTGTGAGCCCTGTCATTCAGGCGGCAGCAGGCAGGGGGAGCGGCAGTGCAGAAGGGGGCGGCGCCTCATGCACACAGCCTCCCCCTGTCATGGCGCCGGCCGCTCACCCCGCGCGCACCGCAGGTAAGCGGCGACCGCCGGGAGAGAGTCACAGTAGGGGCGGCAGTGGGGCTTCAACAGCACCCCCCCCCCCCCCGGTACTCACGGCCGCGGCCGGCAATCACTGCCGCGGCTCAGGCGGCGGTAGCGAGGCAGAAGGGGCGGCAGTGCTGGGCTCCACTAGCACCCCCCCCCGTAATCGATGCCGCGGCTCAGGCGGCAGTGGGGCTTGGTGCACCCCTGTATACAGCAGCCTCCCCAGTGGTAGTATACAGCAGCCTCCCCAGTGGTAGTATACAGCAGCCTCCCCAGTGGTAGTATACAGCAGGCCCCAGGAGTAGTATACAGCAGGCCCCAGGAGTAGTATACAGCAGGCCCCAGGAGTATATACAGCAGGCCCCAGGAGTATATACAGCAGGCCCCAGGAGTATATACAGCAGGCCCCAGGAGTATATACAGCAGGCCCCAGGAGTATATACAGCAGGCCCCAGGAGTATATACAGCAGGCCCCAGGAGTATATACAGCAGGCCCCAGGGTATATACAGCAGGCCCCAGGGTATATACAGCAGGCCCCAGGGTATATACAGCAGGCCCCAGGGGTATACACAGCAGGCCCCAGGGGTATACACAGCAGGCCCCAGGGGTATACACAGCAGGCCCCAGGGGTATACAGCAGGCCCCAGGGTATATACAGCAGGCCCCAGGGTATATACAGCCCCCCAGTGTATACAGCAGCCCCCCAATGGCACTAGCCCCCCCATCATTGTAAGAGCCCCCACACTTGCAGAGCCCCCCCCGCTGCTTTATCTTACCATCCGGGGTCTTCTTCACCACGGGTCCTCCAGTCCTTCCTCGCGCGCTGTGTTCCCGGTCTCATGTGACCCGGCGGGCGGTCGCAGTGGAATGACGTCATCGCGCCGGGTCACGTGAAACCGGGATGACAGCGCGCAGGACCCGCGGCGAAGACCCCGGATGGTAAAGCAGCGGGGGAGCTCTGCAAAGTGTGGGGGGCTCTTACAATGATGGGGGGGATCTAGTGCCATTGGGGTCTGCTGTATACACTGGGGGGCTGTATGCACGGCTCCCCCTGCCGCTGTGATGGGCGGGGGAGCCGTGCATATCTAATGGGCGGCCCCACGTGACGGGCTGCTCACTCATCAGCCCCCCCCCCCCCGCCTCCTCCAGCCTCCCCAGCACCCGGACACAGCCCCCACCACATATATTACCGTATTGACCCGTGTATAAGCCGAGGGGTGACTTTTCAGCCCAATTTTTGGGCTGAAAAACTCGGCTTATACACGAGTATATACGGTACTTTTGTTCTGATTTATCTGTGGCAATTTATTCTAACGGCTAGGGGCAATTATACTCTTAATATTAGGTGCACGCCGATATGTTATCCCTGGTTTGTCAGGTACAAAACAGAAAAAAAAAACTGCACAGCACTCAGACAAAATGTGAACTGGTGCCAGCAGGGACGCTGGGTCAAATAACTAGAAAAAAAGTTCTCTGCAGCACTCAGCTACTAACAATGATTCCAGTTCACATTTTGTCTGAGTGCTGTGCAGTTTTTTTTTCTGTTTTGTATCTTATGGAGTTGCTGGCTCCATGCTGCAATTTGCACCCTCATCACCCACAGGTGATCTAGGGTCAAGATGGAGTCTGCCCCCTGAGAAGTGGGGGGTGGACAAGGAGGATAGGGATATCAGCGTTAGGACTCATCAGACCTGAAGTCACTTTGGCCAATGTCTGTTTGCTCATCAACTGCGACAATGTGTGTACCAAGAACTTCAGAAATAAAAAAATAAGATTGAGTTTTTTGAAAAAAAAACATAAGTTTTTAAACTTTTTTCTCATACATATATAGCTTGTTAGCATTTGTACATCATTGGTAGTAGCTGAGTGCTGCAGAGAACTTTTTTCTAGTGGTTTGTCAGGTATAAAATCGTTTAAAACGAGATCATTTTTTAAAATGTACCAATGTTTATATAGAGCTTCTCTTATTTTTTATGACTTATTATACCTTGCAATAAAATGAAAAATATATTTGTTATCAGTGTGTTTTGTTCTTTGGTTGTAACAGATTCTTGCTTCAATTTACTGCTCCTAGTGAAAGCATTTTTAACCAGCCTTTTTAGGATTTTTTGACTTAAATCTTTTTTTCAATAGTTCTGAGGATGATTTTTATTGAACAACTAGCTGTACTACCCGGCTTCGCCCGGGTTAATAACTGCTGTTAACAAAATAGAATGTGTTAACAAAAATTTATTCAGCACACAAAAACCACAAAACAAAATCGATAGAAATGTAATTATTAAAAGGCAAAAACTAAGCTAATAGAAGCATTTCACAACATATATTTCAACACCACAGATATTCCACAGTTTCTATATCCTCTCACATAGAAGTAATGTGACCCCAGGCAACAGAAAACCCTCCCCCCCCCCCCCCCCCCCCGACAGTATACATTAGCTCCCACATACACATAATTACAGGTCATGTGACTGACAGCTGACGTATTTCCTATATGGTACACAGGGTCGGACTGGGGTGTCTGGGGCCCACCAGGGAAATTGATTTCAGGGCCCACCCACCCTTCAGCTATATGTAAATACCTGGTAGCTGTTATTATACCCATTATATTGGTGGCTCCTGCACATCACTCTGCGCTCAGCAGAACTGCCATGTACAATTATTGTACTTTATATTAAAGAGATTCTTTGGTGAAAACAAGTTATCAGTGATCCACAGGTTCAATAGGTGATCACTTATTTATTGTGGAATCCGACCTGTGGAAACCGTATCATCAGAACAATATGGGACCAATTATTAAAGGGGTTTTCCCATGAACAAAATTAATTTTAAAGTTCATTTTAATCAATAGATTTTGGAATAATAATTTCCATAATTTGAGGTGTTTAAAAATAATGTTCCTGTGTCGAGAGAATCACTGTACGGTCAGACACATCCATTACACAGTACACAGCAGGGACACATATATAAGTTTATCTCAGCCCAGGAACATTTTCTTTTAAACACATCCAATTGTGGAAATTATTATCATTACAGGGTCTACTTATTATTAAGATGAACTTTATATTAACCTTGTTCGTGGGAAAGGCCTTTAAAATGCAGCGGCTGGTAATGATGTAAGTATTGCGCATGCGTGAGGTGTACTTTACCGCAGCTCATCACATGAGCTGCCGTAAAGTATACCTCACGCATGCGCAATGCACAGCTTGAGGTCTGTCGATACACCGAAAGGGTGTATCGACATCAGCAGCGCCTGAAATGACGCGATTAGCATCATATCGGCTGATCCGCCCATGGAAGGGGGCGAGGAGGATTCAAATGGTTTATCACGCCCATCGGGGCGTGAATACAAGCACTAAAGGCTGCGAAAAGAAGTCACAGGGAACGCCCTGTGCGACTTCTCAGGAGACAAGAAGCCGTAGTTGTAGAGGTATCAAAATCACTTTTTGAAAGTTTCAAACTACACAATTTTTACACAAAGGGATAGGTAGAATAGCATAATGATGGTGCAGGGACAGGTATTAATAATTAATTATATTTAATTAACAGGATGGGGGGTGATTTTTAGGGGTCAGGTTCCCTGTAAAGATTACAGCATCCACATGACTACATCATCAGAACCACCGTCAATACAATTACATATCACTAGAACCACTGTCAGTACATAACCAGAACCATTGTCGATGCAGTAATACATCACCAAAAACAATCAATACATCATCAGAAAACCTATCAATACAATAATACATTACTATAACCCCTGTCAGTACATAACCAGAACCATCAGCAATACAATAATACATAATCAGAACCACCGACACTACATCACCAGAACAGTACATTCCTTATATAAATGTGTATGCAGATTAAATGTCCCATACTGTTCATACTCCTTCCACATGTCCCATACTGCTCATCCTTTTCCCACATGTCCCATACTGTTCACCGCCGATATGTCCCATGCAGCTCATCTTACATCCATATGTTGCATACAGCTCATCCTCACCCCTATTCCCCTGAATCCCATGTTGCTTATCCTCCCCCAATATGTCTCATGCAGCGCATCCTTCCCCACCATCCCCTTTCCAGGTTACACAGCCTCTCACCTCCCATGTTCCACGCAGCCTCTCCCCTCCTATGCACCACGCAGCCTCTCCCCTCCCTTGTTCCACGCGGCCTCTCCCCCATCCGTCATCCATGTAGCTTCTCCCGTCCCATGTTCCATGTAGCTTCTCCCCCACATTCCATGTAGCTTCTCCCCCCCCACGTTCCATGTAGCTTCTCCCCCATCCCCCATCCATCCATGTACCTTCTCCCCCATCCATCCATTTTCTCCCCCTTTTTCCATGCCTGCCCCCATCCATCAATTCAGCTACTCCCCCCATTCTATGCCGCCCCTATCCATTCATCCATCCCGTTCTCCCCCCTTTTCTATTCCGCCCCCCTATCCATCCATTACGTTCTCTCCCCTTTTCTATAATGCCCCACACACATCCATCCCATTCTGCCCCCTCTTCCAGGCCACACCATCCATCTATCCCACTCTGTCCCCCCCAGGCTACTATCTTTGGCTGTAACAGCGCCGTACCTGACTCCACGTTCCTGATCCCGGATCCCGGCAGCTTCTTGCTCTGCAGCGCTCGGTCTCTCGGTCACCGGCACCAGGAACCCGGCACCAGGCAGCTTCTTCCTCTGCAGCTCCCGATCTTCGGCACCAGGAAGCTTCTTCCTCTGCAGCTCCCGGTCTCTGGCACCAGGCAGCTTCTTCCTCTGTGACTCTCGGTCTCCCACTCGCCGGCACCAGGCAGCTTCTTCCTCTGCGGCTCCCAGTCTCCCGCTCGCTGGCACCTGGAACCCGGCAGCTTCTTCCTCTGCAGCTCCTGGGTAGTATACACATTACAGACTGAGGGCAGTATACACATTACAGACTGTGGGCCGTAAACATTACAAACTGCCCGCTATATGCACATTGCAGACTGCAGGCAGACTGCACGTTGTGTGCACATTGCAGGCTGCCCGCTGTGTACGCACGGCACACTGGCCGCTGCGTGCGCAGTGCAGACTGGCCGCTGCGTGCGCACTGCAGACTGGCCGCTGCGGGCACACTGCACACTGGCCGCTGCGGGCACACTGCACACTGGCCGCTGCGGGCACACTGCACACTGGCCGCTGCGGGCACACTGCACACTGGCCGCTGCGGGCACACTGCACACTGGCCGCTGCGGGCACACTGCACACTGGCCGCTGCGGGCACACTGCACACTGGCCGCTGCGGGCACACTGCACACTGGCCGCTGCGGGCACACTGCACACTGGCCGCTGCGGGCACACTGCACACTGGCCGCTGCGGGCGCACTGCACACTGGCCGCTGCGGGCGCACTGCACACTGGCCGCTGCGGGCGCACTGCACACTGGCCGCTGCGGGCGCACTGCACACTGGCCGCTGCGGGCGCACTGCACACTGGCCGCTGCGTGCGCACTGCAGACTGCGGACTCTATGCACATCGGAGAGTGCTGGTGTAAATCCTGTATACACAGCACTATACTGTATATACTGGTCCACACTACATACAGTTTATAGGAACACTAATACAGCACGTAGTGTGGACCTGTATATAAAGTTTAGTGTTCTTTAGAGACAGACACACAGAAAGAAAGAAAGACTGGCCACTGCGTGCACACTGAAGAGTGGCCGCTGCGTGCACACTGCAGAGTGGCCGCTGCGTGCACACTGCAGAGTGGCCGCTGCGTGCACACTGCAGAGTGGCCGCTGCGTGCACACTGCAGAGTGGCCGCTGCGTGCACACTGCAGAGTGGCCGCTGCGTGCACACTGCAGACTGGCCGCTGCGTGCACACTGCAGACTGGCCGCTGCGTGCACACTGCAGACTGGCCGCTGCGTGCACACTGCAGACTGGCCGCTGCGTGCACACTGCAGACTGGCCGCTGCGTGCACACTGCAGACTGGCCGCTGCGTGCACACTGCAGACTGGCCGCTGCGTGCACACTGCAGACTGGCCGCTGCGTGCACACTGCAGACTGGCCGCTGCGTGCACACTGCAGACTGGCCGCTGCGTGCACACTGCAGACTGGCCGCTGCGTGCACACTGCAGACTGGCCGCTGCGTGCACACTGCAGACTGGCCGCTGCGTGCACACTGCAGACTGGCCGCTGTGAGGTTGGCACAGTGCAGACTGCGGACTCTATGCACATCGGAGAGTGCTGGTGTAAATCTTGTATACACAGCACTATACTGTATATACTGGTCCACACTACATACAGTATATAGGAACACTAATACAGCACGTAGTGTGGACCTGTATATAAAGTTTAGTGTTCTTTAGAGACAGACACACAGAGAAAGAAAGAAAGAGAAAGACATGGAATAACTCACATATAGCAGGTCCTGTCATGATGTCACATAGAGGGGAGGCATCAGAGGTCACATGATCGGCTCAGGGAGGGATCTGGAATGTGATGAAGTTAGTGACCTATGGATCCTGATTGGTCAAAATGGGGCCCTGCTTTGGGTAATTGGCCCCGCCCCCTTCACGTCCGTGGCTCCGCCCTTTAAAGTCGCGGCCGCTCGGCGGCAGTAGCAGACCTGCGGCTGGAGGAGCGGGTGGCCCACGCAGCCCACCAGTGGGCGGCTCCTCTGGATAAGTCCCGCCCCATCCTATCAGTTCGGGTCAGAGAGAGCGCTCGGTGGCGGCGCTGGCTCACATAGGCTGTGCTGCAGGCAGCAGCAGCCAGCCTCTGAAATCCTACTGTTCTTTCTCCTCTCTTTGGCTGGTGCTGCTTTTGCGGCGGTGGCCGCCCGGCACAGCGGCTGTGAGTGCACAAGCGAGCCACAGCAGGGGGTAGTGAGAGGCGGGGCTAGGTGAGCGGGGCCTCTAGACCTGAGGGCCTCCCATGAGTTTTGCCCGATTACCCGCCAGAGCAGTCCGAGGCTGATGGTACATTTGTTTCTCTTTGTAGTTATTGTTGAAGGACAATACCAGACTTGTGTGTGTTTTAGGGCGATTATGTGGCGAGGTAGGTGTATGTCTGGTGAAATGTGTACTGAGGGTGGTATAGGTGTTCAAGCACATGGTAGTGTGAGGCGCATTTTGTGTGTGTGTTCATATCCCCGTGTGTGGTGAGTATCCTATGTCGGGGCCCCACCTTAGCAACTGTATGGTATATACTGTTTGGCGGCAATGCTCTCATTTTTTAAGTCCCCCTTGTTCACATCTGGTAGCTGTCAATTTGCCTACAACACATTTCCTTTCACTTTTTCCCCATTATGTAGATAGGGGCAAAATTGTTTGGTGAACTGGAACGCACTGGGTTAAAATTTCGCCTCAAAACATAGCCTATGACGCTCTTGGGGTCCAGACGTGTGACTGTGCAAAATTTTGTGGCTGTAGTTGCAACGGTGTAGATGCCAATCCCGGACATATATAAAGCTGAATGTGTGTGTGTGTATGTATTAGACTAGCTGTGAGCCCGATGCAATTGCATCGGGATTCTAGAATCTGTGTATAGTTCATTTACTAATAGTTACGGGAGTGCGGTGAAATGAATTGTGCGTATACAGGCGGCTCTGTTAGCACTGTGTGCGGTGAGAGTGGTCGTCAGCGCAGCGCCGTGGGCAGAGTGGTCGTCAGCGCAGCGCCGTGGGCAGAGTGGTCGTCAGCGCAGCGCCGTGGGCAGAGTGGTCGTCAGCGCAGCGCCGTGGGCAGAGTGGTCGTCAGCGCAGCGCCGTGGGCAGAGTGGTCGTCAGCGCAGCGCCGTGGGCAGAGTGGTCGTCAGCGCAGCGCCGTGGGCAGAGTGGTCGTCAGCGCAGCGCCGTGGGCAGAGTGGTCGTCAGCGCAGCGCCGTGGGCAGAGTGGTCGTCAGCGCAGCGCCGTGGGCAGAGTGGTCGTCAGCGCAGCGCCGTGGGCAGAGTGGTCGTCAGCGCAGCGCCGTGGGCAGAGTGGGTCGTCAGCGCAGGCCCGTGGGCAAGAGTGGTCGTCAGCGCAGCGCCGTGGGCAGAGTGGTCGTCAGCGCAGCGCCGTGGGCAGAGTGGTCGTCAGCGCAGCGCCGTGGGCAGAGTGGTCGTCAGCGCAGCGCCGTGGGCAGAGTGGTCGTCAGCGCAGCGCCGTGGGCAGAGTGGTCGTCAGCGCAGCGCCGTGGGCAGAGTGGTCGTCCAGCGCAGCGCCGTGGGCAGAGTGGTCGTCAGCGCAGCGCCGTGGGAGAGTGGTCGTCAGCGCAGCGCCGTGGGCAGAGTGCGTCGTCAGCGCAGCGCCGTGGGCAAGAGTGGTCGTCAGCGCAGCGCCGTGGGCAGAGTGGTCGTCAGCGCAGCGCCGTGGGCAGAGTGGTCGTCAGCGCAGCGCCGTGGGCAGAGTGGTCGTCAGCGCAGCGCCGTGGGCAGAGTGGTCGTCAGCGCAGCGCCGTGGGCAGAGTGGTCGTCAGCGCAGCGCCGTGGGCAGAGTGGTCGTCAGCGCAGCGCCGTGGGCAGAGTGGTCGTCAGCGCAGCGCCGTGGGCAGAGTGGTCGTCAGCGCAGCGCCGTGGGCAGAGTGGTCGTCAGCGCAGCGCCGTGGGCAGAGTGGTCGTCAGCGCAGCGCCGTGGGCAGAGTGGTCGTCAGCGCAGCGCCGTGGGCAGAGTGGTCGTCAGCGCAGCGCCGTGGGCAGAGTGGTCGTCAGCGCAGCGCCGTGGGCAGAGTGGTCGTCAGCGCAGCGCCGTGGGCAGAGTGGTCGTCAGCGCAGCGCCGTGGGCAGAGTGTGTCGTCAGCGCAGCGCCGTGGGCAGAGTGTGTCGTCAGCGCAGCGCCGTGGGCAGAGTGGTCGTCAGCGCAGCGCCGTGGGCAGAGTGGTCGTCAGCGCAGCGCCGTGGGCAGAGTGAGTGGTCGTCAGCGCAGCGCCGTGGGCAGAGTGGTCGTCAGCGCAGCGCCGTGGGCAGAGTGGTCGTCAGCGCAGCAGCCGTGGGCAGAGTGGTCGTCAGCGCAGCGCCGTGGGCAGAGTGGTCGTCAGCGCAGCGCCGTGGGCAGAGTGGTCGTCAGCGCAGCGCCGTGGGCAGAGTGGTCAGCACAAATATACACACACACACACACACACACACACACACACACACTCTCCGCTATACTTACCACCGACCCTGCATCTTCCCTGCCGCCTGGGATCCTGAGTCGACATGTCGCCGCCCCCAGACGACTGGATCGAATATGTAGTCCGGGTAGTTTGGCGAGACATCTTGGACGCTATATTGGATCTAGTAGTTTGGGGGCGGCGATATGTCGACTGAGGATCCAGCCAGCGGACGCAGGGCCGGTGGTAAGTATAGCGGAGTGAGTGTGTGTGTGTGTGTGCGTGTGCGTGTGCGTGTATGTACAAAGTTGAGGGAAGTGCGGACAAAGTGACGGAAGTGCCTACATACACACATACTGTACATTGTTTATGGAGGGGTGAGGAGAGCAGAGGCTGGAGGGCAGAGGACAGGGGGAGAGGAGAGCAGAGGCTGGAGGGCAGAGGACAGGGGGAGAGGAGAGCAGAGGCTGGAGGGCAGAGGACAGGGGGAGAGGAGAGCAGAGGCTGGAGGGCAGAGGACAGGGGGAGAGGAGAGCAGAGGCTGGAGGGCAGAGGACAGGGGGAGAGGAGAGCAGAGGCTGGAGGGCAGAGGACAGGGGGAGAGGAGAGCAGAGGCTGGAGGGCAGAGGACAGGGGGAGAGGAGAGCAGAGGCTGGAGGGCAGAGGACAGGGGGAGAGGAGAGCAGAGGCTGGAGGGCAGAGGACAGGGGGAGAGGAGAGCAGAGGCTGGAGGGCAGAGGACAGGGGGAGAGGAGAGCAGAGGCTGGAGGGCAGAGGACAGGGGGAGAGGAGAGCAGAGGCTGGAGGGCAGAGGACAGGGGGAGAGGAGAGCAGAGGCTGGAGGGCAGAGGACAGGGGGAGAGGGCAGCTGGGGCAGAGGACAGGGGGGAGGGAGAGGGCTGGAGCAGAGGACAGGGGAGAGGAGGAGAGGCTGGAGGGCAGAGGACAGGGGGAGAGGAGAGCAGAGGCTGGAGGGCAGAGGACAGGGGGAGAGGAGAGCAGAGGCTGGAGGGCAGAGGACAGGGGGGAGGAGAGCAGTAGGCTGGAGGGCAGAGGACAGGGGGAGAGGCTGCTGGGGCAGAGGACAGAGGGGAGAGAGGCTGTGGGCAGAGGACAGGGGGAGAGGCTGCTGGGCAGAGGACAGGGGGAGCGGAGGTGCTGGGACAGGAGGACAGGGGGAGAGGCTGCTGGGCAGAGGACAGGGGGAGAGGCTGCTGGGCAGAGGACAGGGGGAGAGGCTGCTGGGCAGAGGACAGGGGGGGAGAGGCTGCTGGGCAGAGGACAGGGGGAGAGGCTGCTGGGCAGAGGACAGGGGGAGAGGCTGCTGGGCAGAGGACAGGGGGAGAGGCTGCTGGGCAGAGGACAGGGGGAGAGGCGGCCGCGGGCAGAGGACAGGGGGAGAGGCGGCCGCGGCAGAGGACAGGGGGAGAGGCGGCCGCGGGCAGAGGCGGGCAGAGGAGTAGGGGAGAGGAGCGGCCACGGGCAGAGGCGGCGCGGGCAGAGGAGAAGGGGGAGGCGAGGCGGCCACAGGCAGAGGCGGCAGCGCGGGCAGAGGAGAAGGGGAGAGGCGGCCGCGGGCAGGAGAGGGGGAGAGGCGGCCGCGGGCAGAGGAGAGGGGGAGAGGCAGCCGCGGGCAGAGGAGAGGGGGAGAGGCGGCCGCGGGCAGACTTCCCATTGAGATATAATGGAGCATTTTGAGTTTCAAATTTACCCTGTAAGTGAGGCGCGAAGCTCATTGGTCGCGATGTATTTTTAAAACATGGCGCCGTGATTCTGATTGGCGGCTGACTTCCCATAGAGATACATGGAGGAATGAGGCGCTATTCTCATTGGTCGCTGTATATTTTTAAACATGGCGCCGTGAATCTGATTGGTCGGCGCTCAGCGGGGAGACCGGCGAGTTGGATGGCCAGCGCCTGGTTCTGTTTTCGGCCACGGCGTTCGGCGGCACTGCGGTCGGCGCTTTGAGCGCCGAAGTCTGTAGGTGGGCGAAGACCGGTGTTCGCCCAGCTACTGGCGGGGGGCACCGGCGGAGGTCGGGCTCCTTGTGGGGAGCAGTGGTGGAGCTCGGGCTCCAGGCGGGGGAGACCGCTGCAGCTCGGGCTCCTGCCGTGGAGCAACGCCAGAGCCCGGGCTTGTAGCGAAGGGCACCGCTGGAGCTCGGGCTCGTGGCTGGGGGCACCGCCGGAGCTCGGGCTTGTTGCGGGGGGCCCCGCCGGAGCTCGGGCTCCTGCCGGGGACCACCGCTGGAGGTAGGGCTTGTTGCGGGGGGCACCGCAAGAGCTCGGGCTCCTGGGGGGACCACCACCGGAGGTCGGGCTTGTTGCGGGGGAGCTCTGGCGGGGTCAGCGGGGTGTAGGTGGGCAATGCCCGCTTCGCAGCATTGCTCGCCGGGGCGTGAAGCAGGGTCGGCGGGGTGTAGGTGGGCAAACTCAAAGTCCTCCATTATATGTCAATGGGAAGTGAAGCGCTATGCTGATTGGTCGCTGTGTGCTGGCGCCGACCAATGAGCATAGCGCCTCACTTCCCATTGAGATACATAGCGGTGTTTAGAGCTATGCATGGCCGGGCCCTTGGTTCTATGTTCGGCCACGGCGCTCGGCTCTCGTCGGTCGTCGCCGGGGCGGGAGACTCGCAATGGCCGCTTTGCGGCCATTGCTCGTGCCCCTGCAACGGCTCGCAATGCCCGCTTCGCTGGCAATGCTTCGTGGGTCGCGTGGCTGCAAGGCAGCCACGTCTACGACGACGGAGGTAGCGCCGAAACTTACGGAAGTGCGCTACGGCAATTATATATATGATCAGAGGTACAATTCTTTTTAATCCTTTTAAATTAGTTTATAGGTATGTTTAACCATTTGTTAAAATGTCCACTTGTAAAGTGAATATAACTTTTTCTCAATCTCAAAATAAATTTTTAGTATATATTAATCCGTCCTTTTCAAAAATATATAGATCTAAGAATTCAATTCTGGTCTTACATATATGTGGCACAAAAGTCAGACCCCATATATTTTCCGATATCTCTTCCAGAAATTCGTCCACTATGCCCATCTCATTGTCCCAGATTATGAATATATCGTCTGTAAATCTCATACACGACCAATCCATTTTTTATCATATGTATTTTCTCTTAAAAAAAAAAAAAAAAAAAAACAGGTTTGCATATGAACAAGCCACTTTGGACCACATTGCAGTCCCCTTTATCTGGTGAAAGAATTTATCAAAAGTGAAATAATTCTCTCTCAATATAAAGTTCAAACCTTTCAAAATAAATTCTTTTTGGGCTGTATTCATTCACAATAAAGGATTCAACACATGCTACCCCTATGTCATGCTGGATGTGTGTGTATAGTGAAGATACATCTAGTGCAGGGGTCCCCAACCTTTTTTGTACCGGGGACCGGCTTCATGCAAGACCGTTCTTCCGAGGCCCGGTGGGGTGGGGCTTTGAACTTATGGGGTGGGGCTATGGAGAAGGGGTGGAGTTTAATACCTTGTTTCCTCAAAAGATGTGCTACATCTTATTTTCATATACAGTAGTATAATGCAGCGTCACATCCCTCCATAAAGTATAATGCAATCTCATGTCCTTCCATATAATATAATGCAGCGTCGCATCCCTCCATATAGCATAAATTCTCCCCCCACACACATTGCCCCTTGCATAACCCCCCCACACACACATTGCCCCTTGTATAACCCTCACTGACCCCTGAATGCCCCACACTTATTGCCCTTACACACACACACATACTGCCCCCAGTACAATCCACCCCACACACACACACAGACATTGCCCCTGAAACACACACTCCCACACAGATGCTCTTCTGCTCACCGCTCCTGCCGACTTCGCTCATACAGCAGCAGCTGAGGAAGAGACGTGGCTGAAGTTTTTTCAGATCTCGCGCCATTTCCAAGCGCATCACGTGAAGCACACGTCACTGCTGCGCTTGAAAATACCGCGAGATATGAAACTCCTGCCATGTCTCTGCCTCAGCTGCTGCTGTACGAGCGAAGCCGTCGGTAAATAACAGTGCGGCAGGGCATGGCTGCTGCACTGATTGGTCGACAGCTCCCCTCATACATCTGTGCACGCAGCTGAGGGAGAGGCCTCGTCTCAGAGCGGCATACAATAGTTCAGGAGGTGAGGGTTGTGGTGGGCGGGGACGCCGGCAGCTCGCCGCGGACCGGCACAAAGACCCCGACGGCCCGGTCCGCGGACCAGTGGTTGGGGACCCCTGATCTAGTGTGACAAAGCTGTAGGAGTTTCTGTGGCATATTTCTAAGTATCTTGATCAGTTCTGTTGAATCTTTAAAAAAAAAAAAAAAAAAAAACTGTCTAGACCAAAAACATGATGTAATATTCTGTCTATTTAAGCAGCTAAATTGCTAGTCAGGGACCCAACCCCTGAAAGAAATCAGTCTTCCTGGGGAATCTACTAAGCTTTTAAGGAATTTTGGAAGATTATAAAAACGGTGTGGTAGGCTGCATATTTATCAGAAATTTCTTTTCATTATCACTTAATGTTCCTATAGAATGTGCTTCTGTGATCATCGTATTATACATTTTAATTAACATGGGATAAGGGTCACTTTCCACACAAACACTGATGAGTTTATGATAAACATAGTACTGGCTTAAAAGTCTCGGGTTCTGTAATTTGGGGTTTCCCCAAAAGAGCATTTTTATACCAAAATGCCCATCATATGAACAACTTCATATTACCAACAATGACATACTTGAGTTGAATATCTAGAGTTTCAAAACTCTAACTAAAGTAATTTTGCAGAAAATAGGAAAATAGTAAGCTACAGGGCCTAAAATCCCTGGTTACACATACTAGAGCCAATTAGGGTTGATCAAAAAGTGAAATACTAGGATTCACCAGAATCATGAGTAGTTTGTAATGCTCGTGTATTCGTACCAAATAGCTAGTCCAATGCAAGTCAATGGAAAACACAATTTTGTGCTGAACCCAACGAAGAGGTCTGGGAGCCTGAGGAAAGGGCAGAAATGGACGGGAAAAAAAATGATGAAACTGAATGGTAACAGCCTGGAGAATATGCTTACATGCTTTTCTGACTGGCATATGGTTTCTGAGAATAATGTTAGATTTTGCAAATTCACAAGAACACCTAGGAAACCAAAGCTAAATTGCATTTTACAGACGAATGTTTAACAGTTTTTTCTGCTTAATCATTTGTAGAGAAGGCTAAAGACGAGAAAAAAATTATTCCCTTTCCAATTTGCTCAAATAGTTTTTTTCTATTTTTGTTTTTTTCAATTGGGAGGTGGGCCCTGACATTTTCTAGGTCCCTCCCCCATAACCAAATGTACATATGTAACTAAAAATTGTGTATCACCAACAATGACATACTTGAGGAATATCTAGATTTTCACTATCTTGAGTTGGTATGTTGGGCTCTGACCTGTGGGGCCTCAGGTGGCCCTGTACCATACGTTTGGGAGGGACTGCTCTTACTTATACATTTGGGTGGATCCTCCCTCATTGTTACTGAGAAAGTAGAATTCATATTCCATAGCAGTTTACAAAAGCCAGCTACATTAGTTTGTTGTGCTTGATCCTCCTCCTACTGCCACACCACCTCCATGTCACTCTTGGGCCATCAATTCAAGTTTTTAGAGAGTCAGGAGGTGTAAGGAAACCTGATTTTTGTGAAGGGCCTCAGGTGGCCTTTAACTGTCACGCTGGGTGTAGGGAGACACTCCGCACTGGACGACGACAGGGGAAAGGAGTCCCTGATGCTAAGGGCACAGAGGAGGATGGTGACCCCTAGAACAACTAGCACCGACACCTGGCTTCCCTAAGTCCCTATACAGTTTCCGCAACTGTCGCCGCCAGGATACCTATTCCCTGATTGTCCCTGGACTAGCACTACATAGGGCTCAGAGTGGGTGAACACTAGTCAACCCGGCTAGCAACTAGATAACACACAAGGAAAACATACAAAGTGGGAAGAGAAACACTTAGCTTTAGCAGATCCTAGCAGTAAGCCAGCAAGCTCCAAGAAACACTGCTTTGATCCAAGAAACAATCAGGAACACCTGAGGCTATCACCAGCAGTGCATTCTGGGAGTCAAGGGAAATATATAGGCAGATCCAAGGTACAGTCATATGAAAAAGTTTGGGCACCCCTCTTAATCTTACTCTTTTTTGTTGTTTAAAATAGTTTTTTTGCAACAGCCATTTCAGTGTGATATATGTAATGACTAATGGACACAGTAATATTTCAAGATGGAAATGGTTTATTGTACTAACCGAAAATGTGAAATATGCATTATTTCAAAAATTGACAGGTGCAAAAGTATGGGCAACCCAACAGAAAAGTGACATTGATATTTAGTAGATCCACCTTTTGCAAAAATAACAGCCTCTAGTCACTTCCTGTAGATGTTAATGAGTTCCTGGATCCTGGATGAAGGTATTTTTGACCATTCCTCTTTTTTTTTTTAGTAATTTTTATTGGATTTTCAAAAAAAATAACAGATCAATTGTCTTTCATGAACATTTGATTACAATTTTGTAAACCTCACCCTCAACCCCACCACCCCCTCCCTTAATCCCCAATCCCTTAGAGCAGGGGTGGGGAACTCCAGTCCTCGAGGGCCGCAATCAGTGCAGGTTTTCAGGATTTCCTTAGTTTTGCACAGGTGATAACATAATCACTTGCACTGGTGATGATTCCAATCCCTGTGCAATACTAAGGAAATCGTGAAAACCTGCACTGATTGCGGCCCTCGAGGACTGGAGTTCCCCACCCCTGCCTTAGAGTCTCAAGTTTTATACATTCTCCAAACATGTGTTAAACAATCACATAACTACCAAGTGTCCAATTGTATATGCATGTTAACAGTTAATCAAGCCTCAACCGTCCCACGCTACCCCCCCAATTCCTCCAAACTATACCAGCTGGTCAATCTAAATGGCAATACTACCTTCCTAATTTCTTCCAATGACAATTGGGAGACAACAAACCCCCTCCACCTGGTGAAAAATTTGGCAGTGTCCCGTTCCTTGTTTTTTTCTACCAGTAATCTCTCCACTAACATGGCTCCCTTCATTTCTTTGATCACTTCTGACGCATGCAGTGAGCCAGGTTCCAACCAGTGCCTCAGTATTACTCTGAGTGTGGCAGTTGCCAACATGTGGAAGATTGGTATATCTCCCCCTTTAGCCCTAGCGTATCTGTCCTGAAATAACCAAATGTGTGGCGTCAATGGTATTAACAACTCCGAAGCCTCTGCCAAGATTTCCCGTACTCCCTCCCAAAGATTTTGTATAATGTCACCTCCCATACCCCATGGAACATATTTGTCCTCTCCTGTTTACACTTGAGACAGTGTTGAAACCTTACCGCCCCGGCAGTCCGAGATGAGAATTGGAACCCCAGCACCGCCCTGTGAAAAACCCTAAAATATGTATCTCTCCACCTCTCATTAAGTATGAAGTGTCATCTCTTTCCAACCTCTCCGTATCGTCATTTCTATTTCCTCATTTCCAAACTGAACCCTCCACTCCTTGTACATGTCTTGTGGACCCGGTGGGAGCGTGTGTATCCTCAAGGCAGAGTATCAAAGAGACACCCACCACCGATGCATCTAATGTTGTCAACTCATCCCTGGTGTTAGTCAAGTATTCCTCCCAAACATTCACTAGTGACCTCATTACGCGGTGCTTCACCTGGTAATACTGAAAAATGTGGGCAGGCGGCAAGTTAAATTTGTTCAGAATTTCCTGTCCCGTCAGCCATCTAGTTCCATCTCCATGTAGCAAGTCTCGGGCTGTCCGTATCCCCCTATGCCTCCACATTTCAAATAGCTTATGTCTCTCCCTTGCGGGAAGTCAGGGCATTCCCACAACTCCAAGTACTTTGAGACTTTCCAGGGCAGTTTCAAAGATTTCCTCACAACTTTCCATGCACTGACTGTCTCCAAATACCATTGATTTTTTCTCCAAGTGAGGTAGGCTTCCCCCCTGGTGTATGTAACAGACACCAGGCCCCATGGTCTGCACATTTCAGACTCCAGCGAGCAATCCGAGAACTTCCCGGAGCCTCTCACCCAATCTAAAATATGCCTTGAGATGCAAGCGAGATTGTACCCCCTGACATTGGGGGAAATCCAAACCACCCCAGTCCCTGGGAGACACGAGGGTCCGAAGCCTAATTCTAGGTCGTCTGCCGCGCCAAATGAATGCAGAGAACATCTTATTCAACCTAGTCACATCTGTTCTCTTTAGCAAGAGTGGCAAGGTCTGAAAAGGGTAAAGCAGCCTGGGGAAACTCATCATTTTAACCAAATGACATCTTCCCAACAGGGACAATGGGAGACCCATCCATTTATCTAGTTCTGTTTTTATTTTAGCTATTAGAGGGTCATAGTTAAGTTTGTAGACTTGATTTTTTGTTCTGGCTAAGTGTATGCCAAGGTATAAAATGGATGTTTCCTTCACCGGGATCCCATGTAAGGACGTACCACAGCGTTTCCGCTGGTCAGACTTAGTGTCTTCTTGTAAGAATAAAATATTGCATTTGCCTTTGTTCAATTTAAACCCTGAAAAGGCGCCAAATTCCTCTATAAAGCCTAACACTCCTGGAAAGTCTCTTTGCGGGCGAGCAAGGTATAAAACTACGTCATCCGCAAATAGATTTATTTTATGCTCCCTCTCTCCCAACCTAATTCCCTCAAATATTTCCTATTTATCCAATGCTCTTGCTAGCATCTCTATGGCCAGATCAAAGAGTAACGGTGACAGAGGGCAGCCTTGACGGGTTCTCTCCCCAATTTAAAACTACGGGACAAGAATCCTGGCATGCTCACTCGCGCCCTGGGACTGTTGTATAGACTACTCAGGAACGTCCTAAACGAACCCGTGAGGCCCATCTTATCCAGTACCATGTCCAGCCAAGACCATCTGATGTTATCGAACGCCTTTTCGGCGTCGAGTGTTACTATAGCTGGGCTCTCCAAGGTCTCCCCCTCAATTTAAAGGCATCTATAACTAACAAAGCCTTACGGACATTGCCCACCGCCGACCTCCCCTTTACGAAACCCGTCTGGTTTTTATTAATCAAAGTGGGTAGTATCAAAACCAATCTGTTAGCTAGTATCTAGGAAATTAATTTTAGATCCAGGTTAATTAGGGAAATTGGTCTATAATTGCTGGGGTCATCAAGGTCTTTACCACCCTTCGGGATGAGAGTTATATGGGCCGTATTCATGTGATCTGGGATCTTTTCTCCGGTTAACATTTTGTTAAATAAGGATCTTAAATGTGGAGACACTATCTTTTAAAGTTTTAAAAAAACCTCCACTAAACCCGTCTGGGCCTGGGGCCTTATTCGGATTAAGATCTGATATAGCTCCCTCCACCTCCTCAAGACTGATCTCCGAATTCAGGGCTTGCAAGTCTTCCTCCAAAATCCCGGGCAATTCAATGCCACCCAACCAGTTTTCTCCCCTATTCACCAATGTCTCCGAGGGACCATATAATTTTGCGAAATACTCACCCAATACATTTACTATCTCGGCTGGGTCGAAGACGCGCAAACCAGAGCCATCTTTTATCGTAGTTATTAGTGTTTTAGGTCTCCTCCCCCTTGCCAAATTTGCCAAAATCTTGCCGGCCTGGTCCCCAAACCTGTATAATTTTGCCTCCCATTCAGCCCTCTCTGAACCCTCCTTAAGTTTCGCCCATTCCTCAAAGGTTTGTTTATGCGTCTGCCATGATATCTTATGTTCTGGAGTGGGGTCATCTTTAAATACCATGTAGGCTGTTCTGGCTTTCTCACTATAAGTACGGAACATTTCGTTGACTCGTTTTTTTTTGTGTTGAAGTATACGCCATAATCTTACCCCTTAACACAACTTTGGCTGTTTCCCAGTACAGCATTGGGTTGTCTACATGTAATGCGTTATGTGCAAACTCCATCCACCATTCTCCCAATAACAGAGCAAAATTTGGATCACTATTTAGGTAGGAAGGGAACCTCCATATGTAATCCGTCCCCCTGGGATAGGTGTCCGTCAAAACCAGCATCACTGGGCTGTGGTCGGATATCACCATTGGTAGAATATCCACCCACCTTACTCTTGCCATAACATCCTCCCCCAACAAGAACAGATCTATTCTTGACCATGTCCCATGAGGGTGAGAGAAGTGCGTGTACTCCCTTCCCTCGGGGTTCCTCAATCTCCATATATCATGTAAAGTCAGTTCCTCCTTCAAGTGTTGTAATGCGGTATCTGAAGAAGATGCCAGCGGTCTATGTGACCTTTCTTGCAGCCTATCTTCCCCAGGTGACACGGTCGCATTGAAGTCTCCCCCGACTATCATCTTTCGTTTGTCCAGCTGGAGCAAATGAGTCTGGAGACCAGAAAAAAAATGTAGCCTGATCCTTATTGGGGGCATATATGCTGTAAATCTGAAAAATATCCCCCTGACACTCCAGAGTCAACCCCACCCATCTACCCTCTTCATCGTGTTCCCATTCCCGTACCTTGCAAGATATAGGTTTACTGATTAGGAAAAAAGGCAGGAGTGCTAAACCTTATGCCCCTGACCCGTAGACCTCTCCCACCCATGATTTGTTCATACGAAAACAGTCTTGACTCAAGTGTGTCTCTTGAAGTAAAGCTATGTCCCCCCTTTAATTTTCTCACATGTCTCAAAATCATTGATCACTTCCCTGGGGACCGCAGCCCCTTGACGTTCCATGTCACTGTACCATTTTCCAGCTGTATAAGTTTTAAGGCATGATTTCTGCAGAGACCCCTCCCCCTGAATCTCTCGTACACATTAAAAGACTGTAAAACCCTTCCCAACCCCAAAAACATACATAACTCCCACCCCCCCTCCCCCCCTTCAACTTTATCAACCTTTCCTTCCACCAACATGGCACTTCCATTTTGCCAATGTAGCCCATCAGGAGAATTTGGGTGTGCTCCCATCCTCCGGCCTAACAGCAAGAATATAGATGACTGCAATATCAGCCAGGAGAGTCCCGCACGGCAGCGGGGAGCATTTTCTCCCAATTGAGTCAGCACTGACGAGCCTTGTCTATACGACTTCACTATCAAAGACAGTCACAGGAGAAGCAGAGACAAAACAAAAAAAAATAAAACTTTGTCACTTCAGGAGTTCTGATCAAGAGTCACCTCGTGTCCTCCACGTGTCACCAAGAAGGAGTGCCCCCAACGAGTAACGCCTCCAGTCTATGATAGCTGTCCATCCTATCAGAGTCCTATCAATCTGGGTCTCTGCGCCTTGTCTGTTCAGCGATAGCCCCGTGGGGCGCTCGTTGGCTCCTCCTCCTGAGTTCTCCTCTGCAGCTTGGGATCCGCTGTCAGGGACGTTTCCTCAATCCATCCTAGTAGGTGATTTCCTAGGGCTCGTTGTGAAATGCCTCAATGCTACACCGGCGTCTCTAAAGAACATTGGTGGTCCCTGTGTAGATGACACCTTCAGGGTAGCCGGATAGAGCAGCTGGAATGGTATATTCCTCTTAAACAGCAAGCCACAAATTTCGTTAAATTTCTGTCTCTGTTTGGAAACAATGATGGAGTAGTCATTAAATAAGATCACCTTGGACTCCCTCAGCAATAATGGCTGTTTGCGACTCTTGAATGCCTGCAGGATATGCGCTTTATCTTTGTAGTCCAAGTAGCGGGCTATGGTCTGCCTTGGTTTGGGCGGCCGCTTATCTCAGTTTGATATGGTCGGGATCCCCACTCGATGGGGCCGCTCGGTCTAACATCGGGATTTCAATCCTAGGGCTTCCGGCAGCTCTAGCTCGTAAATAGCCTCAAGTTGTGAGTTCGTAACAGATTCTGGCAATCCCACGATCATTAGATTGTTTCTGCAGGATCGGTTCTCCAAGTCGTCAATTTTGTCGCCCATCCACCTAGACTGTTTTAAAGCTTCAGCCAGGCCCTGCTCCAACTGGACTATTCTATCTTTGGCGTCTGAGAGGTGCTGTTCAGCCTCCTGCAGCCTGGATCCCTGCTGTGCAACTTCTGCCTGTAGTTCAGCCACACTTGCTGCAATAGCATCTTTTACTGTGGCTTGGAGTCCCTCGGACAGGTGCTCCTTCAACTCCTGGAGCACCCCCTCAAATGTGGCTGGGCCATTTTGCACCCCTGGTGATCCTCCCTGGATAGACTATGCAGGGATGTTTTGTGACTGGCCACCCGTCCCCCAGGATATTGAGCTCTGCCTTTTACTGGAGGGTCCGTCTCCCAGCCTCTCTCAGCTCCCCCGCTCACATCCCGCTGTGCCCTGACTCTGGTGCAATGAGGAGCGGCGCTGCTGCAGCGGTTGTTGTCTCTCCTTCTCCCTCTTAGTGACGCCCGCCATCTTTGATTTTTCACCTCTTCCCTGCCCTGCCTCCGTTCCTCAGTCTGCCCGCTCTCTACTTCTCAGCCAGCGGTGCATCCAATTCCCGGATGCCCCCGCACTCTCGGCCCGATCTGCGGTCCCGCCGTGCCGTGCAGGTGATTTAGTAGCGGTTTATCGGCCGTTGGTGCCCGGAGCAACTCCCTCCCGTGGCGCTCACATCGGGGCCGGAACCGGAAGTTTGCTCATGGTTTTCGCCATTGTCAGAAAGTACGAGAGTTAAATCTTATGTGTTTCTTATAGCCCGTTAGCCTCTACTGCATATTCAAGAGACTTTACATGATATTATATATCCATAGTCACAGAGAAGTAGTAAGTGTGTGGAGATCCGACCATTCCTCTTTACAAAACAATTCCAGTTCAGTTAAGTTTGATGGTCGCCGAGCATGGACAGCCCGCTTCAAAACATCCCACAGATGTTCAATGATATTCAGGTCTGGGGACTGGGATGGCCATTCCAGAACATTGTAATTGTTCCTCTGCATGAATGCCTGAGTAGGTTTGGAGCGGTGTTTTGGATCATGGTCTTGCTGAAAGATCCATCCCCGGTGTAACTTCAACCTTCAACTTTGACACTGATTCTTGAACATTATTCTCAAGAATCTGCTGATACTGAGTGGAATCCATGCGACCCTCAACTTTAAAAAAGATTCCCGGTGCCGTCATCGGCCACACAGCCCCAAAGCATGATGGACCCTCCGCCAAATTTGACAGTTGGTAGCAAGTGTTTTTCTTGGAATGCTGTGTTTTTGTGGCACCATGCATAACGTCTTGTTGTATGACCAAACAACTCAATCTTTGTTTCATCAGTTCACAGGACCTTCTTCCAAAATGAAACTGGCTTGTCCAAATGTGCTTTTGCATACATCAGGCGACTGTTTGTGGCGTGCATGCAGAAACGGCTTCTTTCGCATCACTCTCCCATACAGCTTCTCCTTGTGCAGTGCGCGCTGTATTGTTGACCGATGCACAGTGACACCATTTGCAGCAAGATGATGCTGCAGGTCTTTGGAGGTGGTCTGTGGATTG
Source organism: Allobates femoralis (assembly GCA_033576535.1). Lineage (NCBI taxonomy): Eukaryota > Metazoa > Chordata > Amphibia > Anura > Aromobatidae > Allobates > Allobates femoralis. The sequence continues at coordinate 474,490,252 of JARQOC010000004.1, forward strand.
TTCTTGACTGTTCTCACCATTCTTCTCTGCCTTTCTGGTATTTTTGTTGGCCTGCCACTTCTGGCCTTTACAAGAACTGTCCCTGTGGTCTTCCATTTCCTTACTGTGTTCCTCACAGTGGAAACTGACAGGTTAAATCTCAGACAACTTTTTGTATCCTTCCTCTGAACAACTATCTTGAAGAATCTTTTTCTTCAGATCATTTGAGAGCTATTTTGAGGAGCCCATGATGCCACTCCTCAGAGAAGATGCATATAGTAGAACAACTTGCAAGTGGACACTTGAAATAGCTTTTCTCATGATTGGATACACCAGGCTATGAGGTACAAAGCTCAATGAGGTTACCAAACCAATTTAGTGCTTCAGTAAGTCAGCAAAAAGTAGTTAGGATTATTCAAATCATGAAAATCAGAAGGGTGCCCATACTTTGGCACCTGTAAGATTTTTAAATAATGCATATTTCACGTTTTTGGTTAGTACAATAAACCTCATTTCAATCCTGAAATATTACTGTGTCCATCAGTTATTACATATATCAAACTGAAATAGCTGTTACAAAAAAACAATTTTAAACAAAAACAAAAAACAAAAAAAAAAAGTGTAAGATTAAGAGGGGTGCCCAAACTTTTTCATATGACTGCAAGTAATCATCTGGGTCCTAGTGACCTCCAGCTTTAACTAAAAGGTAAATGCCTCTTAAAGTGACAGACAATTTTCTTTAGGATGTGGACTGTTTGGCTAAACGCTGGGACCTTCTGCGAGTGACCTTTACAGTCTCATCCGTGCCTCCTGACGCACTCGTGACAGTAAGGGCCCCTTTACATGCCACCACAGGAAGGTAGCAACTGCCGGGCACTGGGGATAATTGTGCCTGTTGCTATGAAATTGTACGAAATAGCAGCGTGTAAATAGGCAGTTCTCCGGTGTCCTGCAGTTGACTCGCATACCTGTTGCTGAGCAGTGCTCAAAAACCGACGGCAACAGAAAGGCACAATTGCCATGGTAGCGGCGTGTAAACAGGGTACAGGCATGGCTGTTGCGTCGCCTGGTGAACTCCCAGGGGCGTGCCACGGCGTCATGGATACCACACCACATCAGCGATCATTGGTGGGGGCTACTGTGTAACCATTGTCTGTCCCTTCACAGGGCGCCATATTTAATGAGCTGACCATTCACAGTCCACAATTGCAATGGTGACATGTATTAGCCAGCCTTCCTGCGCAGGCTGGCCAATCATGACGCTATTGCGTTGTCCAATCAACACTTGTGCATCACGGAATACACAACTTTGTCACACCTATGTACTTACATCGCGAAATATGTACGTCCATATTCCTTTGTGGTAGCGGCGTGTGAAGGTATTCAACAGGAAGTAAGCCACAGGATCTGTCGGCACTTCCGGGGAACAAAGATACCTTCAGTGGAGAACGTAATGGCGGCGTGTATATGCGGCATCCACCGTTAAAAACGTGCATGTGCGGTGGATACCTGTTGGTAGCCACAGTGGCGGCGTCTAAAGGTACCTTTATGTACGTTTGGGAGGGAAATCCTCTATACTATATCTATTATACATGTGTCACGTGCTTAGTTTGCGCCGAGATTGCTGGATGCTGCTGTATGGCTGGGTTCACATTTGCGGACCCCTCCGCAGCGTTCTGCAGAGGGGATCCGCAATGTGACCGCAGCGGCTCCAGCTCCTATCTTTATAATGGGAGCGCACGGTGCTGCACTTGACAGGGCATGACCGTGCGCACCCATTCACTCCGATATGTGATCTGTGCGCAGGTGGATGCCTGCGCACAAATCACACAGTCTCATCCACACCAGGAATGCAACATGTCGCGTCCCTGGTGCGGACGAGACTGGGTGATCTGTGCGCAGGCATCCGCCTGCGCACAGATCACATATCAGAGTGAATGGGTGCGCACGGTCATGCTCTGTCAAGCGCAGCACAGTGCGCTCCCATTATAAAGATAGGAGCTGGCGGCCGCTGCGGTCACATTGCGGATCCCCTCTGCAGAACGCTGCGGAGGGGTCCGCAAATGTGAACCCACCCTAAGTGTTGTTTTTCTTTAAGGGCTGCATGAGGGATTGGTGTTAAATCCCTGAATACTTGTGTTGTGCTCCAGAGCTGCATTCACCATTATGTTCAGCTGCTGGTTGAGTGGTTGAAGTGTGACTCACCTGGAATCCCCTCCCCCTGGCTTTAAATAGCTTTCCCTCTCATCTGGCAGAAGCTGTTTATAGAGGTAGTTGGCACTTGGTCATTGAGCTGAGAAGAATTCTTGCTGCTGTGCTGAAGCCTCTCCTGGAGTTCTCTTGCCTTGGGAGAAGCTGTGATCCCTGACCTGTGGGTGGAGGTAGGGGCCATCAGCCTAGGGCTAATCATGAGTTTGGGGTACAGGGTGGTGGCTCGGAACTCCTCACCAGAGGTACTTAGATTAGGGAAATCCAGGGACCCCAGCATCAGGGTCAGATTAGGCTCTCCTGACCCCCTTTGCCCATCACATCATCAAGTTACCCGATTCCCTTACCTCCCAAGCATGACAATGTGTCTGCCATTTATAATACAGTGCCTTGTGAAAGTATTTGTCCCCCTTGAACTTTAACCTTTTGCCACATTTCAGGCTTCAAAGATATAATTTTTTTTTTTTTTGTGAAGAACCAACAAGTAGGACACAATTGTGAAGTGGAACAAAATTTATTGGATATTTTAAACTAACAAAAACTGAAAAGTGGGGCGTGCAATATTATTCGGCTCCTTTACTTTCAGTGCAGCAAACTAACTCCAGATGTTCAGTGAGGATCTCTGAATGATCCAATGTTGTCCTAAATGACTGAAAATGATAAATAGAATCCACATGTGTGTAATCAAGTATCTGTATAAATGCATCTGCTCTGTGATAGTCTCAGGGTTCTGTTTCAAGTGCAGAGAGCATCATGAAGACCAGGAAAACACCAGGCAGGTCTGAGATACTGTTGTGGGGAAGTTTAAAGCCAGATTTGGATACAAAAAGCTTTCCCAAGTTTTAAACATCAAGAAGCACTGTGCAAGCGATCATATTGAAATTGAAGGAGTATCAGACCACTGCAAATCTACTAAGACCCGGCCGTCCCTTAAACTTTCATCTCGAACAAGGAGAAGACTGATCATAGATGCAGCCAAAAGGCCCATGATCACTCTAGATGAACTTTCAGATCTACAGCTGAGGTGGGGAGTGTCTATACGACAACATTCAGTCATACACTGCACAAATCTTGCCTTTATGGAAAAGTGGCAAGAAGAAAGCCATTTCTCAAAGATATCCATGAAAAGTCTTTTGAAGTTTGCCACAAGCGACCTGGGAGACACACCAAACATGTGGAATAAGGTGCTCTGGTCAGATGAAACCAAAACCAAACTTTTTGGCCACAAAGCAAAACGATATGTTTGGTGTAAAAGCAACACAGCTCATCACCCTCAAAACACCATCCCCACTGTCAAACATGGTGGTGGCATCATAATGATTTGGGCCTGCTTTTCTTCAGCAGGGACAGGGAAGAGGGTTAAATTGATGGGAACATAGAGAGCCAAATACAGGACCAATCTGGATGAAAAACTGTTGGAATCTGCAAAAGACCTGAGACTGGGACGGAGATTTATCTTACAACAAGACAATGATCCCAAATAAAGCAAAATCTACAATGGAATAGTTCAAAAATAAACATATCCAGGTATTAAAATGGCCAAGTCAAAGTCCATACCTGAATCTAATCGAGAATCTGTGGAAAGAGCTGAAAACTGCTGTTCACAAATGCTCTCCATCCAACCTCACTGAGCTCGAGCTGTTTTGCAAGGAAGAACAGGCAAGAACTTCAGTCTCTTGATGTGCAAAACTGAGAAACATACGCCAAGCAACTTGCTGCTGTAATTGCAGCAAAAGGTGGCGCTATAAACTTAACTCAAGGGGCCGAATAATATCGCACGCCCCACTTTTCTGTTTAATTTCTTAAAAAAGTTTAAAATATCCAATAAATTTTTTTCCACTTCACGATTGTGTCCCACTTGTTGATTAAATTAGAATTTATATCTTAATGTTTGAAGCCTTAAATATGGCAAAAGGTTGAAAAGTTCATGGGGGCCAAATACTTTCACAAGGCACAGTATCTATTTTAATATATACACTAAGATATCTATAATAACTACAGTGAAAGAAAAAAAAAGTAGTCAGCCACCAATTGTGCAAGTTCAACAACTTAAAAAGATGAAAGGCCTGTAATTGACAGACCTCAACCAGGACAGACAAAATGAGAAAACAAATCCTGAAAAATCACATTGTCGGATTTGGAAATAATTTTTTTGAGGAAAAGTAGAATTTATTGAGATGAATAGAGATGAGGGATGTTCGATTCGCCAACCTCAAATTCGAGCTCCTTTTGGCGGTGTTTGAGTCATTCGCCGAAATAGAACAATTTGCTTGAAATTCGGCAGTTCTAGCATATGTTCGATAACGCTTCAATCACCAAAAGCTTAATCTTCCTAACCCTAAACCTAGCCCTAACACTGCAAAGGAATGTTAATATCCAGTTTGTGTGTATAGTGTATCAGAGCTGCAGCCATGAGGTCGCTTTGTTTTTCCTCCTAAAGCATGTACAGTGGTGCGGTTCAGACTGCTAGCCAATCACAGTCCCACACTGCAAAGTGCATTTTTTCACACAACCAAGGTCATCATTGGCTGTGTGTCTCACATATCCTAGCTCTATAAAAGTTCGGGATGAAGCACCGGTAATATCCGACAAGTCCCAGGAAGACTGACTTGCCTCTTAGAGAGGGGTTGTAGCCAACTCTGGATTGCCTCCACTTTATTTAGTTGTGGCTTGATCTGGCCTCTACCGACAACATAACCCAAATACCTGGCCTCCTCCTTCCTGATGGCGCACTTCTTCGGGTTAATTGTGAACCCTGCGGTTCTCAGTGCCTCCAACACCCTCTGGACCTTCTGCAGGTGACTTTCCCAGTCCGAGGTAAAGATCACCATTTCATCAAAATAAGCTGCAGCGTACACCTTATGGGGGGCTAGGATTTGGTCTATGGCCCTCTGGAAGGTGGCCGGAGCTCCCTGAAGGCCGAATGGCATCAGTGTATACTGGAAACAACCATCAGGTATAGAAAAGGCCGTTTTCTCCTTGGCACTCTGTGACATAGGTATCTGCCATTATCCTTTTGTTAGGTCAATGGTGGTGATGTACCTTACTGGTCCTAACCTCTCGACGAGCTCATCGACTCGGGGCATCGGATATGCGTCAAACTTGAGACTTCGTTCAACTTGCGATCGTCATTACAAAACCGACATGATCCGTCCGGTTTCGGCACCAGTACGATGGGACTGGACCAGCCACTCTGAGTCTTCGATAACGCCGAGAGTCAACATTCTCGTCACCTCCTTCGAGATCACTTCTCGACAAGCTTCAGGGATCCGGTACGGCTTCAGGTTAATCCTCACGTGTGGTTCAGTCAGGATGTCGTGTTCCACAACCTGGGTACATCCCGGCAGGTCTGTGAAGAGATCCCTGTTCTGATGAAGCAACTCGACACTGTTGCTTTTGAGCCCTTGACAGTGTGTCCACCACTGTGACCTGTGATGTCTGCCTCCATCTTCCCTACCAGACAGGGGGTGTCCATAGGGTCTCTATCCCGCCATGGCTTCAGCAGGTTGACGTGGTATACCCGATAGGGCTTCCTTCTTCCAGGTTGGTGAATTTTATAGTTTACCTCGCCCACTTTGTCGACCACTTCATAAGGCCCTTGCTACTTGGCGAGGAATTTACTTTCGACTGTAGGGATCAATATAAGTACACGATAACCAGGACTGAACTGTCTCACCCTTGCAGAGTGGTTATACACCCTTGCTTGCGCCTCTTGCGATTGGAGCAAATGGTCTTACGATGGGCATCACCTCGGCGATTCTCGCCTGCATCTGAGTGACATGCTCCACGACACTACGGTGGGGGGGGGGGGGGTCACCTCCGCTTCCCACGTCTCTCTTGCTACGTCCAAGAGATGTCGAGGATGACGACCATACAAGAGATCAAATGGAGAAAATCCTGTTGAGGCCTGGGGAACCTCCCTGATAGAGAACATCAGATATGGGAGGAGACTGTCCCAGTCTCGACTGTCTTTCTCGACCACCTTCTTCAGCATGGACTTCAACGTTTTGTTGAATCTCTCCACGAGGCCGTCTGTCTGCGGATGGTACACTGAGGTTTTCAATTGGGTTATCTGTAGTGCTTTACACAGTTCCCTCATAACCTTGGACATAAAGGGGGTTCCTTGATCTGTCAAGATCTCTTTTGGAAGTCCCGTTCTTGAGAAGACGTGCACCAATTCTCGGGCTATAGTTTTAGCAGAGGAATTTCTCAAAGGTATCGCCTCCGGGTACCGAGTCGCATAGTCCAGGACTACTAAGATGTACTGGTGGCCTCTTGCAGACTTGACCAGGGGGCCCACCAGATCCATGGCAATTTGATTAAAGGGCACTTCTATAATTGGTAATGGCACTAGCGGACTTCGGAAGTGAGCAACGGGGGCGGTCAACTGGCAGGTGGGACACGACCTACAATAGTCTACAATCTCCCGATGACACCCAGGCCAATAGAACCTCCGAAGGATCCGCTCCTGGGTCTCATCTACCCCTAGGTAACCCCCCAGGACATGAGAATGGGCCATGTCTAATACTTTGCGTTTATAGGGCCCTGGAACCAACAGCTGTTCTATTACCTCACCTTTCACCTGGGTAATCAGATATAGCAACTCTCTATTTACTGCAAAGTGAGGGAACCTGGTGTCAGCCCCCGGCTCCTGGGCAACCCCGTTTATAACAGTCACATTTTCAAAGGCCCCTTTCAGGGTCAAGTCCCTCATTTGAGCAGTCCCAAAATTCCCGCTGGATGTCATCAACTCCGGGAAGACGGCTTCATGGGACTCCGGCTCATCCTTGTCACCGAGCAATACTGCCAGGGGGAACTCATCTGCCTCCTGCAGCGGCACTGTCTCTGGCTGGGCTGACTGTCCTTCACCAGGACCCTTCGATACCGCCCCCTTTTCCCACAAGTCCCAAAACAAAGGAAAGTCCTGCCCGATTATCACCGGGTGCAATGTGTTCCACCATCCCAACTTCATGTGACTTAGTCCCGCAGTTTGTTTTTATGGTCACAAAAGCAACGGGGTAGTTCTTGGCGTCTCCATGGATACAGCGGACACCCACCTTTTTACCTGGCATCAGTCGATGGGGAAGTGTGGCCCTCACCAGGGTCACCAAACTCCCGGAGTCCAAGAGTCCAGTTACTCGGGCCTCATTCACTTCCACAAGACATGCCTGCGGGCCCTCTCTGTGTTCCCTGTCAATGCTGCAGACCGGGTAAGCATAATATGAGGAGCGCCGACCCAGGCTACAGTCCATTTGCTCAGTAGTCAGGGGACAATGGGCGACTACATGACCAGGGCCTTGACACCTCAACAGATTACCGGACCAGCTGGAGGTTTTATTATGCCTCCACTTACCCCTTGTGACCTCGGGCTCCCTCCACCCGTGGCTCTATTACCCTTCCTTTGGGTGTCGGACGCGCTTTGTACCCCCCAATATTTAGCTGGCAAGTCCCGTGGCTTCCCTTGGGTACTCTCCATCACCTGGTACCTCTCCACCAGTCCCACCAGGTCATCGGCATTCTGGGGGTCACCCTGAGCAACCCAGGTTTGCACTGGCTTTGGGAGGGCATGCACAAATCTGTCCATTACCACTTGCTTCATTTGCGCTGGTGTGGAGGTTTCCGGCTGCAGCCATTTTTGCACGAGATATAGCAAGTCAAACATCTGGGAGCGGGGAGGGGGGGGTTGTTGCCATGATAGGCCCATTGATGGACACGCTGAGCTCTAACAGTCATAGTCACACCCAGGCGTGCTAAAATCTCAGTCTTTAGCTTCCCATACTCCCGAGCGTCCTGTAAAGCCAGGTCATAGTAAGCTTTTTGGGGCTCTCCCGTTAAAAATGGCGCCAACACCTCCGCCCACTGTCCCGGTGGCAGTTTTTCTCGCTCTGCGACCCTCTCAAAAATCGTCAAAAAGGCTTCCACATCATCCCCCGGGGTCATCTTTTGGAGCACCCGTCTTACCGCCTTCCTGACGCCGGAATCCTCATCTGGACCTGGGGACGGGCCAGCTGCCCTTGCACGGACTAGCTCAGTCAGTTCCTGTTGCTGCTCCCACTGCTTCTGCAACTGATGAATCAAGAGTTGATTTGTTTCCTGTTGCGCAAGCTGTTGTTGGTGTTGCTGCTGTTGCTGTTGGATCTGCATCAGGTGCTTAATCAGGTCCTCCATGCCGTCTGACTGTTTGCAGGCTTGTGGCTGCCTTCACCCAGGACATAGGTCCTTTGTAGTCAATCCAGGCGCTTCCTGGGGGTCTATGCCCGAATTCTCCACCAAGTGTGATAGAGCCACTCACGGGCTGCCAATTCCTGGTAGACACCGGAAGCCTTGCCGCGTACATGTCTGGTTTATTTCTGTCATAAACCATATGAAAAACAACCAAACTGGGGATCAGATTCTTAGGCTCAGAGCTGCACACTGCTCTGCTGCACTCTAAATTCACACCAAAGAAAAAAAACCAGACGTGAACATTTAACTTCTCTGACCACACCTCAGGGAGGGAGGGACATGCTGAATCAGCCCCAGCTCACACAACAGAGTTCATCAACCTGGGTGAAACATATCTCCCATCACGTACGGTACCAGTAATCAAATTACAACGGACACAACAGACAACTATCGATACAAATTCTTGATGAGGCACAAAAAGAGCAGGCGCTTGAATGGATAGCAAGCGCTTCAGCAAGTGGGCTCTCCACCTCAACTTCTATTTAAATACACCAGTCCTCAGAGGTGTCACCACAATCCCACTTGCTTCCGCACAGCTCCCAAGTCTCGAGCTATCCGAGTATGGGATAAGACAGATGGTTGATTATGCATAGCTCTTCACTCATACTATAGCCTGGGAATCAGAGGTCTGCTCAAAAGCTTTCGAGTCAAGACGAGGAAATAATCTGCACTGATACCCAGAAGCTTTTGGAGTCGGATCCAGGCACAGATAAAGAAGGTTCTGAGCAGAGATGAGCCACCACCCGTATGTTCGAATTCAATTTGGTTTGTTGAATTGGGCGTTTGTTCATCGAATGTTCAAACACAGTCGAATCCCATTGGAAACAATGGCAGCCAAACAAACACATAGAAAACACCTTCTAAAGTGTCCAAAAGGTGACAAACTACTCAGAAAATACAACATATGGAAAAGTGAAAACTACATATAAAAATGCGAAAAGAAAAGAGATAGACGAGTAAAAGGGGGAGGAGACACAGTCATGTCATGCCCTTCCAAAATCAGTTTTTACTACAGTAGTTGTAAGGCATCATGCACATGGTAAGTAGTTGTTGAGTTTTACTTCAGTATCTGTAAGGCCATCTGCACGCGATTAGTATTTGTTGCGGTTTTTAATGCAGCATCTGGAAGGCCTTGTGCAGGCGAGGTATATTGTGTCACATTTGGGAACTCCAAGAAGAGTCTCCATTTTTTCCAAAAATTTGCGCATCAATTGCCCCACAGTTGCAAATTTAAAATGGTGATTTTTAGTCAAAAATCCACAAGGCTTTATTCTCCCCAGGATGACACAGGGGTGGAAAAGTCCTTGCGGATCCATGCCTTGTTCATCTTCATAAAAGTTAGTCTGTCTACATTCTGGGTGGACAGACGTGTGCGCTTTTCTGTCAGCACACCACCAGCAGCGCTGAACACACGTTCCGAGAAAACGCTGGCTGCGGGGAACAACAAGATCTCCAAGGCGTGAGTGGCGAGCTCAGGCCATTTTTCCAGATTGGAAGCCCAAAATGAGCAAGGCTTCACTTCCCCAGTCATGGCATCGATGTTAAGGTGGAGATAGTCAACACCTGGAGCGTATGGTACATGACAATGTGTCAGACTCCGTGTCTTGAGGCCTTGCATATGATGGTCAAAAAAAAAAAAAAAATTGTGAAACAAGCCCACAAAATTGCTGTTGTTACCACCACCAGATACAGTGTTACTGGTACGGTGTGAGTGATAATGACTCGACAGTTCCACGGTTGCAAAGTGAGAACTGTGATATTCACTGTGTACCATTGGTGCTTTGTGGTAAAACCGATCTGAGATTATGCATCAGCTTCTGCTGATACAAAGGGACGCACGCAGGAGTATGGCAGGAATTATTTCTGCAAATTTGGTCTTGTACCGGGCATCTAAGAGTGACAACCCAGTAGTCGGCATTGCTTCTAATTAGGACAATCCGATGGTCATGTTGCAGGTAGTGCAGCAAGAAGGCGCTCATGTGTCTTGCGCATCCAGGAGGACAAAGTCCTTGTTGTGTTGGTGGTGGGGAGGTGAGAATCAGGCTCGCTTCTCTGCCCTATCTGCCCTCTCCCCCCAATCTCGCACAACAGAAATGTCATCAGGGTCTCCCTCATCTGCTGAGTCTTCCATACCCATCGCCAGTTCGTCCTCATTTCTTCCTGGGCTCCTGCAACTTCCTCAAGACTTTGGTTGCCAACATGCGCCCTCGTTAATCAGTCTCCACCACCCTCCCATGCCTGTCGTATTGGTGCTGCCGACCGTGAGGACCTTGGAGATGTTACCATCCCTTCCGCATAGGACTCCTCCTGCACTTCCTCCACCTCCTCCACCTCCTCTTGTGCGACCACCTGACTCCGAATATTGTTTAGAGTGTGATCAAGCATGTAGATGACCGGAATAGTCGTGCTGATAATGGCATCATCAGCACTAAACATCTTTGTTGCCATTTCAAAACTGTGCAGAAGGGTGCATAGGTCCTTGATCGGAGACCACTCCTGCAGCGTGATCTGCCCCACCTCTGGATCTCGTTTGCCCAGGCTATATATCATAACGTATTGCACCAGGGCTCTGTGGTGCTGCCAGAGTCGCTGCAACATGTGCAGAGTAGAATTCCAGTGTGTCGGCACATCACATTTCAGATGGTGAACGGGCAAGCCGAAAGACTTCTGGAGCGAAGCAAGTAGTTGAGCTGCGGGATGATAACCCCAGAAGTGAGCACACAGCGACCGTGCCCTCTGCAAAAGCCCATCTACACCTGGATAGTGTGTCAAAAATTGCTGGACAACCAGATTCAACACATGAGCCATACAAGGCACGTCTGGGATATTGACCTGGCAAATGGCTGCACCCAGGTTTACTGCATTGTCGCACATGGCCTTTCCTGGCAGCAGGTTGAGTGGAGGTAACCATTGCTGAAATTCAGTCGCTAGAGCTGACCACAACTCCTCAGCTGTGTGACTTACGTTTCCCAGGCATTTGAGGGTAAAGACCGCCTGATGGCGTTGAGCCCTGCTGCCAGCATAGTAAGGAGGTGTGTAGGATTCATTCTGTGCAGTTACAATGCGGGTGGCATTACCAGACAGGCTTTGGGCGGAGGTGGACGACAGAGACAAGACAGAGGAGGCAGAAGCAGTGGAGGAACTTCTACCTACACAAGTCGTGGGGATGGCAAGACTGACAGCAGACCCTTCTCCACCTCTCACCATAATTAACCAGTGCCCAGTGAGCGATATGCAACGCCCCTGTCCATGCTAACTGGTTCAAGTATCTGGTGAAATGCACAGTGTGACACACAGAGTTCCTCAAGGAAGCAGCTATGTGTACTGCGACCTGCTGGTGTAGCGCAGGTACACCTTTCTTGGAAAAGTAGTGGCGACTGGGCATCTGGTATCGGGGCACTGTGACGGACATAAGGTCTGAAATCCTCTGAGTCCACCAGGCGGAAAGGCAGCATTTCTGTAGCCAACAGCTTGCAGAGGGTGAAATTCAAGCACTTAGCCTTCTCATTGCTAGGAGGAAATGGTCTTTTACTTGTGAGACGTGGTTGAGTAAGGTGTCCCCGGCAAACTGCAGGTCTGTGAGGGAGGTGCAGGTCAAGATGTAATGATGCCTTCATCCAAAAGGTGCTACTCTTGATGTCTGTGAGCTCAACACCAGCAGCATTGTCCACTTCAAGACTAACTGAAGACCTGCCAATCACACTGCAGGTTGCGGGTAAAGAGGTGGAATGTCTGCATTCTAAAGGCTGTGTGACAGCTGTCCCCACAGTCACAGACGATGAAGAGCACACAGATGCATTTGATGGGGCACACGGTGGTAGGCACGCCCCGCTAGCCCGCATTGTAGCACAGTGAGCTTCCCATTGCGAAGTACTTAAGCTACTGAGTTTTTGGCCTCTACTCAGATTGGTGACAAATCTTGCAGATGACATTTGTTGGGAGATCCTTGGCGATGTCAAAAAAGGCCCAGGCTAGGTAAGGTGTAGAGCCCATGCGAGCTGCACAGGCATCACGACTTCTGCTCAGAAGCAGAGTTGTGGCTGCAGATGCAGTTGATGACCTGCTTCCAGTACTCCTATGTCCAGGAAGGCACAACCTAACCCAGTAGTCACTGGCATCAGGGACGTCGCTATGCATTAAGAATCGGGGCTGCAGCCCCGATTCTTAAGCATAGAGCCCCGAATCTCTGCCGGCGTCAGCTGTCTGGGGGGCCCGGAGGTGATCTGCTGCAGCCTGCAGGACAGCGTCTCCTGCCCTGCATCCTCCGATGGCTGTGGGACAGTGGGCGCTGTTAATGTGCCCCTGATAGTTGGCCCCCGGGAGCCCCCCTGTGTGCTGCTACGGCCCCCGCCCTCTCCTCTCACTCCTAACCTGTCACTGTGTTCAGCTATGTGGCAGACGCTCTGAGCTGCTGGAGGACCACAGATCATAGATGTCAGGACCAGGCTCAGTGCAGATGGGCATGTGAATCACATGCCCTTCTGCACTGAGCCTGCAGCTGAAGTCTATGACCTGTAGTTCTCCTCCAGCAGCTCAGTGATGATCGAGTCTGCCACATAATAGCTGCATGCAGGTTAGGAGTGAGAGAGAGCTGGCCCCCCCCAGCACACAGGGAGCCTGGCCCCCCCCAGCACACAGGGAGCCTGGCCCCCCCCCAGCACACAGGGAGCCTGGCCCCCCCCAGCACACAGGGAGCCTGGCCCCCCCCAGCACACAGGGAGCCTGGCCCCCCCCAGCACACAGGGAGCCTGGCCCCCCCAGCACACAGGGAGCCTGGCCCCCCCCAGCACACAGGGAGCCTGGCCCCCCCCAGCACACAGGGAGCCTGGCCCCCCCCAGCACACAGGGAGCCTGGCCCCCCCAGCACACAGGGAGCCTGGCCCCCCCCAGCACACAGGGAGCCTGGCCCCCCCCAGCACACAGGGAGCCTGGCCCCCCCAGCACACAGGGAGCCTGGCCCCCCCAGCACACAGGGAGCCTGGCCCCCAGCAACACACAGTGCCCTGGCCCCCAGCACCAGGGGGGGCCCCCCCAGCCTACTAGGTGAGCCTGGCCCGCACCAGGGTGCCTGGTCCCTATGTGGCAAACATGCCATGTGGCCCACAGCGAGTGGGACCCCGGGGCTGCGCTGTGTGCCCGGGGCTGCGCTGTGTGCCCGGGGCTGCGCTGTGTGCCCGGGGCTGCGCTGTGTGCCCGGGGCTGCCTGTGTGCCTGGAAGCTGCGCTGTGTGCCCGGAGCTGCGCTGTGTGCCTGGAGCTGCGCTGTGTGCCCGGAGCTGCGCTGTGTGCCTGGGGCTGCTCTGTGTATCCAGGGCTGCGCTGTTTATGTCTAGTGCCCACTGCTCTGCAGATCATGTATTGTGTCCAGTGCTCAGCTATTCTGCTGCAGTTGTGTGCATGTGATGGGCAGGGGCTGCAGAGCATTGCATCCCACCCCACCAGCCCTGCTCTGTGCACTGGCTGCTGCATTGCACTGAGCACAGGTGTAGACTGGAGGACTCTGCTGCCGCCGGTGGCTCTGCTGTCTGTGCTCTGCTGTCCGGGGTTCTTTGCTGTCACTGTGTTCTGCTGTCAGTGGGCTCTGCTGTCTGTGCACTGCCGTCCGGTGTGCTCTGCTGTCACTGCAAGAGAAAAATTGTTGTGCCAACTGTGCGTTTTTTTTTTGCTGCGGATAATGTGTGTTTTTGTTTTCATTTCGGTTCCAGACTCTACCAAATTAATGTTTCTCTCTTTTTTCCTCTATCGCCATCTCTCCCAGAAACAGACAGAGAGAGAGACAGTGTACAAGGGGGAGACTGGCATAGAGAGGGAAAACAGCGCACATGGGGGAGAGACATCATACAGGGAAGAGACAGACGCAGGGGAGAGGCACAGCGCACAGGAGGAAACGGGCACCTGCCGACCTGCCTTATTGAGGTAAGAACAGGGGGCACCTGGGGCAGGACATAGGGGCCAGTGGCCACAGACGTGCCACAGGGGCACAGGCAGCAGTGCAGGGGGCCAGCCAGGGGCACACTGGCCACAAGGGCTCACAGGAAGGACCCACCGGACCCTCAACCACCTCTAGTGGTAAGGACAGGCGGGAACCTGTTAAAAATATGAATCCCACCCTTGCAGCTGCCGCTTATTTAAATTTATTCCGAAAAATGCAGCTCAGTGGGCCCGAGCCCCGGATGTTTTTTGACCCTAGCAACGCCCCTGACTGGCATCCTCCACCATTGATTGGCTGACTGTGGGTTGACAGGAAGTTATATCGCCAACCTAATCATCATCCTCTGTTCTCACACCCCTCGTCCTCAGATACAACCGCTTCCCGCCTTGAACAAAAACTATTTTTCAATCAAATCTGGTATCCGAGTTTCATCAGCATCATCCTCCTTGCGACCAACAAGAGTAGTTACTGGTAGGTAATGAGGGTATACACGAAGGTCAGAACCTTCTTCCTTTGGGGCCTGGCCTGGATCTGACTCACAAAGCTTCTGGGCATCAGGGCAGATCATTTCCACGTCTGGACTCAATGCAGCTTTGGAGCAGACCTCTGATTCCCAGGCTATTGTGTGACTGAACAAAGTGCCTGGACTAGCTGCAGCAATAAAAAAAAAAAAAAAAAAAATGCCTAATCAAGACAGGTGGTGTAGCTTTCTTCACAGTAGTGCTACACTACCTGCCCTAATGGATTCAAAGACCTATATTACTGTGGCCAG
This sequence comes from Allobates femoralis, assembly GCA_033576535.1. Classification (NCBI taxonomy): domain Eukaryota; kingdom Metazoa; phylum Chordata; class Amphibia; order Anura; family Aromobatidae; genus Allobates; species Allobates femoralis. The sequence goes on from JARQOC010000004.1 coordinate 474,505,367, forward strand.
ATGCTGTGAGAAAGACTTGCACAGCACTGGCACACACCTGACAAACCTGCCTGGCAAAAAACTAAGACTGCTCTAACCTAACCTTGATAAGGGCTGCAATTAAAACTAGTAGCCCTGAAAAAGGGCTGATCGACTACTAGTCGCTAAACCTATCTAACTTTCTATTCGCTCACTAGCTGACAGAGAACACAATTTAGTTTGCACTGTTTAGCGGTCACACACAACAGCAGTCACGGGTGCCGCCTAACACCTGCAGCAGCTATCAGCAAAATGGTGGTGATCTTTAAGATGGACGGGTTTACAGGGATAGGACATATGACAGACACAGCCAATGACGACATTAGTTGTGTGAAAAAAAATGCACTTTGCAGTGTTGCACTGTGATTGGCTAGCAGCCTGAACCGCCCCACTGTACATGACTTCGGAGAAGAAAAAAAAAGCGCAACCTTATTGCGCAGCTCTGATACAAGCCCTCCCCTGCACAATATACACACAAACTGGATATTAACATTCATTTGCAGTATTGGGGTTAGGTTCAGGAAGATTAAGCTTTGTGGATCTAAACGTTAGCGAACATATACTAGAACTGCCGAATTTCAAGCAAATTGTTCTAATTCAGCGAATGACTAACACTGCCAAAAACAGTTCGAATTTGAGTTTGGCGAACAATTCGAATCGAACATCGCTCATCTCTAGTTCTGAGCAAGCATAATGTAGACACTCATTCATAAATTGTGAACTGCCCCTTTGAGATCTTGTGAGCCATTCCGCATATGACTCCTCCGGTACTTCCTCCCCCTCCTCTAGTGCCACCACCTGACTCCGAATACTGTTGAAAATGTGCTCCTGCATGTAAATGATGGGAATAGTCATGATGATAATGGCATAATCACCACTAAACATTTCCGTCGACATTTTAATACTGTACAGAATCGTGCATAGGTCCATTCAATTCAGACCACTGCAGCAGTGTGATCTGCCCCACCTCTGGATCTCGTAGGGCCAGGATACACATGACTTATTGCACCAGGGCTCGTCAGTGCTACCACAGTTGCTGCAACATGTGCAGAGTTGAATTCCATTTTATCGACACATCGCATTTCAGCCAGTGAACTGGCAGGCCGAACGACTTCTGTAGAGATGCAAGGCGTTGAGCGGACGGCGGAAGTGAGCACACTGCGACCGTGCCCTCTGCTGAAGGCCATCTAGGCACGAATAGTGTGCAAAAATTGGCTGGACAACCAGGTTTAAGACGTGAGCCATGCAAGGCACGCGTGTCACATTGCCCCGGTGGAGGGCTGCACCCAGCATTGCACGGCCTTCCCTGGCTGCAAGTTCAGTGGAGACAAGCATTGATGAAACTGTCTCCACAGCTGACCACAAATCCTCAGCTGTGTGTCTCACATTTCCCAGACACTTCAAGGTAAAGACCGCCTGATGCCACTGAGCCCTGCTGCCATCATAGTAAGGTCGTGTGCAGGTTTCTTTGTGCGCAATTAGAACTCGGGTGGCATTACCAGACAGGCTTTTTGTGCAGGTGGAGGACCGAGACGAAGTTTAGGAGGCAGAAGCAGTGGAGGAATTTCTACATACAGAGGATTGACGCACAACTCGTGGGAATGGCAAGACTTGGACAGCAGTCCCTTTTCCCGCTGTCTTCATAGTGCCAGTACCACAGGTAATGAGTAAAGGACAGAGGACCCTGTTGAAGTTACAGGTCTGAGCCAGAAATCTTGCTTGTTTGTAGGTGACCAAATAATGAATTTCCACCAAAATTTGAAAAACTTTTTTCCAAATCAGACAATGTGACTTTCAGGATTTGTTTTCTCATTGTGTCTCATTTGAGGTCTACATATGATGTCACCTACAGGCCTCATCTTTTTAAGTTGTAGAACTTGCACAATTGGTGACTGACTAAATACTTTTTTTCTCCACCACTGTATATCTATACTATTCTATCCATGTCTTCCCCCATATTGGAGACCCCTCCCTCATTTGGCAGAGCGCACAGTGGGCCCTCTGCAATAAATTGTGTCCTCTTCCTCCAGGTCAGCAGCGCTGTTTGAATTACCCTCAGGTTATGGGTTGAATGACAGACAATGCCTCCAGTATGTTGACAAGCAGCGCATACCCCAAATCTTCCAAACAGTCCAGTCTCACTAGCCAAGAGGCTGGGATGGACAGTGACCGTCTGCAGAAGCCCATCTAGGCCTGGATAGTGTTAAAAATTGTTGGACAACCAGGTTCAACACATGAGCCATACAAGGCACGTGTGTCACATAGCCCAGGCGAAGGGCCACACCAAGGTTTGCAGCATTGACGCACACGGCCTTCCCTGGCTGCAGGTAGGAGTGAAGACAACCATTGCTGAAACTCAGTCGCCAGAGCTGACCACAAATACTCAGCTATGTGACTCACATTTCCCAGACATTTCAAGGAAAACACCACCGGATAGCGTTGAGCCCTGCTGCCAGCATAGTAAGGAGGTGTGCAGGATTCCTTCTGCGCAATTAGAACGCAGGTGGCATTACCAGACCGGCTTTGGGTGCAGGTGGAGCACCGAGACAAGGTTGAGGAGGCAGAAGCAGTGGAGGAACTGCTACGTACCGAGGATTGACGCACAACTCGTGGGGACGGCAAGACTTGTACAGCAGACCCTTCTCCAGCTCTCACCATAGTTACCCAGTGCCCATTCAGCGACATGTCAAGCCCCTGTCCATGCTCATGACTCACCGTGGCCGGGACTCTGGGTTAGACAGGCGTTCGCTTCTTCCTCCTTGTCATGGGTGGACCGCGCCTGCCGGTAGTGGGGCCCGGTGGTGCAGATCAAAAGAGAGACGTCTTGTGGGAACAGATTAAGGGGTTAATTGTTTCGTGATGCCACCTATGAGAGTTCCGATAACTTTACCGGCGCTGCGGGGCCTCCGGGGGATGGAAAGCAGCAAGATGGAACGCTCCCCACAGGCTGAGCGATGATCCCCGGAGCCATAAGCTGCACAAGATGTTGTGAGGCAGCTGCGGTTACCTTGACATGCGGATAAACAGTTCATAAGAAGGCACGGACACTGCAAGTCTCTGTAACGGGTTCTTTACAGTAACCAGGCAGTACATGGTATACAGTTGTTAGGTAGTGGACCGGGTGGACTCAGAAATGACCAGTGTGTTCTCAGAGATCGCGGTGTTCCTCCATTCTAAGTATTATGCCGTTGTCGCCCAGGAATACCAGATCGGGTACAGGGAGGCTGCTTGAATGCCCTAGCCGGGGTATACGTTCGATGCTTTGGGGAGCCTTGGGTCCCTTGGTGGGTACACCGCTGGTTAGACGACTGGATTTGGCGATGGTGGGGTGCTCCTGTAGAGCGGTCCCTCCACTCCTCTGGTTCGCACAGCAGAGCTGAACTGCTGCTAGCTTCGGTACCAGCAAACCGGCTGTAGATGGGCATGGGATGATTTTGGACCCGCATGAGGATGCCCGGGTGTTGATAGGGAGACGGCCAGCGAGGATGGCCGGGGGGGGGGGGGGGGGGGGTCGCACGGAACTGTGCAACCCCCTCTCCTAGGTTGCAGAGCTGGGAATCTGCAGAGGTCTTCTACGTTGCTGTTACTCTCCCAGACTCAAGAGACTAACTCTCTAGGCTGGACTAAATTTCTACTACACACTACCCTTACACTCCGCCCACCAGGACCTGATTGGCCCTCTATGCTAGGTGTTGCATGTAGGGTGTGGATCTCTGAGTTAACCGTGTGATTGCTGTGTTAGAGAATATTGCTGCTGCATTTGTGGCTGCAATACCCTCCTGTGACGCACTCGTTGCGGGGCTCCACACTTACTGGTCCTAGTGTCTGTGGTGAAATGCAGCCTGTCGCTCACACAGTTTTTTTCAAGAAAGTGGTGATGTCAGCGCCATGCTGGTGTAGCGCAGGCACGCCCTTCTTGGAGAAGTAGTAGCGACTGGACATCTGGTACTGGGGCACTGCAACAGACATAAGTTCTCTAAAATCCTCTGTCCACCAGGCGGAAAGGCAGCATTTCTGTAGCCAACAGCTTGCAGATGGTGAAATTCAACAGCTTAGCTTTGTCAAGGCTAGGAGGAAACGGTCTTACTTGTCCACATCTGAGGGACGGAGGGCTGGCTGCTGTGCTGAGACTGGGTTGAGTAGGGTGTCCCCGGCAAACTGCTGGTCTGTGAGGAGGTGCAGGCGCAGATGTAATGTTGCCTTCATCCAAAGGTGGTGCTCTCGATGTCAGAGCTCAACACCAGCTGCATTTTCCACTTCAAAAACAAGTGACGACCTGGCAATCACACTGCCTGTTGCGGGTAAAGAGGTGGAAGGTCTGCATCCAAAAGCATGTGTGACAGCTGTCCCCACAGTCACAGAGGATGAAGAGCACGTGGATGCACTTGATGGGGCAGACAGTGGTTGGCCTGCCCAGCTAGCCCGCATTGTAGCACAGTGAACTTCCCACTGCAACTTGTGCTTCATGCCCATGTGACGGTTCATGCATGAAGTACTCAAACTATTGAGCTTTTGGCCTCTACTCAGATTGGTGACAAATTTTACAGATCACATGAGTTGGGTGATCCTTGGCGATGTCAAAATATGCCCAGGCTAGGCAAGGCTTAGCACCCATGCGACCTGCAGAGCCACCACGACTTCTGCTCAGAGGCAGAGTTGTGGCTATGGATGCTGTTGTTGACGTGTTTCCAGTATTCAGTCTTCATTCAGGAAGGCGCAACCTAACATCATCACTAGCATCCTCCTTTACCTCCTCTGCTGACCTCATCGACTGGCTGACTGTGGGTTGACAGTAAGTGGGATCTCCAACATAATCACCTGTGTGTTATCACACCCCTCATCCTAAGACAACTTTTCAGTCAGGGCAGGAAGAGGTTAAGTTTTCAGTTCAATCAGGTATTGGAGTCTCATCAGCATCTTCCTCATTGTCTCCACCAAGAGGAGTTACAGTTTGGGAATGAGGGTCTACAATATGCTCAGAACCTTCTTTATCTGGGCCTGGATCCAACTCACAAAGCTTCTAAGCATCAGTGCAGATCATTTCCTCGTCTGGACTCACTGCAGCTTTGGAGAAGACCTCCGATTCCCAGGCTATAGTGTGACTGAACTGCTCTGCAAACTCAACCATCTGTTACCCCATACTCAGTAGGGCAGCTGGAGACTTGGGAGCTAGGAGGAAGCAAGTGCGATTGGGGTGACACCTCAAAGGACTGGAGGGTTTGGGATGTTGAAGTTGAGGTGGAGTAGAGGCCACTTGATGGAGCACTTGAGGCACAAAAACAGCAGGTGCTTGAATGGATTTCATCTACAATAGGTATCGATGGTCATGTCCATAAGACAGGGATCATATCAGATTGTCCACGGAAATAAGTAGACATCTTACTTTGGCTGGAACATTGTCTTTCTTCAGCAGATGTTACTGTTGGTTTACCACCTACGCCGCGGACACAAACATTTTTGTCCTTTCCACCAGCAGCAGGCCTTTTGCCACTCATTTTGTATGTGACCAAATTGGCAACTCTGCAGTTAGGAAAAAAAATTAGGATGGAAATCGAGCAGAGCTAAGTGGCCAAACAGTGGTACTAGGCCCAAACTATTACCTGGGCTAGGTGCAGTTAAAAATTAGCCTGGACTAAACAGGCAGTGTAGCTTGGTTCACAAGTGGGCTACACCACTGTCTACCAGACACTGCTACCAGCCCCAAAAAATTGCCTAGACTAGCTGCAGTAAAATTAGCTACTAAAGACAGGTGGTGTAGCTTTCTTCACAGCAGTGCTACACTATCTGCCCTAAAGGATTGCCTGAGCTAGATTTGGCCAGATGCTGTGAAACACACCTGCTTGGCAAAAACTAATAGGAACTGCTCTAACCTAGCCCTCAAAAGGGCTGATATTATAAACTAGTCCCTACTTCTATGAAGTAGCCCTCAAAAGGGCTGAGATTCTAACTAGTCCCTATTCCCTAAACCTGTCTAACTTGAGATTCGCTCACCATCTAACACTTAATAGCGCCCACAGCAGCAGTAGCGGGTGCCTGACTGACAGCATTGAGGAAATGGTGGCGATGGTGTAAACGGCTGGGTCTTACAGGCCAAGTGACATACACAGCCAATGACATGTCCTTGCTTGTGTGCAAAAAAATGCACTTTGCTGTGTGTGTTATTGGCTGACAGCAGGTAGGAGAAACAAAAAAAAAAATAATACCCCCACACTATACACGGAAACTGGATATTAACATTCATCAACAGTATTAGGGTTAGGGTTAAGCTTTTGGTGATTGAAGTGTTATCGAACATAACCTCGAACTGCCGAATTTTATACAAATTGTTCGCATTCATTGAATGACTCGACCAGTACCCAAAGCCGCTCGAATTTGAGATTGGCGAACATTTCGAATCGAACATCGCTCATCTCTAATTATGAGGCCACTTATCCAACCTTGACTGGTAGCACGCATAGCGAGCAGAGCAGTGCAGAAATGAATGGATTTGCAGCATAAAAGGCAGGAAGATGTAGTCGTTTAACTAGACTAAGAACTGGGCCAAGTCTTCCAAACAGCACCAACACTTGGCTAGATATGAGCGTTCTTCCACTATATGGCATGTTTCTTATGATAGATTAGTCCTTCAGAGAATAATGGTATAAATTGTAGCATCTGCCATACCAAGCTTAACAGAGGGAAGAATGCCAACCTGAGCCCCAGCCAAATGCTCAAGCACATTCCTACTAAGTACCCAAGTAAGTGGGTGGAACACCGGAGTTAAAAAAAAAAAAAAAAAAAAAAAAAAGGCTGCTTCACCTGGTAAAACCACTGCCATTTCACTTGTGCTACATCCTGCCCAACCTGCTGTCCAGGAAGCAGGCACTCATAACTCCTACCCACAACCTGCTTTTGTGCAGACACAGCAATGAACAGCAACCACATCCACTTTGTTGTCCCAGTGAAGCGTGCATTTGTCCCTGCCCCAGATGTTGGAAAGGAAATGTAAATATCCAGCCACACACCGAGTCACAATCAAGAAACCATATTTAACTAAATTATTAAATAAACAATATTAAAAATGCTCTGATGAAAGCTGTAACCGTGGAAGTCCACCTAACAGACATGGCCCTGTCCACAACAACTTGTCTAATACATTTCTCTGATGGCACACTATGAAACAGGGAGGGCGGGACAGAGCTGCAGCCTGGGACACAGCCACACCAAGAATAGCAGGCCCAACTTCCATCATGATTTCAGTCTCCTCGAATGCCAGTCTCTCAACTCCCCTCCTCCGCCTCATCTTTGTCCTCCTTTGTTGAATTACCCTCCCCAGGACTTAAGGTTGGAACTCTGCAGTATTGCCTTTGTGAAGCTTTGCTGAAGTTCATTGTTTAGGGGTGGCGAGACACGGGGGAGGGGGCGAGACACGGGGGAGGGGGCGAGACACGGGGGAGGGGGCGAGACACGGGGGAGGGGGCGAGACACGGGGGAGGGGGCGAGACACGGGGGAGGGGGCGAGACACGGGGAGGGGGCGAGACACGGGGGAGGGGGCGAGACACGGGGAGGGGGCGAGACACGGGGGAGGGGACGAGACACGGGGGAAGGGACGAGACACGGGGGAGGGGACGAGACACGGGGGGGCTTTTGATGAGGATGATGGTAAAACTATAAGAAGCAGATAATACATAGTAACATAGTAACATAGTTTTTAAGGTTGAAGGAAGACTTTAAGTCCATCTAGTTCAACCCATAGAATTATGGAACCCATATAATATAATTCAGTACTATACATCACAAACAATAGTGATAACACAGCAGAGAATGCACGAATAATGGATACACATCACTAAACTATGACATACAGATGTATGTAAAGTGCTATGGAATTAATAGCGCTATATAAATGAATAAATATTATATTATACAGCATAGAAAGCATAAATTCGCATTTCATACATTACATTGTCATAGCGGTATTATGATTAAGTGCAGAAGATCGTTAACTAAAAATGGAGGACCTAGATAAACACACACCCCTACAGACCTAATCCCTATGTAAACAACTGCTGTACTATTCTAACAAGGCTCTGGGGTATTAGCATTCACACAGGAGTTAAAGGCAAAAACAGCAATACATTATTTTACTGGCCTGAGGAATAATTTACATTCCCTAAACTTTACACTCAGAGTTTGACTTTCCCATACTTGCTTGGTAAGGTTTGGGTGACCAGGTCGAGTGGCCACTCATGTGACTGGCTGTCTTTCATGAGTACGACATCATAAGGTGTGATTTTGGCTGGTCTTTCTGCCATTTTGTCCTGATTTGTATGGTGTAGAGGTACCATTTTCTCCATCTGTCCCATAAGACATTTTAGACACATTGTATTTGCCTCCTTTGCCGTCCATAGAGGTCTCTGACTTCTGTTGATGGCAGAAGCATGCGGTAGCTTCACACAAACGTTGGTCAAGGATTTGAGAGGCTTCCTCCAATCTTCCCACAAGTTTCCCCTCTACTGGAAGCAGATCATATCAATCAGATGTCTCTTGGGTGAAGTCTCAATGTCATTTTATCTGGGATGCTTCGGGGAGCTATGAATCCCAGGGGATGGTACAAGCTGTTTACAAAAGAAAGGTATCCTGTACACGAAGATTTTCTCTTCCTTGCTGATATGGAAGGTGAACGCATCCACCTATAAATCCAAGTGCAAACCAAGGCTGCGCTACATGAGAAGAGAGTCAATGCTGAGGTCTATGTCCTTTAGATCACTGGGGTAGTCTTCAGAGGAAAGAGCTTCGATTAGTTTTTGGTTGTTGGACCAGTGTCGTCTCCAGAGTCTGAATCGGAGATGCGACCAAACTGTTACACTTATCCTTTACGACTTGTTGATGCATCATATCATCCACAAACATTGTTTTCTATGGACATCGTGGCCTTGTTATTTTTTGTGCTGTGGAAAAACTGTATGCCCTAAATGTTCTTATTCATCAGAAGCGTGTTCTTCACAGGACGGGTCTGCGAAAGGGCAAGGCATGGGAGTACTGCTTGGCGATTGCTTTGCCAGGGAATTAAAGTGGCATGGTTGGAAGAAAGATGGATGTCCATTTTCTAGTGTGCTAGTGAGCATGCTGTGGACTCCGGTTAGCCTGTTTGCTCCTTCTAGACAGACATCTCCTATAATAACCCATCCTAGGTTGAGACTATGTGCGTATGGAGGATTCTGGAAGCCATTGATGTGTCCTCTAGTTTTTTGAACTTATGTCTCTTCCAAGGCGTAAAGCTATTGGAGCTTCTGGATACAGCTCTGATATCAGGTGAGCTATACGCTTCAGATGGAGTGATACGCTGCTACCTCCGGCAAACGTATCTTGGACTTGCTGTCAGGAATCTGGTTGCACTTCAGTATGGTCGGCAGCGGTAAGCAGGTCTGACTATCAATGGACTCCACTTTGTGTCCCGTCGATTTCCTCCCCGCAGTCTCAACGGTACCTGCACACATCTTCAAGGAATAGGGCCTACAAATGTTGAAGCTCTCGAAGAAGATGGACTTAGCTTTCATCATCTAGGATTGCATATATCTTGATTTTCTTATCCCGATGGCCTCCTTGATAGACTGACCAGCAGGATTTTTCAATAAGACATTTCTTCTATAAGTTCTCCACAGATCTCTGTATACAGAGGCGACCACAGTGGTTTCTAGTTCAGTGTCCTTTTGCCCTTCCTCATGATTCCCTGCTTGAAAGGACACCTGTGGAGTTGGTCCAAGGTGTAAAGCTATATTGTGATCCATGCTTCCACATTCTGCGCATTTCACGCTAGCTTCACAGTTCGTGGCCAAGTGCTATGTTGTAGTACAGCATTTGAAGCAGATGTTTTCTTTGAGGAAACTTTGGCGGTCTTCTAGACTTCTCTCTAAAGGCTCTGCATTTTAGTGATTGTGGTTTGCAATGAAGTGGACACTGCTTACTGACATTTTAGGATTTGAATTCTTGAGAGGACTCACTTGCCTTGTGAGGAAAGACCTGTGGGAGTAACTTTAGTTTTGTGGACTGCCACTAGTGTTTTACTGAGTTTGACACCAAGGACAGAGGGACATGACAGAGTGAAATCAAAGCTAGGGGCATATCTTTTTTTACCTACTGAGTGCCAAAATCTACAAACACTAAAGGGAGGAAACTGTACATCAAATTCAATTCAAATTCAAATGAGCTTTATTGGCAGGACTAAGTAAATATCAGCATTGCCAAAGCAAATAGTAAAAATAGGGGGACGGGAGTGGGGAGTGGGTAGGCATATTGAAGTCCATGATATATCGGGATCCTTTTAGGGGGTGGGGACATGTCCAGGGTGGGGTATATAAGTCCATGGCATATCAGGCTCTTAGTTGGGGGATAGGGAAGTGTTCAGGGTTGGGGTACAGAAGTCCATGGCATATCAGTCTCCTCTTAGTCTGTGGCAGGCACTGACATATTGCGCTGCTATGGCCGCTGCACTTTCCTCTTCCCCCAGTATTATGGCAGTTTCTCTTCCTCCTCCATGGAGGTGAAGTCTGGGAGGAGATCAGACAGTCTCTTGAAGTGAGTGTCCCTCACTGCGGAGTATTTAGGGCACCTCAGCAAGAAGTGGGCCTCATCCTCCACGACCTCCTGGGGGCACTGCTGGCACAGTCTGCTCTCTCGGGGCTTGTAGTTCTGTCGGTGCCGCCCGGATTCGATGAGTAGGCTGTGGGCGCTCAGTCTGTACCGGCTCAGGATCTGTCGCTCTTTGGGGTTTTCCAGCTTCTCTAGGTATGGCGCCAGTTTGTACTCCCTCTGTAGGTTCTGGTATATCGTCAGTTTCTGTGATTTGTTTATGTCGTTCCTCCAGATGCTGAGATATTCCTCTTTGCCTTTGTGCACCATCTTCTGGATTTCGCCTTTTGTCAGGCCATGTGGGTTGGTGGCTTGGTCAGGCTGTCTTTGGGTACTTTGTGTTGGGAGGTTTCCTGGGGCTTCCTGGTGCAGGAGGGCTTTGTGATGGTAGGAGCTGGGATTGCTGCTTTGTAGATGAGCCTTGAATGACAGCGCCTTCTTCTGGATCTCGAGGTGTAGCGGGAGTCTCCCAGCTCTGCTCGGCAGGCGCTGTTTGATGTGCTCCGATGGACTTGGAGAAGATGCTTGCAGAACTCTAGGTGGAATATTTCAGTCGGCCCAGCGTCCCACTTTGACCAGTTTGGGTAGGAGACTGGACCCCAGACCTCACTGCCGTAAAGAAGGATTGGGGCAATGATGGTGTCAAAGACTTTTAGCCAGACTGTTACTGGTGCCTTGAGATGATACAGACGTCTTCTTATGGCATAGAAGGCTTTGGAAGCCTTGTCTTTCAGTAACTCTATGGCTTGCTTGAAGCTCCCTGATTGGCTGAGTTCTAGGCCCAGGTAGGTGTACCTGTTGGTTTCTGTAAGTGGGCAGTTGTCTATCGTGAAGGGGGGGATGTCCAGCAGGTTTCTGCTTTCTTTTCTGGAACACCATGATGTTAGTTTTCTTCTGGTTGATTGGCATTGCCCATGTGCTGCTGAAGGTCTCTAGGATGTGCAGATGATCTTGGAGGCCTTTCTCGGTTGGGGATAACAGCACGAGGTCATCGGCATACAGCAGAAATTTCACCTGGGTGTCGTGGAGAGTGAGTCCTGGTGCTGAGGAGGACTCCAGGGCCACCGCCAGCTCATTGATGTAGATGTTAAAGAGCGTTGGACTGAGGCTGCAGCCCTGTCTCACTCCTCGGCTTTGTTGGAAATAGGCCGTCCTCCTTCCATTGACCCTCACGCTGCAGCTGTTCTCAGTGTAGGAGCTTCGGATGACATCGTATGTTTTGCCTCCTATTCCGCTCCCCAGCAGTTTTAGGAATAATCCTGGGTGCCACACTGAGTCAAAGGCCTTTTTGAAGTCCACGAAACAAGCGTATATTTTCCCGTTCTTTGTATTGTGGACGTGGCTCTTGATGAGGCTGTGCAGAGTATAGATGTGGTCAGTGGTGCGGTGGTTTGGCATGAACCCTGCTTGGCTCTTGCTGAGGACGTTGTGCTCGGTGAGGAAGGTGAGGATCCTCTTGTTCAGGATGCTGTTGAAGAGTTTGCCCAGGTTGCTGCTGACACATATCCCCCGGTAATTTGCTGGATCGTACTTGTCCCCGTTTTTGTGTATTGGGGTTATAAGTCCTTGGTTCCAGATTTTGGGAAAGTAGCCGGCCTGCAGTACGATATTAAATAGTTTTGTTATCGCAGCCAGGATGTCTGGCGGGCTGTATTTTAGCATTTCTGGGAGGATCCCGTCTGGACCGCTGGCTTTTTTACCTCTTATCTGTGTGATCCTTTCTGCTATTTCTGGCAGTGTGAATGGTGTGTCCAGAGGATTTTGGAAATCTTTGATCTTTTCCTCCATATCTTTCAGTTTTTTCACAAGCTCTTCTTGTGCCGGGCTCAGGTCTTCACTTGGGATGTCTTTGTAAAGGTCCTTGAAGTACTGGAGCCAGATCTTGCCGCTCTGGATGTGGAGGCTGTTGCTTTTCTGGTTAGAACCAAGTTGATTCCACAGTTCCCAGAATTTGTTGTCTTCCAGGGCGTCTTGGAGTTGGAGGAGTTTGGTGGAGATGTGGTTTTGCTTTTTCTTTCTGAGGATGGCTTTGTAACTTCGTTGTATGGTGTGGTAGGCTTCTCTCACAGTGGGGTTGTTTGGGTCTCTGTGTTTTTCATTTGAGGCCATTCTTAGGGCCTTCCGTGTGGTCTTACATTCTTTATCAAACCAGTTGTTGGGATTTGGTTTACTCGGCCTCTTGTTGATGTTTTTTTTCAGGTCGGACATTTCCGCCATGGCATAGAGAATGTTGTTGAGGTCCCTTACCGCCAGTTCTGCTCCTTCTGGGTTAGGCTCATACACATCAGTATGGAAGTGTTGGAGTTTCTTCTTGATCTCTGGTCTATTGATGGCATCTTTATATTTTGGGGCCGACATCTTGGACCATTTGAAGGATGGCGGTAAGTTAAAGAGACCGGTCTTTTGCGCGGTTTGTGAGGATGATTTGTTTGTGGATTTGATGTATAGAAGCAGTTGGTTGTGGTCTGACAGGTGTGTTTGTGGGGTGACTATGAGGGCACCAATATTTGTAGGGTCCATATCTGTGATGGCATAGTCTATCACACTGCTGCCCACATGGGAGTTTAGGGTATGTCTTCCCAATGAGTCTCCCTTGGTGCGGCCATTGAGGATACGAAGTCCCAGGCTTCGGCATAGGTTCAGCAGTGTTCTGCCGCTTTTGTTGACTGTACAGTCATAGCTGTTCCTGTCGGTGTGCACTGGGTTGTCACAGTCGGTATCTGCTCCAAATATATGGATGTTTCCATCAGTGGTCAAGTAGTCTCTTTCCCTTCCAGTCCTTGCATTGAGATCTCCATAGATGAGAACAGTGCCCAGAGTCTGGAAGTGGGCAGCTTCAGTTTTTAGGGTCTCAAAGCTGTCTGGGTTGAAGTATGGAGACTCAGGAGGAGCCACGTACGCTGCACACAGGTAGATGTCAGCCTGGGAGGTGAGGATGGAGCGGCTTATTCTCATCCAGATGTGGCTGTCTCCTCTCTTCACGGCTCTGATATGTTCATGGAGCTCCTCTTTGTACCAGACTAATATTCCTCCTGAGCTCCGGCCCTGTTTGATGTTTTTGTTTTTCAGGGCGGAGACAGAGAATTCCCTGTATCCGGTGGGGACATAGGATTCATTATTTGCCTTAGTCCATGTTTCCAGGAGGATCTGTATATCAATGTTTTTCAGTCTCTGATTAAAGTCTGGGTCGTTTGTCTTACATCCGAAGGCAGAAGCGTTCAGGCCCTGGATGTTCCAGCCACTAATGATGAGGGTTGACATGGTGTAGCTGTGTACCTTGTAATGGGCTGCCCTGTAAAGGACATCTTGGATTTCTGACTGGTGACCTTGTTGTAGGTGATTGGTCCAGTCGCATGAGTGCCTTGTGCACAGAGCTGAGCATGGTCTTTATTTCTGCCAGGTCTCTGCTCTGCTTACATTAGGAGTCTGTTTGGAACATGAACCATATGTGACCCACTTCTCTTGTAGGTTGTAAGGGAGCTTTTAAATGGTCAGGTTGACACCCCTGGCAGTGTCCAGGAATGCCAATCCAGCCAAATCTCCTGCCTGAGCAACCTGTACCTCTGCTAACAATTCACATAACTCAGCTTTTGGAAATCCTTAGGCATTATTTTGGGAAAATCATCAATTATCTTATCTAATGCATTTACTATAGCTTTTGTTGACCCATAACACTCAACAAACCTTTTGCACACCTTATGTAGACTGTGTGACCCATATACCAGGGGGGCCCAGCATGGTGGTGGGACCCATATACCAGCGGGGCCCAGCATGGGGGACACATACCAGAACAGGGGGGGGCCAGCATGGGCCCCAGAATAGGGACATATGTACCTGTAATGGGCCTAGGATAAGAAACATTTGTACAGGATTGGGGACATTACTACACCTTGAAGGGTGCTGGTAAGTCACACTATTTTATAAAATGTATAAAGCTACCAGGGCCCATACATCTGAAATGTAGGGGAACAGGGATGGGAGGGGAGGCAGATGCAAATCTTGCATCAGGGTGTATCAGACTAGTTACACGGCTGCTTTGGGTGCTCTTACATAGTGTGCCACATTTTACAGAGAGTGAACCATTGGTTTGAGGGAGCTGGGGACCCATCATACTATGTATAGCGGAGGTGTAGGGGCATCATACTTTATAGGGAAGGTATAGGGACTGTGTACATGGGGTGACTAAGGGGATATTGTTAAATGTTAAGTAGGCATTATAGGGACTCTTAGTATTGTGACTGTGAAAAGGTGAACATGGGGCATTACCTTCTAGGAGCAAAATGTTGATATTTATCTAGCAAAATATAAAGGGGGGGGGAAAGAGGCGCAATAGTGCCCTATCACTAGTGATACTAGTGTGAAAAACGGTGGTGCTGTGTAGCCGCTTACCTGGTCCAGTTGTGGTCCCCACAACTGGTTTGAAGGTGTTTAGGAATCAATGTTCCAAGCTGCTGCAGGACCTCCACCTACCACTGGATAGTGGTATGTTCCAAGAGAAAATGATGGGGGTGATGGTGTGTCACGGTCCGCGCTGCTTCTGGGTTCAAAATAACTCACCAAAGAGTCCAACAACTTTTCATCCTCTTTATTCCTCCTACCCTATCCCTGAGGAAGGCGCCGGGAGTGGCGCTGAAACGCGTAGGAGGAATAAAGAGGATGAAAAGTTGTTGGACTCTTTGGTGAGTTATTTTGAACCCAGAAGCAGCGCGGACCGTGACACACCATCACCCCAATATTTATCTAGGGCACTTGCACGCAGCATTAATATTTTCTAGGGGGCAATTTTACCATCTGGTAAATAAAAAAAAAGTGCTAGCCAGAGAGGAATTCAGGAAGTAAGACAAGAGATTTAAAAGATGCTACTCCTCAGAACAGGAGGAATCTCCAGTTAAAACCCACAGAGCTTCTCATGACTCCAGTTCTGCCTCTTCGGACTCTTCCTCATCTGATAGTGGTTCAGAGGGCAGACCCAGTTTCCTCAAGGATGCGATCAACCATTTTGTAAAGTGTTAGATCCACAATGGGGTTGGTTAAGTGACTCACCCACAATTGGGGAATGTGGGGTACTCTGAGTCGGTCCTCTTGAGGTCCTAGAGTGTCTGGGGGATGCGACAGTGGCATGACGTGGTCAATAAAAAGGGGGAAAAGTGCTTGTTTAAAAAATAAATAATGGGTAGAAAGTTTAAGAATAGTTTGTTGTGACACCACCCATGGTAGGTGGCCATTAGGGACCATTGCTGCAGTCCATGACCTCTGAAGATGGAGTGGCAGCTGTGCTGGTTTTGCTCCCCACAGGTAAAGCGGGACCCCGGGCATCTGGAGTGGGTGGCATTAGGGGTGATGAGCGGCCAGCAGGGCAGCTCTGGCCAGTGAGTCAGGGCTGGAGTATCTTACAAGCAGTGTTTTATTGCTGGCGCAGCTTAGCAACAGTCAACCGCTCCTCAGGTGGGAAATAAAGAGTCTCTTACACAGTTCTGAGTTCCAAACCCGGTTTACTTGGCTTTTCTTTGCAGGCACCACAGGGTACAGAGATGTCTCATTTGCAGTCAGGTATTCTTCAGCAACCGGTATAGCACATCCGGGACACCCCCTTTATATTTCTCTCATTGGTTGCTTCCCTCATCTCTGCCTGCTCACCTCACTCCCATGTTCCTACCTTCCCCTGGGTCTGCGCCGGCACCAGGTTCCTCTCAGCTGTCAGCATCGAAGGTCGGGGATGCTGGACGGTAAGCGGCCCACTGTGCCATCGCCTATGCTAGTACGGTCTTCTGCCATTGACCCACAGTGGTGACCTGGGCCTTCACCAGCTGGTGGATTAACTCCCGGACCTAATCTTGCAGGAAGGCAGTATCCAGCTCGTCAACTGGCTCAGGCCCTTCTCCAGTGAGCTAAGGGAGTCCTCCGCTGCCACCCCATGTTCTGATTTGCCTTGGCCTTGCCAGGCCTTGAGCGCTGCTGTTCCAGCCACACCTTGCCATCCAGTTCATGCCAGAACTCTTCCCAACCTTCTCCCTTCGTGGGCATATTTCCATGCTTTTGTTGTTGGTCACACCCCTGGGTGGAGTGATCTAGTTCTTTCACCCGCCCCCCCCCCCCCCCACACATCTCTGAGGGCAAAGGGGTTGTAGGCCATTTTTCCGCTTGGTGCAGGCCTGGCCCTCGATGGGGGACTGAGGTAGACCCCCCAGCCAGCACATGCTCAGTCTATTGTGGCAACCATTGCTCCAGCCTAAAAAGCAGTCTCTGTTACAGTTCGAAAGCGCACAAGACCCAGCAACACCGGGTTTGTACATCCTGTTTGTGACGCCAAGGTAGGCTCGCCCACAATTAGGAGCCGTGGGGTAGTCTGAGCTGGGCCTCTCGATCTCCTAGAGTGTCTGAGGAATGTCATGGGGGTATGACTCAGTCCATGGCCACACAAGTGCAGTCAATAAAGAAGGGGAAAAGCTTATTTAAGAAAAAGAAAAAAAACAAAAAAAAAAACAAAAAGGAACTGGTAAAAGTAGTTTAAGAATAGTTTATTACGACGCCACCCATGGTAAGCAACTATTAGGGGCCACTGCTGTGGTCCAGGACCACTGGAGATGGATGGTATAAAGGATTTGGATCAATAATCCCCCATTATCTTTCTTTCCCAGCGCTCCTAAACAGACTGTTTATTACTATTATCTCTTGTTTTCCCCTGGAGGGATAAACAGCAGGAGCAGCAGGGGGAGCGATGAGTGGAGGAAGGCAAAACAAATCATGTCAAGAGCACTTGCGGTTGCTAGGAAACTAGAGAAGCAGTGCAGGAGCCCTGGTGACGTGTGCTTTGTCACATGGCGTTCCCCACCAGAGGAGCCAGTCTAGCAGAAGCTGGTGAAAGCAGACAAGGGAGGAGGACGCTGGAGCATTACACCGCTGTTGTGCGAGGGCGCACAACACCCCCAGGTGAGGGTGGAAGATTTAAAAGCCCACTAAAACCCACTACCCTAAATAGACCTTCACATTGCGCCCCTTTTCTTTTATTCTTGCACTGGAGATGGAGTGGCAGTTGTGATGATTTTGCTCCCCACAGGTGGAGCGAGTCCCCAGGGCATCTGGAGTGGATGGTATTTGGGCTCAAGAGCAGCCAGCGGGGCAGCTCTGGCCATTGAATCAGGGCTGGAGTGTCATACAAGCAGGGTTTTATGGCTGGCGCAGCTTAGCAGCAGTCCACTGCTCCTCAGGGGGGAAATAAAGAGTGTCACACACAATTATGAGTTCCAAACTCTGTTTACTTGACTTTTCTTTGCAGGCACCACAGGGTACAGATTTGTTGTCTCAGTTGCTGTTCGGGTAGTCCTCAGCAACCGGTATAGCTCGTCCGGGACACCCCCTTTGTGTGCTTCACGTTGGTTGCGTCCCTCCTCAGCACTGTCTTCTTGTCTCACTCCTGCTCGCGCCTCTGTTTATAGTGCCCTTATCCAGCAGCCACAGGTCCTGTCGGATGACTGTCCATGTCCCCTTGACCCTAGCCCAGCTGCCTTTTCAGCGGATGTGATGGGTGTTGGCCACAGCTCCTCTGGAGCTCATGGCCTCTGGTTCTGTGATTGGAGTATGTGACCCACCCCAGGGCCATGGGGTACCCAGTCCTGGGAGTTTGGTTCTCACGGAGATTATGGGTGGCTTGTGCCCGGTCCCATGGCCCTGGTGGTCGTTGAAAAATTGGAAAATAAAATAAAAATACAAATAAAAAAAAAAAGTGTTGTGACGCCACTTATGATTCTGGTAAATTTTACCAGCGCTGGTGGACACGTCCTCCGGGATGATGGTAACACAGCAAGATGGATATGCTCCCCATAGGTGGAGCGGGATCCCCAGGGCAGCTGTGGTGCAAGGCTAACAGTTATTTTACACAGAGGCAGCTTCCCACACAGTCTCCTTCAGGACACAGTGGTTGGCTCCGTAGGTGAGGAAGAAAAGCACAGAACACCAGGCTTAACTCTGAACGTGTTTACTGGCAGTTCTTTAAGCATGTTACAGTTCACAGTCTTTACGGGTCTTCCTGGCCTGGGTAGTTGCTGAAGAACCGGGATGCTTTAGTTTGATTCCTCTGTGGTGTGCCTCCTGTTCCTTGCTGGCCCCTCTCTGCGCTCTCTTTCTCTACCGGCTATCCTTGCAGCATTCCCACATGCAGAGCCCCAAGCCGGCTTCCATGGGTCCTTTCTGTTGGGTCCTATACGGTGCCTTTTTAAGGATGCACCAGGTGTTTGGCCACGACTTCTAAAGTAGCTCGGGCCTCCGGTTTGATGCCTTGGGGATGAACACCCGCACTGTGCTTGGAGCAGATTGTCCGTCCAGGGCCTGACCCTCCTGGTCAGTATCACCGGGTTCAGGTTTGGGGTGCACCTTCATTTCATCAGGCCTGCAGCTTCTCCGACATCCCCCACTAGTCACTCTTCTTCTTGACTTTCTCCTCCTCAACTACCCGCGCTTTCACTTTTCTACCCTCTAACTCCTCCCACTGGGACTGGGTTCCCTAGCAACAGGTTAACACAATGGTCCCCTGCTCTAGGGTGTGTGGATGGGTGTATAAGGGTTCCTTATATCACATCCCAATTCTCCAGTCACAGGAGTATCACACTATTAGGTACCGTCACACGTGGCAATTTTGCTGGTTACAGTGAAATCATTGACACATTGTTCCATTTGTACACGGCAAAAGAATAGAACAATGTGTTCATTATTTCACTGCAACCAGCAAATTGCCGGTGAAATTGCGAGCAAAATTGCCGCGTGGGATGGTACCTTTATGAGTGCAGTACCCCTATGTGGTGACCCGACCAGTGGGGCACCACATATGGATTCTCCTCGCCACCTTTAGGGCTGGTCCCATGGTCTGCAACCTGCCCCTCCGCTGTCGCATCAGATTCGGTCACACGGGTGGATTGCTCCTACCCATGCCCCTAGGGCTCCTTCTATATCTGAAGCCTGCTGGTTGGGGACCTGGGGCAAGCCTCATCCCTGCTCAAGTCCTCCAGGTCCTTCTCCCTCCTGTTACTCCACCAACTGTCTTCTCCCAACTGCCTGCTCACTTCCTGTGTTCTTTCCCTTTGTTCTCTTTTTTCCCGCTTCCTGGCCACTCTTCCCAACTTCCCACCCTCCATCTTATCTCCTGCCGTCTCGCTGACAACCTGGGCCCTCCCCCTTGCAGGTCTGCCCGCAGTCCCGGGTGTGCTGGGTGCTTTTGTGGGTGTCCGGACTCATACCATTTACTGAGGACAGGGATGCTACACCTGTGGATTGGGTGCAGTACCTTTTTGTGGCGTCCAGACCACTGGGGCACCACAAGCATTCCGAGTCAGTGGAAGACCTCAAGTCTGGGGGTATTGCGCAAAAAAAGAAGCGAACCTTTCCTCTTAATGAGAAAATAGTAATTAATCAGGGAGCATTGGAAGAAGCCGGAGGGGAAAGGCTTCCAACTCTTTAAAATATACATACACACAAAGATATGCATACATACACACGTGTATGTGTGTATCTACACATTGTACATATATACACACACATACACATATATACATACATACATACATATACACATACACAGACTAATGTGAACCGGTGCCAGCAGGGCTGCTAGATCAAATAACTAGAAAAAAAATGTGTGTACCAAGAACTTCAGAAATAAAAAGATTAGATTGAGTTTTTTTAAAAAAACGTAAGTTTTTAAACTTTCTCATATATATAGCTTGTTAGCATATGTACATCATTGGTAGCAACTGAGTGCTGCAGAGTATTTTTTTCTAGTTATACACATATATATACACTAGCTGTGAGCCCGATGCAAATGCATCGGGATTCTAGAACGTGCATTAATTTGATTATAGTAGTTATAGCTGTTAGCCTGATGCAAATGCATCGGGTATCTAAAATATGTTTATTGTTTTTTTAAACATTTTTAAATAATAATCGCATCATCAATAGCAATAATATAAGCCATAGCATTATAATTAGCAGTAATAGCAGTATTAATAGCATTATTAGCAGTATTAAGAGCATTAATAACATTATTAATAGCATTAATAGTATTATTATTAGCATTAATAGCATTAATAATAGCATTATTAGCATTAATAATAGGATTAATAACATTATTAATAGCATTAATAGCATTATTATTATCATTAATAGCATTATTAGCATTAATAATAGCATTAATAACATTATTAATAGCATTAATAGCATTATATTAGCATTAATAGCAATATTAATAGCATTAATAGATTCAATATACATTAATAGCATTAAATAGCATAATTAATAGCAATTTAATAGCTTTAATTAATAGCATTAATAGCATTATAATACCATGAATAGGATAATATAGCATTTAATAGCATGAATAGCATAATTAATAGCATTAATAGCATTATTAATAGAGCATTATAGCATTAATAGCAATATTATTAGCATGAATAGCATTAATAATTAGCATTAATAGCATTATTATTACATTAATAGCATTAATAATAGCACATTATTAGCATTATATAGCATTAATAACATTAATAGCATAAATATACATTAAGCATTAATAGCATTAATAGCATTATTAATAGCATTAATAGCATATATTAGCATTAATAGCATTAATACCATTAATAGGATAAATAATTAGCATTAATAGCATAAATTAGCATAATAGCATTATAATAACATTAAAAAGCATTAATATTAGCATGAATACATTAATAAAATTATTAGCATTAATAATTTAATAGCAATTAAAATATGCATTATTAATTAGCATATAATAGCATTAATAATAACATATAAGACATTAATAAGCATTAATAAACATTAATACATTATTATTAGCATAATAGCATTAATAGATTATTAATAGCATGAATAGCATTATTAATAGCATTATAATGGCATTAATAGCATAAATAATAGAATTAATAGCATAAAATAGCATTAATAGCATTAGTATTAGCATAAAGCATTTAATTAGCAATTATTAAGCATGAATAGCATTATAATAGCATTAATAATTAGCATTAATAGCATTATTAATAGCATAAATAGCATTAATAATACATTATTAGCATTAATAATAGCATTAATAACATTATTAATAGCATTAATAGCATTATTATTAGCATTAATAGCATTAATAATAGATTATTAGCATTAATAATAGCATTAATAACATTATTATTAGCATTAACATTATTTATTGAATTATTTAATATTTTTTATTTTTTTATTATTTAATTATTTTTTAATTATTTTTTTATTATTAAATTTATTATTTAGGCTGAGACCCAGTTCTCTTTCAGGTCCGCTGAAAGGGCTGATCTAATTTGGATATATTTAATTTTTTTATTATTATATTTATTGAATTATTTATTATTATTTTTTTTTTTTATTATTATTTAATTATTTTTTTTATTATTAAATTTATTTGTTCCCATTGAAATACATTAGCGGTGTGTCCGGGATTTTATGGCCGCCGACCTGGTTCTATTTGTCGGCCCTAAAATCGCGGACACACCGCTAATGCATGTCTATGGGCAGTGAGCTCGAATTCTGATTGGTCGGCGACCAATCCGAAATCGGGCTCACTGCCCATAGAGATGTATTAGCGGTGTGTCGGCGATTTTAGGGCCGACAAATAGAACCATGTGGCCGGCCATAAAATCGCCGACACACCGCTAATGTATTTGAATTGGAAAGGAGGGGCTCTTCTGATTGGCTGAGGGCAGTAGAGAGCGACCAATCAGAAGAGCCCCTCAGATGTCATTAAGATAGAATGGCGGATTTGTCGTCCATTCTATGTTAATGATAACTGAAGAGGACGTCGGAGCTGGAAGTTGGCGGAAAGAAGACAGAAGATCCCCGGGGCCGGATGAAGAGGACGCCTGAGGCCGGACGGAGGACTTGTGGATCGGACGGACGATCAGATGATTAAGAAGGCATGTAAGTGATCGACGGGGACGTTAGGTTAGGGGACGGCGGGGGCTTCGGGTGTAGGGCTTTAGGTGTTAGCGACAGCGGCTGGGGAAAGCGGCGGGAGCTTAGGAGTCGGCGGGGCTTAGGGGGTAGGGGCATAGGTGCGGCGGGTCGGGGCTTAGGGTGTAGGGGTGCGGCGGACTTAGGGGGTAGGGGCATAGGTGCGGCGGGTCGGGGCTTAGGGTGTAGGGGCGGCGCACTGAGGGGGTGGCTAAGAGCATGGGGCTGTAGTGTACAGCGCTATGGTATACTACAGTCCCATGGCCATACGCCTGTCAGGCCTGAAGCGTATGGGTATGGGACTGTAGTATACTATAGCGGTGTACACTACAGCGCTATGCGAGTCCCTGGTAGCTGTGGCTTTGTTAGCGACTCGCAATGCCCGCTTCGCGGGCATTGCTTCGCAAATCTGCAACGACTCGCAATGCCCGCTTTGCGGGCATTGCTTCGCGAGTCGCCGTGGCCGCTACGCGGCCACGGACAGAGTCCAGGTGATGAAACCTGGAGTCGCTAACAAAGCCACCGGAAGTTGCGCCGCTCCGACGGAAGTCGCTACGGCAATTATATATTAGATATATACATACACACACAAATGTGCATTGTATATACAGTACATACCAAAAGTTGGACACACCCCTCTCATTCAAAGAGTTTTCTTTATTTTCAAGACTATGAAAATTGTAGATTTACACTGAAGGCATCAAAACTATGAATTAACACATTTGGAATTATTTACTTAACAAAAAAAGTGTGAAACAACTGAAAATATGTCATATTCTAAGTTCTTCAAAGCAGCCACCTTTTGCTTTGATTACCGCTTTGCACACTCTTGGCATTCTCTTGATGAGCTTCAACAGGTAGTCACCGGAAATGGTTTTCACTTCACAGGTGTGCCCTGTCAGGTTTAATAAGTGGGATTTCTCGCCTTATAATGGGGTTGGGACCATCAGTTGTGTTGTGCAGAAGTCTGGTTGATACACAGCTAATAGACCTACTGAATAGACTGTTAGAATTTGTATTATGGCAAGAAAAAAAAAAGCAGCCAACGGTATTCAGTAGGACCATTAGCTGTGTATCCACCAGACTTCTGCACAACACAACTGATGGCCCCAACCCCATTATAAAGGTGAGAAATCCCACTTATTAAACCTGACAGGGAACACCTGTGAAGTGAAAACCATTTCCGGATTTCCGGTGACTACCTCTTGAATAGAGATGAGCGGTGTTCGATTCAAATTGTTCGCCAATCTCAAATTCGAGTTGTTTTTGGCAATGTTCAAGTCATTCGCCAAATTAGAACAATTTGCTTGAAATTCAGTAGTTCTAGCATTTGTTCAATAACGCTTCGATCCACAAAAGCTTAATCTTCCTAACCCTAAACCTAGCTCGAATACTGCAAATGAATGTTAATATCCAGTTTGTGTGTATATTGTGCAGGGGGGGCTTGTATCAGTTTTGCAGCAATAAGGACGCGCTCTTTATTTTTTTCTTCTTCTCCTAAAGCATGTACAGTGGGGCGGTTCAGGCTGCTAGCCAATCACAGTGCCACACTGCAAAGTGCATTTTTTCACACAACTAATGTCATCATTGGCTGTGTCTGTCACATGTCCTAGCCCTATAAAAACCCAGCCATCTTAAAGATCGCCACCATTTTGCTGATAGCTGCTGTTGTGTGTGACCGCTAACCAGTGAAAACTAAATTGTGTTCTCTCAGTCAGCTAGTGAGCGAATACAAAGTCAGATAGGTTTAGGGAGTAAGGACTAGTAATATCAGCCTTTTTAGGGCTGCTCCATAGGAGTACCGATTAGGGATAGGGACTAGTAGTCTATCAGACCTTTTCAGGGCTACTTCATAGAAGCAGGGACTAGTTTTAATTGCAGCCCTTATCAGTGCTAGGTTAGAGCAGTTTCTATTAGTTTTTGCCAGGTAGGTGTGTGTCAGTGCTGTGCAAGTCTTTCTCATAGTATCTGGCCACAGTAATATAGGTCTTTGAATCCATTAGGGCAGGTAGTGTAGCACTGCTGTGAAGAAAGCTACACCACCTGTCTTGATTAGGCATTTTTTTTTTTGCTGCAGCTAGTCCACTTTGCTCAGGCTAGTAGCAGACTAGCAGTGTCCCACAGTGGTGTAGCCCACCTGAGAGAAGCTACACCTTCAGTGTAGTTGATTCTACTAATTTTTTACTGCAACAAGCTAACCTGTCAATTTTTGCTTAAAAGCAGTGTTCACTAAACATTCACTGTAGGCCACCTTTAATACAACCAAATACACCTTGAGTGTAGTTCATTCTAATAATTCTTTACTGGAACAAGCAAACGTAATTTTTTGTGCCTAGTACCACTGTCTGGCCAATCAGCTGTGCTCGATTTTCATCAAAATATTTTTTGCCAACAACTGCAGAGTTGCCAATTTGTTCACATACAAAATGAGTGGCAAAAGGCGTGGTGGAAAGGGAAAACAGTTTGTGTCCGTGGGAAAACAAGAGTAACATCTGCTGGAGAAAGAGCATCTTCCAGCCAAAAGAGGTCTACTTCTTTCCTTGGAGACTCTGAAATGATCCCTTTTGTACAGGCACAACTCAGACGACGATCAATACCAATTCTAGATGAAGCATAAACAGCAGGTGCTTGAATGGATAGAAAGTGCTCCAGCAAGTGGGCTCTCCTCCACCTCAACTAATTCACAAATACACCAGTCCTCAAAGGTGTCACCACAATCCCACTTGCTTCCGCACAGCTCCCAAGTCTTGAGCCACCCATCTGAGTATGGGGCAAGACAGACGGTTGACTATGCGTCGCTCTTCACTCATACTATAGCCTGGGAATCAGAGGTCTGCTCAAAAGCTTTTGTGAGTCAAGACGAGGTAATGATCTGCACTGATGGCCAGAAACTTTTGGAGTCGGATCCAGGCCCAGATAAAGAAGGTTCTGAGCATGCATAATGTAGACCCTCATTCATAAAGTGTCAACTGCACCTTGGAGATCTTGCGAGACCTTCCGCATATGACGACTCCTGTACTTCCTCCCCCTCCTCTAGTGCCACCACCTGACTCCGAATACTGTTTAAAATGTGCTCCAGCATGTAAATGATGGAATAGTCATGCTGATAATGGCATATTCATCACTAAACATCTTTGTCGACATTTCAATACTGTACAGAATGGTGCATAGGTCCTTTATTTCATACCACTCCAGCAGTGTGATTTGCCCCACCTCTGGATCTCGTAGACCCAGGTTATAAGTCATGACGTATTGCACCAGAGCTCATCGGTGCTGCCACAGTTGCTGCAACATGTGCAGAATTGAATTCCATTGTGTCGGCACATCACATTTCAGCCGGTGAACTGGCAGGCCGAACGACTTCTGTAGAGATGCAAGGCGATGAGCTGTGGGATGCGAACGGCGGAAATGAGCACACAGCGACTTTTGCCCTCTGCTGAAGACCATCTAGGGATGGATAGTAAGCAAAAATTTTCTGGGCAACCAGGTTTAAGATGTGAGCCATGCAGGGCATGTGTGTCACATTGCCCAGGCGGAGGGCTGCACCCAGCATTGTCGCACACGGCCTTCCCTGGCTGCAGGTTCAGTGGACACAAGCATTGATGAAACTGTCTCCACAGCAGACCACAAATCTTCAGCTGTCTGACTCACATTTTCCATACATTTCAAGGTAAAGACCGCCTGATGACGTTGAGCCCTGCTGCCATCATAGTAAGGAGGTGCGCAGGATTCCTTGTGCACAGTTAGAACGCGGGTGGCATTACCAGACAGGCTTTGGGTGCAGGTGGAGGACCGAGACGAGGTTGAGGAGGCAGAAGCAGTGGAGGAACTTGTACATACAGAGGATTGACGCACAACTCGTGGGGATGGCAACACTTGGACAGCAGCTCCTTCTCCTGCAGTGTAGTTACCCAGATTTTTTGGCCGCTACTTACATTTTGGTGACAAATCTAACAGATAACATGGAGAGACTAAAGGCTTGTGGATTTTGGAATGTGTGGCATGAAAGTCACCTCACCAAGCATTTTCAGCTTGCAACTGTGGGGCAATTGATTCCACTGAAGTGGTGTCTGGGCCCAAATTGTTGGGAAAAATGGAGCCTTGTTGTAGTCCCCTAAATGTGACATAATGCTAAGCGTGTACACAAGGCCTTCCAGATACTGAGGTAAAATGCACCAAATACTCGTCTTCTTGACGTGGCCTTACAGATACTGAAGTAAAACTCAACAAGTACTCGTGTGCATGATGCCTTGCAACTACTGTAGTAAAAACTGATTTTGGAAGGGCATGACATGACTGTCTCCCCCCTTTTACTCGTCTATCTCTTTTCTTTTCGCATTTTTATATGTAGTTTTCACTTTTCCATATGTTGTATGAGTAGTTTGTCACCTTTTGGACGCTTTAGAAGGTGTTTTCTATGTGTTTTCATGTGTTTTTATGTATTTTTATGTCATTGTTTTCTATGGGATTCAACGGTGTTTGACGAAATTCGACGAACATTTGACAAACAAACGCCCAATTCGGCGAACCGAATTGAATTTGAATACTAGGGTGGTGGTTCATCTCTACTCTTGAAGCTCATCAAGAAAATGCCAAGAGTGTGCAAGGCAGTAATCAAAGCAAAAGGTGGCTGCTTTTAAGAACCTAGAACATAAGACATATTTTCAGTTGTTTCACACTTTTTTGTTAAAGTATATAATTCCACCCACATGTGTTAATTCATAGTTTTGATGCCTTCAGTGTGAATTTACAATTTTCATAGTCAGGGACATTGACCCGTAGAAGCGGCTACTGAGTCGCAAAACTGTTACCGTCCTTCGTCCACCACCTCCCTCACCGCATGAAATCCTAGATGTACACTAGGAAATTCAAATAAATTAGAGGATTTCGAATGGCGAGTGCCACTGTCTTATTTCTATATTCAATATAATATCTATATTGATATATATTTATTATAAGCAAAAAATGGACAGCAGCACATCCTTTCCAGTGAGAACATGTGGATTTATTCCTGTACTGCGACGTTTCGGCTCAGTAACAGCCTTCCTCAAGCAGTACTGCTGTCCATTTTTTGCTTTTATCTAATAACTAGCTGTGAGGCCGCTTCTAAAGAATCGGGAGTCTAGAATCTGTATATAAAATTTTTTAAGAGTTTTAAATAAGATATATGACTAAGTAGCCGATGTAGGCAGAACTGTGAGGGTAGCAATAAGTGGAGGTGTAGAAAGAGTTAATGCCCAACTAACAGGACTATAACAGAGTAGGAACTTATAATGATATAAAAATGTTATTGAAGGAGTTAATGTCACTCCCACAACAGACTCAGCGCTGTAAATTATATCCAAAATGGTGTTCAAGGGGTTAATGTAGCAGTGGCAGTAGTTATAAACACTACCAAATATGCAGTTAATGCTGAACGAGAGAGATAGAGATAGAGATGAGATAGTGCCTCATTTCCCATTGAGATATAATGGAGGACATTGAGTTTCACATTTACCGCTGTAAGTGAGGCTCTAAGTCCTCCATTATATCTCAATGGGAAGCGAGGCGCTATTCTCATTGGTCGCTGTGTGCTGGCGCCGACCAATGAGCATAGCGCCTCACTTCCCATAAAGATACATAGCGGTGTTTAGAGCTATGCATGGCCGGGCCCTTGGTTCTATTTTCGGCCACGGCGCTCGGCTCTCGTCGGTCGTCGCCGAGGCGGGAGACTCGCAATGGCACTCCTGCGGTACAGCTGCCACTATGCTTCTGCACCCAATAGGGGTGACATCATGCTCAACACACACCCAACACAATCTCAACTCCAGGCCAGAAAGATGCTACTGGCTAGGGGGAGGAGTTAGGTTAGGGGTGGGAGGCAGAGTAGAGGAGACCGTTCTAGAGAAGTGGGGAGCTAGGGAAGAGCCATTTGAATCATGTATCAATTTCAGATATCCAGTGGCATTGAGGTTGCCATTGATGAAGGATGGCCCCACTATCTTTGTACCCCATATTCCACACCATACCATCAATTTTTGAGTTCCAACAGTCTTGGAGGGATCTATCCACTGTGGGTTAGTGTCAGACCAATAGCAGTAATTTAGTTTGTTAAGGCTGGTTTCACACTGCAGTTTTCTCCTGATCAGGTTCCATCCAGTTTGTGTGCCAAGACCAGGAGTCTCTCCAAAACTCAGAACAGGTGTCAATCTTTCAATTCTAGTTTTTCTCTGCAAGTTCCTCTCCTGGTTTTGGCACACAAACCAAATGGAACCTGATCAGGGAAAAAACTACACTGTGAAACAAGCTTAACTTCACCAATCAAAAAAGTTTGCCTCATCACTCATCTGAAGGCAATTGTCTATGCTGTGAAGATACGAGGATGAGGATGTGCAGCATCTGAATTAATGGATACTCGAAGCCTGTGCTAGCAACATGGCAGAAGAAAATGCTATCAGTATCAAAAGTGGGAGAAGAGGGTGGTGTGGCCTGGCACCTAATGGCACCGGCTGCTTGAGTGGGGAGCTCCTCCAGGCTCATGCCATTATTCACTCCTAAAGCGGCACAAACAGCCCGAAAACAGCTCTGCTACATCTAGGCAGCCTTCTGATCCCGGTGACATGCCTCGGGGACCTGCAAAGAAGCTTAACTCACCGCCCAGGATGACGGACTTCTATGGCAGGGAAGGGGCACAGAGCTCCAAGATGGCCGGCGTCCCGCTCCAGATCAGTGTCCTCCCGCTCTTCTAAGGACATCGGTGAGGTGAGAGTTGTGGAGGAGGTGGGGATACCACTAACAGAAGCAAATACGGAGAGATTACTAGCTTCCCTGCGCACTGCTCTGCATGAAGACTTTAAAGGAATGCTGGGTGAGCTTAATAGAGAGGTCCAGGCGCTTGGAGAGCACACAGACCACTTAGAACACAAGATGACTGACTTTGTTACTGCACATAATGGTCTGGCTGACAGTGTGGCGGCATTGGAGGACAAAATGACTAACCATCAGCTGAAACTGTGGGATCTTGAAGACAGATCTCGCAGATCTAATGTGAGGCTCAGGCGGATACCAGAGAGTGTTAAAGACTCGGAGCTGCCCTCTTTCTTTACTGATTTCTTGTCTGCTGTTCTGCCTGACACTTCACCTGCTTCACTTGAGATTGCTTGGATCCACAGGGTCCCAAGGTCTACTCATGTTCATAATGATTTACCCAGAGATGTCCTGGCATGTCTGCATTCCTACAAGACGAAGGATGATTTTATGCAAGCAATGAAATCTTGCCCAGAACTGCAGGACCCTTATGCTAAAGTGGCAGTCTTCCCTGATTTATCTGCTGGGACCCAGGCTAAGAGGAGAGAATTTGCTCCAATGTGAAAAGTTTTGAGAGACAACCACATTCCTTATAGCTGGGGATTCCCGGTAAGAGTTTGTTTTGCTTATGACGACAATCACTAGGTCTTTAACTCTCCCAAGAAATTATATAAAGCCCTCCGGGAATGGAAACTCTTCCCCCCCCCCCCCCCTGGCCACCCCACCCCATCACCTGAAGCATCACCACGATCTGCACTGGTCCTTCACAGAGGAGGCTGTCCCCGGGTAGGAGGTCGGCTACATGACTGTCTAGACTATTTTTTCTTTTGTTCTTCCCTGGTTTAAGCTGTTCGGCACAGTTGGTGATGGCCGGGCCCGAGGGGGCTTCTCCCCTGTCTTTTATACCAGCTTGGCATTCTCAGGTGGAGTGGTGGTTCCACTTTCTTAATGGACATGCATGCCCATTTGGCCCCCCCTAGCAGAGAGATCCTATTCTCTGCCTCTTCGGTTTACATATGTGTTATCACGAGTGTTTTTATATGTATATGTATATTATGCTTGGCCTCTCTCTGCTTCTTTCAAAGATGCTTTTCTTTCCCAGGAGATCGTCGGTTACTTCACACAAAAAATAGGTTGCTGGACTATTTACAATGTCTAAAGTTAGTGTCACTAAATGTGAATGGATTAAACTCACCATATAAAAGAGATCTATGATGTGGAGGGAAGCCCGGGCCTTGAAAGCTGATATTTTTTGTGTTCAGCAGTCTCACTTGCTAAGAGAGGATAACTTTCAGGTGGTACACCGTTTGTTTCCTATAGCACCATTTTCTAATAACAAGGCGATAACAGCTGTGGTGTGTATATTTGTTAAAAATTCCATAGTCTTCCATCTGGTCAAGTATTTTTGTGACCCTGACGGACGATTTATCATTATGTCTTGTGATATTCAAGGGATGAGATATAGATTCACAATATTATACGCCCCAAATCACTCTCCCATCAAATTTCTTCGAGATGTACTCAACAGGCTGAAGTGGCCAGATGGAAGGTTGATTATTTCTGGAGATTTCAATGTGGTTCCTTCTCATGACCTGGATTGCTTGGCTGGTCCGGATGTGAGATGGAAAAATATCAACATGCTCTGTAAAGAATACCATTTACATGATGATATTTGGAGGTACTTGCATGTTGCGGAGAGAGACTATTCCCACTATTCGTATAGACAAGTCCTACTCAAGAATTGATTTTTTTTTCTGGTGGACAGCGGACAACTTCATAATTATGTCTCATCTGAAGTGGGTCTGCTCTCCTGGTCGGATCACGCGCGGTCAATCTTGAAATCTCCGTAGTGTGCAGGCCTCATCCTCAGTGGCAGTGGAGATTAAACCCAGCTGTGTTGTCCCATCAGAAAATTTGTAACGAGATGGAAAAGAATTTGTTGGATTTCTTCTCTATTAATGATAATGGGGAGGTAAGGGACGAATCCCTGTGGGATGCTCACAAGGCACATTCTAGAGGCCTTTTTATTCAGAAGTCCTCACAACTTAAAAAGGATAGAGAGACTCAGGGTGGAACTCAGATTCCCTTCAGAGCCTTGAATCCCTTAACAAAACGGCCCTGTCTAGCCCGATTTCCCGTCAGCTGTTTCAAGTTAGGACGCAGCTGAGATTCTTGTTGGAACAACACGAAAAACACATGAAGAATAGCAGAGACCTCATTTTATGCTGATGGAGATAGGGCTGGTTCCCTATTGGCAAGAAGAGAGTTAAACGTCGAGGGGCTCTGGCATGCATAGATGCTATTCGAGACCAGACTGGCTCCATTATCAGGAATCCAGTCCTTATCGTGGAAACCTTTGCTAAATACTACTCAACCCTTTACAAACTTAAAGACTATGGCAACACTCCTTCTCCAGAATTGATCAACTCCATTCTAGATGGGATTTCCCTCCCCAGGGTCACACAGGATCAGCTAGACCAATTGAATGCTCCATTTACCTTGACAGAGATAATCCAAACTATTAATTCAACTAAAATCCACTCAGCTCCTGGCCCAGATGGGCATTCTAACATATATTATAGAAAATTCTCTCATTTTGGCCCCATATTTACTACGTACTTTTTCCTCCTGGCAACTTGGGGCTCTCTGCCTGCCTCGGCCTTACAGGCAACGATAACCATTCCGAAACCGGGCAAGCAGAAGGACGACCCTGGTAGCTACCAGAAGATTTCTTTACTGAACTGACGTGAAGATTTATTCAAAGCTCCTGGCAGCACGGCTACTTAAGGTCACTCCTTCCTTGATCCATGTAGATCAGGTTGGATTTGTGTTGGGGAGGCAGACTGGAGATTGCACCCGTCGCATGCTGGATCTTCTTGGGGTAATGGAGGGGGCGGGGGTCCCTGGTGCATTACTGTCTTTAGATTCTGAAAAAGCGTTTGATAGGGTGCACTGGGAATACCTCGCCTCGTTCCTGGACAAGTTTTGTATTTCTGGACCATTCATGTCGGCAATCATGTTGCTTTACTCTAATCCAAATGCGAGGATGCTCTCATCTGGTTTCCTGTCGGCTCCCTTTCAGATATCGAATGGTTCTCGCCAGAGTTGCCCCTTATCACTGGTCAACTTTTCACTACTTATTGAACCCTTGGCAGAAACTACACGCACAAATAAACATAGTGGGTCTTAGTGTGGGCTCCCGGCGCCATGTAATAGGACTTTACGCAGACATAATTATCACATGTACGAACCTTGAGTCCTCTCTCGAAGAGATCATGCAAGTCTTACATAAATTTTCTCTCACCTCGTACTATAAGCTTAATGCGAGCAAGTCTCTGCTACTTCCTGTTGGTGTTTCGCCGGTTGTTCAGGCGCGTTTGGAGGAGAGGTTTCCTTTTGTGTGGAAGGATGATGGGATTCTGTATTTAGGTGTGATTCTCTCGCGATCCCACAGGCTGGTAGCTTCTAACATGGAGAGGCTCCTCTCGACTATGAGGTCAGAGATTGGGAAACACCCTCTCAACAATTTGTCATGGATAGCACGTATCCATGCTTTTAAAATTTTTATACTTCCACAAATTTTATATGTTTTCAGAGCTTTGCCCGTGTGGATCGCGATGAGATTTTTTCGGAAACTGCAATCTTTAACTAACTCTTATATCTGGGCGGGTAAGAAAGCATGGGTTGCGGGGAAAATGTACCTTCCTTTTGCTGAGGGGGGCATGAGAGTTACAAATATTGTCAACTATTATAAGGCGGCACTCTTTGAGTCAGTAAAAAAAATTATGGTCTCCCCCGGCAGAACCCCCGGTTGGATGAGTATTGAAACTCATGCTTTGGGAGGTTCTCCTCTGCGTTCCCTTTTAGAAGCTGAGTCACTAGCGTGTACAAACGTTATGCCGGCACTCCTAGCTCCTCGGGCTACTTTGGCCTTGTGGCGTAAGGTGATTCCGTCCATTGTTTCTCTCCCAGTTGGGGTCATAGGTCTGGAGGCACTCAATTTCCAATTTCCATGTTACAGGTTTAAACTTGAGGCCGTGGTGGGAAGTTAGTCTGCATGTTCTTGGAGATTTGCTGTGGGATGGCTCGTTTCTTCCATTTGACTCACTGAGGAATTCCCAGAGCTTAACAGACGCTTTCTTCAATACATGCAGATGAGGCACTTTCTTCACTAGGTGGATAAAAAGCAAATGCCCTTGCTTCCCACAAGCCCGTCTGCATTTCAGGAATTCCTTCTCTCTGACCCACATAATTATAAAGGATTATCATTGATTCATAAGGAACTTAAACTAGCATTCGGGTCTTGTCCATCTTACATGGCCAAACGGGAAGATTATCTGTTGTTTCGGGCTACGGAGGAGGAGTAGAGTGCAAGCCTAAAGGCAGTAGGGTCGTCTACCAGATGTATTAGCCACCAAGAAACCCTGAAAAAGATCCAACTCAGGTGGTACCTTCCCCCTTCTCAGTTGGTACATTTCACAACAGATGCTTCCCACTTATGTTGGAGGCAGTGTGGGGAGAAGGGCACCCTCTCTCACGTGGTGGTTTTGTTCTAAACCAAGATCCTTCTGGGCAGTTATTTCCCAGCTCTTATTCACAATGACAGGGTTGGAAGGTCACCTTACCCCACAGCTAGCTGTTCTAAATATAGGTATAGATGGATTACATAGAGACCTTCAATCCATTGTCTCCATAGTTCTTATGGACTCGAGAATGTCTATAGCTGCTAAGTGGAGGTCACCATGTACCCCAAATCTCCAAGAGAGTTTGATATTTGATGGTGTGTGTGTGTATAAATTTATATCATACACACACACATACATATATACACACACACACACACACACACACACACACACACACACAACATATATATATATATATCTCAAGGAAGGGCAGATTCTGGACACCTGTTATTTTAGTCAGAACCGACAACATCCAATAAAAAGATAACCCTGTAGGTGTTACAGAGTCGCTCATTAGCCTGCTTGCCTGTCTGTAGCAGGGCCTTCAGTGATGAGCCCATTATTAAGTATTGAGTGCTCTTCTCACAAAACAAACTGACCGACCTGCTTCAATCCATCTAGGCCTGTCCATGTGTTTTATTACAGGACTGGTGGGAGGGGGGGGGGGGGGAAGGCAGTGTGAGACACTCGGGTCTCCACAGTCTGGCAGACATGGAGCTAAATAAGTTATGTGCTCTGACTGTGGGACCCACCTGGCTAAAGCAAGAACAGAATACAGAGCAGTGGCCACTTCCCGTTTTCCACTCACCAGTTGAAGCATTAATTTGGCTGACAATTAGCCAATAGGATCAAAGGTAAGGTGCATCTAGTCACACCTACAGGGGTTAAATTCAGGTGCCTGGTGTCAGTGACTTTTTCCCTCCTGTGAACTCCTAAAAGGCTCTTGCCCCACCCTCCCTCCTTGACATATTCATGACCCTTGGGTTTTCATTGGCTGCAAGCCATCATCATTAACAGAATCTCTAGAAATCTATCACTTTTTCTGACTATATAATATATAATAATAATAAAGCTTTATTTATATAGCGCCAACATATTCCGCAGCGCTTTACAATGTAGGGGTTAGAGTACAGAAAATATAATACAGTAAGTAATTACAGTAGAGAACAAATACAGTACAATAATTGGATACAAAACAATAGGCATAGAATCAATGTGAAAAATTCTGTAGTTATCTGTGCAGGATTGGTCGAGAGTGGTTTTCTTCAATAATGGAGTAATGGTCGAGTGTTTGAAGGGAGGGGAAGATGCCAGAAGAGAGGGAGAGATTGAAGATTTTGGTTAGATGAGTGGTGACAACTGGAGAGAGGGACTGGAGCAGGTGTGAGGGAATGGGGTCAGTAGTGCATGTGGTGGGACGAGAGGAAGAAAGGAACCTGGAGACTTCTTCTGTGACTGGGTCAAATGTGGAGAGTGAACCGGAGGACATGTGGGGAAGAATGGGGGTGGCAGCGCTTGGAGGCTGGGAGCGGATTTCCTGGCGGATGTTGTCTATTTTCTCCATGAAGTAGAAAGCCAGGTCATCAGCACAGAGGTCAGTGATGGGGGCCTGCACTTTAGGACTGAGGAGAGAGTGAAACGTGTCAGAGTTTTTTTGGATCGTTGGATAGTGAGGAGACCAGGGAGGTTAAGTAGGTCTGTTTGACAAGGTGAAGGGCAGAGTTGTAAGTTTTGAGCATGAATTTATAGTTGATAAAGTCTCCTGGTGAGCGAGTTTTTCTCCATAGACGTTCAGCACTCCTAGAGCATCTCCTGGAGGAATAGAGTTTGTGATGTGAGCCAAGGCTGTTTTGTTCTCTGTTTGGAGGTTCTGAGGGTGAGGGGCGCTACTTGGTCCAGGGAGCTTCTGAGAATGTCATAGTGATTTACTGCTTGATCGGGACAGGAGATTGAAGAGATTGGGGAGAGAGATGAGATGAGGGAGTCTGAGTGCATGAGGGTTAATGGCCTGTAGATTTCTGGATGTGTGATAGGTAGGATTGGGCTGTGGTGGCCAAGGGTTAGTGAGTGAGAAGGAGAGAATGTTGTGGTCGGAGAGAAGAGGCAAGTTATCTAAGGGGGAGGATGAGCAGAGCCGGGTAAAGACCAGGTCAAGGGTGTTACCGTCTTTGTGCGTCTCAGAGGTTGAAAGCTGTGAGAGGCCAAGAGGTGGTTAGAGATAGGAGCTGGGATGCAGATGGGGAGATGGGGCTGTTTATGGGAATGTTAAAGTATCCCAGAATAAAGGTTGGTAAATCTGAGGACATTAAATGCAGCAGTCACGTGGAGAAATGGTCGAGGAACTGGTGTGGGTGACCCTGGGGGGGGGGGGCGGTATACCACTGCTACTTTGAGGGGGACTGGATGGAATAGCCTAATGGTATGGACCTCAAAAGAAGGGAATGAGAGTGATGGGGCTGGTGGAATGACCTGGAAAGTACACTGTGGGGATAGGAGGCGGCCAACTCCACCACCATGAATGCTGTAATGGGGCAAAATGATGGAATGCCCGCCCTGCCACCAAGAATCACCAGGAAACAAAGAGTTAACTGGGCAGATTTTTCTTTTATTCTATCACACGCGTTTCAGAGACTATCCGAGCTACTTCCTCAAGGAACATCCTTCCCTGCGGAAGGAGCTCGGATAGAGGCTCTGAAACGCGTAGGATAGAATAAAAGAAAAATCTGCCCAGTTAACTCCTTGTTTCCTGGTGATTCTTGGTGGCAGGGCGGGCATTCCGTCATTTTGTCCCATTACAGCATTCCTGTTTCCACGGTTATCGTGAAGGTGCGGCCCTGCAGCAGCCATTCTACAAGCCATCTTACAGGCGATTATACCGGTTGTGGGTAACACAACCGAACCAGGTGAGCAGTTCCTGATATATACCGCTATAACCCTTTGTATAAAGGATAAGACCCTATGCGCATTTATCTCACGTTTACAGGTTAACTCCACCACCATGTTTTTTCCCAGGTCTAGGGGAATGAGAGAAATGTAGGCCGCCGTGAGAAATAGCAGCATGGGAAGCAATGTCTGAATCCTGGATCCAGGTTTCTGTGAGGGCAAGCAGGTTAAGAGAGTTGGTAAGGAAGTAATTGTGAATGAAGGGAAGTTTGCTGCATATAGATCGTGTATTCCAGAGAGCGCAGTTAAAAGAGGGAGATGAAAGAGCGCAAGTGATGGTAATAAGGTTAGTGGTGTTTCTATGTGTGGTGGGAGAGGGGTTGAAGTTAGAGGGCGGACCAGGGTTGGGGGAGATATCACCTGACAGGAGCAGCAGCAAAAAGAGCAAGAGCAGATAGATTTTAGATTTAGGACTTAGTTTATTATGACAAATGTTAGAATATGGTGGACTGAGAATCCTCAGTAAACTGAAGATGGCATGGGAGCTGTACATAGGGTAGGGCAGGAGAGAGGGGCTGATGTGGATGAGTGGTGATGGAGGGGGGATAGGGTGATACAAGTTGGTGGTGATGGCACATAGAAACACAAACAGTGAAGTTAAAGACATGGTTATAATTAGTAGAGAATAGAATTATATACATTGTTTGAGTGGCTCTCTCTCAGTACCTTCCAGTCTATCCCAGTCAATTCCAGTCCATTTCAGGTCTATTTAATATCTGGACACTTTAGATAAGACACTTTTGCATCAGACACGTCTGCATCAGACTAGGCAAGGCTCCTAATGTGCTCAATGATACTGATATATGTGATTTATGTATTGAATTACTGAAATAAATTAACTTTTTGATATTTTTATTTATTGAGATGCACTGGTTTTCCTTGAAAGGATACAGCATTTCAGAGTTAAACCACCACTGCAGCTTTTTTTCCTCTGTCGTGTCGCACACACCGAGGGGACTGCAGTGGAATTAATACCAACAACTGAGTTTCAAAGTTCAGGAGTTTATTAAAAAGCTCCATAAACTGCGCGTAATGCATGGTTCATACATAAGCCGATGTACCCATCGTATCTGACTTTCCCAATGTGGTATAACACATATATCCCGATCAGTCCATAGGAGGGAATCACTGCCCTTAGGCCCAGGTGAGAGACCTTTTGCTTCTGGAGGTTCACAGACTTGTCTGCCCAGTCTCCGACTGGGTTTGGGCTCCCTGAGCTCTGGGATGAACCTGGCTTCCCAAGGTCTCACCTATCAAGCTCTGGCAAACATCTCCTTCAGATCGTAAGGCTCTCAACATCCTGTGTGTAAGTCCTGTTTTGATGTCACAGCCCATGTGACCAGGAGGTAGTCTGCTAAAGTCTGATGTGTCATGCCCATCGGCGGATCCAGGTTTGACAGATGCTCCCTGGGCTCTCAAAGCTGCATCATAGCACATGTACTGCCTTACCCGAGTTGTGGAACCACAAGTCCCAGCACTGACACCAGCAAGACAGCCAGCCGCTGCACCACACCTCTTTTTCAATGCTGTAGTAGCACTTTAAATGTAAGCATAGCCAGCTTTACCTATGTGCGAATGATACAGTGGCAAAGTGCGCCGTCCGTTAGGGGACACCACAGGGAGAGCAAGTCAGTTTCACTTTCTGCTCCATTTCACTGTGCCCCCGACTGTCACTCTGCCCGTTGGAGAGGTGTGTGGGTGGGAAAAAAAATCACTTTCCTTTAGTTGCTGTGCTGCCAGTCTGCTACAGGGGCAGAGGGGTAAAACTCAGCTTCTACCCAGACTGAAGATAAGTGCTGGTGGTAGTGCAGGACCTGTGATGAAGTCATTACCATGTGTCCCGTGTGGGAGGAGCCACAGTTTTTGAAGCAGCAGGATGTAAAGGAAAAGCTGGAGGAGATGGAGGCTACTATGACCGGTAATGAGGGAAGATGGGACATGGGAGATGTGGGGGTGCAGGCTGTGTAATGTGTGGGGGTGCAGGCTGTGTGAGATACAGGGGTACAGGCATATGGGGTTGCAGGCTGTGTGGTATATGGGGGCAGGGTGTGGGAAAGCACCAAAAAGAAGGTGAAACTGAGTATGTAAATGCTCCACCGTGGAGCTTGAGATGTGATGACCAATGCTGTAGAGTGAAGGAGGGGAATAGCGGTGTTTACTCAGTATACTAAGTGGGGGCACAGTGTGGGAGGCAGTATACAAAAGTAAGGACTGTAATAGCACACTATGGGGAGAGTAGTATACAAGGGACAGTGTGAGGGCACACTATGGGGTGAGCATTATACGAGGGACAATGCAAGGGCATACTATGAGGTTAGCAGTATACGAGGGATAGAGTGGTAGCACTTTATGGGGTTAGCAGAATTCAAAGGACAATGCAAGGGAAAATTATGGATGAGGTACAGTGTGAAAAGGGGGAATAGTATGTAAAGGGAATAGAGTGGGGGAGGGGCGCAAAAGTTGTTGACCATGTGAGGGACATTGTCCATATCACAGGTACATTGGTAGCTTGGACAGCATATGGGCCACAGTTTATATGAGGGATGGTTTGAAGGATGTTTTTCATAAAAAAAAAAAAAAGAACAGTGATACAGCTATAGTCGTGGGGATGGTGTAGTGGTCAGTTTCTGAAGGGGACAGTAAGGAGGGCATGTATCAGAGTGTGTGTGTGTGTAGGGGGGAGGGGGGGGGGTGTCACTTTTTGGACAGGCAACATACTGGGGCAAATATTTGTTTAGGTGTATAATAGGGAAGGGGAGAGGATGAAGACAGCTCACAGATTGATTGAACCACCTGCAGCCGTCAGGAACAGATCCGTCAGGTAGAGGAAATCCACGAACCAATGTACCAATTTAAAACGTCCTCTTTAATAGCACAAGTAAAACACTTCACATCCACAGAGGCAACCAATGTAATAACCCACGCATTTCAACCATCCGGTCTTACTCACGGAGACCATGACGTAATGGTCCAAACCTGTCGGTTGTGACACTTGTTTCTGTGGATGTGAAGTTTTTTACTTTAGCTAGTAAAGTGGATGCTTTATAATTGGAACACTGATTTGCTGTATTTTCTGTATCTGAAATATTTATTCAAGTACACAATATAAGGCTCATTTGGTGTACAGCATATGCAGATATTTTTACAGTTAGGTAATTATAATTATACAGTTATTTCTAAGGGCATTGTATAGAGATGTGCTGCAGAAGACTGGAGAAGATGAAGTCTGCAGAAACAAGCTGTGGATGTAAAAAGTAATCATGGGGTGTGAACCAGATGAAGAGTCGCTTGAGCCAAATCTAATCAGAGAAGTCAACAAATAAGGTACGTGGAAGCATTTACACTGGACAATTGCCGCCTTTAATCAACTGCTGGCTGGTTACATTAAGCTGATCATCAGTTGTGCAATAGCCTTTGACTGCAGACTTGTGAATCCTCATAACTTGCCGACTGCATGCTATCAGGGTTTAATGGTGTCGGCATAGAGTGTGGGCCGTCATGTGACCACAACTGAGTGATTTGCACACTTCTTGGCACATTCTGACTAGATGTACACGGCCTCGCTTCACTTATGTCACACGACAAACCTAGGCAACCCCTTTAATATGCTCCTTCTGTGCACAAGTTAAAACATTGGTTCTCGGTAGCACATGTATGTGCAGAACTATGCTGCAGAGAACAATGATTTTTAAGCAGCAAGCTTATAACTTCCTTCACCCAATGGACAAACGTTTTGCTTGTGCATCAAGTGATTAACAGCCTGTGTTATGAAAATGCACCATAAAGAGTAATATTTGCCTAGCATTACAGCATTCAGTGACTCCGTTGGGGCGTTCGTCCAAACCCCTGCAAAACAGCAATTGGGTGAGGATGTTGATGGGGTCATTGACTAGAATGATGCACATTGATTCACCATATGCTTTGTCGGCCATAATTTATGTCCACATGACAATCAAACAGGTGTCCGGTTAGCTCCAAATTATATTTTGCAGGACACCGAGCCCAAACTCACTTTGGCTTCATCTTTATCATTACTGTGAATGGGCCCAGCAGCACATTCTACTGAATCCTGTTAAGGTGCGACACTATAGTTGTAAACATGAGTACTTTGTGAGGGGTCCACTCAGGAGATTCCCCCTCTTCCCCCATCCCCCCTCCCCCCCCCCCCCCCCCGTCAAATACCTAGCTGAACTGGAGCAGAGGTGCAGCTATCAACTTATTATATACATACATTTTTTTTTTGTTTGTTTATTACAATAAGAAAATGACAGTGCGACAGTTCACAGCATATAAATTAAGGATCACTACCAGAAACTTACTTTCTACCACAGGTATTGCTAAGTAGAATTTGCTAACAGCTATTAATTTTGCTATATATACACATCATGCCAGCTCTTTTAAGATTTATATGGTTATATGTGATGTGTATCTGTATACAATTATTGATCATTGTTCTGGTGATTTTTGTGTACTGATGCAGTCAGTTACTAATGGTGGTTCTGGTGATGTGGTCATTTATTAATGACGATTCTTGTGTTCTACTCCTGTATTGATGGTGGATCTTGTGATTTGTTAATTTACTGATGGAGGTCCTGAATATATATTCCTGTACTGATGAAGGTTCTGGTGCTGTATTCAAGTACTGATGGTGACTAATGATTTGTTCGTGAACTAATGGTTGTTCTGGTGATGTATTTATGTCCCGTTGCTCCTCCTTTGAACTTTAATCAGCTGAATTGTTTAGTCTAATGTGTCAAGAAGCCTCCAAACTCTAATGCAAGAGATGTCAGATGATAAGGCTATGTGCACATCTGACGTTTGTGCATCTCTGCAGACCGTCCAAAAACCTGGGTTTTTTTAGCAGAAACTGAGTTTTCTGTGCTCAGCAGTGTCCCTAGTTTTTTGCTCGTTTTCTGCTGGGTTTTGTCGGCTGTTTTTCTGAGCGGTTTTAAAAACTGAGTTTTTAGTACACTTTTTCAGCTGAAACCGGTGGAAAAACGGAGGAAAGAAGTCACTTGCTCTATTTTTGGAAAACGGTGATAAAACTCAGTTTTGACTGAAAACGACCAGAAGAAAACCGTTCTAATGAAGACAGAGTTTTCTAAAATCCATTGACTAGCATGTTAATCCAACCGGAGGATAGGATTAACATAAATTAACATAAAACTGAGCAGAAAACGCCGACGGAAAACGTCCAAAAGCAGCCCACAAAACGACTGATGTGCACATACCCTAATACTTAAGTATGTTGAGACTCCTTATGGCAGCTGTTCTGTCCTAAGTGACCAAGGAGCACTTTGCTGAGCAAAATATTTCTATGTATGGGGGTGTTAGGGGAGAAAGCTGTTAGCTTTGGCAGACAGCTATCAAATATGTAAAGGATGTTTAAAGGGGGTTTCCATTTTTCAGAAAATCTGTGTTTCCAGTTGCAGTTTATTGTAAAAAAAAATAAAAATATATACAACATATATATACACATATATATATATATACACATATATATATTATAATATTATATATATATATATAATATTATTTATATATATATATATATATATATTATACACACACATATATACAACATACATATAATACACACATATATTACATACACACATATATATCACATATATCACAATATATATACACACATACATACACACATATAATACATACAACATACATCATACATACATACACATACATACATAATACAATATAATACAACATATCATACATTACATACAACATACATACATCAACACATACACACACACTGTCAGAGCCAATGAGCTCAGTGATTGGGTACTTTGTCAATGTGATGATAATGCTGAAGAGAACAGACACTGGAGTGGGGGTGAAGACTCAATGTCGGATCTGGGAAGAGTGCAGAAGACTTTTTTTTATTTTTAAACGACTGCCCTGGGTACGCAACTTTCCAGAAAAGTCCAAGAAAAGAAATTGCATAGATTGTATTGAGTCCTGAATTGATGCGCAAACAAAACAAGGACACATCCTGACAACTTGGACAACTACTCCTGTCAGAAAGCATCTAATTGTGTCAACCTTTCAGATTACAACCCTAACTAAGTGAAACTTACAGTGCTTTCTAGGGGACTCATTTTTCCCACTAAAGCTCTGGATAAAATTGAACTCTGCAGCGACATGGATGATTACTTCAGGAGACTACGCCTAAGGAAACATTTCAGCGACAGGATTCCAAAACCAACTTGGCCCAAGGAAGAAAGATCCTGACAAATTTAAAAAAGATCAGACTTCACACCTCAATCTAATCCTAACCCCCATTTGGAGAAATATTTAGACACTTTCAGACATTTGGTAAAATCCACTATTATATATGTATATATGTATTATATACACGCAAGAGTCAACCATCCAACGTCACTGCCCAGGAGAGAAGGTCCATACAGTCTTTGAAAACTAACAAAGAAATCATCATTAAACCTGCAGACAAGGTTGGTGCAATAGTCATGATGAAAAATGAACACAATCGTGAAGGAAGCAAACAGACAACTGACGGACACACGCTACTACAAGAAATTGCAGTCTGACCCCACACAGGGCTATCAGAAGGAATTAAACAGGCTGGTTTCTTATCTACCTGACGTATCCTTGATGGTACCTTTACACGCCGCTACAGAAGGTTAGAAACCACCGGGTGTCGCACATGCACGCGCATGTTCCAACGGTTCCTAACTGTACCTGATACCGCAATTACATGCCGCTACAAGGTGCTCCACAGTAGTTTTTTTCGATCCCTGGAAGCACCCACGGGTGCCGCAGGTTACCTTCTGTAGACCACCTTCCCTCATTTACACGCCGCTACCACAAGGCAATATGGGAGGACCTGGGTCAACAGGGACAAGACATAGGCGTGCCAGAGTTGTGGATTACGAGACGCTCGTACGGTGATTGGACAAAGCAATAACATCATGATTGGCCAGCCAGCGCAGGGAGGCTGGCTAATACATGACTCGAAAGCAAATGGGAAGTGACTGGTCATCTCGTTAAATATGCCGCCCTGTACAGGGACAGCCAATGGGTACACAGTACTCCCCACCAATGATAGCTGATGGGGCGTGGTATACATGACGCTCAAGCACGCCTCAGGTAATTCAAATACCGTACCTGTGCCCCGATTACATGCCGCTACCATAGGGTTTATACCTGCTTGTTATTGAGCAAGGCTGAAAGACAAGTTTCCAAAGAGACCGGTGGCAACAACCCGAATTACACGCCGCTACCTCGTGGTGTTTTGAAGGT
Source organism: Allobates femoralis (assembly GCA_033576535.1). Classification (NCBI taxonomy): domain Eukaryota; kingdom Metazoa; phylum Chordata; class Amphibia; order Anura; family Aromobatidae; genus Allobates; species Allobates femoralis. The sequence continues at coordinate 474,549,458 of JARQOC010000004.1, forward strand.
ACAAGGTACAATTGTCTCCGACACTCGGTGGTTTCTAACCTTCGGTAGCAGCGTGTAAAGGTACCATAAGAGCTGATGACCTAATACCAGAAAGTCCAAGAACAGGAACATTCAACATGCTTCCCAAAATTCACAAATCAGGAAATCCAGGAAGAATAATAATTTCATGTGTGTGCACACTCACTGAACAAATTTCTGGGTGGGTAGAGGGTGTTCTCAAACCCCTGGTAAAAGACACCCAGCTACATTTAGGACACAACTGACCTATTAAATAAACTGTCAGCAATAGGTCCTCTACCAGAAGGAACCATCCTCGCCACCATGGATGTGGAATCTCTGTACAGTAACATCCCACACGAGGATGGATTAAATGCCTGTAAAAACCTTCCTGGAAAACACAGGGATTGATGTTGACTCTGTGGTGAAGCTTATAAAATTTATCCTCACGCCCAACTACTTCACATTTGATGATAACATATTTACAAGAGACTGGCAAAGCAATGGAAGCAAAATGGCACCACAGTATGCAAATTTTTCATGGCCAAGTTTAAGGTGACTTTTTATCCTCTTGTCCTATCAGGCCTCTGGCCTACTACCGGTATATCGATGACATTTTAATCATTTGTACGGAGTCTGAGCAACAGCTCAAGATGTTCTATGAACACTAATAGTTTCATCCCACCATCAATTTAACACTTAACTACTCCTACACTTAAATCAGCTTTCTGGACATCATTAAGCTACAGAACAATCAAATAGAGACATCCCTGTACCGGAAACCAATTGACCGTCCAACATATCTCCAATGGGACAGTTTTCATCCAAATCACATAAAATTTTTATTGCGTATAGCCAGGCTATCAAATACAATCGGATATGTTCCAACCCTACCAAGAGAGACAATTACCTTGAGGACCTCAGAAATAACTTTTTGAACCAGGCCTACCATCAAAGAAAAATCGAACACCTGATTACAAGAGCCACCAGAATATCAAGGAATCATCTCCTCCATTACAAAACTAGGAGAAAACAACAGAGTTCCTCTCATAGTCACCTACAATCAGTCTGGAAGTGTTAAGGCTGCCTTCACACTTGCAGATGCATCTGCAGCGTTTTGCAGATGCATCTGCAAGTATCAGCATGCAGACCGCGGCCCCTATGTTTATAATAGGGCGCACCGCTGTCTGAAAGCTCTCATTCATTCCTGTATGTGAAGCGTCCGCAGGCGGATGCCTGCTGACAGATCACACTCTCCCGCCCCGCACCATGGACGCGAGATGTCGCGTCCATGGTGCGGGCGGGAGAGTGTGATCTGTCAGCAGGCATCCGCCTGCGGACGCTTCACATACAGGAATGAATGAGAGCTTTCAGACCGCGGCCGCGGTCTGCATGCTGATACTTGCAGATGCATCTGCAAAACGCTGCAGATGCATCTGCAAGTGTGAAGCCAGCCTAAGAGGAGCTCTACGGAAACTGCAACCACTCCTTCAAAAAGATGCCTGACTAAAATCAATATTTACGGATCCCCCACTTGTGTTTTAGACAACCTCCGAATCTAAAAAAACATTGCCAGAAGTGCCCTGTCCTCTCCAACAGCAACAGGAACCTTTACCTGCAACCAGAACAGGTGCAAAACCTGCCCATATATAATGGCAACAGACAAGATAAGGATTCCTGGGACAGATCAGGACTACAAGATCCCAAGCAGCTTCAGTTGCACCACAAGCAATGTGGTGTATTTAATCATATGTACCATATATCCAACAGGTGGCATGTACGTAGGGGAGACTGGGCAAAAATTCAGGACAAGAATGAATTCTCATCAACACTCAATAGAAAAGCATATGGACCTACCTGTAGCAAAACCTTTTTCCAGCCCTGACCACAGTAAGACTGATATGGGATTGATCATCTTAAAAAGCAACTTAAAAATCTCAGACAGAAGAATTTGGGAATACAAATTGATAAAGAATTTTGACACATTCAAAACAGGATTAAATGTATCACATGGATTCATAGCGTTTTATATAACATAAGTGGAGATTTGGGGACATTACAGACCCATGCTTTTTTATATAAATTGACGAGACATTGGGGATAACCCATCTCCAACAGACGCCATTTTGAGGACAATGAACTTTTGACACTTTTATATGAACACCCTCGCTTCCTTTTATTGCTTTCCTCAACTCTAAGTATTTTCAGTTCTCCACAGACCACTACCATATAACAATTATAAAAAAAATTTCTGCTCATCATAGGCTGCTTTCACATCAGCGGTTTTGCGCTGATCGCGGCAGATGCGGCGAAAATAACGTCTGCACTTGCGGCAAACCCCATACAATGTATATGCGGGCTTGCGGCAGGTGCGGTATCTGCACTTGCGGCAGGAGCGGCCGCGAACAAATCGCGGCATGTCACGTTTTTTTCGCGGCCGCACTTGCCGCAAGTGCCAATACCGCACTTGCTGCACGCCCACATATACATTGTATGGGGCTTGCCGCAAGTACACCGCAAGTGCAGCCGTTATGCGGTAATCGTGGCAGTTGCGTTTTTTTCACCGCATCTGCCGCGATCAGCCCAAAATCGCTGATGTGAAAGCAGCCTATGATAAGCGGAAAATTTTTTATAATTGTTATATGGTAGTGGTCTGTGGAGAACTGAAAATGCGGTGAAAAAAACCGCAACTGCCGCGATCAGCGCAAAACCGCTGATGTAAAAGGGGCCTTAGACTTTTAGTTTAAATTCCCCAGCCTCTCTTCCTCCCTAGCCTGACTGTTTTACATCAACTGTCGCATTTACTATAACATCTAAGGGTACTTTCACATCACCGTTTTTTTCAAATCGCGGTTACCGCATAACGGCTGCACTTGCGGCAAGCCCCATACAATGTATATGCGGGCTTGCGGCAGGTGCGGCAAGTGCGGTTTTGGCACAACCGCACCTGCACCAAGCCTGCTTATACATTGTATGGGGCTTGCCACAACTGTGCCGCAAGTGCAGCCGTTATGCGGTAATCGCGGCAGATGCGGTTTTTTTCACCGCATCTGCCGCGATTTAAAAAAAAAACACTAATGTGAAAGCAGCCTAAGGCTGCTTTCACATCAGCGTTTTTTGAAAAATGCGGCAGTTACGGTCAAAAAAACGCATCTGCCGCATTTACTGCATAGCGGCTGCACTTGCAGCAAACCCCATTTATTGTCTATGGGGCTTGCGGTAACAGTGCGGCAAGTGCGGTTTCGGTAGTTGCGGCCGCTAAGAACCGCCGCTGACCACTTTTTTTTGCGTCCGCATCTGCCAAAACCGCACCTGCCGCGCAGTTACCACAAGCCTCAGACAATGCATGGGGCTTGCTGCAAGTGTGCCACAAGTGTGGCCGTTACGCAGCAAATGCGGTTTTTTTTACTGCAACTGCCACATTTTTCAAAAAACACTGATGTGAAAGGGGCCTTAGGGCCCTTTCACATCAGCGTTTTTTTAAATTTGCGGCAGATGCGGTGAAAAAACCGCATCTGCCGCAACTGCCGCATAACGGTTCCACTTGCGGCACGGTTGCGGTTTTTTCCATAGGAAGTATAGGGGGACTTGCGGCAGATGCGGCAAGTGCGGTATTGCACTTGCGGCAGGTGCGGCAGAGAAAAAAACCGCGGCTTACTGCGGTTTTTTTCTCTGCCGCACCTGCCGCAAGTGCAATACCGCACTTGCCGCATCTGCCGCAAGTCCCCCTATACTTCCTATGGAAAAAACCGCAACCGTGCCGCAAGTGGAACCGTTATGCGGCAGTTGCGGCAGATGCGGTTTTTTCACCGCATCTGCCGCAAATTTAAAAAAACGCTGATGTGAAAGGGCCCTTAGACTGTTTTTTTTTGTTTTGTTTCATTTGCTTATGTATATATGTATGTGTCTTCAGAATCTTATTATCTGCCTGACGAACGGGCCACAGTGTTCCGAAAGCTTGCCATGTTTACCATCTTTTGAGTTAGCCATTAAAGGGATCCTGTCACCCCCAAAACACCTCAAAAGCTATTAAAAGCTGTCCCTAGAGCATAGTAACACTTACCCTACACTCCTTTTAGCTCCTAAATGCAGCAAGTGAAAATGAAGATAAATGTTATTACGTTACCTCATTAGGGATGATAATTAGTGACTATGGTATTCATAGTCACCCTGGCAGGCTCTCCCTCTGCGGGTCTTGAAGCTAACAGCGGCGCCGGAAATGACGCGATTCGCGTCACCCAGCCCCACTACAGGCCAGCCGACACACAGGAGAGCAGGGAGGCGCGCAGGGAGGCGCGCATTTGAATACGATTTCAAGATCACGCCTATTGAGGCGTGATATCATGAAGAGGGAGAGCCTGCCTGGGTGACTATGAATACCATAGTCACTAATTATCATCCCTAATGAGGTAGTGTAATAACATTTATCTTCATTTTCACTTGCTGCATTTAGGAGCTAAAAGGTGTGTAGGGTAAGTGTTACTATGCTCTAGGGACAGCTTTTAATAGCTTTTGAGGTGTTTTGGGGGTGGCAGGATCCCTTTAAAAAGGCATCAACCACTGAAGACTCTCAGATTCTAATATTATTCACAAAACCTAAAATATTAAATAGCTACAGCTTCATTTAGAAGTACTGTATCTTTTTTTTTTTCATGTGAGAAAAAACTGATGGTTTATTTTTAAGAGTTGTGGCACCCCTTTTTCTAATAAAGAGCCAACAAAATATACATTTCGAAACTTTTCATACCTGTTAGGCAGTAAAAAAAAGAAACTGCACTAGGAAGACAGACGCTTTCCAAGTGCTCTCAGTTTTTCCGATAGACCCATTCATGTGAATGAGTAAGGTTACTCTGCAAATCTGATGAAAAACAAGTCTTCATCTAGATGGGGGCAACCAAAGGGCAAATTGGCACAGGGCACCATTCAGAGGTATGGTCATTAACAGCCTTGCCCTGAAATGAAGCACCATCGGTGGTGCTCATTTTAGAGGCTGCTCTGTGGCTGCTACTGGTATATTGCTGTGTGCTGTGCACCGTGCAATCTACGCAGGGACAGTGTCTAATCTGTTGTCAGCGCAGATCATTAATCTCCAAGCACCAGGTGTGTCAGAATACTCTGGAGGAAACTAGTATTGCCTCCGATAGGGACGCCACAGGTCTTCTGCCTGACAGATATTAACATGCGTTCTTGCTGCCAGATTACTGATCTGAGCACTGCAGATTGCACAATTCACAAGGAGGGACAAGCTGAGAGTTACTGACAGGAAATAAAAATAAAATCGAATTCCAGATATATACTATTGTTAGGACACAGTAGGGAATTTTTAATACAAATATCACAAAATAGGTTAGATTACAACTCTAAATTGGAAATTAAATGGAAATGTAGATTGACTTCAGACCATGCCTTTGAAGGTACCGTTACACGAGGCAATGTTGCCAGCAACATCGCCCAAAAATGACATAGGCATCGCTGTTGCCGTTGATATCGCTAGTGCGTTGCAGCGTCTGACAGGGCAATTCAACAGCGATAAGTTGCTTGAGCAGTGTTGCCAGGTTTATGAACATGTTCTGAAACCTGGCGATGTTGCTCAGGCGATATGATAGCATCGTTCTGTGTGACACCGCAATAGCAATGTTGAAAGCAACTTCCTCTTTTCACTACATTGAGAAGTATCGCTCGCTGTGTTGCCCAAAACCCAGCGAACTAAAGTAAATTTCAAAATCCTAGTTGTGTTGCCTACGATATCTCGGCGTGTGACATCAATCTTGGAAAAGTGCCAAACACATGCGTGCTCCCGTGAAGTTGCCGGCAACATCGCAGCAATGTTGCCGCGTGTAACGGTACCTTAAGGCAGGCATGCTCTACACCAGTTTTAAGGCTGTAGTGTTTGAGGAGTTCCCCTCTTGGCACATGCCCTCAAACATGTGACTGACATGCAAAGAGAAACAATAACCAGATATATTCCAAACGTATGGCATATGTCCACTTATTAATTTAGAGAATACCAACCTTTGGTTTCCAGTTTGGATGCTGGTTTACACTCGTAATTTGGAGTAAATAGCCGGACTGTGTTATATTCAGCATTCCAGTGATCCCTGGGTACACCATCTTTGGTGGCGGACATCTTGTAAAGTTTTTTCATGTACTTGATGGCCACAGATCGTGGAACGGATGCTCCTTGTCTCCAACCTGGGCGCTCAGACATCTCCTTGAACAAAGGAGGGATCAGTTTGAAAGCTTGGGTATCATACATCAATTCAGAATCAGTTGCAGAGAAGGAAAGCAGCCATATGGAATAGTACAACACTATCACTAAAGGTGACCTAGCCATTCCTAGATGTAGTTTTCTATCCAAATCCCTCCATGTCAATTAACAGACTTCACCAGGGAGCTTGCCCTGCTGCTTAATTACTTATATATGCTTCAGCTGCTTTTGCTCTAGTGAAGAGAGACCTTAACCATTTTACTGCTGTACACGTTAGCAACATGTAATCATACACAGTAAACACTCAACAGAACACATCAAAACTACTAATTAGACTAACTATGACATCCAATTTTGGTCAGTATTAGTATGTTTCCTATCATCCTCTGTGCTAGCATTGGTTTACTGTCAGTAACCATTGCACCTGCAATTCTAGTGAAAATTCTGCAAAGAATATAACATGTTTGTGCCTAAGGTGTATTACTAATAATAAGCTAATATACTTGTAACTATTTGATACTCATGCAAATAGTACAGTATTTGGCATACTCATTAATTGGTGAGCATTTGGGTTCTCGTCTCACGAGATCTGAGTGACTTGCACAGCTTGTTTTGCGCTTCATTTTCAACCAATAAACATGCAGGGATTGCTTGCCATTCAAAGTATTTCTGTAGACATCTTTGTTGTGGCATTACTGTGATAGGCTGGCCACCGAGTGTCATAGGGTCTATATAAGGCGGCCGTCACACGCTAAGATATCGCTAACGATATTGTAAGCGATCACGTGCACGCGCGATCGCTAACAATATCGCTCACATCGCTGGTGAGATGTCACACACACAGACTCACCAGCGATGTGGACTAGCTGGTTACTATGGTACACATCGGGTTACTAGGCGCCGCGCGTCGCTTAGTTACCCGACGTGTACCATAGTTACCATCTCCCAGCATAGGCTCTGCCGCTGGGAGATCGTTCATCGTGGTGTTATACACCACGATGAGACAGATCGTGAAATCGCTCATCGCAAGATCTGAGCTCCGGAGCTCAGATCTCGATTTTGCGATTTCATCAATTCTCGCTCTTCTTATCTTACCGTCACACGCACAGACATTGTTCACGCGATGTTAAATCTGGCGCGTTCAAGCGATATCTTTCGCGATATCTTAGCGTGTGACGGCCGCCTATCCCTTGCTACCATCTTGCATATACTTTACCTGGAAACAGTGTAGCTGTGGCTTAGTTTCAGCAGGGACAGCATCTGGAGTGTGTAGTAGGGATGAGGGAATAGTGAAATATTCAGATTCACAAAATTGTAACGAGCAGTTTGTAATACTCGTATATTCGTACCAAATAGCGAGTCCAATCCAAGTTAATGGGAGATGCAAGTTTCTGGTGGACCGAGCAAAGAGGTCAGGGGACATGAGAAAAATGTTGAAATGGAGAATTTGTTTGCTGCATTTGTGACTCACATATGGTTTATGGTAATACTGTTGTCACAGTACTAAGGCCGGCTTCATACCATGGTAGAATCAGGTCCGGGGCTGTCCGTTGTGAACCAGACAGCCCCGGACCTGCTTTTGTCCTAATGCAGCCTTATGGGGCCAGATGGAGCCGGATGGCAGCTATCTGCCATCCGATTTCCATCTGCCCAGGAGGTTCCGGGAGAATTTGGATTTTTCTCCCCGACACAAAAACGTTATTTGCAATGGTTTTGTGTCTGGGGAGAAAAATCTGCCCAAATTGGATCCTCCCGGATTCGGGGCGATTCGGCGCTCTCTAACATGGGAGTCTATGGCGCAGGATTGCCCCTGATCTGGGAGGATTTGGGAGCCGGACGCCGGCTGTTGCAGTTCAGCGTGAGCTACGTTGAACTTCAGCACCAGGGAGCTGTCCCCTGTGAAGAGGTTCAGCACCATTTCAGCAGGGGACAGCTCCCTCAGATGTGCTCTGCAGAATCTGGCTAAAACAGGACCGGAGGACATATTAACCCTGCGGTTCTATTTGTCCGAAGCTGTCAGGCTGTGTCCGGTGCCTCCTGCAAAGAAACAGACACAGCCTGACAGGGCAAAAAACGTGGTGTGAAGCCGGCCTAAGCCACTTTGATGGATTCACAATAACACCTACCAAACCTAACCTAAACTGCATTTTACAGGCAAAAATGCTAAGGCTGGTTTCAGTTTGTGATATTTTTCCTGTCCGTGGGTTCCTACTTTTTTCAGGACCCCACGGACAGGAATGGACACCATAGCAGGTGACCTATTCTATGTCCGGGTCCGTGATTTTCACGGGTCCGGACACAGAAAGAGCTGTGCGGGGCACTTTCACTTCCGCAATATATATCCACACATTGTGGAAGTGAAATTTAAGTAAAAGCAGGGGTTAAAAATAAAACAAATCTCTATTCTCACCTTTCCAGCAATCCCCCGATGTCGGCGTCCATCTCCGGATGCTTACAGGACCTGGCTGGGCGGGGCTACCCGATTTTAGCGTCATCGGTCACATGACCGGTTTCCGCGGGTTGTGACGTAATGCCAGGTCCTATAAGCATCCGGACATGCCACACATCGGGGGATCATTGGATAGGTGAGAAGAGAGATTTTTTAATTTTTTAACCCTTGCTTTCACTTAAATTTGTGGTAAATCAGATTTTATTGTGAGTCAATTCACATCAAAACAGCATTGTGTTGAAAATTAACATGTCTACTGAAATACAATCAAGTATTAAACTTAGTCTATAGCAACAAACCAAGACCAGTATATTGAGTAACAAACTTCTAATAGGGAGGGAAGAAAGTGAGAAGAAGTGAAAAGAGGAAACAGAGGAAAAAGCAGGAAGGGGAAACCTGGAGTAGAAGAGGACTGTGGGCAGCATCAGGTATATCCAGTAGAGGGGGGTGGGAAGAAAAAAGGAAAGCATTGGGTAAAATATAACAATGGATTAAAAGGGTAGGGGTAAAGTCAGGAATTGGCGGGGGAAGGGAGTGTCCAGGGGGTCCAAGGGAAATATTAAAGTTCAATTAAGTCAACCAGGATGAGAGAGAAGGGGAATCTCTAAAGAGGAGCCAGGGCGTCCACGTCTTGTAGAATCTATCAGTGCAGGACTCAGAAGGGTCAGATTGGTGAAGAAGATCTTCCATTCTACAGATGTCGTGCAATTCAGTAACCAATTCCTCCCGTGACGGACTTTGGGGTCGCTTCCAATATCTCGGGATGAGACGTCTGGCAGTGGTCAAGAAGTGACGGAGCAACCCCCGCCTGAAGCTGGTAGTCGAGCACTGTGACTGGTTCAGGAGAGCTAATTCCGGAGTAGGAGCAATCCTGACCTGCATCACTAAACTATAAAGATCGAAGACCTGTCGCCAAAACTGCTGGATCTGAGGACAGGACCACCAAATGTGTAGGTATGAGCCCGTAGCAGACGAGCATCTCCAACAGGAGGCGGAAACTGAAGGAAAGATTCTATGTATATCCTCGGGGCACCTGTACCACCTCGCCACCACCCTATAATTCCGTTCCTGGGAAACGGCGTAGACTGAGGCCCTGTGGGTATTGTGTAGGAGTTGTCTACCTCTGAAAGCGTAAAGGTTTTGTTAAGGTCCTTTTCCCATTTGCCTATGTAGGGTGTGCTGATCACAGCAGGAGAAAGGACGAGCTCCTGAAAGAGTTTATACAACGTTGAAACTGTGTGTGACTGTGGCCGAGGATCCAGGCACAATTGCTCAAAAGGGAATGGAGCTCGAAATACACAAGAGTGTGGGAGTGTGGAAATGTAATTATGAAGTTGGCAAAATTGAAACCAAGCTTGTGGAGGGGTCTGGGAGGATGGGAACAGATCAGATAGAGAACGTATGCCAGATAATGTTGTGTAGTGGGTGAGAGTTGAGAGTTGGGTATGAGTCTTTGTCTTTATGTAGGAACCTTTTTTGATTAGAGTCCAGTGGGAACTCACTATTGTCGAAGATCGGAGTCAACGGTCCAGGGATAGTCGTCAGGTCATAGATCAGTCTCGCCTGCTTCAAGAAAAGTTGTAAGTTGCGTGTGATGTGGGGTAGTAACCTGCTCTCTGGCGACTCCCAAGTCCAAATCTTGGCCAGGGGATTCCCGGAGCAATTCGAAGCCTCAACCTCTACCCATCTCCTCCCAGACGATGAATGAAATAGATCTAATATGCAAGAACCTAATGCAGCATGATGGTATTTCTGAAAGTCAGGCAAACCGATGCCCCCCCTCTCCACCCTCCTGGACAGAAGTGCATAAGAAATTCTTGATCTGTCATGTGACCATATGAATTTTATAATGGAACTCTTTAATCTGGAGAAAAAGGAGGCAGGCAGTAGAGTTGGTATCGTCTGGAAGAAGAAGAGCAAACGCGGGAGAAGGTCCACACGAACGGTATTGATCCTTCCCAACCACGTTAGGTGGAGCTTGTTCCATCTGTGTAAATCACCCTCAACCTTTCTCTGAAGCTGCGTAAAGTTAGAGCTAAGTAGGCGAGAGGGATCGGCCGTTAGACTAATACCCAGATACTTGAGATGGTCTGTTCTCCAGTCAAACGGAAATATAGCTTTCAGTTCATTAATCATGTCTCGTGGGAGCGTCACATTCAGTATTTCTGACTTGTCAGAATTCATCTTAAAGTTGCTCAAAGAGCCGAACAATTTGAGAGTGGAGATGATGTTGGTTAAGCTGGTCGCTGGCTGCGTGACATAAAGGAGCAAATCATCCGCATATAAAGCTAACTTATGTTCTCTTTTGAAAATGGAGATACCATGGATGGCTGGGTTGCGTCTTAAGGCAATAGCGAGATGTTCCATAGTCAAAATATACAGAATCGGGGATAGAGGGCAGCCCTGGCGTGTACCATTGCGGATGTGAAAGGAGTCGGATAGCGATCCATTTATTCTAATGCGGGCCGAGGGACAAGTGTATAGTGCACCAATCCTATGGAGCATAGCTTGCCCCAGACCCCACGACTCCAGGACCTGAAACATGAAGCCCCAGTGCACCCTGTCAAACGCCTTCTCCGCGTCTATCGACAGGATGCACAAGGGAACTCCACTGCGTCTGGCCCTATCGATCAAAGCGACCGAGCGTATAGTATTGTCTCTGGCCTCTCTGCCCGGGATGAACCCAACCTGGTCTAGATCTATGGTGGCTGGTAAGTGCGTTTTCAATCTATTAGCCAACAGTTTAGCGAACAGCTTAATGTCTAAATTAATGAGCGATATTGGTCGATAATTGCAGCAGCTATTCGGGTCCTTACCCGTCTTTGGAATGACCATGATGTGTGCCATCAGGGCCTGTGGTGGGAATGATCCACCCAACGAGACATGATCACAGGCTTTCAGCAAGAGTGCGTTTAGTGATTCTGAAAGAAGTTTATAAAAGCCCGCTGAGTAACCGTCAGGGCCGGGACTTTTGCCTGTTTTTAAATCTTTAATTGTAGTCAATAATTCGTCCGGGGTGAAAGGAACATCCAGTTCAGATGCTATTGATGTTGATAAGTGTGGTAAACGATTTGTCTTCAAGAATGTAGAGATTTCATCAGACAGGGGGAGATCAGAGGAAGCACACTGCTGATGTTCAATGTTATACAGTGAAGAATAGTATGTATGGAAGGTGGATAAAATGTCCTTCGTCCTATAGACTGTGGTCTTAGGATTTTTTTTTATAGAGGAAATATAAGTACGGGCAGTGCGAGGATGAAGCGCCCTAGAGAGCAGTTGCCCACACTTATTCCCGTATCTATAAAAGCGTGCTCTGAATCTATCTCTCTGACTCCTATCCTTCTGGTCCAGTATGGAAAGGAGAGAACGTCTGAGAGATGTCAACTGGATGAATTGTTGTGGTGTAGGACCTTATTTATGTTTAGATTCTAGAGTCGTAATCTGAGAGAGTAAGAAGGTGATATCTGTGGACCTGGTCTTTTTCAGCCGAGTGCCATGAGATATTAGCACTCCTCTAAGAACGCGTTTAAGCGTCTCCCATTGAGTAGTTGGGGGTGTTTCATCTGTCAGATGGTCCGAAATAAAGTTATGTATGGTGTATTTGATGGCCCGCAGGCAGATGGGGTCATGCAATAAATTTTCATTTAGGCGCCAGGTGAAGGAGGGTCTGGATCCGCCTCCCAAATGTAGGGACAGGAACACAGGGGCGTGATCCGACCACAGGATCGTGCCTATGTCCGCCTCCACCTGATGGTCCAATAGTTCATGGGATATCAGGAATCTGTCTATCCTGCTGTACACATTAAAAGCCGAGGAGTAAAATGTATAATCTTTAGTATCAGGGTGAAGGGTGCGCCAGACATCAACTAGTCGCAAGGACTCCCATTGCCGTCTAAGGTGGTGGAGAGATGGTGCTGAGTGATATGACTTACCCGAGGATACATCTATAACTGGAAACATTGGAAAGTTGAAGTCTCCTCAAGCAATGATGGGACAGGATCCCGCAAACTCCTCCAACCTCCTACGGCAATCCGCTCCAAACCGTCTTAGGCCGCTGTTGGGGAAGTAAAGGTTAGCTATCACAAAGGTATAAAGATTCCACGACACCTGCAGAAAGATATACCGGCCCTGAGGATCAATTAGAGATCTGAGCACTGTTGGCGTGAAGGACTTGTGGAAGGCTATCGAGACCCCCTTCGACTTGGCTTCAGGGTTGGAGCTGTGATACCATGTCGGATAATATCCCGATTCACATTTTGGGATGGAGCCAGATCGGAAGTGGGTCTCTTGTAGGAGTAGAAGTGCAATCTTTTTTTTGTGAGCGGCGTATAGCATTTGTCTTCTCTTTTCGGGCTGATTAAAACCGTTAACATTATGGGAACATAATTGTAAGTCAGCCATAAGGAATGAGCGTAGTAAGAGGGTTTATAGCATAGTGCCTGGACCCCCCTGGACGGGGACGGGGATAAGTCAAAGGGTGATAGGGAGGGGTAAAGGTAGAAAAAGAGGGTAGAAAAAGAGTTAGTGCAAATATAAACAGACTTATGTATTGAGTATAAGCACTGTAAACGTGCAATCTTAGGAAAGCAATTATGCAATCCAGCACCATAGAGGGGTAGTGATGGGCCGAGGACAGTACAACCCCAACCCCTCACCCTCCAGCCAACATAAAGACACAAATTGGTAGTATCTCAGACTTAACATCTTAACATTATTTTTGCTATGTATAACATGTGGGTTATTCAAACCGGTGTTGCTTTCACTTAAATTTACTTCCGCAATGTATGTATATACATTGCGGAAGTGAAATTAGATGGCACAGAGCAGTTTTAGTGATAAATGATCCTGTCTTTTCTCGGACCCATGCTCCATAGACCCCCATGTTAAAGGCTGCGGATTGGATCGGATCCGATTCGGTCTGATTTTTTGCTGTGCCCAAAATCGGAGCAGTCTCCGATTTAAGGCACAGCAAAAAATTTGACACAAATCAGATCCGACAAAATCGGATGGCAATTAAGGCCAAATCCGATCCGATCCGTGCCCATAGGATAATATGGGGACCAAATCAGATCCGTGGCTGTCCGTTTTACAACGACAGCCACGGATCCTCAAAAAACGCAGTGTGAAAGCACCCTAAGAAACATTTTTTTCAGTGACAGGCCGGAGCATCAACTACGTTGAGGTGAAAGGCTGCATGATGCCTGCTTGGAGCAAGTGTCCGAATGTTGGGGGTGGGTGAAAAAGGTGGTCTTAGGAGGGTAGTGATTATGTTAGGGGTAGTTTCCAGGGGTTTTATGGGTGAGCAGTGACTTCAAGTTATAAATTATAGGCTACACCGGAGGGGGAGTGGCTTGTTTGAATCCTGCGCTCCAACAACCCAGCTAATCTCTCCACACTAAGAGAGGACTGATAACTTAGAGCAATAGCTCACACACAGACAAACTATATAAGGCTAGGGTCACTTATGCGGTTCTATTTTGGAAACCTGATCCGGTTTTGAGCTTTCAAAAAGCTCAAAACTGGAGCAGGAAACGCTCCCCATAGGAGCCCATTATGGTAACCGGATTACACTACATGCAAACTGGTTGCCGGCTCCGGATCTGCAGCCTGCACTAAATATCATGCAAGCTGCAGTTTTTGGAGCGGTTCTGTGACCTGCAATACAGTAACCGGATTGCTCAGGATGTGTAATCCTGAGCAATGCGGTTATCGTATACTTTGTACGTATAGTATCTGCGCTGCCCAGAGACCTAATGTTAATGGTTACAGGACCTCGGACAGCGGCAGATACTATACGTACATTACGTACAGTATCTGCTCTAGTGTAAGAGGAGCCACGGCTTCATTCATACATTTCTACAAAGCCGACAATAGCCGTCTTACTGTAAATGCATTATTAACCCCTTACATGCTGAGTGGAGTGGACAGCATGTCTCTAGGGGGGTGGACACCCCCTAAAGACATGTTGCCCACAGCTAAAATTCATATTTAATGTGTTAATACACATGCAACACTTTGCTTATCCCTGCGGTAGCAGGGATGAGCAAAGCACACGGTAACCGCATTGCTCCGGATTACACATTGCGGTTTCCAGCACAGATTTTTCCTAAAAAATGTGTTTGAAGGCAATTGCGGTTACCGCCTCCAGATCCAGAGGCGGCAACAGCAATTGCCTTGGCAAATGTGACCCCAGCCTAAGACAAGAAGGGATAAACATCTGCACAGATTGTAATCAGCACCAGACACCAGGACACACATTGATGAGTTCTTATGTGACTATAATGAATGCAGCGAACAGTTCCTTCACACAAAATTATGAGGATAGATGCTTCCAGCAGCACCAGGGATTGCCATTTATGTCCTGTCAGGCTGTCAGGGAGGTTGGACCAGCACCACGACGATGAAGACCATAGACCACAGGACAGCGCTGGAAGGAGTCGCCCTCAACCTGGGAGGAATTCAGCAATGATTGACAATAATGTCAGGCCAGGCCATCAGTGTGATGTTCCTGTCCGGCGACCGGGTCAGCGCCACGACAATGACCGCAGAACAGAGTTGAAGATGGTACAGTGGACTAGTTTTTATGGCAAAGCTCATCGATGACCAGCACTCCACTTTGAGATAGGTTGATGGTGCAATTCGAAAGGATCAATGATCCGTAGTATCAGAGAAAGTTAAATCCAAGCACACATCCATAGATATTTATATGAATACTCGGATAAGCCGGGCAGAGCATTGGCGAGATTTCTACATCCTCGCTCACCTACTACATATATCCCTACCATAAAGTCGAGGTCGGGGCGGCGGTCCACTCTCCTATAGAAATAGCAGACTTCTTTAGGCTTTATTATGACTCACTGTATAATCTTAAGGGCCCGCTTGCGGATATGTCCGCAGAGGAGTTCCACGCGAGGGTGGAGGAGAATGTTCATGACACGCCACTCCCCCCTATTTCAGAGACTGAGGTTGAGGCTCTGGAGAGTCCTATGTCGGAATTAGAAATTAAGGAGACCATTAAGGCACTGGCGAGCGGTAAGAGCCCAGGACCGGATGGTTTCTCGGCCAACTTTTACAAAATTTTTGCTGATTCCCTGTCACCCTTTTTAGTTAACTTATTTAATTCCATCTCAGCGACATGTCCCTTTGCTCCCCAGACGTTGATGGCCACGATTGTGGTTATTCCCAAACCGGACAAAGACCCCGGCATGTGTGCTAATTATCGACCCATCTCCCTCATTAACGTCGATGTGAAAATTTACGCAAAGATCATAGCGAACAGGCTGGGCCCAGCTCTCACCAAGGTCATACACAATGACCAGGTGGGATTCGTGCAGCGTAGGGAGGCTAAAGATAACACGGTGAAAACCTTGCTCCTTACTTCATATTTGCGCACAAGAAGGGTTCCAGCCTGTTTGCTATCCATTGACGCGGAGAAGGCGTTTGATCGCCTGGGCTGGCCTTTCCTGAGAGCATCTTTGGCACAATTGGGGTTAAGGACTTGACTGCTTGATAAGATTTTTGCTTTGTACCAGGGCCCCACGGCACGACTTAAAATAAATGGCATTTTCTCGACACCCATTGCTATACACAATGGCACCAGACAGGGTTGTCCTCTATCCCCTCTACTTTACGTCATTGCCATGGAGCACTTAGCGGTGGCACTTCGCGGATCACCGGATATTGATGGAGTACGGATTGGTCAGCATAACTTTAAGTTATCACTATATGCGGATGATCTGCTTTTGTATGTTACCAATCCACTCATAGCTTTCCCGGTCCTCATCAGGGAATTTCGGAAGTTTGGGGACATCTCGAATTTCAAGGTTAATTACTCAAAAACAGAGGTACTCAATATATCCCTGTCTGGTGACCTAGTGTCGCGACTCCAGGCGTCCTTCTCTTTTAAGTCGAAAACCTCTGCAATAAAATATCTGGGTGTACTGATTCCCACAGAGTTGAGTGAAATCTATGAGCTAAATTATGTTCCGCTTTTGAGGAGGACGATACTGGACTTGGCGAAATATGACAAACCTCGACTTTCTTGGTTTGGACGCATGAGTGTCATTAAAATGGACGTCCTACCTCGGTTTTTATATCTTTTCCAAACTGCCCCGATAAATATCCCGGATAGTTTTTTCAGACGTCTACAGTCGGCGGTTAACAACTTTATTTGGGGGAGCAGGAGACCACGGATCCGTTTCTCTATTTTAACTAGACCTAAGCCTCCCTGATTTCAAAAAATATTATCATGCGGTTCTGCTTTCTAGGCTGGTGGACTGCAGGTTTAATAGTGCCCATAAACAATGGGTAACCCTGGAGGGTCTCCTTTCTCCTGTGTCTCTGTATTGGCTCCCCTGGCTTGAAAAGACCTCACGTCCCTTGGTGACGGAATGGGTCCCACTCACCCAGACGGTTATAAGACATTGGGACAAGATTAACTGCAAACTGAAGTTGACCTCCAGACCGGGTAGACTGAGTCCTTTGTTTGACAACCCCACATTCCCCCCTGCGATGACTAGATCGTCCTTTCTGTGTTGGTCAGCACATGACCGGGTATGCCTGGGACAGGTTGCGGACAGACTGGCGGGGCTCGCTGGTGTGGAGGGGCTCCAGGGCCGGACCGGGGGGTGTCGTTCTCATGGATGGAGTTCGCCCAGATCCGAGATTATCTCTCAGGGATCTCCTTGGGGGTTCCGACACCATTTGAGTTGATGATGCTTTCATCTGAGGGCCCGTCCCATGTGGTCTCCATGTTTTATGTTCTGGTCCTGGCTGGGTTGGTGTCCGACCCTCTTGGATTCATGGAGGCTTGGGAGAGAGACCTGCACATCACCTTATCTGAGACTGATCGTCAAAAAATGTTTGTACTCGCCCACAAAATGACGGTCTCATGTGCTGCTCAGGAACGGAACTATAAAATTTTAACACGCTGGTACCGTTGCCCCACTTTCCTACACAGGCTCGACCCTGAAATGTCAGATGCTTGTTGGAGATGTGGGATAGAGAGGGGCTCTATGCTCCATATCTGGTGGTCGTGCGGTCTCCTCCAACCCTTCTGGGGTCAGGTATTTGAGGCCTTTCACCTGATGTCTGGGATTTATCATATGCCTTCCCCCCAGATTGCCCTCCTGTCTCTGGTTCCTGCCGCTGTGTCCTCAGCAAAAAGGGGAATTTTGAGGTTCTGTTTAATGGCGGTTAGGGCTGTCATTCTGAGACACTGGAGGTCTACGGAGGTCCCCACCATGCTGGAATGGATAGCTGAGATGAACAAACTAAGTCGCATAGAGTCTTTGATGGCCGATGATCATGGCACCGGATCAGACGGGGGTAGTACATGGTATCTATGGCATTCTTTTAAGGAGAGCCCGGAGTTTGCGGATTGGTTGTTGCGATCCTCTCTTCCTTCTTGAGTTAGATTAACCAGGTTTCCTCTTCCCTCCCACCCCCTCCCTTTTTTTTTCTCTCCACCCCTTCTTCCCTTCTGTTCCCTCCTTTCATGTCCTTCTTTCATTACCTTTTCCCTTCTTTTTTCTCTTTTTTATTTCATGGTCTGTAGGGGTGACGGAGATGTTTAGATGGCTACGGAATAGCAAGAACTGGCTTACACTTCGCTTCAAGCTTCATCTTGATGCATGGGTGTACCCAGGATCAAAACTAGGGGGGGGCAAGCCATGGTCGTTGAGGTTGTAAAATTGGACACCGGGGCCCATCAGACTCGTTATGCCACTGGGGAGCCCTATGGGGGCTGTATATGAGATGGGACCCCTATGGGGGGCTCATAGTGTAATATAAATGCAAAAAACTTTATTCTTAATATTATGTCACAATACCGGGATCTGAGGATCTTCTATATCGAGGTCAGGGGCTCTCTGATGCCATGTTGCTGTCTGCCTCGCTGTCGTCCTCTTTTGACACTGCAGTGTGGTGGACAAGAGAGCATTAACTGGTTAATAACAAGAAGTATGGAGTACTAACAGCCATAAATCCTCCCCATACCAGTAGGATTTCTATATGGATGTCAGTATTAGGGTACGGACACACTGGCGTGAAACTCTGATGAGTGCAACACGTGATTTTCTCGCATTGCAATCAATCTCTGAGGGTACCTTTACACACGGCTACATTTGTAGCTTGTCACCAGGTAACTTACTGGTTGCAGTGAAATCATGGATACATGATTCCATTTGTACACAGCAACAAGATAGAACCATGTATCCATGATTTCACTGCAACCAGTAAGTTACCTGGTGACAAGCTACAAATGTAGCCGTGTGCAAAGGTACCCTAATAGCTGATTGGCGAGTTTCGGACGCTTTTTTCTCATCCAGATTCAGGATGAGAAAAAAGTTGCAACATGCTGCGACAGTATATGATTCACATGCTGGTACACTGTGCACATCACAGAGCTGGGGACATGGTGGTACATGGTGCACAGCAGGGAGCTGGGGACATGGTGGTACACGGTGCACAGCACGGAGCTGGGGACATGGTGGTACACGGTGCACAGCACGGAGCTGGGGACATGGTGGTACACGGTGCACAGCACTGAGCTGGGGACATGGTGGTACACTGTCTGTGCACAGCACGGAGCTGGGGACATGGTGGTACACTGTGCACAGCACGGAGCTGGGGACATGGTGGTACACTGTGCACAGCACGGAGCTGGGGACATGGTGGTACACTGTGCACAGGACGGAGCTGGGGACATGGTGGTACATTGTCTGTGCACAGCACAGAGCTGAGGATGTCCCAGATGAGGCACACTAACCACAGACAAGCGGCGGGAGAACATTGAGCCCGCCCAGGAGAACTACAACTTGTCTTCTCCTCTGTCCCCCTGTTCCTGTCCTTCTGCCCCCCTGACCTCTTCTCCTCTGCCCCCCTGGCCTCTTCTCCTCTGCACCCCTGGCCTCTTCTCCTCTGCACCCCTGGCCTTTTCTCCTCTGCCCTCCTGTTCCTGTCCTTCTGCCCCCCTGGCCTCTTCTCCTCTGCCCTCCTGGCCTCTTCTCCTCTGCCCCCCTGGCCTCTTCTCCTCTGTCCTGCTGTTCTTGTCCTTCTGCCCCCTGGCCTCTTCTCCTCTGTCCTCCTGTTCCTGTCCTTCTGCCCCCCTGGCCTCTTCTCCTCTGCCTGCCCCCCTGGCCTCTTCTCCTCTGTCCAGCTGTTCCTGTCCTTCTGCCCCCCTGGCCTCTTCTCCTCTGCCCCCCTGGCCTCTTCTCCTCTGTCCTGCTGTTCCTGTCCTTCTGCCCCCCTGGCCTCTTCTCCTCTGCCCCCTTGGCTTCTTCTCCTCTGCCCCCCTGTTCCCATCCTTCTGCCCCCCTGGCCTCTTCTTCTGTGCCCCCCTGGCCTCTTCTCCTATGCCCCCCTGTTCCCATCCTTCTGCCCCCCTGGCCTCTTCTTCTGTGCCCCCCTGGCCTCTTCTTCTCTGCCCCCCTGTTCCCATCCTTCCTTCCCCCCTGGCCTCTTCTCCTCTGCCCCCCTGTTCCCATCC
This sequence comes from Allobates femoralis, assembly GCA_033576535.1. Lineage (NCBI taxonomy): Eukaryota > Metazoa > Chordata > Amphibia > Anura > Aromobatidae > Allobates > Allobates femoralis. The sequence goes on from JARQOC010000004.1 coordinate 474,569,600, forward strand.
TTCTGCCCCCCTGGCCTCTTCTTCTGTGCCCCCCTGGCCTCTTCTCCTGTGCCCCCTGTTCCCATCCTTCTGCCCCCCTGGCCTCTTCTTCTGTGCCCCCCTGGCCTCTTCTCCTCTGCCCCCCTGTTCCCATCCTTCTGCCCCCCTGGCCTCTTCTTCTGTGCCCCCCTGGCCTCTTCTCCTCTGCCCCCCTGTTCCCATCCTTCTTCCCCCCTGGCCTCTTCTCCTCTGCCCCCCTGTTCCCATCCTTCTGCCCCCCTGGCCTCTTCTTCTGTGCCCCCTGGCCTCTTCTCCTGTGCCCCCCTGTTCCCATCCTTCTGCCCCCCTGGCCTCTTCTTCTGTGCCCCCCTGGCCTCTTCTCCTCTGCCCCCCTGTTCCCATCCTTCTGCCCCCCTGGCCTCTTCTTCTGTGCCCCCCTGGCCTCTTCTCCTCTGCCCCCCTGTTCCCATCCTTCTTCCCCCCTGGCCTCTTCTCCTCTGCCCCCCTGTTCCCATCCTTCTGCCCCCTGGCCTCTTCTTCTGTGCCCCCCTGGCCTCTTTTCCTCTGTCCTGCTGTTCCAGTCCTTCTGCCCCCCTGGCCTCTTCTTCTGTGCCCCCCTGGCCTCTTCTCCTCTGCCCCCCTGTTCCCATCCTTCTTCCCCTCTGGCCTCTTCTCCTCTGCCCCCCTGGCCTCTTTTCCTCTGTCCTGCTGTTCCAGTCCTTCTGCCCCCCTGGCCTCTTCTCTTCGGGACCCTGCTCCTCTGTCCCCTATCCCCTGCACTGTGCTGCACAGTTTCCCTCACCTGGCGCTGGCTCAGGCCAGGTTCCCTCAGAGCAGTGAGCTCCACCACCAGCCGCATCAGGTCCATCCTTCAGGGCCGGCTGATCCTCCATTCTCCGGGTCCATGGGGGGCCCCGGGGCCGGCAGGGTGGAGGAGCCGCCAGCACCGCAGCCGCCTCCACTGTAGCAGGACTTGTCTTGGACTCAGAGCTATCACGCAACAGGAAGCAGCAGAGCTCCCAGCGGCTTCCTGCAGCGTGATCGCTCTCAGCGCCGGGGACCGGGGGAGAGGCAGTGTGTGTCACAGTACATGTGGGCAATGCCAGCGGCGAAACCATCCATCCTAGTACACTAGGTGCGCGCAGCGCGCACACAGTGCTGCGCTCACCCCTTCCTCATGAGGGGGGGCAGCCTCTTGGGGGGGGCAGCTGCCCCCCCCTGCCCCACGCTGGGTACGCCCATGTCTTGATGTGATATAATTGGTGAATTATATGTATCAGGGTCTTTTGAGACGGCTGCCGGGGTCTCGGCCTTGGAAATGGAACGTGTTTTCTGTCATACCCCAGACTATGTACGAATGTGTAATTCTTTATACCTGAATTGTTACCTTTTTTTTTTTTCTTATGACCTTTTGAAATTAATAAATACATTTATTGAAAAAAAAAAAATCCAAGCACACATTCAGGTTGTTTTATGCTTAAAGGTGATTTATTTCAAAAATTCGTGCAGAAGGTGACTGCCAGGACAGATAAACGTTTCGGCCTCCAAATAGGCCTTGTTCACATAGTCACTGCTGTAGTTAGTAGGAGATCACTGATAAGGGGATATTGTGTAGATAAGGTTATGGTTCCTGTACTTTATGGTCCAAGATAGAGCCTGTGCTTTAGTATAAGGATGAGATCCTGTAAGTCATCAAGGGATGTGTTGGATATTGTTAATATCCAGAGTAGAATGCTGAAGCATAGGGTTCTCAGTGTGAGCCAGCACGTCCAGTGACACCAATTGGTGAAGTGTATCTTACCCATTGATTACAACTATTATAAAATGCAACCACATAAGAGGTCTTCACTGAGAGGGATTGAATCCATACTTTATAAGGTACCACCTGAACTGTATATTGGATGACCTGTTCATCACACTGAGAACCTATGCTTAAGCATTCTTCTCTGGATATTAACAATATGCAACACATCCCTTGATGACTTACAGGATCTCATCCTTATACTAAAGCACAGGCTCTATCTTGGACCATAAAGTACAGGAACCATAACCTTATCTACACGATATCTCCTTATCAGTGATCTCCTACTAACTACAGCAGTGACTATGTGAACAAGGCCTATTTGGAGGCCGATACGTTTATCTGTCCTGCCAGTCACCTTCTGCACCAATTTTTGAAATAAATCACCTTTAAGCATAAAACAACCTGAATGTGTGCTTGGATTTAACTTTCTCTAGTTTTCATGGCAGTTATCTGTCCAAAAATTCAATCCTTTCACAACAAGAGGATTCATCACAATGGAATCAGACTTTCTTGACATGCTGCAACTTTAACTCCTCATTTAGGCTGGCTTCACATTTGCGTTTGTGTCTGCATGCTGATGGCATGCAGACACAAACGCTGTCAAAAGCAGTGTGGAAATGATGTGTCCGCAGCGGATAATGTCCGCCTGCGGACACATCACTAGGGAGCCCGGCCAGCCAATCGGCGCTGTCTGGGGGCGGGCCGGAGGAGGAGTTCAGCGCCGGAGATCTCCTCCTCCCCGCCGCCGGTAAGCACCGGGACTGTCAGCGGGGAGAACAGCTGATCTGACAGCTGTTTGAATCTTCCCGCGCTGACACTGAGAGGAGATGTCGGCGCGGGAAGATTCAAACAGCTGTCAGATCAGCTGTTCTCCCCGCCGACATCGCTAGCACATTACAGGCGGCGGGGAGGAGGAGGGCAGCAGTGGCTCAGCTGATCTCCCGGTGGCCGTCGGTGAGCTCCTGTGACATCACCGGCGGCCACCGGGAGATTTTTCAATGGGTCCGCAGCGTTCTCCCCCGCTGTCAAGCGCTGAACACTGCGGACCCATTGAAGACAATGCAGGTTTTGTGCGCTTGGGGACGCTTGCTGATTGTCCAAGCTCCCCGAGCGCACAAAAAAATGCAACTGGATGCGTCCTGGGTGCGGATGCTGGACACCGGAAGGAGCAGATATCGTCCGCATCCGCACCCGAACGCAGCAAACGCAGGCACTATGCGTTCCTATGTTAAACATAGGAACGCAGTGCGCATGCGTTTGATTGCGTATGGGAACGCAGCATACGCTGCCTTCCCATACGCAAATGTGAAGGCACCCTAAAACAGAACAACACAGAATTGGAATGAAAGGTCAACGCTCAAGATTCCACACATCTGGCTGTTGGGATCGCAGCTCCTACGCAGGTTGGTGAGTATAACCCTATGTCTTGTATGTTTTATCTTAGGATACTGTCAGTAGTCAGTAAATATTTCAGATCTTAGTCCAGCTGAAGCAAATAGATTCTTTCACCGTTGGGGTATCAACTTTTGTTATAACAACTGTTGTTACAGAAGTGTTATACAATCTGTGGCCTCTGGGGAAGCAGTCATTTTTGAGCCAGTAGCAGGATCAGGGCAGACAAAAAAGGAGACTGATAGGTCAGTTAGGTTCACTTCTCACCTTAAGGCTAGGGTCACATCTGAGTTTCTATTCTTGAGACCTGATCCGGTTTTGAGCTTTCAAAAAGCTCAAAAGTGGATCAGGAACCACTCCCTATAGGAGCCCATTATGGTAACCGAATTGCACTACATTGCCTCGGATGTGTAATCCTGAGTAATGCGGTTACCGTCTACTTTGTTCATCCCTGCTGCCGCAGGGATGAACAAAGTGTTAAGTGTTTAATAAAACATTAAATATTAATATTATTTGGGGACATCATGTCTCTGAGGGGTGCCCACCCCCCTTGGAGACATGCTACCCCCTCCTGTGGGCATGTCAGGGGTTAATAACCCATTTACAGTATAGCCAGCTATTGTCGGCTTTGTACAATTTTATCAATTAAGCCGTGGCTCCTGACAGTTGCGCAGATACTGTACGTAATGTACGTATAGTATCTGCTCAGGATTACACATCCGAGGCAATGTGGTTACCGCATTGCAGGTCACAGAACCGCTCCGAAAACTGCACCCTGCATGATTTTTAGCGCAGGCTGCAGATCCGGAGCCGGTAACCAGATTGCATGTAGTGCAATTCGGTTACCATAATGGGCTCCTAAAGTAGACGGTAACCGCATTTCTCAGGATTACACATCTGGAGCAATCCGGTTTTTGCTTAAAAATGTGTGTGAAGGCAATTGCGTTCACCACATCCGGATCTGGATGCGGTGAACGCAATTGCCTGGCCAAATGTGACCACAGCCTAAAAGAGAAGTTAAAGAAAATTTTGGAAAGGCTGGCATGTTGAAATTTTCTCTTACCATTAAAAACAATTTAATCTAGATAAAAATAGGACACTTGCTCAATGTTAAGATTTTGGGCCAAGGTCAGTTTTAATGAGAGCAACTCCTGCCTACAGTCCGGTCAGCGCTGTCTTCAATTATGCAGCCAAATCAGAGTCCTAGTGGGCCTCTGCATTATATACAACAGTACTATGTGGGACCTATATGGCAGCATTTTTTTTGGTTATACACTGAAGCTAGTCAACAAGGGTGTAAAACTAGATGTTGCAGCTAGAAGGCCATGGGGGGGGATCACCACACTTAATCCTCCTTAGGGGGTTGGTAAAATCAATAGTTGTAAAGGCCCAGCACACACAAACCCTTTATCAATGGCTTAATATATTCCCTCCACTATATCACTAAAATGAGTATAGATTGTGCTGGTTAACCGTTCACCGGATGTTTATTTAAAATATACAAAATTAAAATATTAACAAATTAAAAAAGTAGACACATTAAAATGTGTAGGCATTCATTTTCCTATATAGAGCAGATTCTCTTTCTAGGTGTGTTCCATATGCAATCTTCTGTATTGGAGCCCAGTCTTTAGTTAGTTGTTGTTCTTTATATAAATAACATCTGTCAAAAGCAAATCAAGGCAGCAAAGATTGAGACAGAGAGATTCATTGCCAGAGAAAGTAAAAATAATCCCAAAATATTTTTTAACTACATAAATAGTAAGAAACTAAAAAATGATGGTGTGGGGCCCTTTAAAAATAGTCTGGGTGAAATGGTGGATGAGGATGAGGAAAAAGCCAATATGCTAAATGACTTTTTTTCAACAGTATTTACACAAGAAAATCCCATGACAGACAATATGATCAGTGATAACAAAAACTGTCAATTAAATGTCACCTGCTTAACCCAGCAGGAAGTACGGCATCGTCTAAAAATCACTAAAATTGACTAATCCCCGGGCCCGGATGGGATACACCCCAGAGTGCTGCAGGAATTAAGTACTGTCATAGATAGACCATTATTTTTAATATTTAAAGATTCCATAATAACTGGGTGTGGTACCACAGGACTGGCGTATAGCAAATGTGGTGCCAATATTCAAAAAGGGAATAAAAACTGAACTTGGAAATTATAGGCCAGTAAGCTTAACCTCTACTGTGGGTAAAATCCTAGAGGGTTTTCTAAGAGATGCTATACTGGAGTATCTGAAGAAAAATAACCTCATGACCCAATATCAACATGGTTTTATGAGGGACCGTTCCTGTCAAACTAATCTGATAAGCTTCTATGAAGAAGTAAGTTCTGGACTGGACCAAAGAAATGCAGTGGATGTGGTGTATATGGACTTTTCAAAAGCTTTTGATACGGTGCCACACAAAAGGTTGATACATAAAATGAGAGCAATGGGGATAGGGGAAAATATTTGTAAGTGGGTTAAGAATTGGCTTACTGATAGGAAACAAAGGGTGGTCATTAATGGAACACACGCAGAATGGGTCACAGTTAACAGTGGGGTAACACAGGGGTCAGTGTTGGGCCCACTTCTTTTTAATATATTTATTAATGACCTTGTAAGGGGCATACAGAGTAGAATCTCAATATTTGCAGATGACACTAAACTCTGCAGGGTAATCAATACAGAGGAGGACAATTTTATATTACAGGAGGATATAAGTAAACTAGAAGCTTGGGCTGATAAATGGCAAATGAGCTTTAATGGGGATAAATGTAAGGTCATGCACTTGGGCAGAGGAAACAAAAGGTATAATTATGTGCTTATTTGTAAAACACTGGGCAAAACTGTTACTGAAAAAGACCTGGGTGTATGGGTAGATGACAAACTCACATTTAGTAGCCAGTGTCAGGCAGCTGCCGCAAAGGCAAATAAAATAATGGGATGCATTAAAAGAGGCATAGATGCTCATGAGGAAACATAATTTTACCTCTATACAAGTCACTAGTGCGACCACACTTAGAATACTGTGTACAATTCTGGTCTCCGGTGTATAAGAAAGACATAGCTGAACTAGAGCGGGTCCAGAGAAGAGTGACAAAAGTCATTAGAGGACTGAGGGGTCTGCAATACCAAGACAGGTTATTAAACTTGGGGTTATTTAGCTTGGAAAAACGAAATCTTAGGGGTGATCTTGTAATAATGTATAAATATATGAAGGGACAGTACAGAGACCTTTTTAATGATTTTTTTACTCTTAGGCCTGAGACTGGGACAAGGGGGCATCCTCTACGTCTGGAGGAAAGAAGGTTTAATCATAACCACAGACGCGGATTCTTTACTGTAAGAGCAGTGAGACTGTGGAACTCTCTGCCACATGATGTTGTAATGAGTGACTCACTACTAACATTTAAGAAGGGCCTGGATGCCTTTCTTGAAAACTATAATATTACCAGATATATATACTGGATTCTTTGATAGGGCGTTGATCCAGGGAACTAGTCTGATTGCCATATCTGGAGTCAGGAAGGAATTTTTTTTCCCCAATGTGGAGCTTAGTGTTGTCACATGGTTTTTTTTTGCCTTCTTCTGGATCAACATGTGATGGCCACTTCACACACACCAACTTATCTGTCCAACTTCTGATTAACTTACTGGTTGCAGTGAAATCATGGACACATTGTTCCATTTGTACACAGCCACAAAATGGAGCAATGTGTCCATGATTTCACTGCAACCAGTAAGTTGTTCAGAAGTTGGACAGATAAGTTGGTGTTTGTAAAGTGGCCCTTAGACTATGGGTTAAACTAGATGGACTTAAAGTCTTCCTTCGAGGACTCTTTATAAGTGAGATTGCGAGGTGTAAGACGAAAACTAAATTGGCAGATCAACAAATAAAGGATGACTTGACACAGGCGGAGGGAGACATGATTTTGGCGCCAACGAGTGAAGCTCACAATAGACTAAAATCGGCACAGGAGGCAGTTGATAAACTACACATGATGCAAGCTGAGAGGAAAAGGGCATTTCAGCAAGCCCAATTCTTTGAAGAAGGAGAGAGAGTGGGTCACTTGTTGGCGGTGATATCTGCGGCACAGAGGGACTCTTCCAGGGTGTACAAATTGAGAGACCAAATGGGGACGACTCTGACAGACACAAGGGACATACTGGAGGTCTTCAAGGAATATTACATGGCACTGTACACCTCCAGAGCACGGGACACGGAGGAGGACGTGGAGAATTTTTTGGAAGGCATTTCACTATCTAAATTGTCTGAGGAAGATAGGTTGAGGTTGTATGAACCTGTGAGTGTGGAGGAGGTGGAGTGTGCAATCTTATCTATGCCCAATAACAAATCACCAGGAGCTGATGGTCTACCTGGGGAGATGTATAGGGAGTTGGTGGAACTGCTGGCTCCGAAATTGAAATCTGTGTTTGATGAGGCTTTAGTGAAGGGGGGAATCGGTGATAGTAGTTCTGCCGAAGGAGGGAAAAGATCCCATGGATGCGGAGTCGTACAGGCCCATATCGTTGTTGACAACGGATGTTAAAATACTCGCTAAGATCCTGGCCACCCGGCTCACCGGGGTTGCGCATACCATTATCCACGAGGACCAGTCGGGCTTTATGCCTAACCGCTCCACGGCTGTTAACTTGAGAAGATTATTTCTTAATATGCAACAGCCTGCTGATAATGGTGGCAGGAGAATAGTGATGTCATTAGACGCTAGGAAAGCATTTGATAGCGTGGAATGGAAATACTTATGGAAAATCATGGAACTAATGGGATTCGGCCCCGCGTTCATGGCCTGGGTGAAGTTATTGTATTCATCCCCAAGGGCGGTAGTTAAGGTGAATGGGGAACACTCCGGGATGTTTGACTTGCATAGGGGCACAAGGCAGGGGTGTCCGCTGTCCCCGCTATTGTTTGCGGTGGCAGTGGAGCCCCTGGCGGCCAGAATCAGAGCTGAGAGGGGAGTGGTCGGATTTAAATTCGGGAAGCTGGAAGAAAAAATATCATTGTTGCCGACGACATCCTGTTATTTCTGGAAAATGCAGGAGAGACACTGGGGTGCACGATGGATGTAATTAAACAATATGGGAGCATTTCGGGACTGGAGATAAATTGGCACAAGTCTTATGTCATGGCTGTGGATAGAGCAATAGAAGCGGAGGAGATAGATGAGAGGGGGAAACAGCTCCAGTTAGTTTCACAATTTAAATACCTAGGGATATGGGTAGCACTTCCATTGACCCGATTCACGGATCTGAATTTAGTTCCTCTGTTAGAGAAATTTAAAGGGAAAATAGGTGCACGGTGCAAATTGGCTTTAACGGTAACGGGGAGAACTAACCTGATTAAGATGGTCTTAATGCCACAACTAATGTACGTTTTGCACAACTCACCGATATGGCTACCAAAAAAACGGTTTCAGGGTATTGATTCTATCTTCAGATCCTTGATATGGGGCAAGAGGCAGGCACGGATTAAATTGGGAACTCTGCAAAAAGGGAAGGAAGAGGGAAGATTGGCCGCACCAAATCCCTGGGTGTATTTCTTGGCAGTACAGGGCCAGCATGTCAGGGGATGGAGAGAGCTCGATTGTGGAGGAGCAGCTTGATGGGTGCTGGTACATGTGACGGGGAGACGCCCACTCATCCAGGGGTTAGAGGACGGCACCTTTAAGAAACTGGGAGCAATATATCCTACCATAAGCATGATCCAGAAGGTATGGGACACCATTAAAAAGATAAGAGGGGTGGACGAGCTGACTAAGTACTCACCGGTGTGGGACAATGAGCATCTGCCGGAACTTAATAAGCTGTGTCAAATGGGCAATTGGAAGGCGAAAGGAGTGAGATATGTGTGCCAGCTGCAGAGTGGAACAGACCTGAAGACCTTTGAGACATTGAGAGAGGAATTTGATTTGCCTTCGGTATGGGGGTTTCAACACTATATGCTTCGACATGCTTGGAGGGCACAGTGTGGATTGGGAGACATAACGGTTCAGGAGAACATTGTACTAGACTTTGTGTGTATGAAGGGAGGGACGAGGGGAGTTATATCGAGCATATACCATGACCTACTACACTCCTATCTGGGGGACAGTCACCTCACTGCAAAGAGTAAATGGGAAAGGGAGGTGGGTACTCTCACCACAGAACAATGGGAGGCTATTCTTGAATATGTCCCAAAGATCTCTCTGAGCGAGCAGGCACGGCTCTCCCAGTTATATGTAATACATAGAACATACAAAACACCGCTGCTCCTATTCAGGACGGGCTTGAGGGGAGACTCTGATTGCCCTAGATGTGGCACAGACCAGGCCGGACTGCTACACATGCTATGGTCATGTCCGCGGCTGGTGGCATACTGGCTGGTTGTTATTAACAAAATTGAAAGAGCTTATGCCTGTACACTCGACAGGAATCCAGTGCTGTGTGTTTTGGGCGAGGTGGATGGGATACTGGTCTCAGAACACTACAAAGTGGCAATAGCGAGGTTGCTATATGTAGCACGCAAACTAATACCCCGAAAATGGACAGATTCAGAACCCCCACTAGGAGGGAATTTATTGCTCAGACACGTACGGTAATGCATTTAGAGGAAAGTATTTACAGGCGAAGGCATGGGGAAAGAACTTTTGAAAAAATATGGTCCGCCTGGATGGCGGTGATATGATTGTTAAGACTCTCAAGTATACCCGGCATAAGGAGTATTGGCGGGAGGGGGGAGGGGGGGATAGTTTTGATTGTGTTGTTACAAGATATGTGAATTGTTACATGAATATTGATATTGATATCTACTGTTTCTTGTTTAATTTTTGAAACCTAAATATAAATAAATGGTTTAAAAAAAAAAAGTCTTCCTTCAACCTTAAAAACTATGTTACTATGCATTTGGTGTTATATGGTATATAAATCTACGCCAATTTTGGGTGATTGAACACAAACCTAAAATTCCGTGACTTCTTACCTCTAAGTATTCTTCTCACTAGAGGGTTTCTTGGTACTGTAAATTTCTACTTCTTTCTTTTAGCTGCTGGGGTTTGTATTTATATCCGTTAGTATTGTGAATTATAGGATAAATTTATATCCAAAGTATTGCATTAAATTGGTATATAGATACCTATATACATTTGGTGAATATTCTGTTTCCCCTTGAGATCTAGGATTTTCCTTGTTACCAGAACTGTTACTAACTCCTGTATCTCCTCCTAGAGAATATATACAGAATATATACAAAAATGAATAGTGTACTTATTATTATTTATTTATATAGCGCCATTAGGTTCCATGGCGCTTTACATGAGGATAGAGAGACAAGCACAATTACAATAACTCTAGACAATCAGGACATACAGGTACAGGAGGTGAAGGGACCCTGTCCACAAGGGCTCACAGTCTACGAGGGGCAGGTGGGGATAAGTAGGCTGGGGGAGTGTCAGTTATGGGGCGGTCGCCTGGGTCTCATGGCAGGTTGTAGGCTTGACAGAATAGGTGAGTCTTCAGGTGCACTTGAAGCTTCTCAGGGTCGGAGAGTGTCTGACGTGTTGGGGCAGGGAGTTCCAGAGTATGGCAGATGCCCGGGCGAAGTCCTGAATGCGGCTGTGCGAAGAGGAGATGAGGGTGGAGCAGAGGAGGAGTTCTTGGGAGGAACGGAGGTTGTGTGAGGGTAGGTATCAGTAGACCAGGGCAGAGATGTATAGTGGGGACAGGTTGTGTATCGCTTTGTATGCCATGGTTAGTGTTTTGAACTGGGATCTTTTGGAGGCGGGGAGCCAGTGAAGGGCTTGGCAAAGGGGGGAGACAGGGGAGTAGTGGGAGGAAAGATGGATTAGTCGGGCAGCGGAATTGAGGATAGATTGGAGAGGTGTGAGGGAGTTGGCTGGGAGGCCAGTGAGAAGGAGGTTGCAGTAGTCAAGGCGGGAGATGATGAGGGCATGAATAAGTGTTTTAGGGGTGTCGTGGGTAAGGAAGGAGCGGATCCGTGAGATGTTTCTAAGCTGGAGCAGGAGGGATGTGGTGATGGCTTCGATGTGGGGCTTGAAGGATAGGGAGGAGTCAAGGATTACCCCGAGGCACTTGGCTTGGGAGACTGGGGAGAGGGGCAGTCACTGACGCAGATGGATAGGTTGGAAGTGGTGGGGAATTTCTGGGGGGTGTGAGGCACCGCCGGCATGATCCCCATGGCCGGGGCGCATCACATGCAGGATCAGAGGATGATCCTGTGCACACTGGCCGGTTTTACTCTGATAATGCTGTGTGAACCAACTTTGAACACAAGGTTTAATGTGACTAATGAGTGGCTCATGAGATCGAGGAGGCCATGAGGAATGGGGATGTAATGACTGAGTGCTGACAACCCGGAACACAGGGAGTTAACATAAGCTGTGTGGAAGCTGATAATCAGCAGCTAAGGGGGTGTGTCCATGTGGGAGTGGCCGGCACGATACGAGCCGACCAGCTGAGTGATTGAGAGACTTGTGTGAGATCCTGCTGAGAGATCATGCTGAGGCGGCCATCACACGCTACGATATAGATAACGATATCGGATACGATGTCGGATTTGCACATCGCCTGAACGATGTGTGAGATCGTTCATCACAACGCTACACCCACAGACATCGCTCAGACGATTCTCCGATGCAGCGATCCAGCGGTCGGATGAGCGATGCACTTATCATCTGTGGACATCGTTCAGCAAACAGTCACACAGAAACCTCCTAAACGATGTTGTGGCAAATGTGGGCGTTTTACAATGTTTAATTGGAACACATAGGCGTGGTACATGGTTTCCAAGCCGCGCCCCTCACTACACCATTGGTGGTCAGTACTGCGTTCTCATTAGTCAGATGTCCTTTGAAACATGGCGGCCTCATCTCCAGAATGTCTTGTGATGTTGTTCGCAATGTACATGTATAAACACGATGTGCTCTACCACAAAAAATAAGTTGATTACTGAAAAGGTAGAAACCGCTATCCCCCTTGGTGCGGCGTGCAGAATACGATCACTTATGCGTTGCTCAATGGTTGTCGTTTTGGCGATCCGTTAATGACCCACCCTGTAGCGAGCTGTGTGTGCGGCATGAGTGTTTTTGTTGAAAACGCCTGTGGAACGCATGTGTGTTTGCTGTGTGCTGTTGCTGATGTTTGATTTAAAGTGTGTGACAAAGCGCATGTGATGTCAAGCAGGATTGTGGGGAAAATGTATGACAACGCAAAGGAGGCAAAGCGCCTCTCAACATTCATTGTTCCTGGTGCCATAATGTTTGTGTCATCTGTACTGTGCTTTGCAACACTTGTGTTGGGCCCACCATATATGTGGTCCAACATATGCGTGTGTGTATTTAATCTGGTTTCCTACAAAAACATTGGAGCAAATAACAAGTGCTGTGACAAAAATCAGGGCCTTTGGTTTATACGTTTTAGCCAAAAAACGCACATTAAGCTGCCTCACCAACTTCACGGTAGGCCCTGGTCTAGACAGTCCTAACTCTGTCCCTAGGTGCTACAATACAAAAATGTGACCACTGTCACAAGGGCCTTTGGGGAGGTATGTGGGTCCTGGTCCCGCCCGTCTCTCACAGGACCCATAAGCCGGGCCCTTCAACACAAATTACAAAAATAGTGCCAACATGCACCAAGAAGCCAAATCCTCTGGCTCATGTCACAGACAAGAGGTATGTCTGCAACACATAGCTCCCCTTAAATGGGCAAGGCCTGGCCCTCTTCAAAACATTAAATAAGGTTTCCCTAAATCTGGGTATTTGAAAACAAAATCACACCTCTTCACCAAAAAAAAAAGGGACACATGTCCTGCCTCCAACCCTGAGCTGCAGGACACAGTGAAACTGTGCAATGCAAAAGTCCCCATGGCACACTATTAATTACGGGAGGTTGTGTTGCCAGCTCACAGCCCCTGGACCATTAAAGTACTGGCAGTTCCGGTCCCTCATCTCCTGTGCCTCCTGGCGGCTGCTTCCACCCCCTAATGGCTGTAGTCCTGCCATCTGTGTGGCATCAGCACGCCAGCCCCCCAACACCACCTCACCATTGCTGGAGTCAATGCGGTCCTCATAGTTAGGTGGTGTGTAGCCTGGCGATCACGGCGTCTTAGAAAATTATGGAGCACACAACAGGCCATAACTACAAGGTCAATAGATTCCAGTTTCATATTAATGGCCGTGTGGAAAATGCGGAAACGGCTAGCCATAATGCCAAAGGTATTCTCCACCACTCGCCGTGCCCGGGAAAGCCGATAGTTGAAAATTCGTTGGTTGCCATTGAGATGCCTCTGGGGATATGGCTTCATCAAATTTGGATGTAGTGGGAAGGCCTCATCCGCCAGGAACACAAAGTTCATGTTTCCACAGGTGCGATTTGTGTGAGGCAAATTGAGACGGCCAGTTTTCAGTTTTTGGCCAAACGACGATTGGTCAAAAACCCCGCCATCAGAAACCCTCCCATTTGTGCCCACTGACACCGGCACAAATTCATAATTAGCGTTCACCACTGCCATCAAAACAATACTAAAATAGGATTTATAATTATAAAAAAAAGAGCCACTGTTGTGTGGTTGTGTGATCCTAACATGTTTCCCATCTATGGCACCACCACAGTTTGGAAATTGCCACTTCTGGCTGAATTCTGCGGCAGTGGCCAGCCATTCTTCAGGGTTTTGGGGCAACCGCATGTAAGTAGGAGCTAGAGCCCGCAGTATAGCCTCACATGTCTCCGGGATGAGTTGGCTAAGGAGGGGCCGTGAGATAGCAGACGAGTACTCCAAGTCCTGCATGGTGCGACCTGTTGCGAGAAAGCGCAGTGTGGCGGCCAACCTCTCCTCCGCAGGCACTGCTGGACGCATTACAGTATCCTGGCGTCTGATGACCGGGCACACTGCTGCCAACAAGATTTGAAAGGTCTCATCTGTCATCCGGAGGAAATTTTGGAAGTCACGTGGGAAGTCGTCCCGAAGTTGGTGCAGAAGGCGAATGTGTGAATGCTGATTGCGCTGCTGCAGCCACTCCCAGGCCCAGATGCGTCGTGGTCTCCTCCTGCGTCTCTCCACCCTCTCCTCTTCCTCACGTGCTGCCTGCACCAGTAAAGCAGCACCCACCACGGCACGCTCATCTGGATTCATGCTGTTTTGAGGCAAAATTATGTTTACAACGGTGCCTACGCACAAAGGTGCTTTGACTACAATGTGAACATCAAAAAAGGAACCACTAAGGAGCATGACATTGGCGAAATATCTACAGGTGCACTACACATGTGGAAATGATGGACTAAAACCCCACAACACATACAGTATCAATGAAGGTGTTGAGGAAGGCCACATGTTTTTACACGGCTAAATGCCTTGCACAACAAAATCCAATACACAAAAAGCCCTACACACACATGTACATCACAACCAACATCACACTTCCTACAGCATTACCAACGCAAATACCATAAACAGCAGACACATGGAGGACCATATGTATGGGAAAAGCAACAGTACAGACACACAATAATAACTCACATGCAGTGGTCGCTGAGATGGGTGTAACCCCAATGTCAAGGCACCGAAAATAAGACCTTTGTCCAGATGACTTCAATGCAACAAGGTAATGCTTCAGGCCTTGTATTTTGCTATATAACGAAACATTTAAAATAAAAATTAAATCAAAGAACCATCAGGGAAACAGCAGAGGGGGGTCAAAAACAAAAAACCCGTCATATCTCTTTGGACAACGCTATAGTGACCCCCATTCACAATGTTTCACATGCGGAATCTCCAAGTACATACCGGCAGCAACTCCGCAGCAAAGACATTGTGCATCTCCAGGAAACTCTATATATACAAGCCCGAGCCAATGACAAGGCGAGACGTCCCCCAAACAGGCGCGTGTCTCCTCCACGCTAAACCACACACCCACACGATGTTACGCCCTCCAAACAGGCGTGGTGAACCATTGTGCCACACACAACGCCGGGGCTATGTTCCACGGCAGGCGTGGCTGAAACCGCAGGACCACACCCAGCGCAGCCGTTACGTCCTATACCAGGCGTGGCAATTGCGATTTATATGCATATCGCACCTGTCATATAGTCCAACAGCTGTCGGATCAATTCGGATAAATAGTGCATTGTGAACATGTGTGTTGGACCTGCTCTTTTGTGTGTCCCTTGACACAAGTGTGAGTGAGAGCAGCCAGGCAGCCAGCATCTTTTTGGCTTTGCAAAGTCTTACAGTCTACACACTGTCACCATTTCAAAACCATCCAGACTTACCTCTAAGAAGGGATCTTAGATGAATGATGAGTACAATCTCTTATTCATTAAGTGATCACTTTATTAGTCATAATTCATTTAATTCATAAAAAATGTTAAAATAATTACATAAAAAAGTACCCAAATAACTACAAATAATTCATAACCAGGTCCAGGACTAAGATTATTATGTAAACATTTATACAGTATTCATCATTTAATATAATAGCCAGTGATACCAGGTAACAGAGGGACACTATTTAATTGTCACTAAGTGACTGCACGCTTTTTTTTATATGATCCTGTGGCTCTAATACTCATACTATGCACTGTGCACATGTGTGCTAGCAACCCCTTGACTCAGGTTACATGTGCAAAGCACCACCTCCGTGCTTTAACTATAGTTGTCCCCTCTTATCTCACATACCTGGTACATAAACTGCCTGTGGCCTCGGTCCTGGCACCCCCACCGCCAACGTACGTTTCGTGTACTATTCTTCCTCAGGGCGCCCTGAGGAAGAATAGTACACGAAACGTACGTTGGCGGTGGGGGTGCCAGGACCGAGGCCACAGGCAGTTTATGTACCTTGCTTAAGGCTTATGTCTTGCTTAAGGCTTTTCAAACCACCTACAATTTTAGCAATCACTCCATTAGCACACAAGTAGTGAGTGTTGTGTTATTGGCACAAGCTGGAAGGCCCTGTCAGGGAATTTGCTAGGACATCAGGCACAATGTGGGTTAGTGACAATACATGTAACTTGATCCTTTATGTCAAAATTGTCACCAAAAGTGTAATGGCATGTTTGCTCATGTGTTCTTCCTTTCAACATGTAGGATCCGCTTGAAGGTCCCTCTTCAGGGTCTGTGTTGGAGTCTCCTGAGCAGCCACCATCTCTGCCCAATGAAGAGGGTGCGTCAGCGGCCAGCCGTCCCCCTATGTCATTTTCACGCCCCCGGGGCCGCCCACGCAATCCACCACCGGCCTCAGGAAGTGACCTGCTGTCACTGGCAGAGCAGGTGTTGACCCAGCAGGTGCGTGAGCCCCAATGCCCCTTTGCTGCGGTGGTGGGTCCAACTTTTTCCACCGAGCAAAGGGAGCATCACTGGCTATTATATTAAATGATGAATACTGTATAAATGTTTACATAATAATCTTAGTCCTGGACCTGGTTATGAATTATTTGTAGTTATTTGGGTACTTTTTTATGTAATTATTTTAACATTTTTTATGAATTAAATGAATTATGACTAATAAAGTGATCACTTAATGAATAAGAGATTGTACTCATCATTCATCTAAGATCCCTTCTTAGAGGGAAGTCTGGGTGGTTTTGAAATGGTGATTGTGTAAAGGTGAGACATAATAATTGGTGGACTATTGAGGTAATAGTCTACACACTGTGTTTGATAAAGGCAAGGTATGTTCACATCATTAGATGAGATTGAGCCATCTAAACTTCAGGTTATTATATGGGACTCCAGGCACACATTTTGGATTGTCACTGTCACAACAGCACACATCCAAGTGACTTGAGCAACATTGTTGGTCTAAGCAAGTGTGGTGTTGTGTTATTGAGCTGGGGCTTTTCACATTGATCATGCCAGGTGACTTATCATCCTGTGGATGTTAGTTTACACATGGTTTTGACCATGTGCCACAGTGATTTGGACTGATTGTATTTATTATTTGTTTTGCAGATGCCCCGGCCAAATAGGGAGTACATAAGTGCCTTGATTCAGGCCTACAGGGAGAACCCCTGCCTGTGGCAATCTCGATCGTTGGAGTACACTAACAGGGCCCTCCGCAAGGCGGCCTATGAGAGGCTCCTGGTGGTCGCCCGCCAATACCTGCCAGGGCAAGAACTGGACATTGAGTACGTGAAAAAGAAGATCCAGCACTTAAAAACAGTATTCGGGAAAGAAAACAAAAAGGTCGTGCAGTCACGGCGGTCGGGCATGGCAGCGGCGGATGTGTACAGACCCACATTGTGGTATTATGACCAGCTCCTTTTCACCTTGGAGCAGCAGGAGCCACGGCCACCCATGGATAGCGAGGACTTCGCCCAGCCACAACAGGGCAATGTTGTGGATGCCGTAGAGGGGGAAAATGTAAGTCGGTCACCTAGCCCAATCATAAAAAAATGCTCACAGCATACACATTATTGCAAACAATCATATCCATGTTTAAAAGGTAGAGAAGGCAACAATAGACCCGATTGGCCTCCTTTTTTTTATATGATCCTGTGGCTCTAATACTCATACTATGCACTGTGCACATGTGTGCTAGCAACCCCTTGACTCAGGTTACATGTGCAAAGCACCACCTCCGTGCTTTAACTATAGTTGTCCCCTCTTATCTCACATACCTGGTACATAAACTGCCTGTGGCCTCGGTCCTGGCACCCCCACCGCCAACGTACGTTTCGTGTACTATTCTTCCTCAGGGCGCCCTGAGGAAGAATAGTACACGAAACGTACGTTGGCGGTGGGGGTGCCAGGACCGAGGCCACAGGCAGTTTATGTACCTTGCTTAAGGCTTATGTCTTGCTTAAGGCTTTTCAAACCACCTACAATTTTAGCAATCACTCCATTAGCACACAAGTAGTGAGTGTTGTGTTATTGGCACAAGCTGGAAGGCCCTGTCAGGGAATTTGCTAGGACATCAGGCACAATGTGGGTTAGTGACAATACATGTAACTTGATCCTTTATGTCAAAATTGTCACCAAAAGTGTAATGGCATGTTTGCTCATGTGTTCTTCCTTTCAACATGTAGGATCCGCTTGAAGGTCCCTCTTCAGGGTCTGTGTTGGAGTCTCCTGAGCAGCCACCATCTCTGCCCAATGAAGAGGGTGCGTCAGCGGCCAGCCGTCCCCCTATGTCATTTTCACGCCCCCGGGGCCGCCCACGCAATCCACCACCGGCCTCAGGAAGTGACCTGCTGTCACTGGCAGAGCAGGTGTTGACCCAGCAGGTGCGTGAGCCCCAATGCCCCTTTGCTGCGGTGGTGGGTCCAACTTTTTCCACCGAGCAAAGGGAGCATTGTGAGAGAGTCATCCTGCTGGTAATGGACCAGGCCCGGTTGGGGAATCTCACGGCCGATTCCACCTTCCCTGCACCCGTTCCACAGCCACCAGCCAACCCACCCGCCTGGCAGTACATGGGCCCTCCTCCACATGTTATGCAACCACCAACATCTGGGCAAGCCCAGCACTTGCCTAGCCGAGGGGCTTGGAACCCACCTCAGCGGCCGGACAACCGCTTCAACCCGGAAGGGGATTATTTTTTAAAGCCCCATTATGAGGACGTATAGTTTTTTTTTTGGGTGTCTAGTTTCCCGGGTTTGGGGATGTTTTATGTTGATGTTAATTTGCCATTATCCACCCGGCACGTTTTTTTTTTGGGACCTTAGTGCAACACTGGAACTTTTGTTTATGTTGACGAAATAGTCATACTATTTTATTTTGCACATTCTTGTAAACGGAGATTCCGGCATTTATTTGAATTTAAATATACTTTATATTCAGACACCTTAAATATGTTGTCCCTGATTTTGCCATTGTGGTTGCAAGTTGACTTAAAAATGTTTGACGCTGACCATCTATAGTAGGCCACATGCTGGATCTAGCAACACGTACATATGTAGAGGGCAATTCTACTTAAACCTTTTGTATGCAGCAGTAGCCTTCACTACTTAGTGGTGTACCCACAAGGCCGCAGAGGTGTCCTTACCATCATTGTATGTTGTGCAAAAATGGGCCAATATTAATGGTGGCAGGAGTAAACAGCTGGCAGATCTCAAAGGCTACATCAACATTTATGGTTGATGGTGTAACAGCATTTCCAAAATTCTATTATCACTTTCCCAAAAAAGGTTGGGTGTTTGTTTGGTCGACAGACGGCATGCTCACAATGTGCACCTTGTGTTACAACATGTGTTATGGACCCCTTCCTCTGCCTCAACCAGTTGAGGCAATGATTTGGCCATGATGCCCTTAAAGACCAGCATAAACCCACCATAATATTGAAATAATTGTGTCCATACAGAAACGCACTGACTTACAGATTTGGTTAGACATGTAATTGGTTGTTTAAAAGGGTCAATACCGAGCACAACAAGTACGCATTTGTGTTTCAGTGTAGGAAGAACCACAACTTGCTTGGGAGTCTCCAAATGTTGGAGAATATAAGAAAAGAGCCCAACATGGTAGCCACAACACAATCCCTATGGTCCAAATGTTGGACACTATAAGAAAAGAGCCCAACAGGGGCAAAAAAAAAAAAACAAAGAATGACAACATGGCAGAACAGTTTTTCGTATCCAACATGCGCAACACTCCTTCATGTCCGCATGGAGCGTTAGAGGGTCCCATTCCCTCACCCTTATGGGAGCCCACCATCTTGTTGCTGGCACCCAGCCAGCATGTAAAGTAGGCGGCCCAGCTCTTGCAGATGTTGGTCAATGGCCGACTGCAGCTGTTGTAGGAAGTGGAACTGTGTCTCCAAATCTTCCACGACAGTAGGGACACCTGTATGTTGATGAAGAACACTTTTACTGTGGGAACGTACATGGTTTTATTTACAACTTAATAATCAATATATGCTACTTACGCTCTTGCTCCACACCCTCACCACTATCAGGGGTGGATGGGGATGCACTCAGACTCCAACCAGCTGACCCTGCACGTTCACCATCTGCACAAACATTTATGAAAACATATAAGTTAGACCCTTGCAAACAAAACTCTGTCGATTAACACAATAATAACTCCAGTATGCAGGGTGTTTTCCCCATCAATACACACTTACCACCATAGTCAGTGAAGTCTGGGGCCCTATCCTCCTCAGCCCTCGCCTCCTCCACAGGGCCTGTTGGGGCCCGCACAGCATCCTCTGCTGGCTCTGGGGACATGTCCACCCCTGGGCTGGGCACAGAGCTGGAAATGCTTGGAGGTGGTGTAACGGGCGGGCTGGGGCTCTGTGGCCAGATAATGTGGCCTGTTGGCAAAAGAGGGCCCGGGCTGGACGGTGGGCCATCATCCCTCCAAGCCAATTCCTCTTCCTCCGAAGCCTCCTGTGTCGAGGGTGGTGATGGCAGGTCGCTATCTGTGTGCAGCCAGTCCTCCCATGATGCTGCATCAGCCACCTCCTCCTCTTCATTGCTGGTGCCCGAGGGTGTCCCTGCTGGCTGCTGTAGGTGTGGGATCTGGGGGCCAACTGCAGGTGGGCCAGGGTGTTGATCATCCTCGGAAGAAGATTCCTCGGCATCTGGGTTTGAAAGCACAAGGTCAAAGTTTGTAACAGAAAGGTTTTACACATTGTGGTGGGAAATTTTCATTGTGTGCCTATTGTCTTTAGCCCATTTAAAAAAATGCAACAACGTCAGGTTGGATGCATAGACTCATGTTGTATGCATGTAATGTGTGTGGGACATAAAATTATTGTTTACACGAGGGACACTACACTGGCAAGATATGTTGGCTTGTTTAATTAAAAAACAACACATGCTCAATGTATGTGTTTGGTATTCTGAGTGGACACATTAGCCAATGTGGGTTGCTCCATGGCTGCATTGACCTAAATTTGAAGTAATATTGTAGGTAGGGGTGCAACCTCAGGCTGGGTGTTAATTCTCCCCTGTGTAGGGTGCAACATCTGTGTGCCATTGTGGCATGTGTGGCCTTTAGATGGTACCTATTTAGTGTATGATGTTAGGTAATATGTCGGGTTGTCTTTTCTAATTTCACACAAGGATGTTGCCTAAGCCAATTTGTCCCATGAAACATCAAAATGCAGGGCTTTGATATAGCGACCCATCCAGCCCTATTGCAATTGTGCCAAATTGGATGGCCAGTAAATGTCATCCAAGTTTACACAATCCAAATGTGTAATTTTTTAAAATGCAGGCTACAATACGAGGATGGACAAAACTTTGCCACACCCTAAACCAGCATGACACATTTCCGGATTCAAAATGGCTACCATTTATTGGGCTGTCAATATGGTAGTTTGGCCATAGGCCAGCATGTGGCCATATTTGGAGCCAAGGCTGTTGGATTTCTAGGGCACACCATCGCCTTTCCAAAGTTTTTTTTTTCGAAAAATGCATAACATGGGGCCCTATGGAGCAGCTTCAGAGAAGACATTGGCTGTGTCCTTGTCCCCGATTTGGAGGAACAGACCCTGGTCAGTACGTTCAAAGTTGGCCAAACTGGAATGTCAGTGTTTATAAAATTAGCTAAAGGTTGCCAGAACTGTGACCGAGCACCCGCCATTTGCCAGGGCCTCACGGTTTATGAAGACGTCTGCCACTGCAGTACAGCACCTGTGGTGCGGTCACAGTCACGTTAACACAGTTTACCATCGTTTCGACAGCGGATATGTGACTGTGACATCAACGCAGGTCCTGTCCACATGAACAACATCTCTGGCAAATACATGATGCCCCAGCAACCGGAAGGGCTTTCGTGAACACCTGAGAACCCACATATTTAAGTTAGCAAAGCAGGACAACAGGGAAAAGGCGGACAAGTAATGGGGGACATGAGGTGCCCACACACGGAAGAAGAGGGGTGAACACAGGGGACTTGAGGGTATCACACACAGGGCTGAACATGGGTGGCCAAGAGGTGTGAGGAGGGGGCAACACAGGGGTGATGAGGGGGTGCACCAGGGGAGAACAGCTGGGACAGTCACATCAACTGATCCTGGGGAATGTCGGATGTGATGGATGTTTTGGATCCAACTGCAGGGATCAGTTTGATCCAATGCAGGCTGATTTATATTGGTCAGCCTCATTGATTTCGATATTGAAGTGTGTAAGTAGCCTTATCCAATAATATAGTGAGGTTACGCCTGAGTCCAGCGTCCCAATTTGTGCTGGCCAGGAGTTTGGCCTATTCGTGTTAGTGTGCACACCACCAGGTGACACATTCTTGCCACATCCACATGGTGGGTCCAAACACAGTTTACAAATGTTGTTTGAGGAGCATTCTTTAGGGATTGGTCCTTGGACAAATGTATGTGAATTCCCAGTGTGGCCAACAATTTCTTATACTGCCAGGTTTTATGCAGCATGGCAAGGGGAGGGAGTGTACAGTCCCCTGGACTATATGTCACCTGTACTCCCCAGTCCATCCCCTTGCCATGCTGCCTGTCACCTGCATTGAATTTCTTTACAACTGCACACTGAAACTTGTCACTAATTTTAGGTCATGAGTTACATTTGGATGGACAGCTTTTATGAGGTTGGACGACCAGGCCGGAGTGTTGGCCCTGCATCCAAATTAGGCAGAATATATGGTAAGACATTGGTGGGGACAGGCCGGGGAACACACTATCCTTTGAATCTGTTGTGAGACATTGCTGTGTATTTTGATACATGTACATGTGCAGGTGTGTGTTTGGCCTGAACATTTACTCACCACGCAGCCTGGCAATCCGGGCACGGATGTCCACAATGCGGCCCGGGGTCTTATATTTAAGATCAGCGATCTTGTGCTGGATCGCCTTCACATCCCTCTCCACACACAGCTGGTGGCGCAGGGCCCGCTGAATCTTCAGCATAGTGCTGCGGTTGCGCAGCCTCGGATGCCGGTGGGGGTGGTGCCCCAATAATCTAATCGATCGCAATGATCAATTAAGATCATGAGCTCCGCCATCCCCCACGTGGCAGCGCGGCGTGTTGCGGCCATGACTGAGCTGCAATGGGCATGGGAGGAGCTAGCACCTTGCAGGCGGAATGAAACTGAAACCAACTTAATTCCGTCAAGACCGCCCCTTGCGTGACATAACAAAACTTAAAGGCGACCTACGCGGCGTAACAGAGCCATAACCACTTCTTGTGTCACCTACGGGACAATATCCCATGGGCGTGACGTAGCGCCGCGTTGTGTGCCGCGTCCGGCAATCTTGTTTGGGTGTAGGAAAAGGTGGACACTATAGCAAGCTCATGTACCACGCAGGTTCTATTATCAGGTTGACGCACTTGTGGGTGCACAGTTCTACATGAGAAATAGTGCAGCCGACGCCTATGTGTGGTGCTGAAGACAGCTCTTCAAAAATGGCGCCCTGTGAGGACAGCCAATGGGAACGCATCATCCTCCACCAATGCGAGCTAGTGTCGAAGCAGCCAATCCGAAACCATTAAGGTTCACGAATCACAACTGAGGAGGCGACACAATGAGAAATTCCTGCCACGCCTACGTGCTAGATTTAGCCATCGCGCAGTTCCTAAACGTGTGTACGATATCGGTTGTTTAGACACGTCGATTCTGTTTATCTAATGAGTCGACATCGTCAGATATGAGGTCCGGGGCTCAGATCTTGATCTTGCGATTTGATCAGGTATCGTTCGTCGTATCTTGCCGTCACACGCACAGACATCGTCCAAGCGATGTTTAATCTGGCGCGTTCAAGCGATATCTTTCAAGATATCTTAGCGTGTGACGGCCGCCTGAGATTCATTCAGAGACCAGAGATCAGCCTGAGAGCATGTGGACTGAGAGCAGCCTGAGTGCAGAGCAGTCCAAGGCTCTGTGTATGGAATGACGGGAGCATGCTAGCTCCATGCCGGTGCCTAGGTCCGGGGTCGTGACAGCACCTGGAGGGGGAAGCCGTGGCTGACCCGGTGGACGCTAGACCGGACGTGGTTCACCTCACGTCCGGAAAGGAGCCTGTGGGGATGCCTGGTGGAACCTGTGACACAGGTAGCGAGACCCGGATCCGTGCCCGGTAAGAAAAGCAGTTCCTGAAGGATTGTGTGAACTGTGCACCTTGTGTGTAAATCATGCTAGGCGAGTGTAGCCGCCTTTAGGTCCAGTGAAGGACCTGTTGAACCTTATAAGTACTGTATGGCTTTTTAAAAGACCCAGCGAGTGAATGTAGCCCTATAGGGGCCGATGTATGAAGTGTGCCAGGCGGGCATAGACCGCTTTTGGGTCCGAGTCAGAGCACTCAGTTAAAGGACCTGATGAACCGGAATGTATGTAGCCCTTCGGGAGGCGAATGTATGTAGCCCTTCGGGAGGCGATTTTATGTAGTGTGCCAGGCGGGCATAGACCGCCTTTGGGTCCGAGTCGGAGTACTCAGTTAAAGGACCTGATGAACCGGAATGTGTGTACGAGAGGTCAGAAGCAGGGGTTAGAAGGGCTCCCGTACTGGGTAACGTGTGGTTCACCCCACGGGTTACTAGGGTTTGCCAATCCCTGTTCTGAACCCAGAAGAGCCACAGTCCATGGATGTGTATGATGGGCTGTGAGCGAGTGAAAGGACATGTGTGGTCCATGGTGGCTTATAGGATGGATCACATATTGTATGTAAGAACCCGGTCAGGCTGGAGTCCTGATTCCGGGGTAGTATGAAGCTGGGGAAATAGAGCCAGGCGGCTGGTTCCGCCATTGGGACCCATGGGGCCCGTTGATATGGTACTTGATGTTAAATGTATGTGAAATGTATATAGGCCGGAGGCCGTAGCCACCACGGGAGCTGTTAGTAGAGCTCCAATGGGGACAGAGGGATGGTTACAGGTCCCGGGTTACAATAAGTGTTATGTGATGTTATATGTAAATGTATAGTGTATTTATGTAAAGTGTTTATAATCAATGGGATATGTGTCAAACATGCTACCCAGGTTATGTTATTAATATGTGAAAAATAAACGGGTAGACATTGGTTAACTTATAAACACGTGTTGTTGTCGTTCTGCAAGCGGGTTCCCCGGTTGCTACCTCACAGGGGGAAGACTATGAATTCAGTTTTGTCCCTGTTGAGTTTAAGGAAGCGAGCAGAGAAAAAGGATGAAATGGCGGAAAGGCATTGTGGGATTTTGGAGAGTAGGGAGGTGATGTCGGGGCCGACAAGAATGGTACCTTTACACGCCGCCACAACAGGATGGATACCAACGGCAACTTCACGTGCACGAGCACGGCCAAACGGTTACAAACGGTAATCGCATCTCCTTTACACGCCGCCACAAGGTGCGCTACGCTACGCTACATCTACAGCTAGCTACATCGCCGGATGTCGCAAGTAGCCGTCTGTAGCTCAGCGTACCTCATTTACACACCGCAATAACAAGCTAATATGGGCGGACCTGGGCCAGGAGGGACAGCACATAGGCGTGCCACAATTGTGGATTACGAGACGTCCGTACGCTGATAGGACAAAGCAATAATACCATGATTGGCCAGCCAGCGCAGGAGGCTGATTAATACATGACGCTCGAGCAATTGCGTAGTGTGACTGGTCAGCTTCTTAAATATGCCGCCCTGTGCAGCGACAACCAATCGCAACGAAGGAGCTTCCTCCAATGATCGCTGAAGGGGCGTGGTATCCCGGAGCCTGGGTCACGCCTTAGCTACATTCCAGCTACATCGCCGGGTGTCCAGAGTTCCCTTCTGTTCCTTCTTTACACGCCGATACAGCTCGCTACAATCGGCGATGTTGCCATATGTTTATGGGCAGTGCACGGATACAGAGGTATCTGTAGCCGGCTGTGTCGTCCCGTCTTCAGACGCCGCTACTACGGGTGATATTGGCGCGACAAGCTACATTTGTAGCCTGTAGCGGGTTGTATCCATCCTGTTGTGGCGGCGTGTAAAGGTACCAGTAGATTTGGGTGTCGTCGGCGTAGAGGTGGTACTGGAGGCCGTGGGATTCAATAAGTTGCCCTAGGCCGAGAGTTTATATGGAGAAAAGTAGTGGTCCCAGGACCGAACCTTGAGGGACTCTGACAGAAAGAGGGTAGGGCGAGGAGGAGGTGTAGAAGTGGGAGACACTGAAGGTGCGGTCTGCTAGGTATGAGGAGATCCAAGAGAGGGCAAGGTGGGTGATGCTGAGGGATTCCAGGATCCGGAGAAGAAGGGAGTGGTCAACCGTGTCGAAGGCAGCAGACAGGTCGAGGAGGATGGAGTAGTGGCGTTTGTTCTTGGCGGTCAGTAGTTCGTTGGTGACTTTGGGTGGAGTGGAGGGGTCGAAAGCCGGACTGTAGGCAGTCGAAGTGGAAGCAGGAGGAGAGGTGAGAGGACAGTTCAAAGTGGACGTGCTGTTCGAGTAGCTTAGAGGCGAATGGGAGAAGAGATATGGGGCGATAGTTGGAGACAGAGGTAGGGTCGAATGAGAGTTTTTTAAGGATGGGTGTGATTAGGGCGTGTTTGAAGGCTGAGGGGAAGGCGCCAGTGGTAAGTGATAGGTTGAAGAGGTGGGTGAGGGCTGGGATGAAAATGGAGTTGTGGTTGGGAATAAGGTGGGATGGGAGCGGGTCATGGGCGCTGGTGGTGAGGTGTGATTTCGACAGTAGGGAGGAGAGTTGGTCTTCAGTTATGGGGGGGAAGTGGCTAATGGAGGAGGAGGGCTGTGTAGGTGAGAGGGGGAGTTGTGGGGATAGTGGGCCAAAGCTGTTTCTGATCTTGTCAATCTTCTCCTTGAAGAAGGTCGCAAAGTCTTCAGCGGAGATGAGGGGAGAGGGGGGAGGAGCGGGCGGGCGGAGTAAGGAGTTGAAAGTTTTGAAGAGCTGTTTGGGGTTGCGGGACAGAGAGGTTATTAGGGATGAGAAGAAGGCTTGCTTGGCAGTAGCAAGTGCCGTCTTGAAGTCAGTGAGGGATTGTTTGAACAGAGCAAAGTGCTCGGGGGTGCAGGACTTTTTCCATCTCCTCTTGGCAACCCTGGACGCCCGTCTTAGGTTTTTAGTGAGGGTCGTATGCCAGGGTTGCCTGTTAGTGAGTGGAGCGTGGAATGTGAGGGGGGCAGCTAGGTCGAGGGCGTTCATTATTGTGGTGTTGTATAGGGTGGTGGCAGTGTCTATGTCACCAGCGGAGGGTATGTCGGTGAGAGGAGGAGGGATTCAGAGAATAAAGGAAGATCAAGATTTCTTAAGTTTTGGCGAGGGTGATCAAGTTTGCGGGGAGGGAGTAGCGTGGCAGGGGAGGAAAGGGAGGAGAAGGTCAAGAGATGGTGGTCAGATAGGGGGAGTTCCGAGGTTGTGAGGTTGAAGAAGGAGCAAAGGCGGTTAAAGATGAGGTCAAGTGTGTGGCCTTGTTCGTGGGTGGGAGAGGAGGACCATTGGGAGAGCCCTGGGGGAGTAGTCAGGGAAAGAAGGTTGGAGGCGGCTGGGCAGGGAGTGTCAATGGGGATACTGAAGTCACCCATGATGATGGTGGGGATGTCAGCAGAGAGGAAGTGAAGTAGCCAGGTGGTGAAGTGGTCAAGGAAGGAGGCGATGGGTCCAGGGGGGGCGGTAGATGATGGTTAGCTGGAGGTTGCAGGGGGAAAAGATTCGGACTGAGTGGGCTTTGAAGGAGGGGACAGTGACGGAGGGGGGCGGGGGAATAGGGCTGAAGGTGCAGGAGTTGGACAAGAGTATGTCGACACCACCGCCATATTTGCCAGAGGGACGGGGGGTGTGGGACAGGCTGAGGCCGCCGTACAATAGTGCAGCAGGGGAGGACGTGTCGGAGGGGGTGAGCCAGGTCTCAGTGATGCCAAGTAATGATAATTTCTTGGAGATAAAGAGTTTGTGGATGTCTGGGAGTCTATTGCACACTGAGCGGGCATTCCAGAGTGCGCCGGGTAGAACAGCGGGGGTGGGGGGGCAGGGGTTGGGGGAATAGGTCTAAGGTTGGTGGGGTTGCGAGGGTTAGTGATGGTGAGGTTGCAAGGGTTGGCGATGGGTCGTGTGTGTGGGATGAAGATGGTTGTGGGGATGTGGTGTGGGGGGCCAGGATTGGCGGACATGTCCCCTCCAAGGAGGAGGAGTAGGCAGAGGGTTAGCAGGTGGGAGCAGGAGAGCTTACGTGGCGGGCGTGTTTGTTTGGTGATTGAGGATTGAAAGTGAATGAATAGGTCAGAGAAGTGGGTGAGGTGGTTAGGCAGGATGGAGGATGAGAGCAGTATTTCGTTGCTGGGAGGGGGGATAAGTGGGGGTAGTAGGAAGTGGAGAAGGATGGGAGCGAGAGTGAGGAGTAGCGGGAACATTGTGTACAGTGAGCAGGGAGTGTGGCGGCAGGGGTCAGAAGGAGAGGGGGAAGGTTGTGGTGGTGGATGAATGGTCATCAGTGGGGAGCGGTCCCAGAATGGGGAGTTGGCTGGGGATAAGATGCAATACAGGGGGTCGGATGAGGGGGCTGGATGGGGCAGTTGGGGGGATCAGTCAGGAAGTCTGGGGTTGTCTGTGGCGGCTGCGGGGTCATGGTGAAGCAGTCGGGGTCAGGTGGGGCAGTCGGGGGTCAGGTGAGGCAGCCGGGGAGATGAGATGCGGCACAGAATGAGATGAGATGTGGCACAGGATGAGATGAGGTGCGGCACAGGATGAGATGAGATGAAATGCGGCACAGGATGAGATGAAATGCGGCACAGGATGAGCTGAGATGCGGCACAGGATGTGCTGAGATGAAGCACAGGATGAGTTGAGATGAGGCACAGGATGAGATGAGATGCGGGACTACTTATCTGTAGTGTATTATCAATGCTCAGGGTTTTTGCATGTACCTGTCACACCCATGTAGTGCTTATAGTGTGTTTTTTCTTTGTCCTAGAAATTAGAGCCTTGGTCCTATGAGAAATAAAACCATATGCCTTGCTGATGTTTCCGTGTGTTTTATATCTTAGCCATATCAATTTATGTATAAGCTGAACTTAAAATGGTTTTAGTGGCACATCCAAAACATTGACTTCTACTGTGATTATGCTGCTCTATGTTATTATCTAGTCATTATTCTATATACATCTATGCAAGGAGGTAACATGGCCAGTACAGAAGGATGTAAGCCAAGCTAAACAGCACTATTGGATATGCAATGAAGCCAAAATAGAAAGTGAATTTTCAGATAGTGGAGATAACTAAAATACCGAAACACCTTTAATGGTACCTTTACACGCCGCCACCGAAAGGTAGAAACGGCAGGTATCGGAGACAATTGTATCTTTTACCTTCAAAACACCGCGAAGTGGCGGCATGTAATTCAGATTGCACCTTCCTGTCTCTTTGGATACCTGTCTTTCAGCCATGCTGAAAAACAAGCAGGTATAACCCCTATGGTGGTGGTGTGTAATTGGGGCACAGGCACGGTATTTGAGCTACCTGGGGCGTGCTAAGCGTCATGTATACCACGCCCCATCAGGTATCATTGGTGGGAACTACTGTGTACCCATTGGCTGTCCCTGCACAGGGCGGCATATTTAACGAGCTGACCAGTCACACTCCAGATTTGCAATGGCGTTATGTATTAGCCAGCCTTCCTGCGCTGGCTGGCCAATCATGATGCTATTGCATTGTCCAATCACTGTACAAGCGTCGCGTAATACACAACTCTGTCACGCTTATGTAGCTACGGAGCACAATATGTACGCCCATATTCCCTTGTGGTAGCGGCGTGTAAATCAGGGAAGGTGCTCCACAGAAGGTAACCTGCGGCACCTGTCGGCACTTCCGGGGGACAAAAATACCTTCTGTGGAGCACCTTGTGGCGCAGAGGTGTAACTAGGTTTTCTGGCACCCGGGGCAAGGATTTATTTTGGCGCCCACCCCCCATCACACTCGCCTTATTTGATGAGGCATAGTGTATATATACCTGAGGTATATATATGTATACATCAGGCAGGCACACACACTATGAGGTGTATATATGTATACATCAGGCAGGCACACTATGAGGTATATATATGTATACATCAGGCAGGCACACACAGTATGAGGTGTATATATCATATATACACCTCCTAGTGTGTGTGCCTGCCTGATGTATACATATATATACCTCATAGTGTGTGTGCCTGCCTGATGTATACATATATATACCTCATAGTGTGTGTGCCTGCCTGATGTATACATATATATACCTCATAGTGTGTGCCTGCCTGATGTATACATATATATACCTCAGGTATATATATGTATACATCAGGCAGGCACACTGTGAGGTATATATATGTATACATCACCAGGCAGGCACACACACTATGAGGTATATATATGTATACATCAGGCAGGCACACACACTATGAGGTGTATATATCATATATACACCTCCTAGTGTGTGCCTGCCTGATGTATACATATATATACCTCATAGTGTGTGCCTGCCTGATGTATACATATATATACCTCATAGTGTGTGTGCCTGCCTGATGTATACATATATATACCTCATAGTGTGTGTGCCTGCCTGGTGATGTATACATATATATACCTCAGGTATATATATGTATACATCAGGCAGGCACACTGTGAGGTATATATATGTATACATCACCAGGCAGGCACACACACTATGAGGTATATATATGTATACATCAGGCAGGCACACACACTATGAGGTGTATATATCATATATATCATATATCATATATACACCTCATAGTGTGTGTGCCTGCCTGATGTATACATATATATACCTCATAGTGTGCCTGCCTGATGTATACATATATACCTCAGGTATATATATGTATACATCAGGCAGGCACACTATGAGGTATATATGTATACATCAGGCAGGCACACTATGAGGTGTATATATGTATACATCACCAGGCAGGCACATACTATGAGGTATAATATTATACCTCATAGTGTGTGCCAGCGCCTGATGTATACATATATATACACACCTTATAACTCCCAGGACAGGCAGCCACCCACAAACCCCCCCAACCCCCCCCCCCCCCCACCGCCTGTTTAGGTCACTTTATTACCGGACGACTCAGTCTGAGTCAGGAGGAGGCAGGCCACACAGCAGCTCCTCGGCACTTCTTCCCCTCTCCGTCCCAGACTGTGCGGCGCGCCGGGTGACGTCAGCCGCAGCGCGACGTGACCTGGGGGGGGGGGTTGTGCACACACAGCTCCGCGGCCGACTCGTGCACAATATGCGGCGAGGAGGAGATTAGTTCCGGCGGCGGCACTGCAGTGCCACCGCCGGACGCCTGTCACCTGATGATGGCACCGGCGCCCCCCACTGAGTGGCGCCCGGTGCAAGAGGTCCGGCTGCACCCCCTGGATACGCCCCTGTTGTGGCGGCATGTATTTGCGGCATCAGGATACCGTTAGCAACCGTTGAAAACGCGCGCGTGCATGTGCGGTGCCTACCTGTTGCTACCCTCGGTAGCGGCGTGTAAAGGTACCATTAGGTATAAATACAAGGAACACCGATAGATAAGCCAAATTAAAGGCAGCACAAAATACCATAGATAGAAAGAACCCTTTTTAATTTTTTTATTTTTCTCAGTAAGTTTACTGTTGAGCAACCACTAATACTACAGAGTGGCAACATTTATTTAAGTAGACAATATAGGAAATGTGTATATAGAAATAATATGGACATAGACAATAACTAATCTACTATATAATTGTCTAAGGGTTTTTTGAGTGTGTCTGAAACCGAAATCGCACGCCACACAGAGGCAGCTAATTGGCCGCCGCTGACGCTGGTCATCTCCCGGCTAGCTCGCCGCTGACTGGAGCTCAGCCGCGGCACAGAGATCAGCGGCTCGCCAGCCGGGAAATGACCGGCTGGCGAGTGGTCATCTCCCGGCTGGCGAGCCGCGGACTTCTGTGCCGCAGGTAGCCCCGGCTGAGCTCCGGTTAGCGGCTTACCAGCCAGGAGACGACCGGCTAACGCCGGTCGTCTCCCGGCTGGCTTGCGCGCGCTGGGTCCACTGTTTGCCGGACCGTGCATACTGCCGGGCTGCAAATTGGCGCGAAATTCGAATGTTCAGCATGCACTATTTGCATACTATGAGCTCATTGGCCGCCGCCAAAGTTTACTTCTGTCTACTAGATCTGTCAGTCAGCGTGACGTTTTTCACTCCTCTCTACAAGGGTCTCAGTCAGTGTGACGTTCTTCACTGCGGTCTGCAAGGCTGTCAGTCAGTGAGACGAACTTCATTCCTATCTACAAGGCTGTCAGTGTAATGTCCTGTACTCCTGTCTACAAGGCTGTTAGTCAGTGTGACAAACTTCCATCCTGTCTACAACTGTCAGTCAGTGTGACATCCTTCATTCCTTTCTACAAGGCTGTCAGTTCGTGTGACGTCCTTCATTCCTGTCTACAAGGTATGTCAGTCAGTGTGTTGTCCTTCACTCCTGACTACAAGGCTGTCAGTCAAAGTGTGATGAAGTTTATTTCTGTCTACTAGGTCAGTCGGTGTGATGTCCTTCACTCCTTTGTACAAGGCTGTCAGTGTGACGTTTTTAACTCCTGTCTACAAGGCTGTCAGTGAGGGTACCTTTACACGCCGCTACGGCAGGATGGATGCATCCCGCTACAGGCTACAAATGTAGCTTGTAGCGCCAATATAGCCCGTCGTAGCGGCGTCTGAAGACGTGACGATACAGCCGGCAACAGATACATCTGTTTATGACCTCTGCTCGAAAACAGAGCTACAAAGCCGATGGTAGCAAGATGCATCGGCGTGTAAAGAAGTTACGGAAGGGAACTCTGGACACCCTGCGATGTAGCCGCAATGTAGCTAAGGCGTGACCCTGGCTCCGTGTTACCGCGCCCCATCTGCGATCATTGGAGGAAGCTCCTGCGTTGCGATTGGTAGTCGCTGCATAGGGCGGCATATTTAAGGAGCTGACGAGTCACACTACACAATCGCTCGAGCGTGCTGTATTACTCAGCCTCCCGCGATGCCTGCCCAATCATGATGTTCCTGCTTTGTCCTATCAGCTACGGACGGCTCGTACTCCTCAATTGTGGCACGCCTAGGTGTTGTCCCTGCTGCACCAGGTCCGCCCAAAGTAGCTTGTTGAAGCGGTGTGTAAATGAGCTACAGATGGCTACTTGAGACACCCGGCGATGTATCTAGCTATAGATGTAGCGTAGCGTAGCGCACCTTATGGCGGCGTGTAAAGAGGGTGCGTTTCCCGTTTGTAACCGTTTGAGCGTGCTCGTGCAGGTGAAGTAGCGGGATGCATCCATCCTGCCGTGGCGGCGTGTAAAGGTACCCTAAGTGTGACGTACTTTATTCCTGCCTACAAGGCTGTCAGTGTGATATCCTACACTCCTGTCTACAAGGCTGTCAGTTATAGTCTGAAGAACTTTACTCCTGCTTAGAAGGCAGTCAGCCATAGTGTCACGTACTTCAGTTATTCTGTTTTTCACAGCTTGAATTAGTGTTTTCACAATTACTAAATGGGTTTAGTTGGCCGTAAGCGCAAATACGCGAATGATGATGACAGAAAAGCTGCAAAAGCAGCAATGCAACGACAACGTAGAGACCAAGAGACACGAGAAGAAACTGCTGTGAGACAAGGCCTGGATGCGAAATATCGCAGACTTTATCGACAACAGGAAGCAGTAGAAGAAACTGCTGGCAGAAAATCACAAAATGCCGTATGTCAATCACAATATCGGCTAAGTGAATCTTTATTAGCTATGGAAGACAAAGAATATGTTTGTGCCATTCATATAAACCGAAAAGCAAGGCAAGCTCAGCAGAGTATTCATAAACTTGCTAAGTATGTCACAAATGATGAAACAACGATTCTTCAACATTACTGTGGTAAAATGGATGCTGTTTGCTGTAAATGCAATTCTTTGAATTTTATGGATGAGAAACCTTCTGATAATCAGTTTAGTCAATGCTGTCAAAAAGGGAAAGTAATGTTAACGAGATCTCAATACTCAGATATGTTTGAGGAATTGATGAGAGGACAGCATAAATATAGTCGAAATTTCATGGATAATATCAGAAGCATCAGTAGTTCACATGCATTTGTTTCATTTGGTGCCAACATTGCACCACCACCTGGATTTGGACCATATTGTTTCAAAATTCATGGCAAGATCTATCATCGTACTGGAACACTGTACCCAGAAGTAGGAGAACCACCAAAATTTGCTCAATTATACATCCTTGATGCAAATGAGGCTACAGAAGAAAGGATGAATGTGAAAGAAAATGAAAAGTGTAATGTGGAACTCATGAATTTGATTACTATACATTTACAAGACATCAATCCATTTGCTGCTTCATATCGCATGCTTAAGGATGTTGAAGCTGAGGAGCAACAGAGGGCTATACAAAATGGGACTGAAATGCCTTCCACTGTTATGGCAATTAAACAAGAACGTACCCAAGATCCTCGATGTTACAATAAACCACGTGTAAGTGAGGTTGCCGTTGTTTTCCAAAATGATGATGGAGAGCCTCCTTTTCAAAGGGATATATTAGTCCATCAGATGTGAACAATCGTCTGCTTCCTAAAACACAGTGCATCAGTGGCATTGTTCACACACAATTTGCGGTTTTTTTAGAACTCCTAAAAGCACATGCGTTTTTTAAGAGTGCTAAAAAATGTCCCTTATAAAAAGAAAAAATAGTGTTGCGCCACCTGTGGACCTGTCCTGCCTTTAGAGCAGTCGTATTGTAAGTGAACTAACCTTTAGAGGTTGTGCCCGATCTGCACAACCAGATTGTGAGCGTAGTTTTGTGGCTCAGGCTGCCAGCCTTGGATCTGTAGTGCTCCTGTATCCTCAATCACCTCTGCTCCTGGCCTCGTGCTGTCCACACTCTCTCTCCAGGTTGGGTCAGGAAACACCAGGTTGATCCATTAACCCTATCCCGCCTACAGCTCTGTCACCGCTTTCCCCAATGGAATTAGACTAATAGAATTCAGATAGAATATGCGGTTTAAGTAGAGGAAGTATATAATGGTTTATTATTAATAGCTCCTCATCCGCTTGAGGAAGACGTCTGTACGTCGAAATGCGTTGTGGTCTGGAGCTTTTTATGAATAAAGTTACGGAGATAAAGATTAAAGTATCCCGCTTCATACCTGCGCTCTACCTTAGAACCGCATATTCTATCTGAATTCTAAAAAATGTCCCTTGAGTGTCTGAAAGGATTAGAATCCTTTTTGGACTTTGTCATTTTTTGATCAAAAACGCAGGCAAAAAAGCTAGCGTTAACACAAGGTGCATAAATGTGCCATTAAAAACGCATGCGTTTCCCATAGGGCCCCATGTTATAGAAACACATGCGTTTTTTTAACATGGGGCCCTATGGGAAACGCATGCGTTAATGCAGGTGCCTATATGTGCCCTCGTTAACGCATGCGTTTCCCATAGGGCCCAAGTTTAAAAAAACGCATGCGTTTCTGGAAACAACCCCTGTGTTTTTTTCCAGCACCCAAAAAACGCTGCATGCAGCGTTTTTTGGACTGGGGGAAAAAGACGCAAGTGGAGCTGAAAAACGCATGTACACTCAAATGCACCCTGCGTTAACGCACCTGCGTTTTTTTTAACAGCCCAAAAAACGCAGAGATGGTCAAAAAAGCTCATGGTGTGAACAAGGCCATTATTTTGCATAGCAACCTTGATGCTCTTCTGTATCCATTATTTTTTCCAAGAGGTGATCAAGGGTGGCATGAAAATCTACAGCAGCAAGGTACTGTAAGATGAATTATTCAAATGCAGTATTACAGTTTCCTTTTGTCTGTGCGAGTTTAAAGCTATTCTAAACGGTGGTAAACTTACTCAGCAGTACTTTGTTGATGCATATGTTAAAATTGAAGGTAATCGCCTCAATTTTATACGTAAAAAATCTGAAAGTGGAGTATTACTGTGTTCTTGAAGAACATTTAGTAAAGAAATCCATTGAAAAAGGAATTCCTATTGGAAAAACAGTTATGCTGCCATCGTCATTTGAAGGTAGTCCCCGACACATGCAGCAACGTTACCAAGACGCAATGGCGATAGTGACAAAGTACGGAAGACCTGACATTTTTGTAACAATGACGTGTAATCCAAAATGGCCAGAAATTGCAGAAAATCTAGAACCCTGGCAGAAAGTGGAACACAGGCCAGACTTAGTGGCCCGCATATTTCGATTGAAGCTCACCAGCCTTTTGAAAGATCTGAAAAATGGCCTTTTTGGGACAGTGGTTACAATGGTACATGTCATTGAGTTTCAGAAACGAGGTCTCCCACATGCACATATACTTATCATCTTAGATGCCGAGTCTAAGTTTCGGACAGAGGAAGATATTGACAATATAGTGTGGGCTGAAATTCCAGACCAAGAAAAATTCCCTGAACTATATGATATTGTCATCAATCATATGCTTCAAGGTCCATGTGGTGAGGCCAATCCAAAAAGTCCATGTATGGAAAATGGGAAGTGTACAAAAGGATTTCCAAAACAGTTACAAGAGCATACTGTGAAAGATTTGGATGGGTATCCTTCATATCGGCGAACACACATTGAGAACATTGTGCACAAGAAAATAATTATAAACAACTTATGGGTAGTGCCATATAATCCTTATTTATCTAAACGCTACAATTGTCACATCAATGTTGAAATTTGTGCGTCAATAAAAAGTGTGAAATATCTCTTTAAGTATATCTATAAGGGCCATGACAGAGCTTATGTGGAAATACAGCAAACAACAGTGAGTCATGATGAATGAACAAGTTTTCTTGACTCAAGATATGTCAGTGCTCTAGAAGCTGCTTGGAGAATATTTGCATTTCCTATGCATACTCAGTCACATGCTATTATACGTTTAGCTGTCCATTTGACAAATCAACATCAGGTTTATTTTCATGAAAATTCTGCAGTTGAAGATGTGTCAAAAAGTTTAGGTTCAACGTCGACATTAATGGAATGGTTTTTGCTGAACCAACAAGACAACAATGCAAGGCAGTATTTCTATCGTGAGATTCCAGAGCATTATGTTTGGAATAAAGGTTGGAAGCTAAGACAGCGTGGAGTTAGTAAAATTATTGGACGTATGTATACTGTAAGTGTCAAAGTTCAAGAAAGATATTGCCTTCGTCTGTTACTGCTGCATGTGAAAGGTGCTACGAGTTATGAGTTTTTGAAAACAGTTAATGGAGTAGTGCACGATACATTTAAAGCTACAGCTTTGGCTTTAGGACTTTTATTAGATGATAGTGTTTGGACCTCAACCTTAGAAGATGCAGTTTCCTTAAATATGCCTTATCAACTTCGGCAATTGTTTGCATACATATGTGTATTTGGACCACCTACAAATCCCACAGAACTTTGGACAAATTTTGAGG
Organism: Allobates femoralis; assembly: GCA_033576535.1. Taxonomy (NCBI): domain Eukaryota; kingdom Metazoa; phylum Chordata; class Amphibia; order Anura; family Aromobatidae; genus Allobates; species Allobates femoralis. Next base: position 474,607,053 of record JARQOC010000004.1, read on the forward strand.
AACATCTAATTGAGGATTATTGCTTATGTCTTCACAAAAAAGTGGAGATTGTCAAAATTGTCAGTCTTATGCTATGCGTGATGTCCAAAATGTGTTAATACTGCATGGAAAAACATTTTCAGACTTTAATTTGCCAAAGCCTTCTCCTCATGTTCTACAACTTCAATAGTATGATGAAGTAAATGAACTATTGTTGGAAGCACAGAAAGTCAATTCTTTAAATGAAGAACAACGTTTTGCTTATGATACAATTGTAACTGCCATAGAAAATCAAGCCGATGGAAGGGCAAAATGTTTCTTCATTGATGGTCCAGGGGAAAGTGGTAAAACCTACTTATATGAAGTTTTGATGCATCATGTTAGAGGATTGGGAAAAGTTGTATTGCCATCAGCTACAACAGGTATTGCAGCAAATCTGTTACAAGGAGGTCGTACTATGCATTCCTTGTTTGGAATACCAGTTCCTGTCAATGAAATATCTGTTTCCAGAATCAAACAAGATACATTTGCTGGCAAACAGTTACAGAATGCACATCTGTTGATACTTGATGAGTGTACTATGGCACCCAAATATGCTTTCACTGTAATTGACAGACTTCTTCGTGGAGTTATGACTTCAAATGTTACAGAAAAGAATGACATTCCATTTGGAGGTAAAGTTTTTGTTATTGGTGGAGATTTTAGGTAATGTCTTCTAGTTATAACAAATGGAACAAGAACAGAACAGCTTAAAAATGGCTGATCTTTGGCAACAGTTTACTAAACTACAACTCACTAACAACATGCGATCCTCAGACCCAGAGTATAGCAAATGGCTTCTCACGCTTGGTAATGGTGATCTTACCAATGAATACAATCTTGGAGAAGATATTATTGAAATACCGGAAGACATGTTGTGTACTGCCTGCATTGTAACTGATGTTTTTGGACAACGTATTGAAATTGATGTAAATGACCAAAGTAGTGTTGACAGAGCCTCTACCCATGCAATTCTGTGTCCCAAAAACGATGATGTGGCTTTGCTAAATGCCCGTGTGATGGATAGAATGTCTGGAGAGTATACTGTGTACACCAGTGATGATTCCGTGGATGTAGATAATGAAGAAGAACAAGAGCATTATCCGGTTGAATTTTTAAATAGTGTTACACTATCAGGAATGCCATCCCACAGACTTCAAGTTAAAGTTGGGACAATTGTGATGTTGCTGAGGAATCTTGATACAAAGAGTGGTCTATGTAATGGAACTAGGCTTATTGTAACTGGACTCCATTCCCATGTTATTCAAGCAAGAGTCATCAGTGGATCAGCAAAAGGGCATGATATCTTCATTCCACGCATAGACTTATGTCAAACTATCTATCTATGTATCTATCTAAAGGCCCTGTTACACCTTCAGATAATTTGTCAGATCTTGTTCACAGATCTCTGGTTGCAGTGAAATCATGGACACATTGTTTCATTTTGTGGATGTGTACAAATAGAACAATGTATCCATGATTTCACTGCAACCAGAGATCTGTGAACAAGATCTGACAGATTATCTGAAGGTGTAAAGGGCCTGTCACACGTGTCAATGTCGCCCGCGATATCGCTCATGCGTCACAAATTATTAATCGCCTGAGCGATGTGGAATTATCGCAGGTAAGATGTCACACGCGTCAATATGACCCAGCGATGCGGTGATGTCGCCATCTTGCGAGCGATTTTATTTAGTCGCTTGTACGATGTCAAAATAGAAAATACGTCGCTGAGTTTAGTGTCACACGCAGCGATGCACAAGGTCTACTGAGCGATGAACGACAGGTTTTACATCTGGCAGTGAAACCTGCGATCGGCGATCAGCGACATGTCGCTGGTTGCATCGCTTGGTCACACGCTTCAATGTCGCTCCTGCGTCACTTTTATGTCGTTCGAGCGACTGAAAATCCATGACGTACGAGCGACATTGACAGCGATATCGACGCGTGTGACATCCCCTTAACAGTGCCTTTAGATAGATAGATAGATAGATAGATAGATAGATAGATAGATAGATACATGATAGGGTACCGTTACACACACAGATAATTGTGCAGAGATTGTTTGCAGATCTCTGGTTGCAGTGAAATCATGGACACATTGTTACATTTGTACACAGCCACAAAATGGAGCAATGTGTCCATGATTTCACTGCAACCAGAGATCTGTTCAGAAGTTGGTCACAGAAGTTGGTGTGTGTAAAGCGGCCCATAGGTAGATAGATAGATAGATAGATACTAAAAATGGATGCTTAGCTGAGTGTAAGTAAATAGTGATAAGTTAGAATAGGGACCCATCAGATCTAAGGTCACCTTGACGCTGGTTGACGGGCTTACAGATGTTGGTCAATATGTGTACTATGAACTTTCATTGTTTAAAGATAAGATTTTTCCAAAAAATCTAAAAATTTATTTTTTTGAGAAAAGGTCTTTGATTTAAGTGAGTCCTCTTTCTGAGAATTAATAAAAATGGAGACTTAGCTGAGCCCAAGGAGAGAATGAGAAGTTAGGACAGAGATCCATCAGATGCAAAATTACTTTGAAGCTAGTTGATGAGCAAATAGGTATTGGCCAATATGTGTACCAAGAACCTTAGTTTATGAAGATAAAATATTCAAAAAATACATAGATGATAGAGACATAGGTAGATCATAGATAGATATCATGTATTACTTGCATTATTGTTAAGTTTCCATAAATAAACTATATACATATTCAGGGGCTGACTGGCGAGGCAAACCCTGGGTGGCAATATTTTTCCACCAGCCCTTAGCCAGCCAGCCCGTAGGTGAGGACCGGTGTGGGTGGGGGTTGCTATCGTAAATTTTCGGCAGCCCATCTCAGTGCCGCCAGTCCTTAGGTGAGGTCCGGGGAGGGGGGGCTGGCCCGTTTCTGTGGGTGGGCGGCCCTAGGTGGGGGCTATACCACCAGCCCAGGGGGCACTTGCCCCCCTGCCACCTGGGCCAGTCCGCCCCTGTACATATTCTAGACTACCCGATGCTTTATAATCGGGCCACCATCTAGTTCTAGAATATGTATGTAGTTTAGTTATGAAGATTTAAGAATAATGCAATGAATACACGATATCTATCATCTACCTATGTGTCTATTGTCTATGTATGCTATATTTATTTATCATCTCTCTATGCATGTTTTATGCATGAGACCTTGTAAACAGGAGTGAAGTGCGTCACACTATGATTGACAGCCTTGTAAACAGGAGTGAAGTGCGTCACACTATGACTGACAGCCTTGTAAACAGCAGTGAAGTGCGTCACACTATGAGCGGCAGCCTTGTAAACAGGAGTGAAGTGCGTCACACTATGAGGGGAAGTTCAAATTGTGTGCCAATATACCAAGCAGTGCTCTGCTTCGCTGATTGGGTGCTGCCAGCCGTGGCGACCAATCAGCGCACTTGGCGCCTGTTTGAAAACACGCTTCGCTGATTGGTCGCCACGGCCGACGGCGACAAATCAGCAAAGCAGAGCACGGATTGGCAGGGGTGCTGAATCCCGCACCGCTGATTGATCGCCGCTGAGAGCGGCGTCCAATCAGCGGCGTGGGATTTATATTTCCCATCAAGCCGCGCCGCATCACTGATTGGTCGCTGCCGGCAACGGCGACCAATCAGCGAAGCGTGTTTTAAAACACGCGCCAAGTGCGCTGATTGGTCGCCAACAGGCGCACGATTTTCTGGACAGACAGGCACGATTAGGCAATTATATAGTAGATGGAGTCAATTATACTATACCAGCTGTGAGCCCGATGCAAATGCATCGGGATTCTAGAACGTGCATTAATTTGATTATAGTAGTTATAGCTGTTAGCCTGATGCAAATGCATCGGGTATCTAAAATATGTTTATTGTTTTTTTTAAACATTTTTAAATAATAATCGCATCATCAATAGCAATAATATAAGCCATAGCATTATTATTAGCAGTAATAGCAGTATTAATAGCATTATTAGCAGTATTATGAGCATTAATAACAGTATTAATAGCATTAATAGCATTATTATTAGCATTAATAGCATTATTAATAGCATTATTAGCATTAATAATAGCATTAATAACATTATTAATAGCATTAATAGCATTATTATTAGCATTAATAGCATTAATAATAGCATTATTAGCATTAATAATAGCATTAATAACATTATTAATAGCATTAATAGCATTATTATTAGCATTAATAGCATTAATAATAACATTATTAGCATTAATAATAGCATTAATAACATTATTAATAGCATTAATAGTATTATTATTAGCATTAATAGCATTAATAATAGCATTATTAGCATTAATAATAGGATTAATAACATTATTAATAGCATTAATAGCATTATTATTAGCATTAATAGCATTAATAATAGCATTATTAGCATTAATAATAGCATTAATAACATTATTAATAGCATTAATAGCATTATTATTAGCATTAATAGCAATATTAATAGCATTAATAGGATAAATATTAGCATTAATAGCATAATTAATAGCATTAATAGCATTACTAATAGCATTAATAGCATTATTATTAGCATTAATAGCATTAAAAATAACATTAATAGCATTAATAATAGCATTAATAACATTATTAATAGCATTATTATTAGCATTAATAGCATTATTATTAGCATTAATAGCATTAATAATGCCATTAATAGGATAAATATTAGCATTGATAGCATTAATAGCATAATTAATAGCATTAATAGCATTATTAATAGCATTAATAGCATTATATTATTAGCATTAATAGCATTAATAGGATAAATATTAGCATTAATAGCATTAATAGCATTATTATTGGCATTAATAGCATTAATAATAGCATTATTAGCATTAATAATAGCATTAATAGCATTATTATTAGCATTAATAGCATTAATAGCATTATTATTAGCATTAATAATACCATGAATAGGATAAATATTAGCATTAATAGCAATAATAGCATAAGTAATAGCATTAATAGCATTATATAATAGCATTAATAGGATAAATATTAGCATTAATAGCATTAATTAATTAGCATTATTAGCATTAATAGGATAAATATTAGCATTAATAGCATTAATAGCATAATTAATAGCATTATTAATAGCATTAATAGCATTATTATTAGCATTAATAGCATTAATAATAGCATTATTAGCATTAATAATAGCATTAATAACATTATTAATAGCATTAATAGCATTATTATTAGCATTAATAGCATTATTATTAGCATTAATAGCATTAATAATACCATTAATAGGATAAATATTAGCATTAATAGCATTAATAGCATAAATAATAGCATTAATAGCATTATAATAGCATTAATAGCATTATTATTAGCATAAATAGCATTAATAATAGCATTATTAGCATTAATAATAGCATTAATAACATTATTAATAGCATTAATAGCATTATTATGAGCATTAATAGCATTAATCGTATTATTAATATAGCATGAATAGCATTATTAATAGCATTAATATGGATTAATAGCATTATTAATAGCATTATTAATAGCATTAATAGCATAAATAATAGAATTAATAGCATAAAAAATAGCATTAATAGCATTAGTATTAGCATAAAGAGCATTAATAGCAATATTATTAGCATGAATAGCATTATTAATAGCATTAATAGGATAAATATTAGCATTAATAGCATTAATAGCATAATTAATAGCATTAATAGCATTATTAATAGCATTAATAGCATTATTATTAGCATTAATAGCATTAATAATAGCATTATTAGAATTAATAATAGCATTAATAACATTATTAATAGCATTAATAGCATTATTATTAGCATTAATAGCATTAATAGCATTATTATTAGCATTAATAGCATTAATAATACCATTAATAGGATAAATATTAGCATAATAGCATTAATAGCATAAATAATAGCAATTAATAGCATTATTAATAGCTATTAATAGCATTATTATTAGCATAATATAGCATTAATAATAGCATTATTAGCATTAATAATAGCATTAATAAATTATTAATAGCATTAATAGCATTATTATTAGCATTAATAGCATAATAATAGCATTATTAGCATTAATAATAGCATTAATAACATATTAATAGCATTATTATGAGCATTAATAGCATTAATAGTATTATTAATAGCATGAATAGCATTATTAATAGCATTAATAGAATTAATAGCATTATTAATAGCATTATTAATAGCATTAATAGCATAAATAATAGAATTAATAGCATACAAAATAGCATTAATAGCATTAGTATTAGCATAAAGAGCATTAATAGCAATATTATTAGCATGAATAGCATTATTAATAGCATTAATAGGATAAATATTAGCATTAATAGCATTAATAGCATAATTAATAGCATTAATAGCATTATTAATAGCATTAATAGCATTATTATGAGCATTAATAGCATTAATAGTATATTAATAGCATGAATAGCATTATTAATAGCATTAATAGTATTAATAGCATTATTAATAGCATTAATAGCATAAATAATAGAATTAATAGCATAAAAAATAGCATTAATAGCATTAGTATTAGCATAAAGAGCATTAATAGCAATATTATTAGCATGAATAGCATTATTAATAGCATTAATAGGATAAATATTAGCATTAATAGCATTAATAGCATAATTAATAGCATTAATAGCATTATTAATAGCATTAATAGCATTATTATTAGCATTAATAGCATTAATAATAGCATTATTAGCATTAATAATAGCATTAATAACATTATTAATAGCATTAATAGCATTATTATTAGCATTAATAGCATTAATAGCATTATTATTAGCATTAATAGCATTAATAATACCATTAATAGGATAAATATTAGCATTAATAGCATTAATAGCATAAATAATAGCATTAATAGCATTATTAATAGCATTAATAGCATTATTATTAGCATAAATAGCATTAATAATAGCATTATTAGCATTAATAATAGCATTAATAACATTATTAATAGCATTAATAGCATTATTATTAGCATTAATAGCATTAATAATAGCATTATTAGCATTAATAATAGCATTAATAACATTATTATTAGCATTAATAGCATAATTATTAGCATTAATAGCATTATTATTAGCAGTAATATCATTATTATTAGCATTTTTTTTTTAATTATTATTTTTTATTTAATTATTTATTATTTTTTTATTATTTTTTAATTATTTTTTTAATTATTTTTTTTATTATTAAATTTATTATTTAGGCTGAGACCCAGTTCTCTTTCAGGTCCGCTGAAAGGGCTGATATTATTAGCATATATTTAATTTTTTTATTATTATTTTTATTTAATTATTTATTATTTTTTATTTATTTTTTTATTATTTTTTAATTATTTTTTTTATTATTAAATTTATTATTTAGGCTGAGACCCAGTTCTCTTTCAGGTCCGCTGAAAGGGCTGATATTATTAGCATATATTTATTTTTTTTATTATTTTTTTTATTTAATTATTTATTATTTTTAATTTATTTTTTTATTATTTTTTAATTATTTTTTAATTATTTTTTTTATTATTAAATTTATTATTTAGGCTGAGACCCAGTTCTCTTTCAGGTCCGCTAAAAGGGCTGATATTATTAGCATATATTTAATTTTTTTATTATTATTTTTTATTTAATTATTTATTATTTTTTATTTATTTTTTTATTATTTTTTAATTATTTTTTTTATTATTAAATTTATTATTTAGGCTGAGACCCAGTTCTCTTTCAGGTCCACTATTTGTTCCCATTGAAATACATTAGCGGTGTGTCGGCGATTTTATGGCCGCCCACCTGGTTCTATTTGTCGGCCCTAAAATCGCGGACACACCGCTAATGCATGTCTATGGGCAGTCCGCCCGATTTCGGATTGGAAGCAGACCAATCAGAATTCGAGCTCACTGCCCATATTCTGATTGGTCGCTGTCTACTTCCCTCAGCCAATCAGAAGAGCCCCTCACATCTCATTGACATAGAATGGTGGATTTGTCGTCCATTCTATGTTAATGATAAGTGAAGAGGACGTCGGAGCTGGAAGTTGGCGGAAAGAAGACAGAAGATCCCCGGGGCCGGACGAAGAGGCGGAGATGGCGGAAAGAAGAGAGAAGACCCCCGGGGCCGGAGGAAGAGGACACCTGGCCGGACGGAGGACTTGTGGATCGGACGGACGATCAGATGACTAAGAAGGCATGTAAGTGATCGACGGGGACGTTAGGGTAGGGGACGGCGGGGGCTTCGGGTGTAGGGCTTTAGGTGTTAGCGACAGCGGGCGGGGGAAAGCGGCGGGAGCTTAGGAGGCGGGGCTTAGGGGGTAGGGGGTTAGGTGCGGCGGGGCTTAGGGGGTAGGGGCATAGGTGCGACGGGTCGGGGCTTAGGGTGTAGGGGTGCGGCGGACTTAGGGGGTAGGTGCTTAGGTGCGGCGGGTGGGGGCTTTTAGGTGCGGCGGGGCTTAGGGGGTAGGGGCTTAGGTGCAGCGGGGCTTAGGGGGTAGGGGGTTAGGTGTGGCGGGGCTTATGGGGTAGGGGCTTAGGTGTCGCGGGGCTTTTAGTTGCGGCGGGGCTTAGGGGGTAGGGGATTAGGTGCGTCTGGTCGGGGGTTAGGTGCGGCGGTGCTTAGGGGGTAGGGGCTTAGGGTGGGGCGGGTCGGGGCTTAGGATGCGGCGGAGCTTAGAGGGTAGGGACTTAGGAGCGGCGGAGTTAGGGGGTAGGAGCTTAGGTGCGGGGTGGGTGTGCGGACATGGGGTGGCTGTGCAGACATGGGGGGGCTGTGTGTACGACATGGGGGTGGCTGTGAAGACATGGGGGGCTGTGTGTACGACATGGGGGTGGCTGTGCGGACATGGTTGGGGCTGTGCGGACATGGGGGGGGCTGTGTGGACATGGGAGGGGCTGTGCGGACATGGGGAGGGGCTGTGCGGACATGGGGGGGGGTCTGTGCGGACATGGGGGGGGTCTGTGCGGACATGGGGGGTGGGGGGTCTGTGCGGACATGGGGGGGGTCTGTGCGGACATGGGGGGGGGGGTCTGTGCGGACATGGGGGGGGGTCTGTGCAGACATGGGGGGGGGGGGCGAATTGTGGGTAGCGGGCGGCACTGGGGCACAGGCTCCGGAGCACTGTGTCAGCATGTGCTGACAGCAGCTGCTCCGGAGCGGGCACAGGGGCACAGGCTCCGGAGTACTGTGTCAGCATGTGCTGACAGCAGCTGCTCCGGAGCGGGATGACAGCGGCGAGGGGTCGCAATGCCCGCTACGCGGGCAATGCCTCGCACGACGTGGTGACGTCACATAGTGACAAAGCCACGGCGTGTCGGGGTCCGACACAAACGTGCCTACGGCAATTATATAGTAGATGGAGGCCATTATAATATACTAGATGGTGGCCCAATTCTAACGCATCGGGTATTCTAGAATATGTATGTAGTTGACATACTGTGACAGAACTTGTTAAGTCAACGTGAGTGAACTACATATATATATATATATAGCAGCGCTATGGTATATGGGGGTACATTACAGCACATGTATAGCAGCACTATGGTATATGGTGGTACATTACAGTACATGTATAGCAGCACTATAGTATATGGGGGTACAATACAGTACATGTATAGCAGCACTATAGTATATGGCGGTACATTACAGTACATGTATAGCAGCGCTATGGTATATGGCGGTACAGTATAGCACATGTATAGCAGCACTATAGTATATGGCAGTATATTACAGTATATGTACAGGTGCACTATAGTATATGGTGGTATTTTATAGCACATGTATAGCAGCACTATAGTATATGGAGGAACATTATAGTACATGTATAGCAGCGCTATGGTATATGACGGTACATTACAGTACATGTATAGCAGCGCTATGGTATATGGTGGTACATTACATGTATATCAGCGCTATAGTATATGGCGGTACATTACAGCACATGTATAGCAGCACTATGGTATATGGTGATACATTACAGCACATATATAGCAGCACTATGGTATATGGCGGTACATTACAGTACATGTAAAGTAACACTATAGTATATGGCGGTACAGTATAGCACATGTATAACAGCACTATAGTATATGGCCGCCTGCGTTCAGCGCCGACCAATCAGGATAGTGGCACGTGCCATATTTCAAATACACTGTACTCAGTGTATTTGAAATATGGCGCCATGATTGGTCGGCGCTGAACGTGGGCGGCCAATCGGAGGAGTGGCATTCAAACTGAGGGCCGCTTCTCTCATTGGTCGCCGCGTTCACCGCCGACCAATCAGAATAGCGGCGTGCGCTATGGCGCCATATTTCAAATACACTGAGTACAGTGTATTTGAAATATGGCGCGCGCCGCTATTCTGATTGGTCGGCGCTGAACGCGGGTGGCCAATCAGCATACCGGCGCGCACCATGGCGCCATGTGTACAATCCACCCATGACTTCAGATTTTAAATATGGCGTCGTGTCGAGCGCCGCTATCCTGATTGGTCGCCGCATTCAGCGCCGACCAATCAGGATAGCGGCGCGCGTCATGGCGCCATATTTCAAATACACTGTACTCAGTGCATTTGAAATATGGCACCATGACGCGCCACTATTCTGATTGGTTGCCGCGTTCACCGCTGACCAATCAGAATAGCGGCGCGCGCCATGGCGCCATATTTCAAATACACTGAGTACAGTGTATTTCAGATATTAAATATGGCATCGTGTCGAGTGCCACTATCCTGATTCGGCGCTGAACGCGGCGACCAATCAGGATAGCGGCGCTCGACACGACGCCATATTTAAAATCTGAAGTCATGGGTGGATTTTACACATGGCGCCGTGGCGCGAGCCGCTATGCTTATTGGCCACCCGCATTCAGCGCCGACCAATCAGGATAGCGGCATGCGCCATGGCGCCATATTTCAAATACACTGTACTCAGTGTATTTGAAATATAGCGCCATGGCGCGCGCCGCTATTCTGATTGGTCGCCGTGTTCAGCGCCGACCAATCAGGATAGTGGCACGTGCCATATTTCAAATACACTGTACTCGGTGTATTTGAAATATGGCGCCACGGCGCGCGCCGCTATCCTGATTGGTTGGCGCTGAACGCAGCGACCAATCAGGATAGCGGCGCTCGACACGACGCCATATTTAAAATCTGAAGTCATGGGTGGATTTTACACATGGCGCCGTGGCGCGAGCCGCTATGCTTATTGGCCACCCGCATTCAGCGCCGACCAATCAGGATAGCGGCATGCGCCATGGCGCCATATTTCAAATACACTGTACTCAGTGTATTTGAAATATAGCGCCATGGCGTGCGCCGCTATCCTGATTGGTCGGCGCTGAACGCAGCGGCGCAATCAGCATAGCGGCGCGCGCCACGGCGCCATGTGTAAAGTTTATCCATGACTTCAGATGTTAAATATGGCGTCGTGTCGAGCGCCGCTATTCTGATTGGTCGCCGTGTTAAGCGCCGGCCCGGCCACTCAGGATAGTGGCACGCGCCATATTTCAAATACACTGTACTCAGTGTATTTGAAATATGGCGCCATGATTGGTTGGCGCTGAACGTGGGCGGCCAATCGGAGGAGTGGCATTCAAACTGAGGGCCGCTTCTCTCATTGGTCGCCGCGTTCACCGCCGACCAATCAGAATAGCGGCGTGCGCTATGGCGCCATATTTCAAATACACTGAGTACACTGTATTTGAAATATGGCGCGCGCCGCTATTCTGATTGGTCGGCGCTGAACGCGGGTGGCCAATCAGCATACCGGCGCGCACCACGGCGCCATGTGTACAATCCACCCATGACTTCAGATTTTAAATATGGCGTCGTGTCGAGCGCCGCTATCCTGATTGGTCGCCGCATTCAGCGCCGACCAATCAGGATAGCGGCGCGCGTCATGGCACCATATTTCAAATACACTGTACTCAGTGCATTTGAAATATGGCACCATGACGCGCCACTATTCTGATTGGTTGCCGCGTTCACCGCTGACCAATCAGAATAGCGGCGCGCGCCATGGCGCCATATTTCAAATACACTGAGTACAGTGTATTTCAGATATTAAATATGGCGTCGTGTCGAGTGCCACTATCCTGATTCGGCGCTGAACGCGGCGACCAATCAGGATAGCGGTGCTCGACACGACGCCATATTTAAAATCTGAAGTCATGGGTGGATTTTACACATGGCGCCGTGGCGCGAGCCGCTATGCTTATTGGCCACCCGCATTCAGCGCCGACCAATCAGGATAGCGGCATGCGCCATGGCGCCATATTTCAAATACAATGTACTCAGTGTATTTGAAATATAGCGCCATGGCGCGCGCCGCTATTCTGATTGGTCGCCGTGTTCAGCGCCGACCAATCAGGATAGTGGCACGTGCCATATTTCAAATACACTGTACTCGGTGTATTTGAAATATGGCGCCACGGCGCGCGCCGCTATCCTGATTGGTTGGCGCTGAACGCAGCGACCAATCAAGATAGCGGCGCTCGACACGACGCCATATTTAAAATCTGAAGTCATGGGTGGATTTTACACATGGCGCCGTGGCGCGAGCCGCTATGCTTATTGGCCACCCGCATTCAGCGCCGACCAATCAGGATAGCGGCATGCGCCATGGCGCCATATTTCAAATACACTGTACTCAGTGTATTTGAAATATAGCGCCATGGCGTGCGCCGCTATCCTGATTGGTCGGCGCTGAACGCAGGCGGCCAATCAGCATAGCGGCGCGCGCCACGGCGCCATGTGTAAAGTTTATCCATGACTTCAGATGTTAAATATGGCGTCGTGTCGAGCGCCGCTATTCTGATTGGTCGCCGTGTTAAGCGCCGGCCCGGCCACTCAGGATAGTGGCACGCGCCATATTTCAAATACACTGTACTCTGTGTATTTGAAATATGGCGCCATGGCGCGCGCCGCTATTCTGATTGGTCGTCGTGTTCAGCGCCAACCAATCAGGATAGTGGCACGTGCCATATTTCAAATACACTGTACTCGGTGTATTTGAAATATGGCGCCACGGCGCGTGCCGCTATCCTGATTGGTTGGCGCTGAACGCAGCGACCAATCAGGGTAGCGGCGCTCGACACGACGCCATATTTAAAATCTGAAGTCATGGGTGGATTTTACACATGGCGCCGTGGCGCGAGCCGCTATGCTTATTGGCCACCCGCGTTCAGCGCCGACCAATCAGGATAGCGGCATGCGCCATGGCGCCATATTTCAAATACACTGTACTCAGTGTATTTGAAATATAGCGCCATGGCGCGCGCCGATATCCTGATTGGTCGGCGCTGAACGCAGGCGGCCAATCAGCATAGCGGCGCGCGCCACGGCGCCATGTGTAAAATTTATTCATGACTTCAGATTTTAAATATGGCGTCGTGTCGAGCGCCGCTATTCTGATTGGTCGCCGTGTTAAGCGCCGGCCAATCAGGATAGTGGCACGCGCCATATTTCAAATACACTGTACTCTGTGTATTTGAAATATGGCGCCATGGAGCACGCCGCTATTCTGATTGGTCGGCGCTGAACGCGGCAACCAGTGAGAGAAGCGACGCGCGGTTTGAATGCCGCTCTTCTGATTGGCCGCCCGCGTTCAGCGCCGACCAATCAGAATAGCGGTGTGCGCCATATTTCAAATACACTGTACTCAGTGTATTTGAAATATGGCGCCATAGCATGCGCCACTATTCTGATTGGTCGGCGGTGAACGCGGCGACCAATGAGAGAAGCGGCGCGTGCTTTGAATGCCGCTCCTCTGATTGGCCGCCCGCATTCAGTGCTGACCAATCAGAATAGCGCCGTGCGCCATGGCACCATATTTCAAATACACTGAGTACAGTGTATTTGAAATATGGCGCGCGCCGCTTCCTGAAGGCGGCGACCAATCAGGACAGAGGCCCTCGATCAGGATAGCGGCGCTCGACACGACGCCATATTTAAAATCTGAAGTAATGGGTGAATTTTACACATGGCGCCGTGGCGGCAGCCGCTATGCTGATTGGCCGCCCGCGTTCAGCGCCGACCAATCAGGATAGCGACACGCGACATGGCGCCATATTTCAAATACACTGTACCCAGTATTTGAAATATGGCGCCGTGGCGCGCGCCGCTACTCTGATTGCTCGGCGCTGAGCGCTGAACTCCTCTGATGCCGGTCATCTCCCGGCTAGCTTGCCGCGAACCTCCGTGCCGCAGGTAGCCGCGGCTGAGCTCTGGCTAGCGGCTTGCCAGTCGTCTCCCGGCTGGCTCGCGCGCGCTGGGTCCTCCGTTCTGCCGGACCGTGTATACCTGCGAAAGCGCCGCTTCCGCTGGGCTGCAAATTGGCGCGAAATTCGAATGTTCAGCACGCGCTATTTGCATAGCCTTCGGCGGCCACCAATGAGCTGCCTCTGTGTGGCGCGCAATTTCGGTGACAGACACACTCGAAAAACCCTTAGACAATTATATAGTAGATTGAGGGCTCTGTGGGGAGCATGATAATACTTGGAGGGGTGTGAGGAGCCTTTATACTTTATGCAGGGCTGTTTGAGGGTTGTGTTGGGGGCCATTATACAGCGTGAAGAGGTGTAGGGGGTCATTATACTGTATGTAGGTCCATTATATTGTATGGAGGGCCGCATGGGGGGGTCACAGTTGGAGATCATACTGTACCAGTGTAGTTGAGGGGCTTACAGTAGGGTCATCATACTGTGCGTATGGAGGAATTCACTGTGGGGTATCACACTTTATGGATGTAACGAAAGGGGAATCAAGGGTTTCAATAGGAGCAAAATTACTTTGTAAGGCCTGCAAAGTTGTGAGATATGCTATTATGTGACCCAGGCAAATATTTTTGGGGGGGCAATAAGAACTTCTAAGGGGCCCCATGATTTCTATGTTGGCCCCTGGTGCAGGATGCAGTGTCCCTCTGCTGCAGGATTGTCCTTAACTTACACACCAGGTCCAATGCCGCTCCTCGGTACATACAAGCATTTAGCCATGTTTCTTCTGAGCGGCGGTTGGTCGGTGGCGCTCGTCTCCCTTCCCACTTTCACATCCTTTGCTCAACCTAATTGGACAGCCTCCCTGCTATTGGTTCCAGACAGCCCCGTGTGCGGTGCTTGTGATTGTCTAAGTAGTTCAGGAGGAGGTGTGGTCTGTTGGGGGAAGACGTGCCATTTTCCTAGCTTAGTGTCGTGTCGGCTTGTTGATGCTCAGACGGCAGGTCATTGCATGTGGAGTGTAGACGGTGCGGCATGGTGGACATGTCTGACTACTCAGTTCCAGGTAGCCGCCACATTGGAGCTGCCAAGTATGCACACAGTATGAGGAGTAAGGGGGATGGATGTGGCACAGTATATGTAGTGAAGGGGGATCAGTATGGACACAGTATGAGGAGTAAGTGGGATGGATGTGACACAGTATATGTAGTGAGGGGGGGGATCAGTATGGACAAAGGATGAGTGACAGGGGGATGGCAGCAGCATAGTACGTGGAGTGAGGGGGGATTGGTGTGGACACAGTATGGGGAGGGAGAAGGAATGGCTGCAAACACAGTATGAGGAGTGAGAGGGGGATGGCTGTGAACACAATTTGTGAAATGAGGGAGGATGGGTGTGAACACAGTATGTGGAGTGAGGTAGGATGGATACCAACACAGTATGAGAAGTGAGGAGGGAATGGGTGTAGATACAGTATGTACAGTGAGTAAGGGATGAAGTAATGAAGAAACAGTAGGGGATGAGATGTAATGAAATGTAATGGGGCACAGAATAGAGACTGAGCATGTGTGGAGCTGTATGGAGAGGGGGCAGCATGTGGGGACAGTATGTTGAGTTTGGGGAGTTTGATGAAGGAGAACAGTATAAACCGTGAGCAGCATAGGAGGATACAGTGTAGAGCTGGGGTGGGGAACCTTTTTGGAAATTTCAACCAACCTTCGGGGGCACAAAATGATCAACCTGAAAATGACCCTGTTATATTTGGTTAAACAATGAACTCACCCCTACTGTGGTGGCTGGGGCTGCTTCTCTTTTGCGTGGCTGTGATGTTAGGTGATATGTATTGATCATGGGCTTTTCAATTGCTTTCCCAGGTTTGCTAGTGCCCTTCACATCACAGGAGAGGCTGGGAGCATATACGTCACTAGGGAGGCTGAGGCTGGGGAATTGAGATCACTGGGGAGCTGATTTTAAAGGGCAGGAAGTTGACAAAACGCATCTGCCAGCATATAAGTCACTAGGGAGGCTGAGGCTGGGGAATTGAGATCACTGGGGAGCTGATTTTAAAGGGCAGGAAGTTGACAAAACGCATCTGCCAGCATGGCGGTCCCAGGAATCTACTCGGGGGCCGCATAAAAGGTCATCGAGAGCCACATGCGGCCCTTGGACCTGAGGTTTCCCACCCATGGTGTAGAGGATGGTGTGGCCAGGGAGACCAGTATGGAATACAGAGGGCAGTGTGATAAGGGGGCAGTATAGAGGACATGCACCAGAAGAGGGACAGTGTGTAAATCATATTTTGTGTAGGGAACAGTGAAGAAGGAGCAATTATTTATTCAGGAGCACAGTGTAGGGCAGATATTTTTACTCAGGAAAATGTTGATTATCGTGCTATTTTTAAGGGTATCGTGCCAGGATGTGCTGCAGAAGACTGGAGATTATGTAAATCTGCAGAGATGAGCTGTGGATGTGAAAAGTCATCATAGTGTCTGGACAAGATGAAGAAAAGAAAAACATGACCCCGATCAGAGACAAGGTCATCTATAAGGTACCCGGATGTAATTGATTATTTGTGATAATGACTAATTCTCATCAGTGTTGTGGTTCCTGTATGCTTTTATTGACCACCCCTTTTTCTGGGTTCTTTCTACTTCCCACCCACACGTAGCTACTCCCGCCACCCCTTGCCCGACATGGAGTAACTTAGGCTCAGGGTCAGAGTGTGTGTGTTTGTGAGGAGTGATCGTTCTGCCTATCCAAGCTGCAATTCACCCTATGGCCTCCTGGTCTCAGGGGCGCCACATATTTCTGTACCTCTGGTGGGTCTGGTTATGTATTTTTGTACTGATGAAAGTTTTGATATAGTGTTTCTGTACCTCTGGTGGGTCTGGTGATATATTTCTGTACTGATGAGGGTTTTGACTTTGTATTTCTGCACTGATAGGGGTTATATGGATATATTTCTTTACCTCTGGTGGGTCTTGTGATGTATTTCTGTTCTGATGGGGGTTATATGGATGTATTTCAGTACCTCTAGTGGGTCTGGTAATGTAGTTTTGTGTTAATTGTTCTGATCCTGCACACATCTTACAATCCATAACTTGTAAACTTTCTTGGTTCTATGTATTTATTTGTTAGAAGTTTATAGGGGTTGTCCCAAGCTTGTCATGAGTCTGCAGTCTCTCTATAGGTACCGTTACACGGGGAAACATCTCCGGCAATATCAACGGCAACTCAGGGGCGTTGCCATTTTGAAGCAACATCGCTGGAGAATTGCCCCGTGTAACAGGGTGACATCAACGGCGATAGTTGCTTCAGCAACATTGCCTGGTTTCAGGACAATGTCCTGAAACCTGGCGATGTTGCTCAGGCGATCTGCCTGAATCGCCCTGTCTGACATCGCAACAGCGATGTTTCAAGCAACTTCCCCCATTTAGTCCAATGTTATGGATCGCTGCCCGGGTTGAATTTAACCCTGGCAGCGATAGTTGCTTTCAACATTGCCGCTGCGTTGCCGGCGATGTCTCCTCGTCTGACAGCTCACCAGCGATCTTGGCCAGCGGCCAAAAACGTGCGTGCTCCCATTAGTTGCTGGAGATGTTTCCCTGTGTAACGGGGCCTTATGTGTCACTCTGTGACTGCGGACTTCTGAATTCTCAAAGCATTGTCTGCTGCCGGTGGTCAGAGTGGAAGGTCACGTAACCATAGGTATGCAATTTACATACATGCAGTCACGTGCTGACTAGACATACGAGGCTTCAATCAATTAAATGAATTGAGCGAGGCCGGACACGTCTAGCCAGAATGTGGCCAGAAGTATATAAGTTGCATACTTGTGTTCACATGACCGTCCAATCTTACCATTCACATGGGAGAATCCTGAAAGTGTGCAGTGCACGCGCCATGAGAATTCAGAGGTCTGCAGTCACCTAGAATGACTGCAGACTTTCATCTCAAACCTGGACAAGCCCACTAATTATAACATTAAACACCTTAGCCCATTCCTATACTAACTGTCAGAAACAGATGCTGGTTCCAGCAGTACTTGTAAGTGTAAAAATCACATATGGATAATTGGTCACGATGATGTCTCCTGAGACCACTGGGGAAGCCGAACTCTTGCCCCCGGTTCCAGAAAACCTAGATACATCTCGGCTGGGAGGTTATCCCCTCTCTTATCGATGGGGGATAACCACCCCTTTAAATTGTAGAAAATGTGCACAGGCTGCCTACTGTACAGACACGTCTCCTATAAATTGAGCAGATAAAGTGGGATGGTTCAGGGATCTCCTCTCTGCCAGTTGCCAGGTTCCGGCCTTGTCAACCGTTAGGCTATGTTCACACATAGCGCTTTTTTTTCATTTTTTTGCGGAGGCGCTTTTACTAGAGCTTTGCACTCGCGCAAAAAAAACGCAAAAAAAGATGCAGTGCTTTTCAGACAGCACGCTTTTTTACGGGCCAGGGGGAGAAGTGATGTTACAGAGGGGATGAAGAATCCTGCTTCTCCTCCCCTCTGTGACATGTGTGACTGCCCCCATTTGATTTCGCAGTGTATTAATATACACTGCAAAATCTAAATTAAAGAAAGTCAGAGGTATTTAAAAATAATAAAGAATGAATACTTACCTCTCCACCGGCTTGTTCGTGCTATCCGGAGCTGAGGGAAGGTCATGTACCGATGTGACAAGACCTGGTATGACGTCATTGGTGCTGATGACCGCTTGCGGTCATGTGATATGTGGAGTCATGTGACGCGCATAGCTCACTATGGGAGAAAGCGCTTGTGCTGCTGCGTAAAGAATTGACGTGAATTCTTTTTACTCCAGCGCTTTTTTCCATAAAAGCGCTGCGTAAAATTACTCAGTGCCTGTACGGCAAAGTGAATTTCACATTCACTTTGCGCAATGTGCCTTGTGTCTGCCAGCATTCTTGAAAAGAATGCCTAAAAAAGTGCTCAAAAATGCATGACTAATGGCCACTTTAGGCTGCTTTCACACAGCGTTTTTGTGCTGTCCGAGGGGATCAGACTTTTTGCTGCTCCCCTCGGACAGCATCGGATCCAAACTGATGACTGCAATCGGATGCCAAATAGGCATCCGATCCCGATATTTTGCAGCATCAGCTGGATCCTGTCCCTGCTCCTCCTGTCATCTCGTCCCCCTTCTCTCTCCCTCCTGTCACCTTTGTCCCCCTGTGTCTCCCCTCCTTGTCCCCCTCTGTCTCCCCTCTTTGCACCCCCTCTTTGTCCCCCTCTGTCTCCCCTGTGTCTCCCCTCTTTGTCCCCCTGTGTCTCCCCTGTGTCTCCCCTCTTTGTCCCCCTGTGTCTCCCCTCTTTGTCCCCTTGTGTCTCCCCTGTGTCTCCCGTGTCTCCCGGCCCCTCTGTCTCCCCCCTCTTTGCTCCCCTGTTTGCAGACCTTAAAAAATAAAAAAAACTTCATTCTCACCTCTCCGCGACACCCGCGGCGCTTCCAGCTCTCTTCTTCTGATCAACAGGACCTGGCGTGATGTCACAGTCACATGACCGGTTACCGCGGTAACCGGCCGTGTGACTCAACTGTGACGTCAGGCCAGGTCCTAGAGGCACAGAGCGCAGGAGGCATCGCTGGATCGTGGAGAGGTGAGAATGAAGTTTTTTTTATTTTTAACCCTTTATTTTCAGGAGATGTCACTTCTGCAATGTATGAATATACATTGCAGAAGTGATATTACATGGCACAGAGCGGTGTTAGTGTACTGAGCATGCTCAGTACACCAACATCGGGTCCGAGGAAAGCTCAGCTGTTTCCTCGGATCCTCGCTCCATAGGCCCCATGTTATTTGGCGCGGATCATGTCGGATCCAATTCGGTCCGATCTGACCCGCTGTGCCAAAAATCGCAACAGGCTGCGATTTTGGGCACAGCAAAAAAACGGCCAGGATCGCATCCGACAAAAATCGGATGCCAATAAGGCCAAATCCGATGTGATCCGTGCCCATAGGATAACATGGGGCCAAAATCGGATCCGTGGCTGTCAGTTTTACAACGGACAGCCACGGATCACAAAAAAAACGCTGTGTGAAAGCACCCTTACACACACCAACTTATCTGTCCAACTTCTGACCAACTTGCTGGTTGCAGTGAAATCATGGACACATTGCTTCATTGTACACAGTCACAAAATGGAGCAATGTGTCCATGATTTCACTGCAATCAGCAAGTTGGTCAGAAGTTGGACAGATAAGTTGGTGTGTGTAAAGTGGCCCTCAGACCTTCTACACCCAGCACAACACAACACAACTATCCTGGAGACAAACCGTCCACACTGGCGCCGTATTGGATGAGTCCCTTCTGTCAATCAACTTCTCTCTACGTTTGCAGCAGTGAAATAAGAGCTGGTGATTGGACTCTCGTGTCCGCAGCCGGTAATTATCCTTCTCAGGCATTGGTCCACACTCCTGCCACTCAAATTAGCTCAGTAAATTCAGCGCATGCGTGTAAGGAAAGACTACAGCGTCAGTGCCTGTTCCCAGAATTGGCAGCAGCCATCAGACCGAAGCGTCTGTGGAGCCGAGCTCACTGCTAAAGCGCGGCGATCGTCCGGAGCCACCGCGAAGATGCCGGTAAGGGGAATGGGGCCGGCCATCGTGCCCTGTGTAGCTGAGCTGACGAGTCATCCATTCAGATGCAAGGCCTCCCCTCCCAGGACATCCTTCTGTGTAGGCACAATGACACAGACTAGGAGGTGCTGCCCGTAGCATGGCACTGCCATTGCAACTGTGGTGGATGCCATATATGATATCTTCTATAGTAAGATCATGGCAAAGCATCCACTAATGATGTATTTCTATTCTGCCTACAGATCAACAAAGCCGAGAAGCCGGAGTCCTGTGACAACGTGAAGGTGGTTGTGCGATGTCGCCCTCTAAATGAGCGAGAAAAGGCGATGGCTAACAGGATGGCGGTCAGTGTGGATGAGATCCGAGGGACCATTGCGGTGCAGAAGATGGACTCCATGAACGAGCCCCCGAAGACCTTTACGTTTGACACCGTGTTCGGGCCTGACAGTAACCAGCTGGACGTGTATAACCTGACAGCCCGGCCTATCATTGATTCTGTGCTGGAGGGCTACAATGGTGGGTACCCGACTACAGCGTCATCCTGATCCCTTTGTTGTGGTCGGATGTTATGTGTTTGCAGGAGGGCACTTTGTAATCTTAACCCCTTCACCCACAGGTGATTTTACGTTTTGTCTTTTCCCCCCTCCCTTTGTTCCATGAGCCATGCTCATTATGTGGCAGTATGATGATTCCCCAGGTTTAGCACTAGTATGTAGATAAGGCTCCTTTCACATTTGTGGTAAACTGTAGTTCGCAGCAGATGTCACCGCATCTTCCGGATCTGCTGCAGACTGGCTGACTTGCGCCACCGATCAGGCAAGCCCCATTCATTCTCTGTGGGGCTTGCGGTCAGATCCGGCACTTGCGGCCGTGCAAAAAAGAACGCCGCTAAAGGTTCCATCACACGCTGCAACATTGCCGACAACTCGGGGGCGTGGCAAAGTTGAAGCAGCATTGCTAGTGAGTTGCAACATGTAACAGGGCAATTCAACGGCAATAAGTTGCTAGATTGAAGTTGCCAGGTTTCTCAACATGTTGGGAAACCAGGCAATCTGCTAGCATTGCTCTGTGTGAGGGTACCTTTAGGGTATGAGCACACAGTGCGTTTATGCTGTGGTTTCTGCCTGCGGTTTACCATTGGTTTTATGGTAATGTATGCTAAGACTGGCTCCACACCACGGTGTGATCTGGTCCGGGGCTGTCCTGTGAAAACCAGACAGCTTCGGACCGGTTTTTGGCTCCATAGTAGCCTATGGGGCCGGATGGCAGCTCTCTGCTTTCCGGTTTCATCCCTGCGGTGGAATCCGGGAGAATTCAGTTTATTCTCACCAAACACAAAAATGTTTCTTGCTACATTTTTGTGTCCGGGGTGAAAAAAACACCCCAAAAAGCCGGATCCGGGGCAATCCGGTTTTCCCTAACATGGGAGCCTATGGGGCTGGATTGCCCCGGTCCGGGCGAATCCGGGAACCAGATACCGGCGGCCAAACGCCACTGTTGTTTCAGGACCGCGGCTAGCATGCAAGTGAAATTGTCCCCTCTCATGGTGCTGAAGCCACAGCTCCCCATAGACAGTAACATAAGCCGGCTTTTTCTCTGCATTTATAAACCCGACAGTTCTTTTAAACCATTATACATAAAAATTAACCCCTTCACACACAAGGTGTAATGACACCATGTCTGCAGAGAGTGAGGACACTGTCCACATACATGGTGTCACTACACCAGCTGCATATTAACCCCTTCAGCACTGGGTTTAGAGCCTCAGCATCCTCAGTGCACACATGCGGTGCAGAGGATGCTGATGGGGTTAATCAGTAAAATAACCCCAGAATACATTAACTACAATCATCATTGTATTAGCTAAACATCTTGTACCATTGCTGTCACAGCAGTACAAGATGATAGCTTACTGTACCCACAAAGCGGTCATTTTAAACTTGCCGTCTTTGACAGCCGGCTAGTTTAAAGTGTTTTTGCCTGCACACTCGCACTGTGTGCTGTATGGGGGCGAGATTTTCTCGCCCCCATACACTTGCAATGCCCTTGCGCGCGTCAGAATCGCGTGCAGTTGCAGCATGCTGCGATTGCACTTGCTTCTGACTCGCAGTGCGAGTTAGGTGTGGGGGACTCGCACCAGTGTGCCCTGCCTGATAGGGCAACACTGGTCCCAGTGCAATGCGAGTATCCCTCGCATGGCACTGGTGCAAGTCCCTCGCACCATGTGCCTCCAGCCTAAAAGTAGTGCTGATCTGCCCAGTGTTAATTAACTATGCATGATCTGATCCTTTTTTGGGCCCATCCTAACTATATAAGCTCCCCACCTAATTGAAGCTGCACTAGGTTTAACCCCTTCATGATCCAAGAATTTTTCATTTTTGCTCCCCTGCTTCCAAGAGCCATAACTTTTTTTTTTTTTTTTTTTTTTTTTTTTCCTGTCAATATAGACATATGATGGCTTGTTTTTTGCGGGACGAGTTGTACTTTCATATGCAATCATTTATTTTACCATGTAGTGTACAGGGAAATTGCAAAAAAGTGCAATCACACATTGTTTTTTTGGGTATTTTAATCACCATGTTCACTATATGGTAAAACCGATGTGACCGGGTGATGCCTTGGGTCGGTATGAGTTCGTAGACACCCAACATGTATACCTTTACTGGTATCTAGGTGGTGAAAAAATATTCAGAATTTTGGAAAAAAACAAAAAAAAAAAACCACACTTTGCACCATGTTCTGTGACTCGTAGCGCCCTCATTTTTCGGATCTGGGGCTGTGGGATGGCTTATTTTTTGCGTCTTGAGCTAACGTTTCTAATGATACCATTTTTGGGGTGATCCACAGTTTTGATCACCTGTTATTGCATTTTATAGCAATATTTTGGCGTTTGGACCATTTTTTTTCCGTTACGGCGTTTACGGCTCTCATTAACGAGTTTATGTTCAAATATTTTTATTGGCTTGCAAATAAAAGAACGGTATAACATACAGTATGATTAGCATAAATGATACAGAAATCAATGAAGTACAATAAAAGGAGATTAGTAATCTAGGTGGTACAATATGAAGAAAGATGTACAATGTATATATTCATAGACCGAGGATGAATCAGAAATGTATAACACTACTCAAGGCTTTAGTCGCTCGGTCAGTGATTTATATAAATATCAATCATATTCCATTAATTTGATTATTTAATGTATAGCGAGTTGCTAAACAGTAACTTAACTATTTACATACATGGAAGTACAAAGAGAACGTATATAAGAATGCCCGCTATGAATTAACATGGGTATGATTTACTTGAAATAGTAATGCTAAATAAGTTGGATTGGGGTACGAAGATTAATCTGGTCTTGTACAATGTTGAGGTCTTTATGGTTGATTTGTAGGAGACATAATTTTATTCCACTCCTTCCATTTTTTGGAGTATTTTTTTTTTAAAAGGTTGTTTCTAAGGGTGCATGTGTAGTCGTATGTGTTGTGACATTTTATTTTCTCTATTGTGTTTTCCACTGTAGGGGGAATAGGGTCCCTCCAGAGGGCAGCAATGTTACTTTTAGCTGTGAGTAGAATTTGCGTAATGATAGGTCTATGTTTATGAGGGATGGATTCGAGGCCTCATTAACGAGTTTAATACAATGATAGATCGGGTTATTCTGAACACAGCGATACCGTTCATGTGTTTGTGTGTTACAGGTTTTTAAAAAGTTTATTTATTTTTTTTTTTTCTTCATTCTTATTTTTACACTGCCTCTTCAAGGGGCTTTTCACACTTTGTTTTTTTTTTTTTTCCTGATCTGGAAGATCAGGAAAAAACCTGGTTCATCTTCTTCTTTTTTTTTTTTTTTTTTTTTTGCTCATTCAGGCTGGCTTCACACCACGGCGCAGTCCGGTTTCGGTGTAAACCAGACAGCCCCGGACTGGTTATTGGCCCCATAGTAGCCTATGGGGCCGGATTAAGCCGGATGGCAGAGAGCTTTCCAGGTTTCCATCTCTCCGGATGAATCCCGGGAGAATTTGGATTATTCTCACCGGACACAAACGTTGCTTGTATCCCGGATTTGGGGCAATCCGTTGCTCCCTAACATGGGGGCCTATGGGTCTGGGACGATCCAGGAACCGGACACCGGCGGCTGCACATCGCTGTGATTTCAGAACTGCAGCTAGCTCCCTGCGAGCCGCGGTCCTGAATCTTTAGCAGCTGCATACAGGTCTGGAGGTCACATTTGGCTCTCCGGTTTTGTGTGCTAATCCGGCCCGGGGTTGTCAGGTTCATGCCCCGGACCGGACTGCGCCGTGGTGTGAAGCCAGCCTCACTTTAATGATTTCAGGTAGAATCTTGTTGCTTCAAGTTTTTTCCTGAAATCATTAAAGTGAATGGGCAAAAAAAATGAATCCTGTAAGGCGGCTGTCACACGCTACGATATCTTGTAAGATATCGCTTGAACGCGCCAGATGAAACATCGCTTGAACGATGTCTGTGCATGTGACGGCAAGATACGGCGAGGGAGAAATGCTAAAATCGCAAAATCGAGATCTGAGCTCCGGACCTCAGATCTAGCGATTAACGATTTAGCGATCTGCTTCATCGTGGTGTATAACACCACGATGAACGATCTCCCAGCGGCAGAGCCTATGCTGGGAGATGGTAACTATGGTACACGTCGGGTTACTAAGCGATGCGCGGCGCCTAGTAACCCGATGTGTACCATAGTAACCAGCGAGATCGCGGCTCCACATCGCTGGTGAGTCTGTCTGTGTGACATCTCACCAGCGATGTGAGCGATATTGTAAGGGATCGCGCGTGCACGTGATCGCTTACAATATCGCTAGAGATATCTTAGCGTGTGACGGCCGCCTAAAGGCCACTTCACACACAGAGATATCTGAGTCCAATATCTGAACAGATCTCTGGTTGCAGTGAAATCATGGATACATTGCTCCATTTTGTGGCTGTGTACAACATGGAGCAATGTATCCATGATTTCACTGCAACCAGAGATCTGTTCAGATATTTGACTCGGATATCTGTGTGTGTGTGAAGTGGCCTTAAGAATCAGGTTTTTTCTGATCATCATAATGGGAGACCCAGACAATGGGGTTTAGGGCACTGCCCTCCGGAGGCCACACTAGGTACTACAAGTTTGTAGACACCGCCCCCTCCGCTTATAAACCCTACCGCAGGGAATATCCTCAGTTTTAAACTTAGGGTATGTGCACACTGGGCGGGTTTTCGGCGGTTTAACTGTGTAAACCGCCGTTTTGCATACATTAGTTTTATTTAAATTTATGTTAATCCAAACCGGCGTTTGGATTAACATTGAAACTAATGTAACCCGCCCAAGGCTGTGCACATACCGGCGGTTACCCAGCGTCATCCGTTGCTAACCCGCAGGTTTCCCAGCGGGTTAGCAAAGAATGACTAAGTTCTAAAAACCGGCCGGTTCTGCAGCGGCTGCAAGCAGAATCATGTGCTGCTTCCAGCCGCTGCAGAATCGCCGCCGAGAACCCGCTGGGCAGCCGCCGGATACCGCCCGCACATACCCGCCAGGAAGCCGGTGCACGGCGCCGGAGCTTCCTGGCGGGTCCCGCCAACAGCCGCCGACCGAACCGCCGGTAAGTGTGCACTTACCCTTAGTGTGCTCGGAGGATCACACGCTTTGCTTGCACTTCACAGCATTCTCACAGCTTACGTGATGGCGTATGAAGACAAGGTAAAAAGGTCCCGGTCGGGGACCTCCGGCAGTCTCCCTGCTCACCTTTAAGGAACACGCAGGTCGAGGTACCGGAGGGCCTAGAGCCTGGGCACATGGTGTTCTCCCGGTACGCTGCCGCACTCCTTCCCATCCCCCCTGGGGGCTCTGGAAAGTGGGAGACAGGAGCCTCGCACAGCTCCGCTCCGTCCGAGGCCTCCCTAAATGGTGCTCACAGACCGGACTGGTGCTGAACCCCCGTCCGAGGCCTCCCTTAATGGTGCTTACAGACCGGACCGGCACTGAGATACCCTGTGTGTCTCCGGTGTGCTTGGGGGTAGTGTCTGGACCTGATGTGTCCTGGCACTCAGACCACGCGCAACCCTCGGGTCCGCGGTTCTGGCGGTGTGCCCTGTGCTGGGGTCACCCTGGCTGACCGCCCTGTGGTTTTCATAGGGGCTGCGGCTGTGGGCTTCGGACTTTTGTCTGCAGCCCGGGTATTGTGTTTATACCTCCCGCGCTGCGGGCTCCGGCGCCTGCGTTACTGTCATGGCTGCCTGGAGAGATGGAGAGCCCATGTGATGAGGTTCATCGATGGGCGTGTGTGTGTGCTTCCCGCGTGTTTTGGCTCCGCCCTCAGCTTGTCCGGCGGCGGCCATCTTTCTCCCTCACTTCCCGGCTGGGATCTGATGATAGTGCACGGCTGCACTCACGGAGAGTCATTACCCTCGCGGAGGCCACACACACATCGCTCCTTTCCCAACCGCATTACCGCGGTCGGTAAGCCACCGGTGTACCAGTGTTTTTTCCTGTTTGGCTTATTTTCCCTACTGTGGGTATGTCCTCAGGAAGGAAAAGCGCTGCTAAGGCGGCCAGTACCATCCCTGTCTGTGCTACATGCAACGGGACACTGGTTGGGGGGTCCTGCAATGATTGCGGACGCCCAGAAGCCCGGACTGACACTGCGGAGTCAGCAGCTCCGGTGCTGTACCCTGAGGTTCAGGTGATCCCAGGGCCATGGGAAAAACAGAATAAGATCAATGAATCTATGTTATCCCAATTGTCCTCCATGTCGCAATCCCTGGAGGCACTCACAAGGAGACTGGAAGTTCCAGCCACTCCTTCAAGCTACCCCCGGGTGTCTCCGTCTTCCACTGTGAGACCCCTTAAAGGGAACCAACCACCTCAGATGACGACTATAAGCAGTTAATACATGTCCCTGCACCCTACCTACACCGTTCCAGCTATGTTTTTGCTAAGAATATTGATAAATGCAAACCGAAAGAAACACTTTATAAACTTACATTCCTGCGTACTTGAGGGCGTCTCCCTCGGGCTCTCGTACTAGAGGGCTGTGTCTCCAGCAGCTTGACTGGCTTCTCCAGCCCTCCCTCTTACTTTGCAGGACGTCACATGAAGGGACGGGAGCTGCCTTGCGTGCCCGCCCACTGATACATAACATCACGCCCTCTCACTTTGTAAGAGTCTGGACACGTCATGAAAGGGGCGTGGCTAAATCGCGTAATTGAAAGGGGCGGGGCTCGCTGCAATTTAGCCACGCCCCTTTCATGACGCGTCCAGACTCTTACATAACATCACGCCCTCTCACTTTGTATCAGTGGGCGGGCACGCAAGGCAGCTCCCGTCCCTTCATGTGACGTCCTGCAAAGTAAGAGGGAGGGCTGGAGAAGCCAGTCAAGCTGCTGGAGACACAGCCCTCTAGTACGAGAGCCCGAGGGAGACGCCCTCAAGTACGCAGGAATGTAAGTTTATAAAGTGTTTCTTTCGGTTTGCATTTATCAATATTCTTAGCAAAAACATAGCTGGAACGGTGTAGGTAGGGTGCAGGGACATGTATTAACTGCTTATAGTCGTCATCTGAGGTGGTTGGTTCCCTTTAAGCGGGCTCGCCGTGACGATTCACCCGAGCTCCAGACTCTCTCTGAGGAGGAGCGTCACTCTGAAGGTGACGAGGATGATGGGGGTTCAATCCTCGGGTCTGTCAGAACCACCAGAAGGGGTGGAGGATCTGGTGTCCTCCATCAACGAGACCTTGCGTCTCGTGGCACCCCCTGAGGAGGTGGACGTTCACCCGAAGGAGGTCTATCAATGGTTACAACCTGAGGCCAGACCATGTGGCTCTTTTATGGACCACACTAATTTTGCAAGGGTGATTAGAGCACCCAGGGTTCACCCTGGGCGGCGGTATGTCCGCAAATCTAAGGACACTCGCTTCCCGTTTCCACAGGAGGTGCTTCAGGAGTGGTCGCAGTCCCCGAAGGTGGACGCTTCCATGACCAGGATTGCTGCACACTCCCTTTTCTCTGCCTCTGATAGCTCCTCATTGAAGGACGCAACAGACAGACAGGTCGAACAACTCGCCAAGTCTTCTTATGAGGCTGTAGGGTCTTCTTTTGCCCCTAATTTTGCTGCGGTCTGGACCTTGCAGGCGATCACATCCTGTCTGGATGGTATTGCTGACCTGGCAGGGTCCAGTTCAGAGGTTCTGGCCAGGACGGCGTCTTTGGAGACTGCCACCCGCTCTGCTGTGGCCTCGGCCAATGCTATAGCGATCCGCAGGTTGTGTGGCTGCGTCTATGGGACTCGGATGCCACGTCAAAGAAGATTCTGCAGAATCTTCCGTTCTCTGGTGACAGGCTTTTTGGTACCGAGCTGGACAAGCTGATCAAGGATTCTGCGGAGTCCAAGATACCACAGAACAAACCTAAGCCACGGTATACCGTGAAAAGGAACCCTAAACAGTGGTCCTTTCGCTCCAACTCGCAGCCTTCAGCATCTTCCGCTCGCGCGGACCGTGGGGGCAAGCCTTCTACTCAGTGGCGCCCCAAGGGTCGCCAGAAGAAGCCGGCGGGGGCAACAGCTGCCGCCCCCAAACCCACTTCCGCATGACTCGCTCTCTCTTCCTGCCTCCCCACAGGTGGGGGGTCGTCTGTCCCGATTTCAGGACAGATGGCGTCTCCGCATTCAGGATCAGTGGGTCAGAGACGTAGTCTCGCGAGGTTACAGGATAGAGCTGTCGTCGCAGCCCGCACACAGATTCCATCGGTCTGTTCCATCTCCAGAAAAGGCTCAGGCTTTTTATCTGGTGTTGGAGGGACTACGCAGAGACGGGGTAGTGGTCCCAGTGCCCACTGGGGAGAGGTTCAGGGGTTTTTACTCCAACCTCTTTATCGTCCCAAAGAAGGACGGATCCTTCCGCCCGGTTCTGGACCTCAAGTTGTTCAACCGTCACGTGTTGGTTCGGAAGTTCCGCATGGAATCCCTGCGTTCCGTGATCGCGGCTGTGTCGCAGGGAGACTTCCTAGCGTCCATAGATATCCGGGACGCTTACCTTCACGTGCCCATTGCACCGGCTCATCAGCGCTGGTTGAGATTCGCAGTGGGGGAAGAACACTTCCAATTCGTGGCACTGCCTTTCGGGTTGGCCTCGGCACCGCGGGTGTTCACGAAAGTGATGGCCTCGATGATGGCTCTCCTGCATGCTCAGGGTCACGCCGTCATACCTTATCTAGACGACCTGCTGGTCAGAGCGCCATCGGAACACCTGTGTCAGCAAAGCCTGGAGGTGACCATGCAGTCGCTGGAATGGTTTAGGTGGCTTCTCAATATCCAGAAATCCACCCTGGTCCCAACCCAGTCACTGACGTATCTGGGCATGGACTTCCACACGGACTCTGCTCTGGTGTCTCTGCCGCGAGCCAAACAGCTGGCCATCCAATCAGGAGTACACGATCTCCTCCTGTCACCGCACTCATCCCTGCGGGTCTTGATGAAGCTGGTGGGGCGCATGGTGGCAGCAATAGAGGCTGTGCCTTTTGCACAGTTTCGCCTCCGTCCTCTGCAACTGGAAATTCTCCAGAGGTGGGACAAGAGGACATCCCCTCTGAATCAGCTGGTGGTTCTTTCCCAGACGACCAGGGATTCTCTGCAGTGGTGGCGCCAGCCAAGTCACCTGTCACGGGGCCGGTCCTTCCTAAAACCGGCATGGTTAGTGGTGACCACCGACGCCAGTCTAAAGGGCTGGGGGGCAGTGTTCTTACACCACAGGGCTCAAGGTCTCTGGACACGGTCGGAGTCGACGTTGCAGATCAACGTGCTGGAGCTCAGGGCGGTCTATCTAGCACTCCTGGCTTTTCAGGTGTTCCTGTCAGGACAGCCCATTCGGGTTCAGTCCGACAATGCGACAGCCGTCGCCTATATAAATCATCAGGGAGGAACCAGGAGTGCACAGGCCCTAGCAGAAGTCCACCGCATTCTATCATGGGTGGAAGACAACAACTGCTTGATCTCCGCAGTTTACATCCCGGGTGTCGAGAATTGGGAGGCCGATTACCTGAGCCGACAGGGGATGGACGCCGGAGAATGGTCTCTTCATCCGGACGTCTTCCGGGACATCTGCAACAGATGGGGCACCCGGACGTGGATCTGATGGCCTCCCGGCTGAATCATCAGGTGCCACAATACATGGCGAGATCGTGGGACCCTCAGTCTCTGGGGGCAGATGCCCTGATCCTGCGTTGGTCCAGCTTCCAACTACCATATGTTTTCCCACCTCTGGCACTGATTCCCAAGGTTCTGTGGAAAATCAGGACTGAATGCCGCACAGCCATTCTAGTGGCTCCGGATTGGCCCAGGAGGTCCTGGTATCCGGATCTGTGGCAACTGTCAGGCGGGAACCGGTGGGCTCTTCCAGACCGCGCAGATCTACTCGCGCAAGGCCCCTTCTTCCGCCTCAATTCCAGGGCTCTCAGATTGACTGCATGGCTCTTGAGGCCTGGCTTCTAACGTCCAGGGGATTCTCCCCTACGGTGGTTGCCACTATGAATCGAGCTAGACGGCCCATATCACGGAAGATATACCACAGAACGTAGAAAATCTTTTTCACCTGGTGTGCCTCTGGTGGACGTTCACCTTGGCCGTTGTCGATCCCGACCCTGTTGGCTTTTTTGCAGTCGGGCTTGGAGTTGGGCCTGTCCCTCAGTTCCCTGAAGGGTCAGGTATCAGCGCTGTCTGTACTGTTTGATAGGCGCTTGGCACTCCTTCCAAAGGTTCGTCAATTTCTCCAGGGGGTGTCTCGGGTGGTCCCGCCGTATAGGGCAGCATGGTGGCTCAAGTGGTTAGCACTGTAGCCTTTGCAGCGCAGGGGTCTTGAGGTCCTGGGTTCAATTCCCACCAAGGACACTAAGGACAACATCTGCAAGGAGTTTGTATGTTCTCCCCGTGTTTGCGTGGGTTTCCTCCGGGCACTCCGGTTTCCTCCCACATTGTAAAGACATACTGATAGGATGTTTAGATTGTGAGCTCCCAAGAGAGACAGCATTACTCATGTATGTAAAGTGCTATGGAATCAATAGCGCTATATAAATGAATAAATAAATATTAAATATTATAGGCGACCGCTGGACCCTTGGGATCTCAACATGGTCCTGGCGGCTCTACAGAAACCGCCTTTTGAGCCACTGAGAGAAGTTTTCCCTCTCTTGTCTGTCACAGAAAGTGGTCTTTCTGGTGGCAATTACGTCTCTAAGACGGGTCTCTGAATTGGCTGCACTATCGTGCAAGTCACCCTTTCTGGTGGTTCACCAAGACAAGGTGGTGTTGCGCCCGCGGGCAGAATTCTTGCCAAAGGTGGTTTCCACTTTTCACTTGAACCAAGAGATTGTTCTTCCATCATTCTGTCCTGCCCCTGTTCATCAGGTTGAGCGCGACCTCCACACTCTGGACCTCGTACGGGCTGTACGCATTTGTGTCCAGGACTGCCTCCTTCCGGAGTTCGGACTCCTTGTTCGTACTGATGGCAGGTCGCTGTAAGGGGTCCGCGGCGTCAAAATCGACCTTGGCCAGATGGATCAAGGCACCCATTCAAGAGGCCTACCGTTCTTCTGGTTTGCCTCTCCCGGTGGGCTTGAAGGCGCACTCGACCAGAGTTGTCGGTGCCTCCTGGGCTTTGCGACATCGCGCTTCTGCGCTACAGGTGTGTCAGGCGGTCACTTGGTCCAGCCTGCACACTTTCTCTAAGCACTATATGGTGCATGCCCATGCCTCTGCGGATGCAAGTTTGGGCAGGCGGGTCCTCCAGGCGGCGGTTGCCCACCTTTTGAGGGGGACCGTATATCTCAACGTCTTTTTGAGGAACTCTTCCCGCCCTGGGGTTTGCTTTAGGACATCCCCATTGTCTGGGTCTCCCATTATGATGATCAGAAAAAAGAGAATTTTGTTTACGTACCGTAAATTCTTTTTTCTTGAATCATCAATGGGAGACCCAGCACCCACCCAGTTGTTCCGTTGGATGTTTTGCATTTGACCTGTTCCCAGTTGGGACAGTTTATTCCGGGTTGTTGGACCGTCTGTGCACGGTTTCTTTCCCGATGTTTCGGGTGTGGTTTATGTTGTCTCCTCGCAGCTTATGGACCAAGCTGAGGATATTCCCTGTGGTAGGGGTTTATAAGCGGAGGGGGCGGTGTCTACAAACTTGTAGTACCTAGTGTGGCCTCCGGAGGGCAGTGCCCTAAACCCCATTGTCTGGGTCTCCCATTGATGATTCAAGAAAAAAGAATTTACGGTACGTAAACAAAATTCTCTTTTTTCCTGATCTTCCAGATCAAGAAAAAAAACCAAGTGTGAAAGGCCATTAAGAGATACCTTGCTGCACAGTCCAATCGCTTCTGCAGCTCATCTGTATCTCCCAGCTCATCTGTATCTCTCAGAATCGCAGACCTGTTGTGGTTGGCAGCGCCTGCCAACCACAATATGGAACTGCTCAGTGACAGCATCTGGGGTTTAGCCAGGACCCCGGGCTGTTACGTGAGTGCCGGAGCAGCCGGTGAACAGCGCGTTCCAGCCGCGGCCGCCTTGGATCCGCGCCGGAGCTCACATCCAATACCCCTTATCGGCCCATGACGTCCTCCTACGTTGCCACTACTTTTGCAACTATTTTTGGGTACTCAATATTGGTAGTACTCTAACGGCCGCTTTACACGTCGCGATATCGTTCTGATATTGCATACAACTTCACGGGAGCGCGCACATTTTTGGCTCTTGTCCAAGATCGCATAGTAGATGTCACACAGGGAGATATCGGCAGGCAACGCAACTACGATGTATTGCTACCCTTTTCCACGCTGCGTATGAGCAACCCAGGGAACAACCATTTAACATTGGAGTGAATAGGGGAAGTTGCGCTCCAAATCGTAGTTGTGCTGTCACACAGCGCGATCATGCCACATCGCCTATACAATATCGTTCGGTTGAAGGGCATGCACAATCTTCTTGCAATATCGTAGTTAGGTTGTTTTCGCTTTGCATTGCCCTTTTACACGACACAACGCACAAACTATATCATCTGCAACGGCCGTACCACGTGACTTTTTATAGTTGTTGCGTTGCGATATCGCCACGTGTAAAGCTGCCTTAACCACCTAGAAGCTCCTTGGATGTTATTTACTCCATCTAACATTAAAATATCAGGGTTGTGCCCACTATAGAGCATTGTTTTTGATCCACATATGTGTATGTACATGTCTTGTAGTTATGAGTTGACTTGTTATGATAACACCTGTTATGCATTTACCTATACAAGGATCCGTTTATCAGGGTTAAGCTTGACTGTTTATCACATCACTAGATTGTGGCTCGATTCTAACGCATTGGGTATTCTAGAATATGTATGTACCGTAGTTTATTTATGAAGATGTAAGAATAATGCAATGCGAAGCTGGGTATAAATCCAGCGGTGGGCAGCACTGTCCTTGTTCGGGGTTGACTGGGTGATGAGTGGGGCTGAGCTGGGGGTGACTGGGTGTTGAGCTGGGGGTGAGAGGGGGCAGTGTGGGGTCAGTGGGGGTAGTGTGGGTTCTGTATGGGGTGAGCAGGGGTAGTTGGGGGGGTGAATAGCAGGATGGGGGAGGCTCCACTCACCCAGACATTGTTCCTCTTCTCCAAACAATAATGAGTAGTCCAACACTGATGAATGCGATTAATAACCGCATTCATCCACCACCAGAAAATCTGCAAAATATCAGTGCAAAAAATCCGCACAGGAATCACACAAAAAGCTCTGTTTATAATAAATATTTTTTCCAGTTTGTAGCAAGTGCTATCAAAAAAGTATCAAAAACAGGGCTATTGGTCTGTACGTTTTTTGCAAAAAATATACGTAAGCTGTCTCACCTCGTCACGGTTGCCCTAGCGAGACAGTCGCTAGCTGATGTGTGCATTTAAAACCTGAGTGTGTGAACATACCTCCATCCAGGCTCCAGCCAGGACTCCACTCTGTGGGCTTTTTACCTGTGAAACAGCTTGTGTGTATTTCTCCTGTTTGCAGGAAAGGGAAGTGACCCACCCTTCCCCTATGAGTAGTCCACACACAAGCTGTTTCACAGGTAAAAAGCCCACAGAGTGGAGTCCTGGCTGGAGCCTGGATGGAGGTATGTTCACACACTCAGGTTTTAAATGCACACATCAGCTAGGGACTGTCTCGCTAGGGCAACCGTGACGAGGTGAGACAGCTTACGTATATTTTTAAGCAAAAAACGTACAGACCAATAGCCCTGTTTTTGATACTTTTTTGATAGCACTTGCTACAAACTGGAAAAAATATTTATTATAAACAGAGAGCTTTTCGTGTGATTCCTGTGCGGATTTTTTGCACTGATTTTTCTGCACACTGTTCCTCTTCTGCCCCGTTCACACATTGCGGATTTTTGTGCGCTTTTTTATGCGCGCTTTTATGGGTTAAAATGCTGCTGGGTAAAGAATTGACATATCAATTCTTTACACAGCAGCTCCTGCGTTTTCTCCCATAGGGGCTGGCGCTGCTGGATCTGATGTCACAAAGGGGAGGATGAATCCTGCTTCCTCCTCCCCTCTGTGCCATGTGTGACCGCCCCCATTTGATTTCAGTGTATTAATATACACTGCAAAATCAAAATTAAACAAAGTCAAATATATGAAAAATAATAAAGAATGAATACTTGCCCTCCGATGGTTGTTCTGGTGTCCGAGAACTGCCTCAGGAATTGACCTGCTTGGACCTATTGTGATGTCAGAGGGGCATTCCCGGTGCTGATTGGCTGTTCGTGGTCATGTGATGCATATCACATGACCACGAGCGGCCAATCAGCGCTGAGAACGCCCCTCTGACATCACGGCAGGTCCTGGCAGGACTGTACATCGCCTTCCTTTACACCGGAGACCACGAAAATGCGTCAGAAAGGTAAGTATGAATTCTTTATTTTTAATATCTCTGACTTTTTGTTTAATTTTGATTTCGCAGTGTATATTAATACACTGCAAAATCAAATGGGGCTGTGTTGTAGGTCTGGTTCTGTTTATCGGTTATTATTGTCGGTTATGACTACAATCACCGATATCCAGAATCTTCCCTTCCTTACCACTTTCTGTTCCTATGCTGATTAACTATATATATATATATATATATATATATATATATATATATATATATATATATATATATATATATATATATATATATATGTACTTAATGAAAACAAGTCTGTTCTAATAAATGAATATTTATTAAACACACCCAAAAGTCTACAACAATAATATATATTTCTAGATAGCACGATAACTAAGACACAATCAATTACTGTTACAATGATGTAAAACACCCAGAGTTACTAATACCCACGTTACCTAAATATACACACAGGCACACTCTATTAGTGATCTAACTATCCCTATATTATGAGAGAGAGAGCGAGAGATATAAATATAGGGGGAGAGAGAGAGATATGGTATGATACTTAGCCATGTGTTTGTGGTCCTTGCATGGTGGTTTCAAGTAGAAAGAGAGACTTCCTGTCTCAGAGTGCATTTTAACCTGACCCTCAGCTGTGCACGTGACAGGCACACCTCCTCATCCGTGCACTTCTGACAGGGGGTTTTAAGGGTGCACGCTCACCGTGCACTCTATTGGAATGGCCTAAAGCTTACACTATAGATTGGCAAACAATGGGAATAATACATCTTAGAGATATGTGATGTCTACACCTATGTGCTCACCTTGGACATCTTGGCTGCTGTAGATTGTTAGAAGACAGGGGTGAGACTAACCCTTTGTGCTAGCAGCCTGTAGATCTTTGATATTTAAATTAAGAGTCTTATCTGATAGCTTCCCACACTGAAATGCAAGAATGGACATCTTCTGATATGGTAATTAACCATTGTCAGAAGGTGAACAATTTCCATCAGTTGCAGCTGAATTGGCCAATATTATAAGGGACATTTATTATGGCCTATTACACCAATGTGGGCATAAATATAGATATATACACATACATACCCACAAAGATAAATATATATTTGTGTCATATTAATTATTAATTATGCCATCACTTCCCCCTCAACAGGCTGTCACACATGTCGGAGAGGGGAGGAGGAACCAGGATTCTTCCTCACTCTCTGACAGCGGGAGCGGGAAAGCGAGTGGAGGTGGTCGCAGCGGGGAGGTATCGGGCGGCTACTCTGAATGGACAGCATCAGCTGTTCATTTCAAATAGCGGGGTGGGAAAGCCGACAGTGAAGTCAGGTTTCCCGCCCGCTATTTGACTGTAGCACTGTCACGGCAATCCCGTGTCGCTAATGTGCGCGCCTCTGTTTTGAATACGCTGCGCTCATTGGTTGCCGTGGCTGGCGGCAACCAATGAACGCTGGCGTGCGATTTCTATGACAGACAGAGAACCTTAGACGATTCTATAGTAGATGTGATGAAAGAGACTACATTTGCAATTATCTACTTGGTATATGTTATCATTTTAGATATTTACCCCAATATTGTGTACCTACTTAATATCTCTTTACTGTAGTTCAGATATATGTTGGTTATTATAATGGTGCAGGAATCCTTTGTTCTCCCGGTTTTTTTTAGTATTCCATGATTTTTTTTTTTTTTTTTTTTTTTTTTGACTTGCACTTTATACTCCATGGCATGGTGAGCACCTGACATCTTGACTTTATCTACGTTGTTAGTGCTCCTTACTACCGTATAGACTCGAGTATAAACACCCCCTCAGTGGTAAAATAGCTCATTCATGCTTATCCTCCTTGCTCTCTCACCGCGCGTTCTCTGCTCTTCTTCCTGCTTGTACCCGGCGTCATGTGACTGGTGCAGAAGCAATGACGTCATTGCTGCTGCGCCCGCCAGGTACAAGCAGGAAGAAGAGCTGAGGACGCGCAGTGAAAGAGCAAGGAGGATAAGTATGAATGAGCTATTCTTTTACAGGTGTGTGCCAGCAAGGGGGGGGGGCCTGTATATACCACGGGGGGGAAGAGATGACAGCGCAATGTAATATGCACGGCTCCCCCTGACGCTGAAGGACAGGGGGATGCAGTGCATATTGGATTGCACTAATGAGCGGGGGCACGTGACCGCCCGCTCCTATTGCAACCACCCCCCCACACCCCCCACACTGAGCCGTCACTGACTCGAGTATAAGCCGAGGAGGGCACTTTTCAGCACCTTCCTTTTTTTTTTTTTTTTTGTGCTGAAAAACTCGGCTTATACTGTAGTATATACGGTAGGTTATTACACTGACATGTCTGTTTTGCCCTATAGAGAATTTGATGAATAAAAAAAAAATCATGTAATTGCTTTTTTTTTTTTTTTTTTTTTTTTTTTTGTTTGCAATTTCACAGGATTTGGAATTGTTTTCCTGTACACTATATGGTAAAATGAAGGGTGTCATTTAAATGTACAACTCGTCCCGCAAAAAACAAACCCTCATATGGCTATTTTGACGGAAAAATAAAGTTTTGGGTTTTGGAAAAAAGGGAGTGAAAAACAGAAAATTGGATTTGAAAGGGTTAAAGGGGTACCGCGTGTGCAGGGCATTGCAGTAGCTTGGGTATCTATGGTTATGACCATGAGCAACTACCGTATATACTCGTGTATAAGCCGAGTTTTTCAGCCCAAAAATTGGGCTGAAAAGTACCCCCCTCGGCTTATACGCGAGTCAGTGCGGGGGCTGCTGTATACAGCTGTATACAGCAGCCCCCGCATCCCCAGTAATGCAGGGCCCCCCCCCCTCATGCTCCGGTCACCTGTAAAGCAAGTTATACTTATCAGTGCCCGCTGCCGTCCGCACCCGCCGCTGCCGACATGCGATCCTCCATCTTCATTCATCTTCTTCCTGCTTCTGTGCGCGTCGCAGGCAATGACGTCATTACCGGCGACGCGCACAGGAAACAGGAAGAAGATGCATGAAGACGGAGGATCGGGATGTCGGCAGATGCGGGCGCGGACGGCAGCGGGCACTGATAAGTATAACTTGCTTTACAGGAGACCGGAGCATGAGGGGGGGGGGCCCTGCATTACTGAGGCTGCCTGTATACTACCACTGGGGCTGCTGTATATAGGGGCTGCAATACCACTGGGGCTGCTGTGTATATAGGGGCCCTGCATTACTGGGGCTGCAATACCACTGGGGCTGCTGTATATAGGGGCTGCAATACCACTGGGGCTGCAATACCACTGGGGTTGCTGTATATAGGGGCCCTGCATTACTGGGGCTGCAATACCACTGGGGCTGCTGTATATAGGGGCTGCAATACCACTGGGGCTGCTGTATATAGGGGCTGCAATACCACTGGGGCTGCAATACCACTGGGGCTGCTGTATATAGGGGCCCTGCATTACTGGGGCTGCAATACCACTGGGGCTGCTGTATATAGGGGCTGCAATACCACTGGGGCTGCAATACCACTGGGGCTGCTGTATATAGGGGCTGCTGTATACACCACTGGGGCTGCAATACCACTGGGGCTGCTGTATATAGGGGCTGCAATACCACTGGGGCTGCTGTATATACCACTGGGGCCTGCTGTATATCATACTGCTGGGGCCTGTATACCTGTGCTGGGGTCCACCCTCGGCTTATACGCGAGTCAATAGATTTTCCCAGGTTTTGGGGGCAAAAGTAGGGGGGTCGGCTTATACACGGGTCGGCTTATACACGAGTATATACGGTAACTACATGAGTAGAAGAAACCATGGATACCTAACTGCAATGCCCTGCATATGAGGTAAGAAACATGCCTATATCAGGAGAACTGTACTACATTTCTAATTGGATGCCTTTGCTAATATTAGTATTACACCTACTACATATTGTGATAGAATCTTGGAGATGGGAATACCCCTTAAATGTAAGGCCCTTCTACTATATAATCGTCTAAGGCGTCTGTCGGTCACAGAAATCGCGCGCCTGACAGAAGCCGCTCAGTGGTCGCTGGCAGACGCGGCGGCCAATGGGCGCCGCGCATGCAAAAGACCTGCACGGCGCGTGAATTTAAAATTTGCGCGCCGCAGCGGGTCTCATCTAAGCTCCTCGCCCGTGCCCGTGCCCCTTCCTCCCCCTCCCCAAGCATGTTTTACTTTCGGGGGGCGCCCTATTTTCCAGGAAACATGGTACATAGACAGAAATTGTGTCACAGGCACTCTGTGTATTTGAGAGCCATAAAGAGGCTCCCTTATACATGTACTGATTGGAGATGCTGGCAGGTCACAAATTGCCAGACCTGTATCTGGAAGAAGATGAAGACGACAGCATTTGCACATAAGGTAGGAGACCGGGACCTTACATTTACCACTCGAGTGGTGCTTTAAAAACACAGGAGTGATGCTTTAAGGGTACGGACATACTGGCGAGTGCAAAAACGCTCCGATTCACGGATCCAAGAGTCGGACGACTTTTGTCAGAGTTTTGGTCCGCTTTGCATCCAACAGTGATGCTACTGTACGACATACCCTGAGATCACATATGAGAGCTGTCCAACAGTAATCAGTGTGGTCCGAGTGCAAACCCAGACTTGCGTGTGTGGGGGTTTTTTTTTTTTTTTTTTTTTTTAAATGAAATCAGCTTGGCAATTGTTTCAGCTGTATAAACACTCATCAGAGTTGGATGGTCCGACTGTGGTCTGTGATTTTTGTAGGACCCATAGACTTGCATTGAGTCTTGGACGTGAATCGCATACTGTCGCAGCATGTTGCGACTGCTTTGACGTCCGTGAATCGCATGAGAAAAAAAGTCCGACACTTGGAAATGTGTTCTCAGACATTGAATACCACTTGTCTGACTTTTTTTTTTTTTTTTTTTTTTTTTTTTGACTCATTGCATTCAGAGTTTCATGCCAGTGTGTGTCCGAGCCCTAAAGGTTCTACCGTTTACTGTGAATTTTCAGCTTGGATTTCCATGTGGTGTGTCCTCATCAGAATACATTACCAGTTGAGATTATCTACTTATCGACATATTACAGGACACTTCTGTATAGAAATAGCGCTGTGATATGGATTTTATTATCTGCAACATGTCAATTATGTGTGCAAAATTCAAATGTAAGCGACACACTACCCACGTAATGCTTAGAGGTGTTGCCTAATTGTCTTTTTCAGGTAGGTACACTCTGTAATTTGCCTGTAAAAGCCACTGAATAAACACTCAAAAGAATGAACATCTGCATTCCTACATCTAAACAACTTGCTCTTGATATGTTCAGTCTTGTTCGCTTCTTTCAACTGTTATATAGGTTTCCAAAGGCACAAAGCAATTGTACTGACCATTCTTCAGGCGACTTCCCTTCTAAAGCCACTCACTATTTTATATAAATTAAGCTGCCATAGTTTCCTAAAAGAACTCCGGAAATGACAAGACTCAAAAAAAAAAAAGACTTCAGGACAAAGATGTTGGCATGTCCTAAAGCATCTTCCCTCTAAAATTATTGGCGGGTTTTTTGCACTAGTGTAAAATGTGATTTGTGCACATACTTTTTATGCTGTGTGGTTTTTTTTTTTTGTTTTTTGTTTTTTTCCCAGTGGGGTTGTCTGAGGGCCGCTTTACACACACCAACTTCTGTGACCAACTTCTGAACAGATCTCTGGTTGTAGTGAAATCATGGATACATTGCTCTATTTTGTGGCTGTGTACAAATAGAACAATGTGTCCATGATTTCACTGCAACCAGAGATCTGTTCAGAAGTTGGTCACAGAAGTTGGTGTGTGTAAAGCGGCCCTGAGATCCTGAAACGTTTTTAACAGGAAATGGTGTAAAGAGCAAAAAATACATCCACTTATTTACTAAATCTTAGTGCTCCAGTACTATAATATGCACTTTCCTAGATGACCATGTCCTGAACCACTTGTTTCCTGTAAATATACACTGTGTGCAGAATTATTAGGCAAATGAGTCGCATGATACTTTTTATACATGTTGTCCTACTCAAAGCTGTATAGGCTTGAGAGCCAACTACCAATTAAGTAAATAAGGTGATGTGCATCTCTGTAATGAGGAGGTGTGTGGTGTAATGACATCAACACCCTATATAAGGTGTGCTTAATTATTAGGCAACTTTTTCCTTTGGCAAAATGGGTCAGAAGAGGGATTTGACGGGCTCTGAAAAGTCCAAAATTCTGAGATATCTTGAAATTGCCAAACTTTTGAAGTGCGATCACCGAACAATCAAGCGTTTCATGGCAAATAGCCAACAGGGTCGCAAGAAGCGTGTTGGGCAAAAAAGGTGCAAAATAACTGCCCATGAATTGAGGAAAATCAAGCGTGAAGCT
Source organism: Allobates femoralis (assembly GCA_033576535.1). Taxonomy (NCBI): domain Eukaryota; kingdom Metazoa; phylum Chordata; class Amphibia; order Anura; family Aromobatidae; genus Allobates; species Allobates femoralis. Next base: position 474,649,209 of record JARQOC010000004.1, read on the forward strand.
GCCAAGATGCCATTTGCCACCAGTTTTGCAATATTTTAGAGCTGCAACATTACTGGAGTATCAAAAAGCACAAGGTGTGCTATACTCGGACACATGGCCAAGGTAAGGAAGGCTAAAAAACAACCACCTTTGAACAAGAAACAGAAGATAAAACGTCAAGACTGGGCCAAGAAATATCTTAAGACTGATTTTTCAAAGTTTTTATGGACTAATGAAATGAGAGTGACTCTTGATGGGCCAGAGGCTGGATCAGTAAAGAGCAGAGCGCTCCACTCAGCCGCCAGCAAGGTGAAGGTGGGGTACTGGTATGGGCTGGTATCATCAAAGATGAATTTATGGGACCTTTTCGGGTTGAGGATGGAGTGAACAGCTAAACTCCTGGAACTACTGCCAGTTTCTGGAAGACAACTTTTTCAAGCAGTGGTACAGGAAGAAGTCTGTATCGTTCAGAGAAAAACATGATTTTCATGCCGGACAATGCTCCATCACATGCATCCAACTACACAGCATGGCTGGCCAGTAAAGATCTAACAGAAGAAAAAATGACATGGGCCCCCTTGTTCACCTGATGTGAACCTCTTTCCCCCACCACCCCATAGAGAACCTGTGGTCCCTCATAAAATGTGAGAGCTACAGGAAGGGAAAATGGTACACCTCTTGGAACAGTGTCTGGGAGACTGTGGTGGCTGCTGCACGCAATGTTGATCGTAAACAGATCAAGCAACTGACAGAATCTATGGATGGAAGGCTGTAGAGTGTCATCATAAAGAAAGGTGGCTATATTGGTCACTCATTTTTTTTTTTTGGGGGGGTTTTGTTTTTGCATGTCAGATGTTTGGTTTTTTTTCTCTAAATTTTGTGCAGTTATATTGGTTTACCTGGGAAAAATAAACAAGTGAGATGGGAATATATATATATATATATTTTTTTTTTTTTTTATTAAGTTGCCTAATAATTCTGCACAGCAAGTTACCTGCACAAACCGATATCCTCCTAATGGTGGTTTTACACCCAAGGATATCGTTAACTTTGGCACCTTTCAATACGGACAGAAAATGTTCTGTCCGATGTCCAAAAAGCAGAGCAATGGCGGTACAATAATGTTCCAGCGCTGTGACAGCAGCACTGGCACATTATTGTATGCAAAAGTTAATAACTTTAAAAAATGCAGTCATTTAGTTTTACATGTAAAGCCCGCACCTGCAGCTTTGTGGTACCTGTCGGCACAGAGCTTCAGAAGCGACTATGAACCCAGTGTTTAAGGGGTTAATGTTATTGAGCCACATGGCCCCAGAGAGTGGCCACATTCCCCTGGAGCCATGTAGCCCCAAAACATTGGCAGCTCAGGGCTTAAAGCAGCTACTTTGCAGAAGCCGCACTGTCGGCTCTGCTATAATCCAGCATTAAAAGCCGGCGGCTCCTGTCATTCGAAAGTGCGCCGTGAAACTTTTCTAAACAGCTTTTTGAATAGGGAGCTGTCCAGGGTACTAACGCTAAATGCGTTCGGCACCCGTCGCTCTCCGAGGTGCTGAGCGCTGTAGCACTAATAGCTATGGCCTGCACACATTGAAACTCCGGTGCGCTGGCCATAGCTATTAGTGGTAAAGCGCTCAGCTCCTCGGAGAGCGACTGGTGCTGAACGCATTTAGCGTTAGTACCTTGGACAGCTCCCTATTCAGGAAGCTGTTTAGTAAATTTTCGTGGCGCACTGTGAAATGATAGTAGCCGCCGCCTTTTAATGCAGGATTATAGCAGAGCCGACATAGTGCGGCTTCTGCAAAGTGGCTGCTTTAAGCCATGAGCTGCCAATGTTTTTTGGGGCTACATGGCTCCAGGGGAATGTGGCCACTCTCTGGGGCCATGTGGCTTAATAACATTAACCCCTTAACAATAGAAGTCCCAGAAATTTCGAGCTTCCCCCTGAAGTCCAGAAAGAGGGTCAAATGACCCTTAGTCCAAACTGACAACTCTGATGGCTCCAATTAGCATCCTTTCATTTGTAAATGTGGACTAAAATCCTTCAGGTCATTTGACCCGTCTCTGGGTTCCAAAGGTAGAAATATTAAATGACCCCTCTCTGAGAGTTCTAGTGTTAAACACCGGGTTCATAGCCACTTTGCAGCTCTGTGCCAACATGTAGCACAGAGCTGCAGGAGCGGCTTTACATGTAAAATAACTGCCTAAAATGTATTTATTCCTGGTTTTTAATAAAGTGACAGCGGCAGAAATGGAAGTCTTGTGAACGATGGCGTTCAAAAGGCTTCACACTGAACAATGTGGCTCATCGTTTGGACGTTAATTGGACAACGAACGATAGATTTGAGATCAGGAGCTCAAATCTTGGATGAAAAGATCCAACGATCTTTTCATCCTATGTCGTTGGTTTACATGCAAGGATGTGCAAACAATATCTTTAAAACTATCACATCTGTGACGTTTCAAGGATTATCGTTCAGGACATTCTTGTGTGTACACCCTCCATAAGATGGCAAAATATTAAAAAAAAAAAAAAAAAAAAACACACTTCCAAAAATATTAAGCTTTGATATTTGAGTCTGTTGGGTTGATAGAGAACCTAGTTGTTGATCAATACTAAAAATAATACTCTACAATACAACTTGCCGAATAATTCTGCACACAGTGTATACTTGTTTGATTAAACACCAAAAAATTCACAGCAGCACAGTCACTGCCAGATATGTGCTTATCCATTTGGATAAACGTGTGTGTGTGTGTGTGTGTGTGTGTATGTAGTATGTGTATATTATATAATATAATAATAGATAGATAGATTAGTATAGTATATGTATTTTTGATTTTTTTCCTTTAAATAAGGTAAGGTGCTTGGTACACATTGGCAACACGTGTGCGCCCATCAGCCGTGGCAAAGTGACCTTAGATCTAATGAGTCCCTAACCTACTATGCCCCTTTCTTTGGACTTATCTATGCCTCCCATTTTTATAAGTTCTTTTGGGAAGTGGGAGGACTAAAGGCCCAGTCACACACAACGACGCACCAGCGATCCTGATAATGATAACTATGTGCAGCGGTCGCTGGTGCGTCATTTTTATGGTTAATCTCTTTTTATTACTTTTGAGAAACAAGAAGAAAACATTACAAGTTATACAGGAAATGACAAGTCAGAAAGTGCAGATAGTGAATTCACATTTGGACATCAGTACATAAGTATTGTACAATGCATATTCTCAAATTTATATCCTGTTTCATACAAAAGGCGGTCTGTTCCGGCTTTCATATATCCCAAACAGGGGATTAAGGGACCCCTGTCTTAATCAAGGGGTTTACCGCTATGAAAGGGGTTACGAATCCCTTTCATTTTCTCCAGGAATATTATAATATCTGACTCCTTTGTCGATTTGGTCAAGAATAAGCGGATATCTATTGGGGCAATACTTATCGTTTTTTCCAACCCTGGAGAACTAGCCAAGACACGGCCCCACAGGACCGACATAATGTCCAGTCCAACTGGAGAAGGCTCATCGTTAGCAAAGCTCCCCAAGATATCAGGCACTTTGCTCCCTTCAGTTTTACTGAAACCGCATAAAAGGATAAACTGCAAGGATAATTTGCAGGACTAAAACTAATAAGTAACGGAGTAGATATAGAGAAAAAAGGACGAAAAATAGACAGATATTAGAAAGGAAATGGGGATTAAACTAAATTTTAAACGGGGTCAGGATAAGAGGACGAGAGGTCCGAAGGGGAAAGGGGGATAGGGGATACCTTGACCCCGTGTTGACCATTTTACCATACCCCCAAATCAACCTCAGAAAAAATACTCCTAAATTCAGTCGAGTCTAGGTAGAGTATCCACTCGGTCCAAGTCACTGAAAATTTATCCTGAGAATCTGAAGCATCAGCCGCCACCTCTTCCATTCGTTATAGATCCATCATCTCTTTGAACCAGTCAAGCAGAGAAGGTACCTGAGTAGTCCTCCAGAATTTTGGGATTAGGGCTCGGGCGGCTGAGACACAGAAGGTGCGTCATTTTTCACATCGCTGGTAAGATGTCAAACAGGTTTCTCGCCAGCGATGTGAAAAACGACGCACTAGTGATCCAGAATTATACTGAGGTCGTTGGGAATTGTCACTCCATAGCGTAGCATTGAGCTCATTGATCATCGTCCCTGTCAAACACAACGATGTTGCACTCCCAGCAGGAGCGCAACAACGTAGAAATGATCCAGAGCAGTGTGTAATGATCTCGCATCAGGGGCCAGATCGTTGGTGCATGTCATACATAATGAGAGCGCTGTTGCATCACAAAATCTGTGACGATCTCGTTATGTGCGACAGGGCCTTAACTTCAACCAAAGGCAAACTTGGGTTGATGGGTGCAGAGTAAAGCCATGGAGCCAGTAACCTCAAACAATTTGTTTGATTAAAGAGATGTTCACATCTTGGATGGGCATATTCACACAATGGGCCATCAATATTTGTTCTGAGGCTCTCTATTCACTGGTGTAAAACTCCAGCAATGGACATTGAAACATTGCACACTTGTCTTTTACCGCTTCGAATTTCCTCCCACAAAAGATACTGTAAGCTGTCATCAGGTTTCCTGATATTAAGCTGCCTAGATACCCGGTGTTTACCATGGTTACCAGCCTGTGAGGTCACTGATTGCTGGTCTCTCGCTGTCACACACAGCGATGCGTGCTGATCAGCGGGAGACAAACGACCAAAAAAATGGTCCTGAGTCCTTTGCAGTGATCAGCGACCTCACAGCAGGGGCCTGATCTCTGCTAGATGTCACACATAACGAAATCGCTGCGGAGATCGTTGTAACGTCACAATTACAACGATCTCGATAACTATCTCGTTATGTGTGACTGGGGCTTTATCGTCCTCACACTAGGGGCTTATCTTGGTGCATAATCGCCTATCAGACTGGTATGTACCTGGTATCATGCAGGAGATGATTATATATAGCGCCAATATATTACGCATCACTTTACAATTCAGAGGGGACATGTACAAACAATGAGACAATATGGAGTAACAAAAAATTGAAAGAACGAGGCGTGAGGTCCCTGCTTGCAATCTATGAGGAAATAGAGGAAGCACAAAAGGTAGATGGTAAAAAGTGCCATCATTTATGGTCCAACCATCAATATAATGGGGGACTCAAGTATCACTGCATCAACCGGTCGGGATCTGTACAGATAAAGTGCTATATTATGCATGGGGAGTGCAGACAGATGACACAAGAGGCCAGATTTGAAAAAGGGAAAATGCGTTTTTAAGGCATTGGGAATTTACCGTAATTGTTTTTGGTCATCTGTTCTAGAGAATTGGTGTAGCTCGTGGGAAGTCTTGGAGACGGGACTGGGAGTTTCGGGTTGTAGTTGTCAGTCTTGGGTCGCTTGTGGAATGGAGGGCGATAGACTTAGATGAGGGAGGAGATGTAGGGCAGTGCAGAACTGTGGAGGGCTTTGTGGATGAGTGATATTTTTATATTGTACTCTATAGCGGATTGGCAACCAGTGCAATGACTGGCACAGAATAGAGGCATCGGTGAATGGTTGTATCGGAATATGATTCTGGCTGCTGTATTCAGGATGGATTGGAGAGGATGGAGTGTTGTAAGAGGGAGACCGATTAGTAGAGAATTGCAGTAATCCAGGTGAGAGAGTAAATGTGGCACCCCTGCAGGGGATTACCACATGTTTCACCGGTGCAAGGAAGGACTGACACCTTGGTTTGCTCAGCACACACCACCTTCCACCCCAGACCTGAAGGGGGAGCTCCACTGGCTGCATTAGGTCAGTTCCCCTTAAGTGCCCTCGGGCTGAGGGGAGGAGACAGTTAGTCCCGAGGAGAGTTCAGTTAGTTCGTGTGAAGAGGAGGCAGAGCTGTTGGTCTCTGGAGAGAGATACAGGCCAGGACCAGGGATGACTTTCTGCTGTGCACACCCCAGGAAAGGGGCCGACGGCAAGTAGAGAAGACGGGGAACAGGAAAAGGGATCTAATTATATACCCCTTTAGTACACCCGGACACTGGAGTTCGATGCTGCCAGCCTGCAGAGCTGCAGCAGAAAGCCCAGCAAGCTCAGGAGGAGTTCAGCCCTGAGGAGATGGCGAAAAAGACCTTAGGGCCACTTTACACACTCCAACTTATCTGTCCAACTTCTGACCAACTTGCTGGTTGCAGTGAAATCATGGACACATTGCTCCATTTTGTGACTGTGTACAATGGAACAATGTGTCCATGATTTCACTGCAACCAGCAAGTTGGTTAGAAGTTGGACAGATAAGTTGGTGTGTGTAAAGTGGCCCTTAAACTGATCAAGCACAGGACCAGGGGCCGCAGGAGGAACAGGGACCCCACAGGAGGACCTCACTGTTTGTTTAAGATAAAGAACAAGATAGAGAAAAAGTGGTGGGTTCGGGCTCAGGCAGGACTCGTACCACAACGCAGAGCACAGAGACACAGGAGGCCTCATAACTTTCCAAGGTGATAGTCCCAAATTGCATCAGGGACCTGGTTAGTAGTCTGGACTGTACCTGTTATGTAACCATCAGTAAAAGGTACCAAAACAACAATCCCTGTGTGTCTGTGTGCCTGTTTAACGGCTGCAATTCACCTCTGTGCCAGAAAGGACCTCATCACTGCCCTCCCTCACCATCTTCCTTCATCACTGCCCTCCCTCATGATCTTCCTTCATTGCTGCCCTGAGGTAAAGCTCCACCTGTGGGGAGCTGTACCACACTTTGCTGCCCCAACCATCACCTTAGTGGCCGGCTGGCAGCGCCGCTACCATATTACCGGGAACTACAGGTGGCATCACGTTCCCCTGTAAATAACCCCCCTTTTCCAATCATAAACGTCCCCTTCAAATGATCACCAGGGCACGGCACCGGGATCCCGTCCACCCGTGACTCCCTAGTCAGCAGACCCGGTGGCCGAGTACCCCCTTAGCCCTGGCCGCATCATAAGGGCAACAGTTAAGGTACCGTCACACGTAGCAATATTGCCGCCATATGGCTGGCAATTTGACGTGCGCGCGCACGCTCCAGGCACTTTTGTACACATCACCGTCGCCCTGTCACACAGACATCTCGCGTGCGATATTCGGCGATCCTGCGTTCCGGAAATCCCCTGCCGCAGACTGGAAGCAATTTCACATACCCACATCGCCGCCAAATTGCGCATCGCACGCCTCCACCGCATCAGCGATGTGGGCGTAGTGAGTGTGTCGAGGAGACAGGCGGGCCAGAGTGTTTTACACCGCGCCCCTACCATTCCAATTGGCCAACACAACTGCGTTGCCATTGGTCAGCCTTGTCAAGAAGTCTGCCCACTACATGACGCATTTGCCCTTGCTACTATCTCACTACTGCGTACTCGTGTCATGTGTTACGGCTTCCAAAAGACACTTTGCTTTTGATAAACTGCCACACCGGATGGCTCGTCTGTAGCACTGTGGAGTACACAATGAATGGCTATGTGTGCATCTGTAGTTTGCGTAGGTGAGCTGAAAACAACAGTCTGGACGGTGTGTGTGTGTGTGTGTGTGTGTGTTTACAGATGTCGTCGACCTCCATCCTCCACAAACACAATCCAAATGTGCATGTGTGTTGACACATACCCATGTGTAAATCCATAACATATTCTGAAGGAGACACAGTGTGAGCATAGAGTGTTGGCCAATGGGCTGGACATTAGCAGACAATGCAGCTGGGACCCCTATCGACCATTGGGGTGTCACATACCCCTGTGCACAGCTTATTGCTATGTGCAACTGCCCTGTATTTAAAGGGAACCTGTCACCTGGATCTAAGCCCCTACACTATCACTACCTGTCCCTGCACCTTCCTAGCTGCTCCCTATCTATCCCTCTCTGAGCTAAATCTGCCCTGTAAAACAGCAGAAAAATAACTTATAACTTACAGAAGTCCCTGAGGCTGGGGACTGAAAAGGTGGCCCCAGGCTCCATTCTGCCCCTCCTCGATGCAGCAGCACACCCCTGCTGGGCTGCATTATTCTTTCTTCATCGCCGCCTCCTCCATTTGGAATCTCCCACCTGCTTTACACCTATCATGTTGTGGTGATGCGACCTCAATGTGTCCCCTAACCGGGACACAGCATATGGGAGATTGTATCTTCTGCTCGGTAGCAGCACACACAGGGTAAGCTGCTGCTGGAGCTGAGTGCTGATTGAAAGCACTGACACCCAGGTGTGTGGGTGAATAGGACATATGATCTGCCCTGGGCGGTGGGGAGGGGGTGAAGTGTCAGGACAGCAGCAGGAGCTGCTATGTAGAGAGCTGTGTGAAGAATTAACAGCATGTGAGCTCTGAGTGGACGTTCATGAGGCTAATGAGCGGATGGTGAGGAGAGAGAGGTTGTTGTGCTGACCTAACACAGCCTACCCTGGGGTAGGAACAGAGCTTCTATATCAGCTGTTGGAATTGTATGAAGTTGTACTCGGCTGCGCCCCGGAACCTGGAGGTCTGAAATACCTGAACTGTGCCATTAAACTGTGTGCTGTGTGAGTAACTACCCGAGTCACTGCCTTCTGTCGTGCTGATCCTAACCACTACCTTACAGTGTAAAGCGGGTGGGAGATTCCAAGTGGAGGAGATGGCGATGGAGAAAGAATAACGCCGCCCAGCGCGGCGTGTGCTGCTGCATCGAGGAGGGGCAGAATGGAGCCTGGGGCCGCCTTTTCAGTCCCCAGCCTCAGGTACTTCTGTAAGTTGTAAGTTATTTTTCTGCTGTTTTATAGGGCAGATTTAGCTCAGAGAGGGATAGATAAGGAGCAGCTAGGAAGGTGCAGGGACAGGTAGTGATGGTGTAGGGGCTTAGATCCAGGTGACAGGTTCCCTTTAAAAGTAAAGACAGACACGGGTAGTTCTGATCAGTCTGGGTTTTTCTGCCTTTTTTGCACATTAACATAAAATACAAAAACATAATGAACACCTGAAGTGTTAACATCACACACACACAATAAAAATGTTGGATAAAACAATGGGATTCCTGTGTGAAGAAAATTCAATTAAAAAAAACAAAATTAAAACCAAAAAATGGGAAGTACAAAATTACTATTAAAGTGGGAAAAAATCACAAAATATCATGGTGCAGCCACACAGCTGGCTACACCCTCCTCCTGCTGCTGGTGCCTGACAACCCCAGCCACCCTACACGTGTTCTTTCTACCAGGCCACTGCCCCAGGGCCATTAAAGTAGGAGCAGTAGCAGTCCCTGCTGCTCTGGCATCCTGCGGACTTTGACCCTGGCTCAGCAGCTGGAGTGGGCCAGATCAGGGTCGGTTGCACGCCACACCCCGGGACTGACTTCCCCCACTTGTGGAGTCCACTGAATCCACAACTTGCAGGTGTGTATGATGTAGTATCCCTACAACGCAGGAAGTTATGTAGCACACAGCATGCCAGCACTACTATATCGATGGATTCCAGCTTCATATTCAAAGGCGTATGAAACAAGCTGAATCTATTGGCCAGGATCCCGAATGCATTTTCAACCACACGGCGAGCCCAGGATAGCCGGTAATTGAAAATGCGCTGCTCAGAAGTAACAGTCCTCTGGGGGTATGGCCGAAGTAGGTGAGCATAAAGTGGAAAGGCTTTATCCCCCCACAAATGGAGAGTTGAGATGAACTGTTGTCTCATCGTTTGAGGGTAAGTTCAGAGCACCTCTCCTCAGCTCTTGGCCAAAGGAGCTGTGCCCAAACACACCCCTATCTGAGATACGGCTGTTCATGCCAACATCCACGTAGAGTAAGGGCCACGTCACACGGTTCAGTTTACTGAATGATATCGCTTAAGTGACCTGCTTTTTTGATAGCTTAAACGATATCGTTTGTGCGTCTCTGCGTGTAATCAAACGATTTTTCTCCTTCGCCTCATTGGGGGATACAGACCGTGGGTGTTATGCTGCTGTCCACTAGGAGGGCGACACTAAGCAGAATCTGCAAAAGAGTTAGTGGCTCCTCCTATGCAGTTATACACCCTGGAGCAGGAAGTGCTTCTCCAGTTTTTGCTTAGTGTCTGAAGGAGGGACACGCTCTTACTCTTTACCATTATTTTTGCTTTTTGAAGCTGCATTTTTATTTTTGAAGGGACATGTCGACCACAGATACCTCCCCAGACCCCACAGTTGGAACTCTGGGTCGAGCTATTTTGTCTGCTAAGGGCTATTCCTTTCTCGGCCCTCCACTGTTGGAAGTAAAGGGTTAAAGCGATTTCCAGACCTACCGGTTCTGAGGCCCGCATTCCTCCCCAGTCCCCACAGATGGGGCTCTGGGTCGCAGTAATGCTCCATGTCCCCACCGCAAGCAGCAAGACAGATGGGAATAAAAACCGCAGAGACGATCCCACTCCTCAGCTCCCCACGGTTGGGGTACTGAGTTGCAGCAGACAAGTGTCCTCTGAAGGTGAACGCAGCATCCCTCCCTAATTCCCCCTTCGGGGCTCTTAGGTCGAGACGCACAGGTATGGCGCACAGTGGCACACGGCTGCTCTGCAATTCGCTGCAGCACGCCGCGAGGGGTCCCCTCAAAAAGAGCTGCGGCATGCTTCCCAAGACAGACATGCTGCAGCATATCTCAATGCTGCAGCACAGGAAGAGCCAGTTCAACTGATGCTTCCCCCAAAATGCCGCAGCACATCTCAATGCTGCGGCACACCAACTCTGCTGCATACTCTGATGGGGCCGGCACAGGTTGGGCAGCAGGCACAGGTGGACAGCAGGCACAGCCTACATGTCCAACAGTGCAGAAGCTGGGGATGAGAATCCCGCACCAGGCCCCACAATACCTTGCCCTCACCTAGCTGTCGTGGGCGTAGCCTCCGGTGGAGCAATCCCTGTGCCTGGCGGGGTCTCCGCCGTTCCCGGCCGCGGACCTCCGCGCCGGGCCTTTGCCGCTCCCGGGCCCGCGATTCACGCGAGGCCCCAGCTTCGGCCTAGCCGCCATCATAGGGCTTTTCCCCGCCTCCCCGCCCGCCTCCGCCTGACGTCAGACCTCTCGGCGTCAGCACAGGAGGCGGGACGGGGCTAGTAAGAGGGCGCCTTTTCAACGTTGTTGGTGCGCTCTTTTGCGGCTCCGCCCCCCCTTCTCCCCGCCCGCCGCCATTATAGTTCTCGGCGCTGTCGCCACTGTATAGAAGCGGCAGACAGCACTTCCATATGTGGAGGCACAGGCTGCCCAAGGGTTGACCAGCATAAAAGGGGGCACACTGCCAGGCGCAGTGGTGTGTGCTAGGCACACACTAATGTGCAGAGCCTGCAGATGCCTACTTGTCCGCAAGGCTGGCACTTCAGTGGACATAGTGTCAGGTGAATGGTGTGTGCGGCAGCAGACCAGAGTGCCAGCAGCCCGCAGTCACCTTGTCACCACAGCGCGTGTGCATATGGGGGCACTGTAACAGACGGAGGGTCTGCTAAGGCACACACTCATGTGGAGTAGCCTGCAGACACCTGCTTAACCCCACAGGGCTTGCACTTCAGGAAGTGCAATGCCAGGTAGAAGGTCTGCTGTAGCACACTAGGGTGCCAGCAGCCTGCAGTCCCCTTGCCACTGCAGAGCGTTCGCATGTGGGGACACATTCACAGGCGAAAGCCTACCAGAGCGCACAGGGGGCAGCAGATCCAATGGATTCCTTTCTTGCCACCGCTGCGTTACCCTTTTGCCCCTATCCTCCTGGGAGGAAGTGTTAAGGATTTAGGGTTTATTCCTCAAGGATCCGCAGCCACTATAGTCACTTCGGTGTCACAGCATCCGCTGTGCAGGGTACACAGGGACTCCCAGAGGATAAACAGTACAACCTCACTGTGCAGCAGTCTCCAATAGCACGGGATGTACCCTGCGGCAATTTGCCCTCCTCCCTCTGCACGCTGTGCAAGGAATACCGTCTTACTACGCAGGGCAGTGCAACACGCCATATGGTCCAGCACTGTTTTTTTTTTTCTCCCTGCAGTAATAATTAAAAAAAATAAAATAAAATTAAATAATGTCCCTGATTCCCGATGTCGTTCACATCCCGGATCCCCAAAGATTACGGGCAAAGTGTCTACCGGACGGGTTAGGTTTCTCCCCACCCTGCCAGATGCAGGTGCCTGTTGGTACACCTGCCAACCTTATGCTTTACCCTGGAGGGAGTTAATAAAGGAAACACGGACATGTCTTCTTTTCCGCCCCCCCCCCCCTAACGTTAGCGAAGTTCAGTTGTTATCAAACGTCTCGAAGAGATCGTCCAACATACCCCTTCCAGGGCCTCCACACAGTTGGCACATCTAGGTTGTGGTGGACTTACTATGCGTTAAACTGACAGGTTCCTTCTTCTGGCCCCCACGGTGGAGAGCCCAGTCGACAAGGATGTTACCTGCAATTACCTGACAACCATAGGCATCCCAAGTCTGTTCGCCAATCCTCAGTAGACCCCACATCTGGAGCTCCGGTTGGCGGTGACAACAACCAAGTCTCACAAGTCACACGCTGAAACACCGTGATTGGCAGTGGCACGTGGAACTGAGCTAAGGGTCTCGGGAACCTTCGACCCATAGCATACTCCTTACTCTCCTCCCCACTGTTGGGGACTCGGGTTGAAGTTGCGACCGCACAAGGTCTAATCGGCCTCCATCCCTAGACTACTGAAACGAAACTCCTAAGTTGCAGAATGTGGCACACAAGCCCAGCTGCCAATCTCCTCGCTGCACCTATATTAGGTACTCTGGTTGAGATAACACGCGCAATGCCTCTGCTCAGTCCGCTTCAAAGCAGGACCTCGCAGACTCGCGAATGCATTAACCCAATGGATGGGCCCTCCGGCCCCCCGTGTGGCTTGGCCCGAACCTTCTTCCACGCAGTCAGTCCCTTCTCGTCTCAGGAGTTGAAAGTGTATACTGTGTGACCTAAAGCTCATAAATACAGCCTGAAATTGGAATTGTCTATACTGCATTCCAGGAGTCTCCCATATCAGGACGACTTATTCATCAATGCATGATTTTCGGAGTCTGCGAACGCTGCCGCTTCCACTGGACACGTTAAGAAGACTCAGTTGGCGGATCACCCTCCATGAGTCCACCACAAAGCCAGAGTACATGTGGCAGCACAGCACACAAACTCAAGGAGTCCTGGCTCCGCTACGTATTCCTGATCACATATGGAGTATCAGCCATATTGGTTTTTCCCAGACAAGGCATGGATTCTTCGTCTGGGACTCAGCTTCAGCGGTCTCCTCAATGCTTCACAACGGCTATAAGAGTCCTAGACAGGATGGTGGCAGCATGGGAGGCAGTTCCATAGCCTCAGCTGCACCTACGGCCTTTTTCAACTATACATACTTAGACATGGCCCAGGAACAGGATGTGGTGCGATGTACTCCCATCACAATGCACATGCTAATTGTCCCCCCACACACGAGGATGCCCCTCAATCTACAAAGATTCGGGCAGTATTTCTAGTACTGGAATATCAGTGACCTTCTGGCAGTCGTCTTGCTAGGATATAGTCAGACAATGCCACAGCCGTGGCATAAGTCAACCACCAGGGTGGAACCCACAGTCTCCAAGTGATGACAGATGTTCGCCACATCCTTCACCGGGTGGAATCCTTGAACACTGTACTGTCAGCTGTTCTCATACCAGGCTAACCTGCCAAGGGACGGACTCAGGGAAGCGGTCCCTTCATCCAGATGTCCTCTGTCAAGACTGTCAGCGCCAGGAAACTACAGATGTGGACCTGACGGCCTCACGTCTCCATGCTAAGGTTCCATCCTTTCTAGCCAGGTCACAGAACCTACAGTCAATGTGACAGACGCACTAGTCCTAGACTGGACCTGTCTCCGTCTCCCCTATATTCTTCCCACTAACAGGATAGTGCGGAAGGGCAAACAAGTATGTCGCCAGATCTCCCTGTATTTTCAGGCTGGCCCAGATGCGCTTGGACAGAAATTTCGTACCAGGACAACTTAAAAGAAGTTCAAACCTGCTCTCTCAGGGCCAGTTCTCGCTCGGAATTTCTCAACTCTAAAAATAGTAGCGTAGCCCTTGAGACCTGGAATTTAACCCATGGGGTTTTTTCCCTGGATGTTGTAGCGTCCATAGTTACAGCAAATAAACCAGCCTTATCGACAATATACCACGAGTGTACTCGTTTTGTTTTTCTTTATCTCCAAGCACCTCTAGGGGTCATTCCCCTCTGTCCTTGAGGTCTCTCGCACAGCAGGTTATCACCCTGTTTCACCTTCTTCCAAAAACGTGTTGCCACCAAGTCTCTAGGAAAATCCTTCTTTCAAAGGGTCTCCCACTTAAGGTCTCCATACAACAGGACTACTCCTGCGGGACCTGATCTTAGTCCTCACGGCTCTACAAGATCCACCCTTTGAGCTTCTATAGGATACTACCCTTAGCATTCTCATCCAAACGGTAATGTGTTTTGGTGCCAAATTATTTTTCTCTGCAGAGGTATCGGTACTTTCAGCACTCTCATGTAAACCATCTTTTCTAGTCTTCTACCTGAACAAGACTGTGCTACGGCTTGTTCCATCCTTCTTATTAGGCGGTATACTCCTTCCACCTCACTGAAGACGTCTCTGTCATCGCTGCGCCCGACTCCAGTCTGTGGTCGTAAAGGACCTACATATGCAGGACCTTGTCAGGTCCCTACGCATCTAAGTACCCACGACCAGTGCCTCTCTAACAGGTCGGATTCTCTTTCTCCCTTCTTCCATAGGGCAGAAATAATGACATGTCAGCCTCTAAGGCTCCTCTAACCAGGTGGATTCGTCTAACCATCCTAGACGCTTATACCGTCAAACTCATCCCTTCCGGCAGTGTCACGGCACATTCTACTACGGCCGTGAGGGCGTCCTGGTCCGTTCGGCCCAGGTGTCAGTGCAACAAGTGTGTAGACAGCCAAAAGGGGTCAGTCTACACACATACTCAAGCCACTATAGGGCTTGACGTGCCCTCCAGGCAGCTGCAGCCCACCTGTCAGTGCATAGTTCTTCACTGACCAGGCTCAGTGTCAATAGCT
This sequence comes from Allobates femoralis, assembly GCA_033576535.1. Classification (NCBI taxonomy): domain Eukaryota; kingdom Metazoa; phylum Chordata; class Amphibia; order Anura; family Aromobatidae; genus Allobates; species Allobates femoralis. The sequence goes on from JARQOC010000004.1 coordinate 474,664,233, forward strand.
CCCTTTGTTCTTTCCCACCCAGGGACTGCTTTGGGACGTCCCACGGTCTGTGTCCCCCAATGAGGCAAAGGAGATTTTTGTGTACTCACCGTAAAATCCTTTTCTCTTAGCCTCTAATTGGGGGACACAGCACCCACCCTATTGCCCTTGAGGGCCTTTTCTACAGTTCTCACATAGCTTCTCAGCGGTTACATGGTTAACATGTTTACACATATTTGCCTATTATAGCTCTGTTAACTGTTGGCTGTTTAAACTTGTGCCTGTTTAATTCCAGGCCTCGTAGTACTGTGAGCCTGTTTAGTTACAGGACTTGTTATACGATTATTGCTTTGTTAACTCTTTACTGTTTTCCACATACGCCTGCTTAGTTCAGGCCTTGTGGTACTAGTATTACTCTGCTAATTCTTATCTGTTTACACACGTGCCTGTTTGGTTCAGGCCTTGTTACGCGGTTCTTACCTTGTTAACTATATTTGTTTACACAGGTTGCCTGCGTAGACTTCCTGTGTCACTGTTATTATCTGTTAACTCTCCTACTGCTTTAGCACAAAACTGGAGAAGCACTTCCTGCTCCAGGGTGTATAACTGCATAGGAGGAGCCACTAACTCTTTTGCAGATTCTGCTTAGTGTCGCCTCCTAGTGGACAGCAGCATAACACCCACTGTCTGTGTCCCCCAATTAGAGGCTAAGAGAAAAGGATTTTACGGTGAGTACACAAAAATCTCCTTTTCTTTGAAAAATCGTTTGATTACAGATCTGTGAACATGTTCACAAATCTGCAATCGTTGGTCGGCCGGTGGATACGCAGCTTCGCTGCCTGTGACACCGGCAGACCAACGATGAACAAGCTCCCAGCGTCTCGCAGCCTATGCTGGGAGCTCGTATCCATGGTAAACATCGGTTTACTAAGCGGCGCCTAGTAACCCGATGTTTACCTTGGTTACCAGCATTCCCACTGGTACACATCGTTGGTGAGTCTGCCTGTGTGACAGCTCACCAAAGATATTAGCGATCGCGCGTGCATGTGATCGCTAACAATATCGTTCAGTCAATTGAACCGTGTGACGTGGCCCCAACTCCTAGTGAGCATCCACAATGGCCGCCATGAGGATCACACTAAAATAACCTTTTATAGTTTAAAAAAGCAAAAAAAAAAAAAAAAAAAAACTTGCTATTTAGGGTTGAGTGATCCTCACGTGCTTGCCTCCAATGCGCCACCGCACTTTGGAAATTGCCAGCGATCTTCAAAACCACTGGCAACATGCATCCATTCTCCCGGGGTGGTTTGGTAAATGCAAAAAGGCTGGCACCAGGCACCTCAGGATAGCCTCACACGTCTCTGGTATGAGGCGGCTCAGCAGTGGCCGCAAGACTGCTGCAGAGTATTGCAGGTCTGTCATCGATCGACCTGTTGCCAGGAACCTCAGTTACAGCCAACTGCTCCTCAGGTGGCACAGCTCTACGCATCAGGGCCATTCCATGTCAAGTGATCAAAAAATTTTTTTTTCCCTGACATTCTCAGATTTTTTAAATTTTTTTTCTATATGAAGTATAGCTGGGGCTGCTGTATACTACCACTGGGGCTGCTGTATACTACCACTGGGGAGGCCTGTATACCACTGAGGGGGCCTGTATACCACACTGCTGGGGTCTGTATACCTGTGCTGGGGTCCACCCTCGGCTTATACATGAGTCAATAGGTTTTTCCAGATTTTGGGGCAAAAGTAGGGGGGTCGGCTTATACACGGGTCGGCTTATACACGAGTATATACGGTAGTTAAATATTTTAAAATATGATCCCATCACGATCCCAACTTGAAATTTGGTACAGATGTGGCTAAGAGCATAAAAGACACATGGGCAGTTTTGGAAAATGTTTATTAAAACGTTTTTTTTCGGAAATGCGTTTCAAAATGTTCAAAATTAACAAATATACTCTTGTGACATATCTGGTGAAAGCCTGGACAGTTCTGAGTAGAATGGTGTTTATTTTGTTTCTCTATCTTATTTCTAGCCCAAGATAAAAAAAATTAGTCATACCAGGCCAAAATTCACCCTTTTTTTAAACTTTAAAAATCTGTAAAAAATTAACTGATTAAGAAAAAAATTCAAAACTTTTAATTTGTAATTAACTAAAGTAGTACTTCATAAAGGAAAAAAAAAAAAAAATCTAAAGACGTCCGGTAAAAAAATATATTCATATTTGATATGGAATGACCCATTGACGCTATTAATAGGTAAAATATTTTAAAATATGATCCCATCAAGACCCCAACTTGAAATTTGTTACAGATGTGGCTAAGAGCATAGCAGACACATGGGCAGTTTTTGAAATATTTAAAGCGCGCCGATTTTTTGGAAATGCGTTTTAAAGTTTTGCGCTTGCGATCACATGGGTAAAATATCAACAAAGATCCTCTTGTGACATATCTAGTGAAAGCCTGTATAGTTCTGAGTAGAATGGTGTTTATATTGTCTCTCTATCTTATTCCTAGCCTGAGTTATGAGGAGAAACGTAAAGGCAGGCAACAGAGAAATTCCCACTTTTTCCGAACTTTGAAAATCATCTTAAAAAAACATTTCTCTTCACATTTTGCATTGTCTGACATGCTGTTATCAAATAACAAAATCTCAAAAGAATTAAAAATATAGAGGTAATAATCATTGGTTCACTTGACATGGAATGACCCATCACAGTATCCGCACGGGCTATCCATGCCATCCAATAGGAACTTGAATGAGTCCTCGGACATATGGAGAGAGTTCCTGAAGTCACGCGGACTCCTGTCCTCCAGCTAACGGAGCAACTGCATGTGGCTCAGGTTGTCTCTTTGCAAAAGCCACTCCCGAGACCACACATGGCGTGCTCTACGAGCCCACAATCTCCCAGCTCTCTCCTCCAGCCACAAGCCCTCATCCACCAAGGCAAGAGCCACAAGAAGCCTCTGTTCAGTATCCATGATAAGCAGATCAACATTTTCCCAGGGGTTGGTTCAACATATAAAGGTAAGACATACAGTGTTGGCCAAAAGTATTGACACCCCTGCAATTCTGTCAGATAATACTCTATTTCTTCCTGATAATGATTGCAATCACAAATTCTTAGGTATTATTATCTTCATTTAATTTGTCTTCAATGAAAAAAACACAAAGAATTGTCCTAAAGCCAAATTGGATCTAATTCCACACCAAACATAAAAAGGGGGTGGACAAAAGTATTGGCACTGTTAGAAAAATCATGTGATGCTTCTCTAATTTGTGTAATTAACAGCACCTGTAACTTACCTGCGGCACCTAACAGGTGTTGGCAATAACTAAATCACACTTGCAGCCATTTGACATGGATTAAAGTTGACTCAGTCTTTGTCCTGTGTCCTTGTGTGTACCACATTGAGCATGGAGAAAAAGAAGCCCAAAGAACTGTCTGAGGACTTGAGAAACCAAATTGTGAGGAAGCATGAGCAATCTCAAGGCTACAAGTCCATCTCCAAAGACCTGAACGTTCCTGTGTCTACCGTGCACCGTGTCATCAAGAAGTTTAAAGCCCATGGCACTGTGGCTAACCTCCCTAGATGTGGACGAAAAGAAAAATTGACAAGAGATTTCAACGCAAGATTGTGCGGATGGTGGATAAAGAACCTCGACTAACATCCAAACAAGTTCAAGCTGCCCTGCAGTCCGAGGGTACGACAGTGTCAACACGTACTATCAGTCGGTGTCTGAATGAAGAGGGACTGTATGGTAGGAGACCCAGGAAGACCCCACTTCTTACCCCGAGACATTAAAAAAGCCAGGCTGGAGTTTGCCAAAACTTACCTGAGAAAGCCTAAAACGTTTTGGAAGAATGTTCTTTCTTTTTGGGCAAAGGCATCAGCATAGAGTTTACAGGAGAAAGAGGCATTCAAAGAAAAGAACACGGTCCCTACAGTCAAACATGGCGGAGGTTCCCTGATGTTTTTGGGTTGCTTTGCTGCCTCTGGCACTGGACTGCTTGACCGTGTGCATGGCATTATGAAGTCTGAAGACTACGAACAAATTTTGCAGCATAATATAAGGCCCAGTGTGAGAAAGCTGGGTCTCCCTCAGAGGTCATGGGTCTTCCAGCAGGACAATGACCCAAAACACTTCAAAAAGCACTAGGAAATGGTTTGAGAGAAAGCACTGGAGACTTCTAAGGTGGCCAGCAATGAGTCCAGACCTGAATCCCATAGAACACCTGTGGAGAGATCTAAACATGGCAGTTTGGAGAAGGCACCCTTCAAATATCAGGGACCTGGAGCAGTTTGCCAAAGAAGAATGGTCTAAAATTCCAGCAGAGCATTGTGAGTAACTCATTGATGGTTACGGGAAGCGGTTGATCGCAGTTATTTTGGCTAAAGGTTGTGCAACCAAGTATTAGGCTGAGGGTGCCAATACTTTTGTCTGGCCCATTTTTGGAGTTTTGTGTGAAATGATTAATGTTTTGCTTTTTGCTTCATTCTCTTTTGTGTTTTTTCATTAAAGACTAATTAAATTAATATAATTATACCAAAGAATTTGTGATTGCAATCATTTTCAGGAAGAAACAAAGTATTATCTGACAGAATTGCAGGGGTGTCAATACTTTTGGCCAACACTGTAACTTGCATGTGACAACTCAGCAAAACAAACAAATATTCACTTGCCTACACACATCCTACACATACAAGGATCCCAAACAAGGTTCCTAAGTACTGGCAAGCCCCCTCTGAAATAGCCAACATTCACACAACATACAATAACATTGATAGCCCAACAAAAACACACAATATTGTGCTAAAAATACAATTCACATTAACTACGTGACCATACCCAATTCATTGTCATTAACCCCCTAAACATATTGTATCCGAATACTACAAATTTGGCCCCATACATGTACATTTGTAGGACACCACACCAAAATCCGTAATGGCACCACGTTTTACATACATGGGGTATAAACATAGCCATGTGAAGGCAACATAACACACTGCATGAGGCAACATAAAAAAAAAAAACATCCCTGTTCATTATGATACACTGCTTAATGGCCCTCACACATGCACAATACTGCAAACAGTCAAGGTGGTGCATCAACACTACACATCCATTTTGTGTGGCCAAGTACGGATACATTATCATTTTTATTTTTATTATTTATTTATATAGCGCCATTAGGTTCCATGGCGCTTTACATGAGGATGAGGGAGACAAGAACAAGTACACTAAGTCTAGGCGATCAGGACGTACAGGAGGGGCAGGGACCCTGTCCACGAGGGCTCACAGTCTATGGGGTGACTATATGTGTTTCTGGACACATCACAATATAAAACACAACATGTAAGCATAATGAGTAGGGGACATGCACAATTGTGTAACCATGTACTTGTTCTTAAATTAATACAAGCTCACACATCTGGAGTCTGGGCTGGGCACACCTGGAGGGGTATTTGTGCTGGACCACACAGCATACATGTATGTTCAGGTGAATACCAAACACACTTAAGCATCGTAGATGTGATGTCAGAAGAGCGCTACTTACCCAATGACTCTGGCCAGCTAGCTTGAGGACGCACTTGCGTGGCTTCTTTTTATATGCTACGCAGCCAATCGCAGCACACTGGCATTATCAAATATACGTAGACACACCCGAAGCATATGATTTGCTCACTCTTGTGTGTTGCAAAGTCGTATGCAACATTGAGGTAGCGTCTCTTCAAGCATACTCTGCTGGTCAGATGGTAGGTATTTCGCTGTCCATGCCTTCATCAATTCCACAAGTTTGTGTATTTGGTTCCTACCACCACCTACTGGCCCATATGAAATGTTTCATACAATACTGTTTCTGTAGCGGTACATGGATGTTAGTGTGGTTTATGTAAGCATGTTCTGGACATCAATGTCATATGTCATACATCATGTGGAGCAACACATTTCATCTGCTTAATCTACTGTGATGCGCTTTGTCTACATAAAGCTGCAAAAAATGGCTCAACCTGTACTGTTGCCATCAAACAAACAAGAGTGCCATACAATTGTTGTGGTGTTGACATATTGCCTTAGGGTTGGGTAGGTATACATGCATTACCAATGTCGAATAGTGCTTCTTCTAGCCATTCATCAAACTACATGTGGTACTACTTTTCAGCAGGGTTAGGCTAGGTATTCACATTTCACAATGTCAGGCTTCATTGCAATGTTAAGGCCAAATTATGTCATGTTAATGCCTGGTTGTGATGATGTGCCCATTAATCTTGCAACATTATGTGAATATAGATACATGTATGTGGTGTTTTTGATGTGCTTTGTGCTTATGTTGCAGATGGGGGACAATCAGGATTTTATCCGGGCATTGCTGGCCATGTGCCAGGACCACGAATGCCTGTGGCAGGTGCGCTCACCTGATTGTTCTTATCAGGTGAAGGATATGGCCTATGGCCGCCTTGTTGCCCTCGCCCAGGAGCACAACCCTGATGCTTGGTGGGATAAGGCGATGGTCAAAAATAAGAACAAGCACCTGCGCATCGTATTCCGAAAGGAACACAAGCGGGTCCAGAGTTCCCAGCATTCTGGGATAGGGAGTGAAGAGGTACATGTGCCACAACTGTGGTACTATAACCTCCTCACTTTCACTCTGGACCAGCACGTTTCTCGAGGATTACGGTGCGCAAGGGAGTTTGCTGACACCAGGGCCACATCTGAAGCCACCGCTCTGTCACAGGAGGTAGGTTTTTTTTTTTTTGTATATCCTGGTGACTGTGCATCCCTTGGTGGTAGTACTCACATGGGGTGTTGTAAAGTTGTTTCACTGTCAATCCTGTGGGTGTTTCACCAATCTTCTGGCTATCTTCGTGATGGGTCACAAATTTGGCTCCTCGGTTGTTATATGTTTGGTTTGTTAACACACATCACTTTACATGTTGTCCCCTCAGGTAAGTAGGGTGGACATTTTTTCCCAGTGTAATGTTCTTGCTGCTCTCAGTTACATGTTTGTGTGCATGTAATACAATCATGAAATGGGAAAGGGAAGGGGAGTGGTTCACTCACATGTCTCCAGGATCCTGGTCAGCTGGCTGGATGGCTGGTTCCATCCATATGTATCAATAATATAGAAAGGATTTTGCCAGAGACCGTACTTCTTCTATTTTTCTTCCTTTTATTAAGACGTGGTTAAAATGAACAGGACTTAACGCTGGATGCATTTCGGGGGACAGCACCCCCTTAGTCCTCAGCATAACAAATAAAATCATTCACAAGTATTTAAACATAAAACACTGTTCATTTTACAGGTGATACAAATAAAGTTAGGAATTAGTTTAACTCTTACAGTGCTGGGCTCAGAGCAAAAGTGCTTTCAGAGGAGTCATAGTGGTTTACACACAGCATCTAATATATAAAGCTGAAAGTGTGTGTGTGTGTGTGTGTATCCGGGATTGGCATCTACACTGTCGCAACTACAGCCACAAAATTTTGCCTAGTCACACGTCTGAACCCCGGGAGCGTCATAGGCTATGTTGTGAGGCGAAATTTTAACCCCGCTCATTCCAATTCACCAAACCATTTTGCCCCTATCTACATAATGGGGAAAAAGTGACAGTTACCAGTTGACAGTTGTGAATGAGAGGGGCTTAGTCTTTGGTGCTATCATTAACAGCACATACCAGCATATAGTCACTAAGATGGGGCCCCGACATGGAATATTCACCACACTTGGGGACATGTATACACACCACACGCACACAAAGAGTAACAGCAAGTGTATAGTCGCTAAAGTGCAGCCCCAACATTGGATACTCTCCACTCACCCGAACAAACACACACACACACACCACAAAGACACACACACCCTATAGCGACACATGCACTCACCCCACAGGGACACACACACCACAAAGACAGACCCCCCCCCCCCACCCCCACCCCCCACAAGGACACACACATAGCCACCCTATAGGGCCACATGCACTCACTCCACAGGGACACACACATACTCACCCCAGGGACACACACACCACACAGACAGACACGGATGTGCACAAATCACCTCACACAACTCGCCTCATACATGTGCTATCTTTAATTTCCAAACATAAACATCTGATTAAAAACAGTCAATGTGCAACACCTGTGCCATATAGGGAATTAAGGCAGATGTCAGTCACATGAGCTGTCTATTATGTGTATGTGTGAGGTAACTTATACTGCCCGGTCAGGGGGAGGGTTTACTGTTGGCTGGAGATTTATTAGGCTGCCTATAGCAATCAATCACAGCTCAGCTTCTATTTTCCTATAGGTCATTAATATGACATATTCAAATTCTATTTTGTTATAGCTAACATCAGTTATTTATTAACCCGGGCGTAGCCGGGTACTACAGCTAGTATTTATATAAAGGCTGAAACCTTAATATAGTATATAAAAGACACATGCATGTATTATACCATATTACCTCTTGTCATATGTAAAGAATTTCACATGTTGTGAATATATATGAAAAATTGCATAATTGTATTTTCTTTTCTTTGCTCTAGTTTTTATTTTATTTTTATTCTCATTTTTATCCTAGTTTAATCTTTTCATTTATTACATACATATAAACAATACCCATCATTGATATAATTAAATTTATATGTGTATTGATATTTCTCTTATAGATAGATATTTAAAGGGATCCGGTCACCCGCAAAACACCTCTAAAGCTATTAAAAGCTGTCCCTAGAGCATAGTAACACTTACCCTACACTCCTTTTAGCTCCTAAATGCACCAAGTGAAATTGCAGATAAATGTTATTACAGTACCTCATTAGGGATGATAATGAGTGACTATGCTATTCATAGTCACCCTGGCAGGCGCTCCCTCTTCATGTTATCACGCCTCCATAGGCGTGATCTTCTAATCAGATTAAAATGCGCGCCTCCCCGCCGCTCTGTGCATTATCGGCCGGCCTGTACTGGGGCTGGGTGACGCGAATCGCGTCATTTCCGGCGCCGGGTGACGTAGTACACCCGCGCCGCTATTAGCTTCAAGACCCGCACTGCGCATGCGGCGGGGAGGCGCGCATTTTAATCTGATTAGATGATCACGCCTATGGAGGCGTGATAACATGAAGAGGGAGCGCCTGCCAGGATGACTATGAATAGCATAGTCACTCATTATCATCCCTAATGAGGTACTGTAATAACATTTATCTGCAATTTCACTTGGTGCATTTAGGAGCTAAAAGGAGTGTAGGGTAAGTGTTACTATGCTCTAGGGACAGCTTTTAATAGCTTTTGAGGTGTTTTGGGGGTGACAGGATCCCTTTAAATGTATATTTTCTGGTCATCATAATGGGAGACCCAGACAATGGGGTTTAGGGCTCCGCCCTCCGGAGGTCACACTAGGTACTACAAGTTTGTAGACACCGCCTCCTCCGCTTATAAACCCCCACCGTAGGGAACATCCTCAGTTTTACACTTAGTGTGCTCGGAGGATCACGCTTTGCTTGCACTTCACTGCATTCTCACAGCTTACGTGATGGCGTATGAAGACAAGGTAAATGGTCCCGGTCGGGACCCTCGACAGTCTCCCCGCTCACCCTTTGTGGAACACGCTGGTGGAGGTACCGGAGGGCTTTTTAGCCTGGACACTTGCTGTTCTCCCGGTACGCTGTCGAGCTCCTTCCTTTCCATCCCTCCATGGAGGCTCTGGAGAGGGGGAGCCTGGAGCCTTGCACAGCTCCGCTCCGTCCGAGGCCTCCCTAAATGGTGCTTACAGACCGGACGGAGCCAGCCCAGTCCGAGGCCTCCCTAAATGGTGCTTACACTCCGGACTGGTGCTGTACCCCCGTCCGAGGCCTCCCTAAAGGTGCTTACAGACCGGACCGGCACTGAGGCACCTGGTGTGTCTCCTGTGTGCCTGGGGGTAGTGTCTGTCACTTGGTGTCATGACACTCAGACCGCGCGGTTACCCTCGGGTCCGCGGTTCTGTCGGTGTACCCTGTGCTGGGGTCACTCTGGCTGACCGCCCTGTGTGTCTCAGGGGCTGAGGCTGTAGACTGCTGATGTTTGTTTTGTGCATGCAGTCTGTGTGTGTATGTGTATTGTTACACACTCTTTTCCCGCGCTGCGGGCTCTGGCACCTCCATTACTGAGGCTGACTGGAGGAGGAGGAAGCAGCTCTTAGGTGACATCACCGATGGGCGTGTTTTGTGTTCTCCCGCGTGTTCCTGGCCACGCCTATGACTTTACTGTCGGCGGCCATCTTCTCCCTCTCTTCCCGGCTGGGATCTGGCTGCAGCGTGGGTCTGCACTTTCCAGGGGAGACCGGAACTCGCGGAGGTCACACACGAACACCGCTTCCTCCTACCGCTTACTGCGGTCGGTAAGCCACCGGGATCTCCGGTTTGTTTGTTACAACTTGGCTTATTCCCCCTACTGTGGCGATGTCCTCAGTAAGGAAGCATGCTGCTAAGGCGGCAGATGGCACCATTACCTGCGCTACATGCAACGGTTCACTGGTGGAGGGGTCCTGCAATAATTGCGGACGCCCAGAGACCCGGACAGTTACTGTTGAATCAGAATCTGCGGGTCTGTACCCTGAGGTTCGGGTGATCCCAGGGACATGGGAAGCGCAGAATAAGATAAATGAATCTCTGCTGTCCCAGATGTCCTCCATGTCGCAATCCCTGGAGGCACTTCATAGGAGGCTGGAAAACCCAGCTACTCCTCCCAGTTACCCCCGGGTGCTTCTTACTTCTTCTGTGAGACCCCCTAAGCGAGCTCGTGAGGCCTCTCCAGAGCTCCAAGCTCCCTCTGAGGAGGAGCGTTCCTCTGATGGTGAGGAAGATGATGGGGGTTCTACTCTCGGGTCTGTCTCTGAACCTCCAGATGGGGTGGAGGATCTGGTGTCCTCCATCAATGAGACATTACGTCTGGTCACTCCTCCTGAGGAGGTGACTGTTCACCCCAAGGAGGTCTATCAATGGCTGCGGCCGGAGGCGAGACCAAGTGGGTCCTTTATGGACCACACTAATTTTGGAAGGGTGATTAGAGCACCCAGGTTACATCTTGGGCGGCGTTATGTCCGTAAACCTAAGGACCTTCGCTTTCCCTTTCCTCAGGAGGTGCTTCTGGAATGGTCACAGTCCCCTAAGGTGGACGCTTCCATGACTAGGATTGCTGCACGCTCCTTGTTTTCTGCCTCTGATAGCTCCTCATTGAAGGATGCTACTGATAGACAGGTCGAGCAACTCGCCAAGTCTTCCTATGAGGCTGTGGGGTCTTCATTTGCCCCTAATTTTGCCGCGGTCTGGACCCTACAAGCGATTACCTCCTGCTTGGATGGTATCTCTGATCTAGCTAGGGCCAGCCCAGAGGTCCTGGCACTCTCCGACAGAGCAAGGGCTTATGCGGATTACGCCAGGACGGCAACTTTGGAAACTGCCACTCGCTCGGCTGTGGCTTCGGCCAATGCTATAGCGATCCGCAGGTTGTTGTGGCTGCGTCTTTGGGACTCAGATGCCACGTCTAAGAAGATTTTGCAAAATCTTCCGTTTGCTGGTGACAGGCTCTTCGGCACCGAGCTGGACAAGCTGATAAAGGATTCTGCTGAGTCTAAGATACCGCAGAATAAGCCTAAGCCACGGTACTCCGTGAAAAGGAACCCAAAACAGTGGTCCTTTCGCCCCAGCTCGCAGTCATCAGCGGCGTCCGCTCGCGCGGACCGTGGGGGCAAGCCCTCCACTCAGTGGCGCAACAAAAGTCGCCAAAAGAAGCCGGCAGGGGCTGCAGCTGCCACCCCTAAACCCGCTTCGGCATGACTCGCTCCTTCATCCTGTCTCCCCACAGGTGGGGGGCCGCCTGTCTCTTTTCCAGGACAGATGGCTTCTCCACGTTCAAGACCAGTGGGTCCGAGACGTAGTCTCAAAAGGCTACAGGATAGAGCTGACGTCACAGCCGGCACACCGATTCCATCGGTCGGTTCCATCCCTAGACAAAGCTCAGGCTTTTCATCTGGTGTTGGAGGGACTCCGCAGAGACGGAGTGGTGGTCCCAGTACCCACGGGAGAGAGGTTCTGGGGTTTTTACTCCAACCTCTTTATTGTCCCAAAGAAGGACGGCTCTTTTCGTCCGGTTCTGGACCTCAAGTTGTTCAACCGCCACGTGTTGGTTCGGAAGTTTCGTATGGAATCCCTGCGCTCCGTGATCGCGGCTGTGTCACAGGGAGACTTCCTGGCGTCCATAGATATCCGAGACGCCTACCTTCACGTGCCCATTGCACCGGCTCATCAGCGCTGGTTGAGATTCGCAGTGGGGGAAGAACACTTCCAATTTGTGGCACTGCCATTCGGGCTAGCCTCGGCACCGCGAGTGTTCACAAAGGTGATGGCCTCAATGATGGCTCTCCTGCATGTGCAGGGACACGCCGTCATTCCCTATTTGGACGACCTGCTGGTCAGGGCGCCATCGGAAGACCTTTGTCGGGTGAGCCTGGAGGTGACCATGAAGTCTCTGGAACAGTTCGGGTGGCTTCTCAACATTCCAAAGTCGACCCTGATTCCGACCCAGTCTTTGACATATCTGGGCATGGACTTCCACACGGACTCAGCCCTGGTGTCCCTACCTCAAGCCAAACAGCTTGCGATCCAATCAGGAGTGCAGAATGTTCTCCTGTCACCACAATCTTCCCTACGGGGGTTGATGAAGCTGGTGGGACGCATGGTAGCGGCGATAGAGGCGGTGCCTTTCGCACAGTTTCGCCTCCGTCCTCTCCAGTTGGAGATTCTTCGCCGATGGGACAAAAGGACGATTTCTCTGAATCGGCTGGTGACGCTGTCACAATCAACCAGGGACTCCCTACAGTGGTGGCTCCAGCCACTTCATCTGTCACGGGGCCGGTCCTTTCTAAAACCGTCATGGTTAGTGGTGACCACCGACGCCAGTCTAAAAGGCTGGGGTGCGGTGTTCTTGCACCACAGGGCTCAAGGCCTCTGGACTCAGTCGGAGTCGGCATTACAGATCAACGTGCTGGAGATCAAGGCGGTCTATCTGGCGCTCCTGGCGTTTCAGAAATTCCTGTCAGGACAACCCATTCGGTTCAGTCCGACAATGCGACGGCCGTCGCCTACATAAATCATCAGGGAGGGACCAGAAGTGCTCAGGCCCTCGCCGAAGTCCACCGCATTATAGCCTGGGTGGAGGAAAACGGCTGCCTGATCTCCGCAGTTCACATCCCAGGGGTCGAGAACTGGGAGGCCGACTACCTGAGCCGACAGGGGATGGACGCCGGAGAGTGGTCCCTGCATCCAGACGTCTTTCGGGACATCTGCAGCAAATGGGGCACTCCGGACGTGGATCTGATGGCCTCACGGCTGAATCATCAGGTACCCCAATACATGGCACGATCGTGGGATCCTCAGTCTCTGGGGGCGGATGCCCTGATCCTGAGTTGGTCCAGCTTCCAGCTGCCATATGTGTTCCCGCCTCTGGCTCTGATTCCCAGGGTTCTGTGGAAAATCAGGACAGAATGCAGAGTAGCCATTCTAGTGGCTCCAGATTGGCCCCGGAGGTCCTGGTACCCGGACCTCTGGCAACTGTCAGGCGGACACCGGTGGGCTCTTCCAGAACGCGCAGATCTACTCGCGCAAGGCCCATTCTTCCACCTCAATTCCAAGGCCCTCAGATTGACTGCATGGCTCTTGAGGCCTGGTTGCTGACCTCCAGGGGCTTCTCTCCTACGGTGGTTGCCACGATGAATCGGGCAAGGAAACCTGTCTCCAGGAAGATATACCACAGAACGTGGAAAATCTTTTTCTCCTGGTGTGCCTCTGGTGGACGCTCACCGTGGCCCTTGTCCATCCCGACATTGTTGGCCTTCCTACAGTCGGGTTTGGAGTTGGGATTATCCCTTGGCTCTCTGAAAGGTCAAGTATCAGCACTTTCAGTGCTGTTTGACAGGCGCTTGGCGCTCCTCCCGAAGGTTCGTCAATTTCTGCAGGGGGTGTCTCGGGTGGTTCCGCCTTACAGACGACCTCTGGACCCTTGGGACCTCAACATGGTCCTGGCGGCACTGCAGAAACCGCCGTTTGAGCCACTGAGAGACATCTCTCTCTCTCGTCTGTCCCAGAAGGTGGTTTTTTCTGGTGGCAATTACGTCTCTGAGAAGGGTCTCAGAATTGGCTGCACTTTCGTGCAAGTCACCCTTTCTGGTGGTTCACCAAGACAAGGTGGTGTTGCGCCCGCGGCCTTAATTCTTGCCGAAGGTGGTTTCAACTTTCCACCTAAACCAGGAGATTGTTCTCCCATCATTTTGCCCCGCTCCCGTTCATCAGGTTGAGCGCGACCTCCATACTCTGGATCTCGTGAGAGCCGTACGCATTTATGTGTCCAGGACCGCCTCCTTTAGGAGTTCGGATTCCTTATTTGTCCTCACGATGGGTCGCTGTAAGGGGTCCGCGGCTTCGAAGTCGACCTTGGCCAGATGGATCAAGGCTCCCATTCAGGAGGCATACCGGTCTTCTGGTTTGCCTCTCCCGGTGGGTTTGAAGGCACACTCTACTAGAGCTGTAGGTGCCTCATGGGCCTTGCGACATCGAGCATCTGCTCTACAGGTGTGTCAGGCGGCCACCTGGTCCAGCCTGCACACTTTCTCTAAGCACTATATGGTGCATGCCCATGCCTCTGCGGACGCAAGTTTGGGCAGGCGGGTCCTCCAGGCGGCGGTTGCCCACCTTTAAGGGGGACCGTGTATTATCCGTCTTGTTGAGGAACTCTTCCCGCCCTGGGGTATTGCTTTAGGACATCCCCATTGTCTGGGTCTCCCATTATGATGACCAGAAAAAAGAGAATTTTGTTTACGTACCGTAAATTCTTTTTTCTTTAATCATCAATGGGAGACCCAGCACCCACCCAGTTGTTCCGTTGCATGTTTGCATTTGATCTGTTCTCTGTTGAGACAGTGTTTTCCGGGTTGTTCAAACCGTCTGTGCACGGTATTCTTCCCGATGTTTCGGGTGTGGTTCATTTTTCTCCTCGCAGCTTATGGACTAAACTGAGGATGTTCCCTACGGTGGGGGTTTATAAGCGGAGGAGGCGGTGTCTACAAACTTGTAGTACCTAGTGTGACCTCCGGAGGGCGGAGCCCTAAACCCCATTGTCTGGGTCTCCCATTGATGATTAAAGAAAAAAGAATTTACGGTACGTAAACAAAATTCTCTTTATGATAGTCCATTAAACCTACACATGTTCAATAGGAACAAAGTAGGAAAGGGGCCATTTGAGAGAGAGCAAAAAAAACATCTAAGGGCCCTTTCACATCAGCGTTTTTCGTAATTCGCGGCAGATGCGGTGAAAAAACCGCATCTGCCGCGTTTGCCGCATAACCGTTCCACTTGCGGCACGGTTGCGTTTTTTCCCATAGGAAGTATAGGGGGACTTGCGGCAGATGCGGCAAGTGCGGTTTTGCACTTGCGGCAGGTGCGGCAGCGAAAAAAACCGCGGCTGACCGCGGTTTTTTTCGCTGCCGCACCTGCCGCAAGTGCAAAACCGCACTTGCCGCATCTGCCGCAAGTCCCCCTATACTTCCTATGGGAAAAACCGCAACCGTGCCGCAAGTGGAACAGTTATGCGGCAAACGCGGCAGATGCGGTTTTTTCACCGCATCTGCCGCGAATTACGAAAAACGCTGATGTGAAAGCACCCTAAACTAAGCAAATTAAGAAATTATTCACAGGAGCAAATTTTGAGTGAAATATCAATTGGTGTGTAATCGCACAAGAATCCGATTACATCTGATCATATTTGATGCCACTCATGGACTTCATGAAAATAGCATGTGGACGTGCTAAATGGATTTAATAAAAATAGGACAAATCGTTCCTGTAATTTAATCCATTAGGAGCACGAGTGTCTAAATGCAAGATCCAATGAAGTTCCCTATTGTGAAGTAATCTACCAAAATCCCTGCCCCTATACGGACGGGAAACACGTTCCATATTCTTTACAATGAGAGATGTCAAATCTCCTGAATGGATATCTCTAAAATGATGTGAAAGTCCTGATCTACCAGTCCTATAGGTCGTAGAATTATGGTTTGTAGCGGTAATATGTTCAGATAATCTCTTCTTCATTGTTCGACTAGTGCAGCCCACATAATCCATATTGCATGAATTACATGTGGCCAAATACAAAATGAGTGGTATTGCAGTTGATATATGAAGAGATTTTGAACTTTTTACCCGTACGTTTATTTTGAAATTCATTTGTAATATCAATGCAGTGACATAGATTACATTTTTTACCAACGCACTTGTAGGAACCACTACAAATTAACCAAACAGGTTTTTTTGTGGGTTCACTGCAATAAACGCTGGGAGAAATCATTTTTCCCATAGTGCACGATCTTTTAGTAACTGATCTCCATCCTTTTGAAAGGAAGTGGCGTAATTTGTCATCCTGATATAGTATAGGAATATACTTATCAATTACTGCTTTTATGTCTGGAAAATCTGTGCTGAAAGGGGTAATAAAAGTTGTCAGATCTCTATTGTCTTGTCTGTTTTATTGTTGGCCAGCAATTCCTCCCTATTTTTGCAATATACTATTTTGCGGGCCCTTTTAATTGACCACTGCTTGTACCCACGCTTACTTAATCGTTTTGAAATTGTGCTCGCCTCACGTACATAATTACTGCTCCTACGATTTGTC
The DNA here is from genome assembly GCA_033576535.1 of Allobates femoralis. NCBI lineage: Eukaryota > Metazoa > Chordata > Amphibia > Anura > Aromobatidae > Allobates > Allobates femoralis. The sequence goes on from JARQOC010000004.1 coordinate 474,680,920, forward strand.
CTAGCACGAATTAATTTCCCCGACTGGGAGATTCATTGTAACATGGCGTGGGTGACAGCTGTCAGCCCGCAAAACTGAATTGCCACAGATATCTTTCCTAAATAGTTTGGAACCTATAATGCCTGCCATTGGATCTAAAAATGGAGATTCATTTCTGTATTCCTGCATAGTAAAATTAAGATTATAATTGTTGTAATTAAAGAATCCTAATAAATCTTTTGGTGTAATCAAAGCAGGCAGTACGGTCGGCACGGGAGACACATCGACAGACCCACCCCAGATTAGGATGGTGTCATCGATTTATCTCCCGTACCACCGCACACCACTCATTAATGGACAGGATGTGCCATGCACAACTGTTTTCCCAATGCTAAACATATAGGTTTGCTAACGACGGGGAGAATTTGGCCCCCATAGGACAGCCCAGACATCTGCCATCAAATTTGAAAGTTTCCAGCTAAAAGATATTCCAAACTCATTAGCAAGAAGTCCTTGACATTTTTGTCAAAAACGTCTGTACGCGATAAGCAGTCTTGCAGTACTTGAATGGCAAGATCATGTTTTATTGAAGAGTATACTTGGGTGACATCCATGGTAATCCATGATGAGGTATCAGTCCACTTTAGAGGTTCAAAGCATTGCAATAAATGCTTTGTATCTCTGATTCTGCCTCTCATGCCCTCCACCAACACCTGTACAGTCATGGCCAAAAGTTGAGAATGACACCAAAATTATATTTTCACATGATCTGCTGCCCTCTGGTTTTATTTGTGTTTGTCTGATGTTTATATCAAATACAGAAATATAATTGCAATCATATTATGAGTACCAAAAGGCTATATTGACAGCTAGAATGAGTTAATGCAGCAAGTCAATATTTGCAGTGTTGACCCTTCTTCTTCAGGACCTCTGCAATTCTCCCTGGCATGCTCTCAATCAACTTCTGGGCCAAATCCTGACTGATAGCAGTCCATTCTTGCTTAATCACTGCTTGCATTTTGCCAGAATTTGTTGATTTTTGTTTGTCCACCTGTCTCTTGATGATTGACCACAAGTTCTCAATGGGATTAAGATCTGGGGAGTTCCCAGGCCATGGACCCAAAATCTGTTTTGTTCCCTGAGCCATTTAGTTATCACCTTTGCTTTATGGCAAGGTGCTCCATCATGCTGGAAAAGGCATTGTTGGGCGCCAAACTGCTCTTGGACGGTTGGGAGAAGTTGCTCTTGGAGGACATTCTGGTACCATTCTTTATTCATAGCTGTGTTTTTAGGCAAGACTGTGAGTGAGCCGATTCCCTTGGCTGAGAAGAAACCCCACACATGAATGGTTTCAGGATACTTTACAGTTGGCATGAGACAAGACTGGTGGTAGCGCTCACCTCTTCTTCTCCGAATAAGCTTTACCCCAGTCCTCAGCAGTCCACTCCCTGTACCTTTTGCAGAATATCAGTCGGTCCCTGATGTTTTTTCTAGAGAGAAGTGGCTTCTTTGCTGCCCTCTTTAAAACAGGCCTTGCTCAAAGAGTCTCCGCCTCACAGTGCGTGCAGAAGCACTCACACCAGCCTGCTGCCATTCCTGAGCAAGCTCGGCACTGCTGGTAGTCCGATCCCGCAGCTGAAACAGTTTTAAGATACGGTCCTGGCGCTTGCTGGTCTTTCTTGGGCGCCCTGGAGCCTTTTTGACAACAATGGAAGCTCTCTCCTTGAAGTTCTTGATGATGCGATTGTTGACTGAGGTGCAATCTTTCTAGCTGTGATACTCTTCCCTGTTAGGCCATTTTTGTGCAGTGCAATGATGGCTGCAGTGTTTCTTGTAGAGATAACCATGGTTAACTGAAGAGAAACAATATACCAAGCACCAGCCTCCTTTTAAAGTGTCCAGTGGTGTCATTCTTACTTAGTCATGACTGATTGCCAGCCCTGTCCTCCTCAACACCCAAACCTGTGTTAATGGAAAAATCACTAAATTGATGTTAGCTGCTCCTTTAAGGCAGGACTGCAATGATGTTGAAATGTGTTTTGGGGGTTAAAGTTCATTTTCTAGGCAACTATTGCCTTTGCAAGCAATTGCTGTTAAGCTGATCACTCTTTGACATTCTGGAGTATATGCAAATTGCCGTTAGAAAAACAAGCAGTAGACTTTATTAAAATTAATATTTGTATAATTCTTTCAACTTTTGGCCATGACTGTAGTTTGTCATCAACCCACCCTGACAACTTTTCGTGCAAGGAAGAAATTCCTGCTACGATCGGTCGCAGAGGGGGCGGAAAGACTCCCTTATGGGTCTTGGGGAGGGCATGAAAGATGGGGCAGATAGGAATACCTTAATGTCTCAAATCCTTTGTTTTTTTGGTAATCTGCTCCCATAGACTCACCATTCAGACAAGAGGTGGTTGAATGGGGGCGTGTCCTGGAGCCGATGGTGCAGGTCACACACTGAAGGAGCTCCTCAGACCCAGCCTATATATCGGCACTTAACTGCAGAAGATTGAGCCTCATAACGGTGAAATATACCCCCTGCGACTCCGGCCACCTACCTGAGCCTCCTGAATGCCGAAACCGGGAAATCGCCGCAGGGAGGACTCCCAGTCAGTCCTGGACTTCTTTGGAGCCGAACATCAGCGGGGACAGAGAGGTAAAATGGCGCCTACCACCCCAGGATCACCACGCCGCTCCCCTCCCCACACTAGATCTTCCTGCATGTCTGCTGCATGCTCTGACCGGGAGGAAGGAGGGGGAGATGAGTCTCTGGTCACACAGGGCTGCCTAAAGGCTCTGCTGGGAAGCCTGCGTCGTTCCCTTCAGGAAGATATGAGGGGGATGGTCTCACAGATGAGAGAGGAGATAGCTGCCCTAGGAGAAAGAACGGGCATTTAGAAAGCAAAATGGCAGAGTATGCCTCAGCACACAATCAACTTGCAGATGATTACACTGCTATGGACACTGAGGTTGGCTCCCTGAAGGCACAGTTGTGGGATATGGAGGATAAACTCAGGAGGGGAAATGTGAAGATCAGGGGAATAGCTGAAGGAGGATAGTCTGAAAACATCCACAACCTTGTGGGAGACTTGCTGCAGTCTGTTACCTGACACCCCAGCCTCTGAGCTCACAGTGGACAAAATCTTTCGCCTACCTAGATCTCCTAAGCTGAACAAAGAGGTGCCCAGAGACATTCTAGTGGCCTTTTCTCTTCCAAAAATCAGAGACCAATTACTTCAAGCTTCCTGACCCCCTTCAAAAAGGTCGAAATTTACCCTGACCTCTCCCCTGGCACCCTCGCCAGGAGAAGAGAGTTTACCCCTCATTGCCGGATCCTCAGAGACAGAGGGATCCAATATATGTGGGGGTCGCCTGTGAAAGTTATCTTCCGTTATAAAGGAATGAGGCAGGTATTCTCATCACCGACTAGACTTGGGAGGGCCATTAGGGACTGGAACCTCACCCCTTCCTCTCACGGATCTACTTCTCCTAGCCCCTCGGGTGGACAAAAGAAGAACTCCCCGAACCGAAGCGAACCCCTTTCCCCATCCAGAGATGGGGGTGAATAAACGTGGTGTTTTGAGAAGCTCATAACGATAGGCTGGGTCTCAGTCTGGCTCCCACTGTTCCAGAGAGGGTGGACGTTTTCTTGGTTTTTTTCTCTTCTTTATATTTTTCAGTTACCCTCTATAGAAGTGAACAGTGTCTTCCGCCTCTGCCTGCCGTGGCCAAGATTTGTTGGTTTGCGGGGGCCAGAGCCGGTAAAGATCAGTTTTCCCCCATTGGGAGTGGAAACTCCTGCTGATATTCAAATTCAACGGCTGAAATTGATTGTTATTGTTTTGGTCTTACCCCTGTTGTCTCCCCTGTTTCTTGTTCTTATTCCTCTCTTCCCTCTTTTTCCCCTTTTACGTCTCTCCAATTCCCCTCCCCTACCTAGTCTCCCTGTCTCTTTGCTTCTCCCCTACTGCTGAGGTCCAAGTTACGGACCTGCATAATTTCTGAGAGGTGTGGGAGACCTGAGCAGATAGCATTCAATGTTACAATTTTCACATTCATGCTAAGGGGTTAAACTCTCCCATAAAGAGGTCTTTCTTGTGGAAGGAGGCCTGCAGATGTAAGGCGGACATCTTCTGTATACAAGAGACTCACTTATTGGAGGCGGATAATGCACGTTTACATCACAAATTGTTCCCTCACATTTTCTTTGCAAATCACGCAGCTAAGAAAGCAGGTGTTTGCATTATGATCAAAAACACTGTGCAGTTCCAGATGCAGAGGGTGGTGGCAGACCCTAATGGTCGTTTTCTCATCCTTATTTGTACAATAGGAGGGAGGGAGGTCACGATTTCTAACATATACAGCCCTAACGAAGCCCAGATTAAATTTGCCCGTACGGTATTGGAGAAAGTCAGGACGGAGTCCCGAGGCCTTTGTGTGGTGACAGGTGATTTTAATTCAGTGATGAATCGTCTAATGGACTCCTCAGCTGGTCCATTGAGGAGGGGGCGGGGGCTGGGGCCTCATTGCCATGAGCTCCGGCTCCATGATGTGTGGCGATACCAACACGCCAACGAAAGAGATTATTCCTTCTTCTCCCACAGACATAGATCGTATGCCAGAATTGATTTTTTCTTAGTTGACAATCGGACGCTTTCGGCCTGTGTATGTGCGGAGATAGGACTGATCACCTGGTCGGACCACGCGCCGGTGTCCCTGGAGCTGAGACTGGGCGGTGGGGGGGCCCTCACCCCGCTCCTGGAGGCTGAACGCAGACCTGTTGTCTGATCGGGGAGTCCAGGACGAATTTGCCAGAAACATATCAGAATGTTTTGCCCTGAATGACAACCAGGAGGTCTCTGAGACCCTCTGGGAATCCCATAAGGCAGGCATTCGTGGCCTGTTTATCCAAAAATCCTCTCAACTGAAGCGTCATCGGGAAGCGCTCCGTTCTGGCCTGATACTTAAATTAGAACAGGCTGAGGCATCAAACAAGCTGAGCCCCTCTCCTGCCCTAACCTCGGAGATTTTTCAAATACGTAACCAACTAAGAGCCCTACTGCTGAGCCAATATGAGAAAGGACTTAGATCCCTAAAAGAGTGCATTACACTGAGGGTGACAGAGCGGGGGCGGTGCTGGCGAGGCGCATCAAAAAAAGAGCCGCGAAGTCCATGATTGCAGTTGAGAGACGAGAGGGGGTCAGAGGTGTGCGACCCTGCAGACATTGCGGAAATCTTTGCTGGTTTCTATGAGAGACTCTACAATTTAAATAGCGACCGAGATACTCCGCAGCCAATTCCATTGGAAATTAGTGAATTTTTGGGCAAGTTAAATTTACCTTCCCTTTCCTCGGACCAACTGGCTGAAGTAAATGCCCCATTCTCGGACACCGAGATTAGCAAAGTAATTTCTTCACTAAAAGCTTTGTCTGCCCCGGGACCCGACGGATTCCCGAATGTCTACTACAAATCCTTTTCGGGTCAACTGACGCCCTACTTAAAACGGCTGTTTACTTTCTGGGGAGCCAGAGGATCCATCTCGGCCACACTTCTGGAGGCGACTATTTCCACGATCCCCAAACCTGGGAAGGCCCCAGACCGACCGGGGAACTACAGGCCGATTTCTCTTCTCAATTGTGATTTGAAAATCTACTCCAAGCTGATTGCTTGTAGACTTGCGCCTGTTCTTCCATTGTTGGTGCGGCCGGACCAGGTGGGTTTTGTGGCGGGGAGGCAAGCGAAGGATGGAACCAGACGGGTATTGGACCTCATTGGGGTGGCGGAGTCCCGGGGGGTACCCAGTGCATTCATTTCTCTAGACGCCGAAAAAGCGTTTGATAGGGTGCACTGGGGATACCTTCGGGCGGTGCTAGGGAAATTCGGATTTGTCGGTCCGATCCTGTCAGCCATTCTCGCCTTGTATTCCAACCCCAGTGCAAGGGTCCTCTCCTCGGGGTTCTTGTCATGGAGGTTCCTGATTACAAATGGGACCAGACAGGGTTGTCCTCTCTCCCCGATAATATTCGCTTCAGTGGTGGAGCCATTGGCGGCATGGATCCGAGCAGACTCTCGGATTTCGGGTATCCAAGTTGGGGACTCTGTCCATAAGATTGGTCTATATGCAGACGACCTAATCATAATAAGCACGAACCTTGACACATCCTTCCAGGCTATAATGTCAACTCTGACGACCTTTTCTAGACTGTCATTTTACAAACTCAATGGCTCGAAATCAGTAGTTCGCCAATTTGTGTCCCCCCCCCCCCTAACCTTGCATCCAGACTTCAGGCTCCTACCCTTTTTCAGTGGTGCCTGAAAGGCATACCTTACTTGGGAGTTACTCTTTGTTCCTCCTCCAAGGTTGTTCCCGTGAATATGGAAGGTCTTAAACAGGCTCTGCAGAAGGCCTTAAACGAACATGTGACCTTAAACGAACATGTGACCCTAGAGCTTTCCTGGATGGCTAGAATCCAGGCGTGCCGCATGGTTCTCCCAAAAATCCTCTACCTTCTTAGGTGCATTCCCTTCAAGATTCCTAGTAATGTAGATGTTAAATCATGCCACAGAGCTGTGATCTTGGAGGAGGCCAAAACGTGGTGGAATGTTGGTGAGAAGCTTAACCAACTGAGATGGCTGCAGATAGAGAATCACTTAATTAGAGGTTGTGACCTGAGGGGAACACTGGCTGCGGAGTCCCTCTCTCCGCTGAAGGGCTCACTGTCGTCAACCCTGCCCTCGATTAAAACTCTAATGGAAGTCTGGAGAGACTCCCCGAGGCATTGGACTAAGTTGCCCACGTCTAGCATTCCTCTTTCGTCTCTAAAACTGCATGTCCCTCCCCTGGATGTGACTCGCTGGTCCCAGGCAGGAATAAATTACCTGGCAGACCTATACTCTTTTGACAAGCTTAAATCATTTGATACTCTAATTGGAGAAGCGCCCTCGTTGGACACTGCCTTCCTACAATACACTTTCTTCAGTCTCCGCAGTGCCGTAGAGAGTTAGGAGTTTTGCTCTCCATTCCGACTCCATTTCAGATGTTCCTACTTTCAGACCCCAAAAAAACTAAGGGCTTTTCTACTATTTATGCCGCCCTTCTGCACCTGGACACGCCTGACAAATTGACATATATGCTCAGGTGGGAGGCAGATTTGAATTTTGTATCCGACTTGGATGATTGGGAAGCAGCTCTGAAAACTATCTCTAAATCAACTAGATGCATCTCACATTTTGAGAACCTAAAAAAAGATGCACTTGAGATGGTATATCCCTCCGACTCGGCTTCAAAAGTTTAACTCTTGGGGGCGTGTCCTGACGCAGCACATGCAGGACGCGTGAGACCGGAGCTCCGGCACCAGAGCCCGGATAAACGGCAATACTACCTGCTTCCAGCCCCCATAGCGGCTCCCAGACAGAGGCACTGCTGCTGCTTACCGAGAGGAACGCGGCCATGCCAAGACAATCGCTCCGGAGCAAGGAGCGGCCGCCCAAGGTAACAGACTTCTTCACTTCAAGCCCGGCTGTGGCAGCCCGACCTAAAATGGCGACGGCTCCATCCTCAGTGGCGCGCTCCCCTCACTCAGACCGGGCCTCTAACAGCCCGAGAGCAGGAGGAGAGGGAGATAAACACCCCGGTCACAATGGGAGCTCTGAGGGGCCTGCTTGAATCCCTGCATAGATCCATTAAGACAGACATAAAGGACAGCATTAGGGAGCTCAGAGAAGATATGGCTGCCATGGGGGAGCGCACTCATCATCTCGAATCTAAAATGGCGGAGTTTGCCACAGCTCATAATGAGCTCGCTGATAGTTACCAGGGTGTGGAGCAAGATATTAAAGATCTGAGAGCTGTTTCCTGGGATTTGGAAGATAAACTGAGGAGAAATAACTTAAAGATCAGAGGTATCCCAGAGGCTGATGGTGAGGAGGATATTAAAGAAATAGTACACACATTTCTCTGCTTTTTGCTACCGGATATTTCAGCCACGGAACTTATGCCTGATAAAGCCTATAGACTGCCAAAACCCCATAACATCAGGCAGGATTTACCCAGGGATGTACTGGTGTGCCTAAACTCTCCCAGACCGAGAGACTTGGTTCTCCACATGATGAGACAACATCCTCAGGACACTGGGACTTATAAAGGATGGCAAACATACCCTGACTTATGCCAAGGAACTTTAGCGCGACGCAGAGAATTTGCCCTGCAGTGCAAAATACTCCGTGAACGGGGCATACAATATGCATGGGGCTCCCCAGTTAACGTGTCGTTTAGATACAAGGGCAACAGGCATGTCTTTACATCGCCCTCCAAGCTCAAGACGGCAATTGGAGTGTGGAACCTACAACGTTCCCCTGCCTCACCTTCAACAGCTACCAAGAACCAACGAAGAAATGCAGACAGCCCGCACAACTCTCAGGGGGCTGGGGACTGAACTCTTACAGACACTATGGGTTTCTAGAGTGCCGGTTATGGTGTTTTCCAGGCCTAAGCTTCCGGTTGTTTAGGCCGTGGGTTTGTGAGTAGTGCGCCACATTACCACCGTAGTGGCTGCCTTTTGCTCACATACAAATCCCCCCATACCCAGCCCCGTCCTGTGTGCAGGAGGGTGTCTGGCTTATTGTTATTGTTTTTTACGTATTGATATACTTTTCTATGTGTACTTCTCCTTTTTCTTTTTCGTATAGTTGACTTTATTCACCCTTTCCTTTCCTTACCCCTATACTCAGGTCCTACCCTCGCCTTTCCTTCCCTATCCTGACCTTTGAATTTGCGACAAACTTTTTTGCAGCGGTACAGTTTCCAGCTCAGTGGAAGATAGTAGTTTATTTGATTTGGTAAGACTCTAGGCTACTCTAAGATCCAGATATTTAACAAAAATGAGTATATCAATGGGTTCACTGAACGTAAATGGCCTTAACACGCCTTGTAAGGTACGATTCTTTGGCAACATTTGAAAAAGACACAACATGAAGTGTTTTTTTTTTTTGCAGGAGACTCATCTGTTGGAGAAAGATCATCCTAGATTGGCCTTAACTCTCTACCCAACGCAGTTTTTAGCAGGGGGGGGTAGCGAAAAAAGCTGGCGTGGCCATTTTGATCCACAGATCGGTCACATTTAAGTTGATTAAAGAGGTCTCAGACCCGGAGGGCAGATATGATTGTAGTTTAGCCTCATTAACGACAAACCCGAACCGAGCGTTGGTCAGATACGATACCTGAGGTCGGTCTTACCCAGGGTGTCTTCTGTGGCACAGGGGGGTAAGATTATAGCAGGGGACTTTAACATCCCGATGAATAAACATCTAGACTGCTCGAAGCCATCTATATACCGGTCGGAGCTGGGGCTTGTAGCCTCTACGCATAATTTGCATGATGTGTGGAGGTATATGCATTCTGACGAAAGGGATTACACTTTCTATTCACACCGTCATGGGTCACAAAGCAGACTTCGACTATTTCCTGATTGATGACTCGGTGCTGCAGACATGCTTGGATTCCAAAATAGGATCCATCACGTGGTCAGATCATGCCCCGGTGTCACTCAGGATAGCCGACTCTGCCGCTACTCGTCCTCCAGCCTACTGGAAATTAAATGCCCATCTCCTGACCTCTCCCTCAAATGCTGATCAAATTTCTAGGGCCATTGAACTTTACTTCAAGGAAAATTTTCTGGTCATCATAATGGGAGACCCAGACAATGGGGTTTAGGGCACTGCCCTCCGGAGGTCACACTAGGTACTACAAGTTTGTAGACACCGCCCCCTCCGCTTATAAACCCCTACCGCAGGGAACATCCTCAGTTTTAAACTTAGTGTGCTCGGAGGTGACTGTACACCCGAAGGAGGTCTATCAATGGCTGCGGCCGGAGGCTAGACCAAGTGGCTCCTTCATGGACCACACTAACTTTGGAAGGGTGGTTAGAGCTCCCAGGTTACATCCTGGGCGGCGTCATGTCCGCAAACCCAAGGACAATCGCTTCCCCTTCCCCCAGGAGGTGCTTCAGGAGTGGTCGCAGTCCCCGAAGGTGGACGCTTCCATGACCAGGATTGCTGCACGCTCCCTTTTCTCTGCCTCTGATAGCTCCTCGCTGAAGGATGCGACTGATAGACAGGTCGAGCAACTCGCCAAGTCTTCCTATGAGGCTGTGGGGTCTTCATTTGCCCCTAATTTTGCCACGGTCTGGACCTTACAAGCGATTACTACCTGCTTGGATGGTATCATTGACCTGGCAAGGTCCAGTCCAGAGGTCCTGGCGCTTACCGAAAGGGCAAAAGCCTATGCGGACTACGCCAGGACGGCGACATTGGAAACTGCCACTCGCTCAGCTGTGGCTTCGGCCAATGCTATTGCGATTCGCAGGTTGTTGTGGCTGCGTCTTTGGGACTCAGATGCCACATCTAAGAAGATTTTGCAGAATCTTCCGTTCTCTGGTGACAGGCTTTTTGGCACCGAACTGGACAAGCTGATAAAGGATTCTGCTGAATCTAAGATCCCGCAGAATAAACCTAAGCCACGGTACACCGTTAAAAGGCACCCAAAGCAGTGGTCCTTTCGTTCCAGCTCACAGTCATCAGCACCGTCCGCTCGCACGGACCGAGGGGGCAAGCCCGCTTCTCAGTGGCGCTCTAAGAGTCGTCCAAAGAAGCCGGCGGGGGCAGCGGCTGCCACCCCCAAACCCGCCTCTACATGACTCGCTATCCCTTCCTGCCTCCCCACAGGTGGGGGGGGCCGCCTTTCTCGTTTTCAGGACAGGTGGCTACTTCACGTTCAAGATCAGTGGGTTCGAGACGTGGTCTCGCGAGGTTACAGGATAGAGCTGACGTCAAAGCCGATAACCCGATTCCATCGGTCGGTCCCATCCCCAGAAAAGGCTCAGGCTTTTCACCTGGTGTTGGAGGGTCTCCGCAGGGACGGAGTGGTGGTACCGGTGCCTTCCGGAGAGAGGTTTCAGGGTTTTTTACTCCAACCTCTTCATTGTCCCGAAGAAGGACGGCTCCTTCCGCCCGGTTCTGGACCTAAAGTTGTTCAACCGTCACGTGTTGGTTCGGAAGTTCCGTATGGAATCACTGCGCTCCGTGATCGCTGCTGTGTCACAGGGGGACTTCCTAGCGTCCATAGATATCAGAGACGCTTACCTTCACGTGCCCATTGCACCGGCTCATCAGCGCTGGTTGAGATTCGCAGTGGGGGAAGAACACTTCCAATTTGTGGCGCTGCCGTTCGGGTTGGCCTCGGCACCGCGGGTGTTCACAAAAGTGATGGCCTCCATGATGGCTCTCCTGCACGTGCAGGGGCACGCCGTAATACCCTATCTGGACGACCTGTTGGTCAGGGCGCCATCGGAACACCTTTGTCGGCAAAGCCTGGAGGTAACCATGAAGTCTCTGGAACAGTTCGGGTGGCTTCTCAATATCCAGAAGTCGACCCTGGTTCCGACCCAGTCACTGACATATCTGGGCATAGACTTCCACACGGACTCAGCCCTAGTGTCTCTGCCACGAGTCAAACAGATGGCGATCAATCAGGAGTGCAAGCAGTCCTCCTGTCACCACAATCATCCCTACGGGTGTGGATGAAGCTGGTGGGGCGCATGGTAGCTGCAATAGAGGCAGTGCCTTTTGCACAGTTTCGCCTCCGTCCTCTCCAGCTGGAGATTCTTCGCAGATGGGACAAGAGGACGATCTCTCTGAATCGGCTGGTGGCGCTTTCCCAACCGACCAGGGATTCCCTGCAGTGGTGGCTCCAGCCACGTCATTTGTCACGGGGCAGGTCCTTCCTCCAAACCGTCATGGTTAGTGGTGACCACCGACGCCAGTCTGACGGGCTGGGGTGCGGTGTTCTTACACCACAGGGCTCAAGGCCTCTGGACTCAGTCAGAGTCGGAGTTGCAGATCAACGTGCTGGAGATCAAGGCGGTCTATCTGGCGCTCCTGGCGTTTCAGAAGTTCCTGTCAGGACAGCCCATTCGGGTTCAGTCCGACAACGCGACGGCCGTCGCCTATATAAACCATCAGGGAGGGACCAGAAGTGCTCAGGCCCTCACCGAAGTCCACCGCATTCTATCCTGGGTGGAGGACAACGACTGCCTGATCTCCGCAGTTTACATCCCAGGGGTCGAGAACTGGGAGGCCGACTACCTGAGCCGGCAGGGGATGGACGCCGGAGAATGGTCCCTTCATCCAGAAGTCTTTCGGGACATCTGCAGCAGATGGGGCACTCCGGACGTGGATCTGATGGCCTCGCGGCTGAATCATCAGGTGCCGCAATACATGGCGAGATCAGGGGATCCTCAGTCTCTGGGGGCAGACGCCCTGATACTGGATTGGTCCAGCTTCCATCTTCCATATGTGTTCCCGCCTCTAGCTCTGATTCCCAGGGTTCTGTGGAAGATCAGACTGGAGTGCAGGGTAGCCATTCTCGTGGCCCCGGATTGGCCCAGGAGGTCCTGGTATCCGGACCTGTGGCGCCTGTCAGGCGGACATCGGTGGGCTCTTCCAGAACGCGCAGATCTGCTCGTGCAAGACCCACTCTTCCACCTCAATTCCAGGGCCCTCAAATTGACTGCATGGCTCTTGAGGCCTGGCTGCTGACGTCCAGGGGCTTCTCTCCTACGGTTGTTGCCACTATGACTCGGGCTAGGAAGCCTGTTTCCAGGAAGATGTACCACAGAACGTGGAAGATTTTCTTCACCTGGTGTGCCTCGGGTGGCCGGTCCCCGTGGCCCTTGTCCATCCCGACATTGTTGGCTTTCCTTCAGTCGGGGTTGGAATTGGGGTTATCCCTAGGCTCTTTGAAGGGTCAAGTGTCAGCTCTTTCAGTGCTGTTTGACAGGCGCTTGGCGCTCCTTCCCAGGGTCCGTCAGTTTCTGCAGGGGGTGTCTCGGGTGGTTCCGCCCTACAGGCGACCACTGGACCCTTGGGACCTTAACATGGTCCTGGCGGCACTGCAGAAACCGCCGTTCGAGCCGCTGAGAGACATTTCTCTATCTCGTCTGTCCCAGAAGGTAGTCTTTCTGGTGGCGATTACGTCTCTGAGAAGGGTCTCAGAATTGGCTGCACTATCGTGCAAGTCGCCCTTTCTGGTGGTTCACCAAGACAAGGTGGTGTTACGCCCGCGGCCAGAATTCTTGCCAAAGGTGGTTTCCACTTTTCACCTGAACCAGGAGATTGTTCTCCCATCATTTTGCCCCGCTCCCGTTCATCAGGTCGAGCGCGATCTCCATACTCTGGATCTCGTGAGGGCCGTACGCATTTTGTGTCCAGGACTGCCTCCTTCCGGAGTTCGGATTCATTATTTGTCCTTACGACAGGTCGCTGTAAGGGGTCCGCGGCATCGAAGTCCACCTTGGCCAGATGGATCAAGGCTCCCATTCAAGAGGCTTACCGGTCTTCTGGTTTGCCTCTCCCGGTGGGATTGAAGGCTCACTCTAGGACAGTGATGGCGAACTCCAGGCCTCGAGTGCCACCAACAGTGCAGGTTTTCAGGATTTCCTTATATTGCACAGGTGATAATATAATCACCTGCACTGGTGATGATTCCAACCTCTGTGCAATGCTGAGGAAATCCTGAAAACCTGCACTGTTGGTGGCACTCGAGGCCTGGAGTTCGCCATCACTGCTCTAGGATGAGGATCCAGAGCTGTCGGTGCCTCCTGGGCTTTGCGACATCGAGCTTCTGCTCTACAGGTGTGTCAGGCAGCCACCTGGTCCAGCCTGCACACTTTCTCTAAGCACTATATGGTGCATGCCCATGTCTCTGCGGATGCAAGTTTGGGCAGGCGGGTCCTCCAGGCGGCGGTTGCCCACCTTTGAGGGGGACCATGTGTTATCCGTCTTTTTGAGGAACTCTTCCCGCCCTGGGGTATTGCTTTAGGACATCCCCATTGTCTGGGTCTCCCATTATGATGACCAGAAAAAAGAGAATTTTGTTTACGTACCGTAAATTCTTTTTTCTTTAATCATCAATGGGAGACCCAGCACCCACCCAGTTGTTCCGTTGCATGTTTTGCAGTTGGTCTGTTCCCTGTTGGGACAGTGTTATCCGGGTTGTTGAACCGTTTGTGCACGGTTTCTTCCCGACGTTTCGGGTGTGGTTTATTTGTCTCCTCGCAGCTTATGGACCAAACTGAGGATGTTCCCTGCGGTAGGGGTTTATAAGCGGAGGGGGCGGTGTCTACAATCTTGTAGTACCTAGTGTGACCTCCGGAGGGCAGTGCCCTAAACCCCATTGTCTGGGTCTCCCATTGATGATTCAAGAAAAAAGAATTTACGGTACGTAAACAAAATTCTCTTTTCCACTCCTGACATGCCCCCGGACACCTTGTGGTTTGCCCATAAGGCTGTTCTTAGAGGCTATCTCCTGAAAATTGCGGCCATAGCTAAAAGGGAACGTAGTAAAAAAATAACCACTCTCCTGGATAAAATTAAACAGCTAGAGACCTTACAGAGAAGCATGACGCTGGCTGCACAACTCCCCGACTTGTTGAGCGCCAGACGGGAGCTCAGAGCTCTTTTTCTGATACAAGCAGAGCATCAGCTTAAAAAAACTGGGGCGAAATTCTATGGCATGGGAGACAGTGCCGGAACACTGCTGGCTAGGAGAGTAAAAAAGAGGGAACTTTAGGCAAAAATCCCCTTTCTACGCAGAGAAGATGGCACAACAGTCCGTAATCCCATTGCAATTGCAAACGAATTTGGGTCTTATTACAGCTCATTATATAACCTAACAGACTGACTCAATACCCCAACCTTCAGCAGACACTATTAGGGCTTTCTTAGATAAAGCCAAGCTTCCCACCCTCTCAGTGGAACAACTTAATTATCTTAATACGCCCTTCACTGAGCAGGAGATTTTGGGAGTTGTGACTTCTTTCAAAAAACGGTCTGCCCCGGGCCCTGATGGATTTTCTTTCCAGTACTACTCCACCTTTTCACAACTTTTGACCAAACCCCTGCTGGACTTGTTTAATTTTTGGAGAGGGGCTGGGTCCATTAGGAGGGAGGGATTAGAGGCAACTATAACCACTCTTCCCAAACCTGGCAAATCTCCTGACTCCCCGGGCAACTTTCGGCCAATTGCGTTATTAAATTGTGACGTCAAGCTATTCGCTAAAATTTTGGCTAACAGACTTGGAGAAGTTTTACCCACCCTGATAGGGCTGGAACAGGTGGGATTTGTCCTGGGGAGGCAGGCCAGTGATGGAACGAGGAGACTGGTGGACTTGCTGGAGATCATGGAGAGGAGGGGGGCTCCCGGTGCATTCCTGTCCCTTGATGCTGAAAAAGCGTTTGACAGGGTGCACTGGGGGTCTCTCCGGGAGGTTCTCCGAAGGTTCGGTGTAGTAGGAGATTTTCAGAGAGCCATTATGGCTCTTTATTCCTCTCCCTGTGCTTCGGTCAGGGCATCAGGATTTCTGTCTTCCATGTTTGTGTCTAATGGAACTCGGCAGGGGTGCCCCCTCTCCCCATTAATTTTTGCCCTGGTGATGGAACCCTTGGCAGCGGTGGTGAGGGGGGACCCTGAAATTCGGGGAGTGGAGGTGGGACCCGTGGAGCATAAGATAGGGCTTTATGCCGATGATGTGGTCTTCATGTGCTCCCACCTCCCCTCCACGATTCCGAGAATCTTAAGGGTTTTAGAGGAATTCTCCCTTGCCTCATATTACAAACTAAACATGTCTAAATCCTCCTTCTACCCGATTAATCTCACTGACTCTGATCAGAGGGACATCAGAGGACGGTTCTCCTTTGCCTGGGCGGAAGAGGGTTTCTCCTATTTGGGACTACAAATAACTAAACTAAAAATAATGGTTAGACAAAACTTTGAATTACTGCACAAACAGGTGAAAAAAGAATTGGACAGACATTCTGGCCTGTTCCTGTCGTGGATGGCCAGAATCCAAATTGTTAAAATGATCTATCTACCTAAGATTCTGTACTTGCTGAGATGCCTCCCCCTCCTTTTCCCGAATAAGTTTCTGCGGGCAATTCAAGCAACATTGGGACGTTTCATCTGGCAGGGTAAACCACATCGGGTGGCGGGTAGGATCCTCACCCTGCATTCCTCAGTGGGAGGGTTGGGGGCCCCGGACATCCACTCTTACCATAAAGCAGTTCACCTAGAGGCGGCTAGACAGTGGTGGGCACAAGAGCAGTCTTCTTTATGGCACCAGATCGAAGCCTTCTTTGCCCCAAAACAGTCCACCCGTTTATTGCTGGAGACTAACCTGATGGGTAGTTTCCAGGTACCAAATGGCCTTTCCTCAATGAAGGCCTTGTTGAGTGTTTGGGCCAAGGAGAGCAAAGATTTATTGCCTTTTTTATACAGATATATTTCTGTAGATGCAGTGGAGCGATCTGTTGGGTCCCTGTGCCTTCGTTCCTGGAAAATGAAAGGTATCCTTCTATTAAACCAACTTATGGAGGGGGGAGTTTTGAAGTCTTTCTCGGAGCTGGTGGAGGACTTTGGCATTCCCAAAAACGATTTCTATAAATATTTACAAGTGCGACATTTTCTGGCCTCTGTCTCCCTGCCTGATGCGCCCCAGGAAGCTTTTATTGGCCCTATACAGGCTTTCTTTAAGTCAAGGGGCAGTAGCCCTGGGGGGGTTTCAATCATCTACAAGGCTCTACTGAACTTGCATTCCAGGCAAAAATTACCTTATATGATCAAATGGGAGGGAGACCTGGGTTTCTCAGCACCTCTGGAAACTTGGCAAAAAGCGGCTATTCATGCCTCCCTCTACTCGTCTTGCATAAACCATATGGAACAGGCCAAGAAGCTCCAGCTCCACTGGTATCTAACTCCTGACCGGGTGGCTAAATTTGGGAACGGGGGCCTCGCTAACTCCAGTAATTGTTGGCGGGGTTGCTCCTCCGTGGGGTCCCCCGCCCACATCTGGTGGGAGTGCCCGGTAATTAAGCCCTTTTGGTTTAGGGTGGAGGGGTTACTTGGCACCCTCACAGGGATGCCCTTGGCTTTGGAAGCTCCTGTTGCCCTATTGGGTTTGGGCCTTGACCTGATCCCCAGACCTCTCCGACCAATTGTCACTAATACTCTAATAGCGGCAAGATTATGAGTAGCTTCTATGTGGAAATCAACCGGTCCTCCGTCTATGTCGGACTTAATCAACCGACTAAATTTACATTTTCAATATGAACTTGTCTTAGCTCATGATCTTTCTAAACGAAACAAAGTTTTGACATGGTGGGATCCTTGGAAGCAATCTGCTCACAACACTGTCCAGGCCCCCGGTTGATTATACTATTAATGATTTTCTTTTGGGCCATACTGTATTGCTGAGATATTTGTTTCTCTTCATACCCTACTTTCCCAACCCCTTCCCTCCCCCCCCACCCCCCCCCCCCGGTCCTCCCTCTACCAATCTCCCTGGTTTTGTGAGTTCATTTTTATGATTTCTTCTTAGTCTTGATGTTAGTTTGTGTATATTTGCTGTAATTTACAGTGAGTTATGTATGACAAAATCTTTTCAATAAAAATACAATGGTTAAAAAAAAAAAAAGTTTAACTCTTCCCTCTCGCCCAACTGCTGGAGGGGGTGTGGTGAGAGGTGACCTATCCCACATGTGGTGGTCATGTCCCAAAATTGCTTTGCTTTGGGACCAAATAGCAGAATAAAGCTCTAAAGTGTTGGATACTCAGATCCACTGACTCCTCAACTGGCAATACTCCACATAGGGGCCCGTGACTTTCCCGCTGTAGTTAGCAAAACGTTGACATACATTTTAATTGCAACCAGATTGAGCATTGCCGCAAAGTGGAAATCTGATTCCCCTCCATCCCTTGCTGAAGTGACAGACTTAACCTGATTTTCTCCCACGAGTTTCACCTGGCGCTTACTAGAAGCGATGGGGAGCCCACGATAGAAGCCTGGAAACTATGGGCCTCGCACCCAATGGCTTCGCCTCTCCCTGGCTAAATGTAATCCCTCACCTAATTGATTGATATTTGAAAAATTTTAGGGTGTGTACATCTTTGAACCTCTACCTAGCATCACAGGTTGTTAGTTCACATGATTACATGTTTTTTCTGCACAGGATAATGTGGGTTTCTTGTTTCTCCCCCCACCCCTCCCCGGTCCTTCCCCCACCCCTCCCAGCCCCTTCCCAATGATAATGAAAATGTGTTGAATTGTGACGTACTTTTGTTGACATTGATTATCTGGTGATACTCTTCAATGTAAAATTTCTTTACTTGTTATCACAATAAATTTTTATTGAGAAAATTAGGTTAAGAAAGGAGGTGGTCTAGTTTTTCAGGGAAGATAAGAGTGGGATCCTCCAGATAAGGGGCGGTATGTGGTCACATCATTAAGTATATCAAAGACCATTTTTCTATATAAACCAGAGTCTAAAATGACCACAGACCACCCCCCCTTATCTGAATCCTTGACCACAATTTTGGTATTCTTAAGTTGTTTTATAGCAAGTCTCTCATTCTCACTGATGTTATCTTTTAGAGAGACTCTGCTATCCAATAATAACTTTAATTCCTGCTCTACAATTCCCTGAAAGGAGTCCATTACAGGAGCTTGAGATGCTATAGGATAAAAATGAGGTTTAGAATGTTTATCTGCTATATCACACATTTTTATTCTTTTACCGTATTCCTCCTCAACATATCCACTAAGCTCATAAGTGTCACTTACAGAAATGATTTCTTTCATTTCGAGATGTAAAGGCTAACAATCCAACCTGCTAGTATTATGTGGAAACCTCACATCAGAGGTATGATTGCTAGTCCCTCTGTTCTCAAAAAAATGTCTCTTGACTGTAAGACTGCAAACAAATCTGTTAACATCCTTTATGGTTTGGAATAAATTACCCCTTGCTACAGGCACAAAACTTAAACCTTTTTCAAGGATCGACAACTGATCACTAGACAAGATTGAACCGGAAAGATTAATCACAGTAAAGTCATTGTCCTCATCACTCTTTCTTGGAGGCTGTCGGTTCCGACCGTATTTGACGCTTTTCCGGACCGTTTTTTTTTTAAGTGGATATAGCTGACGAAAAACTGCGTGTATGGTATTGTGTGGAGTATGCAATATCTTCATCCTCATCATCCAAGTAGAGGGAATCCTCTGTTTCCACGGTGGTTGGGGGAGAAGAAAAGCTGACCTTGCGTGAGCTGTTGCCCTTGGGTGGATTCCTCAAAATAGGACGGGGATGCTGGTCAGGTGACTCCCGATTGTGGTGGTTTTGGGTTGTTTTTTTTCGGTGTTTTCTTTGGAGTTCTAGGACCATTCCTCCGCCACAAATAAACAGATTGTGTATCATAGACTTTGACATCCCGATCATATTCTTTTTTTTTTTTTTTTTTTTTTTTTTTTTAGTTTCCATTATTTTCTTCTCTAATTCATCAACATGAGTATACATTCTGTTGCTCAACTCTTCAAATTGGTCTGCAGAGCTATATTTATCGACCTCGGCTTGGAGTGTTTTTTTTCCTCCAACACCTGCAGTTTTCTTGACTCCGATATAATTAGCTGAATCCGCTTAATCGAACAGTATGAAAGGATGTTATTCCACTGCTGGATAAAGTCCTCTCCAAAAGGGGTTGTGGGCATCTTTTTTTAATCTCCGACCTCTGCGGATCATATTATGTGCAACATATTTGCTCAGAGTAGCATGATCCCACCACACCCTTAGATGTTGTATCAGGGTTTTTTCTAACCCGGCAAAGACTTTACCTATGTCGGAAGCTGCATCCTCCAAAACACGTCCTTTAGTAAAGATTGAATCAACTTTTCTTGCTCTGGCATTTAAGTAAGTAGTTTGAAGATGGATCCATGTCAATGCATTAGTTTGTAGTCTTGCTTGTCAATCGTGCTCTGAGCAGTGAGTGTTTTTCCAACCAGTGCAATTATGAAATGGGTAAGGGAAGGGGAGTGGTTCACTCACATGTCTCCAGGATCCTGGTCAGCTGGCTGGATGGCTGGTTCCATCCATATGTAGCAATAATATAGAAAGGATTTTGCCAGAGACCGTACTTCTATTTTTCTTCCTTTATTAAGACATGGTTAAAATGAACAGGACTGGACACGTTTCGGGGGACAGCACCCCCTTAGTCCTCAGCATAACAAATAAAATCATTCATAAGTATTTATACATAAAACAGTGTTCATTTTACAGGTGATACAATGTATTGCTGCTGTTGCAGTACATCTGTGATGGATGAAGTACTCTGGTTGCAACATGGGCACTGATTGTTATGTTGTTCCTTTGTTAAAGGAGCCACTGGAGCAGGAGACACCGCTGGAGGTATTACCCGCTCAGGATCCTCCTCCAACAACTTCTGTGGGGAAGGCTGTGCCTGGTCCCAGTTTGGCGGACCAGCACCCTGGTCCCAGCTCAGGGATCAGTAGATGTTGGGCCCTTACGCCGCCTCCTACTAAGCTGGGAGCGTGGGCTAAGCTGGCGCTGGTTCACATGGAAAACCAGCCAAATACTGGGATTGGGCACCTGGTGAATGAGCGGGTGACCCAGATGACACCACTACAGCGGTGGGTTTCTGAGCGGCTCATTATTCAGGCCTTGGAGGTGGGGGTGGATGAGGCCCTGACGACACAGGCATATATTGCCATACCCAGTGACCAGGCATCGGGGTCAGAGGGTCCTCGTCCGCATTACATGGTCTTGGACAAAATCCTGATTTGTCCAGGGGCCCCAAATAACCCCACCCCCAAAGTTGGGCTCCTGGTAGGGTATATGGGGACTCGGGGCCTCAAACCACATTTGAACCAGTAGATAATTACAGCTATGTGGAGAGACGCTACTAATGATTTCTGTTTTGAGTATGTTCTGTTTATTTTAAGTTCCCATTTATACACACAGTATGTTGTTTTTTGTTTTTGTTTTTTTTCTTTTTTGTTGTTGCCCACAAATTTTTTCGTTTGGCCACAATATCCGTTTGATTTTTAAGTGTCATGTATGTGTACATATGTATGGTGCAGTAGTTTGAGAGGGAAAGGCTGTGTGTCACCTGTTTAGGGCAATTACCGTATATACTCGTGCATAAGCCGAGTTTTTCAGCATAAAAATGTGCTGAAAAGTCCCCCCTCGGCTTATACACGAGTATATATGTAGCCCCAGCTGTATACAGCAGCCCCAGCTTTATACAGCCCCCACGTGGTATCCAGGGCCCCCCTTGCTGCACACCTGTAAAGGAAGATGTCAGTATACTTATCGCTGCCGCCGCCGCTCCGCTGCTCGGTCACCGTGCTGCTTCGGGTCTTCATGCTTCCTGTTCCTTCTCCGGCGCTCAGGAAATGACGTCATTGTTCGAGCGCCGGAGAAGGAACAGGAAGCATGAAGACCCGGGGCAGCGCGGTGACCGAGCTGCGGAGCGGCGGCGGCGATAAGTATACTGACATCTTCCTTTACAGGTGTGCAGCAAGGGGGGCTGTATACAGCTGGGGCCCCTGTATACTACTTATGGGGGGGGGTCTGTATACCCCTGGGGCTGCTGCTGTATATACCCCCTGGGGCGGCTGCTGTATATACCCCCTGGGGCGGCTGCTGTATATACCCCCTGGGGCGGCTGCTGTATATACCCCCTGGGGCGGCTGCTGTATATACCCCCTGGGGCGGCTGCTGTATATACCCCCTGGGGCGGCTGCTGTATATACCCCCTGGGGCGGCTGCTGTATATACCCCCTGGGGCGGCTGCTGTATATACCCCCTGGGGCGGCTGCTGTATATACCCCCTGGGGCGGCTGCTGTATATACCCCCTGGGGCGGCTGCTGTATACCACACTTCTGGGGGTTGTATACCTGTGCTGGGGTCCACCCTCCGCTTATACACGAGTTAATAGATTTTCCCAGATTTTGGGGGCAAAAGTAGGGGGGTCGGCTTATACAGGGGTCGGCTTATACACGAGTATATACGGTAACTAAGGAAAAATGTTATCCTACATATTTAGACATATGATACATCCCTTGCCCCCCTAGTTGACAAAATGTTGGTTTTACCAAAAATGAACACCTACATGGCTGTACAATTTGTGTACACGTTACCCACCTCATGTTTGTGTTCTTGGCCATACAATGTTAGATTCGCTTCATACCACGGCAGCGTTCGATCCGGGGCTGTCCGGTGTAAACCAGACAGCCCCGGATCGTATTTTGGCCCCATAGTTGCCATCCGGTTTCCATCTCTCCAGAAGAATCCGGGAGAAGTCTGGTTTTTCTCCCGGACACAAACGTTGCTTGCAACGTTTTTGTGTCCTGGGAGAAAAATCTCCCCAAATTGCTGTCTCCTGGATTCCCCCTGATCCGGGACAATCCGGGACAATTCAGCGCTCCCTAACATGGGAGCCTGTGGGGCTGGATTGCCCCAATCCGGGAGGATTCAGGAACCGGATACCAGCAACTGCACGCCGCTGTCATTCAAGGACCGCGGCTAGCTCCCTGAGAGCCGCTGTCCTAAATTAGCAGCAGCAGCAGCTGCGTCCGGCTGCACACCGGACCGGCTTTGTGCGCTGATCCGGTCCGGGGCTGTCTGGTTCATCCCTGACAGCCCCGGATTGGATGCTGCCTTGGTGTAGCCAGCCTTACTGCGTAGTGTGTAACCCATTTTTTTGGGTTAGCTGATGGTTTAAATTGGGCCTGTGATGTAGTGTACTGTTACGAACATTGAATGAGTTCATTAATGCACCACCTTCATATGTTGACATTATTTTTTGGCCCTTCAATTCTAATGTGACACCCCCCCCCCCTTCCCATCCCCCCACCCCTTCAAACACTTAGAACGGCCATTACGCTGTTGTGTTATGAAAGAGGTGTCAACTACATACTCCTGCACCTCTGGGTATATAGTAATGAGGCAAAACACAGTAGTGGGATTTCCTAAATGTTTTTTTCATTTGGCAAAATTCCTTTTTCTATTTTTCAAAGGCTTTTTTGGTCCTTTAAACAAACCTTTGTGTTTTTTGGCATAACAATTTGTAAAAAAAAAAATTACAAAACAAAAAAGGCAACATGCCAACTTGTCACACAAGGCGCATGGGAAAAGGGGAACACTTAAACCATTTGGGGCTGTGCCTCAAACCCAGGATGCGCCTCACGGTGTACATCAAGCAGTCCCTTGATGGTTTGTTGGCCTGAAGGGCAAAAAAAACTACATTGGCACTATGTATTTATGTGCAGACCAATGTTGTGTAACTGTTAATGATCTTACGATTCAGGTCAGCATCAGCCAGTTCCCTAGCTGCTGGGGGAGAGGATGTGTCGGCCAACATTGGCTCTGCTGGTGTGCCATCTGCATGAAGCACAGGGATACAACAAAAACAGGAACGCATGAACACTGGATCACACAGGCCACATTTAGAAACACAAGGAAATTTTAATATGGTGAACACGTACCATTAGGCTCATATCTACCAGGCTCAGATTCAGCCTGTGGGGCTCATTCCCCATCAGGGCTGCCACCTGGGCTGCCTACATCGGGTGGAGGGCTGGCTACAGGGTCTGGTGTCTTGAGCCAATGGAGTGTAGGGCTGGGGTCAGGCGTTGCCCCTCTTGACTCCCTTCCAGGTGTTGTTTGCAGTGGGCTGTGCAGGCCTGAGGCTGTGCTCGCAGATGCAGAGGGGGGACTCTGAGGGCCTCCAGAGGCCAAGCTGGCTGCAGCTGAGGACCCTGCCCTTCCAGGGTAAGGTGGTGTTGGGCTGCCAGATGGTGGTTGTGGTGGGCTTGCGGCTGGTGATGGGTGGCCTTCAGAGCTGTCCGAATCCTCTGTAAGATTACACATTGCAATTATGTACACATATAGTCCACCCACAACACCTAGCGCCAAAAACATGTCATTTGTGTGTGTGTCAGTAATGCATGCAGTCAACATGTAAATGCTTGTTGCTTTGCCCATAGTGATGTGATGTGATCTGACTGTGGGCTTCTCTACATGGCCATGGCCAATAACCCAGTTTAGGGCACATGCAGCCCAAACACAAATGGCATGATGCCCAGGACAGAGACTTTGACACACACAATTGGGCCATGTGTGTGTGTGTGTGTGTGTGTGTGTGTGTGTGTGTGTGTGTGTGTGTGTAGATGATGGGCCTACAGGATGGAATATTGTCCTGCATAAATCGTTGTGACAAATGCTAACAAGTATAGTGACACATCCATATCCATGCAGACTAATGTACAGATGCACATGACCACACAGGGCTAAGGTAGTTTAGTGGTCATGTGGCAAGATTTCAAGAAACGCAGGATGGCCTGCTTTTGGATACGTGGGTGCTGGTGGTGCTGCTGCACCAATAGTCACAGCTGTCCAGGATGTCTGAGAATCAACAGTTCAGGCAGACCCCATGCTGTAGATCTGTGTCCTGACTCCTTGGCTGCCTCTGTAGGGGAAGGGAAAGCACCTGGAAGGCAGGGCCCAATGTGATAGAATGACATGACGTCATTGCGCACGCTCGTTACGCGGAGGAGACTTTAGCAACTGCAGAACGTTTTGCGCAACAGTGTCGTGTGCCTTAAAGAGAAGCTGTAACGTCTCCTCAGTACATCAAGAACGAAGCGCAGGGTGACGGACGTGCATGGCACATGTAGAACGTACATGCGTTACTATTTTTATGTGGGGGTGACATATGGTTCGAGATTTGTGTATGGTGCACATGTTTTTACAAATTTCACCCAAAAAAAAATGACACTTGTAGTATTAAACATATTTTTGAGTCTGTTTGCATACACCAATGTACATTTTGCCCCTATTATGAAATTATTCATGACATACTGACATCATACACGCAGTATCAGTCTGATGTAGTATGTAATGACACTGGTACTTTGCCTTTTCACACACTTGTGAAGAAGATGTGTCTCAAGAATGCAATGATCACAAATATGGCGCCATGGCCATTGGCAGCCAATGGGAACGCAGGAGCTTCCACCAATCGCGGGAGACGGGGCGCACCTAACAGATCGCTCAGGCACCCCTCTAGAATTTCTTCCAGATTGTCTGAGCTCGCTTTCTACATCGCTATTGTCCTGTCACACGCCATGATGCGCTGAAATCGCCTGATGTCTCAGCAGAGCAGGGCGATCAGGCGACGCTCCACCAGCGATTTCACGCTGTAAAATCTCCCTGTCTCACGCCACTACGCACAGGTGATGTGGTTTCCACATGGCCGAAATATACCAATTTACGGTGATATGGAAGCCATATTGCCACATGTGACGGTACCTTTAGAGTTTTTGCAGAGTCAACAGTAAGAAATAGTCGAATTTTAGAGACGTTTTTGAGGTATAGGTGACATGAGCGAGTGACCAGATGTGGAGAGAGAAGGATAGAGCTGAATAAAATATAATCTCAAGATAGTGGGCGTACTGCTGAGGAGTAATGGTAGAACCACTTAAAGAAATGGCACTATTAGGTTTCGGAAGGTTAGGAGAGGGAGGAAACAGGAGAAGTTGTTTTTGTCAGATTCAGTTTAAGGTAGAGAGAAGACAATCAGTGGTATTTTGTAGTAATGTGGAGGAGATGTGTATGATTGGTTGTTGTCCGCATAGAGATGGTACTGAAAACCAAATCTACTGATGGTTTGTCCAACCAGGGGCAGTGAATAGAGAGAAGAGAAAGGGACCTATGATTGAACCCTGAGGAAGCCCAACCATGAAGGGAAGAGGTGAGCCAACGAAGGATACAGTGAAGGAGCGGTCAGAGACGTAGGAGGAGAACCAGGAGAATGGTGTCATTGAGCCCAATAGAGATGCGCATAGAGGAGGAGCTGGCGATCCACGGTATCGAATGCAGCGTAGAGATCTAGGAGGGTCAACAAGGAGTAGTGACCATTACATTTAGCTGTTGATAGATCATTAGAGACTTTAGTGAGGGCAGTTTCAGTAAAATGTAAAGAGTGGAAGTCTGATTGTAGAGGGTCCACTGCCATATGATCTATCTCTCTGAAAATTCTCTTCTTGACTGTGTCCCCTTCATCTCTAAACTCTTGGAACATTGGAGGCAGGTCGGTAGTAAGCAGCATAGCTCTGTTCGAGGGATGTGTTTGTTTTAATATAAATAATGGATGTATGCTGGCATATTTTGAAGGATGGGAAAATGCCAGATGAAAGGGAAAGATTAAATATTGTAGTAAGGTGAGATGTGACAGCGGGGGGAAAAGGATGGAAGGAGATGTGAGGGAATAGGGTCGCTGGTGCAGGTAGTAGGGTGAGAAGATGCAAGGAGCCGGGTGACTTCTTCCTGTGACCAGATTAAAGACCGAAAGTGAGTTGGCTTTAGTGGCCAGATAGTCAGCTCTGAGGCTGGTGGTTGGGGTCTGTACTCTTGGACTGAGGAGGAAATGGAACGTGTCAAAGAGTCGTTTAGGATTGTTGGCTACTGATGTGATAAGGGTGTTGTATTAAGGTTTTTTGTAGAGGTGAAGGACGGCGTATGATTTCAGCATAAAATTATAATGGATGAAATCTTCGACCCAGGTTGGATTTTCTCCACAGGCATTCTGCGCACCTGGAGCACCGCTTTAGAAACCATGTTTGCAGTATGTGCCAGGATTGCTGAGTTATTCTAAGTGTAGGAGGTGCAGCTTCATCCAGGGCACTTTGCAGTGTTTCTTTAGAGTTTTAAAGCAGTCAGGACAAGAGAGGGAGGAGAGTGGGGCCAGTGAAGACTGTAAATTCTTTATAAGTTTCCGAGTTAATGGCACCTATATTCCTATAAGTGAACGAGTTTGGGGTATCCTTGAAGGGTTGACAGTTCTTGACTGAGAATGAAAGAAGGTTGTGGTCAGAGAGCAGAAGAGGGGATTTAGTCTCCAGACACTGCCTAATACATCATTTTACTATTAGGTCCAGAGTATTCCCAACCTTAAACCCCCCCTCCCGATGCTGCATTCAGTGGTGCTTTCACTTTTGAAAGTACCACTGAATGCAGCGTGTTTTTTTTTTTTTTTTTTTTTTTTTTTTTTGAGCACAGGGGGGCTACAACCTTAGTGCACTTTGCAAACTACAGTTAGAGGTCCCATGGGTTGGTCTGATTAGGGGTCCTCACTGCTAGCGCAGTCCTCCCTGCCTTCTCCTTTGTGTGTTCCACCCCCTCTGTGTGCCACCGCCTCCTCTTCTGCTCCTTGTTACTTCACGCAGGCGCACAGTGCTTGGGTGAGCGGGTCGCAGCTGCTGTAAGGTGCATGCACGTGACTTCACACCAGAGGCTGCCCTGCTAATGCTTATGCTGCATACAGCCACCGGGCCCCGCTCACCCAAGCGCTGTGTGCCTGCGTGATGTCACAAGGAGCAGAAGAGGAGGGCAGACCCAGAAGAGGAGGCGGCTGCAGACACACAGAGGGAGCAGAATACACATGGAGGAGGCGGTGAGGACTGTCAACTGCGAGCACCTCTTTAGACCTGACCCACAGGACCTCTTAACTGTAAAGTTTGCACAGTGTTTTTTTTTCTGGGTACAAGGGGGCTAGAACACTAGTACACAGCTTCCCTGAATGCAGCATACACACTGCATTCATAGGTGCTTTCACTTTTGAAAGCACCAGGGGGGTGTTGGGTTCTCTTTAACATTCCTATTGACAACCCCATCTCCTCATCTGCCCCTCATCTATTAAAGTCCCCCATGATGAGAGTGGGAAGGTCGCAGGCTAGACAGTGTGGAAGCCAGGTGGCAAAGTGATCAAGAGATTGATGTGGGGGGCCTGGAGGGCGATAAACCACTTGCACAATTTGTTGAGCAGCAGACCAACCTCTCCACCTGATTAAAAAGGGGACCTCGGCACACAAAGGGCATTTGGGTATCCCAGTGATAAACACTCCAGAGACTTAAATCTTGTGTTTTTTTTTTTTTCTTTTTTTATTATTCATCTTCAGTAGTTAATGTGTGTAATCCACATAAAACAGCATGTTAACGTTTCAGCGTTGTTCGCCTTCTTCACGAACACTTTTTCTTTGAGTAAAGGATAATATATATATATTTTATGTGTAAGTGACAAAATGAAATGAAAAGATGCGGCACTCATTAAGTTGAATACCCGTGCGGTTTTTACTATCTGTCATCTATGTGTCATCTATCTATGTGTCATCTATCGTAAAAACCGCACGGGTATTCAACTTAATGAGTGCCGCATCTTTTCATTTTGTTACTTGTATATATTTTATGTGTATTATCCTTTACTCAAAGAAAAACAGTGTTTGTGAAGAAGGCGAACATCTTTTCATTTGGTTCGTCCTCAACTCTACTGAGCACCACTAGGCTGTTTTACGCCATTTGAACCAAGAAGAGTACAGCAAGTCACAGCAGGTCAGTGCTTGGTTTTCACTTCTTGGTTCATATATATGTAAGTAACATGTAATTACTCATTGTCGATATGGTAAAACATGGTTCTGAAATGGAAAAAACATGCTATATGTTACATTCACATATAATGTTCAAAGAAACATTATCATATAATAATCATAGATACGGACTCCTAGCTATATGGACAATAGTCATCCACTTGTTGTAGTGCAAGGCAGCTATAGGGGCCCAGCTCTGCCTACAGGTAGTGTCAACAAAAAAAAAGTTAGTACACTTATCTGTATGTGAAATTGTGACATCAGTATTGTGACCCAAGTAGTGATGTGTGGGAAAAGAAATCCCGACTTGTACAAAGGACATGGAAAAAGAATATACAAGCCAAAGTGGGATTATCTAAATAGTTATGAAAGACAAAGGAAGCAGGATGCCATATAGCGCATGCTTACCAGGAGGAAGTGGTTTAGAGAGAATTCCTATCTTAAACTGGCAGCTCAGGAGTTAGACCTGTATATGGAGGTCGGTTTGTTGTTCTAGTGATGGGTTACACAAGTCTTATGGCCACTTTACACGTCCCAACATCGGTCTGAATTCCAAGATCGCATAGGAGATGTTACACAGCGTGATATCGGCAGGCAACGCAACTGCGATATCTACGCCCCCTTGTATGGGCGACCCAGGAACGACCATTTAACATGGGAGAGAATAGGGGAAGTTGTACTCCAAATCATTGTGGGGCTTTCACACAGCACGATCCGGCCACATTGTCCATCCAATATTGGGCTGTTGGAGAGCCTGCTCATTTCTTCCCCGATATCGTTTTGGCATCATTCTTGCATCGCATTGGACTTTAACACCATACAACGCACGAACGATATCTGGGCCAACGCACGAACCACGTGACTTTTTTTTATTGGAGTTGGACGCCGATATCGGGACGTGTAAAGTGGCCATTAGTGATATATATGTTATTTTATATAACCTTGCTAGATTATGGCATTAGTAAAGTATTTTATGACCAAGCTATGTGAGACTATGAACAAATTAGCTGGATAGGAAAGCCTAGTGAGGTATAAAGAAAACACAAGTGTCTGTTATCCACAAACTAATGTGTAAGACAGTTATAAAAAGAGGGTTTTTGGGATAAAAACACCTAAGTATTCTACCCAATCTATGTTGGTGAAATGGAAAGTGAAACTCCACTTCTTTTGTTCAATGTCTCAGTTGCCTAATGACATGTAAACAGTACAAGGATCATGCAGTATAGAGTGAAACACAAATCAAGACCAGTTTGGTATATATGTAGAGCAAGCACCTGTAGTAATTACATATCTCACTCCTAGTTAGGTCTGCCCCTAAGTGTATACAGGTCTACTTCAGTATATGGGGAAAAGAGGAACCTGTAAAGTGATACAAATAGAACACTCAAAGTAAGAGCTAAAAGTTCAGCGTACAAGTCTGTTTGTGACACAGAGAACACCTTGAATGGCAGCGTGATAGCATGCAGGGGGTTGGCAGGGACTGCTGCATGGTGTTACTGGCCTTAAATAATGCAGGGGGCGTTTCAATGATTACCATCCTGCTCGGACGGCCTCCTGCTTCTTGTGTGGAACGCAAGCAGGCGTGCTGCGCGTGCGCAGCCCGTGACGTAGCGAGGAGCTCTTATCAGACCCAACTCACGGGACCTCTTAACTGTAACGTTTGCAAAGTGTTTCATTTTCTTTCATTCTCAGTCAAGAATTTTCAACCCTGGAAGGACAACCCAAACTCGTTCACTTAATGGAATATATGTGCCATTAACACTCAGACTTATAAAGAATTTGACAGTCTTCACTGGCCTGAATCTCCTCCCTCTCTTGTCCTGACTGCTTTAAAACTCTAATGAAACACTGCAAAGTGCCCTGGATGAAGCTGCACCTCCTACACTTAGAATAAGTCGGCAATGACAGCGGTAACCCTGGCACACACTGCAAACACTGTTTCTAGAGCGGTGCTCCAAGTGCGCAGACCGTCTGTGGAGAAAATCCAACCTGATCGAAGATTTCATCCATTATAAGTTTATGCTGCAATCCTACAACACAGCCCTTCACCTGTCCAAACAAGCTTACTTCAGCACCCGTATCCAATCCTAAATGACTCTTTGACACGTTCCATTCCCTCCTCAGTCCAAAACTACAGGCCCCAACCACCAGCCTCAACGCTGACCATCTGGCCAACTTTTTTAAGGACAAAATTGACCCCACACACTGACATGACAGGAAATTTCCTTAGTCTCAGAACATCATGCATTTTCTTCCCTCCTGCACTTCATCCAACTCCCTTTCGGTCTTTCATCCGGTCACAGAGGAAGAAGTCACCCGACTCCTTGCATCTTCTCACCCTACTTCCTGCACCAGTGACCCTATTCCCTCACATCTCCTTCAATCCTTTTCCCCAGCTGTCACATCTCGCCTAACTAAAATATTTAATCTTTCCCTTCTCAGGTCTAGGGGTATGAGAAAATTGGAGGACCCCATATGAAAGAGCTGCAGCAGCGATACTGTCTGACTGCTGAATCCATGTCTTTGTAAGAGCAAGGAGATCAATGTTATGTGACAGGAAACAGTTGAGGATGTTGGAGAGTTTGTTATGCCGAGCGAAGGCACAGTTGAAGGAGACACAGCATGCAGGGGATAATAAATTTCTGGAATTTCTGAGACTAGTAGGAAAGGAGTTATCTTTACTATGATAAGAAGGGGCTGGATTTGGTTCAATATTCCCTGCGACTAGGAGAAGTCGAATAGAGTGCGTAGATGGCTAGGGGATTTTTGAAGGCATATCTTCTGTTGTACGAATTGTGTCAATAAATCTTTTTTTTTTTTTTTTTAACATTCTAAAAAAGAGCATGATAGCTATACATAGAGGGGAGCAGAGAGGGACTGATATGAATGGAGTGCGCTGAGTATGTGAAAGAGCAGTAGATATAAGGCATGTAAGCAGCTCGCACAAAAAATGATAAATACTTGTAGTGAACACATTTTGCAGCACAAGTGAACATCTGTGAATAATGATCTCGAGATGGTGCAAAAATCAAAGATGTGTCTGACAGGATATCCGGACTCTTCAAACCTACAGATTACTACCCATTCCTGCTAATACATATGGGGATATATGACACCACAATAAAGAACCTGGAAACCATTTGCAATGACTTTGAAGACAATCAAAGTGAAAAGTGGGAGCTCAGGTGGCCTTCTCATCCATCCTCTCAGTGGATGGCAAAGGAATAAGGAGGTAGAACAAGATTCTACAGGTGAACAATCTGATGCATCGATGGACTGTTTGCTATGCGATGGACTATTGGCTAAAGATGAATTGCACCTTGTGGGCTCTGTTGTAGATCCTGAGGGCCAATATATATTCTTGAAGGTTCGGGTCAACTCTACTGTGTTTGCCATATTGACTCTATACTTACCAAATCACGATCCTCTCTCCAAGTGTTTGGCTATCCTCTCCTCTGACGGATTTTGCCGAGGGGGCCCTAGTGGTGGGGGGGCGACTTTAATTTTACTGCAGATCCAAACCTCGATACTTCCTCGTGGCACCATCCCTGTTTTCCACCTAGGAAGATTGAAGCCTTCAAACGGTTCTACGCCTGATAGATGTCTGGCGGATCATCCATCCCTCAGAGCGGGACCATTCCTTTTACTTCCTAGCTCATTCCTCATATAGCAGAATAGACAGGTTTCTGGTTAGCCAACATGTTCTATCTTGGAAGGTCAAGTCCTCTATAGGACTGACAACTATCTCAGCCCATGCTCCGATCTTTTTCCAGCTTTCATTGCCTGATAGGTCACCCAAGCCCTGGATCTGGAGACTTAATGACAACTTGTTGGCTGACCAGACATGTTTGTTTTGACATCCGTGACACAATTGGGAGTTTTCTAGAAATTCACTCCACAGACTCCACTTCCCTGCCAACCCAATGGGAGGCCCTGAAGTGTGTTGTAAGGGGGACGCTAATCAAACACGGAGCATGCCTAAAGAGAGAGTGAGGCAAGAGGATTAACTCTTTGCTAGTAGCCAATGGCTCGTTGGAAAAGTCCCACAAGACCTCCCTTTTCCTAAGATACCTTAGCAGAATTTATTAAAACACGGGAGGATTTGTAAAAGGTAGTTGACCAACAACTTCTTGGGCAGAAAACAAGGTTCCTCCGGTTCATGTACAAGTTCGGGGAAAAATGTGGGAGACCATTGGCAAAAGTGTTACACCTCAGAGGAGACCCGAGTCATATTCCTCAAATTTAGGCGTCCCTCAGGAGAGATTTCGCAGCATCCCAACAGACATTTCTGACACTCTTCGGGAGTATTAGGTGAAGTTGTACAATGTCAAGGGATATTATGGAAACTTACCAGCGACATCCATTGATTGTAAAATCCAGAAATACATGGTGGGTACAGCTCTACCTGTAATACCCCAGGCAGAAACTGATGGCCTAGAAGGGGACTTTACTGAAGATGACATTCAGGAAATTATTAAATCTCCGGTGAGCAAATGTCAAGGCACGGATGGCTTTACGCCCTGTGATGAATAAGCAGTATTGGTAAGGGATATTGCCATATTCCCCAGAATCCATTTCCTCCCTAGAAAGCAATTCGATAAGACACATCTCACTCGTAAAGAGATGAGCCCCAACCCTTGGAAGCCAGAGGCCATTCATCTCTGGCAAGTGGTTGGTTAATTAGCATGTAGATGCCATCCAATAGGGCAGCTAGGTAAAAGGATGACTCCCTGCTGGGATGTGCAGAAAGTGACAAATGCAATTTCCCTGTAATGCCAGTGGAAAGGAAATCCTTTCTTCAACACAGACAGGATGGAGTCGTGAATAAAACGTTAATATCTCATGAGCTGTGCTGTCTATAAACATGGCAAGCATAGATATGTAATCACACATTCAGATGGTCACCGCACATCGTTTTACATATGTGTGCGATGACTGTAAGCCATCTAAACGTGATATGGGCTAGTAGGATGCTCTCAGAATAGTCATGTTTCATATCCAGACGAAGATAATATCATAACTGAAAATATGAAAGTATTGTCTTCCGTCGGCAATGTCCACAGACAAGGCTAGGGCGGATAACTGAGTTTGGGTGTCATATCTCCCCTCAGAGGGGTGGGAATTGTGAGACAGCCCAGAGGTGCGAGATGGGTGGAGACAGGGGTCAGCCCATAATGTATAAAAATCTGCTGCCCCATCTCCATATTGTATTTCTTCTGAAAAGGCATTATTCCACCAAAGCCGAGATTACCCCAGGAACAGATTGGCATCACGCCGCCGTTGTGGTGCTATCAGCATTAAGGTAACTGATCACGTGTATATAATTCTGTGTATTCCATTTATCTTGTATTTGCATAACTGACTAATATTTGTAACAACATCTTAATAACTGTAAATACATCTAGTATACCATTAGCGTGATTAAATATATAAATGTAATCTTGAGTTGCTCTTTTTATCTTGATCACGATTCCCACCTCTGTGTGCTCATGTAACGCTACCTGGGTTGGTTTCTGACCCAATATAAGCCTGACCACGGACCGGACTTACATTAAACGAGAAGCTGGTGGCAACATTTGTGCTTGGGGTTATTCAGGGTCTCTATCAGTGACGGGGTGGAGCTTGTTATATGTGCTTTTGGTAGCGGATCAGAAGGCAGATACCACACTCACTGAGAGGTGCCATAATAAACCAGCACAGACAGGGCAGCTGCGGCCCTTCTTTATCCTCAGGCAGTTCTCTGGCTGACCTGGGTTTAACAGGATGCGCTGTGGAGCTGCCAGGTTCGGTGGCCGATTCGCCACACTCCCAAACTCTACAAGGCTCGCAGAGAGGAAGTGGTGCCCTTCTTGATGAGGGTCTTCTAAGCAGTCTCTTCCCAATCCCCATGGTTTGCGCAATCCTTACAAGCGCATATTAGTGTTAACCCCAAGTCCGGTCGAGATCATAATGACTTGGCCAATTTTAGGCCCATCTCATTAATAAACGTCGACATCAAATTGTTCTCGAAGACCCTTGCCAACAAATTGGCGTCTCTCCTTCCGGGAATTATTCATAATGACCAGGTCGGGATTATTAAGGGCAGAGATGCCAGGGATAACACTGACCAGGTTTTATTACTAATGTCAAAGGCAAGCGCCACGGGCAATCCGGTGTGCCTTTTATCAGTAGATGTGGAGAAGGCCTTCGATTGGGGTTTCATGAGGGCCTCCCTGGAACAAATTGGGCCGGGATCCCAATTTATGGAATGGGGTTTCTTCCTATATAGTAACCCGTTGGCTAGAGTGCGCACAAATGGGGTTTTGTCCTAGTCTCTTCCTATTCGGAATGGCACGCATCAGGAGTGACCCCGGTCCCCTCTTTTATATGTAATTATTATGGAACACCTGGCAGTCGCCATTCGGAGTAACCCGAGCATCAATGGCATCAAGGGGTGGCCAATGTAAGGCGGCACTTTTTGCCGATTATTTGATGCTGTTAGTTAACCAACCCGGGATATCTTTACCCCACCCCTTCCCCCCCCCCTCAAAGAATTTAATACCTTTTAGTAAGTTAAGCAACTTTAAGTCAATTTTTCGAATTCGGAGGCCCTGCATGTTACCTTGCCTGAACCGGAGGTACTTCATCTAAAGGATAATTTTCCCTTCAAGTGTAAACATTATTGTCTGAATTACCTAGGGGTTTTGTTCCCCCTTGGAACCCAATGGGTTGTACTACCTTGACTATATGCCCTTTCTCGAGAAAAGACTTAAAGACCTAGAGACTTACGATAAGAGGCCTTTCCGGATTCGGACGGATCAATGCGCCTAAAATGGGCGTGCTTCCTCGCTTTTACTCTTCTTTCAGGCGATCCCGATACATGTTCCCCGGGCATATGTTGCAAATTTGAGATCGGCCATTTAAGATTTTTCTGGGGTAATCGTACTCCCAAGGTCAGTATAAAAACCCTTCTGAGGCTGGCTTCACACTGCAGTTTTTCACTGATCAGTGTCCATCAGTGTTTGGGTGTCAAAACCAGGAGAGGAACCAGGCGAGGAACTTGCAGAGAAGCTATAATTAAAAGATTGACACCTGTTCTGAGTTTTGGAGAGACTCCTGGTTTTGGCACCCAAACATTGATGGACACTGATCAGTGAAAAACTGCAGTGTGAAGCCAGCCTTAGACGCAAAAATGAAGGGGGCACTGGTCTCCCTGATTTTAGGGGCCATTATAAGGTGGCAGTACTGACCAGACTCCTAGATTAACTCACCATCCATGCCAAAGACAGAAAACCAAAAGCACTTACAGGACGCAGTCAGAGCCCAATTGTAGAGCAAGCCCAGCTGCTGGCTGATGAGTCGCCTCTACCAGCAAAATGTGGGAGGCAACCTGCCATGCATACACTAGGCCTGCATAGAGCACCATTCACACTGATACATATGATGCAGAGTGTCTGAAAGCTACCCAACCGCTCCGCTGCCTGAGCATTGGGCCGCACAGTACGATGCTTCTGCACCACTGGATGAACGGCGCCCCTATGGGCCCACCTGCGCCCTGGATGGATAAAAAAGTGCAAAAGTTTTTTATATGATAAATAAAAAACCTTTATAGATGGGATTTTGGTTCATGTGTTGGCCCAAGACATTTAAGCTGATGACCCACGATCAAGGGATCCCATGCTCACCAGTCCTAACAAAATTGTACAAAAACTACTAGAAAAAAAGCAGCATCAGAAAAACTCACCATCCATGCCAAAGACAGAAAACCAAAAGCACTTACAGGACGCAGTCAGAGCCCAATTGTAGAGAAAGCCCAGCTGCGTCCTGTAAGTGCTTTTGGTTTTCTGTCTTTGGCATGGATGGTGAGTTTTTCTGATGCTGCTTTTTTTCTAGTAGTTTTTGTACAATTTTGTTAGGACTGGTGAGCATGGGATCCCTTGATCGTGGGTCATCAGCTTAAATGTCTTGGGCCAACACATGAACCAAAATCCCATCTATAAAGGTTTTTTATTTATCATATAAAAAACTTTTGCACTTTTTTATCCATCCAGGGCGCAGGTGGGCCCATAGGGGCGCCGTTCATCCAGTGGTGCAGAAGCATCGTACTGTGCGGCCCAATGCTCAGGCAGCGGAGCGGTTGGGTAGCTTTCAGACACTCTGCATCATATGTATCAGTGTGAATGGTGCTCTATGCAGGCCTAGTGTATGCATGGCAGGTTGCCTCCCACATTTTGCTGCTAGAGGCGACTCATCAGCCAGCAGCTGGGCTTGCTCTACAATTGGGCTCTGACTGCGTCCTGTAAGTGCTTTTGGTTTTCTGTCTTTGGCATGGATGGTGAGTTTTTCTGATGCTGCTTTTTTTCTAGTAGTTTTTGTACAATTTTGTTAGGACTGGTGAGCATGGGATCCCTTGATCGTGGGTCATCAGCTTAAATGTCTTGGGCCAACACATGAACCAAAATCCCATCTATAAAGGTTTTTTATTTATCATATAAAAAACTTTTGCACTTTTTTATCCATCCAGGGCGCAGGTGGGCCCATAGGGGCGCCGTTCATCCAGTGGTGCAGAAGCATCGTACTGTGCGGCCCAATGCTCAGGCAGCGGAGCGGTTGGGTAGCTTTCAGACACTCTGCATCATATGTATCAGTGTGAATGGTGCTCTATGCAGGCCTAGTGTATGCATGGCAGGTTGCCTCCCACATTTTGCTGCTAGAGGCGACTCATCAGCCAGCAGCTGGGCTTGCTCTACAATTGGGCTCTGACTGCGTCCTGTAAGTGCTTTTGGTTTTCTGTCTTTGGCATGGATGGTGAGTTTTTCTGATGCTGCTTTTTTTCTAGTAGTTTTTGTACAATTTTGTTAGGACTGGTGAGCATGGGATCCCTTGATCGTGGGTCATCAGCTTAAATGTCTTGGGCCAACACATGAACCAAAATCCCATCTATAAAGGTTTTTTATTTATCATATAAAAAACTTTTGCACTTTTTTATCCATCCAGGGCGCAGGTGGGCCCATAGGGGCGCCGTTCATCCAGTGGTGCAGAAGCATCGTACTGTGCGGCCCAATGCTCAGGCAGCGGAGCGGTTGGGTAGCTTTCAGACACTCTGCATCATATGTATCAGTGTGAATGGTGCTCTATGCAGGCCTAGTGTATGCATGGCAGGTTGCCTCCCACATTTTGCTGCTAGAGGCGACTCATCAGCCAGCAGCTGGGCTTGCTCTACAATTGGGCTCTGACTGCGTCCTGTAAGTGCTTTTGGTTTTCTGTCTTTGGCATGGATGGTGAGTTTTTCTGATGCTGCTTTTTTTCTAGTAGTTTTTGTACAATTTTGTTAGGACTGGTGAGCATGGGATCCCTTGATCGTGGGTCATCAGCTTAAATGTCTTGGGCCAACACATGAACCAAAATCCCATCTATAAAGGTTTTTTATTTATCATATAAAAAACTTTTGCACTTTTTTATCCATCCAGGGCGCAGGTGGGCCCATAGGGGCGCCGTTCATCCAGTGGTGCAGAAGCATCGTACTGTGCGGCCCAATGCTCAGGCAGCGGAGCGGTTGGGTAGCTTTCAGACACTCTGCATCATATGTATCAGTGTGAATGGTGCTCTATGCAGGCCTAGTGTATGCATGGCAGGTTGCCTCCCACATTTTGCTGGTAGAGGCGACTCATCAGCCAGCAGCTGGGCTTGCTCTACAATTGGGCTCTGACTGCGTCCTGTAAGTGCTTTTGGTTTTCTAGTAGTTTCAGACTCCTAGATTAGCATTTCAATCACACTGAACAGTGGGTGGAGATTTAATAAATGGACTCAAACTCCATTATGACTTCTCCCGTGGCTGAAGTTGCAGGCTAGATAACAAAGTGGAGGTGAGCCCAATATTAGCTTTGAAGATGTGGGATGTACAAAGGGTCATCTTTCCTTGGGAGGGAACCTGTTGACTCCTCTGTTCTTTAACCCAGTCTATTTATCCCCCCCCCCCCTCCCCCTGCAGAGAGATCCTCTAGTTTTTTGGGATGGAGAAGTTCGGATGACCCCCGGCTGTATCAGCTGATAGAGACGTGAATGACTCTACAATGCTCTCCATTGTAGTAAGGCTGGCCCCATGGTTGGAGCTTGCCCAGCTGAGGTCTTTCCTAGACAGTATAGGCATTCGTCAAGGATGTCCTGTACCGCCATCCTGTTTTTTGAAAAACTCCTGTCCAATGACACCTTCCCCCTGAACATGGTGTGTCCAGTTTTGTATGCGATGCTGAATCTGGGAGTAGAGGGAGACAAACTTAGCTATATAACTAGATGGGAGGAGGATCTCTGTGAAGTCTTTTCTGAAGAGGACTGGAGTAAGGCATGCACTATGACATATAAGTTGTTTATGGCATGTTTGGCTCAAGAAAAGCACTTCAAAATCATGTCTCAGTGGTGCTGTTGCCTGTCCACTTTGCGTGCAATCTTCCCTTCAGTTTGATAAGTGCTGGAGATGCGATAGCGCCGAGGGCACAATGCTACACATTTGGTGGGGCTGTGGGTTGATCCGACCCTTCTGGGAATTGGTCTTCGATACCTACTCCAACATTTCGGGGACTGTGGCACTTGCCTCCCCCTCATTTGCTCTTTTGACTATTCTCCCCGGTTTCAATTAGCTCCCAAAAAAAAGACCTAGTTAGATTTTGACCAATGGCTGCCCGAATGGCTATCCCCAGGTTTTGGAGGACTCTGCGGAGCCCAAAACTGACTGGTTACTGGAAATGAAAAAAAAATTTTCATGTGGAAGAACTCACTGCTGAGATATCGGGGGCTAAGGAGAAATTCCTGCGAATATGGAACCTTTGGATAATGTTTCTGGACTCCCCAACCTTCGCAACCTCATTTAGAGAAGACCCCCCCCCCCCCCCCTCTTCCTGTAGACATACTGGGTGACTTTTCAATTGGAGGTTACCGGGAGAGGTGTTACATATGTCACTTAGGAAGCTGCCCCCCCACCCCCCCACCCCCTTTTTTTCCTTTTTTCTTTTCTTTTTCTTTTTCTTTTTTTTTTTTTTGTTCTCCCTCTCCTAATCCTCCCCCCCTTCCCCCTTCCTAAATTGCACTTTGATTTGAGTTCATACTTACTTTTTCTTCTTTCTATATCATATCTATACTTTTCTGTATGGTACACTTCCTCAAAGTTAAGGAAGCTTCCCCGCAACCTTGCTCGGGGCCGATATACCGCCATCTGGCACAGAAATCTTAAAATTGGCTTGAGCAATTAGGTAGGTCCGGGAAAATCTTTTCTTAGTCTTTTGTTTCTGTTTTACGCTGAGATGTTAAGATTGTAACCACGGTACCTCTTACCCATTGTTGTAAAGGAAGTCTGTTATGTGCTGTACAGTCATGGCCAAAAGTTTTGAGAATGAGGCAAATATTAATTTTAACAGTCTACTGCTTCAGTTTTTGTAATGGCAATTTGTATATACTCCAGAATGTCATAGTGATCAGCTTAACAGCAATTACTTGCTAAGTCAATATTTGCCTAGAAAATGAACTTTAACCCCCAAAACACATTTCAACATCATTGCAGTCCTGCCTTAAAAGGAGCAGCTAACATCGTTTTAGTGATTGTTCCATTAACACAGGTTTGGGTGTTCATGAGAACAGGGCTGGCAATCAGTCATGACTAAGTAAGAATGGCACCACTGGACACTTTAAAAGGAGGCTGATGCTTGGTATCATTGTTTCTCTTCAGTTAACCATGGTTATCTCTAAAGAAACACATGCAGCCATCATTGCACTGCACAAAAATGGCCTAACAGGGAAGAGTATCGCAGCTAGAAAGATTGCACCTCAGTCAACAATCTATTGCATCATCAAGAACTTCAAGGAAAGAGCTTCCATTGTTGTCAAAAAGGCTCCAGGGCACCCAAGAAAGACCAGCAAGCTCCAGGACCGTATCTTAAAACTGTTTCAGCTGCGGGATCGGACTACCAGCAGTGCCGAGCTTGCTCAGGAATGGCAGCAGGCTGCTGTGAGTGCTTCTGCACGCACTGTGAGGCGGAGACTCTTTGAGCAAGGCCTGTTTTAAAGAGGGCAGCAAAGAAGCCACTTCTCTCTAGAAAAAACATCAGGAACCGTCTGATATTCTGCAAAAGGTACAGGGAGTGAACTGCTGAGGACTGGGGTAAAGTCATTTTCTCTGAATCCCCTTTTCGATTGTTTGGGACATCTGGAAAACAGCTTATTCGGAGAAGAGGTGAGCGCTACCACCAGTCTTGTCTCATGCCAACTGTAAAGTATCCTGAAACCATTCATGTGTGGGGTTCCTTCTTAGCCAAGGGAATCGGCTCACTCAGTCTTGCCTAAAAACAAAGCCATGAATAAAGAATGGTATCAGAATGTCCTCCAAGAGCAACTTCTCCCAACCGTCCAAGAGCAGTTTGGCGCCCAACAATGCCTTTTCCAGCATGATGGAGCACCTTGCCATAAAGCAAAGGTGATAACTAAATGGCTCAGGGAACAAAACAGATTTTGGGTCCATGGCCTGGAAACTCCCCAGATCTTAAAGGGAACCAACCACCCCCAATGACCCCCCCGGACTATTAATATCGGTCCCTACACACAGCACATACATGTGCTGCAATGATTTTTGCTAAAAAAAACTGTTTTGTAAAACTTAAGATAATGCTTTTGAAAGTTTAAACCGACGGGACGGGTGGGCGTTACTTATCTGTGGCAAAAGCCGAGTAGCAGCTGCCAGTCATCCTCCTGTGTCCCGCAGTAGCAGTTATGGCCAGCCCTTTTCAGCGTCACAGCATGGTGCACGGGCTCGCATGCCCGTGCACACGTCATAATCTACAGCCGGGTTGCGAGCGTGCGCTCTGACTTCCACAGCCGAGCGCAGGAAGTCAGAGCGCGCGCTCGCAACCCGTCTGTAGATGATGACGTGTGCACGGGCATGCGAGCCCATGCACCACGCTGTGACGCTGAAAAGGGCTGGCCATAACTGCTACTGCGGGACACAGGAGGATGACTGGCAGCTGCTACTCGGCTTTTGCCACAGATAAGTAACGCCCACCCGTCCCTTCGGTTTAAACTTTCAAAAGCATTATCTTAAGTTTTACAAAACAGTTTTTTTAGCAAAAATCATTGCAGCACATGTATGTGCTGTGTGTAGGGACCGATATTAATAGTCCGGGGGGGGTCATTGGGGGTGGTTGGTTCCCTTTGACCACAAGTTCTCAATAGAATTAATCATCAAGAGACGGGTGGACAAACAAAAACCAACAAATTCTGCCAAAATGCAAGCATTGATTATGCAAGAATGGACTGCTATCAGTCAGGATTTGGTCCAGAAGTTGATTGAGAGCATGCCAGGGAGAATTGCAGAGGTCCTGAAGAAGGGTCAACACTGCAAATATTGACTTGCTGCATTAACTCATTCTATCTGTCAATATAATCTTTTGGTACTCATAATATGATTGCAATTATATTTCTGAATGTGATATAAACATCAGACAAACACAAATAAAAACCAGAGGGCAGCAGATCATGTGAAAAAATAATTGGTGTCATTCTCAACTTTTGGCCATGACTGTATGCGTAATACCTAGCAGATTAAAACTTTAAAGATAAGGTATTGGTTTGTAGAATTGCAGGACTTATAATACCTTGTCTCATAATAATTCGGAAAGAGGTAATATTTGGTATGTATGCGTTGAATTGCTTTCAATAAAAATTTGATAACACCTAAAGATGAATTGCAACCGTGGAAAACATATTTGGAAGTTGGCTTGCTACACTCATCAAAGTTTTAAATTGGCCTCCTCTGGCGCTATCCTCCGTGGCTCCCATCTTGCTGCACTTCCTGAGGCTAGAGGAAGCCAGTCATGCGATCAGGCGCACAGAGTGACATCACTGTGTGCCTGATCACATGACCGGCTTCCTTGAGACTCAGGAAGTGCAGCAAGCAGGGAGCCACGGAGGATAGCACCGTAGTGGTAAGTAAAGTGTTTGTTATTTTTGTCTGGGCAGCAATGGGGGGGAGCATGTACCCAGCACTAGGGGACATGTGCCAGCACAGAGGGCCGTGATCCAGCACTGGGGGATGTGTGCCATCACAGGGAGGCTATATCCCAGGATGAGGGACCATGTACCAGGATGAGGGGGCTGTGAGCGACATATACCCTATATGATTTGTAAGATGGACACTGGCATTTTAAGACCCCATTTAACATAAAATAATTTTTAATTTCTCCACCAAATTTGGGGGTGCGTCTTATAAACCACGCATATTATTGAGCGAAATATGGTATCTCCACAGAAATTGAAACTTCAGAGACTGGGAGTTCTGTGGAAACTGTAAGAGGAGAGAACAACGAGAAGCGCACCATTTGTAGGTGTTTACTACAAGCTGCATGGGCAAGCTTTAGATATGGATGAACTCCTGTATGCATCAGAGGACCATGTTCTCATAAAAGTCTAGACAATTGAAATCTCCCATGATTGCTGCTTTTATTGGGAATCTCTCTCAAGCAAAGCTAAAGCCGGCGTCACACATGTCAATGTCGCCAGCAATCTGATCGCTGGTGACATTGACGGATGATCGCTGGTGAGCTGTCACACAGGCAGACTCACCAGCAATCATTGGACCAGCGACATCGGGGAAATGATTTAAATATCGTTTCCTCGATGTCTGCAGGCTGGTATCCAGGGTAAACTGCGGGTAACT
Source organism: Allobates femoralis (assembly GCA_033576535.1). Taxonomy (NCBI): domain Eukaryota; kingdom Metazoa; phylum Chordata; class Amphibia; order Anura; family Aromobatidae; genus Allobates; species Allobates femoralis. Next base: position 474,723,902 of record JARQOC010000004.1, read on the forward strand.
AGGCAGTGCGCTGCCTAGATACCTGATGTATACCTTGGTTACCAGCCTTCTCCCCTCACAGGCTGGTATCCAAGGTACACAGCGGGTAACTAGAGTGCCTAGTTACCCGCTGTGTACCTTAGATACCAGCCTGTGAGGGGGAGAAGGCTGGTAACCAAGGTATACATCAGGTATCTAGGCAGCGCACTGCCTAGTTACCCGCAGTTTACCCTGAATACCAGCTCCCAGCGCTTCCTGAGAGGCGCTGGGAGCTGGCTGATCGCATGTGATGTCACGTGCAGCGATACTGCGTGTACACCAGGTGACCATCGCCAGGTTTTCGGTCCAGTCTGAAAACCTGGCGACCATCATCCAGCGGGGTAACGCTGGTTGATGCGCCGTGTCACACGCATCAATATCGCTGCAATGACACGTGCAGCAGCGATATTGACGTGTGTGACGGCTCCTTAACAGGTCCACCAAATTCTTATCCTTCTTGCTGATTATTTTTTTTTTTTTCTTTCTAAATTTAGAGGACAAAACAAAGGAGTTTGCTACCTTAGATGCAATCCTTTGTAAACGGGAGGAAATGGTTGAGGAGGCCTTCAACAGAAACATCACATTATGAGAACATATTCTTAAGCCGGCGTCAAACGCAGCAACCAAGGCTGTGATGTCGGAAGCGCTCGCTTCCAACATCGCAGCCTTTGTGTCACACGGCAAGATGCTGCCGGTGACGCCACAGCGACGCGGACAGAGTCATTGCTTGCTGGCTGGGATCAACCCAGCGAGCAATCTGCAGCAATGCTGCGGTATAGGCTGGATCGCTGCCAACATCGCTATTGCGGTGTCAGACGGCGCGATCCAGCCTAATCGCTGGTCGCAGATTGACAGGTTTACGTTCATGCTCGTAAACCTGTCAACCTGCGACCAGTGATAAATCGCACTTGCGTCGCGCTGTCACACAGCACGACGCACTTGCGATATCGCTGATGTGTCACTTTTCGGCGATGTCGCTCACAATATTGATATGTGTGATGCCACCTTTAGGACCACGTCTCACACACATATCTGTGCAGATATTGTTTGCAAATCTCTGGTTGCAGTGAAATCATGGACACATTGTTCCATTTTGTGGCCGTGTACAAATGGAACAATGTGTCCATGATTTCACTGCAACCAGAGATTTGCAAACAATATCTGCACAGATATCTGTGTGTGTGACGTGGCCCTTAGTTTCCTATCTTTTTTTTTAAAAAAGGACAGGTGTATGATCACTTCAACATGTGTGTTCTGTTTTGGATGTCTTCAGTGTTTCCAACTGTAATCATTTAACTTTCTATTCCTACAGCCTTGTCAGTTCACCCCTTTTGGAGACATACAAAATCTTACCCTAATTTCTTTGCCCTAGGCGGCGGTGGGGAAAAGGGAGAGGAGAGGGGAGGAGACTGGACCAACATTGAGAAAAACCGTAACGTCGGAATCCCTTTGTAGTTGGCCTTTGCCGCACCATAAGCTGTCCCTACTCTGCCTTCTGGGCCAGATCTCATTCTCTCATATCCCTCCCGGGGGACTGGGACCCTAGGAGGTAGCGATCATGCCGTCACAGATTTTTGTATAAATAGAGGAGGAGGACCTGTGACTATTTGGGGTATGTGCCCACAGGATGTTTTTACAGCGTTTTTGCTGCAGTTTCTGCATGTAGTTTACCATTGGTTTTGTGGTAATGTATGCTAATTTGTTCCTGCGGTTTTGATTCCCAGCAAAACCAATGTGTTTCACAAACTCTGTGTACACACATTGGTTTTGCAAGTGAACTGTGAAATCCCTGCGGTTTTGCTGCGGATGGGAGAGAATTGACATGTTCTATTTTTCCTCCAGTTTTGCTACAGACCATGGCAAAACCGCTGGAAAATGCAGCATCAAAAACGCAGAAAAAAAGTGCGAAATACGCAATAAAACCGCAGGACCTGAATGCAGCAAATCTCCTGGCAAGGACTCTAGGATCCTTTTTAACTAGTACCGGTTTTGCTGCGTTCAAGACTCCTGTAAAAACGTCCCGTGGGCACATACCCTCAGACTTCAAGGTTGGATTTCAGAAAGGCAGAATTTTAAGGGACTCAAAAATAGGATAGGAGTGATCCAATGGCTAGATGTCCTTAACCCCTTAATGCCTACTTTTGCATATTTGCATCATACCAGTTCAATTTGTATACATACCGTATATACTCGTGTATAAGCTGAGTTTTTTCAGCCCAAAAGTTGGGCTGAAAAGTTTCCCCCTCGGCTTATACACGGGTCAATACGGTAGGCTGCGTGGTGGGGGCTGTGTCCGGGGCTGAGGAGGCGGGGGGAGGCCCCGTCACGTGGGGCCGCTCATTATATGTGCACTGCTTCCCCCTGTCAATCAGCGGCAGGGGGAAGCAGTGCATATCTGGCCCCCAAAATGCTGGTACTCGCCCCCCTTGTGTAAGGGCCCCCCCCACCCCGCTGCTTATCTTACCATCCGTCTTCTGCTCAGCGCCGGTCCTCGGTGCTCCGTCCTGCTACATCCGGGATCTCCGGCCGTCGCAGGCATATGATGTCATCGTGCGACGGCAGGGGATCCCGGATGCAGCGAGGACGGAGCACAGAAGACCGGCGCTGAGCAGGAGACCGGATGTTAAGTTAAGCAGCAGGGGGGGCAAGTGCCAGCATTTGGGGGCTGCTGTGCACCCCTGGGGCTGCTGTATATACTGCTGGGGCCTGTATATGCCACTGGGGAGGCTGCTGTATACCACACTGCTGGGGGCTGTATACCTGTGCTGGGGTCCACCCTCAGCTTATACACGAGTCAATAGGTTTTCCCAGGTTTTGGGGCAAAAGTAGGGGGTCGGCTATACACGAGTATATACGGTATATAGATTTTAATTCTGGCATTAAGGGGTTAATAACAAATGTCCACGAAGGATGGGAAAGTTTGAAAAATTAGATTCTTAATACACAATCATTGACAAGCCCTAAAAGATGGAACAATAGGAAGCATTTAAGGAAACTAGGATGGATGAAAACAGAACTTAAGAACATGCTAAAATTGCGGTAAACTGATTACCGTATATACTCGTGTATAAGCTGACCCGTGTATAAGCCGACCCCCCCCCCCTACTTTTGCCCCCAAAACCTGGGAAAACCTATTGACTCGTGTATAAGCCGAGGGTGGACCCCAGCACAGGTATACAGCCCCCAGCAGTGTGATATACAGCACCCCAGAGGTATACAGCAGCAGCCCCAGTGGTATATACAGCAGCAGCCCCAGTGGTATATACAGCAGCAGCCCCAGTGGTATATACAGCAGCAGCCCCAGTGGTATATACAGCAGCAGCCCCAGTGGTATATACAGCAGCAGCCCCAGTGGTATATACAGCAGCAGCCCCAGTGGTATATACAGCAGCAGCCCCAGTGGTATATACAGCAGCAGCCCCAGGGTATATACAGCAGCAGCCCCAGTGGTAGTATACAGCAGCAGCCCCAGTGGTAGTATACAGCAGCAGCCCCAGTGGTAGTATACAGCAGCAGCCCCAGTGGTAGTATACAGCAGCAGCCCCAGTGGTAGTATACAGCAGCAGCCCCAGTGGTAGTATACAGCAGCAGCCCCAGTGGTAGTATACAGCAGCAGCCCCAGTGGTAGTATACAGCAGCACCCCAGTGGTAGTATACAGCAGCAGCCCCAGTGGTAGTATACAGCAGCAGCCCCAGTGGTAGTATACAGCAGCAGCCCCAGTGGTAGTATACAGCAGCAGCCCCAGTGGTAGTATACAGCAGCAGCCCCAGTGGTAGTATACAGCAGCAGCCCCAGTGGTAGTATACAGCAGCCCCAGTGGTAGTATACGCAGCAGCCCCAGAGATATACAACAGCCCCAGAGGTGTATACAGCAGCCCTTAGGTAGTATGCAGCAGCCCCAGGGCTGTATACAGCAGCAGCCCCAGAGGTATACAGGCCCCCCCCCCCCATCAAGCTCCAGGGCCTCCCCCCCTTGTGCGGCATACCTGTAAAGTAAAATCATGCTTATCAGTGTCCTGTCGCGCCGTCCCGCCGCTGCCGACATGACGATCCCGTGCTTCATTCCGCAGCTTCCGGCTTCCTGTGGTCGCGGGCAATGACGTCATTGCCTCCGGGGGCTGCTGCTGTATACTTATACTCGCGTATAAGCCGAGGGGGGACTTTTCAGCCCACATTTTGGGCTGAAAAACTCGGCTTATACGCGAGTATATACGGTACATTTGCTGAGGACACAAAGCTAGGAGAGATGGCTAAAGCTAGAGAACAGAGAGAGGATTTTCAAAGATCTAAACAAATTTGGAACCGTGGACAGCAACTAACAGAATGGTTTTTAACAGGAAAAAATGCAAAGTGCTACCTCTGGGCAAGAATATACAGAATGGGAGAAACAGAATGCATGAAAGACTTTGGTATACTAATAGACATAGACTGAACATGAGTCAACAGTGTGATTGCAGGCTCAATAATGCAAATCTAATTCTAGGATGTAGTAACAGAAGAATGCAGTCTAGATCAGTGATGGCAAACCTTTTCGGGGCCGAGTGCCCAAAAATGTAATTATTTATAGCGAAGTGCCAATAGGGCAATTTAACTTAAATTACAGCAGTGGCTGTCACAAGCGTTCCTCAAGGGGATAGTCGGCAGATGCCAACTCTCTTCCCTGTGCAGGGCTTGCAGTCCTGAAACCATAATCAATTCTATTATTTTTTTAATAATTGATTGTAAATTTACCTTTGCAGTCTTCTCTTTAGCAGTGGTCATCAACCTTATGCATGCTTACTGCACATTACAGCTGAGCCGCTCCCACTGACCTTTCCATACACAGCAGGTGAATTGACCTGTATGGAAAAAAATGCAGAATATTAGATAGGAGATGGATTTTATCATGGACTGCAAGCAGATTCCACACTAAGGGTACCGTCACACCTGGCCATATAGGCTGTGATTTCATAGGCGATGCAGGGGCGTGGCCTAATGTAAAGAGGCGATGTCGACGCCTTAGAGTGGTCGCCTGGTTTCCGAGCACTTCTCTGAAACCAGGCGAGCACTCTGGGGCGATGTGTACACATTGCCTATGTAACATGGGGACAGCAATGTTACAGGCGATGGGAGCCATAGGCTCCCATGTTACCGCATCGCCGCTGGGGTTTGTGGACACCCCAGCGGCGATGGTGCCTGTAACATCGCCGGTGCATCGCCGGAGGTATCACCGCGTTTAAACACGCGACGGTGGGGCGCCAAAAACGTGCGCTCTCCTGTGCGTCGTCTCTGATATTTCCGGCGACGTCTCCAAGTGTGACAGTACCCTAAAATCCTAGTCCCTATCATGTAGTAATGTTTCCATCCTGACCCTCTATCTGTAGTTATGTGCTCATGCTTATCTTCTCCTTCTAGTGTTGTACTCCATCCTGACCCTCTCCTAGTTATATTCTCCATTCTGACATTCTCCTGGCAGTTATGTCCCCAACCTGGCACCCTTCTTGTAGCAATGTGCTCCGTCCTTGTCCACCTTGCAGTAGTGATCTGATTGATCAAAGTCTAGTCAGTCTGAAGAGCATAAGAGTGGGAACTGTTTCTCATATGAGGAGAGGACAAAAAAAAAAATGAGCGTTTGAGGCCTGACTACTTGATTTATTTTTTAGGTACAATATTTGCCTATGGGCAGACTGGGACCGGTAAAACGTTTACAATGGAGGGGGTGCGAGCTGTTCCTGAACTCCGGGGGATCATTCCTAATTCATTTGCTCATATATTTGGACATATTGCAAAAGCGGAAGGAGATACCCGGTGAGATACCTTGTTTGTACCTAATGTACCTTTCATTGTTATAAACAGATGTTTTAAAAATTGTCTTTTGTGTGTATAAGGACCTGTGCTTCATATATCATACTTTAGGGTGGTTTCACACTTGCATTTTTTTTGTCTTGCATTGCATAATCTGTCCAAATCCTGAAGCATCCTGATCCCTATACTTAAAATGGGGTCGCAGGTGCAAGCTGTGGCATCAGGATTCATCCTGATCCTGCCACATCACTTTTTTCAGCACCCTCCCCAGCCACACCATTTTCAGTTTTTGTGGCTCCACTAATGTCCTGATGCCTCTGGATCCATCCAAAAATAGAATGGGGTCCAATGGTGGATGGATTCGGATGAAGCGGATCTGTCAATCTTGATCTGTAGCAACAAACTGAGCATGCCCAGATTTGTTCCTGCACCTCACCCCCACCTAAGAAAAAGGGCTTGTGCGCTATGTTATTCTTCAAAAAATGTTAAAATGTATTATGCATATGTATTTGTTATGGGGACTCCTGGAGAGGGGCTGCAGGAGTGGTGTAAAACCACTACTTCATTACTATCTGTTTAAAGTTCTGTCGGCTTTTGCTGGCGCAGAGTGGGACTTTTGCCTCTTCTATGCACGGAACTGTCAAATGCGGCGTAGATCGCTCTTTTACGCGTCATTTCACAGTTTTGTGCACAGAGCACTTTAAGAATAGGCATCGATCATAGTAACATAGTATTTAAGGTTAAAGGAAGACTAATGGCCACTTTAGACGTCCCGATATAGTCGTCCAACTTCGATAAAAAGTCACGTGGTTCGTGTGTTGGCGCCGATATCGTTCGTCGCGTTGTATGGTGTAAATGACCAATTCGATGCAAGAACGATGCCAGAACGATATCTGGGAAGAATTGTGCAGGCTCTCCAACTGCCCGATATTGGATGGATGATCTGGCAGGATTGTGCTGTGTGACAGCCCAACACAGACTTGGAGAGCAACTTCCCCTATTCACTCCCATGTTAAATGGTCGTTCCCTGGTTCGCGCGTACAATGGGGCGTAGACATCGAACTTGTGTTTCCTGCCGATATCTCCTATGCAATCTTGGATTTCAGCCAAAAAAGTGCGCGCTCGATGTTGGGACGTGTAAAGTGGCCATTAGTCCATCTAGTTCAACAACATGTTGATCCAGAGGAAGGCAAAAAAAAAACATGTGGCAACACTAAGCTCCACATTTTGGAAAAATTTTCTTTGCAGCTCGCCTCCCTATTTGACAGTGTGCAGATAAGTCCCACTGCGCCAGCAAAAGCCGATGGGACATCAAACATGATTGGTTTAAAACTGCTATTTTATTTCTATCTTGCAACCCCTCCCTAGGTGCCCCCATAGCATATACATGTGCCAAATTAATTTTCATTAAATTTTCTCCCTCCCTCTCCCCAGGTGGATCAGGCATCCAGCCGTTGCGAGACGTGCGTTTGCGGATGCACGGCCAGATCAGGATGAACCCGCTTTCATCCTGATCTGGCCACCCCGCTAGAGTGAAACTAGCCTTACCCCTCACACAGTGTTGGGTGGCAAGCAAGAATACTGTGTAAATAGGACCCCCAGAAGCTGAGGTTCTTTAACCCCATTACGACTAATGACGAGTTTAGCCGTCATGAAAAGATGTCAGTTCCCGCATCATGACGGCTAAACTAGTCATGGCTTTGAACTGTTACTGCTTGTAAACAGTGACAGTTCAAATTTAACATATGTCAGTGACAGCTAAGGGTCAGAGGTGAGGGGACCCTTTTTAGTGGTCCCCACACTCTGAGCGATGTGATCGGTCAGTCAATCTGACTGACCGATCACATCATGATCGCGCAGGGAAATGGTGAATGTCTGCACTTCCCTGCATGATCTCTACAGGAGCTGGGCTGTGGGTTGTGCCCGGCTCCTGCAATCATCCCCACTGCCCATCCACTACTGTGCCCGCTCTCCTGCCTCCAATCCCTGCTCGCGGGTCTCCTGCCTCCGCTTTCCTCACTCCTCTCCCCGCTTCCTCCTCCCCTCTCTCCTGCCTCCGCTCTCCTCCCTCCTCTTCTTACTTCCTCCTCCCCTCTCTCCTGCCTCTGCTCCTGGTCTCCTCCGTCCTCTCTTCGCTCACCTCTCGCCTCTCCCTGCTTCCTCCTCGCCTCTCTCCTTTCTCCGCTCCCCAGTCTCTTCCGACCTGTATCCCGCTCTCCTCCTCTGTCGGTTCCCCGCTCTCCTCCTCTGTCGGTTCCCCGCAGCCTCATCCCTGCATGGAGGAGATAAGGCTGAGAGGAGCAATCTGACAGCCAGGGGCAGCGATCACTATGTGGTCGCTGTCCCTGTGTTGCCCCCCAAGTGTTTTTAGGGTCTGGAAAGAGGGAGTGCAGTGTTACTCCCCTCTCCCCATGGTGATCGGCCCATCATAATGTAATTGTGAAGGGCCGATCAGCATGGTAACCAGAGGTTGCCATGGCGACATCTGGTAACCTGACAGCTGTACTGTATGGCAGATCATTGCCCTACTGTGCAGCATCAGTGTGACCCCCCCCCCCCCCCCCCCCTTCTTCCCTCTCCAAGACTGCAGCTAAAGGACCCTTGATCCTTTGCTGGAGGCGACTGACTGTCATGGGACCATCATTGTGGACTACATCGGAGGGCATGGGGGTAATAAAGATGGAGTCGAAATATGTGTTTGTTTTTTATATAAAATTATTTTTTTCACGGTGTTGTCTTATTTATCATTGACTTAGACCCAGCCATTAGAAACCTCTAACATTGGCCCGACATTATGAACCTCGGTCTTAGTGTCAGCTGCCAATACAAAGCTGGCGTTAACCCCATTATTACCCTGTTTGCCATTGGCACCAGGGCAACTGGAAGAGTCTGGGCACAGCGCCTGGGAATGGGGCTTATAATGAATGCGCTATTTCTCAGAGCGGCTGCGGGCTGTAACTTGCAGCATGGGGGGCCCAGAACGCTTGGGCCTCTCCACACTGTGGATTCCAGCTCCCAGCTGCCTAGTTGTACCTGGCTGGAAGCTAAAAATATGGTGAAGCCATATTTTTTTTTTTTTTTTCTAAGTAAGGGCTCTGCTGTATTTTGGTTACCAGCCAGGTAAAACTAGGCAGATGGGGGTGGGTGGCAGCCTGTACCTGTGCTGGTGACCAAAAATACAGCGGAGCCCCAAATCCTCAGTGCAAAATACCACTTGTGGGGGAGCTCCATTGTTTAGGCACATCAGGGAATCTCCAAATGCAACATGGTGTTCACGAACTATGTCAGCTAATTTTCCTTTTGGAGCGTCATATAGCGCTCCTACCCTTTGGAACCCTGCCGTGCACGCAAACAGTGGTTTTCCACAACATATGAGGCATCAGTTCACTCAGGAGAAATTGCCCAATAAGTTTTAGGATCCCTTTTATCCTGTTGCCCATGTGAAAATGGAAAAACTTGAGGCTAAAAACTTTTTTTTTCACAAAAAAGTACTTTTTCATTTTTACGGATCAATTGTGAAGCCCTGGAGGTTCAAAGTGCTCACTATGCATTTAGAAAAGGGGCTGTCCATACGCAACATGGTGTCCACTGGAGTTGTTAGCGGACACCATTTCCCGTATGGAGAGCCACTGTGTGCCCAAACATTGCAGCTCCCCCACAAGAGACCCAATTTTGGAAACCAGACCCCCCCCCCCCCCCAGGAACTTCTCTAGATACATAGTGAGCACTTTGAACAACCAGGTGCTTCACGAATTGATCCGTAAAAATGATAAAATACTTTTTGTGGAGGAAGAAGAATAAAAAAATTTTTTGTTTTGGCCTCAATTTTTTTAATTTTTACATGAGCAACAGGATAAAATAAATCCTAAAATTTGTTGGGCAATTTCTCCTGAGTACACTGATACCTCATATGTGGTCATAAACCACTGTTTAGGCGCACGGCAGGGCTCGAAAGGGAAGTAGCGCCATTTGACTTTTTGAATATAAAATTAGCTCCAAAAGTCAATTGTCGCTCCTTCCCTTCTGAGCCCTGCCATGTGCCCAAACAGTGGTATGACCACATATGAGGTATCAGTGTACTCAGGAGAAATTGCCCAACAAATATTAGGATCCATTTTTATCCTGTGTCCCTTGTGAAAATGAAAAAATTGAGGCTAAAAGAACATTTTTGTTGGAAAAATTAAAATGTCTATTTTTTTCCTTCCACGTTGCTTTAGTTCCTGTCAAGCACCCGAAGGGTTAATAATCTTCTTGAATGTAGTTTTGAGTAGCTTGAAGGGGTGCAGTTTTTACAATAGTGTCACTTTTGGGTGTTTTCTGTCATGTACGCCCTTCAAAGGGACTTCAGATGTGCTGTGGTCTCTAAAAAAATTTACAAAACTTTTTTTTTTTTTTTTTTGCTGGAAAAATGAGAAATTGCTGATGAACTTTGAACCCTTATAAATTCCTAAGCAAAACAGTTTTTTTTTTTTTTTTTTTTCAAAAATTGTGCTGATGTAAAGTAGACATGGGAAATGTTATTTATTAACTATTTTGTGTCACATAACTCTCTGGTTTAAGGCTCCTTTCACATCAGCTATAATCGCTGATCGCGGCAGTCGAGGTGAAAAAAACGCAACTGCCGCGATTACCGCATAACGGCCGCACTTGCGGTTCACTTGCGGCAAGCACCATGCAATGTCTATGGGGCTTGCGGCAAGTGCGGTACAGTTGAGGTTTCGGCACTTGCGGCCGCGAGAGAACCTCGTTTTTTTTTTTGTGGTCGCATCTGCCGCAAGTCCCATAGACATTGCATGGGGCTTGCTGCAAGTGAACCACAAGTGCGGCCGTTATGCGGTAATTGTGGCAGTTGCGGTTTTTCACCACAACTGCCGCGATCAGCGATTACCACTGATGTGAAAGCAGCCTAACAGAATAAAAATTCAAAATGTGAAAATTGTGAAATTTTCAAAATTTTCGTTAGATTTTTTATTTTTTTCACCAATAAACACAAAACACCTAAATTTTAATATTAACCTCCCTGGCGGTATGATTTTGTCTGGAATTTTATGCTAAAAGCGGTACCATTTTTTTGCATGGAAATTTTGTGTTATGTATTGTAGGCAGGACAGTGATGACAGTGTAGGATGAGCAAATGTCAAATCTGAGGTGATGCAGTGTAATCTGGCAGGATTACACTGTATCACCTGACTTTATTTGTGTACTGTCACTTTTAGACTTTTTTTTTGACATTTACATTTAAATCTCCCGCCCAGTTCCGCCTCCCATGAGCCCCTGTGGCTCAGACGGAACCAGGAAGTGAGAAGGGGCTCGCATCGGCTCTCGCCGGCGATCACAGCAGGGACATCGCTGGATCACCGGGAGATGGTAAGAAGCTCCGCTGCGCCCGCTCTGCAATTTGCCCCTAGCGTGACTCGGGGTTACCGCTTCTGGCAGCAAAAATTAACCCCGAGTCACGCTCGGGAATACCGCCAAGGAGGTTAACATGAAGCACAATATGTCACAAAAAAACTATCTCAGAATCGCTAGGATCCATTGAAGCGTTCCAGAGGTATTGCCTCAAAGGGTCAGAATTACAAAAAACAGTCTGGTCATTAAGCTGCAAAGTGACTCGGTCCTTAAGGGGTTAAAGGGATCACCAGTTCTCTATTGATAGTGCAGCTTTTCTCACAAACTGATCCTACAAGCTGGAAAAGAAAAGTTAAGGAGACCTCGCTGCCATGGCACAAAAACAGTGTAATGAGGATGGTTTGATTGTTCTTTATTCTACATGTTTCATGTGTTTGAGAACAGCCTTAAGGAAAGCCACAAAAGTGTGTGTGGTGTGTGCTCTTGTTGTTGTTATGTTTTTTTTTTTTTTTTTTTTTTTTGTGTTCCAACTAGCGTTTTTCAGATCAGATTAATTGATTTTACACTGATAGATCAGGCACTTCTGGAGGCGTCAATACCAAATTTGTGTATTACAAAAAGATATATAAAAATATATAATATATTTAATATATGGACAACGGAACAGGACCAAACTCAATATCTGAAGTGGAGTGCTAAAGCCCAAACCTGGTTTGCCCAAAGCAAATTAAGTAAAGAAAAGAATCAGGCCGCACTCAAAATTAACAGACGTGGACTTTATTAGTCCATGTGGCACGACGTTTCGGCTAACTGGCCTTCATCAAGTGGTTGAGTGCAAGTTTGGCAAACACGTCGCACCACACTGACTAAAGTCCCAAGATTTTTTTTTTTATTTCCTAATTATATATCTCTTTATAACATCCCACTTTCCCATCAGTCATCAACTTCCGCCGTCAGGGGGTCCTCCTATCATCTGACTGACAGAACAAGTTCCTGTTGCCATATTTGAACACCCAATTGATGGTAATCGCACTCACACGTAGTCATTTGGATCCAAAATAAAATATGTATTTGTTGGCACTTTTTTATTTTTTAAAAGGTACAGAAAGGAAAGACAATGGACATTAAAACATGATGTTACATTGTAAACATAAATCAAACACCGAAAGACAATACATAATAAATTGCAGTAGATAAGAAAGAAATGCGGCACTCACCAAGCAGAGCTTTTTTCTTTTTTATTTCAGAGTCCTCTTTACATGATTTCTCTGCGATGGGGGAGGGAGTGGGGAGACACACAGGTGACGGATTCCGTTCCGGAGCACCTGCCCTTTCTAGGTCCGTAGAAGGGGCAGGTGCTCCGAAACAGAATCCGTCACCTGTGTGTCTCCCCACTCCCTCCCCCATCGCAGAGAAATCATGTAAAGAGGACTCTGAAATAAGAAAGAAAAAAGCTCTGCTTGGTGAGTGCCGCATTTCTTTCTGGTCTACTGCAATTTGCTGTCTAATAAGCGTGCACCCGGGCACATGAACCTGCTTTACTCGCACCCTTACATGCGTAAGTAGCACCGGTCCCTGCAACACAGCAGTGCCTAGTATATATCTGCAATTTTTTTCAATCTACTCTATAATTGCTGTAGGCAAAATCGTGTCGGACCCCGAAATCGCCGTGGCTATGTCACACTGTGACGTCACCACGAGCGAAGCATTGGCCGCATAGCGGCCAATGCGAGTCGTTGGCCTGCGCGAGCAATGGCCGCGAGTCGCTGGCTGAGTGCGAGCAATGGCCGCGAAGCGGCCATTGCGAGTCGCTGGCCGAAAATAGAACCAGAGGCTCGGCCACAAAGTTAGCGATTTACCGCTCATGTAGCGCGAGTCGCTGCCTGAGCGGTAAATCGCTAACTTTGTGGCCGAGCCTCTGTTCCATTTTCGGCCAGCGACTCGCAATGCCTGCTTCGCGGCCATTGTGAGCACTCAGCCCCAATAAGTATTGGACCCCCCCCCAAAAAGTATTGGACCCCCCCCAAAAAGTATTGGACCCCCCCCCCCCCCCCAAAAAGTATTGGACCCCCCCCCCCCAAAAAGTATTGGACCCCCCCCCCCCCCAAAAGTATTGGACCCCCCCCTCCCCAAAAAGTACTCGGACCAGCTATAACTATTATAAGCAAATTTATGCACGTTCTAGAATCCCGATGCATTTGCATCGGGCTCACAGCTAGTCTCTCTATATTTCTCTATCTCTATATCTATTTATCTATTTCTCTATTAATTTATTTGTCTATTTATCTATCTTGCTATCTATGTATCGATCTATCTATTTATCTATGTATCTATCGGTCCAACGACCGACCACAGCCGAGCCCTCTGGCCGAAAATAGAACCAGGGGCCCGGCCATAAATTTCGCAAGATACCGCTAATGTATCTCAATGGGAAGTGAGGCGGTATTCTGATTGGTCGCCATCAGCACACAGCGACCAATCAGAATAGCGTCTGACTTCTCATAGAGATATAATGGACGAATTCAAATTTATCGCTAAAAGTGAGGCGTGATTCTGATTGGTCGCTGTGTGCTGCCGGCGACCAATCAGAATATCGCCTCACTTCCCATAGGGATAGAATGGAGGACTTTTAGTTTCAAATTTGGCGCTTAAGTGAGGCGCTATGCTGATTGGTCGGCGTACCACACAGCGACCAATCAGCATAGCGCCTCACTTCCCATAGAGATACATTAGCGGTATCTCAGGAAATTTATGGCCGGGCCCCTGGTTCCATTTTCGGCCACGCACCGCGGCTGCAACTACTCACCTATCTATTCTCTCTTCCCTCTCTCTCTCCCCTCTCTTCCTCCCCTCTCTTCCTCTCTCCCCCCCCTCTCTCTCCCCCTCTCTCTCCCCCTCTCTCCCCCTCTCTCTCTCTCCCCTCTCTCTCTCTCCCCCTCTCTCTCTCTCCCCCTCTCTCTCTCTCCCCCTCTCTCTCTCCCCTCTCTCCCCTCCTCCCCTCTCTCCTCCCCTCTCCTCTCTCCCCCCTCTCTCCTCTCTCCCCCTCTCTCTCTCTCCCCTCTCTCTCTCTCCCCTCTCCCTCTCCCCCTCTCTCCCCTCTCCTCCTCTCTCCCCCCTCTCCCTCTCTCTCTCCCCCCCTCTCTCTCTCCTCTCCCTCTCTCCCCTCTCTCTCTCCCCCCTCTCTCTCCCCTCTCTCTCCTCCTCCTCTCCCCTCTCCCCCCCTCTCTCCTCTCCCTCTCTCTCCCCCTCTCTCCTTCTCCCTCTCCCCCTCTCCCTCCCCCCTCCCTCTCCCCTCTCCCTCTCCCTCTCCCCTCCTCTCCCTCCTCCCCTCTCTCTCCCTCTCTCTCCTCTCTCCTCCCTCTCCTCTCCCTCTCCCTCTCCCCTCTCTCCCTCTCCCCTCTCCCTCCCTCCTCTCCCTCTCCCTCTCCCTCTCCCTCTCTCCCTCTCCCTCTCCCTCCTCCCCCTCTCCCTCCTCCCTCTCCCTCTCCCCTCTCCTCTCCCTCTCCCTCTCCCTCTCCCTCTCCCTCTCCCTCCCCTCTCCCTCTCCCTCTCCCCTCCCCTCCTCTCCCTCTCCTCTCCCTCCTCTCCCTCCCCTCTCCCTCTCCCTCTCCCCTCTCTCCTCTCTCTCCTCTCCTCTCTCCCCTCTCTCTCCCTCCTCTCTCCTCTCCTCTCTCCTCCCTCTCTCTCCCTCTCTCTCCCTCTCTCTCCCCTCTCTCTCTCTCTCTCCTCTCTCTCTCCCCTCTCTCCCCTCTCTCTCTCTCTCCCTCTCTCCTCTCTCCCCTCTCTCTCCCTCTCCTCTCTCTCCCTCTCTCCCTCTCTCTCCCTCCCTCTCTCTCCCTCTCTCTCCCTCTCTCCCCCTCTCTCTCTCCCTCTCTCTCTCCCTCTCCCCCTCTCTCTCCCCTCTCTCTCTCTCTCTCTCCCCTCTCTCTCTCTCCTCTCTCTCTCTCTCTCCCCCTCTCTCTCCTCTCTCTCTCCCCCTCTCTCTCCCTCTCTCTCTCTCTCTCTCCCCCTCTCTCTCTCTCCTCTCCCTCCTCTCTCTTCTCTCCCTCTCTCTCCCTCTCTCTCCCTCTCTCTCCCTCTCTCTCCCTCTCTCTCCCTCTCTCCCCTCTCTCCTCTCCCCTCTCTCCCCTCTCTCCCTTCTTCAGAATCGGGTTCACAGCTATATAATGTATTGGCGAACACATTGTCTTCCATCTATTATATAATTGCCGTAGCGACTTCCGTCGCACACGCCGCTACTTCCGTGGCTTTGTTCATGGGCGCATAGTGCCCACTCCACTCACTCGCAATGCCCGCGAAGCGGACGTTGTGAGTTGTTGCAGCAGCCCTAGCAATGCCCGCGAAGCAGCCATTGCTCGCGGCCGCAATGCCCGCTGCTCGGCCCTGAACCCCGCTACAAGCCCCACGTACACCCCGCCAACCTATGCCCGCGAAGGGCCATTGCTCGGCCCTGCACCCCGCACTGCAAGCAATGCCCGCGCAGCGGCCATTGCTCGCCCCTGAACCCTGCCAGGAGCCCCAAAGTAGCTGGCCGAAGACAGAAGGTCTTCGCCCAGCTACAGACATCGGCACAGACAAAGCAGCGGACGCACGTTGATATCCACCATACAAACATATGTAGTTAATGGAAAGATATCATGGAACAATTGGATTCTTATATTAAACTCTTAATAAATAAACTATACACACATTCTAGAATCCCGATGCAATCGCATCGGGCTCACAGCTAGTCTACTATATAATCTCCTAATCGGCCAATGAGCACAGCGTATGCAAATGAGCCGAGCGGTGCGCAAATTCAGATATCGTGCGCAGCTCTCCTCTAACCCCCTGCTCCTCCTGCCCTGCCTGCGCTTTCCCCCCCGCTCTCCTCCTCCCCGGGATGTCACGTCTGTGCTCCCCGGCTGTGTGCGGGGTTAGGGTCAGGCCCTGCCCCTGTTCTTCTCCTCCCTGGGATGTTGCTCCTGTGCTCGCCGGCTGTTCGCTCTGATGATGCCGGTGCCGAGTGTCCCCGGACGGGTGCACCTGTATGATGAGGATGACCTGCTGGAACGGCAAGGGGACGGAGAGGTGTGTGTGTGTGTGTGTGTGTGTGTGTGTGTGTGTGTGTGTGCTGTGCTTCTTCCTCCCCCTGCCACTTCGTCCTCCAACCTCCTCCCCCCTGCCGCTCCTTCCTCCCACTGCCCTCCTCCTGCCTGTGCTGCTCTGGCCTCCCCCACCCCGCCGATTCGTCCTCCGTCCTCCCCCACCACGCCGCTTCCTCCTTCGTCCTCCCCCTGCCTGTGCCGCTCCATCCTCCCCCCACCCCACCGCTTCCTCCTTCGTCCTCCCCCTGCCTGTGCCGCTCCATCCTCCCCCACCCCACCGCTTCATCCTCCATCCTCCTCTGCCCCGCCGTTCTGTACTCCGTCCTCCCCCACCCCACCACTTCCTCCTCCTTCCTTTGTCCTCCTCCCCTCCAACACTCCATCCTCCCACTGCCTGTGCTGCTTCGGCCTTCCCCACCCGCCGCTTTATCCTCCATCCTCGTCTTCCCCGCCGCTCTGTGCTCCGTCCATCCCCCTGCCCTCCCTCCTCTCCCCTCCTCCTGTCCGTCTTCCTCCTCCCCACCCCCCTTCCACGCTCCTCTCCTCCTTCTCGCTCCCCTCCTCCCCCCCTCCCTCCCCCCGCCCTCCGTCCTCCTGTCCTCCCCTCCTGCCTGGCCGCTCCATCCTTCCCCCCCCACCCCCGCCCACCGCTTCCTCTCCTTTTGTCCTCCTCCCCTCCACCACTCCACCTCGTCCTCCTCCTCCTTCGCTGCTCGTCCTCCCCCCCGCCGCTTCCTCTTCGTCCTCCCCCACCCCGCCGCTTCCCCCTTCGTCCTCCCCCACCCCGCCGCTTCCTCCTTCGTCCTCCCCCACCCCGCCGCTTCCTCCTTCGTCCTCCCCCCCCGCCGCTCCTCCCGCCATCCCCCCCCCCCCTCCTCCCGTCCTCCCACCCCCTCCTTCCTTTGTCCTCTGCCACTCCATCCTCCGGCCTCCCCCCCCCCCCCCCCCGCCAGTCCGTCCTCCCCATACCTGTGCTGTTTCTCTTCTCCATCCTCCCAACACCCCCCCCCCCCCCCCCCCCCCCGCCAGTCCGTCCTCCCCATACCTGTGCTGTGTCTTTCTCCATCCTCCCAACACCCCCGCCCCGCCACGCCGTACTCCACCTCCCTGCATTAAGGCCACGTGCACACGCTGAGTATTTGGTGAGTTTTTTACCTCAGGATTTGTAGCCAAAACCAGGAGTGGATAATTAAATAAAAGAAGTAGTGCATGTATTTGTATTAGACTTTTCCTCTGATTGCTCCACTCCTGGTTTTGTCTACAAATCCTGAGGTAAAAAACTCGCCAAATAATCACCGTGTGCATGTGGCCTAAGAGTGCTGGGTTTGCAAGTTGGCAGAAGGACATGGGTGTGTCTGACGAACCTGAAACCTCACATTTGTGTCTCTTGTGGAACAGATGGCATTATAGGCTGACTTCCTGTTAAATCACATGCAGGGCTGTGGAATCTGTGCCCATTCTGGTGGAGGTAGAGTCAGTATAAAATGGACCAACTCTGACTCCTAAAATATAATCTGAATTGGGTTAAGTAGTTAAATGCAGTGTTTGCTGAATATTATTTTAATTACGGTAGGTTCTATTTAAATGTCTTGATTATTGTATCATAATAATGATTAAAAGCCATATTGTACTACCATGTATCTAAAAGTGACTGTGTAGATGCTACCAGGTGGACGTACCCGCCATTGGAACAGACTAAATGTCATGAATGTTTCGTTGATGGAAAGGACTGTATCATGCATGAGGTTTATGATGTGTGATAAACAAATGGACTTTGTTTTTACTGTAAGAACGTGTGTTTGCCTTAATCCCACTACCATTTGAGTGTCGCACAGTGAGCAAATCTCTACAACCCCCAGAGAGAAAATCTATTTTCTCCTTCGCATCATTGGGGGGCAAAGGACCCTGGGTTTTTTCTGTCCAACGTAGGATGTGTCCCCCAATGATGAGCTAGGAGAAAAGGATTTTACGGTGAGTACACACAAATCCCTGTATCACCGCCTTATTTTTTTTTTATTAAATGTATTAAAATTTAGTATTCCTTAATTCCACCCCTCAACGGACAGAAGAAAAAAAGTTTTGATCTGCACTTCAAACTCTTCATGCTGCGGAAAGTAGGTGCACTGTTCAACCCTGGAAAAAGGGGCTGTGAGACTGTAGACAGCCCACTGCATACTCTTAGTAGTGGCAATGCATTAGGTTACATTCACACGTTGCGTATTTCTCCTTCGCCTCATTGGGGGACACAGACCGTGGGTGTTATGCTGCTGTCCACTAGGAGGCGACACTAGGCAAAATCTGCAAAAGAGTTAAGTGGCTCCTCCTATGCAGTTATACACCCCTAGAACAGGAAGTGCTTCTCCAGTTTTTGCTTAGTGTCTAGGAGGCACACACAGATTTTTTTAGTGCTCCTGAAAAACTTTCTTTCTGAATTTTTTTCTTCAAGAAGAAGAAAAGTGGGTCTCTGACGAGACTCCCGGCATGGTCCCTCCTCGGCCCCCCACTGTTGGGGGCGCCTGGTTGAGGTCGACTGGTCCCCCTAACATGCCGCTCCCTCCTCGGCCCCCCAATGTTGGGGACGCTGGGTTAAGGTTGAGACAACGACCCTCCCTCCCCATTTCCCCACTGTTGGGGTTACTGGGTTGAGGTCGAGGCGAAGGACAAGGCACATGACGGTGGAGCAGCATCCCTCCCTAAATACCCCTTTGGGGTTCATTTAGGTCGAGACACCACAGGTAGAGCCTCTGGTGCAGCAGCTGGACCTGCTCTAGGCAGCTTTGCTGAAGACTCCTTACCCCTCAGCGGCAGCCTGCTCGCCGCAGTACCAGGGCACACAGCTCTGCTGTGTACCTCCTGAATGGGCCGGGGGACCAACAACGGGGCAACCAGCACTAGCAGGGACACAGCTTGCCTGTGTCCCTGCAGCAGCCAGCACTAAGGGCTGCATCCTGGTGGTTACAGAGGACCCAGTACTCTGGGTCCTCTGCGGGGGCTATTATAGCAGAGGGAGATCTTCCCTAGCAGGGACACAGCTTGCCTGTGTCCCTGCAGCAGCCAGCAGGGCTGCACTTTGATGATCCCAGAGGACCCAGCACGCTGGGTCCTCTGTGGGGGCCCACATCCCGCCACCGCTGTCTGCCCAGGGGGTCCGGCGGGGTCCGGCTTAGTTCCGGACCCCCCCCGCACCTCCGCGCCGCCCTGGCGACATTTGCGGCCGCAGGTCTCAAATTTAGGCCGCGGCTTCGGCCTACACCGAAGTCGCCGCCTTCTCCACGCCCCCTGGCCCGCCCCCCCGGATGACAAGGATGACGCTGCC
This sequence comes from Allobates femoralis, assembly GCA_033576535.1. Classification (NCBI taxonomy): domain Eukaryota; kingdom Metazoa; phylum Chordata; class Amphibia; order Anura; family Aromobatidae; genus Allobates; species Allobates femoralis. The sequence continues at coordinate 474,743,457 of JARQOC010000004.1, forward strand.
AGCGTCATAGCAGGGGGCGGGCCGGAGCACAGAGGGCGCGTTTTTTTACAAGGACCGCGCTCTTTTTGCTCAGCGCCCCGCCCCCCTCCCTCCTCACTCACATATCTCCGGGGGGCACAGGATGAGGATGACCCCTCTCCTATAAGCAGCGGCGGCCATTAAAGGACACAGGCACTGCTCCTGTCACCGCAGCTGCCAGCCTTGAGCCACTGCACACAGCAGCCACATATACAGGCTAACCTGTGTGCGGGCACTGTGCACACACTACACAGACAGCTGACACATGTCATGAATCACACATGTAGGTCAGCTGTCCTGTGTGCGGACAGTTGCGTGCCCACACCTTGCTGGCATGGTGGCACATATGCACAGCCAGCAGGGGGTACAACGAGCACTAGGCCCCCCACAAACACTGGGAGCCCAACAGTGCTTCCTCCCTGCCGTGCCCTTCACGGCACACCAGTGCAGCCGGGGCCTTGGTTTTAGGTGTCCTACAGTGCCTGCAACAAAGGGAAGAGGGACATACGGCAGAGCCTGCCATGCCACAGAGCTACGGCCGGTCTGCAATGCCCCCCCATCATTCTCTGGCTTCTCCAAAAGCCATGGCTCAGCATCCGCTATGCAGGGGTACAGCGAGTACAGCACGGCGGGGGGCACACTCTGGAGAGTACAATGCGCAGCTTCGCTGTGCGGCAGTTTCCAACAAAAACGGCAGGACAATCAGCAGCGATATATCCTGCTCCAGTTTGTGTCCCCCCCTCAGGACAATACTACGAGGAGCAGTGTAACTGTCTCTACAGTAGTAATCAGCGCACGGGCCAACGCACGTATTGTTTTTTTCCTAACACCGTGCCAGATGCAGGTACCTGTTGGTACACTTGTCCAGCCTTATGGCTTTGGCCTGCGGAAGCTGGGTTGAAGCGAGACGAAAATGCCTAGTCCTTGGTCCCTCAACGTTGGCAGAGCCCAGTTACTATTCCAACGGCTCAAAATACTCGTCCATCAGACCCCTCCCCAGGCCCCCACACAGTTGAGAGGACTAGGGTGGTGGAATTACTAAGAGTTTGACTCTCACTTTTTACTTGGCCCTCCATTGTTGGAGTGCCCAGTGGAAGTTGATGTACTCTACATTTACCTGACAATGTCAAGGGTCCCAGGACCGTTTGCCAATTCTCTACAAATCCCACAGCTGGAGTTCTGGTAGGCGGTGATGACAGTCAAGTCTCACAAGGCTCAGGCTGACACACCGTGACCCGCAACTGCACGAGTAATTTAGCTACGGGTCTCTGGACCTAAGACCCATAGCACACTCCCTCCTCAGCTCCCCACCGTTGGAGGCGCTGGGTCGTGGCCGAGATTACTATAAACCATACTCCTTCCTCGACTTCCCACTGTGGGGGACTCGGGTTGAAGCTGTGACGGCCCAAGGCCTGGCCGGCCTCCGTCCTCAAACTACAAAAACGAAACTCGGGGTCGCGGAACGTGGAATACGAGCCCTGTCGCCAATCTCCTCCCTATACCTATATTAGGTACTTGGGTTGAGATGACACGTGCGAGCACTCTGCACAGCCCGCTTCAAAGCTGGACTTTGCAGACCCCCGACCGCATTAACCAATGGAGGGCCCTTTTGGACCCCGTATGACCGTGGCCCGAACACTCTTCCACGCAATCTGTCCCTTCTCGACTCGGGAGTCAAAAGAGGATACTTACGGTGGGATAGCGCTCGCTGTGTGCTGCGCAGGACACTGGCGACTGAACTATCGCGAGCACAGCCTCCGGTTTCGGCCAGCGCTGCTCATGACTTCCGGCTCCGCGCCGGGCCTCTGCCTTTTCCGGGTCCCGCGAATAACGCGAGGCCCTGCCTTCGGCCTAGATGTGACATCACTGGCTTGCCCACCCTCTGTCCGCCCTTCGCCCGCCACGCCCACCCTCCTCCTGACGTCGGAGCTTCCGAAGCGCCAGCACAAGGAGTGGGCCAAGGCCAAAAAGGACTGAAGCGCAAAGACTACAAGGTTTTTTTCCCAGCCTGAAGTTGGCAATGTCTATTCTACATTTCAGCAGTCTCCCATATCTGGATGACCCTTTATCAATGCATGACTTTCAAGGTCTGCGAACAGTGGCATCTTCACCGTGCTCGTTGAGAAGACTTGGTAGGATCGACCTCCACAGGTCTACCGCAATTCCAAGGCACATGCTGCAGCACAGCACACGCATTCCAGGAGCCCCAGCCCTACTGCATACTCCTGACGGCCACATGCTACAGCATCACGTATGGAGTCTCAGCCGTATTGGATGCACAGCATCGCATGAACACGGCGGCCTTTGGTTGCACATCCACAGCTATAGTCAAATTTCCCCAGACAGGACACGTATTCTTCGTCTGGAAACCCACAGCCTCAGTCAGAGGTCTCTCCAATCCTTCACAACTGCTATAAGAGTCCTAGACCGCATAGAAGCAGCTTGGAAGTCGGTTCCATTGGTTCAGCTGAATCGCCGGTCTTTCCAATTATCCATGCTTAGGTGTTGCACGAGAACAGGATGGGGTGCGATGTACCCCCATCACAATGCACATGGCAGTAGCCTTGCCCTGTCTCGAAGATGCCCCTCAATCTACGAACATTCGTGCAGTATCTCTAGTACTGAAATCATTCTCCTTCTGGCATTCGAACATGTCCGGATACAGTCGGACAATGCCACAACTGTGGCATATGTCAACCACCAGGGTGGAACCTGTAGTCTCTAAGCGATGACAAGTTCACCACATCCTTTACTAGGTGGAGACCTTGGAACACTATACTGCCAGTTGTTCTCATACCAGGTGTACACGTCTGGGAGGCTGACTCTCTAATCCACCAAGGGATGGACCCAGGGGATTGGCCCCTTTCTCTAGAAGTCCTCTGTTAAAACGCCAACGCCAGGACACCACAGATATGGACCTGATGGAGTCACGCCTCAATGCCAGGATCTCAGGATCCACAGTCAGTGGGACAGACGCACTAGTCCAAGGCTGGACCAGTGTCTGTCTCTCCTATATTCTTTCCCCACTAACAGTCTGAAATATCAAACGGGAATGTCGCGGGATCGTCTTCGTGGTCTCAGATTGCCCACACGCGCTTGCTGCGCAGACTCGTCCAATTTATAGCAGCAGTACCAGGACGTCTAACAGACAGTCCAGACCTACTCGATCACGGCCAGTTCTCCCTCAAAATTCCTCTCATCCAAGGTTACTAGCGTAGCCTTTGAGACCTAGAATTTAACCCAAGAGGTTTTTTCACCAGGATATTGTGACAACCGTAGTCACAGAGAGGACACCAGCTTTATCAGCGATATCCGATCACACGCGTAATCGTTTTTAGTTGTTTGCCTGGGGCACCTCTAGGGGTCTTTCCCCTTGGCCCTACTTCATGCCAGGGACTCTCCGTTTCTTCCACTCAGACCTGGACTTAGGTCTGTCCTTAGGGTCTCTTACACAGCAGGTTTTCAGCTGTTTTTCACTCTAAACACGTCTTGCCACCAGACGTCTATGAACTCCTTCCTTCAAAGGGTCTGCTAGTTAAGATCCATGCAACAAGACTACACCCGTGGGGACCATGAACTTGGTCCTCACGGCACTACAGGAACCACCTTTTTTTCAGCCTCGATGGGATATTACCTTTAGCATCCTCATCCAAATAGTAGTATGGTTCGGTGGCATTTATTTGTCTCTGCTGAAGTGTCGGCACTTGCAGCGGTCTCATGTAATCTCTTTTTTTTCTAGTCTTCCATCTGGACATGCTTGTCCTATGGCTGGTTCCATTATTCTTTCTAGGGTAGGCTTACTCCTTCCACCTACATGAAGACATCTCTCTGCCATCACCGCGCCCGACTCCGGTCTGCCCGGTTGCGAAGGACCTACATATGCGGGACCTTGTCAGGGCCCTACGCGTCTAGGTGCCCAACACAGCGCCCTACTAAGAAGTCGGATTCTCCTTTTATCCTTCTTCCAATGGGCCGACGTAAAGGCACGTCAGCCTCTGCGGCTTCCCTAACCAGGTGGTTTTTCTGTAACCATCCAAGACGCTTATACCTTCGAAAACTCATCCCTTCCGGCAGGTCACGGCACATTCTACTATAGCCGTGGAAGCCTCCTGGACAGTTGGGTAAGAGGTATCGGCGAAACTGGTGTTTTAGGCAGCCAAAAGGTCAGCCTACACCCATACCCAAGCCACTATAGTGCTTGCACTCAGTCCTCGACAAATGCAGGTCTGGGTACACGTGCCCTCCAGGCGGCAGCAGCCCGCCTATCGGTGCATAGTTTTTCACTGTCTATGTTCAGTGTCTCTAGTTCCATTGCTATTTCCCACCCAGGGACTGCTTTGGGACGTCCCACGGTCTGTCCCCCAATGAGGCGAAGGAGAAAAGGAGATTTTTGTGTACTCACCGTAAAATCCTTTTCTCTTAGCCTCTAATTGGGGGACACAGCACCCACCCTATTGCCCTTGTGGGCCTTTTCTACAGTTCTTGCATAGCTTCTCAGCTGTTACATGGTTAACATGTTTACACATGTTTGCCTATTATCACTCTGTTAACTGTTGACTGTTTAAACTTGTGCCTGTTTAGTTCCAGGCCTTGTGGTACTGTGAGCCTGTTTAGTTACAGGCCTTGTTATACGATTGTTACTTCGTTAACTTCACTGTTTTCCACATGCGCCTGCTTAAGTTACAGGACTTGTGGTACTAGTATTACTCTGCTAACTCTTGACAGTTTACACACGGGCCTGTCTGGCTCAGGCCTTGTTACTGTTATTACCTTGTTAACTATATTGTTTACACCGGTTGCCTGCGTTGACTCCTGTGTCACTGTTATTGTCTGTTAGCTCTCCTACTGCTTTAGCACAAAACTGGAGAAGCACTTCCTGTTCTAGGGGTGTATAACTGCATAGGAGGAGCCACTTAACTCTTTTGCAGATTTTGCCTAGTGTCGCCTCCTAGTGGACAGCAGCATAACACCCACGGTCTGTGTCCCCCAATTAGAGGCTAAGAGAAAAGGATTTTACGGTGAGTACACAAAAATCTCCTTTTCTGCATTTACGCAGCACTATTTAGCGGATACGCAAATGCAGTGAAATGCAGTGCCATATTACTTCCCAGCAAAGGCAATGCATTTCTCAAAAATGTGTTTTTGCGGATGCGCTTTTACTGCAAATGACAATGTCAATTCTTTTTGTGCTCTTTGGCTGCGCTTTTCCTTAGCCCACATTTTGGAATGAGCTCAGGGAAAGTGCAATGTGTGAAAAAATGTAAGCTTTTTTTGCGCAAAACGCAGCAAAAAAAGTGCATCCTGCAAAATAGCACTGCGCAAAATGGAAATTACACAGCGTGTGAACATATCCTTACAGCAAGGACCTGACTCCAACAATGGTTGGCGTTGTGGAAATACATTCGCAATTGTTATCCTTTTAAACTCACATATGCGTCAGTATTGGGTGAGCCATTTGAAGCGCCCATCAGCACGCCAATGATGTGTTCCGGGATGCTTATTCGTTACTGTGAGAGCAGGAGACCTGCTGAAGACCTCTGTGCTTGTCATTGCAGCGCTCCTTTGAAACCCTGCATGTGATTTTTCACTATATGCAGCAATGCCATGTCACTGCTGTTCATAGCACAAGCAATGAGATGATCATAGCTTTAAGTCCCCCAAGGGGAATATTAAAAGCAGTGAAGTACAAAACTAAAAAAAAAAACCCCGCATAAGTTCAAATCTTCAAAAACAGAAAAGACTGTTTTGTGCAAAAAAAGAATATGCAAAATTTTTATATGAAAATAAAGTGATTCACCCCTTCCCGACCTTTGACGTTGTGCAAAGTCATAGCTGTTACCGCAGTAACCGCCATCGGCCCCCGGTGCTCTGTGATTCCTATCACAGAGCATCGGGGCTTGAGGTCAGGGGGGGTGGATTCCTCACCCCGCCCCCAGGATCACTGTGATTGGCTGTTGAAACAGTCAATCACAGTGATCCTGTCTCCACCTATAGAAGGGGCATTCAGAGCCCCCTCTATAGGCTGGAACGCTGGAGGGGGTGGGGATCTACGCCTCCAGCGCTGACTGGGAATGATCTGATCACTCCCAATCAGCTTCACCAGCATGGCAGTGGAGCAGGCACTTGTGCCCACCGCCACCTGCTTCTGCCCGCCACCGCCGGGAATGACCCGGTGAGCCACCGCTGCTTCTCTACAGCTTGATCCCCCTGCAGGGGGATCATGCTACAGAATAGCAATCTGGCAGCCCAGGCACAGGATCATTGTGCCTGGGCTGTCAGATCACTTTCTGAAGCTTGATCCCCATGCAGGGGGATCAGACTACAGAGTAGTGATCTGGCAGCCCGTGCAGTGATCCACTATGTGGATCACTGCAACCAGGCTGTCAGATTGCATCTCTGCAGCCCAATACCCATGCATCCATTATGTGATCACTGTGCCAGGGCTGTCAGATCACTTCACTGCAATGTCGGGTCAACTGACCCAAGCCTCCAGAGATAATGTGATCTCTTGGAGACTTGGGTTTACACAGTGATGCTGCACTGTATGGCAATGATCTGCCATACAGTGCATCATCACTGACACCAGAGACAGCAACAAGAGTACTCTTGATCCCTTGCTGCAGTCTGTGGATGTAGCAGCGACGATCGAGCTTCATGGGACCTTTATTGTGGACTACGTCTGATCTTTATAATAAAGATAGAGTCCGAAATTTATATTTTTTTCTTCAAATAATGAGTTTTCTCTGTGTGATGTGTTTTTTTTTTGACTATTTACTAGAGACTCCTAATGGCTGGGTCTAGCCTGACATTATGAATCTCTGGCTCAGTGCCAGCCGCCATTAAAAAGCTGGCATTAACCCCTTTATTAACCAGGTTGCCACCTGCACCAGGGCAACTGGAAGAGTCTGGGTACAGTGCCAGAAAATGGCGCTTCAATTAATGCGCCATTTTCTGGGGCGTCTGCGGGCTGAGAAGTGGTCGGGAGGAACGTAGGAGTCGGGGCTCTGCACAGTTCCGTGCAGCCTGGCAGACCACCTACCGGTTGGCGCCGTTACCCGGTGCCTCAACAACCGGAACCTGGGCGACTACCTAAATGGGTCCAAAGTACACCCGCATCCATCACACAACCGGTCACTGGTTCCGAAGCAAGCAAGTTGTTCACCACTGCTCTGCAAACCAGAAGTGAAGGAAGGCTTTCTAGAAACACCTCACTACCGCCGCGATTAAGAGCCGTCTTGCCAGCGGAGTACCCACCAAAAGGACACTGACTCTCCTCACACCAGAACGTACACACGGGCAGGGAAATTTAAGTAGCCCCTTGTACCCGAACTTGGCACACTAAGGCAACATCGTCAACTCACCTAGAACAAGTTTAGAACGGAGGAACACCACAGAGCTCTGAAACAACACCGGTCATTGCTGAGTCCACCCAGTCTGTTGCTCGTTACCTGTATACCCTGTATCATCTATTGGTTGCAGTAAAAGACCCGTTACAGAGACTATTGGTGTCCGTGCTTTTTCAGAACTGTTTAACTCCGCGTACTGAGAGCAACTAAGCTGCCTCACAACATCAAGTGCAGCTACTGGCTCCGGGGACTCCCGCTCGTCCTGTGGGGAGCATCCTATCTTGCTGCATTACATCCCCCGGAGGCCCAAGCAGCACCGGTGAAATCACCGGAATTCCCGCAGGTGGCGTCACGACAAGAATATTAACCCCTTATCTGTTCAGCCAAATCCCTTTTGATCTGACCACCGGGCCCCACAGCTACCGGGCGTGGAACCATGACGGGAGAAGCAACGCCTGGAGACGTGAAGACCTGGCTACGGTGAGTCATCACTTCTACAGATAAAATGACATGAAGCTTTGCCGTATCTTTTGGTTGCCAGCCAGGTACAACTTGGGCAGCTGGGTGGCTGGAATCCTCAGCATGGAAAGATCCAAAAGTTGTGGGCCCCCCACGCTGCAAATAGCAACCCACAGCCACCCCAGAAAATAGCACATTCATTAGAGACGCCATTTTCTGGTGCTGTACCCCAAGTCTTCCAGTTGCCCTTGTGCTAGTGGCACACAGGGGCTCTCCATACGTGACATGGTGTCTGCTAACAAGTTGAATGGTAAATTAGCTCCGATTGTTAGCGGACACCATGTCGCGTATGGAAAGCCCCTGTATAGAGAGCCTAAACATTTGGGCTCCCCCACAAGTGACCCCATTTTGGAAACTAGACCCCCAAGAAACTGGTCTAGATGCATATTGAGCACTGTGAGCCCCCAGGTGCTTTACAAATTGATCCGTAAAAATGAAAATACCTTTTCTTTTCTCTCTTCACAAAAATGTTATTTTAGCCTCAATTATTTCATTTTCACATGGGCAACAGAATAAAACGGATCCTAAAATTTGTTGGGCAATATTTTCCTGAGTACACAGATGCCCTCATATGTGATCATAAACCACTGTTTGGGTGCACAGTAGGGCTCGGAAGGGAAGGAGCGCCATTTGACTGGAAAATTACCTCCAAAAGTCAAGTGACACTCCTTATCTTCGAGCCCCGCTGTGCGCCAAAACAGTGGTTTATGACCACATATAAGGTACTGGGGAGAAATTGCCCAACAAATTGTAAGATCCATTTTATCCTGTTGCCCATGTGAAAATGAAACAATTGAGGCTAAAAACATTTTTGTTGGAAAAATTTAAAATGTCCATTTTTTTTTCCTTCCACTTTGCTTTAGTTCCTGTGATGCACCTGAAGGGTTAATAATCTTCTTGAATGTAGTTTTGAGTAACTTGAGGGGTGCAGTTTTTGGATGGTGTCAATTTTGGGTGTTTTCTGTCATGTACGCCCCTCAAAGGGACTTCAAATATGATGTTGTCCCTAAAAATATGGTTTTGTAAATTTTGCTGGAAAAATGAGAAATTGCTGATGAACTTAGAACCCTTATAATGTAAACAGTCTCCGAATCGCTAGGATCCATTGAAGCCTTCCAGAGTTTTTACCTCGAATGATAGAAGGAGCGGTGTTGGAATGCGGCGCTAGGTAACACAAGATCAAGCCTTCATAGATTTACCTTAGGTTTATTGCACAAAGCTGCAGGGTGCAACCACAACGATTTTCGACACACAAATCGGCGTCTTTCTCAAGTGGAAGAGATATTACCTCGTAAAGGAACACTGGTCAGAATTGCGAAAAATGGCAAGGTCAGTAATGCCAAAATAGGCTGGGTCATGAAGGGGATAAAATTTCCAAGAACAAAACTACAGAACAATTTCAGAAATATAGGGATCACAAGACCATGAACATACAAAAAAGTGGGTCATTGTGAGAATGTCACATGGAAGGATCAATAAACCTAAGAGCACCAAGGTGCAAGTACCAAAAACCAGGGGAAGGTGGGGAGACTCAACTCTCAAAACCCCTGAACCTCTGAGCAAGAAATGTATTTATACTGTGACATTAAAAGGGTATCGCAACAAAATATGTTCATCTTGCTCCATCAGACCATAGGAGGAGGAAATTACCACATAAAAAGCTCCCACCTTCGCTCTTGAAACTTCAGGTGCAAGGAAAATCTAAATCTCCCCTGATAAAGTGCATTTAGTGATAGAAACATAAAGGATGGCAGCCAGGTGAAAACTATACCTATAGATGGTCCTAGGAAAAGACATTTCACATTTTCATCCCAAAGTTGGTTGAATAGATACATACCCATAGCTGCACAATTCTTGACAGTCCAGGGATCGACCCCAGGGACACAGAGCACACAGGACAAAACCTCCGCGGTACGTTTCGCTTGGCGAGGTGTTTAAATCTTCATCAGGGAGAGTAGATGAATTATGACCCACAGCGATCCTCTTTAAATTGCCCCCAAGCCAATTAGCGGTAACAGCTATCAGCCGGTGGCCGCCTGAGTAAGGCTCCGAGTGGCGCATGTGTTGCCGAAACCAGCGTCGCACTGGAAGTCCCACCCCGCATCACCGAAGTGCGTGCGGTGTCAGTTAAAAAAGAAATTATTGGCCAGATGCGAGGCTAAATGGATATGTACTTTAGATTCCCTTGTTCCCAGGCGATTGAACAAAGTTGTAAGCTTTGTTTAATTTTTGTGATGCTGTCCATCTATATCTGTTTAGACATGATCACCTGGCACTTTGTTTTGTTTGTATATGTTTTCTTACGTTGTCATTTTTTTGTTGTCACGTTCTCTTTATAGATGGATTTCTCTTTATTCTCATCAGTCCCCATGTGTTTTATAAACCTAAGGGTACCGTCACACCTGGTGACATCGCCGCCGATTTCGCAGGCGATGCAGGGGTGTCGCCTATCGTTTGCATCATCGGCGACGAGTCGCCCCGTGTGACGCGGCGATTTTGCGACGCAAAATCGGCTGAGAGTGGTCGCCTGGTTTCGCAGCACTGCTCTGAAAGCAGGCGAGCACTCTAGGGCGATGTGTACACATCACCCTATGGCGGCCGTCACACGGTGCAATATCTTGAACGATATCGTTTAAGTGATCTGCTTTTTTGATCGCTTAAGCGATATCGTTTGTGCATCGCTACGTGCGATCAAGCGATTTTACAATGTAAAATCGCTTGATCGTGACCGCAGATATGAGAGCCGGAGCTCATATCTAGCAATGAACGATTTTAACAATCTGCTTCATCGTGGTGTATGACACCACGATGAACGATCTCCCAGCGGCAGAGCCTATGCTGGGACATGGTATCTATGGTAAACGTCGGGTTACTAAGCGCCGCACGGCGCCTAGTAACCCGATGTGTACCATAGTTACCAGCGATCTCGCTGGCCCACATCGCTGGTGAGTCTGTCTGTGTGACATCTCACCAGCGATGTGAACGATATTGTAAGCGATCGCGCGTGCACGTAATCGCTTACAATATCGCTCACGATGTCGACACTTGTGACGGCCGCCTTAGTAATATGGCGATCGCCGATGTTACAGGTGATGGGAGCCATAGGCTCCTATGTTACAGGATCGCCACTTGGGTTTGTGGACACCCCAGCAGCAATGGCGCCTGTAACATCGCCGGTGGGATGCCAAAAACGTGCGCGCTCCCTTGCGTCGCTGGTGATATCTCCGGCGATGTCACCTGGTGTGATGGTACCCTAAGAATATCATCCAGTAACCTAAGACCTACTATTGTTGCTATGCTAAGATTGACTGCCATCTCTATATAACATTCATGTTATTGGTGACATTTATTAATAATGTTAATACTCTGCTTTTTGTTATAACAAATAAGATTTTGAATTCATGTATTTAATGTCAGCCGTTTGATGGCTATTCTGTTTAATCTTGGCAAGTGTGGTCTGTCTAGCTTGAGGCTACGTATATACCACTCCATATAGCACTGACTACGTGAAAATTAAAGAACTATTGAATAGAAACCTACCAGTTCTATATCAGGACTGTGTGCTACGGAAAATACTAAGTAGAGGTTGGAGATCAGTTGCAAGAAAATCCCGTTGTATTGGGAACATTGTTTCTCCCAGCACTTTCACTAGTGAACCTGTTCATAAACCGAATTGGTTATTATGCAAAGCATCCTTTAAATGTGGGGGGGGAGATGTAACTTGTGCAGTCATATAAATGTGACCACCACCTTTCACAATACATTGTGAGGTAGCGCCCCAGGGGAACCCGCTTGGCACCGGAAATGACATCAGCGACTACATTTCAACGGAACATAACCAACGGTTTATTTTTTTTCTGTCATAAACTGCTTTCATCACATAAAACCTAACGGCGTATTTACATTTTCATACGACATAACTTCCACATTAGTACATCACATGACATTACATTACAGGACATTCCCATGAGAATCAACGGGACCATGTCATGACCTATTGTCGGTCCCAATGGCGGTTACCTCCGCCTAACACCCTGACAGGGATCATTCCCCATCCTATTGCACACGAGTCATCACACATGGTACTTTTTCATAAACCATTATGACTCACGCATGAAACAGCATTCATGGCATTTTCACATAAACCAATATGCTACATACTCAGAGCCAACAATAGTACCAGGAACCCTGTCACTTAGTACACACGAGACCTCCACGGATCCACCGGGATCCGGAACACTTATATCTGCATCAACGGGACCATATCATGACTCACTCAGTCAGTCCCAAAGTCGGCTGTGACCGCCTGGCCCTTGAGCCGTCCTCGGTCCTGGACACTGGCTGGCATGCACGCATCACGTGCCACCGGCATGGAGCTACCAGGCTCCCTTCTCTTCCCTCGCTGGGGACGGATCACTTCCAGCACATCCTCACATGGCAGTGGTCTAGACTGCTCCGATTCCCATTGTCCTCTCTCAAACACCAGGCAGGTTCTTATCCAGGCTGCCTCACCCACAGCTGCAACACAGTGAGTCAATCAGCACATCTCACTCACACACAGACCTGAGATGTGATTAACCCCCTGTGCACCATTCAGGTTTAGCCCAGCAAAGCACTCATACACAAAGGTTCAGCCGCTTATTAGGCTCATTATTCTCATCTACACCTCGATGTTAACCCCATGTGTACTGGACAGGTTTACAGCAGTCACACACAGGAAAACAGGCTGATGTGAACAGGTTCCTATGCTGTTATCCCATGTGATGCACCTGGCCAGGGGTCACATCACCACAACATTTACTAAAAAAAACTTCACAATTCAGACATGCATCAATTGCAATACAACACATATAGTATATTTAGCATCATACAGTGTTTGCAATATGGATTATGTGGGTTGTACTATAAGAGCTTTAAAAAAAAAAAAAAAGGACTATCGGAACATATGATGCCAGCAAACCCAAATCTTAAATATATCAAAACTGGGCTATCAGGTTTATCTAGGCACTTTAGGGATATACATGCCGGGAACTTATCTTTGAAAGTGAAAGCAATAGAACGTGTAAAACGACCTTATCGGGGCAGGGACTGGGAGCGTTCCCTGCACAATAGGAAATTATATTGGACTAGATGGCGGCCCGATTCTAAAGAATCGGGTAGTCTAGAATCGAATTATAGTTTAATTACTAATAGTTAGGGGAGTGCGGTGAAATGAATTTGTGTATACAGTTGGCTCAGTGGGTAGCAGAGTATACGGTGGCTCAGTGGTTAGCGCTGACGCGGTGGCTCAGTGGTTAGCGCTGAGTGCGGTGGCTCAGTGGTTAGCGCTGAGTGCGGTGGCTCAGTGGTTAGCGCTGAGTGCGTGCTCAGTGGTTAGCGCTGAGTGCGGTGGCTCAGTGGTTAGCGCTGAGTGCGGTGGCTCAGTGGTTAGCGCTGAGTGCGGTGGCTCAGTGGTTAGCGCTGAGTGCGGTGGCTCAGTGGTTAGCGCGGTGGATAAAAATCAATTTTTTTTTTTTTTTTTTTAAAATCAAAAAAATCTTTTTTTTTTTTTTTTTATTATTTAAATCGGATTTTTTGATTTAAATCGGATTTTTTTCAATAAACTGCTTTTGGAGGAAAATATTTTACCATCCGAAGGTTCTTCCATCATGAGATAAAGCTGAGTTGTTTAACTCAGTAGAAGGCTGCATATGTGTAACATTCACAATGCCATGCTCTTCCAGAGGTTTCTGTAGGATTAGTGGGCAGTTTCTCTCCTATATTATCACAGACGCTCGCTTTACTTACGCAGTTCTCCAAAACTGAATTTGACTCCGCAGAGGTCCCAGCCTCTTCTTCACGGCAAAAATGTTACAACATGAACAGAGTTGAGAAAAAGACCTTCTTTTTTTTTTTTTTTTTTTTTTTTTAACCATTCAAATTTTTATTGGCATAAAAAACAGGAACAAAACCAGTTTCTGAATTACAGAAATAAGTTGCACAAACGAAAGGGTGGGGGGAGAGGTAAAGGGAACATATAGGGAAAAGCAGGTAACATAAGAGTTTTGTATCTGACTTACGATTGATAGGCAGAAGTGAGAAATGTGAATTTAAGTTACAAAGATAAACAATTGTTTGTTACAGGTTAGTATATAATATCATATAAAGCGACAATACATTCATGAGGGAAATAATGAAGGATGTAGGTCTGAGGCAATGGGTGAAGCAGTCCACGGGTCCCACCAAGTCAGAACCCTATTTTTCTTTGAGAGAGAGTCAGCAGCCGCGACTTCGTGACAATAGTGCAGATTAATTTTGGCTATGAGTTCTGCCCTGGAGGGAACCGCGGCCAACCTCCAATGACTGGCCAGCGACTGTCTAGCCGCGATCAATATGTTTGACACAATAGGTTGTAAGGGGGTAGGATAGTCAATCAACGATAACCCAAAATTGCCAACTGTTTGGATAGTGTGAAGGGGAAGGGCAAGATTGCAGCAAGCAGTGCCTCAACCTGTCTCCAAAAGGCGAGCACCCGTGGGCACTCCCACCACACATGGACCAGAGTGCCATTGTTACCGCACCCCTTCCAGCAGAGCGGTGAGGAGGATAAGTGACATCTGGCCATTTTTACAGGGGTCAAATACCATTGAAGCTGTATTTTCTTAGACAATTCTAAATGGTCTATGAACGATGAGAATTTGGATGGGTGAGTCATTGCGTATTGCCAATCCTCTGGAGAGGCCTCAAAGGAGAGCAGGGATTCCCATGAGGTCATATATTGTAATTTACGGCAGGGGTCATTACATAATAAGGATTTTTATAAAATCGAAAGGCCGTGCGACATCCTGGTTCCTGGTTTAAAGAACTGCTGGGCAGGGGAGTCCGCTAACGCTAGTGAATTGTTGAATAAATGGTTATTACGTAATAGGTTACGGAGTTGCAGGTAGACAAATAATGTCGAGTCAGGGATGAGATACTGTCTCCTTAGTTCCAGGAAGGACTTCATTCCAGAGGAGTGGAAGAGGTCTACCACCCGCTTTATCCCGCAGTCCAACCATAATGATATGTTTAGGTTAGGTATGACGCATGCAGCCGCTTTAAGTGAGACATATTTGGCTACTGAGGGAAAAGAGGAAGGACACTCCGCCGACCAGATTTTGGTCGCTGCCGCCATGGTGCGGAGGGGGGAGGGCAGGGTACCTGGAGAAAGCAACTGTGCAGAAAAAGACCTTAATCCTATTGTTCTACAAACCTATGAATACAGAATCAACCCCTTCAGTGCCAAGTCCAAGAAGTTAGACAATATGTTTCTGATTGTTTGGAGTGGAATAGATCTGCAACAAACACAAGAAGAATGTGAATCAAGTGTGAGGAGGAGGAAGGGCAAGAAGACAAGAAAATGAAAGTGAAACCTTGAGCACAATACTGCAGCATAGCCACAGACAGACAAGTCTGGATCTGTTTGTGTGTACGATCTGAGGTTTATTACATTCTTTCCTTATAATGGCAGCAGGCGTAAAGAGACCCAGTTTGGGAATATTTTAATGAAGCTCCTTCGCCTATCGGTAAGGCAGGCATGCGTGCAAAATGCAAACAATGCAACAAAGAGATGCAAGGCCTGGTGGCGCGAATGAGGCAACATCATGAGAAGTGCGGTGATGAAGATGACCAAAGAAACACTTCTGAACAGGCAGGCTCTTCAGGTTGGTAAACATTATTATTGAATCCTATTTCTAAAGACTGAACTGTCATGTGTGAGAAAAATTATATTTCTTATTATTACTGCATGTTACTGTCATTTTGGTACAGTTATGAAGAAAAACAAATATTCCTTTTGGCAGGGGCAGTGATGTGTTGTGTACAATAAGCAGAAATTGTATAATAGATAATAAAATAACAGCATTGACTTTTTTTGTTTAGGGGAATTCATGGATTCTGGAAACTATCCACCTCCAAGATCACCATCATCCTGTTCTACAGTTTCAGAGTTATCCATCCAGGATAGTGCTTCATTAGCAGCAGCATCATCATCACACCCACAGCCACATATCACCATCACCCAAAAGGAAGAAAAAACCTTTACCTCCTGGAACCACCATAGATAGGTTTGGGATAAGAACTAGCAGATTAGAAAAAGAGTTGATTGATGAAAAAATTGCACAGTTTATTTATGCAACGAACTCTTCTTTCCGTCTGACTGAGAACCCACATTTCATTAATATGGTTCAGTCACTGAGACCAAGATACAGTCCACCCAGCAGAGCTGATGTTGCAGGGAAACTGCTGGATCAAGTGTATGACAGAGAAATGAAGCAATGTGCAACAGCTCTGGAGGGTAAAATTGTTAACCCAAGTATTGATGGGTGGAGTAATGTCCACAATGATCCTATTGTATGTGCTTGTATAACAGAAGAAAGTAAAGTCTTCCTTGCACAAACAACTGATACATCAGGAAATGCACACACAGCAGAATACTTACAAGTGGCAGTAAAAGCTATAATGACATGTGAACAAAAATTCCTATGTCTAGTACGCAGTCTGGTCACTGACAATGCTGCAAACGTATCCAAGATGAGAAGAGATTTAGAAGAGCAGGGAGGAATACAAAGCTGCTAATAACATATGGTTGCAGTGCTCATTTGCTGCACCTCTTAGCCAAAGACTTAAGTGTTCCAGAAATAAAGGCTAATGTTGTTGAAATTGCTAAATACTTCCGTAATCATTTTGCTGCAGCAGCTCTGAAAAGGATGGGTGGAACCAAGCGAACGCTCCCACAAGATGTTAGATGGAACTCTGTGGTGGACTGTTTTGAGCAGTATATCAAAAACTGGCCTATTCTGATGCCACTTTGTGAAGAAAATCGAGATAAAATGGATGGCACTCTCACAGCCAAAATCCTCAACATTGGGCTTAAGAGAAATGTTGAACATATGCTGAGCTTCCTGAAACCCAACTCTCAAGCTTTAAACAAAATACAGAAAAATAGCTGTTTTATTGCGGATGCTGTTGAAATTTGGAAGGAACTGAGTGAACACTTAAAAACAGAACTACACATGGACAGAATTAAATTACAAACCGTAAACAAACGAATGGGACAAGCACTGACTCCAGCTCATTTTTTGGCAAATATTGTCAATATCCAATATCGGGGTCAAAACCTAAGTGCTGAGGAAGAGGAGTTAGCTATGACATGAATATCCAGCAATCATCCATCTTTAATGCCAACTATAATAAACTTCAGAGCTAAGGGGAACCATTCAAGAAATATGTTTGCTGAAGATATTTTAAGGAAGGTCACACCAGTAAACTGGTGGAAGTCACTTAAGCGCTTGGATTTAGAGACTGTTCAAGTAATGATTTCACTTTTAACAGCAGTAGCTTCTTCTGCAAGCGTTGAAAGAATATTCTCTTCCTTTGGACTCATTCATTCTAAATTGAGAAATCGGTTGGGACTCAATAAAGCAGGAAAGCTTGTTTTTCTTTTCCAGATTATGAATAGGAACGAAGATGATGATGATGATGAAGATGACGACAAGTGAGCTACAGAGGACAGCAGGGACAGTAGTATTTAAGTTTTTCATGTGTCGGCTGGGCTGACAGTCTAAGTTTCTTAAAATATATATATTTTGTTTAGCCAAATTAGTTAACAAACATGGATGTTTGTTTAAGCAAATAACTTATGCTGTAATGTTGTTATTGTTTCAGTTGAATAAATCTATTTAAATTGTTAAGGTCCGTTCAGGGGCCGTCCGCCGCGTGGATCCCCGAGCCGACTGTCGGCTCAAGAATCCAGGTGCCGGCGAACCGGTCGCGAGGTAGGCGGGAGCCGAGCTTGCGAAGCCGCAACGGCTCGCAATGCCCGCTGCGCGGGCAATGCTTCACAGGTCGCGTGAGCGCCGCGCGCCCACGGCCACAACGACGGAAACAGCGCCGAAACTTACGGAAGTGCGTTAAGGGAATTATATATTAGATTCTACAGCTGGATGTTCGATCACCTAGGGGTATGAACTACAGGAGCGACATGTTATATTTCTATTAAAAAGAAAGTGACATGATTGATTACATTCGTTTGAAAAATCACTGTTTTCTTCCTCGTACAGTTTTTCTATGAGTGATTAGATAATGTAACATATATATGTGCAATGTTAAAGAAAATTACACATTAATTGCTCCTCGCTAGCACAGAACCTTATCCTATTTTTCATTGACACATTCCAAGCTTTGAGAATGTGTTAGAGTTTGATATTTGATTTGGCTTTTATATCTTTCCGGGTTTGATTCACATATTGAGGTCTCTTAGAGTACCTTTACACGCCGCAATATCTGCTGGGAATCCTGACTGCGATATGTCTCCCTGAAACTATCGCTGTCAAATTACCTCCCAGTTGCGGTGTGTATTTGGGGAATTTAGCAGAGATAAATCACCTATTGCCTGGTTCGTGATTTCAGAGCACTGCTCCAAAATCAGAGGCAATCATGAAGGCGAGATTCCCCGCTTTTGGCGTGTGATAGGGCGATAGTAATGGAATCTGCGTCGCCTATTGATTTCTTGTAGGTGTTGAAGAAAACCAGCGCCAGCAAAGCGGATTATCCTTTTATTTCAGAATAAAAAGTACAAAGATACATCCCCAGAAGGGGGGAGACGCTAGACGCATTTCGGGAGCAAGTCCTCTTTGGCTGGGTTCACACTGCGGCAGCGTCCGGTCCGGGGCTGTCAGGAGTGAGAGCCCGGGACCGGAGTTTTGCTGCATAGGATAGTATTGGGCTGCACGGAGCTGGATGGCAATTATCTGCCATCCGGCTGCTGTGTCGCCGGATGAATCCTGCAGAAGTGGGGATTTGTCTGCCGACTCCAAAAACGGTGCATGCATCGTTTTTGGAGTCGGCAGACAAATCCCACTTCTGCAAGATTCATCCGGCGACACAGCAGCCGGATGGCAGATAATTGCCATCCAGCTCGTGCAGCCCGATACTATCCTATGCAGCAAAACTCCGGTCCCGGGCTCTCACTCCTGACAGCCCCGGACCGGACGCTGCCGCAGTGTGAACCCAGCCTAAGTCATTAGCACGTCTTGACATACATACAACATTACATGCATATGTACAAATTAAAAACCTTTGCATCTGTGCACACTCAGTTGTTAATTGATGCCGGAGTGTTAACCCTTGTTCCTCCAATCCAGGGAGAACATGGTAAGCTGGATAAATAGTATACTATAGTCATTTTAAGCTATATTAACAAACAAAATAAAATATAAAAGACCTTATCATATACCTGTTTATTGCACATACAGATACACATGTATGTACAGCAGAGTTTAATTACTGAGGTATGCAATGTACATTTTATAAATAAAGTATGTGATCATATATTTATTCCATCACCTAAACCTCAGAGAAGAAAAAAAACAAAAACCTTTTAGAACAATTTCTCTGGATGGCAAGTTACTTTCATTTACATTGCAAAACCACATGTAATGCATTGATATATGTACAGCAGAGTTTCATTGCTGAAGTATGCGAAGCACATTTCATGTATAAAGCATATAGTTATGTATTTCTTCCAATACCTGAACCTCAACAAAAAAAAATAAAAATCTAACTCTTGTTAAAACAGGTACATGTTGTTTTTTAGATGGTAAGTTACTTTCATTTATATTGTAAAACCTCATGTAATATGTGCATGTATTTTGCCATCAGTAAAAATACAGCAAATCACTCCTATAATTTAGGCCCTGTGGGAAGTGTGAGTCAAGTTTCAATATCCACAGTTTTTCTTTATCATGCAGTAGTTTTTCTCTATCTCCCCCACGATATGGACGGAGCACTTTTTCTATGGCTCTGATTTTCAATGAACTTAAAGCGAACCTGTCACCCCCCCTGGACATCAAAAGCTATAATAGCCACCTTCTGCAGCACTAAGGCTGCATTCAGGGAAGGTGGCTATAGGCTTTTGATGCCCTTTATACACTTAAATATGCACTTATATTACTGCTCACAGTTTTGAAGATCTAAGACCGGGAGGCGGGGTTTCGTGCTCCTCCGACCCGCCCCCTCTTGTCTATCATCCTGGTCGCCTGCTGCTGCCTCCACGCACAGTCTGACATGAACGCGCGCCTCCGTTCTCCTCTATGGCGCCGCGCATGCGCTCTGCGCAGGGTGTCCAGGAAGTCGTCGGGCTGCGCGCACAGCCCGACGACTTCCTGGACACCCGGCGCAGAGCGCATGCGCGGCGCCATAGAGGAGAACGGAGGCGCGCGTTCATGTCAGACTGTGCGTGGAGGCAGCAGCAGGCGACCAGGATGATAGACAAGAGGGGGCGGGTCGGAGGAGCACGAAACCCGCCTCCCGGTCTTAGATCTTCAAAACTGTGAGCAGTAATATAAGTGCATATTTAAGTGTATAAAGGGCATCAAAAGCCTATAGCCACCTTCCCTGAATGCAGCCTTAGTGCTGCAGAAGGTGGCTATTATAGCTTTTGATGTCCAGGGGGGGTGACAGGTTCGCTTTAAATTACCCGCATGTACGTTTTTAAAGTGCCTTGAGAGACCAGATATGCCTGACTTAATGGTTTCTGGGGCGGATTTGGCTGCTGATAAATGTTCAGACATCCTGATTTTCAACATGCGGGTTGTGCAACCAATGTAATATTTTTTGCAACTGTCACATGTGGCCATATAGACCACATGTGTACTGTTGCAATTTAGATGTACATTTATTTGGTAGTTTTTACCATTGTGTAAATTTTTGGAAATCTGGTCCAGAAATCACATATTTACACATGCCGCATCTCTTCTCCTCACATTTGTATATTCCCTTGTACCTCAGCCAGGTTGGGATACTGCATTTCTGGTCTGACAAAATACTTGGTGACAATGCACTACCCAAGTCCCTTCCTTTTTTTTTGGACCATTCTCCATCCACTTTCCAGGATAGAAGACAATTTGTCATCCTGGTAGAGGATGGAGATGTTCTTATCCATAATTTTCTTTGTCACGAAACTGCATGCTAAAAGGTGTAGATAAGACGGATTTTATATATGCGGTTTGTGCAATTTTTTTTTTTTTTTTTTTTGGGCTTCATCAAAAGTGATTCCCTACTTCTCTTCTCTGTAAAGTTGTTTGCTCTGTCCAACATCAATTATGGGTAACCCCTATCCAGTAATCTGCTCCTTATGGTTTTTGATTCTTCATTATAATCATGAACTTTAGAACAGTTTCTTTAGCCCGAATTGGCTCACCCAAGGGTAGATTTTTTTTTTTATGACGTGACTTGGGTGGCAGCTATCCACCCGGAGAACAGAATTTCCACTGATTTCTTTGCGGAAAAGTTTGGACTGTATTCTGCCTGTCACTTCACATCCCATCCGGAACAGATAAAGTTGAAGTCCATGGGACTCCACCCCATACCTTGAAGTTTACCATGGAAGTCATTTTCATGGAAGCTGTCTAGCAACATTTGTGGGGTTAGTACGGGAGACCCATCCGGTGACACTGACCATATAATGATCATGTCATCAATGTATCTCCCGTACCAGTACATGTGGTGTCGTCGAAATAGTCCATCCTCCAAATATACATACTTCTCCTCCCACTTTCGCATATACAGATTAGTTGGCGATGGGGAAAATTTTGACCCCATCGGACAGCCACAGCATTGGATGTAATAGTCATTATTGAAGACTAAATAGTTGCTCCTGAGAAGGTACTGTAAACTCATCAGTATAAATTCCTTTTCAGGATCTCCAAACAGATGTT
Organism: Allobates femoralis; assembly: GCA_033576535.1. Taxonomy (NCBI): domain Eukaryota; kingdom Metazoa; phylum Chordata; class Amphibia; order Anura; family Aromobatidae; genus Allobates; species Allobates femoralis. The sequence goes on from JARQOC010000004.1 coordinate 474,765,076, forward strand.
TCTTTAAGTATTTGTTCTATTGCCGAGATCGCTTTGTAATGTGGGATGGTAGAATAAAGCTGAGTTACATCACAAGTGATCCAACAGAAGCCTTCCCTCCGCTCCATATGTTCAATTGCCTGTAAAAGGTGTTTAGTGTCTTTTATCCTTGCAGGCATGTCCTCCACCATAATCTGTAGCCTTCCGTGCACCCACTCCCAAAGCTTCTCGTGCAGGGATCCAATCCCTGCAACGATTGGCCTCAGAGGTGGGGAAAAGGAGGCCTTATGGACCTTAGAGGGCATGAAATACTGGAGCGATAGGCTTCTTCACGGTGAAATATTCTTTTTCTTTCATATTTAATACACCCATGGAGAAACCATCTTCCAAAAGCCTCTTTAATTCAGAGGAAAAAGTCTCGGTTGGATCATTTGGTAAGGGGCGATCGGTACTAGTGTCAGATAGCATCATCATGATTGTTTTTTTACATAGATCCGCATCAAACACCACCACCGATTGATTTTTTTTTTTTTTTCTTTTTTTTTTTTTTCCCAGCATCAGAATCTCTGATAGTTATGTTGGGGTTATTCTTTAGATCCCTTATGGCCTGCTTCTCATCCTGATTCCCTTTCCGGTTTTCTTGTAGGTGTGCCACAGCGTGCTGGAGTCCGTGCCCTGTCTGCGATGATTGGTGGCTACTGTCTTCCCATTGGTTGACAGTTGACAGGGCGCCATATTTGAAGAGCTGTCCGTTCAGCAACACACACTTCTTCAATTGTGTCATGTATTAGCCAGCCTTCAAGAGCAGGTTGACAAATCGTAACGCTGTTGCATTGTCCAATGAGCACGTATGGGCGCGGTGTAAACCACTGTGGCACGCCTATCTCCGCGCCGCGCTGAACATGCACGCCCACATTGCTTTGGGGATTGCTGCGTGTGAAGCGGCGAGGGAAGTCGACCTGGACTGGTTCCGCTGTGGGTGAGGCGATTTCCGGAGCAACACATCGCCTTAGGTTGAGGGCAGAATTGCGGCGTGTAATGCCGCCATCGGCGATCTTCGGTGACCATGAAAAACGTGCACTCGCACGTTAGATCACCTCATATCGCCAGCAGCTATTGCGGCGTGTAAAGGTACCTTTAGAATAATAACAATTTAACCAGTTTACTACTTTTGGATAATTTGCAATTTGAAGTAAATAGATTTTTTGTAATTTTCCACCGCATAGGGGATATAGTGCACCACTATACTCCATACAGAGATATTAACAATCATGGGGTGTAAATATTCTAGTGTTATGTATTGTGTTGGGTTTATAATCTGTCCTCTTAAAGGTGCAAAGTAGGCTAATTATTCATGCTGAAAAAATAAAAAATATTAAAATTTAGTGCAATGACATTTTCTGAATAAATCCATTTGGACATTTATCTGCCCGTGCCTCCGACATTATGTGAGGGATTCAAACAGCTCACAGCATGTCAAAGAGGTTGAAGGTTTGTTTTGTAATTAATTTGGTGCAGGGACCTTTCCTCGGCAGGGCACTTAAAAGTTTTTTAGTATTCCATCCGAACAGCTAACAGCATGAGGTGGTAGTAATCCAATGTAATATATGACGTCGGGTTTACAAATTAACAGTTCAACGCATGAGAGAGGCTGTTTACCCAGGCTGTAAATAATGAATCTAGCGTAGTGGCATTTTTTAAATTTTATTTACCGTATATACTCGTGTATAAGCCGAGTTTTTCAGCACAAAAAATGTGCTGAAAAGTCCCCCCTCGGCTTATACACGAGTATATACGGTAATAATAAAAAAAAAAAAAATATACAGCCCCCCCGTGGTATACCGGGCCCCCCCTGTGGCAACCTGTAAAGGAAGCGATGATTATACTTATCGGGTCGCCGACGCCGACGCCGCCGCTCTGTCACCGTCCGTCACCGCGCTCCTCCTGGTCTTCATGCTTCCTTCACCGTCGCACAGGAAATGACGTCATTTTCTGTGCGCCGATGAAGGAAGCATGAAGACGGGAAGGAGCGCGGTGACGGACGGTGACAGAGCGGCGGCGTCGGCGTCGGCGACCCGATAAGTATAATCATCGCTTCCTTTACAGGTGGCCACAGGGGGGGCCCGGTATACCAGGGGGGAGGGCTGTATACAGCCGGGTACCGCTGTATACAGCGGGGGCTGCTGTATACAGCGGGGGCTGCTGTATACCCCTCTGGGGCTGCTAAATACCCCTCTGGGGCTGCTGTATACCCCTCTGGGGCTGCTGTACACCCCTCTGGGGCTGCTATATACCCCTCTGGGGCTGGGGCTGCTATATACCCCTCTGGGGCTGGGGCTGCTGTATACAGCTCTGGGGCTGCTGTATACAGCGCTGGGGCTGCTGTATACCCCTCTGGGGCTGCTATATACCCCTCTGGGGCTGCTATATACCCCTCTGGGGCTGGGGCTGCTGTATACCCCTCTGGGGCTGCTATATACCCCTCTGGGGCTGCTATATACCCCTCTGGGGCTGGGGCTGCTGTATATCCCTCTGGGGCTGCTGTATACAGCTCTGGGGCTGCTGTATACCCCTCTGGGGCTGCTGTATACCCCTCTGGGGCTGCTGTATACCCCTCTGGGGCTGCTGTATACCCCTCTGGGGCTGCTGTATACAGCTCTGGGGCTGCTGTATACAGCTCTGGGGCTGCTGTATACCCCTCTGGGGCTGCTATATACCCCTCTGGGGCTGCTGTATACCCCTCTGGGGCTGCTGTATACAGCTCTGGGGCTGCTGTATACCCCTCTGGGGCTGCTGTATACCCCTCTGGGGCTGCTGTATACCCCTCTGGGGCTGCTGTATACCCCTCTGGGGCTGCTGTATACCCCTCTGGGGCTGCTGTATACCCCTCTGGGGCTGCTGTATACAGCTCTGGGGCTGCTGTATACAGCTCTGGGGCTGCTGTATACCCCTCTGGGGCTGCTATATACCCCTCTGGGGCTACTGTATACCCCTCTGGGGCTGCTGTATACAGCTCTGGGGCTGCTGTATACCGCTCTGGGGCTGCTGTATACCGCTCTGGGGCTGCTGTATACCCCTCTGGGGCTGCTGTATACCCCTCTGGGGCTGCTGTATACCCCTCTGGGGCTGCTGTATACCCCTCTGGGGCTGCTGTATACCCCTCTGGGGCTGCTGTATACAGCTCTGGGGCTGCTGTATACCGCTCTGGGGCTGCTGTATACCGCTCTGGGGCTGCTGTATACAGCTCTGGGGCTGCTGTATACAGTTCTGGGGCTGCTGTATACAGTTCTGGGGCTGCTGTATACAGCTCTGGGGCTGCTGTATACCCCTCTGGGGCTGCTGTATATACCACTGGGGAGGCTACTGTATACTACCACTGGGGAGGCTGCTGTATACTACCACTGGGGAGGCTGCTGTATACCACTGAGGGGGCCTGTATACCACACTGCTGGGGGCTGTATACCTGTGCTGGGGTCCACCCTCGGCTTATACATGAGTCAATAGGTTTTCCCAGGTTTTGGGGGCAAAAGTAGGGGGTCGGCTTATACACGGGTCGGCTTATACACGAGTATATACGGTAAGTACTAAATGTTCACAGCTGTCTACCCGTGCCTTTGACATTGTTACATATGGAAACTTAAATAGCCCACAGTGTATCAGAGGGGTTAAAAACCTTTTGCGCTACACTTAATGGTTAAAGTGCAGTGACCTTTCTCTGACAGGGCACTTTATTATTTGTAAAGGCCACGTTACACACACAGATATCTGTGACCAACATCTGAACAGATCTCTGGTTGCAGTGAAATCATGGACACCCCTGTAAACTCTATGTTGATGCCTTTGCCCAAAAATCTCTACTTTTGTCTCATCTGACCAGAGAACATTCTTCCAAATGGTTTTAGGCTTTCTCAGATCAGATTTGGCAAACTCCAGCCTTGCTTTTTTATGTCTCGGGTTAGAAGTGGGGTCTTCATGGGTATCCTACCATACAGTCCCTTTTCATTCAGACGTCGACGGATAGTACGGGTTGACACTGTTGTACCCTCAGACTGCAGGCAGCTTGAACTTGTTTGGATGTTAGTCGAGGTTCTTTATCCACCATCCGCACAATCTTGTGTTGAAATCTCTCGTCAATTTTTCTTTTCCGTCCACATCTAGGGAGGTTAGCCACAGTGCCATGGGCTTTAAACATTTTGATGACACTGCGCATTCAGGTCTTTGGAGATGGACTTGTAGCCTTGAGATTGCTCATGCTTCCTCACAATTTGGTTTCTCAAATCCTCAGACAGTTCTTTGGTCTTCTTTCTTTTCTCCATGCTCAATGTGGTACACACAAGGACACAGGACAGAGGTTGAGTCAACTTTAATCCATGTCAACTGGCTGCAAGTGTGATTTAGTTATTGCCAACACCTGTGAGGGCCACTTTACACACACCAACTTCTGTGTCCAACTTCTGAACAGATCTCTGGTTGCAGTGAAATCATGGGCACATTGCTCCATTTTGTACACAGCCACAAAATGGAACTATGTGTCCACGATTTCACTGCAATCAGAGATCTGTTCAGATGTTGGTCACAGGGGGCGTGGCCTGGAGCTCATGGAGAGAGGACGTGTGTAGCTGAGGTCCTTGCCATCCAGCCATAAAACTACGGGATTTAGCCCCTTTACTGGGGTGAAAATCCCTCCACTCCGACTGGAAATAGTTTGGGTTATTCCCCTGATCCCTTTGGATACCTAAAATCCACCTCATGGATTGATTTAGCCCACTGGATCCCATTTGCGGTTCTACACACTGGCATTTGCTGTTGGACTATTCCCTGATTGTTTCTCACTACACAGGAGGTTAGTTATTTTTTGCAGGGTTCCCTCTGATATATTGGAGGGGACCCTGAGGTCTAGAAGATACCGGTGTCATATTATTTAACACTCCACCATCTGAAGTGACTATCTGAGACCGGGAGATAAAAGCACAAAATGACAGCGGCGGCCATCTTGTTTTTCCTCACAGTTGTGACCTACACCCGTAATAGAGAAGGGACCGCTGGATACCTTGTTATAGTATTGCCCACTAACATCTGGCGATTGAGAGGAGTTCCTTGGCTGAGCATCCTCAGGGACACGCTATCTTAATATAATTTACTGGTGGGGTGGCTGTGTGAAGACTGGTGACCATTATACCATTACAACATCTGCTGCAGCTTTAATATATTAACCGGCGGTTCTCCCTGACCGTTCTGCCATTCATACGGCTGTGGAGTGTGACACCTTGTTTAGTGAGCTGGGTATCCCAGTGAAAGTGTATTAAATCATACTCTATTCTGACAGAAAATATCAAAGCACAAAATGACAGAGGCGGCCATCTTGTTTTTGCCTCACAGCTGTGACCTGCGCCCGCAATAGAGAAGGGACCGCTGGATATCTTGTTCCTGTATTGTCCACCAGCATCTGGCGATTGAGAGGAGTCCCTCGGCTGGGGGTCCTCGGAGACACGTTATCTTGTTCTATTTTACTGGTGGAGCGACTGTGTGAGGATGTGTGCCCATCACATCATTATAACATCTGCTGCAGTTTTTTTTTTTAAAACACTTTTTATTGGATTTTTTCAATACTCAGTTTTTCCAGTCAACATTCGTCACATAATATACATTGTCATCAGCAATAGTAAAATCAATTAAATCCAAAATTAAGCAATACAAGATTTAGACATTTTACCTAACAATAACAGATAGAAAACCCCACACACCCCAAACCTCCCTCCCACCCTCATACTTGCTTACTTCATTTCTGAAATCAAATCAGCTACTATCAAAATATAGTCAACTAGGGAGAGTAGAACCGATTTTTTTTAATCCCCCAAGAGTACCTCCCAGGTCCTCCAAGCAGTACCACTGGGTGTTGCGAATTGGCATCACCAATTGGTCAATTTCAGATCTAGAAAGGTTACACAAAATAAAATCTCTCCATGTGGAAAAGAACTTCCTCACCTTGTTCTCCTTATCCGTTTCTGCCTCCAATTTCTCAAGCCCCATTGTATATTTCAAGTCTGCAATCAAACTAGATAGGCCAGGTACTTTCGCACCTAACCATTGGTGTAAAATAAGCCGTTTAAACTGAAGGAACGCAATATGCAAAAAGGTACGCCCCCCTTTAGGAATAGAGTGACCTGAGAAGTCATGAAATACCCATATCGCATTGTTTAGCGGCAAATCCACTCCCAGTATTCCCCCTATCCACCTCTTGACTTCCTTCCATTTAGCTTGCACCTGGGCACATTCCCATATCCCATGGAACATGTCAGTCTTGGATCTGTCACATTTTGGGCACGTCAATCATCTATCTGGATAAGTAGGGGTAGCTGGAATGTTGAACCCCAAAATGGCTCTGTGAATCATCCTATAGTGGGTATCTCTCCACCTTTCATCCTTCACATATTTACGCAAATCCATCCAACCATCCACTATTGCGTCCCCCACGTCTTCATCCATCAGTCTCGTCTCCCAACCCTTAAATAGATGCGTGGGTCCCGAAGGATTCAAAATACGTCTGAGTGTAAGTATATAGAGGATATATTGGCAGCCGGCGCTTGCGGTGAGAGGAGATCATCCAACACCGAGGGTTGACATTCCCCCATGACATCCCGAAGTCTCGAACAAGTGATATTTTAGCTGAGCAAACTGCAGAATGTGAGAGGAGCTCAAATGCCAAGTTTCTAGCGCCTCTTTAGCCGTCATCCATCTTTGGTCCGAAGTCTTAATCAAATCCTGAAGTGTGGTTACCCTCTCTCCTTCCATATCTTAAATAAGGCATTTTCCCTCCCCTATAGGAAATCCGGATTATCCCAAAGCGGCGTATATCTCTATGTTCTCCACGATAATCTCAGTTTACACCTTACCGCTTTCCATGCTGCCCTAGTATCTTTGAATATAACAGAGTGTTTGACAGACAAACCCAGGACCACCCCCCCCTTGGGGCCTGCAATACTGCTCCTAAACTCCATGGTGCGCACCATTGCGCCTCCAACTCATAATCTGAGTGTAGACTCGTGCCTCTCAGCCAGTCCACCGCATGTCGTAGGACACAAGCCAAGTTATATTCCCTTACATTAGGAAACGCTAGACCCCCTTCTTCCTTAGAAAACATCAGTGTGCGTAGCTTTATTCTATTCCTTCTCCCCCTCCACAGAAACCTAGAGAAGGCCCTATTGAGCCTATTTACATCTGTATGTCGTTGCAGGAGCGGGATCGTCTGCAAAGGGTACAACAGACGTGGGAAACTGATCATCTTAACAAGATGGACTCTGCCTAACAGAGCCAGCGGGAGAGCCTTCCATCTATCCAGCTCCTGCTCGATTTTCGTTATAATGGGAGGAAAGTTCAGACGATAAATATCCCTGGCATCTTTACTCAATAGTATACACAAATATTTAATTTCCTTGGTGGCCACTTTTATTCCCCGATATGTCTCGTCGCCGGTCATCCTGTAAAATCCGTCTGCCATCCTCAGTTAGGGGCAAAATCTCGCATTTCGCCAAATTCAGTCGAAACCCCGAGATTTTATGAAACACCTCAAACTTCTCCAGCACCTCCCCTAAATCTCCATCAGGGTTCGCCATATATAGTATGATATCATCAGCGAATAGATTTGATTTCAAGATTGTGTTGCCCACCTTAATGCCTGTGTAACTCCCAGGCACGTTTAGATATCTAGAAAGAGGCTCGATGGCCAGATTAAAAAGCAGCGGCGACAGAGGGCATCCCTGACGTGTTCCCCTCTCCAATTTAATGGGGTCTGACAGGAACCCCGGAGTGTGCACATGTGCCCTAGGATTGGTATATAGTACTCCCAGAAAGCTTCTAAAACTCCCCGAGAACCCCATCCTATCAAGGACGCGCTCCAGCCACGGCCATCCCACACTGTCAAAAGCCTTCTCTGCGTCAAGAATGACCATGGCTGGAGCCCCCCACCCCCCCCCCCCCCCCACCCGATGGTCCAGGCGAACCGCCTCTAGAACCATGATGGCTTTACGCACATTTGCAACAGCCGCCTTCCCCCTGACAAAACCACATTGTTCTTTACCTACCCAAGCGGCAGCAGTCCAGCCAAGCGGTCCGCCAGAATCTTGGAAAGTATCTTCAAGTCCTGGTTAATCAGGGAGATTGGGCGGAATGCTGCCGGGTCGTCCGAAGACTTTCCTCCCTTAGGGAGAAGCTTGATATAGGCTGTGTTTAGTTGTTCAGGAATCTCTTTACCATTCAAGAAATCATTATACATATCCCTCAAATGTGGGGCTATTTGGTCTATCAGAATTTTATATAGGCTGGCCCCGAACCCATCCGGACCCGGTGCCTTGTGAATATTTAACTTCTTAATAGTCTCTTTCACCTCTTCCTCCGAGATCTCCTATTTAGTTCTACTAATTCCTCCTCAGTAAGCACTGGCAACTCAACTTCCTCTAACCATTGTTGGACCCAAGTTAAATCGCACGACCGCTTGCCATAGAGAGACGCATAGTATGTCCCCAGAGTAGCATTAATCTCCTTTGGATTGGAGGTAATTACTCCATTCACATCCCTGATAGACGTAATCTGGGTTGTAGAATTCCTTCCCTTTGCCAAGTGAGCTAACAACCTCCTCCCCTTGTCACCATATTTGTGTAGCTCCGCATCACGAGCAGATTTGCCCATTACCTCCCGTCTTCGCGCCCACGCATCAAACCTCTCTTTCGCTTCCAGCCATCTTTGCCTATTTACTGCAGTTGGGGATTGTTGGTATCTTTGATATCCCTCCCGCACCTGCCCACTCGTTGCCAGGTAGGAAGAATGCGTTTTCTTTTTAAGTGTCGTTGCATACGCCATCACCCTCCCTCTCAACACTGCCTTGGCCGTCTCCCAGAACAGAGTAGAGTCCAGAGTCTCCGGTGGATTGCAAGTTTTATAGTCCGTCCACCATTCCTGCATGAGACGGGCGAAGTCCTTGTCGGTCTTTTAAATAATGCGGGAAACGCCAAATCAAGTCGGTGCCTCTCGGGAAAGTCTCACCCAAAGTCACCATCTCTGGGCTGTGGTCAAAATCACTAAATCCATGATGTCTGTCTCCACCACCTTTGTCAACACATCACTGCTAACCAGTAATAAGTCAATCCTAGACCATGAGCCATGTGGATGTGAAAAATGAGTGTACTGGCGATCCACCGGGTGCTGTAGACGCCAAGCATCATGTAAACCCAGATCTTCCATCCCTTCCCTCTCCTCTCGTTCCCGATCTATCCTCCGCCACCTCAAGGACTTCGTTCATGTCTCCTCCCACGACAAGTGTATTCAAACCCGTCTTCATCACCTCCGCTCCCAAATTGGTAAAAAAAGGAGTTCTGTCAGCATTAGGCGCGTATATATTATGAATATTCAAGGTCCCACTCGGAGTCTCTAGAACCACCTGTACATGTCTCCCCTCAGCATCATGGCAGCACTGCAACAGCTTATGAGGGAAACCCTTACTCACCAAAGTGAGAACCCCTGCATGTTGACCCACTGCCCCTGACCCATAAACCTCCCCTACCCATAGCTTATTCATCCTCAACATATCATGTTGGAGCAAATGAGTCTCCTGCAAAAGAGCTATGTCAGCCCGTAGCCTCCGGAGGTGCCGGAGCACCATCAGCCGCTTCTACGGGGACCTGAGTCCCTTAATATTCCAAGAGATGATTCTAACCATTGTCTATATACATACAGCTCCCATGACGCGCCAGACACCCCGGAGGCCACGTACCCCCTCCCAAATAGAAGACACCATCTAGACAAATTAAGCAGCTGACCCAAAAACTCAGAATCTTTCGCCCATCAACTCCCAATCTTCCCAACCTCCCTATAAAAGAACCCCCCCTCCAACTAAACATTTCTAACAGTAACTTAACCATATAATCCTTCAAGCCTCCTCTGACACAACCTGCCCCTTCCCTCCCCCTCCACCTAAATATACACCAGCTTATCTCCGTACTTCCTTTTTTCCAGCACGGATACCTCCTCTTCCCACCAGCCAAGCCCTTGCACAGATATCAGATATCAGCCCCCAGTCAATCGGCCAAATCTCTATATGGGAGTCAATAAATCATACTCCCAGCAACATCAAGTCCGTTTGGAGAGAACACAAGGAAAAAGAAAAAATACCACCTACATACATACGGGCTCAGCGGAGCATAAAAATTAGAAAAGTCATCCTCCACTATCAGTGCCCACGGGCAGGCAACTTCATCAGGCACAGTCAGTCACAGCTCCATCCTCAAGGCGGTGTCTCAACCGGACTCGATGGACCTCCTCTTGGGGATCTACTGCCATCTCTCCTGTTAGTCGGCGAGTAGCGCGGCGACCTCATAAACGCCTTCATAGCCTCTTCCGGATTCCGCCATCTTTGAAATGTGCCATCCTCTTCTCTCGTTCTGAGTACTGCTGGGTATTGGAGCTGAAATTGTACACCTCTTCGATACAACATACCGCAGACATCACTGAAAGCTCGTCTCTGTCTTGCCGCCAAGGCTGAAAAGTCTTCATGTGGAACCACTTTGTGCCCCAGTATTTCCAGTGGGCACCTTCTGGCCCTGAAAGCTCGCAGGAGCTTATCTTTGTCCTTAAAATCAAGGTACTTGGCTATAGCCTGTCTTGGGCCTCTGGGCTGCTGATTACTCCGGCTGCCCCTTTCATTAGCAGAGGTCCCCTGGACAGATCCTCTTGGGGGCCCCAACCTGTGTGCTCTTTCCACTTTACACAGACCCTCTATGCCCAGGGCAGCAGGCAAGTCCCTCTCAAATACAGTGTCCAGTTGCTGAAAGGAGACAGATTCAGGCAGCCCAGTGACGCGTAAATTGCTTCTTCTCGATCTATTCTCCAAATCCTCCAATTTATCAGCCATCCAGGCATTTCTTTTCTGTGCCTCCTCCAACTCCTGCTCCTTCACATTCAGTCTGTCCTTCAAATCGGACACCCTTTGTTCAAGGTGATTCAACCTGCCCGCATGTCTGGCTGTCGCTTCCCTTATGTCCTCCAGAGCATCCCTCACTGCCTCCCTCACTGCAGCCGTGATATCAGCCCTCAGAGATTCAATTGCCTCCCTGGCTCCTATGGTGCTGTCCTGCTGCTGACTCTGTCTCTGCACATCTTTTTCCATCCTGGGGCTCCCTCCTTTTGTCTTCCCCAGCATACCTCGTGTGCCCCCGTGTTCCCTGCGGTCTGTCCACTGGGGCTGCGGCAGCTCCTGTGTCCCGCGCTCTTTTCTCTTTATTGCAGCCGTCTGGGCGGGCGCCGCCATCTTGCTCCTTCCCGCCTTCAGAGCGGGCGGTCGTGTGGCTGAGTGCTGGCCGCCTCCCGCGCTCCGCAACCACCGCTCCACTGTGCCGGGTCGCTCCGGGAGTCGCTGTGAGTCACCCTGATCTATCAGCGCGACCGCGGGAGCCTGTATTGCCGGTCTAAGGCTGGCTGGTGCCGGGAGCGTCCTCACTCCCGTGTACCCGTGATGGCTCCGGAACCGGAAGTCCTCTGCTGCAGTTTTAATCTTAGCCAGCGATTCTTCCTGAGAATTCTGCCATTAATGCTACTGTGGAATGTGACTTTGTGCAGTGAACTAGATTTCCTGATGACAGTGTACTTAATCATATTCTATTCTGATAGACCATGTCTGAAATTGGAGACCTGGAGTTCTCATACAGTGGTGCCTGTCAGCATTCATCCTTCATTGGCAAGTTTACACCTCTTCTAACAGCTGTGCCTGTAATTTGAGACAACAACACAAGCGTCACTCTGATGGTCAGTGCTTGTTGTTTGGCGGCTGTGTTTGAGACCAGCCGTTGCTGGATGGTAAAGTCTGCTCCTGGACTCCTTTGGATCAACTCTGCCTGCAACATTCCTTGGAACATTTGCTGAGTTCAACAGTGAGGAGTGTTCTTTTAACTATTTAAATTGCATTGTTATATTGGTGTTCCCTGCCAACAATACAACACCTAAAACTGTGTCTTGGATATACTAGATTTGGCATTGGATGTGATAGCCTGCTATGAATCATCACCATATATCTTCATTTACAGCATAATTCTACTGTGCCATTATAACCTGCTCATTCTACAAAACTCTCTGGTTTTATACTGCATTTGAATGCTCCAACCCCTTTTAGTCCATTTGGTTGTTTGATAACTATCTGATGTCCAGTCCTCCACTTTTCCTGGATATTTTGTCTATTACACTTTGAGGGTCTCCTACTCTTCTCTTCCCAAATTATTAGATACAACCTGAGCTGGACATTAAAGATTTGTACGTCTCATACAGTTGTTGAAATTTCTACCCTGCAACATTTGGAAGAAGAGTTTGAACTTTCAACCCCTGGACTTGTATTAGGTTCTGTATTGTATCTGTCCTCTCTTCATCTTTCTCTTCATTTAACCCTTTCCTCTTCTTATTCTTTGAGCTAATTAATACAACTGTTCTTCATTAAATACCTAATGCTTATATTGTTAAATAACCTGCCATTGTTTAACATATAATATTCCTTGTGTATGAAGAGAAGGTTGGGTGTACTTTGGAGTTTGTATTCTAATTGTACTTTGCTCATACAATTGTATATATCTGTTTGTCTCCACTTGCAAACATTTCTAATTCTGCTTGTTTTATGAGGACTTTTGGTGTAAATTCTACCAAATACCTGCACATGAAATTTGAGGTAATACTTATTTACATTTATATCTATTAAGTTATTGGATGATATCTAGCAAAAATGTCTATTTTCAACTGTTGCTTCCATTTATTTCATTGGTTGGCTCTACCCTTTTGTGACCGATCAGTGGAGTGTATTATTAAACATTCTAATATTTGAGCAGATTCACCGGGGTCCATGGCATCCCACAGACTTAGATCCGAAAAAAACAAACCCTCTTACAAGGACTCTGCTCAGTCAGAGACTGTACATAGGGATAGATCCAGATCCCCCACTAAGCATCATGATAACGAGTCATGGTCTAGAAATCGTGGTACAGTATCTGATGACTCAGTATCTTCTGAGTTTGACCCCCAGCAACATAAACGGGACAAGAGAAAAAAGAGTCGGCCTTCAGATCACAGGCTGCTCAGAAACCGACAATGCAGGAAAACACTGACTGATGATGACTTGTCACCTATAACTAGTCCCCTTAAACAATGGATGAGGACAGACAGCCCCACTTACTCAGATACTGCCGACCCATTGCAAAATTTAGATTGGTCAATTGGCTTAGTCCAATCTTTCTTTTAAGGGGATATTTTCTGCTTTCAGAGAGCCACTACGTATCAACTTTGACTCTAGATATGATAAACTACAAAAGCAAATTGACTCACTCAAACTGAAAAGCATGAGTCCGAGATCTTTGACTTAGAGAAAAAAAATAGCAAACTAGAAAAAGAGCATCGCCTCCTCAAAGAGGAATTTAGATTAGTTAAAAACAAGCTCACCGACCTGGAGGACAGGGGTAGACGACAGAATTTAAAGTTTAGAGCCATACCAGAGACTGTCAAGTCTGACCAGCTTGCCCCATATATCCAGAAACTGGTTAAAACTGCAATCCCAGCTCTTTCTGACTTAGAGGTCATATTGAATAGGACACATCTCCTGCCCAAACCCAAGCATCTAAAGCCTGATGTCCCAAGGGACGTGATTACGAAGTTCCACTTTTATCAAACCAAAGAAAAGCTGATGGAATTTCTTAGGCATAAGAAGTCCCTCCCCAAATCGTATGATTCCATCAAGGTCTTTTGCTGATTTGTCCAGGGAGACAATGTCCCAACTTAAAAACCTAATCAAGGTCACGGATGTTTTGCATAATAATCAGATCCCTTACAAATGGGGTTTCAATCCTACAAAGGTCCTGTTTTACCACCAATGGAATAATTACGGTATTTCTGACACTGCAGATGGGGGGAAACTCTTCAGGGAGCTAGGTATTAACATCACCTGACATTTTAAGTCTGTACACTTGGCTGAGGCATTAGGCTGTAACTTTAGTCCCATCTAGGAGGTTACCATCGTACTGTTTAGTCCCTCCTTGTTTGGAACTCTGAATTTTGTTTCGTTAATTGGATTTGTACCTGCACTGAGGTCTACTTCTACTGTTTTAGTTAAGTTTGTTTGTTTTTTTTTTTTTTAATTTCCTGCCCGTATATAAGGTTATAGACTTATTCTGATCTGTACTGTTTTTCTGAACACTCCACAGTTAACTTTGAGAAATGACATGTGAAGATGTATTAGATTGTCATATTTCACCAAATATTGAGCCTTTATCATTTCTTGTTCAAATTAGTCATGTTCCTTAGATTTCTCTCACTCATAATGTCAATGGTCTTAACACTCCACAACGTCACTTCTTTGCCTGGAAGACAATCAAGAACCATATTGACATTGTAGCTCTCCAGGAGACACAAATTTCCTCAGTTAAACCTCCCTGATTTACCCATAGAGATTTCCAGAATATAATCTATGCTAATAACTCTAACAGGGCGACACCCCACCTTTTTTTTTTTTTTTATCAAAAATTCGGTTTTGTTTGAACTTATTTCAAGTATTAAAGACCCAGATGGGAGGTATATTATTTTAATCTGCAAACTTAAACATTTGCTAAAGTGAAAATTTGGTGATTATGTACCCAACCAAGGCCAAATATCGTTCTTGAACAAAATAATGCATATTATTACTCAAAATAAACAAGGCGACTTAATCCTTTTTGTAGATTTTAACATTGTTCCAAATCCCTCCCTGGATTCCTCTAACAAGTCTAGACTTCAATCCTCCTCACCTGACCCATGGTTGCTTAAATCGGATTTATACGACGTTTTTAGATGTCTCCACACGTCCTCCCTAGAATTTACGCGTTACTCTGGAACCCACAATTCCCACGCTAAGATTGATTTAGTTCTTACAAGTATATTTTCACACCCTAAATTTAAAACTATTCTAATAGCTCCCAGAGTATGGTCAGATCACTCCCCTGTAATATTTGAAGTATCAAACCCCCAAAATACCTCGGTAGAGAAACTCTGGCGCAATAACAGCTTCCTTTATAACCATCCTGTTTACAGAAAAGAAATCGACAAAACCATCCAGAATTATTTCACTGAGAATGCCACTGAAGATATCTCAGTCTTTACACCTTGGTCGGCCTTCAAGGCAGTACTTAGAGGCAAACTCATACAATTAAACTCGCAGCTCAACAAATAGAATAGAGAAAAAACTCAAAAACTAGTTCATGAAATTCATGCTTTAGAGCAAAAACAAATCTCCAACCCTTCCTTTGACTATTCGAAAGATATCCTTAAATTGAGAACACATCTCAAATCTCTCCTGACCACCGACTATGACAAATTTTTACAGACTAATAAATCTAGGACTATTTCTCTGCTGATAAAGGAACAAAACTGCTTGCAGCTAAAATTAGACATTGTAAAACTAAATCGCGTATTAGCGAGATTAGGGACCCCCTAGGCCATTCCTATAAACACCCTAAAGTTATAGTTAAGTATTTGCAAACTTTTCTAACTCCCTCTATAATTTGAAATATGACCCAAGCTTTTCTAAACCCTCTGACTCTGAAATTAATAATTATTTGCACAAATTACATTTACCCACACTAACGGACCAAGACCTACTAGATTTGAACCTACCATACTCTCAAAGAGATTTCGGGGGTAATTAAAGGTCTTAAACTGGGCAAATCACCAGGCCCTGATGGACTACAGAACGAGCTGTATAAAATTTTTGAAATTTATTTACTTACCTACCTCACCAAATTAGCCAATTACACGACACAACAATCCTTTCTTCCTCAGGAAATGCTTGAGGCAATTATCACTAAACCTTACCTTGAAATGTCATTTTTTTGGATAATGATGTCACAACTGTTAATCGTAGTGTAAACCAAGGTGCACATGTTGAATCATGTATTATACCAGAATTCACTGAATTAAACACACTAGCAGCACTCAGAGATTTGACTACTGATTTTACAACAAGTAATAGTATCCATATCCCTCTAAGTAATCCTGGTTTCTATCCAATAAAATCTCGTCCAGATATATTGGATGTATTCCAGGATTTAGTAGAAAAGGAACTTGTTAATCTGAACTTAAATCCTATCCATTGCCATGATAATTTATCACCTGAAGAACGTGTGGCTTTAAAAAATCTGAAGGGGAATGAGGATCTTACTATCAGAATGTCAGACAAGGGGGGTGCAATTGTGCTTCTGAATTCAGGTTGATACAATGACATAGTGATGAATGACCTGTCTGATACTAATGTATATGTGCAGTTGCCGGGCAATCCTACCAGAAAATATAAAGAGGAACTCTCTAAACTCCTTGAGGAAGGGTTAAGCTTAAATGTGCTAGATAAGAAAACTGCAGAATTTCTTCTGGTAGATTGTCCGGTGATACCTATATACCATTCTCTTCCCAAAGTACATAAAGACAGTTTTCCTCCCCCATGCCGTCCCATCATTGCTAGCATTGGGTCCTTCGGAGAGAGGTTATGTGCATGGGTCGACCAGCAACTTCAACCTCTGGTCAGACGCTTGCCAGGATTCATCAGAGATACTACATCTGTTATAGCCAGCTTCTCAGATTTCAAATGGAAACCTGGCTATACTTGGTTATCCTGTGATGTAATTGGACTTTACCCCTCTATTCCACATGAAGTAGCCCTAAAATGCTTATCTAGTTTGGAGAAACACAGCAATTACACCCAAAATACTCAAGATTTTATTGTTATGGCGGTGGAGTATTTATTGAAACACAATTTTTTCTCTTTTGATAAAAAATTTTACTTGCAGAAACGTGGTGTGAGTATGGGAGCAAAATTCTCCCCCACTCTAGCAAATTTAGTCATGGGCATTTGGGAGGAGGAATTTATGTTCAACTCAAATAACCCCTTCCGTGCCAGCATCGTGTGGTACGCTAGATTTATTGATGATACCCTGCTGGTATGGGGGGGGTCCCCTCTTGAAATCCAAGATTTCATTAACTACCTGAATCTGAATGATTATAACCTCCGTTTTACCCACACAAGCGGCTCTGCAAGTATTAACTTTTTAGATAACCCTTTCTCCTTCTTGGTCTCCTGTCAGAGTGATAACATCAAACCCTATAAAAAACCCACTGCCTGCAATTCCATCCTGAGAGCAACTTTGTCACCCCAAACATGTAACGAGAAATATTCCGGTAGGTGAACTAATAAGAACCAAACGTAACTGCTCCTCTGTGGAAACTTATGAGAGGGAATCTGCCAAAGTAATAAACAGATTGAGACATCGTGGATATACACATGGTACACTGAAAAGAGTGTCTTAGTCTTCCAAAATAAATCTAAACAAACATATAATGTTTCTGCCCCAATTACATTCAGTACCATGTATAGTCCTTCTTACTTTTTGATGATTTCAGTCACTTTATAGTATCTGCCCATTCTGAATAAGGATCCAAAACTAGCCAAAATTCTAGCTGATTTTCCTGTCAGATTTAGTGCCAGAAAAGCGCCAACTTTAGGTAGTATTTTGTCTCCTAGCTTCTTTACCTCTACAACTAAGAAAGAATCTAATACATGGCTGTCATTGCGGGGCTTCTATAAGTGCGGACACACAAGATGCACTGCATGCAATTACGCAACAAAAAGCCGCACTTTTAGATCCTGCAGCAATGGAAAGTCATACAACATCAATACTTTTCTAAACTGTTGTAGCACAGATGTCATTTATTTGATTGAGTGCACGGATTGCAGGCTACAATACGTGGGGTGCACATCCGGAGAATTAAAGCGCCGGATTTGCAGACATTTATCAGATGCTGCAAATTCCAATGCAGTTAATGTATCTTTTGCATCCAGACACTTTGCCTCAGTGCATGGAGGTGATACAAAAACATTTTCTTTCAGTGGTATTGATAAAATAGTTAACTCTTTCAGGGGAGGAGACCTGAGATATAAATTATTACAAAAAGAAAGTTTCTGGATCTTCAGCTTGGGCACTAGAATCCCACTAGGTTTAAATATTAGGCATGACGTCATTCTACAATACTAATATATAAATCTTGTAATATGATTTGAGCAGATTAATAGAAAACATATATTTTTATTTTTTACTATGATTGTATTAAGCTTTTCACTGTTTAATTCATCCTGAACCAATTGTATATTATGGGGCAGATTTTTTACACCTGTGATGAACATGGGGGAGTGTATATAAGTATACTTCCGTATTACCATAAATGAGCCATGATTAAGACCTGAGTGCGTCGAAATGCGTTGGCCTGTCTGTACACTTGTACTGCCTATTATTTGGATGTTATTTATCATTTAATAAAAGAAGAAAAATACTGGAACCGTCCTGCTGGAATTTCTTTTTCTAATCATCCCAAAAGAAAAAGGTGACCCATTGGACACGAAGGACTATAGGCCCATATCCCTCCTAAATTTGGACACAAAAATTTTAGCGAAGTTGGCTGCGAACAGATTAAAAATCCATATAGGTAAATTAGTGCATGAGGATCAATCGGGATTTATCCCTGGCAGAACTTCTGCCGATGCCACTAGAAGAGCGGTCAATCTGATTACCCTTGTTGAGCGTACTAATCTTTCATCAGCCTTCCTTGCACTGGATGCAGAGAAGGCTTTTGACAGGGTCTATTGGCCATTCCTGTTTAGCACACTACAAAAATTTGGCCTTAAGGGTAATATTCTCAACCTAATTAAGTCAATGTATTCTGCCCAATCAGCTCGTGTCTATTCTAAGGCGGCCGTCACACGCAACGATTTCTTGCCCGATATCGTTTAAGCGATCTCCTTTTTGATCGCTTAAGCGATATCGGGCTTAAAATCGTTGCATGTAATCAAGCGATTAACGATGTGAAATCGCTTGATCCTGACATCGCAGATCTGAGCTCCGGAGCTCAGATCTAGCGATGAACGATGTCACGATCTGCATCATCGTGGTGTATAACACCACGATGAACGATCTCCCAGCGGCAGAGCCTATGCTGGGAGATGGTAACTGTGGTACACGTCGGATAACTAAGCGACGCGCGGCGCCTAGTTACCCGATGTGTACCATAGTAACCAGCGAGCTCGCTGGCCCACATCGCTGGTGAGTCTGTCTGTGTGACATCTCACCAGCGATGTGAACGATATTGTAAGCAATCGCGCGTGCACGTGATCGCTTACAAGATCGCAAGAGATATCTGTGCGTGTGATGGCCGCCTAATAGTTCCCTGTCACAAAGATTTTCCCTGGCTAATGGCACTAGACAGGGGTGCCCTCTCTCCCCTATTCTTTTTGCCATGTTTATAGAACCATTTGCCTCTTCCATTAGACACAACATTAACATTACTGGCATCCCTGTTAATACTGCACAAACTAAAATAGCCCTATTTGCGGATGATATTTTACTCACCATCTCAAATCCCCTTAAATCCCTCAGGCATATTACCACGACAATTGCAGAATTCTCGCGTCTATCATTATATAAAGTTAACACATCGAAGTCCCAAATAATTGACTTTAATATAGAAACCACATTCCTACACTACCTTAAAGAATTTGAATACATATGGGAGGAGAAGAAAATTACATATTTGGGTATTAAGTTGACTAAACCTTCTTCAGATTTAGTTTCAGAAAATTTGACTATTCTATTCAATAATAGATTATATTCGTCTAGCTAAGCTAGAAATCTCAGGTCGAATTGAAGCGTACTCCCTAAATTTATTTATGTTATAAGATCCTTTCCCATTTTTAAACCAAAACGATGGTTTCAGAAACTACAGTCTCAACTTATGAAATATATTTGGAATCATTAAGGAAAAGATTCCCAAATAATACAGGGTGTCCATTAGAAATGGATCCCCTGCTAGCTCTCTGTATAGATATATACTAAGAAGAAGAAACCGAGAATAATGCTTGCATCAAAAAGCTATATATTTATTAGGATTATAAAGCTGATTTGCAGGGCAGATAAGGAGGGCAAGGAGCCCCAAATATACAGCTGCTGGCAATAACACTGATAATATAACAACAGGTAACAAGACCGTGTTAGTTAAATTGGCACATACATAGTTGAGTACAGGTGATTACAGAGTCATAAGTAATTCAGAATAATACAGAAGGGAACGACAGGTATACATATAACACAGGTACTTTGTATGCATACATTAACAAAAGCTTGTCAGCTTAATCAGTGTAAATGGATATCAAGGATACCATCAGTACTAACAAAGTATTCCTGGATTGTACACTATCCCCAGTATACCTAGTAACCATCAAACCATCACTTATATATGGAAATCCCTGTGATGCCACAACTTAATTACCACAGCTGCACAGAGGGAGCTCACCGAGCAGGGGAAGTCAGGGCTCCAGATCCCAAAGCTTTTCGCGGCCTGGGAGAGCCCTTATGGCCGCTTTCGTCAGGGGGAGGTGTAGATAGGCTGGCAGAAGTCCCCCTCATATACTGTCGCCAGTAACCGCGCCATCATAACCCGGAAATGACGCTCACAGTCAGGTGACCAGAAGTGACGCACCGCCGGCACCCGCGTCACTGCAGGGCGGGCGGACGCGTCACTCCATAGCTTGGCTGTGTTTAGTGTATCGCCATGGCGACGACTCTCAACTCCGCCCACCCGCACACACAGAGCAGCGCGCCGGCTCCTGGGACGCGTCACCACGGCGACAAGCTGCCATAATATGTGCATGCAAGGGAAAGAGGAACGTGATGCCGGTTGGCACCATTACAGGGACATCAAAATACATCTAAAACATAGAAGACATCATATATTAGAGGAACTAATACAAAGACAACAGTTATCATTATAAAATGCTTTGTATGAAGCATGATGTCTTCAGTCCAATCCCATAGATGATGAATAGGTTCCCTCAGGTTAGTGAAGCAGGAGGCAGCATAGGGGATCCTCTAGGACAAACTGACAGCCTGTAAAAAAACCACAGGATAAAAAGTCATAATAGCAGTATAAAAACAATAGCATAGGCTTTCTACCTAAGCCCTGTATCCCTGGCGACAATGACTACAGGAAGGGGGCAAAACTAAGGTGTTCATTAAGACCAAAAGGTGACATCGTATTCAAGGTTATTATCCATTTAATTTCTCGTTGTGCCAGCAACTTTCTGGTATCACCACCACGGATCCCACAGTGTATAATGTCAATAGCCCTGAATTTCAGGGATGACTGATTACTCCCGTGGTGTGCCAGAAAGTGCCTTGGCAATGTTTTTAAGGTACTAGGATCTTGTACTTTTGGTGCAGCCAAAATGTCCCCCACGTGTTCCCTCACCCTCCTCCGTAGCTCTCTTGATGTCATGCCGACATAGATTAAGTTACATGCACATGTGGCATAGTAGATCACAAAACTTGATCCACACGACAGGTATTCTTTGATCTTTGATATATTTGGAATCATAAAAAGGCAAGAATTCCTAGCTCCTCATTATCGAAGCATGAGAAGATGGGGGGGACTGGGTGTTCCCAATTTATATAACTATTATTTGCCCTCCACATTAAAGATCTCTCAGGGATGGTTACTTGAATCTAATAACACATCCTGGATCAACATAGAAAGTTCAGCTGCTAAAACGGAACAATTACGGCCCCTAATTCTCGCCACCTTATTGAGCCCTCTAGGCCCCCTCCAAACTACCCCACCCTTAAAGCAGTTATTCTGGCCTGGAGAGACCTGGTGTACAAATCTGCTACACACTCCCCTCTAATTACAATTAAAAATATTCCTTTGGCTGTACTAGAAATTTTAATTACTAACCTTGACCTGTCGACCTGACTAGCTAAAGGCATAAATACTGTTAATGACCTCATTTCTGATGGTACATTGTTACCCTTTTACATACTACAAACCAAGTACTCTCTCTCTCAAGAGATGAAAGGACGAACTGGAGGCTTATTTCTAATTTTTTAGCAAAATTTTCTATCCAGTTTGCTATTCCCCAAATGGTAGTACAACTACTAAATAATCCAGGGAAAATATCTATGGCATTGTTCACACTCAATTTGCGTTTTTTTTAGCAGGAAAAAAACCACCTGCGTTTTTCTAAAAGTGCCAAAAAGTGTCCCTTGTGTGTCTGAAAGGATTTGACACTTTTTTGGACTTGGTCATTTTTTGGCCAAAAACACAGGCAAAAAACGCTAGCGTTAACGCAGGGTGCTTAACTGAGCTTTTTAAAAATGCTAGCGTTAACGCATGCGTTGATGCAGGTGCCTATACAGTTAGGGCCAGAAATATTTGGACAGTGACACAATTTTCGCGAGTTGGGCTCTGCATGCCACCACATTGGATTTGAAATGAAACCTCTACAACAGAATTCAAGTGCAGATTGTAACGTTTAATTTGAAGGGTTGAACAAAAAAATCTGATAGAAAATGTAGGAATTGTACACATTTCTTTACAAACACTCCACATTTTAGGAGGTCAAAAGTAATTGGACAAATAAACATAACCCAAACAAAATATTTTTTTTTTCAATATTTTGTTGCGAATCCTTTGGAGGCAATCACTGCCTTAAGTCTGGAACCCATGGACATCACCAAACGCTGGGTTTCCTCCTTATTAATGCTTTGCCAGGCCTTTACAGCCGCAGCCTTCAGGTCTTGCTTGTTTGTGGGTTTTTCCGTCTTAAGTCTGGATTTGAGCAAGTGAAATGCATGCTCAATTGGGTTTAGATCTGGTGATTGACTTGGCCATTGCAGAATGTTCCACTTTTTTGCACTCATGTACTCCTGGGTAGCTTTGGCTGTATGCTTGGGGTCATTGTCCATCTGTACTATGAAGCGCCGTCCAATCAACTTTGCAGCATTTGGCTGAATCTGGGCTGAAAGTATATCCCGCTACACTTCAGAATTCATCCGGCTACTCTTGTCTGCTGTTATGTCATCAATAAACACAAGTGACCCAGTGCCATTGAAAGCCATGCATGCCCATGCCATCACGTTGCCTCCACCATGTTTTACAGAGGATGTGGTGTGCCTTGGATCATGTGCCGTTCCC
The DNA here is from genome assembly GCA_033576535.1 of Allobates femoralis. Lineage (NCBI taxonomy): Eukaryota > Metazoa > Chordata > Amphibia > Anura > Aromobatidae > Allobates > Allobates femoralis. Next base: position 474,788,113 of record JARQOC010000004.1, read on the forward strand.
TTTCTTCTCCAAACTTTTTTGTTCCCATCATTCTGGTACAGGTTGATCTTTGTCTCATCTGTCCATAGAATACTTTTCCAGAACTGAGCTGGCTTCTTGAGGTGTTTTTCAGCAAATTTAACTCTGGCCTGTCTATTTTTGGAATTGATGAATGGTTTGCATCTAGATGTGAACCCTTTGTATTTACTGTCATGGAGTCTTCTCTTTACTGTTGACTTAGAGACAGATACACCTACTTCACTGAGAGTGTTCTGGACTTCAGTTGATGTTGTGAACGGGTTCTTCTTCACCAAATAAAGTATGCGGCGATCATCCACCACTGTTGTCATCCGTGGACGCCCAGGCCTTTTACAGTTCCCAAGCTCACCAGTCAATTCCTTTTTTTCTCAGAATGTACCCAACTGTTGATTTTGCTACTCCAAGCATGTCTGCTATCTCTGATGGATTTTTTCTTTTTTTTCAGCCTCAGGATGTTCTGCTTCACCTCAATTAAGAGTTCCTTTGACCGCATGTTGTCTGGTCACAGCAACAGCTTCCGATTTGGATGTGCAAACTCTCATATTGCAGCTGGGAGTGTGCACTTTCAGCCCATATTATATATATAATTGTATTTCTGAACATGTTTTTGTAAACAGCTAAAATAACAAAACTTGTGTCACTGTCCAAATATTTCTGGCCCTAACTGTAGGTGTCCTGCGTTAACGCATGCGTTTCCCATAGGGCCCCATGTTCTTTGGGAAACCACCCCTGCGCTTTTTTCCAACACCCAAAAAACGCTGCATGCAGCGTTTTTTGGACTGGGGGAAAAAAACGCAAATGCAGCTGAAAAACGCAGCTACACTCAATAGCACCCTGCGTTAACACGCCTGCGTTTTTGAAAAACTGCAGAAAAACGCAGAGAGTGCCAAAAACGCAGGTGAGTGTGAACATGGCCTATCTGGAAGACAAATGTATTGTATAAGGTTTTCAATGAGGAAGTGAATCTCCCGAACTGCCCCTTTTTTGAATCTTGGGAGAAAGAACTTATTCTTTCTAGATCTATATTAATGTTAAGACTTTAAACATAACATTCTCACACAGCTTCGGCGACAATGTATGATTCGTACTTTAAACTTCTTTCACGGTGGTATGGGACTCCGATAAAGCTACATCCCATAAACCCCACCAATTCTTCTTATTGCTGGAGGCAATGCAATCTTCCAGGCACACTAGCCCACCTGTTCTGGGGATGTTCTAAACTGCTTAAATTTTGGATAGATACAAATATTTTACTATCAGATGTCACAGGAATCACTATAGTTATTACTCCACAATTGGCCCTTCTATCATTTGGAATACAGGACTTCCCAAAGCATTTACGATTTATTATTTCGCATGTTTTAGTGACTGCTAGACTCATCATTGCTACGAGGTGGGCCAAACCTGATCCACCCACTATAGATGTTCTTATAGACCTAATTACCCAACATAGTGTATATGAGCACATTATAGCAATTAGAAGCAATTCTTTGCAAAATACCGAGATAATTGGACCCCCTGGATATCTATATATTCTCCACTACTCTTAATTAAGGCCAATTGACATTTTATATACCATCACGGTTTACCAGTTGTTTACACTTTCCTTTTCTCTTAAATGGTAATACATTACTATCGTTGGCTCAAATAAAATCTTAATTCTTTACAAATTTTCAAACTTTTTTTGACACATTTGGTGTATAATTCTTTAGCAAACTTAGTTTTTGTTTTCACATGTTTTATATCTGGATTTATAGCTTAAGTACTTATCTATATTTCTACATCTGATATTCGACTATATAGTATTATACAGTGATAACAAACCTTTTTGTCTATTTTGTGTAGATTTTGTTTTTCCTTCCCCCTTTTTCTTACTTCTGTACCCTTCTCCTTCCCTTACATGGTTATTTCAAAAACGTTTTCAATAAAAATATCTTGAAACACAATGTTGGTCACAGATATCTGTGTGTGTCACGTGGCCTTACGAGTTGTAGTGGCTTGTCGTTGGTCAAGATCAATATCTGTAGATATAGGACCTTGCAATACAATGTCACCAACAATATGTGAATAATTACAGACATAAATTGTGTGTGAGCAGATCAAATCAAATAGAAATAACATGATTAAATATTAAAATCCTATAACATCTTGAACTATGGTATTTGCTGGGGAGTAATTTATGTGTATATGTATGTAAAATGTATTATGTATCATGAGATATGCATTAATAGTTCTATGAGAGAAACTGCATAATGCCTTTTCTATACAAAATTATATGTATATGTAACTATTCACTTTCTGTTGCAAACTTATGGGCAAGACAGAGTTAATTATAACCTCAATTTATATTAATGGGAACAATGTGATGGGTGAGGTACTTTGTGAATACACGTGTGTGTGTGTGTATATACCGTATATACTCGTGTATAAGCCGAGTTTTTCAGCACAAAAATTGTGCTGAAAAGTGCCCCCCTCGGCTTATACACGAGTCACTATACAGCTGAGTGGGGGGGGGCCGGTGTCCGGGGGCTGGAGGAGGCAGGGGGAGGCTGCACTATGAGCGGCCGGTCACGTGGGGCCGCTCATTAGTGCAATGCAATATGCACGGCATCCCCCTGTCCATCAGCGGCAGGGGGAGCCGTGCATATTACATTGCTCTCCCCCAGTAGTTTATACAGGCCCCCCGATCCCCCCCCCCCCCCGTAGTTTATACAGGCCCCCCGATCCCCCCCGCCCCGTAGTATATACAGGCCCCCGTAGTTTATGCAGGCCACCCGATCCCCCCCCCCCGTAGTATATACAGGCCCCCGATTCCCACCCTCTATGTAGTATATACAGGCCCCCCGATTCCCACCCTCTATGTAGTATATACAGGCCCCCCGCGCTCTATATACAGGCCCCCGGTTGCAGCCACAGACCTGTAAGAGAATCGCTTTCATACTTACCCTCCTCGCTGTTACCCGCGCTCCTCCGGTCTCCTTCCCGCTTGTACCCGGCGCGTCCACAATGACGTCATTGTGGATGCGCCGGGAAGAAGCTGGAAGGAGACGAGGACGCGCGATGACAGTGAGGAGGGTAAGTATGAAAGCGATTCTCTTACAGGTCTGTGGCTGCAACCGGGGGCCTGTATATAGAGCGCGGGGGGCCTGTATATACTACAGGGAGGGTGGGAATCGGGGGGCCTGTATATACTACGGGGGGGGGGGATCGGGTGGCCTGCATAAACTACGGGGGTGGGTAATCGGGGGGCCTGTATATACCACACTGCTGGGGGCTGCTGCCTGTATATACCACACTGCTGGGGGCTGCTGCCTGTATATACCACACTGCTGGGGGCTGCTGCCTGTATATACCACACTGCTTGGGGGCTGCTGCCTGTATATACCACACTGCTGGGGGCTGCTGCCTGTATATACCACACTGCTGGGGGCTGCTGCCTGTATATACCACACTGCTTGGGGGCTGCTGCCTGTATATACCACACTGCTGGGGGCTGCTGCCTGTATATACCTCACTGCTGGGGGCTGCTGCCTGTATATACCACACTGCTGGGGGCTGCTGCCTGTATATACCACACTGCTTGGGGGCTGCTGCCTGTATATACCACACTGCTGGGGGCTGCTGCCTGTATATACCACACTGCTGGGGGCTGCTGCCTGTATATACCACACTGCTGGGGGCTGCTGCCTGTATATACCACACTGCTGGGGGCTGCTGCCTGTATATACCACACTGCTGGGGGCTGCTGCCTGTATATACCACACTGCTGGGGGCTGCTGCCTGTATATACCTCACTGCTGGGGGCTGCTGCCTGTATATACCACACTGCTGGGGGCTGCTGCCTGTATATACCACACTGCTGGGGGCTGCTGCCTGTATATACCACACTGCTGGGGGCTGCTGCCTGTATATACCACACTGCTGGGGGCTGCTGCCTGTATATACCTCACTGCTGGGGGCTGCTGCCTGTATATACCACACTGCTGGGGGCTGCTGCCTGTATATACCACACTGCTGGGGGCTGCTGCCTGTATATACCACACTGCTGGGGGCTGCTGCCTGTATATACCACACTGCTGGGGGCTGCTGCCTGTATATACCACACTGCTGGGGGCTGCTGCCTGTATATACCACACTGCTGGGGGCTGCTGCCTGTATATACCACACTGCTGGGGGCTGCTGCCTGTATATACCTCACTGCTGGGGGCTGCTGCCTGTATATACCACACTGCTGGGGGCTGCTGCCTGTATATACCACACTGCTGGGGGCTGCTGCCTGTATATACCACACTGCTGGGGGCTGCTGCCTGTATATACCACACTGCTGGGGGCTGCTGCCTGTATATACCACACTGCTGGGGGCTGCTGCCTGTATATACCACACTGCTGGGGGCTGCTGCCTGTATATACCTCACTGCTGGGGGCTGCTGCCTGTATATACCACACTGCTGGGGGCTGCTGCCTGTATATACCACACTGCTGGGGGCTGCTGCCTGTATATACCACACTGCTGGGGGCTGCTGCCTGTATATACCACACTGCTGGGGGCTGCTGCCTGTATATACCACACTGCTGGGGGCTGCTGCCTGTATATACCACACTGCTGGGGGCTGCTGCCTGTATATACCACACTGCTGGGGGCTGCTGCCTGTATATACCACACTGCTGGGGGCTGCTGCCTGTATATACCTCACTGCTGGGGGCTGCTGCCTGTATATACCACACTGCTGGGGGCTGCTGCCTGTATATACCACACTGCTGGGGGCTGCTGCCTGTATATACCACACTGCTGGGGGCTGCTGCCTGTATATACCACACTGCTGGGGGCTGCTGCCTGTATATACCTCACTGCTGGGGGCTGCTGCCTGTATATACCACACTGCTGGGGGCTGCTGCCTGTATATACCACACTGCTGGGGGCTGTATACCTGTGCTGGAGTCCACCCTCGGCTTATACACGAGTCAATAGGTTTTCCCAGGTTTTGGGGGCAAAAGTAGGGGGGTCGGCTTATACACGGGTCGGCTTATACACGAGTATATACGGTATATAGCGATTGTTTTATTATTGTCTGTGCTGATGAATAAGTGTTTCCCCCCTGTATTGTATGATGTTTTAATCCATTTGTGAATAAAGGTTTTGATAGAAGACGGAGGTCGGTTCAGCATAAATTTTCTCACATTGAATTGGGTGGAGGCCAACCGCCACACCGGCACCAGGATCCAGTGAGTATCGGCAGTTAGCCCATACTCTTTCCCCATCAATGAATGAGTATTTAATGTCAGCCATTTGGTTATTCTGTTTAATCTTGGCAAGTGCGGTCTGTCTACCTTGAGTCTGTGGTGCGCATGTGCTGCTGGCTGCTTTGGCCGGTTTCCTGCCGCGCATTCTCATGGAGGTGCAGGCGCCCGGTGACTCTGGCAACGCCATGGTTATCTCAATTGACGCCGCACGCACTTCTGGGATGCCAGGTGGGACCTCCGGTGCGATGCTGTTTTCAGCAACACTTGAGCCGCTCGGAGCAGCCATTTAGGCAGCCACAGGCTGATAGTGGTTACTGCTAATTGGCTTGGGGGCAATTTTAAGAGGATCTCTGTGGGTCATAATTCATCTACCCTCCCTGATAAAGATTTAGATAAAGATTGCCTAGCGAAACGTACGTCGGAGGTTTTGTCCTGTGTGCTCTGTCCCTTGGGTCAATCCCTGGACCATCAAGAATTGTGTAGCTATGGATATGTGTGTATTCAATCAACCTCGGGATGAAAATGTGAATGTCTTTTCCTATGACCATCTATAGGTATATTTTTTTTACCCGGCTGCCATCCTTGATGTTTTTATCACTAAATGCACCTTATCAGGGGTGATTTAGATTTTCCTTGCACCTGATGTTTTGAGAGAAGGTGGGAGCTTTTTATGTGGTAATTTCCTCCTTCCATGGTCTAATGGAGGAGTAAGATGAGAATATTTTGTTGTGATACTGTGACATTAACAGGGTATAAACCCATTTCCTACTCAGACTTTATGGGGTTTTGAGAGTACGGGCTCCCCATCTTCTCCAGGTTTTTGGTACTTCCACCTTGGTGCTTAGGTTTATTGATCCTTCCATGTGATATAATATCACAATGTCCTATTTTATATTTTTTTGTATGTTCATTGTCTTGTGATCCCCATGTTTCTGAAATTGTTCTGTAGTTTTGTTCTTGGAAATTTTAATCAATTTGATTTTCATATAACAAAAATTATGCATACTTTTTTTGCATAAAACTCCTGTCTTTTTCGCCTTTTTTTTGCATATTTGAGAAGGTGCAACAATCAGTAGTTGCTTAATTAGTTCAGGAGTACATAATCATGTCTCCTATGGACCTTATCTTAAGTTCAAATCTTGCCCATTTAAAAAGGAAGAAATAAAAATACACATACGGCGGTATCTTTGCGTCCAGAACCGTCCGATCTATCAGAATATAAAAATACTTACCGTATATACTCGTGTATAAGCTGACCCGTGTATAAGCCGACCCCCCTACTTTTGCCCCCAAAACCTGGTAAAACCTATTGACTCGTGTATAAGCCGAGGGTGGACCCCAGCACAGGTATACAGCCCCCAGCAGTGTGGCATACAGCAGCCTCCCCAGTGGTAGTATACAGCAGCCTCCCCAGTGGTAGTATACAGCAGCCTCCCCAGTGGTAGTATACAGCAGCCTCCCCAGTGGTAGTATACAGCAGCCTCCCCAGTGGTATATACAGCAGCCCCCCCCCCCATCAGTATACAGGCCCCCCCCTCTTGCTGCAGCAATCCTGTAAAGGAATACATTATTATACTTATCCCTGCCGCTGTCCCGCTGCCGCTGTCCCGCCGCCGCTATCGCGCTCCTCCGGCTTCATCCGGCTTCCTCCTCTGGCGCACAGACAATGACGTCATTGCCTGCGCCCACTGGAGGAGGAAGCTGGAAGAAGCCGGATGAAGCTGGAGGAGCGCGATAGCGGCGGCAGGGATAAGTATAATAATGTATTCCTTTTACAGGATTGCTACAGCAAGGAGGGGGGCCTTGTATACTGATGTGGGCGAGCGGCCTGTATACTGTATACAGTGTATACAGTGACTCGCGTATAAGCCGAGGGGGGGACTTTTCAGCCCAATTTTTGGGCTGAAAAACTCGGCTTATACGCGCATATATACGGTAATTTGATCGGTAAAGAATAAAAAAAAAAATCTAGAACAGTTACCGTATATACTCGTGTATAAGCCGACCCCCCCCTACGTTTGCCCCCAAAACCTGGGAAAACCTATTGACTCGTGTATAAGCCGAGGGTGGACCCCAGCACAGGTATACAGTCCCCCCAGTGGTATACAGCAGCCTCCCCAGTGGTAGTATACAGCAGCCACAGAGGTGTATACAGCAGCCACAGAGGTATATACAGTAGCCCCAGTGGTAGTATACAGCAGTCTCCCCCTGTGGTAGTATACAGCAGTCTCCCCCTGTGGTAGTATACAGCAGTCCTCCCCCTGTGGTAGTATACAGCAGCCTCCCCCTGTGGTAGTATACAGCAGCCTCCCCCTGTGGTAGTATACAGCAGCCTCCCCCTGTGGTAGTATACAGCATCCACAGAGGTATATACAGCAGCCCCTCCCCTGGGGTAGTATACAGCAGCCCCCCCTGGGGTAGTATACAGCAGTGCCCCCCCCCTGTGGGTATACACAGCCCCCCCGTGGTAGTATACAGCAGTGCCCCCCCTGTGGGTATACACAGCCCCCCCCTGGGGTAGTATACAGCAGTGCCCCCCCTGTGGGTATACACAGCCGCCCCCCTGTTGCTGCCGCACACCTGTAAAAAGAAGCTCTTTCATACTTATCCTCCTGCTGTCACCGCGCGCATCCTCCCCTCTCCTTGCAACCCGGCGTCCATCCACGTGACCGCGCACAAATAATGACGTCATTATTAGTGCGCGGTCACGTGGATGGACGCCGGGTTGCAAGGAGAGGGGAGGATGCGCGCGGTGACAGCAGGAGGATAAGTATGAAAGCGCTTCTTTTTACAGGTGTGCGGCAGCAACGGGGGGGCGGCTGTGTATACCCACAGGGGGGGCACTGCTGTATACTACCCCAGGGGGGGGCTGTGTATACCCACAGGGCGGGCACTGCTGTATACTACCACAGGGGGGCGGAGGAGCGCTGACAGCAATGTAATATGCACCGCTCCCCCTGCTGCTGATGGACAGGGGGATGCAGTGCATATTGCATTGCACTAATGAGCGGGAGGACGTGACTGCCCGCTCATTGTACAGCCTCCCCCACCTCCTCCAGCCCCCGGACACAGGCCCCACACACTCTGAGCCGTCACTGACTCGTGTATAAGCCGAGGGGGGCACTTTTCAGCCTAATTTTTGTGCTGAAAAACTCGGTTTGTACACGAGTATATACGGTACATAGTTTTGGTCACAGCAATACCACAAAAAATTCTGCTGTAGCTAGCAATCAATACGTCAAATCTACCGCAGAATGGTATCAATAAAAACAAACAAAAAATTTTAAATGTTATGATTCTTAAGGTACCGTTACACGGTACAACATTACCTGCGATGCCTGATGCAATTCCGACAGCGTGGTTACTTCGACATCGCAGGCTGACTGTCACACAGCAAGATGTTTCTGGTGACACCACGGCGATGCAGGTGGAGCCATCTCCTGCTGGGCTGGGAACAACCCAGCGAGCGTCGTGCACCAATGCTGTGGTACAGGCTGGATCGCCAGCAACATCGCTGGAGCAACATATGCATGTGCACGCACTTCAACCTGGCGATGTTGCACCAGCAACGCATTGCAGTTGCATCGTGCTGTTATACAGCACGATGCACTGCAATATTGCTTGCAACTTCACCCACTCAGCAAATTGCCAGTGAAGTTGCAAGCAATGTCGTACGTGTAACGATACCTTTAGAATATGGTACCAATCCCCCCACTACACACACACACACTTTTTTTTTTTTTTTTGTTTTCCTGTACACTGTGGTAAAATGAATGGAGTCCTTCAAATGTCAAACTTGTCCTGCAAAAATCAAGCTTCATATGTCTATGTAGAAAGAAAAATAAAGTTCTGGCACCAGGAAGAAAGGGAGTAAATAGACAAAAATGGTAAAATGGAACTAGACCCTTTTCATGAAGGGGTTAAAAAATAAAAACACACCTATTTGGTATCGCTGTATTTATAGAAGTCCGATCAAATTAATCTCTTCGATAAATGTAATAACTAGTGAAAAAAAAAACCTCCTAAATTATGGGGGGGGGGGATTTGCCTCTGCAATATTGCAATTGAAGACTATTTTATACAAATTTAGTTTAGACTACTTAAATATACCAATAACTATTAATGTTTTTGGTATCTTTGTAATGACATTAATCTTGAGAATAATATTGCCAGGAGCAATTTTACAATTTAGTGAAGTTGATAAAAAAAAAAAAAAGAAGAAAAAAAAAAAAAAAAACTGGAATTTGCACTTTTTTTTTTTTTTTTCCCCAATTTCAGTGCTATTGAAATTTTTTTTCCCACTGTCAGTGCATTATATGATAAAATGCATGTCATTAAAAAATACAATTCATCCCGCAAAATAAAAAAAATTGCATGTCTGTGGACAGTTAAATTAAAAAGTCATGGCACAGGGATGGTGGGGAGAAAAAAAAAATAAGAAAAAATGGAAATTGGCTACATTGTAAAGGGTGTTAAACTGCCATTCAGTGATGGAAGTATATTTATGTTGTCATTTTACATAACTTTGCCCACTTTTCAAAAGTTGTTGGCGTTGTCAGCGGGGGCATAGAAATGCCAAAAGTCCCAATATTTTCGCACATCTGGAAGATATGCAAAAAAAATGCGACATTTCAAACAGCTTTATGCTAGAATTCTGCAAAAAAACATTTTTCTTCAGCTCCCTACTTGTTTTCTAGGTTTCTCGTGAGGGTGTCCTACTTGGAAATTTATAATGAGGAAGTACGGGATTTACTTGGGAAGGACCAAACCCAAAGGCTGGAGGTAAGATTGGCATAAGAACAGTCCATGATAAATTATCCTAAAAAAAAACTCAGTAAAGATTATTGTGGACAGTACAGTTCTGGGTGTGGCTTATTTATTCTTTTGTATAATTTTTTATTTTTTAAAAAAAAATATTTTTATTGAAAATAACGTACAAACAACCAATCACGTTCAGACATAGATTTAAGAGCATCATTTCTGACTATGACATCCACTAGCGTGAAAATCCTACAATGAATAAGGCACGCATATAACAGTTTTCAGTTCACGTAGTGGAATTCCTAAGGGGGTTTCGTATAAAAATCACGCTGAACCGCTCATTTCAGAACAAGTAAAACATAAGAATAAGTAGTAAAATGGAGCAGAAATTAGAGTGAGAAGGTAAAGAAACAGAGCAATAGAAGAAGGGGGAAGGAAAATGAGTAATACATCCCGGGATAGGACGAGAACCTCTCGTCCCTCCCAGAGCTTTTTCTGAGACTCTGGTTTCACCGACAATAGTGCATACGCTGCACAGAAAGAATGTCTGCAAACTCCGGGGGTTCTTTAAAGGGAATTTGTCACTTCCTTTTGGTATTTTAAACTATGCCCACCAGCTTACACATGATGAAAATGGGGTTCTAGTAACTCCTCTGTGCCCAGACTGTCCCCTCATACCTGAAATATGAACTTATATTGTGCCCAGCGCTGGCCTCCTATTTAGACCGGGAGGATGTTATTTAGTTCTGATGCATGATGTGCTCGCCGCCCCTCAGGGATGCAAAACCCGCCCTGCACTTTTTAAATTTCCTGCCCCTCCTGTGATCGGCGTTTGGGTGACAACCACACTCGTGCCAGAGCAATAAAGTGGGTGTCTGTGCTCCATTGAACAGTGCTTATATCTTGCGAGACTTCGCAAATCTCGCGACATGTCAGCACTGACTGGTGCGCCTGAGCAGGTGTCCGTGCATAGTGCCGACGTCTGGCGAGATTGCATAAAAGACCTTGGTTAAGAAAGGGGCAAGGTCAGTTGTAAAGGTTTCATAAAATTTGGACAGAAAGCCATCTGGTCCTGGGCTTTTGCTTAATGGAGAAGATTGGTTTGGGACACCTCATGAACTGAGAAAGGAGCATCCAGGTCAGCAGCTGTCTCAATCAGCAGAGGGGGTAGAGGTGTTTCATTGAGATAGTCGACAATTTTTGCCAAGAGACATGGGCGTCAAAGGTCTATTGTGTGGTCACTGATGTTATAAAGTGACTCGTAATATTTCTCAAAGGCGGCTGTAATTTGTGTAGGATTTTGGACAGCCTTCTTACCATCCATCTTAATTGAGGGGATAAAAGTAGTCACAGTCCTCGGGCGATTGTGTCTCGCAAGTGGGCCCTACATTTATCAGCAAATTCATAGTGTGCTCCCTGAACTTCGTATACATTTAGTCAGGTAGAGTTTTGAGGTTCTCTTGAGTTTGTCAGCTCAAACAGGGTCGTGTGGTCTAAAGTCAGTTTATGCGACTGTTCAAAGGAATGCATATCTGATTAGGGTTCAGTCTCCAAATCCGTGGCCTTAATGGGTGATTGGGGGGTTAAGAGTCGCAGAGATGGGGGGTATGGTCTGACCAGGTCACAGAGCTGATGGAAGCAGTAGGATTCCAGTTAAGCAACTGATGACTAATCAGTAAATGGGTAATGCTGCTATATGAGGAGTGGACCGCTAAGAAATGTGTGTAATCCTTTTCGGCCGTTGATAGTGTGAATAGAACGCTTGAGAGCTGCATTTTGGTTAGGTGAAATCACTGATTTACCCGCTGACGTGTCAAACTTCATGTCCATCAGTAGGTTGAAATCGCCGTCAATGATTAGTTGGCCCTGTGTGAATGCCTCCAGCCTCCCCAAGTATTGAACTCCTGAAGCCACTTGCCCTTTGTTAGGAAGGTAAAGATTAGCAATCGTGTAAAATTGGTCAATAATAGTTTGTTTTTAAAACAAAAAGCTGCTGTGCACATCACCCTCAACACCGTGAAGTGTATTTGCAAGGTTTTTATGGATAGAGATGCTAACCTCCCTCGAGCTGGCCAAGTGATTGGACACGTGATACCAATGCGGAAAATATCGGTTATGTAAAGTACAGACCAAAAGTTTGGACACTCCTTATCATTCAAAGAGTTTTCTGTATTTTCAGGACTATGAAAATTGTAGATTCACACTTATGGCATCAAAACTATGAATTAACACATGTAGAATTATATACTTAACAAAAAAGTATGCAACAACTGAAAATATGCCTTATATTCTAGGCTGCAATCCCCCCTCCCCACCAAACCATCTCGATTGGGTTCAGGTCTGGTGACTGGAGGCCTGGTCATCTGGCGTAGCACCCCATCACCATTACACCTCCTCCTCCAAGCTTCACAGTGGGAACCAGGCATGTAGAGTCCATCCGTTCACCTTTTCTGCTTCGCACAAAAACCAAAGATCTCAAATTTAGATTCATCAGACCAAAGCACAGATTTTCACTGGTCTAATGTCCATTCCTTGTGTTCTTTAGCCCAAACAAGTCTCTTCTGCGTGTTGCCTGTCCTTAGCAGTGGTTTCCTAGCAGCTATTTTACCATGAAAAACCCCCCTTCTTTATTTCCACCTACGCGTTTCAGTACCACTCCAGGCACAGTCATCAGGGATACCCTGATGACTGTGCCCGGAGTGGCACTGAAACGCGTAGGTGGAAATGAAGGGGGGTCTTTTACCTAAAGACTTGTGACTGATTATTTAAAGCAGCGCGGACTGTCTTTACACCATCCCTGGATCTGATCATCTTTACACGTGCTATGTGGCGGTGGAGGTCCTGCAGCAGCTTATAAACTACATGCAATAAAAACTAGTTGTGGGTGCACACAACTAGACCAGGTGAGTGCACCTCTTTTTGATCTGAGTGTGGAATCAGTGTCATATTGATAGGGCACTATTGCGCCTCGCTTGTCTCCTTTATCTTTTTGTATATTTTACCATGAAGGCCTGCTGCACAAAGTCTTCTCTTAACAGTTGTAGAGATGTGTCTGCTGCTAGAACTCTGTGTGGCATTGACCTGGTCTCTAATCTGAGCTGCTGTTAACCTGCGATTTCTGAGGCTGGGGACTCGGATGAACTTATCCTCCACAGCAGAGGCGACTCTTGGTCTTCCTTTCCTCGGGCAGTCCTCATGTGAGCCAGTTTCTTTGTAGCACTTGATGGTTTTTGTAACTGCACTTTGGGACACTTTCAAAGTTTTCCCAATTTTTCGGACTGACTGACCTTAATTTCTTCATTTCTAAAGATGGCCACTCGTTTCTCTTTACTTAGTTGCTTTTTTCTTGCCATAATACAAATTCTAAAAGTCTATTCAGTTGGACTATCTGCTGTGTATACACCAGACGTCTGCACAACACAACTGATGGTCCCAACCCAATTTATAAGGCAAGAAATCCCACTTCTTAAACCTGACAGGGCACACCTGTGAAGTGAAAACCATTGCTGGGGACTACCTCTTGAAGCTCAACAAGAGAATGCCAAGAGTGTGCAAAGCAGTAATCAAAGCAAAAGGTAGCTACTTTGAAAAACCTAGAATATAAGACATATTTTCAGTTGTTTCACACTTTTTTGTTAAGTATATAATTCCACATGTGTTAATTGATAGTTTTGATGCCTTCAGTGTGAATCTACAATTTTCATAGTCATGAAAATACAGAAAACTCTTTGAATGAGAAGGTGTGTTTAAACTTTTGGTCTGTACTGTATGTCAGGGAAATGACTTTTTGAAATGCGTTTCTTGCAATAGGAGAACTTGAACTCCTAATTTATGTATACATACAGAATCTGGTTGCGCTTTTGCAGGACATTAAAGCCCCTCACATTTAGGGATACAAACTTTAAGGAGGTCACGGCGTAGGTCGCAGGGTAGAATTGGGTATCCCGGGAATGAGGTACACACTAGATCAAAGGAAAAGAGGGGTGGGAAAACCGGACTTTATGGGAAAAGGGGGGAAATTATCACAAGTAGGTGAGAAAAAGAGTAAATTAGGTATGGGCCCTGAGAGGGGGACACCAAGAAAGGGAGTTAAAAAGCTATCAAGGATCAAGGAAGTAGGCTAATACCTCGCTCCTAAGTCGAGGGTATTAAACTGGATAAGACCCCAGGTCCAGACCTGGGTCTATACAGTATCACTTGAATTACAAGTGTCCCTAGGTAGGGTGTGAATCTCAACGGAGCATCCGGGCAGACATCCCACCCGGAAAACAGTAACAAAGAAACATTAAAACATAAAAACAATACAGCAAAAAATCAAATCAATATTAATATCAACCTCCTATGTCCTGTAGAGAGACATAGCTAACTATCACAAAATGAAGAGGAGCTTGACTGTCAGGGTTGACAGGGTTGTCTATATTAAACAGATGAGGGTTGTCTATATGTTGAATCCTCTGAGAGGCAAAAATAGTGAGGGTAAAGTACAGCACAGGGATGGGAGGGGGGCCACCATAAGAGAGGATAATGAAAGGAAAGGGGTAAGGGAGGGGGAGATGGAATAGGAATGAGACTGGGAGGAGAAAAAAAGGGGGGGAGGAGAAGGTGAAGGAATAAAGGGCGGGCTCAAGTGGAATGGTCCAGTGGTGTTCTCCTCTGATATATCACTATCCTTTAGAGAACCTTCTCTGCTACAAGGGGAAGAGACTTTCCGCCTCACAGGTTGACTGCACAATTCAACAGTCAGAACAAACCCAGCTCGCATGTATGAAAGTGTTGGGCTTAAGCCGGAATGCAATCCAAAACAAGTCCAGGCTAAAGCGGAGAGGCCATGAGGCATCAGGCAACGAATTTACAGCACAGTCCTAAAGGAAAGAAAAAAAGGAAAAGTCAATGCTCCACAGGACGGGGCCTGGTGAAACAGTGTCTATGGGCCCTCTGAGGTAGGGCTGCCTGACTCCTTTCGTCTTTGCGGGGGTAGACTATTATGGGCCATTCAGGGATAGAGAGCTCAGGGAGATCTAGCCCCTCCAGAAAAGCTCTCAGGTCCTGCGGGCCTCGAAGAACAAAAATCCACCGTTGGTTCTGCACATATAATTGGAAAGGAAATTGGTGATTAGGTCTCAGCGGTCTCCGCTTGGTTAATGTGGCCCTAGAGAGGTCTGCCATGAAATGAATCTCAGCACCGTCAACATCCAGGGACCCTTAATTTGTGCCTGTTTCATGGTGTCCTCCTTAAGGTGGACGTAGTGTAGACGGCAGATCACATCCCAGGGATTTTTGGGTCTGATGATCTATGTCTCAAGGCTCGATGGACTCACTCAAATATGATGGCTGTATCTGGCGGCCTGTCTAGTAGTTTTGAAAAGGCTCTGCAGAGTAGGGACAAAATCCACCGCTCTGGTAGTTTCTGGGAGACCACGAATGTGAATATTATTGCGGCGGTCCCTGTTTTCAGAGTCCTCCATCAGGTTGAATAAGGAAGAATTTTTTTCTGTATGGAGGTCTAGGATCCTCTGTTGCTCTGTCTGGACCTTAGCTGACCCAGATGCAGGAGTTTCAAGGACAGTCACTCTCTCCATAACCTGTGAAAGTGATGCACTGAGATCCTGGATTTCAGCTCTACATAGGCTCTCGAGACGACAGCTATAGCCCTCCATGTCTGTTTTTAGTTGGAATATCAGACAACCGGGAATGCAGAGCCTTAATCTTATCAAGAACAGTCTGAGACCGGAGGTGGCATTACAGTAGTACAGGCGGGGGAAGACCCAATAGCACTTGCAGCGGAGGCCCTGTCACCTCCATGTTATTGCTATCCACAATGGTGTCAGAGTAGAAGTAGCTGGATCTGAGGAGTCAGAGAGGAACTTCTGTAGGTCGCAGTCTCTGCTTCTGGATCTAGAGGAACCTGTAGGAGCTGGTGATGGTAAGGATCCTCTTTTAGGTCCCATGCTACTAACGTCTTCTAATGAGTGCTTTGTGTACCAGACAAGGATTTTAGGAATGAGTACAGTATGAGAATACTGCACCAGCTGAAGGCGGTGGTATTCTACTCCCCAAAGTCTCTATCCAATATGGAGTCACTGCCTAGTGTGAATCCTGCCCTTGTTAAACAGTCCTATCTCACCTTAGCCCACGAGTCTGCTTGGGGACTGAGAGCGCAGGAGTCTCACAAGAGCTTATGGTACTTCACTTAAGAATGGCGCCAAGTGCCTCACCATAGTGACACGCCCAGTGTTTACTGCAGAGCAGCTGGGGAGGAGCAGCCCCAATGTACCTCTCTCCTCTGAGTACTGGAGTCTGTGTTCCCTGTTGCTCAGTGATGTGCTCTTATAGCATGTGATGGATCCCGAAGCCCCGGATCAAGCTGTCCCGGCCACCTTGGTCCCGCCTCTTATCGCTCCAGGGTCGGGTCAGAGGTTCTCTCTGGGTGCAGGAACAAGGGAGGTAATGAATGATGTCATATAGCACACAAATGCGGATTCCCGAGCTGGGGGCCGCCAGAGCTTCAGCGGCTGCGTCTTGTCACCGCCATTGCCAGGCCACGCTCCCCCATTGTTTTTCCAGGTATTTTTTACACAGATACAAAACCATTGTTTTTGCCAAAAATATTGCAAGAACACACACTCAATAAATTAAACTATGGTGCCAACATCCGCATTTAAAGTAATTCAAGGTAAAATGTGTATGATATACCATGCTGGAAGGTTTTCTGCAAAATTTTATATCAAATAAAAATGAAGGAAAAACAAGAAATTCTTTTTAATGGATGCTATCTACTTTCCTATGATATTTTAGGTTCACCAAGCCTCATTCTGTATGGTAGCAGCTTCCCAGAAATGTATTAATGAATTTACCACTTGGGTATGTCTTTACACGGTGTCTGTAATATCTCACACACAATTGTTAACTCACCAATTAATACGTTTCTAAAAAGAATAACAGATGAACGGCTCTATGCAGTGTTCTAAAAAGTGATACTTAGGTTACGTTTACATGCTGCATCTCTTGAGGATCCGGCTGCGCTTAATTTTCTGTGGCAAAACTGGATCTGCTTTTTTGACGCGGTTAAAAAAACGCATTGTGTTTCTTTGTGTTTTTTTTTTTTTGTTTGTTTGAAATACATTTCTTCACTGTCTATAGCACAGGTCAACAAAAAAAAATTTTTTTTTCTGGTGCCCAAAATATTTGAATGAATTTGGGGTATTTTTGGGGTGCTGATTCTGAATATGCTATCAGTTTTGCCAGATTGGCTCAAGTTTTTGAGATTTTTGGTATCTTATTTATAGCACTTGTTCGTAAATGCGACGCATCATCTCATTAATTTCTTTGGATTAGTACTTGAACTGAGCAGTTCTCAATATAGTTTTGTGTTAATTAGTGTTCTAAAAGTTTGTTCATAGCTTGGTTTTTGGCACTAACTTTATGTTGTTGTCTGTTGTCCAGTGAAAAGCATGAACTCATCAAGAAGAAGTTGTCTTAACGATCCAGACTCATTCTGTTACATTTGTGGTGAATATACACTGACAAAACATAGAAGAAACATAACAGACTTCGTTAAAAAAGTAGCAAAAAACGTCTTTTTTGTTACACATTTTACGAAAAATCTCAAAAACTTGAGCCAATCTGGCAAAACTGATGACATATTCAGAATCAGCACCCCAAAGTTACCCTAAATTCAATGAAATATCTTTGGCACCAAAAATGCTGTTGACCAGTGTAGTGCACAAAAAAAAAGTAGAAAAAGGGTCCTTGATGTCATTTTCTCTCTTTAACATTCTTCATTCCAGGGGATGGAGATACAGGGGAGCCCTATATTATTATTATTATTATTATTATTATTATTATTATTATTATTATTATATATATATTTTTTTTTTTTTCTCTTTGTCTTGTTTTTAAAAAAACAAACTAATCTTCAACTGCCAGCTAAGGGTAACTAAAGCGGCTACTGGCTGCTAACCCCCGCTGCTTGGTGTTGCTTTCGCTGCCAATGGAAAAATATCGGAGCCCTATTTGTTTAAAAAGATAAATAAATAAAAATGTGGATTCACTGTATTTTTTGCCAGCAAAGGTAACTTAGGCAGCTGAGGGCTGGAATTCTCACCGTGGTAAGGCCCAACCGTTCTTGGTCCCCTATTCTGAAAATTACAGCCAGCAGCTGCCCCAGAATTGGTTCCTCTATGGGAGACTGGGAAATGATGGGGTTGGATACATTTTTTTTTATTTTTTATTTATTTTTATTTTTTTTTGCTGCTGACACCAAGGCCCCCTATTGCTAATGTCAGCCCATCGGTATGACCGCCAGCCATTAGCAATAGTGAAAGGGTTAAGAAAAAGACACCTTTTATATGTAATCTAAGTTTATGGAGGTAAAACAAATTTAATACAACTTCACACATACTAAATATAGCAATGTATAGAGAATTTTTGTTATCTTCAAAACATTGGTCGTATTCCAGTCTCTTGCAGGGTCTCAATTTCTCAAAGTATCCATTGGGGGATCAGCTGAAATTTTTGTACTGATGGGTAAATCAGACCAATAAAACAGAAAGCAATGTCCTTCATGTCCCCAAGCTGGGGGAAGACAGTCCTTATTTGAACTCATGCAACACTGAACTAAACAAACTAGGTCTTGCTATCTACCTTAAAGGTACCGTCACACCTGGCGACAGGGCTGGGGATGTCTGCGGCGACTGGCGGGTGCGCGCACGTTTTTGGCGCCCCGCCGGCGAGCGGTCAGGCGGCATCCCCGCCGGGGTGTCTGAAAACCCCAGCGGCGATGCAGGACAATGGGAGCCTATGGCTCCCATTGCCTGACAGGTCACCGGCGGCCGGTTACCGTACATTGGGCGATGTGTGCACATCGCCCCTGATCAGTCAACTGGTTTCAAAGCACTGCTCTGAAACCAGGCGACCTCCCGGAGGCGCCGACATCGCCCCCGATGTCTCCCCGTGTGACGGGCCCTTTATGCAGAGAAGTTTTCCTGCAACCATAAGAAAACAGTTAAATAGGTGAGGAGATTACAGCCACATCCCTCCTCTAGGAAATATGCACATTTGCACTTCAGTAAGGAAGTGGAAGAACTCCCTTACTGAAGTGAAAATTTGCATATTTCTGAGAGGAGGGATGTGGCTTTAATCTCCTCACCCACTTAACTGTCTTATGTTTGCAGGAAAACGTCTCTCCATAAGGTAGTAGGCAAGTTCCCAGACCTTGTCTTAGCCCACTCACACAGCCAGATCAGAATACCCCACACACTACACTGATGAGGGGCAGTTACCCCAAAATGCAGCGTCTGTAGTGTGGGGGTTTCTGATCTGGCACAAATCCCTTAGTCATATTAAATAGCTTGTTGGAAAGCGATTATGACTTTGAGGTGGCGCTGGAGTTCTTCCACTTCCTTACTGAAGTGCAAAATCTAAAACTATTGAGGAGTCCACAGCTGTCGACTCTCATTACATCTTAAATGTAAACCTCTCAATCAGGTCATCTAATATTTGTGCAACTTAAATATGGTTGAGATCACAAACTTCTTTTCAACCAAACAAGGGGAAGTTGACGTACGGAGAATGAACAAAGGAAGGGGGAAACTGTGAAGTAGGATAAGGAAAAAAGTAGGGAAGGAGAGAGAAAAGCAGGAGGAAAGAGAAAAAAGGGGGAGTGGGGACAACTGGGTGTAGACTTCCTCCCTTCCCTCCAATTCCCCCCAGGCGCTTCTCCGCCTCTAGAAAACCAACTCAATTATTCTTAATCCCATGGGAGCACAATCATGTTAGGAGGCCACTATAACGTCTCTGAATGCAGACCTAAAACCTGGAGAATCCAAGAATAGTATCCACTGACTCCATAATCTCAGGAACTTATCCTTCGAATCTCTGAGTTCAGCCGTACGATCTTCCGTTTTATGGATACTATACATTTTTATTAACCAGTCTGTCAGTCTTTGCCATTGTCGGGTTTTCCAGAATCAGGGTATGACCATGCGGGCTGCCATTAAGCAGAATCTGAGTATATCATTTTTTTGTGAACTAATCGAATCAGGGATTATCGTCAGGAAGGCAACTTCTGGAGTTGCATTCACCCGGTTTCCTGTGATCTTAAAGTATATATTGAATACTGATGTCCAAAAGGGTTGGATCTCCACACAGCTCCACCATAAATGCACTAAAATGCCCCTGGCATTATCACACCTCCAGCATCTGTCAGATACAGCTGGGAATACTGCATGTAATGTCCCTGGGCATTGGTACCACCTAGACAATATTTTGAATTTTTTTTTTTTTTTTTCCTGGGCAATTCATGCCATGGACATTTTGTGTGTCATTATGCATGCCTTGTTTTAGTCTTCCTCAGATAATGTCAAAGTAAGATCTTCCCATTTCCTCATATAAGTAGTCTTGTCGTCCTCTGCCCTCCGATCCATCACCGCGTAGACAACGGACACACTGTGTCCAGTGGGTTCAGTTGTCATGAACACTTTTTCAAAGTGTGACGGAAGACCTGGTCATCCCTGTTTAACCCCCAAACTCCCCAGAAAGGACTTCAACTGGGATATCACTAACCATTAGGAGCTACTCCACTTTCCACTGTGCAGTCCTCTTGCCCTGGGGTCATTTGCATCTAGGATCTGATGGATGCGAGGATAGTCAGATCTCTTCCATCCCAGGAAACTCTCAGCCCCCTTGGTAGGTGGAAAATCTGGATTTGAGAAGAGCTGGGTGAGCTGGTTCCATCCCGAAAAAAGGCTGCCTGTCCTGTTTTCTACATCCCTCACTTTCAGAGCAACCTCTCCCAAGTCCAGGTCTCTTACTAGTTGTTTTTTGGAGTCCGTCTTCAGCCACATGAGGAGTTTTAAGCGGATCTCTGACCTCTCCTGTTCAATCATTGCACACTGTTTAGCTTGGTGGAATTGCCAGTCTAGGAGTCTGGTGTGCATGGTCGCCTTGCAATATCTCCTAAAGTCGGGGAGTCCCACCCTACCATCACTTTTGTGTCTACAGAGGATTTGATAGCTGACCCTTGGTTCACTGTTTCCCCACACAAACCGCAGGATGGCAGTCCATAGACTCAAGAAGAATGAGCTAGGAATATGAATCGGGACCGCCTGAAAAAGCAAGAGGAAGCGAGGGAGCATATCCATTTTAAGTGCGTTAATCCTCCCAAACCAGGAGAGGCCTCTTATTGTAGGACTTATGGTCCTTAAGTGTCTTTTCTAGGAGGGGTAGGAAGTTAAGGGCATAGAGTCTGTTTAGGTCAATGAGAACCGCGACACCCATGGTATTTCAGGCTCTCCTGTTTCCACCCAAAAGGAAGTCGTCAGTTTAAATTTAAGTACCTCCGGCTCAGGCAAAGACATTTAGAGCCTCCAATTTGGTAAAATTAACTTTTTAAGGTTGCTCAGTTTACCAAACTTACATAGTAACATAGTTTTTAAGGTTGAAGGAAGACTTTAAGTCCATCTAGTTCAACCCATAGCCTAACATGTTGATCCAGAGGAAGGCAAAAAAACCCATGTGGCAACACTAGCTCCACATTGGGGGAAAAAATTCCTTCCTGACTCCAGATATGGCAATCAGACTAATTCCCTGGATCAACGCCCTATCAAAGAATTTCGTATATATAACTGGTAATATTATAGTTTTCAAGAAAGGCATCCAGGCCCTTCTTAAATGTTAGTAGTGAGTCACTCATTACAACATCATGTGGAATAGATTCCATAGTTTCACTGCTCTTACAGTAAAGAATCCACATCTGTGATTCTGATTAAACCTTCTTTCCTCCAGACGTAGAGGATGCCCCCTTGTCCCAGTCTCAGGCCTAAGAGTAAAGAGATCATTAGAAAGTTCTCTGTAGTGTCCCCTCATATATTTATACATTATTATAAATCACCCCTAAACCTTCGTTTTTCCAAGCTAAATAACCCCAAGTTTAATAACCTGTCTTGGTATTGCAGACCCCTCAGTCCTCTAATAACCTTGGTCGCTCTTCTCTGGACCCGCTCTAGTTCACCTATGTCTTTCTTATACACCGGAGACCAGAATTGTACACAGTATTCTAAGTGTGGTCGCACTAGTGACTTGTATAGAGGTAAAATTATGTTCTCCTCATGAGCATCTATGCCTCTTTTAATGGATCCCATTATTTTATTTGCCTTTGCAGCAGCTGCCTGTCACTGGCCATTACATGTGAGTTTGTCATCTACCCATACACCCAGGTCTTTTTCAGTGATCGTTTTGCCCAGTGTTTTACAATTAAGCACATAATTATACCTTTTGTTTCCTCTGCCCAAGTTCATGACCTTACATTTATCCCCATTAAAGCTCATTTGCCATTTATCAGCCCAAGCTTCTAGTTTACATAAATCCTCCTGTAATCTAAAATTGTCCTCCTCTGTAATGATTACCCTGCAGAGTTTAGTGTCAAATGCAAATATTGAGATTATACTCTGTATGCCCCCTACAAGGTCATTAATAAATATATTAAAAAGAAGCGGGCCCAACACTGACCCCTGTGGTACCCCACTGTTAACTGTGACCCATTCTGAGTGTGTTCCATTAATGACCACTCTTTGTTTCCTATTGCTAAGCCAGTCTTTAACCCACTTACACATATTTTCCCCTATCCCCACTGCTCTCATTTTATGTATCAACCTTTTGTGTGGCACCGTATCAAAATCTTTTGAAAAGTCCATATACACCACATCCACTGCATTTCTTTGGTCCAGCCCAGAACTTCTTCATAGAAGCTTATCAGATTAGTTTGACAGGAACGGTCCCTCGTAAAACCATGTTGATATTGGGTCGTGAGGTTATTTTTCTTCAGATACTCCAGTATAGCATCTCCTAGACAACCCTCTAGGATTTTAACCACAGTAGAGGTTAAGCTTACTGGCCTATAATTTCCAAGTTCAGTTTTTGTTCCCTTTTTGAATATTGGCACCACATTTGCTATACGCCAGTCCCGTGGTACAGACCCTGTTATTATGAAATCTTTAAATATTAAAAATAATGGTCTATCTATGACAGTACTTAATTCCTGCAGCACTCTGGGGTGTATCCCATCCGGGTCCGGGGATTTGTCAATTTAGTGATTTTTAGACGATGCCGTACTTCCTGCTGGATTAAGTAAGTGACATTTAATTGAGCGTTTTTGTTATCAATGATCATATTGTCTGTCATGGAATTTTCTTGTGTAAGTACTGTTGAAAAAAGTCATGCCCCATCACTACCTATTTGCTTTAATTCCCTAAATGCTTTCTTTTTATCACTTATTTCGCCCCTTACAGCCTTATTTAGCCAGTGGTTTCCTCCTATTTCTAGCATGCTTATTCCCATAGGGTATATATTGTGCACAGGCCCTATTCAGGATGCTAATAAACGTCTCCCGTTTGCTTTGTGTACTTTTATGTCTCAGTACATCGTCCCAGTTTATTGCACTAAGATCGTCTCTCAACCGTTGGAAATTTGCCTTCCTGAAGTTTAGTGTCCTTGTAGCCCCTCTACTACACATCTTATTAAAGGATACTTGAAAACGTATTATTTTATGATCACTATTACCCAAGTGACCTCCAACCCGTATATTTGATATGCGGTCTGGCCTGTTGGTTAATATTAGGTCCAGCAGTGCCCCCCCTTCTTGTTGGGTCCTGAACCAGTTGTGAAAGGTAATTGTCTCTCATAGTTGTCAAAAACCTATTACCGTATATACTCGTGTATAAGCCGACCCGTGTATAAGCCGACCCCCCTACTTTTGCCCCCAAAATCTGGGAAAACCTATTGACTCGTGTATAAGCCGAGGGTGGACCCCAGCACAGGTATACAGCCCCCAGCAGTGTGGTATACAGGCCCCCGCAGTGGTATACAGGCCTCCCCAGTGGAAGTATACAGCCCCAGAAGTGTGGTATACAGCAGCCTCCCCAGTGGTAATACAGCCAGCAGTGTACAGCAGCCCCAGGGTATATACAGCAACCCCAGTGGTAGTATACAGCAGCCCCAGAGATATATACAGCAGCCCCAGTGGTAGTATACAGCAGCCCCAGAGATATATACAGCAGCCTCCCCAGTGGTTATACAGCAGCAGCCCCAGTGGTAGTATACAGCAGCCCCAGAGATATATACAGCAGACCCAGTGGTAGTATACAGCAGCCCCAGAGATATATACAGCAGCCTCCCCAGTGGTATATACAGCAGCAGCCCCAGTGGTAGTATACAGCAGCCCCAGAGATATATACAGCAGACCCAGTGGTAGTATACAGCAGCCCCAGAGGTATATACAGCAGACCCAGTGGTAGTATACAGCAGCCCCAGAGGTATATACAGCAGCCCCAGTGGTAGTATACAGCAGCCTCAGTGGTATATACAGCAGCAGCCCCAGTAGTAGTATACAGAAGCCCCAGTAGTAGTATACAGCAGCCCCAGAGGTATATACAGCAGCCCCAGTGGTAGTATACAGAAGCCCCAGAGGTAGTATACAGAAGCCCCAGTAGTAGTATACAGCAGCAGCCCCAGTAGTAGTATACAGAAGCCCCAGTAGTAGTATACAGCAGCCCCAGTAGTAGTATACAGCAGCAGCCCCAGGGGGTATATACAGCAGCAGCCCCAGGGGGTATATACAGCAGCAGCCCCAGGGGGTATATACAGCAGCAGCCCCAGGGGGTATATTCAGCAGCAGCCCAAGGGGGTATATTCAGCAGCAGCCCCAGGGGGTATATTCAGTAGCAGCCCCAGGGGGTATATACAGCAGCAGCCCCAGGGGTATACAGACCCCCACCCCCCATTAGTATACAGGGGCCCCAGCTGTATACAGCAGCCCCAGCTGTATACAGCCCCCCGTGGTATCCAGGGCCCCCTTGCTGCACCTGTAAAGGAAGATGTCAGTATACTTATCGCTGCTGCCGCCGCCGCCGCCGCCGCTCCGCTTCTCGGTCACCGCGCTGCTCCGGCTCTTCATGTTTCCTGTTCCTTCTCCGACGCTCGAACAATGACGTCATTTCCTGAGCGCCGGAGAAGGAACAGGAAGCATGAAGACCCGGAGCATCGCGGTGACCGAGAAGCGGAGCGGCGGCGGCAGCGATAAGTATACTGATATCTTCCTTTACAGGTGCAGCAAGGGGGGGCCCTGGATACCACGGGGGGGCTGTATATACGGGGGGGGGGGAATTCCACGGGGGGCTGTATATACGGGGGGGCGGGATACCACGGGGGGGCTGTATATACGGGGGGGGGGGGGGGCGGGATACCACGGGGGGGGCTGTATATACGGGGGGGGGATTCCACGGGGGGGGGCGCTGTATCATACTAGTTTTCACTCTGAAAAAAAAATGATTTACCGTATATACCCGTGCATAAGCCGAGGGGGGACTTTTCAGCACATTTTATGTGCTGAAAAACTCGGCTTATACACGAGTATATACGGTACCTTTGCTAGAACTGCAGGTTTCTGTTCCCCAATGTATTTCAGGGTAGTTGAAGTCCCCCATAATAACTTCTCCCTGAGTCGCTGCTTCATCTATTTGCTTTATGAGGATATTCTCCTCTTCCATTATTGTTGGGTTCTCATAACAAACCCCTATCAGTAATTTATTATTTTTTCCCCCTCCCCTTATCTCCATCCACGGAGACTCTACATTTCCATTAGATTCACCTATATTATCACGCAGGATGGGTTTTAAGGATGATTTTACGTATAAACATACATCTCCCCCTCGCTTATTTGTACGGTCATTTCTGAACAGCCCTGTAAATTAACAGCCCAGTCATGGCTCTCGTCCAGCCATGTCTCCGATATCCCCACCATGTCATAAATATTTTCCAACAAAATCAATTTTAATTCCTCCATTTTGTTGGTGAGGCTTCTGGCATTAGTGTACATGCACTTTATGCATCTCTCTTTACCTCTATTCCTTCCTACTATATTGACTGTTCTAACTCCACCCCCCCATGCCACCCCCAATTTTATTACTTGTGCTCAGGTTACTATTTACACTATCCTCCCCTCCTGTACAATGAATACCCTCCCCCCCTGTCCCTAGTTTAAACACTCCTCCAACCTTCTAGCCATTTTCTCCCCCAGCACAGCTGCACCCTCCCCATTGAGGTGCAGCCCGTCCCTAGCATAGAACCTGTGGCCAACAGAGAAGTCGGCCCAGTTCTCCAGGAACCCAAACCCCTCTTTCTTACACCAATTCCTGAGCCACTTATTTATCTCCCTAATCTCCCGTTGCCTCTCTGGTGTGGCACTTGGTACAGGCAGTATTTCAGAGAATACTACCTTGGAGTAACTTATCGAATTCTTTGATGGGAAAGATATTCTGGGTTGAGTAACTGTTAAAAGCAAGTAGTCTGCAAATAGTGCTGCTTTACTTTGACCCCGGGTTCGTTTCAACGTAGCTGATACTCGGGTTATTTCGTATGGCAACAGCCAGATGCTCCATGGTAAGAACGTTCAACAGAGGCGACAGAGGGCACCCCTGAGACGTTCCATTCTGAATAGGAAAGAGACTGAGAGAACACTGTTTGCTCGTACCTTAGCCAAGGGATTACTATAGAGGGCAAAAACACACTCAATAAATCGGGGCCCCCAACCCAATCTGGTAGAGAGGCGCCTTCATAAAACCCCAGTCAACCTGATCGAAGGTCTCTCCCCCCCCCCCCCCCCCCATCTACTGATAGGAAGCAAGTAGGAATTCCCTGGGCTTTCACTTTCTTCATGAGAATCAGCACCTTATTAGTGTTATCCCCATCCTCCCTGCCTGTAATGAATCCCATTTGATCAGTATGGATTATTCCCGGGAGGAGGAGCGCTAATCTATTCGCAAGGGCCTTCGAGAACAATTTGATGTCAATATTGATCAATGATATGGGCCTATAGTTAGCCACCTCAATGGGGTCTCTACCAGGCTTAGGGATAACCGTAATGTGTGCTTTTAAGGATTGAGTGACCTAAGGGAGATTGCGGAGAAGACCCTTGTCAAGAAGGCAGAGAGCTGTTCAACAAAAAGTTTGTAGAATTTTGGTGTAAACCCGCCTGGGCATTTGCCTGCTGCGGAGTCTTTGATTATAGCCCCTACTTTCTCTTCAGAGAAGCCCTTCTCCATCGCCTCCACCTCTCCTCAAGGGATCACGGGCAATGCAGTTTCATTGATATAGGTTTGAATATGATGCCGCAGTGATTCCTTTGGAAGATCTTTGTAGTGACCCTCAATACTATATAACTTCTGATACTATTCCCCAAAAGCCTCAGCAATTTTAATGGGGTTATTGTTATTGTGCCGTCGAAATGTTTAATTTCAGGAACATGCCCAGGAGCTCCTCTGGGTTGCAAGACCCTGGCCAAAGGTTCTCCCATATTTGTCGCCATATTCATACATAAACCGGAGGTACCTCGCTTTTTGTCTAAGGTATTTCTGGTCTAACACTGACCTCAATTCCTCCCTGGTTTTAATGAGATCCGCTAGAGTCTCCTGGGACAAGGATTGATTTTTTTTTTTTTTTATGTGGGACCTTTCCCAGGTACTTATTTTAGAGGGTAAGGAATTAATCCGCTCGCTCCTCTCCCTTCTCAGTGGCGCAGTGTGTTTTAATTAGGGTGCCACGTAGGACACACGTGTCCTATGGGTCGGGAGGGGAGTTTGGATCAGATGAGTGGAACTCCACAAAACCCCTGATTGTGTTGTGCAAGTCATCTAGGCACGTGCGGTCTGCCAGCAGGTTGTCATTTAGTCTCTAAGTTCACTGTCTGGGCATTCCGGCAGGAAGGGTGAGCTGCATATATACCGGAGCATGGTCTGACACATTGGTGAGGCCAATGGAGGCTCTAGTCCTCCAGGGTAATACATGTTGGCTTGACAGGAACCTATCTATTCTACTGTAGGAGGAATGAGCTGGGAAATAGCATGAATAATCACGATCTGAGGGATGGAGTACTCGCCATTTATCGATCAGGCATAATTTGAGTCGCTCAGTTAAGGGCCTCAAGTTTCCGAGAGGGGAGGGAAGAGGTATTGAGGGCTGGGTTTAGGGGGAATTTGAAGTCTCCACCCACTACTAAGACTCCCTCATGAAGTCGGCCAGAGAGGTCAGGATCACCAAGTGTCTCGAGGTAGGATCCTGGTTCGGTAGGTACAAATTTACAATGGTGAACACTGTGGAGCTGATCCTCACCTTCAGAAATACAAATCTACCCTCAGGGTCTATCACGGTGCCCAGGACTGAGTGCCTAAAGGTACCGTTACACGTTGCAATGTTGCATGCAACTTTGCTGAAATTTTGCTGTGTGAGCGAAGTTGCAGCAACATTGCTGGAGCATCGTGTTGTGTGACAGCGCGATAAATCGCTGGTTGCAAGTTGCCAGGTTTTTGAACATCTTCAAAAACCTGGCAACTTGCAACCAGCGATTTGGCGGCTAATTGCTGTGTAACACTGCAACAGCGATGTTGCCAGCAATGCCGCCTATTTGCAGCATGGAAAGATATAGCTCGCTGGGTTGAGCCCATGTTTTACCGCGTCAGAGTGACAGGGCGGATACGCCCTTACATACGTAGCGCTCACTAATATACGAATTAGGCACACTGAATACAGTTTTATGGTAAAACAATATAACAATTTATTAAGATTACATCAGGATAATGCTCAAGTATGGAATGGCAGATACAATATTACCCTGTTCCTATAATTCAGTTCATGTAAATCATACAATTACGGTTAATCATAGTATATGGAGAAATAAGTATTAATACATAGCAAGTATTATAACATCACTTCTCCACCGGAGGGACCACAGTGTCAGCTAGAAGGAAATACTCTGGTCTTGTCATCACAGAAACCGTGCGTCCACTATACGTTCTGGAATGTCCCTAATTCGCTGACTTGGGCCCTCATTTTTATACACAGCTCCCACATCCTCCCCTAACACATCTTGTGCAATATGTTTAAGCCAGATCATCAGTATCTTGCAACTGCGCAGTAGGTTGTTGTTTGACATGGGCCCCATGCTTACTGATAACACCACCTAGGTCTGTTCAAACAGACTCAAGGTCTGTTTTGACATTATGTCTCCTGACCACAGCACAAAGCTTCAAGGTTACATTTTGTTTGAACTGACTTAAGGTCTTGTTTGCCACTGGCATATCCTTTGACAATAGCCCAGTGCTTCAAACATCTGTTACTGATTACAAAAAACCTTAGGAATGTTATAGTAATAACATTCCAAAGTTCTCCAATATGTTGCCTATCACAAAGTTAAATCTTCATGATCATAGCATAACGCTCTAAGATGGTAGCACATGGGCATCACGACCTCCATAATCACCTATGCTGAAAACTGGATACCTATCGTAACCCAGTCACACACTTACTTGTCTCATTTGTATCACAGCCCAGCGAGCGATCACTGCGGCAACATCGCCGCAGCGTCGCAGGCAACATTTGCCTGTGTGACAGGTAATTCAGCGATGTCTGAAGCGAGCGCGCACCCGCGGCATCGCTTCAGACATCGCTGAAAAGTTGCAACATGTAACGGTACCTTAAGAGACTGATTTCACTGCAGCCAGTAAGTTGTAAGTGAAGTTGCATGCAATGTTGCGACGTGTAAAGGTACCCTTACAGTAAAGAATCCGTATCTGTGATTATGATTAAACCTTCTTTCATCCAGACGTAGAGGATGCCTCCTTGTCCCCCGTCTTAGGCCTAAGAGTAAAAAGATAATTAAAAAGGTCTCTGTACTGTCCCCTCATATATTTATACATTATTATAAGATCACTCCTAAGCCTTTGTTTTTCCAAACTAAATAACCCCAAGTTTAATAACCTGTCTTGGTATTGCAGATCCCTCAGTCCTCTAATAACCTTGGTCGCTTTTCTCTGCACCCGCTTTAGTTCAGCTATGTCTTTCCTAAACACCGGAGACCAGAACTGTACACAGTATTCTAAGTGTGGTTGCACTAGTGACTTGTATAGAGGTAAAATTATGTTCTCCTCATGAGCATCTAAGCCGCTTGTAATGCATCCCATTATTTTGTTTGCCTTTGCAGCAGCTGCCTGACACTGGCCACTAAATGTGAGTTTATCATCTACCCATACACCCAAGTCTTTTTCAGTGGTAGTTTTGCCCAATGTTTTACAATTAAGCACATAATTATATATTTTATTTTCTCTGCCCAAGTGCATGACCTTACATTTATCCCCATTAAAGCGCATGTGCTTTTCATCAGCCCAAGCTTCTCGTTTACATCAATCCTCCTGTATTATAAAATTGTCATCCTCTGTATTGATTACCCTGTAGTTTAGTGTCATCTGCAAATATTGAGATTCCACTCTGTATGCCCACTACAAGGTCATTGATAAATGTTAAAAAGAAGCTGGCCCAATACTGACCCCTGTGGTACCCCACTAACTGTAACCCATTCTGAGTGTTCCATTAATAACCACCCTTTTGTTCCCATCACTGAGCCAGTTCTTAACCCACTTACACCTATTTTCCCCTATCCCCATTGCTCTCATTTCATGTATCAACTTTTTGTGTGGCACCGTATCAAAAGCTTTTGAAAAGTCCATATACACCATGTCCACTGCAATGGTTTTTTTTTTTTTGCCTTCCTCTGGATCAACATGTTAGGCTATGGGTTGAACTAGATGGACTTAAAGTCTTCCTTCAACCTTAAAAACTGTTACTGTGTTATATTTCTTTGGTCTAGTCCAGAACTTACCTCTTCGTAGGAGCTTATCAGATTAGTTTGAGAGGAACGGTCCCTCGTAAAACCATGTTGATATTGGGTCATGAGATTATTTTTCTTCAGATACTCCAGTATATCATCTCTTAGAAAACCCTCTAGGATTTTACCCACAGTAGAGGCCTGGCCTATACTTTCCAAGTTCAGTTTTTGTCCCCCTTTTGCATATTGGCACCACATTTGCTATATGCCAGTCCTGTGGTACAGACCCTGTTGTTATGGTATCATTAAAGATTAAAAATAATGGTTTACGGTACTATATTCCTGCAGTACTCTGGGCTGTATCCCATCCGGGCCCGGAGATTTGTCACCTTTAGTGATTTTTAAACTTATGCAGTCCTACAGAATCCTTTTTAGATTTCCCCACCGGGTTAGAGCTATGCACCCATGTCTTGTAATACCTGTTTTTAAGGACTGGAATATGATCTGATTTAAACTGGGTCTTCTGTAACAACAGTATTTATACCTTTTTGAGTATGCATGGTAGACAATATTTGTGTTCTCTTTTGCGATGTGTTGAGTCCTCGGTCATTCAGTGAACCCCACTTGACATCCATTTTTCGTGGTGGGTTACTTCACATCTATAAGGGGAAAAAGAGAGGGCGGGTGAAGGATAGGGGAAGAGGAAGTAGAGAGAAAAAAAGAAAAACGTCTAAGGCAAGGGGAGAAAGTTATGAGAAAAAAGCTAAGCAATTACAGAGTAAGAGTAGAAAGACTCCCGAGTTCCAAGTCAAGGGGAGTATTCTAGAATGTAGGATTACGCAGAGAAAAGAAACGTTGACGTCCGAACACGACGACAATCCCAAATGGGGGATAGACCTTCCACCGAGTAGTCTCCCTGCCTGGACACATAGGAGATAAACCTAAATAACAAATGAAACAGACCATACGTAATTATTTGCAAATATTAATCACATCAATAGGAAAGGGGGGAGCTGGTCCCTATTATCGACGCCTCCATAAGGTCACCATAACAGCCTTTTCAAGTTGAAGGCAAGGGCCACCAGGTTAGTAACCCACTAATTTTAAAGAGCAAGATATATTTTCCGTAACCTCCACTCCCATCTCCCGGCTCTGTCTAAAGTCCAAGAACCAAGAGGACTAAGTAATAAGCAGCCAGGAAGGATCAACAATCAATCGAAAGGCGTGCTCCTCCTCTCCCTCTCATTCCTCCTATTCGGCGGTCTGAGGTACTCCGTGGGAAGCTCTTCGGAATCCCCATGGAGAAAGCAGGCCAGCCGTCAATCTCTACGGGAGGGAGATCTAATGCTGCTAGAAAATCTGGAACATCTGCTAGGGCATGAAGGATATGCATCCGCCCTCCCCATCTCATTTGGAGGCGAAAGGGGAAACCCCCAGCTATAGGGGATAGCCCTATCTCATAACTGATCCATCAGGGAGCACAGGGCTCTTCTCCGCTGCAAAGTGAGGCGAGATAAATCTGGTAGGATGTGAATGGTATTGCCCTGAAAATTAGTCACTGTCCCAAATCTGATCCTGTTCATTATAGCATCCTTAATGGTGTATCTGTGTACTCTGCATATCACATCCAGTGGTCAGTTCGGATCAGTGGATCTAGGGCCCAGAGCCCAATGCGCTCTGTCAAGCTTAATGTCCCTGCTTAACTATTCCCCCAGTATCCTGTTAAAGATGGACTGTAGGACATGAGGGAGTTGTTTGGATTCAAATGTCTCCGGGAGGCCACGGATTCTTATAATAAGCCTCCTGCCGCAATTCTCAGCATCGTCCGTGGCCTCCACTAGAAACTGGATCTGATGGGACTGTCTCCCAATGAGCTTCTGTTGGGCTCGGGTGGTCTCTTTTAACGCCCTGAGTCTGGCAGAATGGTCCTGGCTCTGGACCGCTCCTCTTTCCACCTCTCCCCTCATGATGGCCGGCTCTGACCTGTAGGCCTGCTCCAGCCTTGTGATATAGGCCTCCATATCTTCTTAGGTGGGAATAGCTGTCATTCTTGCTCGCACCATATATAGTTTGGCAAGGACTCCCTTTGCCTGCGTGGCCTGAGATTGTGTCCCTGTTTGTACAGAAGCCCCAGCTCACTTAGGAGGGGAGTCAGGAGTGCTGCCTTCTACAGTAGGGGCTAAGAGGCTAGCAACTGCAGCGGGGGTCTACCAGGGGCACTGAGCCAGGGTCCGCTCTAGTCCATAGCCTGGGTCCTGACAGGTTGCCTCCACAGGATTTCTGGGGCCACCTGGTCTGCTGCCATCTGTGTCACTGGGGCCACCTCACGCTCCTGTGGGATCTCCCTGATTGGCTCCCCTGCTTCACCTGGGTCCCTACGCTCTCCATTGCTCGGCTTCCCCGGCTGCCTGCTTATTTGTTGTGCAGTCTGCTGCTCCTCCACGATGGGTCAGGGGAATCCTCCCCTGTCGGGACCTCTGTGTGGCGGGGGATTGCGGAATCACCTTTCCTCTCTGGCAGGTGCCGGATCGCTTGTGCTCCCACCTCCTCCAGCCATCTTGTTGCGCCTCGTTGTGGCCAGGCCCTCACCACTCCAGGGGAAGAAGCTGTGGATTGATCTGTCCTGGGGCTCCTAGGGCTGGATATTGCGTCCCCGACCTCCTCAGGGTCTACTCCTACTCATAGCTCTGGGTTAGACTTCTTCTGAGCTGTCGTGGATGGCTGTTGAATGTGTCCAGGCTGGGGAGGTCAGACAGATGCGTCTTTACGCCTTCATGGCTAGGACACACCCCTCCTTGTTCAATTCATTACATACCCACCAATTAACTCCGATGTAGTTCAAGGTCCAGCAATGTCCAAACCTGTTCCAAGATCAGCTGAGCAAACTGCCACCAGCAAACAGACCAGCTAATGTGCCTGCCGATCAGCTGATCACTTTATCAGCGGCGACTTCTGCAGCTGATTTCTGGACCGGACATCTTCCTCTCGCATCCTGGTACACTTAATGATAGGTGAGTATTGTTTTTATTTATCTTTTTTTAACATTGTTCCCTTCTATTTCCCTTTTGCCGCATATGTACAGGCAGCGGGGGTTTGCAGCCAGAAGCTGCCTCTACATACGCTGTTAAAGCGAATTACAGCCATTAGACACACTTATTTCACACGGGAACAGGAACACAGGATTCCAAAATGGTGGAATTTCCTGTCCTTTCGGTTCCTGTGTGACCTCTCATCCTGTGAGTTCTCAGTTTTTGGCTGGAAAAGTGCTATAATAGGTGATTGTGTGAAGAGTAATCAGTTGTTCCAGCGTTTTTTTTTTTTTTTCATTATAATTAAGTTTATGGAGGGAAACGCAGGCAAAAAAATGCCACATAATTGACATGTTCATTATTTTTGCTGACCTGTTTTCTATACCAAAAGTGGATCCGCAAAAAAAACGCTGTCTCTGAATAGCAAATGTGGAAAATCCATTCACTTTGCTGTTCAGCACAGACGCAAATGTGATTTCAG
This sequence comes from Allobates femoralis, assembly GCA_033576535.1. Lineage (NCBI taxonomy): Eukaryota > Metazoa > Chordata > Amphibia > Anura > Aromobatidae > Allobates > Allobates femoralis. The sequence continues at coordinate 474,822,293 of JARQOC010000004.1, forward strand.
GAGTAAACTGGTGCGCAGAGTGTGAACATAGCCTTCATTATATCAGTAGAGCTGAGTGATTATCTGTAAATACGCTCTATAGACAGTGTACACTACACGGATATAGGAGCAGTCTATTTAACATGCACGATTTGAGCCATTCTTTAAAGGGTACCTGTCTTTAAACTGACCCTCTTTTATTTCGATAATGTATTGTCATCACTAAACTGGTTTAAAAAATGAGAAATAACTATGATTAAAAAAATAATTTAGAAATAATTTAAACAATTTAGATGCTTAGATGTTTGCATGTGCATGTACCTAAAACATTCAAGAGGTGGATACTTCAGCTGGAATCGGTCACTTCAATCCAATTCTGTCATGCAGTTTTTTAATCTTGGTAAAACCCCCACAAGTGTAATACAGTGAAGAAAATAACTTGTTGTAGTTCCAGCATCACGATTTTGTTAATTATAAAAACAGCCATTCTTGTATGTGTAGATTTCCTTTTTCTTTTCCATATAGTTGACTTTACTCACCCCTTCCTTTCCTTACCTCCCTACTCAGGTCCTAACAAATCCTTACCTTCCCTTCCCTGAATTTTGAATTTGCGACATTTTTTTGGCAGCGGTACAGACTCCGGCTCTGCGGAAGATAGTAGCTTATCTGACTTGGTAAGATTCTAGGCTACTCTAAGACCCGGGTATTCAACAAAAATGAGTATATCAATGGTTTCACTGAATGTAAATGGCCTTAATGCGCCCTGTAAGAGAATGATTCTTTGGCAATATCTGAAAAAGACACAACATGATGTAGTCTTTGTACAGGAGACTCATCTGTTGGAGAAAGATCAACCTAGATTGGCCTCAGCCCTCACAGTGGAACAACTTGAATCTCTCAATGCACCCTTCACTGAACAGGAGATTCTAGGGGTTGTGATTTCTTCCAAAAAACGTTCTGCCCCGGGTCCTGATGGATTTTCTTTCCAGTACTACTCCACCTTTTCACAACTTCTGACTAAACCCCTGCTGGACTTGTTTAATTTTTGGAGAAGGTTGGGTCTATTAGGAGAGAGGGATTGGAGGCAACTATAACCACTCTCCCCAAGCCTGGCAAATCACCTGACTCCCCGGGCAACTTTCGATCAATTGCGTTATTAAATTGTGACGTCAAGTTATACGCTAAAATTCTGGCTAACAGACTTGGAGAAGTTTTGCCAGCCCTGATAGGGCTGGAGCAGGTGGGATTTGTCCCGGGGAGGCAGGCCAGTGATGGAACGAGGAGACTGGTGGACTTGTTGGAGATCATGGAGAGGAGGGGGGCTCCCGGTGCATTCCTGTCCCTCGATGCTGAAAAAGCGTTTGACAGGGTGCACTGGGGGTATCTCAGGGAGGTTCTCCGAAAGTTTGAAGTAGTAGGTGATTTCCAGAGAGCCATTATGGCTCTTTATTCCTCTCCCTGCGCTTCGGTCAAGGCATCAGGATTTCTGTCTTGCATATTTGATATTTCTAATGGAACCAGGCAAGGGTGCCCCCTCTCCCTGCTGATTTTTGCCCTGGTGATGGAACCCTTGGCAGCGGTGGTGAGGGGGGACCCTGAAATTCGGGGAGTGGAGGTGGGACCCATGGAGCATAAGATAGGGCTTTATGCCGATGATGTGGTCTTCATGTGCTCCCACCTCTCCTCCACGATTCCGAGAATTTTAGAGGTCCTGGAGGAGTTCTCTCTTGCCTCATATTACAAGCTAAATATGACTAAATCTTCCTTCTACCCGATTAATCTCACCGGCTCTGCTCAGAGGGACATCAGAGGACAGTTCTCATTTACCTGGGCGGAGGAGGGATTCTCCTATTTAGGACTACATATAACTAAACTAAATATAATAGTAAGACATAACTTTGAATTACTGCACAAACATGTGAAAAAAGAATTGGAAAGGCATTCTGGCCTGTTCCTGTCGTGGATGGCCAGAATCCAAATTATTAAAATGATCTATTTACCTAAGATTCTGTATTTGCTGAGATGTCTCCACCTCCTTTTCCCGAACAAGTTCTTGAGGGCAATTCAGGCAACATTGGGGCATTTTATCTGGCAGGGTAAGCCACATCGGGTAGCAGGTAGGATTCTCACCCTGCATCCCTCAGTGGGAGGGTTGGGGGTCCCGGACATCCATTCTTACCATAAAGCAGCTCACTTGGAGGCGGCTAGATAGTGGTGGGCACAAGAGCAGTCTTCCCTATGGCTCCAGATCGAAGCCTTCTTTGCCCCAAAACAGTCCTCCCGGCTATTGCTGGAGATTAACCTGATGAAAAATTATCAGGTACCAAATGGCCTCTCCTCAATGAAGGCCTTGTTGACTGTTTGGGCCAAGGAGAGCAAAGAATTATTGCCCTTCTTATACAGATATATTTCTGTAGATGCAGTGGAGCAATTTGTTGAGTCCCTGTGCCTTCGTTCCTGGAAAATGAAAACTGAATTAGTCCTTACCGGTAATTCCTTTTCTTGGAGCCTTCCACGACAGTATTGGAGGATGTCGTCCACGCCCTATTGGGGGACAGGAACACAGAGAGGTTAAAAGCCCCTCCCCTTCCTCAGTACTCCAGTGTTTACCAAGATCACCCTTAGCCATGGATTATCTGATACAAACCGGAACCAAACACCAACAAGGGGGGGAACTGATGCTGTCGTGGAAGGCTCCAAGAAAAGGAATTACCGGTAAGGACTAATTCAGTTTTCTCCATTCGCCTTCCACGACAGCATTGGAGGAATACCACCGATACTCCTCAGGGTGGGACTATTGCCTGTAGGACTCTCCTACAAAAGGACAGATCCCGACTGAAGGACAGATCTAACCTATAGAGGCGAGAAAACGTGAGGAGAGGCTACCACGTAGCTGCTCTGCAAATCAGCTCCGATGAAGCTCCAGCCTGCTCCGTCCAGGAAGTAGCAGCAGCCCGAGTTGAAGGAGCCTTCAACCCCACCGGAGGAGCAAGGACCGGAGCGACGTAGACCTCCCAGATCACCTTCGTGATCCAGGAAGTGATGGTAGCCTGGGAAGTCTTCTTCCCTGTATTATTCCCAAAAGCCGAACAAACAGGTTCTGATCTAACCTCCAGGAAGCAGACTCTCGGAGATAGAGGAGGACAGTCCGACGAACATCCAAGGAGTGAAACACGGCCTCAGCCGCATTAGCGGGAGATTGACAAATTGAAGGCAGAACCACATTCTGGGACCGATGGAAAGCCGACAACTTTCAGAAGAAAAGATGAATGCAACCGAAGCGTAATGCGAACAACGGACACCACGAGGCACGGAGTCCGGACAGAGAGTGCCTGCAGTACTCCAACTCTGAGAGCAGAAGTGATGGCCACCAAAAACGCCACCTTGTGAGAGAGAGACGTAAGGGATGCAGCAGACAAGGGTGCAAAGGGACTTCGAGCAAGCCCTTGGAGAACAAGCATCAAATCCCAGGGAGGGACAGAAGGCCGAATCCGGGACGCCACCCCGAAGCAGAAGTAAAAAACTGCTTGAGCCATGGATGGGAAGCAAGATCCTGGGCAAAAACCGCCCCAAGTGCCGACCTCTGGACTTAAAGAGTGCTCAGCCGAAGCCCCAAATCCAAGCCATGCTGCAAAAATCCAAGAGTTGGGCCACATTAGGATGATGCATGGTCGGGATGGAAGGAGCACACCAGGACAGGAACCGATTCCAGCCCTCCCGTAAATAGCGTTTGTCACAGGCTTCCTGCTCTGCTGAAGCGTGCGGATCACTGCCTGGGAGAGACCTTGGTCCTCAGGATCCCGGCCGCAACAGCCAGGCCGCCCGGATGAGCCACTGAGGGCCCGGGTGAAACAGAGGACCCTGGGACAGTAGGTTGAGACTGGGCTAACATAATCGGTCCCTCCAGGCCCCGGTCTCGGATGGCGTCGTACCACGCCAGTTTGGGCCCCAGGGGAGCCACCAGGATAGTGTCACCCCCTCCACCCGAATCAGTTGCAACGTCTTGGGAAGTGGCGGGATTGGAGGAAATGCATACACCAACCGGAAGTCCCAGGGATGGGCAAAAGCGTCCAGCCCCCGAGGATGGTCCAACCTCGTCAGGGAGAAAAAAAGGTTGGCACCTTTGTATTCGAGCCCGAAGCGAACAGGTCGATCGAAAGGACACCCCACCTGTCCGTAAGAGAGCAAAATACTTCCGGATGGAAGCACCATTCTCCTGGGTGGACCTCCGTGCGGCTCAAGAATCTGCCTGTACATTGGCCATTCCCTTCAGATGTACTGCAGAGGAGGAGAGAAGATGGCGTACTGCCCACAAATAGAACAGTCTTGCCAGCCCCTGCAAGAGTAAGCCACGAGTACCGCCTTGGTACCTCAAGAAAGCAACCGTAGTCACGTTGCCTGACAGGACCTTGACATGATGACCCCGGAGAACGTGAGATGCAGCAAGAAGCGCTTCCTCCACTGCCAGAAGTTTGAAGACTGGCGCCTGACCGAGCGACTCCAAATCCCCTGGAACGGTGGGCGAACTACCATCGTGCCGCAACCGGAACCGCTGGCATCAGTGGGAACGGCGGTCACAGGAAGGTGTCTGGGATTCATCCCCAGGAAAGCGAGGTTACCACCCGCCCCGGGGTCCGGACCCGCGAGTTTAAGGAATCCTGACGTCTGTCCCAGGAACTCAGTATGTGTTCCTGGAGCAGTCGGGAAGGAGCCTGAGCCCATGTTACTTACTGAATGCAGGCCGTCATGGCCCCTAACAGGGACATTGCTTCCCGCAAGGAGGGCGACCCCCTTGCCCGGAAGTGGGTCAGATTCACGCGGCGCAAAAGCTTATATGCCGCAGGAAGGAACGAGGTCTGTCTGGAGGAGGCCAGCAAGACTCCCAAAAATTGACGTCGGGTTGCAGGCACCCGTTCCGATTCCCGAAGATTGGGACCCATCCCAGGGACTGAAGAATCTCCAATGTGTTGGAGACCTTTGTGCGCAGAAGCACTGCCGAAGGAGCCATCACCAACATGTCGTCTAAATAGGGAAGCATACATATCCCCTGGCTCTGGATGAATGTGATCGCTTCCCCCATGAGTTTGGTAACCTCTGGGGCCGACGAAATCCCAAAGGGCAGCACATTAAGCTGAGAATGGACCGTCCCGCCTGCCCCGGAGATCGTGAATCGCAGAAAGCGCTTGTGGGACGGGTGAATGGGGACATGAGAATACGCGTTCTGGAGGTCCACAACAACCTGGAGTAGTGCCCCTGGCTCTCCTCTCCAGGAGGAACCGGGGACCCCACACCCGAATCCAACAGGTGTCGCAGACCCGACAAGAAAAACCGTGCGAGAGTCTCCCTGAGGAAGGGAGAGGACTCGAAGACACGGAGGGGCTGGCTCTCGAATTCCAAGCGTAGACCCTCCCAAATGGTCGAGAGGATCCAAGGGCACAAGGAGATTGCTTGCCACTGTGGCAGAAACCGCAGGAGCCGCCCCGCAATGGGGAAGGCGGCCTTGTTTAGGGGCGGCTGGTGATGCCCCTGCTGGGGGAGCAAGATATTACGGGTCTTGTCCCCGTACTGGAATGCCCAGCGACCAGACTTACCCTTCCCTTTAGACTGGGAGGGAAGGCTGCGCTCAGGCCAAAAGGACTGCCTTCGAAAGGGCTCCTGCTTCGGGAGACACCTTTTCCGGTCTGACACCTTTTTCATGATGTCATCCAATTCCCTTTGCAAGGGGAGGCCACACAGCTGGAGCTTAGACGTGACCTCCCCATTCCACCTTGTAAGCCACACTGCCCTGCGAGCTGTGTTAGCCAACACTGCGGACCTGGTGCCAACGCGGAACGACTCAGCAGAGGCATCGGCCAGGAAGCCCGTAGCACGTCTCAGAAGTGGAATGGAGTCCAAAGCTCCTCCCTGGGAGTACCCTGCAGGATGAATTCTCCCAGCTGGGTGAGCCACTTAAAGAGACCTGCTCACATGTAGAGGAAATGTACACCTTTAAAGACATAGCTGCCGCCTCCCAGGATTGTTTGAGGACACCCTCCATTTTACGAACGAGGGGGTCCTTCAACCGGGAGGAATCTTCAAAAAGGCAACGTGGTCTTATATGCTAAGCTTCCCAAATGGAATACTGCCATAGACCTTCATGTTAGAAGTCCCATTGACTTTATAGAGACTTCCATAGAGATTCCCATTGGGTCTCTCATGAGGTCTCCCATCCAGCCCGTGACTGAGGCTCCTGCTGCTTAGCCTCAACAGTGTGTCAAGGGCATGCACAATGGGTTTACAATAGCAGCTGATTGCTACCCTGGCCACCTGGATGTCCACCTTCGGGACCTCCCAGACATGTCCACCTTCGGGACCTCCCAGACAAAGTCATCACCCTCCAATCCACTCGGATGGGGTGAGCCGCTTAGCCTTCAGGCCTCTGAACATTTAGTCCTGTACAGAAGAAGGGGATTCCACCACCTCTACTCCCATGGTACAATGGACAGTGTCCACCAATGCACCCATGGACTCCGTGGAAAAATAGTAGTGTCCAGATTCTCGTGTCTGGACAGAGGCAACAGCGGCAAGATCCTCGCCGTCCTCTAACGCTGAGCACTGGCCAGCCTCCATGAGATCCACAGAGTCACAATCCTGGAGCTTCCTCTCTTACGGAGGGGAAGGCCCGGAAGCTGCAGCAAAACCCCGCAGTGCCGAGATAGAAGCCTGCACCTCTTCCCTAATGGATTGGAGCTCCTCAAGCAAGGATGGGGAGTCCATCCTGACAACCCTGTCAGTCATGGCCGACACCTTGTTGTAGGAAGAGGGAAATTTTGTGCAGCAGTTGCTCCCTTTCACAGACGGCCCTCGTCTCCCTATAGACAAAAAGGGAAGAGAAGGGGGTCCCAGTGTGAGTGCAGGGCTTAAATAACTCTACCCCTTGTGACCACCCCCAGAAACACTTACATGAGCTGGTGGAACGCTGGGCTCTGCAGAAGCAGAGGTGGAAGCCTATCACCCTCCATGTTTCAGGGATCAGCCTTACCTGGGTGTAGCCTCCGGCGGGTACTTATCCAGAAGTACCGTGCCCCCAACGAGGAACACCTGTTCCCTCCCTCCTCCTGGTCACCGGCCGCGGGCAGTAGCGCGCGAAAGTCCTGCTGGGTTCCCTGGAGCCGCGCCCAGCCTGCCACAGCCCTTACAGGAGCCGCCGCCCGAAACCGGAAGTGCCATCCCGGAACCGGAAGTGCCACACCCGAAACCGGAAGTGCCTCCACGGCACCTCTGATGCATGCCCCAGGGACCGCAGCTGGAGGAGGGAGACGCCGGAGAGCTGAACAGGCCTCCGGCGTTGCAATACACGGCCTGCTTTGCCCCGTAGGACGCAGGAAGGCCGGATGGTCCCACCACGGGAGCCCGAGAAGGAGGAGGAGGCCGCCCCCGACGTCCATCCCTGGCCCGGCTGTAAGTACACCCCAATGCTGCCTCTGCCGGCCTGACAGCACTGGAACCTCTCCATGCCCCAAGGGGGACAGGAAGACACTGGAGTACTGAGGAAGGGGAGGGGCTTTTAACCTCTCTGTGTTCCTGTCCCCCAATAGGGCGTGGACGACATCCTCCAATGCTGTCGTGGAAGGCGAATGGAGAAAGGTATCCTTCTACTTAATCAAATTATGAAGGAGGGTGTTTTGAGGTCATTCTCGGAGTTGGTGGAGGATTTCGGCATTCCCAAAAACAGTTTCTTTAAGTACTTACAAGTGCGACATTTTCTGGCCTCTGTCTCCCTGCCTGGTACGCCCCAGGAAACTTTTATAATAGCCCTTTACAGGCTTTCTTTAAGTCAAAGGGTGGTAGCTCTGGGGGGGTTTCTATCATCTATAAGGCTCTACTGAACTTGCACTCCAGGCAAAAACTACCTTATATGATCAAATGGGAGGGAGACCTGGGATTTTCTGTACCTTTTGGAGGCTTGGCAAAGAGCGGCCTCTCATGTTTCCCTCTACTCGTCTTGCATAAACCATATGGAACAGGCCAAGAAGCTCCAGCTCCACTGGTATCTAAACCCCTGACCGGGTGGCCAGGTTTGGGATCGGGGGCCTCTAACTCCAGTAACTGTTGGCGGGGTTGCCCCTCTGTGGGGTCCCCCGCCCACATCTGGTGGGAGTGTCCGGTTATTAAGCCCTTTTGGGTCAAGGTGGAGGGGTTGCTTGGTACCCTCACAGGACTACCCTTGACTTTGGAAGCTCCTGTTGCCCTGTTGGGTTTGGGCCTTGACCTAGTCCCCAGACCTCTCCGACCAATTGTCACTAATACTCTAATAGCGGCAAGAATATGTGTAGCTTCTATGTGGAAATCATTAAGTCCTCCGTCTATGTCGGACTTAATCAATCGACTAAATTTACATTTTCAGTATGAACTTCTCTTAGCTCATGATCTTTCTAAACGAAACAAAGTTCTGACATGGTGGGATCCTTGGGAGCAATCTGCTCACAATACTGTCCAGGTCCCCGGTTAATTATACTAATGACTAGCTGTGAGCCCGATGCAAATGCATCGGGTGTCTAGAATATTTTTAAATATTTTTTTAGATTTTCAAATAATAATCCAATTATTCCAATGACATCTTTACACCAACTACATATATTTGTATGGTTGATATCATTTAAGGAAAATTGAACTATTATGTTGTAAGGGTCTTAGAACACAAAGTAGCAATACTACTTAATGTGTCAATCATTTGAATTGATGAATTAACAGTAGTAATGTGTGTATCAGCCAGTTTGTGTCAGCCCACCAATCGCGTCAAGATGCCCTTACGCCTGGTGGGACCTACTCTAACTAAATCCGAATTGATATAATTTAGATTATTTTTTATGGCTGGATTTTTCTTAGTTTTTTTGAGGATTGTGATGTAAATAATAAAATTTTGTAAATTGATACAGAAGGAGTTACCAGCTACAGACTTGCAGCAATATCCATGCAATAACAAAAAAACTTGTAGTTAACCTACGGTAAATGGAGTTAACATAGCTACAGCAGGTGCATAAGATGCATCCACTAACTAACCACAGGTGACTGCAGTTGATGTGGATGACAATGCCGCAACTATGTTGTCTGCACAAACCACATGTTAAGTACAAATTACATATATGCAATTATGAAAATTACAGCAAGTATGTTGTTGGTGAGTCCTTCATGATCAATTATTATCATTTAGTATATTCCTCAACAAAGTGAAAAAATCTAAGAAAAATGTCGTAGTAGAATCTAATTAATAATTTGTTTTGTCCCTATCTATCTAAACATGTGGAACACACCTTGCTAATGAGATGTGTGTGAACAACCGTCCCACCCGTCTCTTAGCTGTTCACAAAAACCTCTCCCTTTAAAGAATAAAAATCAAATCTCTCAGCACGTAGAGTACTGGAGCTTAAAATAGTGGTTTCTATCACCCTGTGAGAAAATCAGAATGATACACATCTCCAATGAAATCTGAAATGTGTTTTTCCACAAATATTGTATAAACTATGTACATAAAAAACTGAAAATGTAAATACTAAACTAATTTTTTTTTTTTTTTTTTAAATAGAAAAGGTAAAAAAATAAAATAGGCAAAAGTTCATCCCAAAATATTCCGATAGACAATATTTTTGGTGAAGACTTTCTCACTGTTAGGCACCAATTTGCCTTGAATGCATGATTTCACCACTTTCACCTTCACATTGCATCGTCTCTTCACACGTGAGAAAGCCACATATAATTGTCCATGACCAAAAACAGGTTCTGGCAAATAAATCCCCACTTTCTCCAATGTTTGGCCTTGGGATTTATTTATGGTCATGGCAAAGGCAGGCTTCACGGGAAATTGCCGACGTCTTAGTTTGAAAGGCAATCCAGTCTCAGATGGACAGAGATCAATTCTTGGAATGAAGACTACATTTCCTTCATCCGAGCCACAAATTACTTTTGCTTGTATCAAGTTGTCAAACAAAGCAATAACAATCATGCGAGCCCCGTTGCAAAGTCCTTTTCTGCTGTTAAAATTACGCAAAAGCATTATAATTGTACCAACTTTTAATTTGAGGAGATGAGAAGGCATTCCTGTTGGTGTTAGAGAATTTAGAAATTCCACGGGATATTGTTCGGGATTTTCCGTCTCATCTGGATCAATGGAATCATGGCTCATATATTCAATGTATTCTCCAGGAATACAATCCATAACTTTTGAATTGATCAAATCCACAGCGTCATTTTTGGGACAAAGAATGGCATGTGATGCAGCATTCTGAATACTTTCGTCATTATTCACATCAATGACAATGTTTTCACCAAATATATCCAAGATTAAAGAGCCAGTGCAGATCATGTCTTGCGGGATCTCAATCACATCATCACCAAGGTTGTAATCATTGGACAATTCTCCATTTCCCAATTGAATTAACCAATTGCTATATTCCGAATCAATGGAGCGCATGTTGTTAATGAGCGGCAATTGATTGAAAAGCTGCCATTGTCGTGAATATTTAATGCAGCTCTCTACGATGTCTGTCCTTGTTCCATGAGAGATGATAGGAAGACACTGCCGAAAGTCTCCTCCCAGAACAATGACTTTCCCTCCAAAGGGTAATTTATTTTTCTTGGAGATATTAGTTGTCATGACATCCCGTAATAATTGATCAATGACATGCAAAGCGTATTTTGACAACATAGTAGACTCATCGATGATGAAGAGTTTGGTAGTCTTCAAATGTTGGGCCGCATCAGTATCATTTTTGATTCTTGAAACGGATGTCTCATTAATTGGTATTGGTATGCCATACAGTGAATGGATAGTTCTTCCTCCTTGCAATAGATTAGCAGCAATCCCTGTACTGGCTGCAGGTGAGACAACTTCTCCTTCTCCTCTCAGTTCATGAATCAATAGATGATAGAGATATGTTTTCCCACTTCCACCGGGACAGTCAATGAAAAAGCACTTTGGCTTATCACTTGTATCCTCTAAAGCTTGATGGATTGCAGTATAGGCCAAACGTTGTTGATCATTTAAGGTAACTTTCATTTCATCGTGCTCTTACTAACTATTCTTCTTTGTTGTATTGAGGACGAATGTGTGGTTTTCTTTTTGGGCGTGGCAGATTAAAATCAATAAAATGTTTAGCATGAAATTTGAAAACATGTTAAACATCAGTCATGGCATATCCTTCACAATGCTCACAATCATCAGTGTCAGGGTGGTAGGCATGGCAGTAATCTTGAACGAAGTGTTGTTTAAATTCTTGCCACAACTCCAGGGGATGATTAGGAGGACCAAACACACATATATATGCAAACATGTCACGGAGCTGTGCAGGCATATTGAGAACACAGGCATCCAATAAAGTTTTTCTCCAAACACTGTCATCGAAGAGCAATCCAAGGGCTAATGCCGCCTCTTTAAACGTTGGGTATGTGACTTCCTCAACAGTCTTAAGGTTGTCAAAACTTGTAGCTCCTTTAACATGGAGTAACAACAGTCTTAAAAAATACCGTTCTTGTTCTTGAATACTAACAGTGTAGAGTCTACCAATGACTGAAGCACCTCCTCTCCTTCTAACTTCCCATGCACCTTCTTTCCAAACGTAATGCTCAGGAATTTGACGATATAAGTACTCCCGAGCATTGGGATCATCTCTCATTGAGGGCAAAGTAGGCCATGAGTGTTGATTGTCTGTCCATTGAATAACTGATGTTGTCGGCAGAATCACCCTCGTGAAAAAAAAGTTATTGTGAATGAGGCAGATGTACTGCAAGACGAATAATGCTGTGAGATTGTCTATGCATTGGGAAAGCAAAGATTCGCCAAGCTGCCTCTGGTGCACTGACATATCTGGAATCCATGAATTTATGAGTTTCATCGTGTCTGATGTTGGTTTCACAAATTTCCACATTGGCTTTGTCATGACCTTTGTACACATATTTGAAGAGGTATTTTACGCTCTGAATGGAAGCACATACTTCCACATTGATATGGCACTTATATTTTAATAGAAGGAAAGGGTTATATGGAACCACCCAAGAATTATCAATCATCTTGGAATGGTGTGGAAAAGAAGGTCCTTCGTTTCTTTGATAACTTGGATATGCATCCTCAGGTATAATAGTTTTTGTTTGAAACTTTTTGGGAAAAGCTTTTTTACACTTTCCATTCTCCATACATGGAGAATTGGGATTGTGTTGTCCACAGGGGCCATGGATCATGTGTTGCAAGACAATTTGATGGAGCACAGGGTAATGTGATGGATCAGGAATTTCAGCCCAAACAGTATTGTCCACTTCCACCTCAGTTCTTAGTTTTGAGTTGGCATCCAGAATAATTAGAATGTGAGTATGTGGTAGGCCTCGCTTTTGAAATTCTATCACATGAACCATAGCACAAACCTTACCAAATAATCCACAATTAATATCTTTCAAAAGTGCTTCAAGTTTAATCCTGAATACACGGGCCACTAAATCCGGGCGATGTTCAGCACGCTGCCATGGCTGTAAATTGGTTGCAATTTCACTCCATTTTGGATTACAGGTCATCGTTATGAAAAGATCTGGTCTTCCAAATTTAGTTACAATCGCCATGGCATCTTGATACCTCTGCTGCATGTTTCGGGGACTTCCCTCAAAGGAAGATGGTAAAATTACCGTCTTGCCAATGGGGATTCCTTTTTCTACGGATTTTCTCAGCAAATGTTCTTGAAGGAGACAATAATCTTCCACCTTCAAATCCTTCTGGTGTTGTCGTATAAAATTTAAACGATTGGCCTCGATCTTAACATAGGCATCCACCAAGTACTGCTGTGTCAGCTTACCTCCATTAAGGACAGGATTGAATTCTGTCCGTACTGACAGCAAATAACAGTAATACTGCAGTTGTGTCACCCTGCGAAGATGTTGGCCTTGCTGCTTGAGTGCTTCATGCCACCCTTGCTCTCCATGAGGGAAAAACAATGGATACAGTAATGCATCCAAATTACTGTGTAAAATACTAATTTGCTGTGTTTTGGGGGCCAACGGATTATTTGTGTCTGGTTTTAGATGTATTAAAATGTCTCTATTAAATGGTGGCTCTCCATCAGCATTTTCAAAGACGACAGCGACTTCATGGACAGTAGGGTTGTTATACCGTCTTGGGTCTTGCTCTCTGTCTTGTTTAATTGCCATGATGATATTAGGCATATTTGTGCCATGTTCCAATGCTTTCTGTTCTTCCTCTTCCTCCACTTGCCGTAACATTTTGTAAGCTGAAACAAAGGGATTAATACCTTCCAATTGCTCAGCAATAATTCTCATCAAGGCTGGATTACACTTGAGATTTTCTGGAGACTGTAGGCGTTTTCAGTAGCAGTAGCACTATCCAAAATATACAACTGTGCATATGCTGGAACTTGACCTTCAGCGGGGTGGAGAGTTCCAGTTCTATGGTAAATTTGGCCGTGAATCCTGAAACAATAAGGACCGTGTCCAGGTGGTTGAGAAACACTTGCACCCATGGAAGCAAATGCAAAGGAACTATTAATGCTCCTGATATTCTCGATGAGATTTTTACTATATGGGCTGTCTCCTTTCAGTAAAGTAGTGAAGAGCTCAGGGTACTGAGGTAATGGTACCTTAACTTTGCCCTTGTGACAACAAAGGGAGAACTGTCCATCAGATGGCCTTTCAGCCTCAAAATGTTGTGCTTCACAATGTTCACATAACACATTCATGGGCCCACAGGTATGTTCTAAAATACCGGTATCGTCATCAGTAAAGCCAATAGGGATTGATGACGTAGGTGAAGTGAGCAACCGATGACCTTTTTTGTAGATGCCTACATAAATAAGGCGTGGCTGTGTAGAACTGTCAACACATTCAAGAAAAGAAGTAGTGACTGGAGACTTCTTACAGAGGATTTTTTTTTGGCGTAGTTGACGCTGTAAGGCAGCCAAATGGGCCAAATGGCGTTGTTTTGAGGTAGGTGACATAATTTGTAAACGTTTGACTTTAGCCAATTGATGTCTTGTCATGGCAGAAGCAATCTTGTCTGTTCTTGTTTTAGAAGAACATTTGCCCTTCACTTTGCCCGTGCCAGATGTTGAAGGCAGTTGAGTTTCAGAAAGTGTAGGAGACACAGATATAGGCGCCATATCAGAGGTAAATGGTTCTCCTTGCACCTTCACCTGTTGTTTTTTGCGTCTTTTGCATTCCACATCAGCTTTTTTTGCCAACCGACTGCTTCTTTCTTCAGCAGACTCCTTTGCAATTCTTTTATTCAAATCCTCCGTGAGCTTAAGCAAACAGACGTCTTGTTTCCGGATCTTCCTGCGCACGCTTCTTGCGCTGGCGTGCAGCATTCTTAGCTCTAACAGAGCTTTTTTGTTTGTCAGAGCTCATATTGAGCACAGTACAGAAAAATGTATGCAATAATAGCTACAGTATATTATTTAAGGAAGCAATCAATATACATTCTGCATAGCAATATAGTCAAAGTAGTAATATTAATATTGATAATTTTTATTATATACAATATATTTTTATATATAAATTATATCATAAAAATATATAATAAAAATATATTATATATTATTAACTTAAATAAATTATGTATATTATATATTACAATTTATTATGTGTGTGTATTATATATAATATATATATATATATATATATATATATATATATATATATATATATACTAATCATATACATAATATGACATATATCTCTATATATATATATATTAATCTATATCTATATATCTATATATCTTATATAATTATGAATATATCAATAAATAATCGATTATATTGGCCCAAAAAGATATCTTTAGCTGATATTGTAGGGATGAGGTTCCAACACTGGTTTTCCGACGTCCTTCCACAGGATCACCAAGGCAGGAATGATTTGTGAGGAAAAGTTAAAGGAAACACTATAAAATGGCGGCTAAAACATATTATTAATCAATAAAATAGCGGCAGGGGTGAGTATAGTAATTTGTAAGCAAAAATCTACGTTTTTTTTGGCGGCCGCACTTGCCGCAAGTGCAAAACTGCACTTGCTGCACCTGCCGCAAGTCCCCCTATACTTTCTATGGGGATTACCGCAACCGCACCGCAAGTGTAATGTTTTTATGCGGCAAACACGGCAGATGCGGTTTTTCACAGCATCTACCGCAAATTAGCAGGGGTGTGCGGACATATGGGGGGGGAAGTGATGAGATATCGGGGGTGTATGTTGACAGGGCTTGGAGTTGTATGTATGCTGACAGCGGCAAGAGGTCACAAGAAAAAAAATTAAGATAAAAAAAAGTCACCAAAGAAGTTAATGAAGTAAGGAGCATTATTTACATATAGATGACAATTGATGTTAAAAGAATTATAAACAGATAATATAGATTTAATATTCCTGCACTGCCATAATTTCAGACAAAAATTAAATCTAAGGCTGAAAAAGATATATCTAATTGTGTAACATATAGATCAATAATTTATTTAATACCAATATATGGAAAATATTTTTATATATAAATAATATCATAAAAATATATCAAAAAAATATATTATATATATTAAGTTAAATAAATTATGTATATTATATATTACAATTTATTACAGTGTGTGTGTGTGTGTATATATATATATAATATATTATATATATATATATATATATATATATATATAATATAGATTAATATAAAATATATATATATATATATATATATATATATATATATATATATATATATATATATATATATATATATATACTAATCATATACATATATATAATATGACATGTAAATATATATATATATAGATTAATATAAAAATATATATATATATAACATACAGAGATATATATATATATATATATATATATAGATAATATATATATATATATATATATATATATACAGATATATATTGATCTATATCTATATATCTATATCTATATATCTATATATATATAGATGAAAAAACGAAAGGCAGCACTTCCTTCAAAAAATCCATGTGGGTTTTATTTGTCCTAGGACTGCAACGTTTCGGCGTTCAGCCTTTTTCAAGCAGTGACAAACATAAATGGTGCTCACATATATATAGCTCCCATGCAAGGGGCTTACAATAATCCAATCAATATAATATTACATAAAATTCCATATATAAATACAATATTACATACAAACCGTGATAACATGTGCATTATAAAGTGCATATAGTGCTCCAATCCATTTACATACATTATACAGATCAATATTTTCACCAATATCAAACATTATATCATAATTGCCTTAATTAAAACACAGATGTCACTTATCTCACGATTAGAGGACCTCATGCTGCAACTGTACCCTGTTATTTCCGCTAACGTGATCATGGCGTCCACACTATCCCACTGCGCATGCTCCGTGTGAAAAAAACCCATATTCTCGTCCAGCAGATCCCGTAGTTCTATCACTAATCCCGCGATTGCGCGTTGTGCACCGGGATCTTCAGTACATCCACTGCAGCTGCGCAGTAGTGTACATGAAGCTTCTACCTTTCTCTCGTTCCCGCGCATGCGTCCTCCCTCCCGAGATTATCGGGCGCCATCTTTAGAATTGTTGGCGATTGCGCAGTAGTGAATACACTGGTCTATTACCTGCGCTTTTATCCGGTTACTTGGACGTTATAAGCGCTCCTTAACTGCAATTACGCAGTGTTATAGGGAACAGAGCTACACTATAAAACATCACATACATTATCTCTTATTCCCAAGAATTCCCAAATCACTTAACAGCAGAGTCTCAGTGTACACATTGGGTAATTCATTAATAGATAATAATCTGGGAAATAAGATTAAAAAACAGGCACCAATTTCATATATATATGAGAAGAGACCCATAGTCACCGCCCTGGTGGGCTTTATACAGTTAAGTATGCTCAATCACATACAAATAGACACAATAATGTGTCCTTCTGTTTAGGTGACTAGTCCCATATTTTATAAAAATTATCAGATGGACCTGAGTAGAGAATTGTTTTTTACTTGGTAGACTGGGATATACTATAACAAAGAAATATCGGCTATCACAACAGAAACCAATTGCAGATGGAACAGTATGTTTACAGTCAAGTTGCAGCTTGTGGGAACCTCCGCTCGGATCTATAAAATTAAAGAAAGAGAAAAGACTTTCTTTATCTGAATATACTTTCAAATTAAAATATATTTCAATTAATGTTTGTCAACCTACACAGTAGTAGATCATATACACCAGAGGTCAAATATTACAATAGGCTATGTATTTTATAATCAACGTTTAGGCCATTGGGTCTTAATGTATTTAGTTTATGGATCCATTCCATTTCCCTTTTTAATAGCAATTTCTGTCGGTCTCCCCCCCGTCTCTGTACGGGAATTGTGTCTATCAGACGGAACCTTAAATCTTTTTCTGTATGTCCCATCTCCATAAAATGTTTAGGGACCGGTAAATCCTTCCTCTTTTTCTTTATGGTATGTCGGTGATGAGCAATACGTGTCTTAAAATCCCACGTTGTCTCACCGACATACCATAAAGCACAGGGACATTCAAGTAAATACACAATGTATTCAGACGAACAGGTCAGGAAGTGTTTTATTTCAAAGCGCTGCCCAGTTTTAAGATGTACAAAATTCGAACCTTTGTTCATTAGTCTGCAGTTAATACAAGAGAGACAGGGGTAACACCCCCTCCTCTTTGTACCTGTCAGATATCTTTGTCCATCCTTTTTCATAGAACCAATGTCAGAACGTATAAGCTTATCCTTCAGACATTGGTTGCGTCTATATGAAAAAAGTGGTGGTTCATTAAATTCTTTCACGTGCGGTAGACACCTCCCCAACATATTCCAGTGTTTACGTATTATTTTTGCAACCTCTCCACTCTCCTCACTGTATGTTGAAACAAATGGAACTCTTTTCAACTGTCTGATAGAATTTTTCTCTGCCAAAATATCTGACCTGGTCATTTGTACCACTTTATTCTTCTGTTCCCTCAATAATTTTTTTGGGTATCCCCTTACAGAGAATTTGGTTATCATTTCATTCAATGCCAATTCCTGGTCCTCCTTTCTGTTCACTATTTTTTTGACCCTAGTCATTTGGCTAAATGGGATAGATTTCAGGGTATTTTCAGGGTGCTGGCTACTATAATGTAACAAATCATTCCTATCCGTTTCTTTCACATACAATTTAGTTGTAAATTCATCATTTTGATACAGAATCTGTACATCCAGGAATTGTAGTGAAGATTTTGACCAAACTAGAGTAAATTTAATTGTTTCATCTATTCCGTTAAGGTATTCATAGAATTGATGTAATTCACCTTCTGTTCCTGTCCATATGAGGAAGACATCGTCTATGTATCTCCACCATGTAGCGACATAGTCATAATGGTGGGACACATAGACGAGGTCCTCCTCAATTACCCGCATAACTGTATTTGCGTAAGCAGGGGCCATATTGGCCCCCATTGCTGTACCTCTACATTGCAAGAAATAATCATCCCCAAATAGGAAATAATTATTTTTTAGAACTAATTCCAGGAGGTCAAGTACCAAGGAACAAGCATCATTAGAAACCTCCGTTTCCTTCAACTTCTTTTTTACAGCTGCTAGACCTCGTTCATTATCTATGGACGTGTAAAGTGAGACCACGTCAAAAGACGCTAATATCACTTCCCCGCTCACAGACAAAGTGTTCAACTTCCGTAGGAAATCCCCAGTATCCTTTATATATGACTCAGCTCCTCTTGCTATGGGATTTAATACCTTATCAAGGAAAATTCCTATATTTGACAAAATTGAATTTGTACCTGAGACTATAGGGCGACCCGGAAATTGCTATTAAAAAGGGAAATGGAATGGATCCATAAACTAAATACATTAAGACCCAATGGCCTAAACGTTGATTATAAAATACATAGCCTATTGTAATATTTGACCTCTGGTGTATATGATCTACTACTGTGTAGGTTGACAAACATTAATTGAAATATATTTTAATTTGAAAGTATATTCAGATAAAGAAAGTCTTTTCTCTTTCTTTAATTTTATAGATCCGAGCGGAGGTTCCCACAAGCTGCAACTTGACTGTAAACATACTGTTCCATCTGCAATTGGTTTCTGTTGTGATAGCCGATATTTCTTTGTTATAGTATATCCCAGTCTACCAAGTAAAAAACAATTATCTCTACTCAGGTCCATCTGATAATTTTTATAAAATATGGGACTAGTCACCTAAACAGAAGGACACAGTATTGTGTCTATTTGTATGTGATTGAGCATACTTAACTGTATAAAGCCCACCAGGGCGGTGACTATGGGTCTCTTCTCATATATATATGAAATTGGTGCCTGTTTTTTAATCTTATTTCCCAGATTATTATCTATTAATGAATTACCCAATGTGTACACTGAGACTCTGCTGTTAAGTGATTTGGGAATTCTTGGGAATAAGAGATAATGTATGTGATGTTTTATAGTGTAGCTCTGTTCCCTATAACACTGCGTAATTGCAGTTAAGGAGCGCTTATAACGTCCAAGTAACCGGATAAAAGCGCAGGTAATAGACCAGTGTATTCACTACTGCGCAATCGCCAACAATTCTAAAGATGGCGCCCGATAATCTCGGAGGGGAGGACGCATGCGCGGGAACGAGAGAAAGGTAGAAGCTTCATGTACACTACTGCGCAGCTGCAGTGGGTGTACTGAAGATCCCGGTGCACAACGCGCAATCGCGGGATTAGTGATAAAACTACGGGATCTGCTGGACGAGAATATGGGTTTTTTTTTCACACGGAGCATGCGCAGTGGATAGTGTGGACGCCATGATCACGTTAGCGGAAATAACAGGGTACAGTTGCAGCATGAGGCCCTCTAATGGGAGATAAGTGACATCTGTGTTTTAATTAAGGCAATTATGATATAATGGTTTGATATTGGTGAAAAAATATTGATCTGATAAATGTATGTAAATTTGATTGGAGCACTATATGCACTTTATTAATGCACATGTTATCACTGTTTGTATGTAATTTGTATTTATATATGGGAAATTTTATGTAATATTATATTGATTGGATTATTGTAAGCCCCTTGCATGGGAGCTATATATATGTGAGCACCATTTATGTTTGTCACTGCTTGAAAAAGGCTGAACGCCGAAACGTTGCAGTCCTAGGAAAATAAAACCCACATGGATTTTTTGAAGGAAGTGCTGCCTTTCGTTTTTTCATCTATATAAGTACCAGTGAAGTTGGTGGAGGGCTTTGCACCCGACTATGTGTGACTGTGCTGTTTCGTTTTTTTTGCTTTTCTATATCTATATATATATATAATTATGAATATATCATTAAATAATCGATTTATTGTGCCAAAAAGATAGATATATTGATTAATCCCATAACCATTACCGCAAACCGCGGTATTGCGAGTCGCTGGTGAGTGGGAGCACTTGCGGCGCGGTTGGGTAATAACCCATAGGGATTACCGCAAACCGCGCCGCATTGCGAGGTCGCTGGCTGAGTGCGAGCACTTGCGGCGCGGTTGCGGTTAATTACCCATAAGGATTACCCGCAACCGCGCGCAAGCGCAAGTTGCGGCGCGGTTGCGGTAATCCTATAGAAAGTATAGGGGATTGTTGCGGGCAAGTGCGGATTTGCCCGCACCTGCCGCAAGTCCCCCTATACTTTGTATGGCAAATTACCGCAAACGCGCCGCAAGTGCGGCAGATGCGGTTTTTTCACCGCATCTGCCGCGACTGCTGTTTTAAACCACAGCTTGACTCGGGATTACCGCTTCTGGCAGTGAATGTTAACCCCGAGTCAGGCTCGGGAATACCATACAAAGGTTAAATAAATTTATGTATATTATATATAACAATTTATTTTAATGTACAATATATATATATATATATATATATATAATATATAAATATATTTATATATATATATATAATATTATTTATATATATATATTATTATATTAATATATATATATATAGTAGAGTAAATCTATTATATATATTTAGATTACTCTACTATATATATTATATATAATATATGTAGAGTAATCTAGTATTATATTTAGATTACTCTACTATATATATATTATTTATATATATATATATATAGATTAATATATATAGATTAATATACAATATATGAATATATATATATATATATATATATAATATATATATATTATATATATTATATATATATATATAATATATATATATATATATAAAAATATAGATTAATATACAATATCTATACTATATAGATTAATATACTATATATATATATAATATATATATATATATTGATTAATTAGATTATATATATATAATATATATATATATATATATATATATAGAATTAATTAGATTAATATATTATATATATATATAGATTAATATACAATATATATATAGATGAATATACAATATATAACTATACATAGATTAATATAAAAATAATATATGTTATATATATATATTATATATAAAATAGATTAATATACAATATCTATATTTATAGATTAATATACAATATCTATATTTATAGATTAATATACAAGATATATATATCTATATATCTATCTATATATATATATATATTATATTAATATAATTATGAATATATCAATATAATTCAAATATTAATAATCGATTAATAATAACAATTAATGTTAACACTAATAATGATAATGTTAATAATTAATAATCAATTATATTGGGACAAAAAAGATATCTTAGCTGATCTTGAAGAGATGAGGTTCCAGCAGTGGTTTTCCGACGTCCGTCCCACAGGATCACCAAGGCAGGATATAATTTGTGAGGAAAAGTTAAATTAAACCCTATAAATTGCGGGGGGGGGGGGGGGGGAGTATAGTGATTGGTAGACAAAGGGGAGAATAGTGATTGGTAGGCAAAAAAGTGTTGCCACCCCAGCAACAGCAGAGTCTGCCGCGGGTTTTTTCGCGGGGCAAATCTGCCGCAAGTGCAAAACCGCACTTTGCCGCAGTTGTAAAACCGACACTTGCCGCACCTGCCGCAAGTCCGCCTATACTTTCTATGGCAATTACCGCAAACCGCGCCGCAAGTGCGGCAAGATGCGGTTTTTTCACCGCATCTGCCGCGACTGCTGTTAAACCACAGCTTGACTCGGGATTACCGCTTCTGGCAGTGAATGTTAATATTATATATTACAATTTATTTAATGTGTATATATGTATATATGTTATGTATGTATGTATGTATGTATATGTATATATATATATATATATATTTATATATATATATTATATATATATATATATATATATAGATTACTCTACAATATATATCTATAAATATAATATAAGATTAATAATATGTATAATTAATAATGAATTATATTGGTCAAAAAGATATCTTAGCTGATCTTGTAGGGATGAGCATAGTGATTGGTAGGCAAAGGGGAGTATAGTGATTGGTAGGCAAAATGGGTTGCCACCCAGCAACAGCGCAATCAGCCATGGGTTTTTTTCGCGGGCAAACATGCCGCAAGTGCAAAAACCGCACTTACCGCACATGCAAAACCGCACTTGCCGCACTGCCGCAAGTCCCCCTATACTTTCTATGGAGATTACCGCAACCGCGGATGACCGCAAGTGTTAACCGCACATCATGCCCGATCGGTTCGCCTGCATAAGGCATTGACACTTGCGTGTCCTCGCGATTGCCGCTAATCCACCCATTGAAAGTATAGAGAGACTTGCGGCAGGTGCGGTTGCTGAGGTAGCGACTCGCAATGGCCTCGCGGCCATTGCTCGCGCTACCTCAGCGGTACATCGCTAATTTTGTGGCCGAGCCTCTGGTTCTATTTTCGTCCAGCGACTAGCAATGGCCGCTTCGCGGCCATTGCTCGCGGTGGTGACGTCACAGCGTGACATAGCCACGGCGTTTTCGGGGGCCGACACGAAAATGCCTACGGCAATTATAGAGTAGATGATATTCTTATGGGCTATACTGTACTGCTGAGATATTTTTCTCTTCCTGCCCTGTTCTCCCAACCCCTCTCCCCCTCCCTCTCCGGTCCTTCCTCTACCAATCTCCCTAGTTTGTGATTTCATTTTTATGATTTCTTTTTAGTTTTGATGTTAGTTTGTGTACCGTATTTTTCGCTTTATAGACGCACCGGATTATAAGACGCACCCCCACATTTGATGAAGGAAAAGAGGAAAAAATAATTTTTAATGTTAAATGAGGTTCACCTTATAATGCCAGTGTCTGTCTTATATGTATGTCCTCCAACCTGGTGTGTGTGTGTGTGTGTGTGTGTGTGTTGTGTGTGTGTGTGTGTGTGTATGTATATATATATATATATATATATTAATTATATATATTTATTATATATATCCCCCATAGCTCATTTTGGCACACTTCCCCCCTATAATGTGGCACACTGTCCCCCTTTGTGGCACACTGTCCCCCTATAATGGTGGCACACTGTCCCCCCTTTGATGCTGGCACACTGTCCCCCTATGATGCTGGCACACTGTCCCCCTTGATGCTGGCACACTGTCCCCCATATGATGCTGGCACCTGTCCCCCTATGATGCTGGCCACTGTCCCCCATAAGGCTGGCACACTGTCCCCCTATGATGCTGGCACACTGTCCCCCATAAGGCTGCACACTGTCCCCATTGCTGGCACACTGTCCCCCATTGATGCTGGCACACTGTCCCCCATTGATGCTGGCACACTGTCCCCCATTGATGCTGGCACACTGTCCCCCATAGCTGGCACACTGTCCCCCTATGATGCTGGCACTGTCCCCATAAGCTGGCACACTGTCCCCCTATGATGTGCTGGCACTAGGTACCGTCCCCTATGATGCTGGCACTGTCCCCCATAAGGCTGGCACTGTCCCCCATAAGGCTGGCACACTGTCCCCCATAAGGCTGGCACACTGTCCCCATAAGGCTGGCACACTGTCCCCCATTGATGCTGGCACACTGTCCCCCATTGATGCTGGCACACTGTCCCCATTGATGCTGGCACACTGTCCCCATTGATGCTGGCACACTGTCCCCCATTGATGCTGGCACACTGTCCCCCATAAGGCTGGCACATGTCCCCCATAAGGCTGGCAATGTCCCCATAAGGCTGTGGCACTGTCCCCGATGATGCTGGCACACTGTCCCGATGATGCTGGCACACTGTCCCCGATGATGCTGGCACACTGTCCCCTATGATGCTGGCACACTGTCCCCCATAAGGCTGGCACACTGTCCCCATAAGGCTGGCACACTGTCCCCATAAGGCTGGCACACTGTCCCCCATAAGGCTGGCACACTGTCCCCCATAAGGCTGGCACACTGTCCCCCATAAGGCTGGCACACTGTCCCCCATAAGGCTGGCGCACATTTAAAATAATAAACACTATCATACTACCCCTCTCCTCGCTCCCTCGCTCTCAGTGCTATCACCGCTCTCTGTGCTGTGGCGGCATCCGGGTACTGTGAGCAGCGCGCAGGTGATTACGTCACTCTGCAGCGACGCTCACAGGACCCGGATGCCGGCAAAGACAGCGGGGATGGCGCGGACGGCAGGGATCGAGGAGAGGGGTGAGTATGATCGTGCTTCCAGAGATGGTCAGTGTCTTCCACGCTTTCATTGCGTGGAAAGCACTGACTATCCACACGGGACCGCAGCCTCTGGGCTGCGGTCCCGCTCCTGTAGTATGGGCTGCTCCCGCTGGTGATTGACAGCGGGAAGCAGTGCATATTACAGGAGATAATGAGCGGCCCCACGTGACCACGGGGCCGCTGCTGCAGCCTCCTACAGCCTCCTGAGAGCCCTCGGACACCGCTCCACAGCCCCCACCCCACCACACAAGTATTCTTTCACATTATAAGACGCACCCCCACTTTCCCCCAAAATTTTGGGGAACAAAAGTGCGTCTTATAATGCGAAAAATACGGTATATTTGCTGTGATCAACAGTGATTTTGAGCCTTTAGTGTACACTTATTGTATATGTGTATGAAAAATCTTTTCAATAAAAATACAATGGTTAAAAAAAAAAAGCCTTTATTTGGAATTATTAAAATCAACATCCATGTTTGTTTAAAAGCATGTGTGGCTTATGTGTTTCATAGCCTAAAACATGAATGTCTTATAAAACACACAAAGGTAAAACCCACAAACCCGCTTCATTCAACTGACTTGACACCATAATTAGTCTTCCACAACATCCATTAACCCTATATGTACATGTGTTTCCAAAGTACGGTTCATCCTAAAGAATAGTAAGTTATATTGGTGCTCTTTTTTACATTCCTACAAATTCTGAAGAAAAGTTGTATATGCATTAATGAATATCCATAATATATATACAAAGATCATTTTCACCATTTAGAAATCTTCTGTGTTGGCAGGACTATGAAAATATTGTAGATTTGCACTGAAGGCATCAAATCTATGACTTAACACATGTCTTATATTCTAGGTTTCTTCAAAGTAGCCACTTTTTTCTTTGATTACTGCTTTGCACACTCTTGGCATTCTCTTGAGCTTCAAGAGGTAGTCACCGCAAATGGTTTTCACTTCACAGGTGTGCCCTGTCAGGTTTAATAAGTGGAATTTCTTGCCTTATAAATGGGTTGGGAACATCAGTTGTGTTGTGCAGAAGTCTGGTGGATACACAGCTGATAGTCTGAAAAATTGGGACAACTTTGAAAGTGTCCCCAAGTGCAATTGCAGAAACCAGAAAGCGCTACAAACAAACTGGTTCACATGAGACCGTCCCAGGAAAGGAAGACAAGAGTCACCTCTGCTGCGGAGGATAAGTTAATCCAAGTCACTAGCCTCAGAAATCGCAGGTTAACAGCAGCTCATATTAGAGACCAGGTCAATGCCACACAAAGTTCAGGCAGCAGACACCTCTCTACAACAACTGTTAAAGGTACCTTCACACGCAGCAATATTGCTAGGCAATTTCACTAGCAATTTGCTGGTTAGTGAAATCATGGACACATTGTTGCTGTGTACACAGCAACAAAATAGAACAATGTGTCCATGATTCACTGCAACCAGCAAATTGCCAGTGAAATTGCCTAGCCATATTGCCGCGTGTGAAGGTACCTTAAGAGGAGACATTGTGCATCAGGCCTTCATGGTAAAATAGCTGCTAGGAAACCACTGCTAAGGTCAGGCAACAAGCAGAAGAGACTTGTTTGGGCTAAAGAACACAAGGAATTGACATTAGACCAGTGGAAATCTGTGCTTTGGTCTGATGAATCCAAATTTGACATCTTTGGTTCCAACCACCGTGTCTTTGTGCGATGCAGAAAAGGTGAGCGGATGGACTCCATATGCCTGGTTCCCACCGTGAAGCATGGAGGAGGAGGTGTGATGGTGTGGGGGTGCTTTGCTGGTGACACTGTTGGGGATTTATTCAAAATTGAAGGCATACTGAACCAGCATGGCTACCACAGCATTTTGCAGCAGCATGCTATTCCATCCGGTTTGCGTTTAGTTGGACCATCATTAATTTTTCAACAGGACAATGACCCTCAATCACACCTTCAGGCTGTGTAAGGGCAATTTGACCAAGGAGGAGAGTGATGGTGTGGTACGCCAGATGACCTGGCCTCCAGTCACCAGACCTGAACCCAATCGAGATGGTTTGGGGTGAGCTGGACCGCAGAGTGAAGGAAAAAGGGCCAACATGTGCCAAGCATCTCTGGGAACTCCTTCAAGACTGTTGGAAGACCATTTCCGGTGACTACCTTTTGAAACTCATCAAGCGAATGCCAAGAGTGTGCAAAGCAGTAATCAAAGCAAAAGGTGGCTGCTTTGAAGAGCCTACAATATAAGACATATTTACAGTTGTTTCACATTTTTTTAAGCATATAATTCCACATGTGTTAATTCATAGTTTTGATACCTTCAGTGTGAATCTACAATTTTCATGAAAATAAAAAACTCTTTGAATGAGAAGGTGTGTTTAAACTTTTGGTCTGTACTGTATTCATCTATGTTCTATACTTAATTTGATATCACATCTAAAAATAAATTATAGTAATGCCATTACTAGTAAGATTCTGTGTATTGGCATAAAATAATCCAAATATGATCATTATTCCTATGCATATTCTATATATAGGAACTGATATAGGTTTATTCTTTTATGTTTAAAACAATTTTTTTTCTGAATCCCATTTCATCTCCATTACTTCTATACATATATATAACATGTAAAGGTAAATTTCAACCTCCAATTATTTTTCTTAGATATCATCATTAATTAAATTAATCTCCTGTATTGTCCACTAACCCTATACATATAATTGTCATCTAGAGCATATTTTTTTCAAAAAGCTTTAATACAAATGGATTAAGTTATAACTGTTGTGAGGTAGCACCCAGGGAACCCGCTTGCAGAACGACAAGAACACGTGTTTATAAGTTAACCAATGTCTACCCGTTTATTTTTCACATATAATAACATAACCTGGGTAGCATGTTTGACACATATCACATTGATTATAAACACTTTACATAAATACACCATACATTCACATATAACATTAAATAACACTTATATTGCACATAACATCTTATAGTAACCCGGGACCTGTAACCAACTCTGTCCCCATTGGAGCTCTACTAACAGCTCCCGTGGTGGCTACGGCCTCCGGCCTACTTACACTATACATACGTTACAGTACGACGATGACCCCTCCGGGTTCATAACAGGGATTGAGCAACCTGAGTACCGGGTATGTCATGTATCCCCAAGGGGCTCCTTCCTGGACGCATCTCCGCCTACATCCCGGTCAGAGTCCACCTGGTTCAACCATGGTGTCCCCACTCTAGGAGCCCTTTTTAACCCCTGCTTCTGACCTTCGTTACATACGCCTCAACGGGCCCTGTGGGTCCCAATGGCGGTACCTGCCACCTGGCTTTAGTCACCCAGCATGATGACACAACATTACCCCGTAGTCAGGATTCCTGCCTGACCGGGACCTTACATACCGTATGTGATCCATCATTCAAATGTCCATGGATCCCATACCTGCTCACAGCCCATCATAACACATCCATGGACTGTGGCCCCTCCATAACCATAACAGGGACCTGGTAAACCGTAGAATCCGGGCTAACCATGCGTCACCATGGCCTACTCACCACGGTACGGGCTATCAGTCGCCACCAAACCTCCATCTCATGGCAGGTCTCCAGGTCGACGACTGTACCCTGCGTCTGAGTAGCACCCTAATGGATCAGCCATGGTTCCCTTCTAGGAGCCTTCGTGACCCCTGTCTCTGGCCACAGGCACACCCACACCATTAGAGGTCGTGGTTGAGGGACGGGTACCCTCTGCAAGCAGCAGGGCAAGCCTCCCTCTGTCCCACAGGGACGGAACGCCTCCAACATCATCCATACTAGCTGGGTCACTCTCTCCCCACATCATTATACGTGGCTCTTACATATAGGCCATCATCTCTCATTCAGGGCCATTACCTAAGCCCTCATACACATAGTTAAACACATTCCGATTCATCAGGTTCTTTAACTGAGTACTCCGACTCGGACCCAAAGGCGGTCTATGCCCGCCTGGCACACTACATACGATTGCCTCCAAAGGCTACATACATTCGCCTCCCGAAGGGCTACATTCATTCCGGTTCATCAGGACCTTTAACTGACTCCACTGAGTCGGTCCCAAGGGCGGTCTATACTCGCCTAGCATGATTTACACACAAGGTGCACAGTTCACACAATCATTCGGGAACTGCTTTTCTTACCGGGCACGGATCCGGGTCTCGCTACCTGTGTCACAGGTTCCACCAGGCATCCCCACAGGCTCCTTCCCGGACGTGAGGTGACCCACGTCCGGTCTAGCGTCCACCGGTCAGCCACGGCTTCCCCCTCCAGGTGCTGCCACGACCCCGGACCTCGGCATCGGCATGGAGCTAGCATGCTCCCGTGTCCACACACCGAGCCTTGGACTGCTCTGCACTCAGGCTGCTCTCAGCCCACATGCTCTCAGGCTGGTAATCTCTGGATGAATCTCAGCAGGATCTCAGCTTCCAGAATCAATCTCTCATTCAGTCAGCTGGCCGGCTCTTATCGTGCCGGCCACTCCCACATAGACACACCCCCTTAGCTGCTGGCAATCAGCTTCCACATAGCTTATGTTAACTCCCTGTGTTCCGGGTTGTCAGCACTCACTCATTACATCCTATTCCTCATGGACTCCTCGATTTCATGAGCCACTCATTAGTCACATTAAACTCATTGTATTCAGAACAGGTTCACACAGCGTCATCCACTATCAAACCGGCCAGTGTGAACAGGATCATACCCTGATCCTGCATGTGACGCGCCCCGGCCATGAGGATCATGCCGGCGGTGCCTCACACCGTGTTTTTATTTACCTATAATATCCCCAGTATTATGTTATTATTTTCAATATATATGTTGTCAATAAATTACATATATATTATACCACCATACTCTCCTCATATCTTTTTGTTGTTATTCTCATTTAGTATTCTACATCTATATTTAACTTTTCCTACACAACTGGGGGTTAATATAAGTACATAAGTTCATGTTTAAGATTAAGCCCAGGAACCAGGTAGAATGTCCCAGCTCTTGCTTGTTCACAGGGCATACCGGTCCCCAGTCTTTCTGCACAGGATTGGGCTGCGGTCAGACTCAAAATGTCCGAGATGTAGGCTAGAAGATGCGGGCATCCTGCACATGATCTGGGAGTGTCCACGCCTCGCATCCTTCTGGATTGTAATCCTCACCCTAATAGAAGGGAAATATCATTGTGTGATTCCGCGAGACCCGGTGGTCTGCATACTTGGGTATGTGGAGGAAATGGAGGTAGACTCTATGGGGAAGATAGCCATAGCTCGCCTCCTGTACATAGCCAGGAAACTCATTGCCAAATATTGGATCTTGGAGGAAACACCCTCTAGGCAGGAGTTTCTTAGACAAGTCTCTTATGTGATTAAAATGGAAGAAAAAATATACTTTAAGAGGAAAAATGCTAAATACCTGGACCGCCTCTGGGCACCGTGGAAATAATTGTGCTGTCTCTGGCAGACGCCAGTCTAATATGATAACTGAGAAGTACGATATAACGGTACAGCTTGATACTAGTGAGAACACTGTCAACACTAAATGTATGGGAGTGTGTTAGTATTTGGAATATACTATACATTTACTGTAATGTACCGCCATATACTATAGTGCTGCTATACATGTGATTCAAAGATTCAAGATTCAAAGAAGCTTTATTAGCGGGACCAAATACACTTCAGTTGAAGGGGGCGTGTCCTGGCACTGACTATGCAGGACGCATAAGACCGGAGCTCCGGCATTAGCACCCAGATAAAGGCGACTAACACCGTCCACAGCCTCGCAACCACGGCACACGGGGGCTCATCTGCTGCAGATCGCTGAGCGGAACAGGAGGATGCCCCGATCGTCGCTGAGAAACAAGGAGAGACCGCCAAAGGTGACGGATTACTTCTCCCCGGGCCCTGCTTCAGCCCCCAGCCCTAAAATGGCGCCTGCAGAGTTCCAGGCGCGCTCTCCCCGGGCTTCATACAGCCCCAGATCTGGAGGAGAGGAGCGGGAGGACAGCACCCCGGTCACCCTGGGTACACTGAAGGGCCTGCTAGACACACTCCGCAGGTCCCTTCAGGCAGACATGCGAGCCTGCATAGGGGAGCTTAAAGAGGAAATGGCCGCCATGGGGGAGCGCACGCAGCACATTGAAGCTAAGATGGCGGAGTTTGCCACAGCACATAATGAGCTGGCGGACAGCTACCAAGAGGTGGACCAGGACATTAAAGCACTAAGGGCAGTGACCTGGGATCTGGAGGACAAACTGAGAAAGAACAACATGAAAATCAGAGGCATTCCTGAAGTGGAGGGGGAAGAAGATATCAAAGGAATTGCTCACACATTTCTCTGCTCTATGCTACCTGATTACCCTGCCTCTGATCTACTCCCAGAAAGAGTATATAGGATCCCCAGACCCCCTAACATCAGGCAGGATCTGCCCAGGGACGTTCTTGTGTGCCTCGCTTCTCACAAACCACGAGACATGATTTTGCAACAGCTGAGACAACATCCCCTAAATTCAGGGGAATACAAAGGCTGGCAGGTGTATCCAGATCTATGTCAGGGCACGCTGGCGAGGCGAAGAGACTTCGCTCCTTACTGCAAAATCCTCCGGGACAGAGGGATTCAATACTCCTGGGGCACCCCAGTAAATGTTGCCTTTCGGTATAAGGGCAGCAGACACATTTTCACTTCACCATCCAAACTTAAAACGGCCCTCGGACACTGGAATCTGCAACGATCTTCCACCTCTTCATCACCTACTTCTCCAGCAGAGACACCTAGGAAACAACGCCGAAACCATGACAACTCCCCTAACCCCCAAGAGGCTAAGGACTGATTCTTAACGACTAACTTGGGATTGCTGATGACGTTTATTTCATTTGTCCAGCCCAATCTTCCGGTTGTTTGGGCTGTGGAGTGTAGGGCAGTAGGTCACCTTTTCACCTAAGTGACCCCTCTCCACCTCGGCTGAGGTTTGGTGAGGAAAGAAGCCCACACAGTCTTCCCCGCATCCTGATCCTGTCCTGTTTTCAGGAAGGGACCAGGAGGATATTGGTATAAGTATTTGTTATTTGTTCTGTGACTTCCACTCCTCTCAACTCCTTTTGTTTCTTCTCTTTACCTTCTGTCTCCCTCTCCCTGGTCAGTCCAGTCCTGTTTTC
The DNA here is from genome assembly GCA_033576535.1 of Allobates femoralis. Classification (NCBI taxonomy): domain Eukaryota; kingdom Metazoa; phylum Chordata; class Amphibia; order Anura; family Aromobatidae; genus Allobates; species Allobates femoralis. Next base: position 474,854,076 of record JARQOC010000004.1, read on the forward strand.
GTTTCTCCTAACCTCTTCATCTCTTTGACTTCTGATAGGTCACATTTATTATTTACTGTTTATTAACGAATTGACTGTTTCACATGATGAGTATCACAGTAACATCGTTTAATGTTAATGGTCTCAATGTTCCTAGCAAGAGAGCAATTTTATGGCAACACCTTAAAAAATCACAGAGTGATGTTGTGTTCTTGCAGGAGACGCACTTGCTGAAAAAGGATCACGCTAGACTGGCCTCGGCGTTCTACCCGAACCAGTTTCTGGCCGGAGGACTCACTAAAAAGTCTGGGGTAGCCATTCTGATTCACAAGTGTGTCTCCTTTCAATTGATTGAAGAAGTAAGCGATCCGGAGGGCAGATACATTATTTTACTTTGCCTAATTAACAACACTCCCTACACACTCGCCTCCGTTTATGGCCCAAATGTAGGTCAGGTGCGCTACATGAAATCCTTTTTAGCTAATGTTACAGCACGGGCACAAGGAAGTAAGATCATAGCGGGTGACTTTAATATTCCGATGAACAAACGTTTGGATTGCTCAAAGCCAAATATCTACAGATCAGAGTTGGGTCACTTGGTCACTGAACATCATCTTCATGATATTTGGAGGTATATGCATACTGACGAAAAAGACTTCACATTCTACTCTCACCGACATAAAACACAGAGCAGACTTGACTATTTTTTGATAGACGACTCTCTACTGCCAAAATGTCTAGACTCAAACATAGGATCCATCACATGGTCAGATCATGCCCCAGTTGTCCTCAGGATAGCCGACTCTGCCGCACTGCGACCTCCGGCTAGCTGGAGAATTAATGAACAACACTTAATCTCCCCCTCTAATGTTGAGAAACTCTCTGAGGCTATTAAACTCTACTTTGCGGAAAATTCTTCAGCTGAAATGCCACCAGACATCTTGTGGTTCGCTCATAAGGCGGTCCTCAGAGGCTTGCTCATCAAAATAGCGGCTATCTCTAAAAAACAATACGACCAATCCCTAAACACGATCTTGGGGAAAATCAAATCCCTGGAGGCGTTGCAGAGGACCTCTCGGTCCAATGTAGAACCCCCCGACTTGTTGAGTGCTAGACGAGATCTCCGCTCTTTGCTGCTTGTCCGAGCGGAACACCAACTTAAGAAATCTAAGGCGAAGTTCTACGGAATGGGAGACAGGGCCGGAAAATTGCTGGCTAGGAGAGTCAAGAAAAGAAAAACTCAAACAAAAATTCCTTACCTCGTGAGAAAAGATGGCACGACAATTCGCAATCCGATAGCAATAGCGGACGAATTTAAATCTTATTACCATTCACTTTATAATTTACGGGAGTCTGAGCTGGTTCCCCAGCCCACGCCTGATTCTATTAGATCCTTTTTGGACCGTGCTAAGCTCCCTACCCTCTCTGAGGAACAACTTCGAAACCTTAACTCCCCTTTCACTGAAGGGGAAGTACAGGAGGTCATTGCCTCCGCAAAAAAAAGTACCACGCCGGACCTGTTGGGTTCTCATTTCAATATTACTCTTGCTTTGCACAACTCCTATCCAAACCTTTATTAAACCTCTTTAACTTTTGGAGACATAAAGGAGAAATATGACAGGAGGGGCTGGAGGCAATTATAGCAACTCTCCCCAAACCAGGCAAGACCCCTGACTCACCGGGCAATTTTCGTCCAATTGCCCTATTGAACTGTGACGTGAAGTTGTACGCAAAACTTCTTGCCAACAGGTTACAGGAGGTGTTGCCTGCTTTGGTGGGACTAGAACAGGTGGGTTTCATCCCTGGGAGACAGGCTAGTGACGGAACACGGAGATTGGTGGATTTACTGGAGATCATGGAGAGGAGGGGAGCTCCCAGTGCACTCCTTTCATTAGATGCCGAAAAGGCGTTCGACCGGGTGCACTGGGGGTACCTACGAGAGGTTCTCCAGAGATTTGGAGTGACCGGTGAATTCCAGAGAGCCATTATGGCCCTGTACTCCTCCCCATGCGCTTCAGTCAAAGCTTCAGGGTTTCGGTCCTCTGTACTCAATATTACTAATGGAACCAGGCAGGGGTGCCCCCTCTCCCCGCTAATTTTTGCCTTGATTATGGAACCCCTGGCAGCGGTGGTGAGGAGAGACCCTGAAATTCGGGGCGTCGAGGTGGGACCTGTGGAGCATAAGATAGGGCTATACGCGGATGATGTGATCTTTGTGTGCGCGCAGCTCCCCTCGACGGTCCCGAAAATACTAGATGTTCTGGAGGATTTCTCACGAGCATCTTATTACAAATTGAATATGTCCAAATCCTCCCTCTATCCCATTAACTTCCCCGAGCCCGAACAGTAGCTAATTAAAGAACGTTTCCCATTTGCGTGGGAGGGGGAGGGATTTACCTATTTGGGTCTATATATAACCAACTCGAATTCCATGGTTCGACGCAACTGTGAATCACTACTCAAAACTATTCAAGCGGAGATGGAGAGTCATTCAGGCCTTCTGCTGTCATGGATGGCCAGAATCCAATTAGTCAAAATGACTTATCTACCTAAAATATTATACTTGCTGAGATGTCTCCCCCTATCTATCCCGGGAAAATTTCTGAGGGCATTTCAGAGAACACTGGGCCGATTTATTTGGCAGGGGAAACCTCACCGAATAGCCACCGGGGTCCTAACATTGCATGTCTCGGTGGGAGGACTGGGAGTTCCGGATGTCCAGTCATATTATAAAGCTGTGCATATTGAGGCAGCTAGGAGTTGGTGGTCACAGGAACAAACTTCCCTGTGGCTCCAGATTGAGTCCTTCTTTGCTCCAAGGCAGTCTACTCGACTGTTGTTGGAAATAAACCTCCTACAACAATTTCGGGTACCGGGGGCACTTTCTACGATGCATGCTTTGTTGGGAGTCTGGTCGCGAGAAAGTAGGGATCTTCTCCTCTTTCTACATCGTTACATCACTCTTGAGGCAGTGGAGTGTTCGGTGGGCTCCTTATCCCTTCAGCTCTGGAGGTCGAAGGGAATCCAGTTTTTGAACCAAATAGGAGAGGGAAATAGTCTGAGACCATTCTCATTTTTGGTGGACAACTTCAACATTCATAAACAGGATTTTTTTAAATATCTACAAATCCGACATTTCCTGGCCTGTCTCCTTGCCGGTTCCGCCTCACGAACTGTTCAACAATGCTCTCCAGGCGAGCTTCAAGTCGGGGGGCACGGGCACTGGGGGCATCTCCGTTGCCTACAAGGCTCTACTAGGCCAACGATCTAGACAGAAACTTGGGTACATGACCAGATGGGAGGGGAGTCTGGCGTTTGAGGCTCCTTTGGAAGCTTGGCAGAAGGCGGCCACTCACGTTTCTCCCTTCTCGTCATGTATAAACCATTTAGAACAGGCAAAGAAGATTCAACTTCACTGGTACCTGACCCCGGACAGAATAGCTAGGTTTGGGGGTGACAGATCCCATGCCTCTGGGCTGTGCTTGCGCGCCTGCTCTGGAGTGGGATCCTCTGCTCACATCTGGTGGGATTGCCCTAACATAACCTCATTTTGGAAGGAAGTTGAGAATTTGATTTGCTCATTATCAGGACTTCCCCTGCAGTTGGAGGCCCCGGTTGCACTTTTGGGCCTAGGTTTGGACACAATCCCCAAGATATTACGTCCCATTGTAACAAATATCCTAGTTGTGGCAAGGCTGTGTGTAGCTACCCATTGGAGATCCCGGACCCTCCAAATAGAGCTGAATTAATCAATCGAATAAACCTACACTTTCAACATGAGCTTCTACTGGCACACGATCTCCATAAAAGGAATAAAATTCTGTGGTGGTGGGACCCCTGGGTCCACTCCCCGTTTAACACTGTAAACACTTCTGGATAGATACCCTGTCTACGTTAAGACACGTAATATATACTCTCATCAGAATTATATCATTGTGAAGATACTTTGTTCACTATTCGCAAGCTAGGATAAACTTGGAAAATGTATGGAAAAATGTGAATGATCCTTTTTGACTTCCCTCCCTTCTTCCACTTTCTGAATTCCCCCCCTACCACTCTCTTCCCCCTCTTTATTTTGTTATCTTACATGATTGATATTTCATATGTTATTTTTTTCTAATTCATTGTTTGACAAAATAAATAAACATCTATTGGTTTAAAAAAAACAAATACACTTCAGTTTTGCCAAAGCAATTGTATAAAGGCAATAGGGATAGGGACTGTGGGGATGTTGGGTAGGAGCTGTAGGGAAGGTGGATGGGGCGGATCCAGGATGGGGGGCTATAGTCCATGCATAGGAGGTGGATGGGCAAGTCCAGGGGGGCTATAGTCCGTAGGAAGGTGCATGGGGCAAGTCCAGGGTGGGGCTATAGTCCATGGCTTAAGAAAGGTGGATGGGGGCAGATCCAATGTGGAGGCTATAGTCCATGGCATCATAGCTCTTTTTCTCGCAGTCTGACATTCGCTCACATACCGCGCTGCTATCTCTACTGCTCTCTTCTTCTCCCAGCAGGATAGATGTTTTTTCTTCCTCCTTCATGGTGGTGAAATCCGGGAAGAGGTGTGACAGTCTCCTGAAGTGAGTGTCCCTCACTGCTGAGTATTTGGAACAGTGTAGCAGGAAGTGGGTTTCGTCCTCCAGGGCCTCCTGGCACAGTCTTTCCTCCCTGGGCTTGTATCTCTGCCTGTGTCGGCCGGATTCGATGGCCAGACTGTGGGCACTGAGTCTATATCTGCTCAGGATCTTGCGGTCTCTGGGGTCCGGGAGTTTCTCCAGATATGGGGCCAGTTTGTAGTCAGTCTGTAGATTCCGGTACATGGTCAGTTTCTGTGAGCTGAAGATATCGTTCTTCCAGTCACTGACATACCTCTGCTGGCCCTCCTCTACCATCTTCCTGATTCCGGCTTTTGTCAGGTTGTGATTAGTGTTCTGGTTGTGTTGGGTTTGGTTGGGCTGTTCCGAGGGTCCTGGATTTTCTGTTTCACCTACATGTATCAGGGCTTTATGGTGATGGGAGCTTGAATTGCTCCTATGTAGGTGAGCCCGGAATGACAATGCCCTCTTTAGAACCGTTAGGTGTAGAGGGAATCTGCCCAGCTCTGCCCGACAGGCACTGTTGGAGGTGCTCTGGTGGACCTGGAGAAGGTGCTTACAGAATTCCAGGTGGAATATTTCTGTTGGGCTGGAATCCCACCTTGACCAGTCTGGGTAGGTGTGAGGACACCAGACTTCACTGCCATACAGGAGGATTGGGGCGATGACTGAGTCGAAGATTTTTAGCCAGACCCTCACTGGTGGCTTCAGACGGTAGAGTTTCCTTCGGATAGCATAGAAGGTTTTGCAAGCCTTGTCTTTCAGGGTCTCTATGGCTTATTTGAAGCTCCCTGACCGGTGAATCTCTAGGCCCAGGTAGATATATTTGTCTGTTCCTGTGAGGTCGCAGTTGTTGAGGACAAATGATGGGTGCTGGTCTGATTTTCTCCTTCTCCTCTGGAACACCATGATGTTGGTTTTCTTTAGATTGACCGGTAGGGCCCAGGTGGAGCTGAATTTCTCTAGGATTTTCAGGTTGTCTTGGAGGCCTTTCTCGGTTGGTGACAGCAGCAGCAGGTCATCTGCATACAGCAGGAATTTCACCTGAGCGTCATGGAGGGTGAGACCTGGTGCGGTGGAGGATTCCAGAGCGGTAGCCAGCTCGTTGATATAGATATTAAAGAGCGTTGGACTTAGGCTGCAGCCTTGTCTGACTCCGCGGCTCTGTTTGAAATAAGCCGTTCTTTTGCCGTTCACACTCACGCTGCAGCGGTTCTCGGTGTAGGAGCTTTTGATGACATCGTAGGTCTTTCCTCCTATTCCGCTCTCCAGCAGTTTCAGGAATAAGCCCGGGTGCCACACCGAATCAAAGGCCTTTTTAAAGTCCACAAAGCAAGCGTATATCTTCCCATTCTTTGTATTGTAGACGTGTCTCTGAATGAGGCTGTGCAGGGTGTAGATGTGGTCAGTGGTGCAGTGGTTCGGCATGAACCTTGCTTGGCTCTTGCTGAGGACTTGTGCTCGGTGAGGAAGGTGAAGATCCTCTTGTTCAGGATACTGTTGAACAGTTTTCCCAGGTTGCTGCTGACACATATGCCTCTGAAGTTGGCTGGGTCATACCTGTCCCCACTCTTGTGGATGGGTGTAATGAGGCCTTGGTTCCAGGTACTGGGGAAGTAGCCGGCCCTCAGCACAATATTGAACAGTTTGACCATTGCAGCCTGTATTTCTGGTGGGCTGTGCTTCAGCATTTCTGGTAGGATCCCATCCAGGCCGCCGGCTTTTCGACACCTTATGGAAGAGATCCTCTCGGCTACTTCCTGTAGTGTTATAGGTGTATCCACCGGGTTTTGGAAGTTTTTGATTTTTTTCCTCCATTGCTCTTAGTTTTGCCATTGTTTTCCTGTTCTTGGCTTAGTTCTTCCTTTTGGGATGTCTTTATAGAGGTCTCTGAAGTACTGGAGCCAGATGTTGCCATTTTGGATATAGGTGTTTTTCTTTTTTGTGCCCATGTGGTTCCATAGTTCCCAGAAGGAGTTGTCTTGGAGGGCGTCTTGGAGTTGGTTAAGCTTGGTAGAGATGTAACTCTGCTTCTTCCTCCTGAGGATGGTTTTGTACTGCCTTTTGTATGGTGTCATAGGCTTCTCTCAGACCTGGGTGGTTGGGGTCCCTGTGTTTCTTGTTGGAGGCTGTTCTCAGGGTCTTCCGTACAGCTTTACATTCTCTGTCAAACCAACCATTGACCTGTGTTTCTTTAGGTCTCTTGTAGTTGACTTTAAGGTCGGACAGTCTGGCCATTGCATAGAATATATTGTTGAGGTCCTTTGCGGCTTGGCTCACTCCCTCTGGGTTCGGCTTGTATTCGCAGTTGTAGAAGTGGTGGAGCATCCGCTGTATTTCAGGGTTGCTGGAAGCCTCTTTATACTTTGGTGCCGACATTTTGGACCATTTATAGGATGGAGGCCGGCTGAAGAGACTGCTCTGCTGTGGATTCTGAGTGGATGGTTTCTCTGTAGATTTCATGTACAGAAGAAGTTGGCTATGGTCTGACAGGTGCGTTTGTGGGGTGACTATGAAGGCGCTGACATCTGCCAGGTTCATGTCTGTGATGGCGTAATCTACTACGCTCCTTCCTACATGGGAGTTTAGTGTATACCTTCCTAGGTAGTCACCCTTGCTTCGTCCATTAAGGATATGAAGTCCTAAACTTCTACATACGTTCAGGAGCTTTCTGCCACTTTTGGTGACTGTACTGTCATAGCTGTTTCTCTCCGTGTGTACTGAGTCCTGGCCGTCATTCTCTGCTCCAAGTATGTAGATGTTTCCATCCGTGGTCAGGAAGTCTCTCTCTCCCAGTTCTTGCATTGAGGTCTCCAAAGATGAGGACTTTGCCCAGGGCCTGATAATGGGCGGTTTCTCCTTGTAAGATTTCAAAGCAGTCTGGATTGAAGTAGGGGGACTCTGGCGGTGGTATATAGGTGGCGCAGAGGTAGATATCAGACTGACAGGTGAGGATGGAGCTGCTGATTCTGATCCATATGTGTCTGCCTCCTCTCTTCACCGGTTTGATGTACTGGTGGAGCTCCTCTTTATACCAGATCAATATTCCTCCTGAGCCCCGTCCCTGTTTGATGTTGTTATTTTTCTGGGCATGGACCGAGAATTCTTTGTATCCAATAGGCACCAGGGATTCGTTTTCGTCTGTGGTCCATGTTTCCAGGAGGATCTGAATGTCTATATTTTTCAGTCTTTGTATAAAATCAGGGTCCTTTGTTTTACATCCAAAGGTCGAGACGCTGAGACCCTGAATATTCCAACTGCTGATTGTAAGTGAAGACATTGTTCTGTGTATCTTGTGTGTGTCTATATCTTGTAATGAGTATGGCTGTGTGGGACACACTGGAATTCTTTCTGATTTGTTGAGGTGCCTGGTTCCATCCAGTCACATTAGTCTCTCACACAGTGCGCTGAGCAGGGTGTTTATCTCATCCCGATCTCTGCTCTGCATGTAACTGTGGGCTCGGTGGTCCCTTCTGTGGAGGTCTCCATCTCTAATGTACCGCCATATACTATAGTGCTGCTCTACATGTACTGTAATATACCACCATACACCATTGCGCTGCTATACATGTACTATAATGTACCACCATATACTATAGTGCTGCTATACATGTACTAAGATGTACCGCCATATACTACAGTGCTGCTATAAATCTACTGTATTGTACCGCCATATACCATAGTGCCGATATATATATATATTATATATATATATACTGAATAAAAGTCCCTGCAGCACACCGCTACCACCAATGATGCACAGTGCTAACAAGCCATATGTGTTTGAGGAAAAAATTCAAAAACTTACGTTTTTTTTCAAAAAACTCAATAATCTTATCTTTTAATTCTGGAGTTCTTAGTACATACATTGGCCAATGTCTGCTTGCTCATCAACTACGACAAAGTGACTCCTGCGGCGGGAGCTCCGCAGGACGACTTAACTGTTAACTCCAGTGAAGCGGCTGGGGCGGCCGGGAGATCCTGATCTACTTCCTCACAGCTCGATGCGGCACAGGAGATCGGAGGAGACCGCCGATCTAATCTGGTACTGTGTGCCCCTTCCCTCTCTCCCCCAACGCCTGCAGCACACACACCAGAGGGCTCAGCGGATGCCATTACAGCCTCTGCAGATACCGGCCAGTCTAACGGGGGACAAGCAGCAGCAGATTCTGCTGACGACCTGCTGCTCAAAACACTATTAGTCCCCCTGAATGGTGAGGATTGGCCCCTAATAAGTGAAAATGGAGGCCCTACAGACACATGCTACAGATCCCCTATAGACAAAATGGGAGGTGGATTAGTGGTGGAGAGCCACAGTGATCAGAAATCGCCAGGTACATGTACAGAGATGGCGGGAATAACAGGGCTAAACCCCTCACAGCCACTGATAAGAGGGGACATGGAGACAAGAGGGGAGAGAGTAACCATGGACAGGGGTCCTTCTTTGGATAGTTGGGAAAGGGCCCCCCAGCCCCTGACTACTACTCCGATGCAGACTGCTACATACACTGGAGACCTTCTATCCCCCAGTTTCCGATCGACGCCACCAGCTTCTGGGGGCCAGAGGATATGTGACGACCTCAGGCAGAGAATCCAGGCCATCCCCACCAGGGAGGAAATGGAGGGCTTTATAGCACGGATGGAGGCCTCCTTTAAAGCACAGTCATCTGAGCCTAAAGGGGAGATCATTAGACTGAGCTTTAGAGTGGACTCTAATGAAACGTCCTCTCAAAGCTTAGACCAGAGACTGAGGTTCCTAGAAGATACTGTATGCTCGCAAGCCTCTCACATGGAACAGATGTTAGACTCCATGGAAGACCTTGAGAATCGAGAGAGGAGGAACAACATCAGAATTAGAGGGCTCCCAGAGAGTGTAGGACCTAGGGATCTTGATAAAGCCCTTAGAGTCATTTTTAACTCTATTAGAGAGGTTCTGAAGGATTCGGTTGTGGAGTTCGATAGGGCGCATAGATCCCTGGGGCCCCCACCTTTGGTTGGAGACAGGCCCAGAGATGTAGTATGCAGGATCCATAAATATAGAATAAGAGTCCATTTTTTCCAAAGCACGGATCAAGGGTCAGGTGCCGTGCCAGGAATGTCCTCTACAACCAGGGTCGGACTGGGGTGTCTGGGGCCCACCAGGGAAATTGACTCCAGGGGCCCACTCACCCGCTATATGCAAATACCTGTTAGCCGTTATACCCATTATAGCGGTTACTCCTGCACATCACTCTGCGCTCACCATTACTGCGATGTACCATTACTGTAGTGTACATTAAAGGGATACTTTGGTGAAAACAAGTTACCAACAATCGTCAGGTTCGGCAGGTGATCACTTAGTTATTGGTGGAATCCGACCAATCAAAACCACATCGTCGGAAGAATGTGGCACTTTTACCCCTTTTATTAACTGCAGCGGCCGGTAATGATGTGACCGCGGCTCCATTCATAATCATTGGAGCTCCCAGAAAAAGGCAAACAAGGGATCATGAGCGAGCTGCACATCACCTCCAGTCTAATGGGGACAAAGCAAACCTATGACTAAGGACTGTCTTTAAGGACATTGATGTAAATGTGCTTTTTAATACTTTTCTAATATAATGAATTTTTAAGGATCTAGATCTCAAGACTCTATGCTGGATATTTTTTGGACACATAATGGGGATAAAAGCTGCACATTCAGCAGAAAAAAGTGGACTTTATTGCCCAATGGGTGGCCACTTCATTGGGATATAAGGTCCACTTTCTTCTATTTTTTTGTGCTGCCTTTCTTTTTTTTACTCTCTCTCTCATATAGATATATATATATATATATACATATACACATATTATTTATATATATATATATACATACCGTATATGCTCGTGTATAAGCCGACCCGTGTATAAGCCGACCCCCCTACTTTTACCCCCAAAACCTGGGAAAACCCATTGACTCGTGTATAAGCCGAGGGTGGACCCCAGCACAGGTATACAGCAGAAGCCCCAGTGGTAGTATACAGCAGCCCCAGTGGTAGTATACAGTAGCCCCAGTGGTAGTATACAGCAGCAGCCCCAGAGGTATACAGCAGCAGCCCCAGTGGTATATACAGCAGCAGCCCCAGTGGTATATACAGCAGCAGCCCCATAGGTATATACAGTAGCCCCAGTGGTAGTATACAGCAGCAGCCCCAGTGGTATATACAGCAGCAGCCCCAGAGGTACATACAGTAGCCCCAGTGGTAGTATACAGCAGCAGCCCCAGTGGTATATACAGTAGAAGCCCCAGTGGTAGTATACAGCAGCAGCCCCAGAGGTATATACAGCAGCCCCAGTGGTAGTATACAGCAGCAGCCCCAGAGGTATATACAGTAACCCCAGTGGTAGTATACAGTAACCCCAGTGGTAGTATACAGCAGCAGCCCCAAAGGTATATACAGTAACCCCAGTGGTAGTATACAGCAGCAGCCCCAGTGGTATATACAGCAGCAGCCCCAGTGGTATATACAGCAGCAGCCCCAGAGGTATATACAGTAGCCCCAGAGGTATATACAGTAGCCCCAGTGGTATATACAGCAGCAGCCCCAGAGGTATATACAGTAGCCCCAGTGGTAGTATACAGCAGCAGCCCCAGTGGTATATACAGCAGCAGCCCCAGAGGTAGTATACAGCAGCAGCCCCAGAGGTAGTATACAGTAGCCCCAGATGTAGTATACAGCAGCCCCCCCATATCAGTATACAGGGCCCCCCCCCCCCTTGTGCAGGAATCCTGTAAAGGAATACATTACTATACTTATCGCTGTCCCGCTGCCGCTGTCCCGCCGCCGCTATCGCGCTCGTCTGGCTCCATCCAGCGTCTTCCGTCTTCCTCCTCTGGCGTGCAGACAATGACGTCATTGCCTGCGCCCACGGGAGGAAGCCGGAAGACGCTGGATGGAGCCGGACGAGCGCGATAGCGGCAGCGGGACAGCAATAAGTATACTAATGTATTCCTTTACAAGATTCCTGCACAAGGGGGGGGGGCCCTGTATACTGATATGGAGGGGCGGCCCCCCATATCAGTATACAGTGAGTCACGTATAAGCCGAGGGGGGGACTTTTCAGCCCAATTTTTGGGCTGAAAAACTCGGCTTATACGCGAGTATATATGGTATATATATACCGTATGTATGTGTGTATATATATATATATATATATATATATATATATATATATATATATATATATATATATATATATATATATATATATATATATATATTGTACACACACACACACTTGAGACAGCTGTGGGCTTATTCACTGACCTCTCATCTTCATCGTCGTGCGCTCTGTCCTTGGCTCCCGGGCTCGGCCTCAGCGTTGACAGCTTCAGGTGGTTCCTCCTGCGCTGGAGCCTCGGTGATCTTGGCTTTCTGTTCTTCGGGATGAGCAGCAGCGTCCTGTGGAGCGGGGTCAGATCCTGTGACCTCATCAGATTCTCCAACCACTACAAGGGAGGGTAACAGACTGTGATGTCATCATCAGAGGGGGGACCTGGACCACCCCCACACAAACATCTGCCATGCCCCATAGCTGACAAAACAAAGTCCCAGATGAGAGGTGAACAGATGGCAGTATGTCTAACAGAGAAATCTGGAGGACAGGAGGGGGACGGAGAGGGAAAGAGGACAGGAGGAAGACGATGGAGAAAGAGAACAGAGGGAGAAGAAGGGGGACGGAGAGGAAAGAGGACAGGAGGGGGACGGAGAGGAAAAAGGACAGGAGGGGGGACGGAGAGGAAAGAGGACAGGAGGGGGACGGAGAGGAAAGAGGACAGGAGGGGGACGGAGAGGAAAGAGGACAGGAGGGGGACGGAGAGGAAAAAGGACAGGAGGGGGGACGGAGAGGACAGGAGGGGGACGGAGGAGAAAGAACAGAGGGAGATGGAGGGGGACGGAGAGGAAAAAGGACAAGAGGGGGACGAAGAGGAAAGAGGACAGGAAGGGGACGGAGAGGAAAGAGGGCAGAGTGGGACGGAGGAGAAAGAGGGCAGAGTGGGACGGAGGAGAAAGAGGGCAGAGTGCGACGGAGGAGAAAGAGGGCAGAGTGGGACGGAGGAGAAAGAGGGCAGAGTGGGACGGAGAGGAGAAGAGGGCAGAGGTGGGACGGAGGAGAAAGAGGGCAGAGTGGGACGGAGGAGAAAGAGGGCAGAGTGGGACGGAGGAGAAAGAGGGCAGAGTGGGACGGAGGAGAAAGAGGGCAGAGTGGGACGGAGGAGAAAGAGGGCAGAGTGGGACGGAGGAGAAAGAGGGCAGAGTGGGACGGAGGAGAAAGAGGGCAGAGTGGGACGGAGGAGAAAGAGGGCAGAGTGGGACGGAGGAGAAAGAGGGCAGAGTGGGACGGAGGAGAAAGAGGGCAGAGTGGGACGGAGGAGAAAGAGGGCAGAGTGGGACGGAGGAGAAAGAGGGCAGAGTGGGACGGAGGAGAAAGAGGGCAGAGTGGGACGGAGGAGAAAGAGGGCAGAGTGGGACGGAGGAGAAAGAGGGCAGAGTGGGACGGAGGAGAAAGAGGGCAGAGTGGGACGGAGGAGAAAGAGGGCAGAGTGGGACGGAGGAGAAAGAGGGCAGAGTGGGACGGAGGAGAAAGAGGGCAGAGTGGACGGAGGAGAAAGAGGGCAGAGTGGGACGGAGGAGAAAGAGGGCAGAGTGGGACGGAGGAGAAAGAGGGCAGAGTGGGACGGAGGAGAAAGAGGGCAGAGAGGGACGGAGGAGAAAGAGGGCAGAGAGGGACGGAGGAGAAAGTGGGCAGAGTGGGACGGAGGAGAAAGAGGGCAGAGTGGACGGAGGAGAAAGAGGGCAGAGTGCGACGGAGGAGAAAGAGGGCAGAGTGGGACGGAGGAGAAAGAGGGCAGAGTGGGACGGAGGAGAAAGAGGGCAGAGTGGGACGGAGGAGAAAGAGGGCAGAGAGGGACGGAGGAGAAAGAGGGCAGAGAGGGACGGAGGAGAAAGAGGGCAGAGTGGACGGAGGAGAAAGAGGGCAGAGAGGGACGGAGGAGAAAGAGGGCAGAGAGGGACGGAGGAGAAAGAGGGCAGAGTGGGATGGAGGAGAAAGTGAACAGAAGAGGACGTGAGGAGAAAGAGGACAGAGGGGACAGTGAGGAGAAAGAGGACAGAGGGGGAGTGAAGGAGAAAGAGGACAGAGTGTGTCCTGAAGATTGCAGTTCTCAGGACGTGAGAGGCAGAGGACGAGTGGAAGTGGCAGAGCGGTCTCTGTAAGGAGTAGAAGACAGACTGACCATCAGTTAGAGTGACCTCTGAAATCCAGATTATGGTCTGTGACTAAAATGAGTTTTTCTCGACCGTCCCTAGAACAGACACTCCTGTCACGTCCCGTCTCTCTCCCATCCCTCATGGTTCTGACTTCTCTCGATCTCCCTCCCCCTCCGTTCACTCTCTCCTCCCTCCCTCCGTTCACTCTCTCTCTCTCTCTCCCCCCGTCACTCTCCCCCCTCCGTCACTCTCTCTCCCTCCCCTCGGTCATCTCTCCCCTCTTCACTTCTCTCTCTCTCCCCCTCTCTCCCCCTCTGGTCACTCTCTCTCTCTCCCTCCCCCTCTCTCCCCCTCTGGTCACTCTCTCTCCCCCTCCGGTCACACTCTCTCTCCCCCTCCCCTTCTCTCCCCCTCCGTTCACTCTCTCTCTCTCCCCCTCCGTTCACTCTCTCTCTCTCCCCCTCCGTTCACTCTCTCTCTCTCCCCCTCCGGTCACTCTCTCTCTCCCCCTCCCCTTCTCTCCCCCTCCGTTCACTCTCTCTCTCTCCCCCTCCGTTCACTCTCTCTCTCTCCCCCTCCGTTCACTCTCTCTCTCCCCCTCCGGTCACTCTCTCTCTCTCCCCCTCCGGTCACTCTCTCTCTCCCCCTCCCCTTCTCTCCCCCTCCGTTCACTCTCTCTCTCTCCCCCTCCGTTCACTCTCTCTCTCTCCCCCTCCGTTCACTCTCTCTCCCCCTCCGTTCACTCTCTCTCTCTCCCCCTCCGTTCACTCTCTCTCTCTCCCCCTCCGTTCACTCTCTCTCTCTCCCCCTCCGTTCACTCTCTCTCTCTCCCCCTCCGTTCACTCTCTCTCTCTCCCCTTCTGCGCTGTGTCTTTGCCCTGCACCTGGCTTTTTCCCCCTGTGCATTGTCTCTCCCCTGCACCCATTTCCCCCCTGTGCGTTGTGTCTCTCCTCTGCACCCATTTCCCCCCTGTACCTGTCTCCCCCTGTGCCTGTCTACCAACTGCGCTCTGTGTACATTCCCCTGGCAGGGGGGCCCCCTCTGTAATTTGCCCCTGGCATGGGGGGCCCCCTCTGTAATTTGCCCCTGGCATGGGGGGCCCCCTCTGTAATTTGCCCCTGGCATGGGGGGCCCCCTCTGTAATTTGCCCCTGGCATGGGGGCCCCCTCTGTGATCCCTGTGTAGTTTTTCCCTTGCAGGGGGCCCCTGAGTACTGTTTCTCCCCCCTCCCCCCTCTCTCCCTCTTAACTTGAGGCAGCTGGCAGACGCTGAGTGCAGCGTCTGACTGTAGTGAGCAGCAGCAGATCTCTTTCTCCTGCACTCTCACGGTGCAGGAAGTAGAGACCTGCTGCTGTCGCTCAGGTTGGGAGGGAGAGAGGGAGGGGGGGAGCAGCGCTCCGGGGCCCCTGCAAGGTTTACAGGGGGCCTACCTGCCAGACCAGGGCCCCGGGTGTTGACAACAGGAACCCCCCCAGACCCCTGCCATACTCACCTGCTGTCTGGCGTTTTCCTCCTCTTCTATGTGTTCCACACTGTGGACCGCAAAAGGAAGAGGAAGTGAAGTGGTGGAGAGGGGATTCCTCTGCTATGCCTTCCACAGGAAGTGTAAGTGACAGCCCGGATGGGGGGAGGAGCGGGTGCTGATACCCGCCCTGCCCTTAGAAGATGTGAGGGGGCGGGGCCTGGAGAAGATTTTAGCCCGCCCGCTCACCTCTCGTCCGGGCCCCCCTCTCCTTCCATCGCCGCCGGACCCCTGACAAGTGACAACTGTCAGGGTAATGAGGCCCTGACTGCGGGCATGCTTAGCGGCCAGACATTCACCGCTGCTCCAGGCGGACCCGTTGGGCCCGTTGGGGGGCGGGGCTAGGGGGTGGGGCCACAATCCCTGGGGGCCCACCATGACTTTTAACCGGTAAACCGGTGGCCCAGTCCGAGCCTGTCTACAACTATTGGCGGACTTATCGAGACGCACCCTGCAAAAACGAAGAGCATTCCGCCCTCTCCTAGAGATCCTAAGACAGCAGGACATTCCCTACACATGGGGCTTCCCGTTCCACCTTCAGGTGCGGAGGGACGGGGTGACCCACTTTGTTACGCACCCACGAGGGGTACCTGAATTCACAGCTGCATTAGGCCTTCCCTCGGTCTCTATAAACATGGAGGATTGGCCGGGATTTGTTGACCAACACGGTCGGATCTCACACGCTCCAGAACTAATCAGAGAGAAAAGGAGGAGGGGGAGAGGAGCTTCTCTGAGAAGGAACAGAGGACGGAGAGGGGAATCGTTGGGCAAGGATTGAGGGCCCTCTACTCTTTCTGTTTAATACTTGCTTTGTCCTTTTGTTTCACTATTGCTTTCTCCCACAGATGGGGCGCTGGACAAAGCCGTTGATAATACCCATACAACATTGCGTGGGCAAATGTTTACTAAGGTCTCCTATACTGTTATTACTTAGTTTGTTTTTTTTGGAGCATGTCACTACCCTTGCACCGACTCAGATATTTTAGTTACATTTGATATTTGACTTAAGAGACTCCTTGAATCACTGGTTTAAGTAGTTTACTGCCATCACAAGGGTCTTCATGCAACGCTATATGAACAGATTCAGCCCGTGGTATGGGGGACTACCCCAAAGTGGACCGGTTACGCCACACTCGGACAGTCTCCTGATTTCAGGATAAACCGGTCGATTAGACCACCCTAAATTGCTATCTCGGATTATTCTGGGAATTCTCTATAGCTTGATATATCTTCTCTTTCCTACTTTTTCTAAGCTTGTATACCCTCGGGTTTCTCTGCCCTCTCTTTTTACCTCGCTATCTACCCTCTTCGCTTCCCACTACTTCCCCTTCTAGCTCCTCGTTGGCCATGTCCTCTGTAAAAATCTGCTCATTTATTCAACACCCCTCAAAAGAGGTCACAGATCCTGTACCATGCCCATAAGAAGAAGTGCCAAATTCTGATGCTGCAGAAGACTCATTTTTAAATCTGGACATGTCCCAAGTCTCTGTCTGGTATCACAGCACCAATCCGGAGGCGAGGACGAAAGTGGTCTCCATTGCGGTGCACAGGTCACTTTTTCACAAGATCCTAGACGCTTGTATAGATCCTCAGGGTCGATATGTGTTCCTTAAGATGAGAATAGCCGTATCCCTACTAACTTTCGCCAATTGGTAATTACCCAATAGATTTCAGACCAAAACGTGTAGGCTGTATCTGACGCGCCTGACTGAATTTGCAGAGGGATCAGTCGTCATCGGAGGAGACCTCAATTTCACCCTGGACCCGGCAGCTGACTCGTCCTCTGGTAAGAGATCTATACCTAATAAAAAAACTTACTTCCCTGAAAGGGTAACTTCACACTCTGAGGCTCATTGACATTTGGAGGATTTTGAATCCCCAGGGGAGGGACTTCACATATTTTTCTCCAATGTACAATTCTTACAGCAGAATTGATTTATTCTTCATAAGCCATAGTTTACTATCGTGGAACCCTAAGGCGAGTATAGGAGATATTTTTCTCTCCGATCATGCCCCCACCTTTCTGTCCTTTACGCTCTCTGACACTAGTAGATGACCATGGACCTGGAGGCTGAATGACCATTTATTGAAGGATGAGCTGTGTATGTCTGAGGTGAGAGAGACTATCCAATTCTTTAAACGGGACCACGCGATCGACCCCACACCTCCACCCACTAAGTGGGAAACTCTGAAATGTGTTTTGACGGGAGTTTTCATAAAGCATAGTACCCGTCTGAAGAAAAATAATGCAGAAAAAGTGGTAAATCTCCTCTCTCAGATACATACTTTAGAAATCTCACACAAGCGGAATCTATCGGAACTGACATTAGCTGACTTGACATCGAAAAAGACAGAACTTAAAAACCTACTAGACTAAAAATACCGCAGATATACTGAAAAGTCCAAAAGTTATTTTTACTCCAACTCAGACAAATGCGGACGTCCCCTGGCCCGACTGCTCCATCCTCGTCTAAATCCGCCTTTTGTTCCATTTGTATCAACCAATAAAGGTAGACTAACGTATATCCCGAACGAAATTTTGGAGGAATTTAAGAAATATTATTGCGAACTTTATAATATCAATGGACACTTCTCCGATCTCCCATCCACTGAGTTGTCGGATAAGATTAAAAAATACATTGCCCAGACGGGGATCCCATCTTTGGTTAAAGAGACAGCTGCAATATTAGAAGAAGATATCTCTGAAAAGGAATTGTCACAGGCTATTCAATCTACTCCTTCAGGAAAAAGGCCCGGGACCAGACAGGTTTTTGTAAAACACTCAAGTCCCATCTGGCCCCAGTGATGTTGACGGCCTTTAATGCGATACTCCAGGAATCGGATTTTGTGCCTCAATCTTTGGAAGCTCATATCAGCGTCATTCCTAAACCAGGGAAAGACCCATCTTTGGTTTCGAACTACAAGCCGAATTCGTTACTAAATGTGGATGTAAAACTCTCTTCTAAATTATTGGCTGAACGTTTGGCACCTCTCCTTCCTTCTGTAATCAATGTGGATCAGGTGGGCTTTGTCAGAGGCCGGGAAGCTAGGGACAATACTATTAGAACCCTGCTCCTAATAGCTAAAGCCAAAAGCTGCTCGCTTCCACTACTCCTGATATCGGTGGATGCTGAGAAGGCCTTTGACAGAGTCCACTGGGGGTTCATGAGGGAGGCGCTGATACAACTTGGCCTGGGTCCTAGGTTCTTGCACAGAATCCTATCCTTATATTCCTCCCCTTCTGCTAAGGTGAGGATAGGAGAAGCCTTATCCTCTTCATTCAAAATTACAAATGGTACCAGGCAGGGGTGCCCTTTGTCACCCCTACTGTATATTATCGTAATGGAACATCTAGCTACGGTGCTTAGGGCCAATGCAGGCATTCATGGGATTAAGCTGGGACAAAGCCACCACAAATTGGCCTTATTTGCCGATCACCTCCTACTGTGTGTCTCACAGCCCCTGGTCTCTATTCCTTCTGTTTCAAAGGAGTTTGAACGGTTTGGGCAATTGAGCAATTTTAAAGTGAATTGCTCAAAGACCGAAGCACTCAATATCTCTTTGCCCGGAGATTTGGTTTCCCATCTGTCTCATCAGTTCCCGTTCAGGTGGAGGGGAGAGGCCATTAAGTATTTAGGAATTCTTATACCGAATGATCTTAAACAACTATTTAATTTGAACTACCAGCCCCATTTGACCAGATGAACGCATTTACCTCGTATAGACAGCTAAAATTGACCTGGTTCAGAAGGATGAACCCTGATCAAAATGGATGTCTTGCCCCGACTCCTTTATACCTTTCAGGCGGTCCCCGTCCTGTTTGATAGGGTTTTTTTTCTTCAAATTGCAATCTATGATATGTATATTTGTTTGGGGGGGTAAGAGACCCAGATTACGGATGTCTATTCTGTCTATGCCTTAGTCCAGGGAGGGGCTGGACTGCCCAATATGCAGACATACTTTTTGGCTTCCTCTCTCGTTAGAGCTTTGGACTGGCAGTATTGTGGGCCCTCCAAAGAATGGGTAGAGGTGGAGCAGGGGATCTGGGGATACCGCTGAAACATCTGCTTTGGATTCCTCCTAGAGACTTTCCGGATGTAGAACCCTTGACAGACATGACCTGGATGACTTTGAAGGCATGGCACTCAGTGACGAAAACGCTTCATTTGGATGATAGACTTAGCCCTTTGACCCCCCTTTTCTCCAATCCATCATTCCCACCTGGATTTAGAAGACGGAGATTTTTATGCTGGCAGAGTGTGAATGATATCCAAGTGGGCCAGACCCTATCAGACGGTGATTTACCCTCATTGGCAGAGCTTCAATCCAACGACCATTCAAGGCCATTTCGGTGGTTTGAATTTTTTTCAATACAGAGCATATCTATACTCAACTGACCAGACGTGCTTGGTGAGATCGACGCCCAACATATTGGAAAAGTTATTCCAATTAGAATCGCCCCCTAGGCGCAAAATCTCGGCTCTATATAAGGCCTTAGGCTCTGTGAAAATTCAGGGCACTCCGTTTTTCCAGCAAGCTTGGGGAGAGGGAGCTGGAGAACAGCATCTCAGATAGAAAGCATTTCTGCCAATCACTATTTACTCATAAATTAGCTAGTGCTTGTATTGCACAAGAAAGAAGCTATAAGATGGTACCTATGCCCGGCAATCCTGCGGAGTATGTTTCCTGGAACCCCCGACACATGCTGGCGATGCGAAGAAGAGATGGGTACAATGCTACACATATGGTGGAGTTGTGGTGGGATCCGGCGGTTTTGGTCTGAGGTATTTAATGCATACACCCGGATAACAGGTAAACAGGCTGAATGCTGTCCAGAGTCAGCACTGCTCTCCATTTGCTCTCCATTTTTTCTTGTCCTATCGGACTTAAAAAAAGAGAGATTCTCCGATTTTGTGTTTCAGCCGCACGTGCTGTGACCCCTAGGTTCTGGAAATCAACCCGGGTCCCATCTTTGCATGAATGGTTCATGGAATTGATGGACATTTATCATATAAAGGAGCTGGCAGCAGAGGCATCTGGATCTCGTGACAAATTCTCAGAGATTGGTTTACATGGATAGTTTTCCAGGACTCTGCTGATTTTAGGGACATATTAGCGGGACCTCTGGCCGACGGGGACTCAGGTTGACCTATATCTTCCCTTCTCCTGTTTTATACCGCTTTCTCTACATGACCTTACTCTCTCCGATATTGTCATTGGTACCTTCTTTGGTTTCTCTCTTTTTTACCGTCTTTCTTTCTCCATTTTTTTTTTTTTTTTTTCTCCTTTTTAATATATCTTCCTCTACATTCACCCTTTTTTCAGAATAGGTATGGTGCTTTCATGACTACCCCCCCCGAACGTCGGTGGTCACAGAATGATACCGAATTCTCAGTTGTAAGAATCCTTCTCAATAAAAGGTTCTACTTTTTGGAGACCTAGACGCTGACCAAGTCTGCTTGGACCTTGTGACAATAGGTCCTAAGTGGAAACAACTTAAATATATGGCATATATGGTAGAAGGACATAGTGTTATAGTAATTTTGAGGAGGATCTACGCTTTCACACGATTAGATCATTTCATAACTCTTGGAAGAGCTATACTTTGTTTGCCTAGAATTGCAATTTATGTTTTAGCTTATGAGACATCAGGAGATGGTGCAGTTGAATAATTGTTGCTTACTCTACAGTTGATACCAATACTGTGATTTTTCTCTTAATCCTTTTTTAAATCAGATAGTTTTTATTCAGTTTTAAACAAACATATATAAAACGCATACTTATACATTACAACAGTAATGTATAAAATCCCTCAACCCCATCCCACCCCTCTCCCAACCTACCCCCTCCCCTTTCCTGGTCCATTGATATACTCCTTTCAAGCAGAGAAAAATGGCATAAACGTAACAGTGAATACACATTACCCAGCAATCAATATAGCAACCACAGACCCCCAGTACCACAGATTAGATTCCGGAGTGGTTAGCCATCTGCTGACAGTGCCTGAAGGCCCATCCATCCTGCCCATATTTTATCAAACACATTTGGTCTTTCCCGTTTAGTGTAGATCAGTTTTTCCCTATGAACAATTAAGTATAGTTTTCGTATATATTCTCTACGTGTGGGAGCCACATCCGAGGTCCAATGTAGTGCTATCAATTTCCTAGCTATATAGAGCATTCTAGCAACCGCAAGTCGTATATACTCATCACCTCCATCCTCCTCCACATAGCCCGGCACACAAACGGTCGGATCCCTGGGGACATCCTGCTCCCTAGCCATATGTATTAGATTAAGAACCACAATCCAGAACACCTGAAGGCGAGGACACGTCCAGAACATGTGGAGTATGTCAGCACCCTCCAGTGTGCACCTGGGGCAACATGAAGTTTGTCTCAAGCCTTTGTCAAATAACCACTTAGGCGTCCTGTATACCCTATAAAGGATATACAGCTGAGACAGACGGCCCGGCTCACTCAGTGATAGTCGAGGAGTCATGTTCAGTATAGATTCCCAATGATCCGCCGTTATACCATCTATTTGTTGTTCCCACTTCTCCAATGCCCGTATTGGGTGTCCCGACAAACTAGTTGACAGGAGCCCCCCATACACAAAGGAGATGATTCCTTTAGTAGAGGTCTGGATACCCATCATGGTAACAATAGCATCCTGATGTATAGCAATATTGCATATGTGAGTCTGTGCGGTATATGCATGTCTGACCTGTAGGTACTGGTAGAACGAGGAGTGTGGGAGCGAAAATTCACCTCTTAATGCTTCGAATGTTTTAAAGACTCCTTCTCCCCAGCTGTGAAAGCCACCAGATGCCCACACGACGCCAGTGTGCGAACCCCTTCAAGGCCTGCAGTTGTGGTAAATGTGGGTTATCCCAAATAGGAGCATAACGTGTAAAACCTATAATTCCTCTCAGACTCTTCATCTTATCCCACACTTTAACCATGAGCCTCACCGTGGGAACCTTAGACATCCACTTTCTCAAACCATCAGACTCCAGTTTAGACAGCAGAGGTCCCCTACCCGCCAAAAATTGGAGAATATCTCGACCTCCCCCCCTGTCTCTCGGCCGTGCACTCCGCACCCCCCGCCATATGTTGACACTGTGAAGATATAAAGTAGAGCCACGGGTTGGGCAACGCCAGACCTCCCTCCTCCTTACTCCTTTGCAAATGTTCCAGCTTTATCCTAGCGCACGTCTTCCCCCAGATAAGTTCCCTAAATAATGCATTAATTTTGAAAAATCTGTTATGCGGAAGCCATATTGGGGAATTATGCAGGACATACAGAAGCAGAGGCATGACCACCATCTTCAACAAGTTCACCCCCCCCCCACACAGACAGGTGCAATTTGGCCCAGGCTTTGATCTTCTGTTTAATCTTATCCATCAGTGGCACGAGATTCAAACGCTCATAATCAGTGATGGTGCTAGATACAGTGATTCCCAAATATTTGAAGTTGTCTACAACCGGCACATGAGGTATGTCAATCACAGTTGGGTCCAAAGGCAGAATAGCAGATTTTTCCCAGTTTATAGTTAGGCCCGAAATCGCCCCAAATTGGGTAAGCAGCGTCATGGCACTACGCAAAGATTCGTCTGGGTCAGCCAGAAACAGAAGATCGTCCGCATAGAGGGCTACCTTCTCCTCCATTTGTCCATACCTGAACCCCACTATGTCCTCATGGCGCCGTATTCTCGAAGCCAAGGGCTCTATCGCTAAGGCAAAGAGCAGTGGGGATAGCGGGCAACCCTGCCTCGTTCCCCTGTGAAGGGGAAAGCACCCAGACAGTGACCCATTTGCTCGTATTTTTGCCGTCGGCTGCGAGTACAGAAGCCTAATCCAGCCAAGGAAGCTGGGGCCGAACCCCATGCCCTCCAGCGCGGCAAAAAGATAAGACCACTCTACACTGTCAAATGCCTTGGCGGCATCCAGAGACAGAACTACCCGCCTCCCCACATTGTCCGCCCTCACCTGCATATTTAAATATAGGCGTCGGATATTAAGAGTCGTTGACTTGCGAGGCATAAACCCAGTCTGGTCCGGGTGCACCAATGACTACTACCTTTGAGAGGCGAATAGCTAACACCTTCGCTAACAGTTTAACATCAGCTGTCAGGAGTGAGATTGGCCTGTAGGACGCCGGGGACTCAGGGTCCTTGTCCTTTTTTGGGAGAACCGTGATAATGGCCTCCCGCATAGATGGCGGAAGGGTCCCCTGCCGGAGACTGTCATTAAGTGTGTCCAGAAGCACAGGGAGCAGTACCGCCCCATACCTCTTATAGACCTCCACAGGCAGATCATCCATCCCCGGCGCCCTACCATTATTCATAGTGCCCAAGGCTACCTCCAATTCATCCAGGCTCAAAGGTTCGTCCAGTAAGGCCCTGTCTGCATCCGTAAGTCGCGGAAGCCCAGCCGCCCCCAGGAAATTCGCGATGTCAACCTCAGTCCCCTTAGAGTGTGAAGTATACAGGTCAGTATAGAATGCCTCCAAAGTCCCAAGTACTCCCGTTGTGTCTGTAACCAGTGTGCCATCCCCACGTCGAAGCCCCGCTATAAAGGGTGATCCCCTCTGTGCCGATGTTATTATCAAGAGCAAATGTCCCACACTTTCCGCGCTTTCAAAATATTGGGTCGATTGAAACATACGTTTCTGTGCCGCTGCATCCAAAGTCATTTTACGCACTTGCGACTGAGCTTCCTTAAGCCTCGCCTGAGCAGTGGGGGTAAACTGTGTCGAGAGATCCCGTTCCGCTGCCTCCAAGTCCCGTAATAGGAGCTCCGAGTCAGCTCTAGAATTGGATCTGACTTTAGAGATTTCCCTTATATACATGCCACGTAAATACGCCTTCAAAGATTCCCAGACCACCAAACTCGAAGCCGAATTCACATTTATAGCAAGGAATTCCTGCAGTTCAGATGTGAACGTCTCACCTTTATCAACCAACTGCAGCCAGAATGGATTTAGGCGCCACAGTGGCCGGACCCCCATAGCGTCTGCGCCCCCCCTGATCGTAATGAGCAGTGGTGAATGGTCCGATATCGTTCTCTGTAAATACACGACAGATGGAGCCTTTCTCAGCATAAGACCATCCCCCAAAGCTAAGTCTATGCGAGACAGGGAGGAATACGTAGAGGAGAAGCACGAGTACTGATATACTCCGGGGTTACGACATCTCCACAAGTCGGCCAGTGCCACCTCCTGCAAGAGAGTTCCAAAGGGTGTGCAATTACCATCAGGCCTCAAAGTGCATGATTCCCTCTGTCCCAGTGAGTATCTAGAATATTATTAAAATCTCCCACCCATAGACACGGGATCCCAGGGAAGCTTCCCAGAATGGTCAGAATGTGATGTATGGGTTTACTACTATATGGCGGGGGGATATAGAGAGCCACCAAGACCAACGAGACAGTAAATAGTGTGCAGTGTAGAATCACAAATCTTCCCTCCTCATCCTCCATCACCCGTTTACATTCAAATTGGGCACCTTGTCTTATCAAGATACTGACACCCCTGGAATATTGCGAGTGAGTAGAATGGTAACCCGCCTGAATCCACCGTTTATCCAGGATATTTAGCGTCTCACGGGTGAGGTGCGTTTCCTGCAGGCAGACCACTGTTGGCTTATGATCTGCAATGAAGGAAAACACCGCTTGCCTTTTGACTGGAGATTTCAGCCCTCTCACGTTCCAGCTAATTACCCTGATATCCGCCATGTTAGGTACTTAAAAGGATCAGCAACCACAATTTCACCATTTCCATCTCTAACCATTTCGTCAGATAAATGTGCATCAATGGACCGAACGCCCCAACCCTTCCCTCCTCCCTCCTTAACAAAAACCCCCAACATCTTATTCTAAAGTGTCAAATCGCCCGAAAGACAGTTACCGAGCCCCAAAGCCGAGGCAAGTTAGACACCGGGCGCCTTACTCTCCATCCCGCTGCCCCCATGTATCAGGATACCACCCCACAACACGGTATAATTAACTATGCATCCAAAGACAATTCTATAACTATAGGCCCACGGTGTTCAGCCACAGTTCTCCCCCTCCCCCCGCAGGTGGTGCTCGTTGATGTCCAGCCATTCAGCCGCTTCCGCAGCCTCCAGGAAGAAGTGAGCTTTATTCCCGGCCTCCACCCTCAGTTTGGCGGGAAAAATCATGGAGTACTTCACACCGATCGTTCTCAATCGTTTTTTAACATCCAGAAATTTAGCTCTCATTCTCTGCACTTTTGGAGAGTAGTCCGGGTAGAAGGATACCCTAGATCCCTCAATAGTGAGATCGGGATGATCCCTGGAGAAATTGATGATATTGTCTCTGTCCCTATAGTGAAGTATTTTCGCCAGGATAGGTCATGGTAGATTGCCTGGGGGAGGAGGACGGGTCGGGACCCTATGGGCACGCTCCACCGCATATAGATGGGTTAAGTTGACCGGCCCAACAGCACCTTTAATCCAGTCCTCAATAAAGGCAGTGGGGTTTTTACCCTCGCACCTCTCGGGTACTCCTACAATACGCACATTTTTCTGGTCGTCACAATGGGAGACCCAGACAATGGGGTTTAGGGCTCTGCCCTCCGGAGGTCACACTAGGTACTACAAGTTTGTAGACACCGCCTCCTCCGCTTATAAACCCCCACCGTAGGAGACATCCTCAGTTTTAAACTTAGTGTGCTCGGAGGATCACGCTTTGCTTGCACTTCACTGCATTCTCACAGCTTACGTGATGGCGTATGAAGACAAGGTAAAATGGTCCCGCTCGGGACCCCCGACAGCCTCCCCGCTCACCCTCTGCGGAACACGCTGGTGGAGGTACCGGAGGGCTTTTAGCCTGGACACTTCAGTGTTCTCCCGGTACGCTGTCGCGCTCTTTCCTTTCCATCCCTCCATGGAGGCTCTGGTAAGGGGGAGCCTGGAGCCTTGCACAGCTCCGCTCCGTCCGAGGCCTCCCTAAATGGTGCTTACAGACCGGACGGAGCCAGCCCAGTCCGAGGCCTCCCTAAATGGTGCTTACACTCCGGACTGGTGCTGTACCCCCGTCCGAGGCCTCCCTAAAGGTGCTTACAGACCGGACCGGCACTGAGGCACCTGGTGTGTCTCCTGTGTGCCTGGGGGTAGTGTCTGTCACTGTGGTGTCATGACACTCAGACCGCGCGGTTACCCTCGGGTCCGCGGTTCTGGCGGTGACCCTGTGCTGGGGTCTCCCTGGCTGACCGCCCTGTGTCTCACAGGGGCTGAGGCTGTAGACTGCGGGTGTTTTGTGTGTACATGCAGTCTGAGTGTGTGTGTGGTGATATTCACACTCTTTTCCCGCGCTGCGGGCTCCGGCACCTCCATTGCTGAGGCAGCCTGGAGGAGGAGGAGGCAGCCCTTGTGGTGACATCACCGCTGGGCGTGTTGTGTGTTCTTCCCGCGTGTTCCAGGCTCCGCCCACATCTTCACTGTCGGCGGCCATCTTCTCCCTCACTTCCCGGCTGGGATCTGACGGCAGCGCGTGTCTGCACTTACAAGGGAGACCGGAACTCGCGGAGGTCACACACACACACCGCTTCCTCCTACCGCTTTACTGCGGTCGGTAAGCCACCGGGATTCCCGGTTTGTTTGTGAACTTTGGCTTATATTCCCCTCACTGTGGAGATGTCCTCAGTTGGGAAGCATGCTGCTAAGGCGGCGGTGGTCTCCATTGCCTGTATTACATGCAACGGGACACTGGTGGAGGGGTCCTGCAATAACTGCGGACGCCCAGAGGCCCGGTCTGCTACTACTGAGTCTGCAAATCCGGGATTATACCCTGAGGTTCAGGTGATCCCAGGGCCATGGGAAACGCAGAATAAGATCAATGAATCTCTGCTGTCCCAGATGTCCTCCATGTCGCAAACCCTGGAGGCACTGCATAGGAGACTGGAGAACCCAGCTACTCCTCCTAGTTACCCCCGGGTGTCTCTTACTTCTGCTGTAAGACCCCCTAAGCGAGCTCGTGAGGCTTCTCCTGAGCTCCAGACTCTCTCTGAGGAGGAGCGTTCCTCTGATGGTGAGGAAGATGATGGGGGTTCTACTCTCGGGTCTATGTCTGAACCTCCAGATGGGGTGGAGGATCTGGTGTCCTCCATCAATGAGACATTGCGTCTTGTCACTCCTCCTGAGGAGGTGACTGTACACCCCAAGGAGGTCTATCAATGGCTGCGGCCAGAGGCTAGACCAAGTGGCTCCTTCATGGACCACACTAATTTCGGAAGGGTGATTAAAGCTCCCAGGTTGCATCCTGGGCGGCGTTATGTCCGTAAAACTAGGGACAATCGCTTTCCCTTTCCCCAGGAGGCGCTCCAGGAATGGTCGCAGTCTCCCAAGGTGGATGCTTCCATGACTAGGATTGCTGCGCGCTCCTTGTTTTCTGCCTCTGATAGCTCCTCATTGAAGGATGCTACTGATAGACAGGTCGAGCAACTCGCCAAGTCTTCCTATGAGGCTGTGGGGTCTTCGTTTGCCCCTAATTTTGCCGCAGTCTGGACCCTACAAGCGATCACTATCTGTTTGGATGGTATCACTGATCTAGCTAGGTCCAGTCCAGAGGTCCTGGCGCTCACTGAGAGAGCAAGGGCCTATGCGGACTATGCCAGGACGGCATCTTTGGAAACTGCCACTCGCTCTGCTGTGGCCTCGGCCAATGCAATTGCGATCCGCAGGCTGTTGTGGCTGCGTCTTTGGGACTCAGATGCCACATCTAAGAAGATTTTACAAAATCTTCCGTTCGCTGGTGACAGGCTTTTTGGCACCGAACTGGACAAATTGATAAAGGATTCTGCTGAGTCTAAGATCCCGCAGAATAAGCCTAAGCCACGGTACACCGTGAAAAGGAACCCTAAGCAGTGGTCCTTTCGCTCCGGTTCACAGTCATCAACGACGTCCACTCGCTCAGACCGAGGGGGCAAGCCTGCTACTCAGTGGCGTTCCGAGAGTCGTCAGAAGAAGCCGGCGGGGGCAGCGGCTGCCACCCCCAAGCCCGCCTCGACATGACTCGCTCTCTCATCCTGCCTCCCCACAGGTGGGGGGCCGCCTGTCTTGCTTTCAGGACAAGTGGCTTCTTCACATTCAAGATCAGTGGGTTCGAGACGTGATCTCGCGAGGGTACAGGATAGAGCTTACGTCAAAACCGATATCCCGATTCCATCGGTCGGTTCCATCTCCAGAAAAGCCTCAGGCTTTTCACCTGGTGTTGGAGGGGCTCCGCAGAGACGGAGTGGTGGTCCCTGTGCCCACGGAAGAGAGGTTCAGGGGTTTTTACTCCAACCTCTTTATTGTCCCAAAGAAGGACGGCTCCTTTCGCCCGGTTTTGGACCTCAAGTTGTTCAACCGTCACGTGTTGGTTCGGAAGTTCCGCATGGAATCCCTGCGCTCAGTGATCGCGGCTGTGTCACAGGGAGACTTCCTAGCGTCCATCGATATCAGGGACGCTTACCTTCACGTTCCCATTGCACCAGCTCATCAGCGCTGGTTGAGATTCGCAGTGGGGGAAGAGCACTTCCAATTTGTGGCACTGCCATTCGGGCTAGCCTCGGCACCACGGGTGTTCACAAAGGTGATGGCCTCCATGATGGCTCTCCTGCATGCGCAGGGACACGCCGTCATACCCTATTTGGACGACCTGTTGGTCAGGGCGCCATCGGAAGACCTTTGTCGGGTGAGCCTGGAGGTGACCATGAAGTCTCTGGAACGGTTCGGGTGGCTTATCAACATTCAAAAGTCGACCCTGGTTCCGACCCAGTCATTGACATATCTGGGCATGGACTTCCACACGGACTCGGCCCTGGTGTCCCTACCTCAGGCCAAGCAGCTTGCGATCCAATCAGGAGTGCAGAATGTCCTCCTGTCGCCACAGTCATCCCTACGGGTATTGATGAGACTGGTGGGTCGCATGGTAGCGGCGATAGAGGCGGTGCCGTTCGCACAGTTTCGCCTCCGTCCTCTCCAGCTGGAGATTCTTCGCAGATGGGACAAGAGGACGATCTCTCTGAATCGGCTGGTGACGCTGTCACAACCAACCAGGGACTCTCTACAGTGGTGGCTCCAGCCACATCACCTGTCACGGGGCCGGTCCTTCCTAAAACCGTCATGGTTAGTGGTGACCACAGACGCCAGTCTGAAGGGCTGGGGTGCGGTGTTCTTGCACCACAGGGCTCAAGGCCTCTGGACTCAGTCGGAGTCGGCGTTGCAGATCAACGTGCTGGAGATCAAGGCGGTTTTTTCTGGCGCTACTGGCGTTTCAGAAATTCCTGTCAGGACAACCCATTCGGGTACAGTCCGACAATGCGACGGCCGTCGCCTACATAAATCATCAGGGAGGGACCAGAAGTGCTCAGGCCCTCGCCGAAGTCCACCGCATTCTACTCTGGGTGGAGGAAAACGGCTGCCTGATCTCCGCAGTTCACATCCCAGGGGTCGAGAACTGGGAGGCCGACTATCTGAGCCGACAGGGGATAGACGCCGGAGAGTGGTCCCTACATCCAGACGTCTTCCGGGACATCTGCAGCAGATGGGGCACTCCGGACGTGGATCTGATGGCCTCACGGCTGAATCATCAGGTGCCCCAATACATGGCGAGATCTTGGGATCCACAGTCTCTGGGGGCGGATGCCCTGATCCTGAGCTGGTCCAGCTTTCAGCGGCCATATGTGTTTCCGCCTCTGGCTCTGATTCCCAGGGTCCTGTGGAAGATCAGGACAGAATGCAGAGTGGCCATTCTAGTGGCTCCAGATTGGCCCAGGAGGTCTTGGTACCCGGACCTGTGGCAACTGTCAGGCGGACACCGGTGGGCTCTTCCAGAACGCGCAGATCTACTCGCGCAAGGCCCGTTCTTCCATCTCAATTCCAGGGCCCTCAGATTGACTGCATGGCTCTTGAGGCCTGGCTGCTAACATCCAGAGGTTTCTCCCCTACAGTGGTTGCCACTATGAATCGGGCGAGGAAACCTGTTTCCAGGAAGATATACCACAGAACGTGGAAAATCTTTTTTACCTGGTGTGCCTCTGGTGGCCGCTCACCGTGGCCTTTGTCTATCCCGACATTGTTGGCCTTCCTACAGTCGGGGTTGGAGTTGGGATTATCCCTTGGCTCTCTGAAAGGTCAAGTATCAGCACTTTCAGTGCTGTTTGACAGGCGCTTGGCGCTCCTCCCGAAGGTACGTCAATTTCTGCAGGGGGTGTCTCGGGTGGTTCCGCCCTATAGACGACCTCTCGATCCTTGGGACCTCAACATGGTCCTGGCGACACTGCAGAAACCGCCGTTTGAGCCACTGAGAGAAGTCTCTCTCTCTCGTCTGTCCCAGAAGGTGGTCTTTCTGGTGGCGATTACGTCTCTGAGACGGGTCTCAGAATTGGCTGCACTTTCGTGCAAGTCTCCTTTTCTGGTGGTTCACCAAGACAAGGTGGTGTTGCGCCCACGGCCTGAATTTCTGCCGAAGGTGGTTTCAACGTTTCACCTAAACCAGGAGATTGTTCTCCCATCATTTTGCCCCGCTCCCGTTCATCAGGTTGAGCGCGACCTCCATACTCTGGATCTCGTGAGAGCTGTACGCATTTATGTGTCCAGGACCGCCTCCTTTAGGAGTTCGGATTCTTTATTTGTCCTCACGATGGGTCGTTGTAAAGGGGCCGCGGCTTCGAAGTCGACCTTGGCCAGATGGATCAAGGCTCCCATTCAGGAGGCATACCGATCTTCTGGTTTGCCTCTCCCGGTGGGTTTGAAGGCACACTCTACGAGAGCTGTAGGTGCCTCCTGGGCCTTGCGACATCGAGCTTCTGCTCTACAGGTGTGTCAGGCGGCCACTTGGTCCAGCCTGCACACTTTCTCTAAGCACTATATGGTGCATGCCCATGCCTCTGCGGATGCGAGTTTGGGCAGGCGGGTTCTCCAGGCGGCGGTTGCCCACCTTTAGAGGGAACCATGTGTTATCCGTCTTGTTGAGGAACTCTTCCCGCCCTGGGGTATTGCTTTAGGACATCCCCATTGTCTGGGTCTCCCATTGTGACGACCAGAAAAAAGAGAATTTTGTTTACGTACCGTAAATTCTTTTTTCTTTAGTCATCAATGGGAGACCCAGCACCCACCCAGTTGTTCCGTTGCATATTTTGCACTTGTTCTGTTCTCTGTTGAGACAGTGTTTGCCGGGTTGTTGAACCGTCTGTGCACGGCATTCTTCCCGATGTTTCGGGTGTGGTTTAATTTCTCCTCGCAGCTTATGGACTAAACTGAGGATGTCTCCTACGGTGGGGGTTTATAAGCGGAGGAGGCGGTGTCTACAAACTTGTAGTACCTAGTGTGACCTCCGGAGGGCAGAGCCCTAAACCCCATTGTCTGGGTCTCCCATTGATGACTAAAGAAAAAAGAATTTACGGTACGTAAACAAAATTCTCTTTGTTGCGTCTTGACCTGTTCTCTAGGTCATCGGTTTTGTCCCATATTGCAGTAGTCTCTTTCTTGGTGTCTGTATGGTGCTGCATAGATTTAGTGACTTTATCCTCCAGGGTGTCCACTCTCCTCTCCAGCTGCCTGGTCTTATCTTTAACTGTGTGCAGGTCGTGCTTAACTGTTTGCATGGATTCCTGCAGAGATCCCAGCTGTGTGAGCACATTGGTAATAGCAGAGCCACACTGCATCACAGCCATCAGTACATCCTTTATAGTGGGGTCAGCAGAGGCTTGTAATTGCAGTGCTGTTAGCTGCTTTCTATTTTGTTCCACCATAGCACCCCAGCTAAGTGAGGCCTCCTGTGTCTCTGCTCCTCTAGCACTGTCCATATCCTCCTCCCCCTCCTCACAGACATCCAGCTCTGTACCTTCTCCTGTGTCTGGGTGATCGTCCTGCTCCTGCTGTAATCTTCTCTCGATCTCCTCCACTCTGGCAAAGCTCTGCAGCCGGGAATCCTTATCTCTGTTTCTGGCCACGCTGTCTGATGCCTCCTCCTCCAGCCTCCTCACTGAAGCTGCGGAGCCATATTGGGAGCCCAGGGCCACCTCCCCCGCTGTCTTCTTAGTGCCTTTCTTAGCCATCCTGCCGGGTAAGAGCTCAAACACCGACTCCTATGTGTGCCTGCAGGGCTCAGGCAGCTATTCCAGTATAACACCGGCCGTGCTGTGGGGAATTGCGGCGGTAATTAGCCCAGGATAGTGGGAGCTCCTCACGTGTGTCCTCACTGCATGCCTCTTGGCCACGCCCCCTTTCTCTTAATCCTTACTGCTTTATCTTACGAATGTATGCATATCTATGTTATGTTCTTATAATTTCAATAAAATAAGATTTACCATATAATACCATCTAGCTGCCAATCTATTTTTTATGTTCTCACATTCCCTTCTATATGTCTCATTGTCAGTACAGCATCTTTTTGCTCTTACAAATTCTCATGTCGGAATATCCTTTATAACATGCCTGGGATGCTGACTTGAGGCATGTAGAATTGAATTTCCTGATAATTTCTTGCGGAAAAGACAGCAATTTACTTTTTGTTCTGTCCCCATTCAATTGTAAATCTAAAAATGCGATGTTATTCTTATCAGTTTCTAGAGTAAAGGATAAGTTAAATTCATTATCTACTTATATAATCGGGAGTTTGGAATTCGGGCGTTGTCGCTTTTTTTTTTTTAACCCCTGCCTTCCTGTTAGGAGACCTTATACTGTACTGAGCATGCTCAGTACAGTAAATGCCTCCTCCAGCCTCACAGCCCCCCATCCTCACTGCCTCCTCCAGCCACAGCCTCCTCCAGCCTCACAGCCTCCTCCAGCCACAGCCTCCTCCAGCCTCACAGCCTCTCCAGCCTCACAGCCTCCTCCAGCCTCACAGCCTCCTCCAGCCTCACAGCCTCCTCCAGCCTCACAGCCTCCTCCAGCCTCACAGCCTCCTCCAGCCTCCTCAGCTCCCCGCCACAGTCTCCTCCAGCCACAGTCTCCTCCAGCCACAGTCTCCTCCAGCCACAGTCTCCTCCAGCCACAGTCTCCTCCAGCCTCAGTCTCCTCCAGCCTCAGTCTCCTCCAGCCTCAGAGCCTCCTCCAGCCTCAGAGCCTCCTCCAGCCTCAGAGCCTCCTCCAGCCTCAGAGCCTCCTCCAGCCTCAGAGCCTCCTCCATCCTCAGAGCCTCCTCCATCCTCAGAGCCTCCTCCATCCTCAGAGCCTCCTCCATCCTCAGAGCCTCCTCCATCCTCAGAGCCTCCTCCATCCTCAGAGCCTCCTCCATCCTCAGAGCCTCCTCCATCCTCAGAGCCTCCTCCATCCTCAGAGCCTCCTCCATCCTCAGAGCCTCCTCCATCCTCACATCCTGCTCCATCCTCACATCCTGCTCCATCCTCACATCCTGCTCCATCCTCACATCCTGCTCCATCCTCACATCCTGCTCCATCCTCACGCCTCCTCCAGCCTCACAGCCTCCTCCAGCCTCACAGCCTCCTCCAGCCTCACAGCCTCCCCCATCCTCACAGCCTCCCCCATCCTCACAGCCTCCCCCATCCTCACAGCCTCCTCCATCCTCACAGCCTCCTCCATCCTCACAGCCTCCTCCATCCTCACAGCCTCCTCCATCCTCACAGCCTCCTCCATCCTCACAGCCTCCTCCATCCTCACAGCCTCCTCCATCCTCACAGCCTCCTCCATCCTCACAGCCTCCTCCATCCTCACAGCCTCCTCCATCCTCACAGCCTCCTCCATCCTCACAGCCTCACAGCCTCCTCCAGCCTCCCCCAGCCTCACAGCCTCCTCCAGCCTCCCCCAGCCTCACAGCCTCCTCCAGCCTCACAGCCTCCTCCATCCTCACAGCCTCCTCCATCCTCACAGCCTCCTCCATCCTCAGCCGCACTACCTGACACCGCTGCCATCCTGCCAACCGTCGGCCCCGCTCCATCGCCACCGCCCTCGCGCCCTCCGCGAGGTCCACGCTGCCCGGATGCCGCCGGAGCCTTCCGCCCCTCGCCACTCTTTCACCGCTGGGCTCTCAATGTCGCCATGCTGGTGGAGTAGTGGTCTACGGGCTGTGGCCGGGTGCCGGGAGCCAGGGACGTCGTCCTGTGGCCGGCAACAGCCAATGGGAGTGAGCGGACCGTGTCAGCCTGCAAAGCCTGATACGCCCCGCTCACTCCCATTGCCTGCCCCCGCCGCCCCTGCAAGCGGATTGGGCGCTGTGTTGTACACATAGGACGCCCATCCCATTGCCCAGGACTTGGCGTCCTAGACCAATCTGATGACCGTCCTGTCTTTACCACACACCGCCCAATCCGCTCCTTCCGCTCAGGTCACGTGTGACCTGAGGGCAAGAACTGATCCCTCTCTGCATCACCCAACCCGCCGCAGAGGACAATGCCGTGTGACTGGGGCTGCGATCAGCCCCAGCACGCAGCCACGTCCTGCCGCCGAGCGGTTATGTCACCCCTCCAGCCCCATCTCTCCTCACCCCTCCAGCCGGACCTCTCCTCACCCCTCCATCTGGACCTCTCCTCACCCCTCCAGCCTCTGCTCTCCTCACCCCTCCAGCCTCTGCTCCCCTCACTCCTCCAGCTTCCCGCCACATCATACTCTGCTATCCACAGAGCCGCCTGTGTACTCTCCTACCCACACAGCCGCCTGTATACTCTGCTACCCACAGAGCTGCCTCTATACTCTGCTACCCACAGACCCGCCTGTATTCTCTGCTACCCACAGAGCCATTTCTATACTCTGCTACCCACAGAGCCGCCTCTATACTCTGCTACACACAGAGCCGCCTGTATAATCTGCTAACCACAAACCTGCCTGTTTACTCTGCTACCCACAGAGCCGCCTGTATAATCTGCTACCCTCAGAGCAGTCTGTATACTCTGCTACCCACAGACCCGCCTGTATAGTCTGCTACCCGCAGAGCCCCATGTATACTCTGCTAGCCACTCACCCGCCTGTATACACACAATTCATTTCACCGCGCTCCCGATGCAATTGCATCGGGCCTTTTTACTAGTCTAATATATAAACTGAATGTGTATGTGTGTGTGTGTGTATGTAAGTCCGGGATTGGCATCTACACAGTCTCAACTACAGCCAAAAAATTTTGCCGAGTCATACGTCTGGACCCCGACAGCATCATAGGCTATGTTGGGAGGCGAAATTTTAACCCCACGCGTTCCAATTCAGCAAACAATTTTGCCCCCATCTACATAATGGGGAAAAAGTGAAAGGAAAAGTGTTGGAGGCAAATTGACAGCTGCCAGATGTGAACAATGGGGACTTAAAGAATGAGAGCGATGGCGCCAAAGAGTGTATACCGTACAGTTGCTAAGGTGGGGCTCCGACATAGGATACTCGCCACACACGGGGATATGCACACACTCACAAAATGCGCCACACACTACCACGTGCTTGAACACATATACCACCCTCAGCACACATACACACAACCCACCTCGCCACATAATCGCCCTAAAACACACACAAGCCTGGTGTTATCCTTCAAAAATCTAAATTTGATTAATAAGCAGAAAAACTACAAGAGAAAAATGTATCATGTCTAATATATAAAGCTGTATGTGTGTATGTCCAGGATTGGCATCTACACTGTCGTAATTACAGCCACAAAATTTTGCGCAGTCACACGTCTGGACCCCGAGAGCATCATAGGCTATGTTGTGAGGCGAAATTTTTTTTTTTTCAAACCTTTTTATTAGTATTTTCCAATAGTATAACATTACATATAATAGACATTGGTTTTTACATCGATACAACATCATATGTGGATACTTCAACATATATACACTGTCAGATTCTATTCAAACGGTGGTACATCAGAAAAACAATTTCTCAACGTAATACACTCACCGACTGGATATTGGTATCAAATAACATACTTTCAAGATTACCTCTTTGATCTGCTTCATTTAGAAGCCCCTCACAATTTCAGTTTACCTAAGGTTCCCCCTAACTCTTCCAATAGGTACCATGAGGTTCCTTGTAACGGGAATATCAATTGTCGAATCTTTTCGTTTGGCAATTGGGATTCCATAAAGCCTCTCCATTTTCCTATGAACGTTTTGGTGTAACATTCTTTATCTCGTAAAGCTTCTCTCCTATCTATCTCCAATGCCTTGTTTAGACCCATTATTACGTCTACTTTCCCAGGCATGTCGGGCCGAATCCAATAGGACAGTAACAAGCGTTTTGCCAGCAATATCAAAGTATGTGCCCCTTTCAATCCCCCCCCTTTTCCTAGTGGTGCCTCTATGTCTTGAAAAATCCATATTTTCGGAACTAGGTCAAAAGTTATTTACATATCTGAGAACACAGGTCTCTTATCAAGATCCAGAATTTCTGTACCTTCGGGCAGGACCAAATACCATGTATCATGTCTGTCTTAGCTTGGTCACACTTAGGGCAACTATTTTTCCTATCTGGGTTATTGGCTGATGCCGGTATATTAAAACCATAGATCAGCCCGTGGATTATGCGAAAATGTGTGTCACGCCATTGCTCACTTAGCACGTTGTGTCTTACTTTGTTCCATCCCGATAGGATACAATCTTCCACCATTTCCTCCTCTAAAAATTTGTGCCACTTTTTGAAAGGTGTCGATATTCCTCTGGGAAGTAACGTTTCCCTCATTATCCCATATAATTCTGATATGGTAAGTTGACATACATCTAGCATTAGTATCCTGTCCAAATATTTCTTTTAGCCTCTTTGTTCAGATCCTTCAAATTGGCCATTATGTGATGTTTCAACTGAAGGAACTGTAAGTCTTGTACTCCTTCCAGATTGTAAGTCTCCAGCACCTCATGTTTTGTCATCCATCTAGCCTCAGAGTGATGTATCAGGTCACCCATCTTGTGTATCCCACTCTGTTTCCATTTATTGAAGAGGGCGTTCTCTCTACCCATTGGGAAGTCTGGAAAGGCCCAAGGGTTGAGATATTTGGACACCTTCCAGGATAACCCTCCTTTTTTCCTAACCGCCTTCCAAGATAGGATAGTGTCTCTAAAGACCGCTGACTTTTTTATGTGTACCGGTAGGTTTGACATTGACGTGTGGAGTAATGAACACCTCTCCCAAGGCTCGCAGTAGGCCTTCTCTAGCTTTTTGTCCGAATATCTTTCTGAACTTTTCAACCACTCCACTACATGCCTAAGGAGACAAGCCAGATTGTACCCTCTGATGTCAGGGAAGTTCGTGCCTCCTCTCTCCTTCCCCCTTGTCATATTTCCCAAACTGAGTCTCGCCTTTTTGCCTCTCCATAGAAAACTTGTGAATGCTTTGTTTAATCTGTTTATATCCACCCTCTTCAGCAACATGGGAAGAGTCTGTAGGGGATATAAAAGTCGAGCAAAGCTGATCATTTTCACTAAGTGGTTTCGGCCCAGCAGTGACAGTGGTAAATCCCTCCATTTTTTGAGTTCTTTCTCAATTTTATCAATAAGTGGACCATAGTTAAGGGCATAAATTTGTTCCGAAGTCCGTCCCAATTTTAACCCCAAATATTTGACGTATTTCGATGCTATCGGGATACCTAGTTTTTCCAAGTTTCCCCCTCCGGCCTCCCCCCCTCTAATTTTTAACAATTCACATTTTGTCCTGTTTAACTTGAAGCCCGAGAACCCTCCATAGCACTTTATTGTTTTCAAAAGCATAGGCAGGTCCCGTTCAGGGTTTTGCATAAATAGAATTATGTCGTCCGCGAATAGAGCAGATTTCAGTTCCTGCTCCCCTATTGGTATGCCTTCAAAGGGGTTGCAATTGTTTAAGTATCTTGCCAGGGGCTCTATGACCAAGTCAAACAGGAGTGGCGAAAGCGGACACCCCTGTCTCGTGCCCTTCTGTAGAGGAAATGTGGGTGAGAGGAAGCCCGGCGTATGGACTCGAGCTGTTGGGTTAGAGTATAGGGACCTCAGATATTGTCTGAAACTCCCCTGTAGCCCAATGCGATCCAATACCAGACCCAGCCATGGCCATTTCACATTGTCGAATGCTTTTTCTGCATCCAATGTGACCATGGCTGGGTCTCCCGTTCTCCCTCTGTTCCCCAATCTGACCGCATCCAGTGCCAGGAGTGCTTTGCGCACATTTGTTACTGCTGACCTCCCTTTAATAAATCCCGTTTGGTGACTTTCAATTAAATCTGGCAGTACCCTCGCTAACCTGTCTGCCATTATTTTGGACAATATTTTGAGATCTAGGTTAATTAATGATATGGGTCTAAAATTTGCTGGATCCTCTCCCCCTCCCTCCCCTTTTGGAAGCAATTTAATGTAAGCCATGTTCATGCCACCTGATATGGATTCTCCTGTGAGTATGTTATTGTAAGGCCTTTCAATGTTGGTGTCACTTCCTCCCTCAAGAGTTTATAAAATTCCCCTGTAAAGCCATCTGGTCCCGGGGCCTTCCCATTACCTAAATTTTTAATTGAATAGTCTATCTCTTCCTCCGTAATTGGTCTATTTAATTCCTCTAAGTCTAGCTCCGTGATTGTATTAAGAGGAACCCTAGCTAGCCAGTCATTTCCGTCCCCGTTAGGAACTTCTGATACCTCATACAGCTTTTTATAATATCTACCAAGTATGGAATTTATTTCTTTGGGATTCGTTGTTATATGGCCCTCTTTGTCCCGCAGAGCCCTGATTGGGTTAGGTATTCTCCGCCCCTTTGCTAGCCCTGCTAGCAGCCTACCCGCTTTATCCCAAATCTATTAAGATCTGTTTCCAGCTGGCCTTTCACTAATTCTTCTCTCCTACTGGCCCACAACTCAAACTCTGCTTTGGCATCCACCCAATCTTTTTTGTCTCTTGGGTCTTGTGATTGCTTGAACCGTCTATAGGTGGATGACACTTTTTTACTAGTCTCAGTGTATCTCTCCCTTATAGACTTTTTAAGTTTAGAGGTATGAGCCAGTACGAGACCTCTTAGTACTGCCTTCCCTGTTTCCCAAAAGAGGCGGTGATCCGTTTTATGTTCCATGTTATCAGAGGCAAAACCACTCCACCATTCCTTCAGCTGAACCTTAAATTCTCCATCCTTAGCTAGATAGGAGGGGAATCTCCACAGAAAATCTGTTCCTCTCTGGTGAGTCTCTGTAAAGTCTATGGTTATTGGACTATGGTCCGATATAACCATATTCTCCAGTGTGGCATTTTCTGTCCTCCTCCACAGCTGCTCAGACGCCAGGAATATATCAATGCGCGACCAAGAGCTATGCGGGTGAGAGAAATGTGTATAGTCTAATTCCTGGGGGTGCAACACATCTCCACACGTCAATTAACCTCGTCGTCTCCAAGAGCTCTGCGAGGTCACTATTTTTTTTCGTCGGCATGGTCTGTTCGTTTCTCCTCCCCCCCCTTCTACTGTCAACGTCTTCCATCACCACTTCATTGAAGTCTCCTCCAACTACAATATTGGTTTCCCTATCTCCCAGAATAGAAATAGACAAGTCTGTAAAGAATTGAGTTCTGGAGGTATTTGGTGTATACTCAAATGCTGGTCTTGTAGCTGGAGCACCACCTGTAGTCTTCTCCCGTCAGCGTCGTGTGATATTGACAGTACATTATGTGCAAGGTTTTTATTGAGCAATGTCATCACCCCTGCTTTTTTACCTTTAGCACCTGATATCCAGCCAGCTCCCACCCATAATTTTTGCATATACTTTAGTTCATGTGATTGGAGGTGGGTCTCTGAAGAAGAGCTACATCCGCCTTTAGCTTTTTCAGGTGGCGTAAAATCATATAGCGCTTATTGGGAGACCTCAGCCCCTTCACATTCCATGAGATGATTCGCAGCATTGCTTATATTCCCTCGTCCCTACGTTTCCCATTACTTTTTTGTTTACCAATGTTGTCGGCTGTGGCTCCCCTGTATGCCCACCGTCCACCGTCTCAATAGCCGACCTTTGAATTACGTATCCTTTTGTTGTCTGTAACACATATGCAAAACCTGACAGTGATTTCCAACCAAATAACACCCCCCCTATTATTCCATTCTCAAGGAGTAGCTGGGATATTTCCCTTCTTTCCTTGGATACATGTTCTTTCTCATGACTCCCCTTGTACTGAAGAAGATAACTGCTCCCCGCGCCTCCACACAAGTTATGTATTTTGTCATCCGCCCCCCTCCCCTTCCCCCCCGAACAATTTGCACTAGTCTTTAACACAACTGGGTACCTTCGTTTCTTAACACTGTTCAGGTGTCCTGATCCGAGGTGCCCCAGGCTGGCACATCTCTTGTCATATAAAGCCCTTCAGACCAGGCTGTACCCGTATTACCTTTATCTTCCTTGAACATCCTACAGATTGCACTATGATCAAACCTAGAATAAAACAGAGATTGTCCAGAAAGCAGAATCGCTGACACAGGTATCAATTCCCCCTCCGTACTCTGTACTCCCTTATCACCCCCTCTCCCACTCATATTCCATTAGATATTTTCAACTAGCCACTTGTCGTCTCTCAATTATCTGTAGCTATCTTGCTTTTGTCCATTCTGGCCGTTCTGTCCTCTGCCGTCTTTATACGTTGATCCTTTTCCCTCTTTATGTGTCGCCACCTTTTCCGCATAACTGCTCTGCGATGGGGGCGACTGTAAGTCACTTGATGCAGGGACCAGTCGTGATCCCTGAGGGGATGGTGTCTCCTGTTGAAGATGCTCCATGGCAGCTCTGGCATTTGCAAATGTCATCATCCTTCCCTTGCCATTCCTGAATCTTAGCACTGCAGGAAAAGCAAGTTGGAATCTAATGTTTCGCTTAAACAAGATGGTGCATGCTGCGCTAAACGTTTTCCTTCTGCGTGCTACCTCTGCCGAGTAGTCCTCATAAAGCCTGACTCTATGTCCTTGCAGAACTAGAGGGATCCTCCTGGATCTAAATTCTCTCAGGATGACTTCCTTATCTTTATAGTCCAGGAATTTGGCTATGATCTGGCGTGGGCCCTCTTTTGGGTCTTTTGGGGGGCCGATCCTATGAGCTCTTTCCACTTTGCATTGTCTTTTTAATCCTAGAACTTTAGGCAGCTCAGACTCCCATATCACATCAAGTTGTCCTGGTGGTATAGACTCTGGCAACCCGACCATCCTGAGATTGTTCCTTCTGGAACGGTTTTCCAGATCATCTACTTTTTCCTCTGTATATGCAGAATGCTTTTGTAAGGCTGCTATATGTCTTTCCATTATCACAATCCTGTCTTCAGCCTCTCCTAGTCTCCTCTCCGCCTCCTGCAATCTCTCGCTGTGCTGTTCAGTAGTTTGTCTGAGCCCAAACAATGCTTCTGCGACAGTGTCTTTTAAGGCTGAAGTTATATCGGCCACTATATAAGGGGCTATTGCTTTAGCCAGTTGGGCTACATCAATGGGGCCTCTCAAGCCCATCATCTCTTTCTCCTGCAATGTCTCCTCATGATGTGCCTCCCCTGGCTGTCTACCATTCTCCCAGCCCTCCTCCAGTACCTCTGCAGAGTCCAGATATTGCTCCTCTGCTTCCTTGTCTCTGTCCGGGTCGCCTCGTGCAGCCTTTTGATGTGAACCTTTTGTTCTCCATCGTGCCTTTCTCAGAGGGGTTGTTGTTGTTGCGTCCTCCATTACGGCTGCTGTGTCCCGCTGCTTGTGCTTTACCTCCCGCGGCCGCCATTTTCTCTGTGGGCCCGCTCGCTTTCCCGCTCTGGGTGCAAGTTATGTCCTCGCGTCCCGAGCTCCTTAGTACATAGCGGTCTAGGGTCCCCGTAGCTTTAGGGAGTCCCTCCTGGCTTTTGGGAGCGTTCTGGGGCATCTGACCCGATGTATCAGGCAGTTGGTCGGCGCGGTCCCTGGAGCGTCTCCTTCACGCTGCCATCTCCTCAGAGCCGGAACCGGAAGTCCCGAGGCGAAATTTTAACCCTGCGCGTTCCAGTTCACCAAACAATTTTGCCCCTATCTACATAATGGGGAAAAAGTGACAGTTACCAGTTGTGAATGAGAGGGGCTTAATGACAGCGCCAAAGACTAACAGCACATACCAGCATATAGTCACTAAGGTGGGGCCCCAACATGGAATATTCACCACGCATGGGGACAAGTATACACACCACACGTGCACACAGAGTAACAGTAAGTGTATAGGCGCTAAGGTGCAGCCCCAACATTGGATACTCACCACGCACCCGAACACACACACACACACACCCACAAAGACACACAACAGATACACAGACCCCCCCACAGACAGAGACACACACACACACCCTATAGGGATACATGCACTCGTCCCACAGGGACACACACACCACACAGACACAGATGTGCACAAATCACCTCACACAACTCGCCTCATACGTGTGCGGTCTTTAATTTCCAAAAATAAATATCTGATTAAAAACAGCCAATGTGCAACACATGTGCCATATAGAGAATTAAGGCAGATGTCAGTCACATGAGCTGTCTATTATGTGTATGTGTGAGGCAACATATACTGCCCGGCCTGGGGGAGGGTTTACTGTTGGCTGGAGATTTATCAGGCTGCCTATAGCAACCAATCACAGCTCAGCTTCTATTTTCTTACAGGTCATTAATATGACATATTCAAATTCTATTTTGTTATAGCTAACATCAGTTATTTATTAACCCGGGCATAGCCGGGGTAGTACAGCTAGTTGTTAATATAGTTGGCAAAATCCGGAATCAAATTGTCAGACCCTTTCCACACTTAGTATATTGTCTATAAAACGCATGTGATGTTCTATATGGTCTGAATAGATGTTAGATTGTGTGAAAATGAATTTAGATTCCCACTAGTTCATATACAAATTTGCCAGGATGGGGAGAATTTCGCTCCCATTGAACATCCCTGGCATTGTATATAGAACTGGTGGGAAAATCTGAAGTAATTTTCTGTAGCAAAAACCGTATCACATCCAGAATATTATCTTTCATTGAGTCAGAATAATTAGAATACGTTCCCAGTTGTTCTGTTAATGCTGCATAGCCAGATTGTGTGGGATGCACGAGTATAAAGTTTTTACATCACATGCTATCCATGTGAAATTCTCATCCCAATTTATACTCTGCATTGTTGTTAATACATGTTTGCTATCCTTAAGATAACTGACATATAGATGGATAAAGTGACAAGTGGTTGTAACATTTTATCTAACCAGGATCCTAACCTTTCTAACAACGAATCTACAGTGGTGTTCAAAAGTCCTGCATAGGCATTGCATAAATTGATTTTTCAAGTTTTAAACCTTTTCTGTCGAATATCTTCGATGCTAATATGACTTATTATATATGGTTTTGTTCAGAATACAATTTTGCATTCTCTCCCTGTAATATTTTTAGCTTTTGAAGCAGTTTTGCCTGAAATTATTGCAACAATATGGGAATTGAGAGCACAACTAAATATTGTACAGCTTCAGATCCAAAATTAGGCAATCACAGAGGAGGTTCTTGTGACCAATCATAACCTGGATATGGCAGCCAATCACTTTCCATTACATTGCATCACATTTGCTGCTTGTTGTTTGTTTTATCTGTTGGTCTATCTAGTGAATCATACTGTAGAGCTTTATGATGGGAGCCTTCAGATTT
Source organism: Allobates femoralis (assembly GCA_033576535.1). Taxonomy (NCBI): domain Eukaryota; kingdom Metazoa; phylum Chordata; class Amphibia; order Anura; family Aromobatidae; genus Allobates; species Allobates femoralis. Next base: position 474,897,961 of record JARQOC010000004.1, read on the forward strand.
TTGTTAGCGGAGGATCGTGTGCGAGTTGTGGTGCTACATGAAGAGGGTTATACTGGCCCCCAGATCGCAAGGAAGGTCGGCTGTAATCAGAGTACAGTCATAAGTATTTTGCAGAAACATAAGCAGCTTGGAATTACCCAGGACAGGCCCAGATCTGGTCGGCCCAGAAAGTCAACTAAAAGGGAGGATAGAGTACTGATAAGAACATCCCTTGCCAATCGAATGCTCACCTCTCCTCAGCTTCTGCGAGAATGGCAAGAAAAGTGCAATATTGAGGTAGCAACATCAACTGTTAGGAAGAGATGATTGGAAGCAGGATTGAGAGGGTGCAAGGCCCGAAAGAAGCCATTGATGACAGCCATACAAAGACAAAGGTGAAAACTGTGGACATTGAAATATTCAAAATGGAGGAAAGAGGAGTGGGAAAAAGTGCTATTTAGTGATGAAAGCACTTTTTGCATTTTAGGAAATGATGGCAAGTCTTATGTGAGAAGGTTTCCACATGAAGAGTACAAGCCAGAGTGTTTGAGCTTCTCTGTGAAACATCCGATGAAAGTAATGGTCTGGGGCTGTATGGCAGCCAATGGTGTTGGAAGGCTTCATATTGTGGAGGGTATGGTTAATGCAAAAAAATACATAGACATCCTTAATAAGAAAATGCTGCCTTCTGCTCAACACCTGTTTTCAGGGAATTATATCTTCCAGGATGATAATGCTCCTTGTCACAGAGCTAAGACAGTAACGGAATGGAAAAAAAGAACAAGGTGGCTACTATTGACTGGCCAGCCCAGACCCTGGACCTCAATCCAATTGAAAATTTGTGGCACAAGGTATCGATAGAGATATCTAAAAAACAGCCAAGGACCAAGAGAGAGTTAATTGAGGCTCTGATACAGCCCTGGAACCACATCATCACTCGTGAACATCTGAAGAAGCTTGTTCACTCAATGCCACAGAGATGCAAGTTGGTGCTCAAGAGCAAAGGCCGGCCAATAAAGTATTAGAAGCTAAAGATGCACTCAAAAGGCCCTTTTCAGAACTCTGAATTAAATAAAAAATGATAAATCTTAAAAAGTAACATTTAAGTCTGTGTGAACTTGCATTGGAAGTTAATGAACTTAAAAACCTGTTCACCATTCTACACACTGTACTGGTGTAGGTATAGTTATGCTGTAAAAAAAATTATCAAAAATGCGCATACCATAACAATTTAAACACTTGGGACATTCAAAAATGAGTATGGCATACAATGAGGGATTACAAAAACATATATGTTCCACCAGTTTCACTGTAGAGATGCAGAAGTATGAAATATATAGTTTTCTTCACGCCTATGCAGGACTTTTGAACACCACTGTATACCTGAAACAATTGGCCTCAAAGAGGGAGGGAATAAACCCTTGTGTGTCTTTGGTAAAGCATGAAAGATTGGAATTTTTGGATTAACAGGTAGAAGAAATTATTTTTGTTTTAGAGTAAGAATACCCAATTCCTCTCCTTCTTGCAAAATCCTATCCAATTTTTTTTTTTTTTTTTTTTTTAGGATCTCAATCTATTTTTCTGTAAAACGAACCATCATCTAAGATTCTTTTAACTTTTCTTGCATAAAGATCTTTGTCCAAAACTACCACTGATCCCCCTTTATTTTGAATTTTTTTACTACTATATAGGGGTTATTTTGGATATTTCTAAGTGCCTGTTGTTCCCCCTTACTTAATTTATCTTTATATTTATTGTTGTTATATAGTCATTTCAAGTCTTGTTCAACCAGGAGCTGAAATTTCTCCATAATTGGGACTTGTAGAGTGTTTTGTTAGGCACTCTCATAGAAAAACTATTATTTACATAACCTTCCCTCTGTGTTTCCTCACATAAGGAATTTAATTCTTTCAATGCAATTTGTTCCTTTAAGGAAATTCCTGTAAAGATATTATTGTGATTTACGATAGTTCTTTATCCTTATCACTGGCTGGTTGTTCCTGTTTTTTGATGGTTAATCTTCTCATGAAATTGTTCACATCCAAAACCGTGGAAAACAAGTCCCCTTTATTTTTCGGGACAAAATTAAGTGCTTTGCGTAGGATTTGCACATCATCATGGGTGAGTATACTGGTTCAGAACATCAGATTGATTCACTTGCGATTCCTCATTGTATAATTGTATTGTCTGCTTCCCAGACTTGTTTGCTCCCAGCTCTTCTGGTGGATTTAGGTTTGGATCCATGGCATAATTTACCACGTTTTTTTGACCCACTAGCTTAATTTCCCGATTCACGGCCATCATTCCAGTCTTCCCCTTCCGTCTCTCCATCTGTAGTCTCATATTCAGAGGTGCTAAATGTGACCCTCATAATCCTATGGAGATCAGGGATCCGATTTCCGTCCTGACTTTTTTTGGATTTGTTTGTTTTTTGTTTTTTTTGGCTTGCTTGGGGTTTTCTTTGACCTACCCGGGGGGGGGGGGCGAAATGGGTCGCCAATCATAAATGTGTCCGGTCTCGTAATCTTTGACATCTGTCATATTTCTTCTGTTTGGAAAAAAACTATAGTGGAGAACAATCTGTCCATAATTTTACTTCTTAATTTTTTATATGTGTCATTATTAGTGAATTCTGTTAAGAATTAAGGAAATCGAAAATTCTTTAAGTCCAACTCTTTTACTTTTCTCTGTTCATAATTAAGTAGTTCCATCAAATTCAGAGAACAGCCTGACAGGATTTCATTCCATTCCTTCTGGAACTCCTCATCAAACTGCACTGTGGACTGTTTTTTTTTTTTTTTTTTTTTTTTATTCTCAGACCTCTGGGGATCGTCAGATTTTCCAAGCAGGTTTGATACATAACATGCAGCAATTAGAAAAATTCTTGTCAGCACGCCTCAAACCTGGTGGGATCACACAATGTTCGAAAAATATGTGGAAAATCGGATGATCCCCAGAGGTCTGAGAATAAAAAAAAAAAAAAACAGTCCACCGTGCAGTTTGCAAGGAGTTCCAGAAGGAGTGGAATGAAATACTGTCAGGCTGTTCTCTGAATTTGATGGAACTACTAATTAATTATGAACAGAGAAAAGTAAGAGTTGGACTTAAGAATTAAGGAAATTGAAAATTCTTTAACAGAATTCACTAATAATGACACACATAATAAATTAAAGGATGGAAATTAATGGACAGATTGGAAAAATTAGAAAATGCAATAGTGGAAAACAAAGAAAATAAATATGACAGATGTCAAAGATTGAGACAGGACACATTTATGATTGGTTTACGGGGGGAAAGAAGGGGGAAATGGGGGTCGCCAAACAAAACCCCAAGCAAACAAATAATAAGCAATCAGGACTGAAATCGGATCCCTGATCTGAATAGGATTACAAGGGGCTGAATTAGCTCCTCTAAATATTACTAGCACTGATCGGGTCTCGTGGGCTCCGCCTGGTCATACGGCTGTGTGGTGACTCCCAGGGGACCCAGGGGTGTGGGACACAACGGGATAGGGTAGTTTTTCTTTTCTTATAACGCCAATTATAATCTCTTGACAAAAGTCCTCTATGGGCTGTGATAACAGTGTAATATAATATGCTACAGCTAGGTGTGTTGCCCGGGGTAGGGATTTTCTTTGTTCTTTTTTTGAATACTCTTATTTCTGTAACACTTATACAGTGATTATTTTGATCCTGCTTTCTTAGACTTGGTGTCTCTCCCCTCCTTCGAGGGAAAGGCCTCTCTCCACTTGGGGTACTACACTCAGAGTTTCGAGTGTAGGATGTCTGTACCCCATAACATTTGAATTATAGATATTTTACTACACTCTTGCTTTACCATTCTTTCCTTCCTTTTTTTTTTCCCCTCTCTGTCTTTGATACTTGAAAGAAAGATCTCTTCATAACCAACAACTGGTTCGACCCGATTAGCCTGAACAATGGGTTCTTTCAAACTGGGATCTGTTAATGTAAGCGGTTTCAATACACCTCAAAAAAGAACGCATGTGCTATCAGACATGCACAGGCAAGGAGTATATGTCATTCTCCTTCAGGAAACACACATTAAATCTAATCATGTACCAACCATTGGGGGCAAATACTACAATAGGTGGACGCATAGTACGAATCCCGACTCCAGATCGAAAGGAGTATCGATTGCGATCCACAAGTATGAACCTTTCGATAGATGACTCTGTGATAGACGAGGGGGGCCGATTATATATTTTTGAAGGTAAAAATATCCGGGAAAATGATGACCATTGTAAACTGGTACCTCCCGAACAGAGAACAAACCAGAGTATGCAGATCTCTCCTGTTAAAACTAGCTGAATTCGCATTGTTGGAGGTGACTTTAATTTTATTTTTGACCCCACAGCGGACTCCTCATCTGGTCGGGGAGCGGTCCCACGAAGGCGAGTGAAGGCGTTACAGAAACTCCTCCTCAAGCTTCAGCTGACTGAGTGTGGAGAGTCCTCAATCCAAGTGGTAGAGATTTTACCTTCTTTTCTAGGACCCACAGCTCGTATAGTAGAATCAACCTGTTTTTAGTCAGCCACGGAATTCTTTCGTGGCAGCCTGAGGCCACGATAGGTAATATTCTCCTGTCATAGCCCTATTTACTTATCCCTGAAGGTTCCCGGTCTATCAGAGAGAAAGGGGTCTTGGAGATTAAACAGCAACCTCTTACAAGATGCGGCCTGTCTGGAGGAATTGAAATCAGATATAGCCACCTTTGCACAGTCACATGAGTCAGATGATACGTCCCAAACTTTTAAATGGGAGGCACTAAAGTGCGTCTTGTGAGGCACATTAATCAAACACGGGGCCAGACTAAAAAGAGTTTGGAACGATAAAATTAACAATCTGTTGACTCAAATTAAGATTTTGGAATCTAGACATAAGAGTAAATTCCCACGACCTGCTTGAACTTTCCACTAAACTTCTTGAATTAAAGAGTATTCTAGATAAGCAATTCCTAAGAGAAAGCGGACGTACAGCGGTATTTTTTTTATAAAAAAGCCAATGTTGTCGGCCACCCTATGGCAAGATTGCTACATCCAAGAGTGGGATTTATAACTAATGGAGGAGAATTACTGGAGTTTTTCCAAAGTTTTAAAAAGACCTTTGTAATTTAAAAGGGAAATTCTTGGATATGGACCCTTCCGCTCTGAGAACCAAAATTAGGAAATATATTCAGAAAATTGATGTCCCATCTCTGTCAGACTCCGACCTGTCTGACTTGGAAAAAGACATAACTGTAGAGGAGTTAGCTGATGTAATCAAGGCCACCCCCACATCTAAATGCGCTGGACCTGACTGTTTCTTGCCCATATTTTATAAATCACTATCTGATAGTTTGCTGCCCCAAATGCTTCTGACTTTTAACACGGTTATGGATGGGGGCTGTTTTGCTCCCCAAGCTCTGGAAGCTCATATTTGTGTGATCCTGAAGCCTAATAAAGACCCTTTGTTGGCGGCAAGCTATAGACCAGTGTTTCTCAACTCCACTCCTCAGGACCCCCAACACGTCGTGTTTTCAGGATTTCCTTAGTATTGCACAGGGATTTGAATTATCACCAGTACAGGTGATTAAACTATCATCTGTGCAATACTAAGGAAATCCTGAAAACAAGATCTGTGGGTGGGTCCTGAGGACTGGAGTTGAGAAACACTGCTATAGACCGATCTCTTTAATAAATGTAGATGTTAAGATCTTTGCAAAAATCCGTGCAGACAGACTATCTAAGATTTTGCCTTCTATCATTAACTTGGATCAGGTGGGCTTTGTTAAGGGCCTAGAGGCGCGGGACAATATCATTAGATCCCTTTTAATTACTGATAGGGCTAAGATATGGAAGTCCCCTCTGTCTACTGTTGGTTGATGCAGAAAAGGCCTTTGACAGAGTCCACTGGGGGTTCTTACGGGAGGCTCTGAAACATATTGGATTACAACAAAAGTTTTTTAATAGAATTATGTCCCTGTACTTTAGTCCATCTGCTAGGGTTCGAGTTAACGGATCTTTGTCTGACCCATTCTGTATCCGAAATGGGACCAGTCAGGATGTCCATTATCCCCCTTGTTATATGTCATAGCCTTAGTCAGATGTTCAATTACTATCAGGGACAATGATGATATCAAGGGTTTTCAAGTGGGCAGCTCTGTTCAGAAGACGGCCCTGTTCGCAGACGACGTTCTTCTTTGTCTCCCAGCCTATTACTTCCTTCCCGATTCTGTTATGGGAGTTTGACATGTTTGGGGCATTGACCAATTTTAAGGTGAATTACTCTAAAACAGAGGCTATGAACATTTCCCTTCCCCCATCAGTTGTGGCCTCCCTGATGTCAGCCTTCCCTTTTCGTTGGAAACAGGGCCAGATCTCATATTTAGGTGTAAACCTCCCCGATGACCTACATAGACTGTTCGCTCTGAACCATTTAGTCATTTTAGACAAAATAGTTACCCTATTAAATTCCTATAGGCTTTTGAAACTCTCCTGGCTGGGCAGAATTCACGCTATTAAAATGGACATCTTGCCGAGGTTTCTATATATTTTCCAGTCTGTACCCATCTGGCCACAAAGGTCCTTTTTTACAAAAATTCGATCTTTGCTCTCTAACTTCATTTGGAAAGGAAAGAAACCAAGGGTAGGTTTTGAGACCCTGTCGGCACATCGCCGATACGGGGGAGTGGGTCTTCCAGACCTTCGCAAGTATTGCCAGGCTGCCGTCTTGGTTAGACTTTTAGATTGGAACTATAGGGAAACTTCTAAGAAATGGGTCCAGATTGAACAAGACGGGTTAGACATACTGCTCCGATACATACAATGGATCCCAAGTCATTACATTAAAGATCACGAGAGCATGGGGTTCCTGGCCTCCGAAACGTTAAAGGCATGGAAGTCCTTGATGGTGGGTAACCCAGATCCTCAGACTTTGAGTCCACTGACTCCCATTTTTCGCAATCCAGCTTTCTCCCCAGGCTTCAATAGACAGAACTTCTTGGGTTGGCATTTCAATGAGGATACTCGTATTGGGAATATCCTACACCAAGGGGAGCTTCCCACATTTAACGTTCTTCAAAGTAAATCTGCTGGCACTAAATTAAACTGGTGGGAATATTTTCAGCTACGCTCTTTCCTAAAGACGGTGAAACTGTCTGGAGGCCCTGAGCTTCGCCTCTCACCCTTAAAGGCTATCTTTTCTTGTGAGTCCCCGCCCGATCGAGGTATTTCAGCTATTTACCAAATTCTGTCGTTAAGGGATAATAATGTCAAACATAAATATCAGATTAGCTGGGAGAGAGAGTTGGGTGGGCCCATTCCCCTGGAAGATTGGAAAAGGTGCTTTCTTATGACGCATAAGATGCCCGGCTCATGCGATGCTCAAGGAAAGAGCTATAAAATACTATTTGGATGGTATATTACTCCAGACAGGCTGCATAAATTCTCCTCTGCTGAATCTGGGCTTTGCTGGAGATGTGGATCCGAAGAGGGTACGATGCTACATGTTTGGTGGGGCTGCTCCCTGATCAGAGAGTTCTGGGAGAAGGTCTTTCGGAATTATAGGCTGGTTACAGGTAAACAAATAACCAGAACTCCTGAATTGGCCTTGCTCTCTTTGTTACCTGGTTCGGTGAGGACCCAAAAGAAAGATATTTTGAGATTCTGCCTTTCGGCTGCCAGAGCAGTGATTCCCCGGCACTGGAAGAATTCGGTCCCCCCTTTCCGTCATCGAATGGTTCTCAGAGATGGAGTTTGACTATAGAATGGAAGAGATAGCGGCTGGACTTTCCCAGACTCTGTCCTCTTTCTCTATCACTTGGTCTGAAGGGATCCTTTTTAAAGATTCCAATAACTATGATTTGTTACCTTCTTGAATGATGTCCGGCTCTATCTTCCAAGCCCTTTCTGGTAACTCATACACTGGACTTTCCTCTATCTCCCTGACGGATATAGGAATTCAGTAACTAGACAGTTCTTTCTTTCTTTGTCCTTCTTCTCCTCTTTCTTTTCCAATCCTATCTCCCCGCCCCCCCCAGGCGGTTTTTAGGTTCTTGGTCAATGGTCCAGTCGAAGATACGCAAGACCATTATTTTACCTTTTTTGTTGAAAAAGAAAAAATTTGTTTTCTTTAGCTAAAATAATTTATTCTTGAGTATATATTTACTCAGAATATTTGTAAATGTATTCTATTGCTTTATTTCCAAGATTTTCTTTATTTTTTCTAGGAGTCTAAGATTATTGACAAAACATAATATGTACTTTAACTCATAGTTTGTGTCTGGTACTTCATGACTCTGTGTTCTTGATTTCTGACGATACTTTGCTTGTTTGTTATATGAACAAGTTATATTTATGTTAAAAAAAAACATACTTGCCAAAAAAAAAAAAAAAAAAAAAGAGAATCAGTATAACCTATTGTTACTATTGTTATATGTTACTTTGGAAACACATGTACATATAGGGTTAATGGATGTTGTGGAAGACTGACTAATTATGGTGTCAATTCAGCTGAAGGAAGTGGGTGTGGGGTTTACCTTTGTGTTTTACAAGACTTTCATTCTTATTCATATTGTATGCTATGAAACGCGTAAGCCACACATGCTTTTAAACAAACATGGATGTTGATTTGAATAATTCCAAATAAAGGCTGTTTTTATAATTAACAAAACCGTGATGCTGGAAATACAACAAGTTTTTCACTAGAATGAGCTTTTCCCAGACTGGGATATTGAATCCGAGCATCGGACCTACAAGGAAGGAGGACTAGGCAGACTGTTGTCAGGTGAGCTGAAGATTGTTTATCTTAACTCTAGTGAAGGAAATACGTATTTGATCCTTTGCTGATTTTGTAAGTTTGCCCACTAAGTCATGAACAGTCTATAATTTTAAAGCAAGAGAAAAGGGGGGGGGGGAGACAAGAGGCGCAATAGTGCCCTTATCACTAGACACTGATGGGTGTAATGGTGAGTAATTAAATCTGCTCACCTGGTCCAGTTGTGAGACCCACAACTGGTTTGAAGGCTTATTGGTAATGTCCTGATGGCTGCTGCTGGACTCCCACCGGCCACACTCACGTGTAGGTTGTAACAATGCTTAGGGAAAAAAGGTGTGCTGTAGTCCGCGCTGCCAGGATCACTCACTCCAATAAATACGAGTAGAAAATCTTCATCAAAACCTCCTTTATTCTCCTACGCGTTTCAGTGCCCTCCTGGCACCTTCATCAGGGATAACTCCACCCCACCACACTGATCTTATTTATAGCCACATTCATCACCATGATTGGAGGGTGTTTACAGCCATGTGGTGTCAATAATGTCATCAAAACAGGGAGGACTCTGCATTTTGGCACAATTTATCACAAAAACCACTAAAAAACATACAAAACATAACTACAATATGACACAATCGATCTAAAAAATCCGATCAGTAAAATCATTAAAAAACTATGCCAAAAATCATGTGGAAACGCCTGTAAAACCATTGTTAAATACACAGCATGTAAGAAAAAAAAATAAATAAATAAATAAATATAAGCATGCATTCCTTTCCAGGGAATAGAACTCATGGGGTTCAGGCTTTCTGCTTAGGTCTTTTCTGATGTCATGTGCCACCTCCAGATTATAATGTGTACTTACAACATGTGTCATATAATCATGTAATTTAAGTTCTTGTTTGTTTTTCAGGTAAAACAGAGAAAAGGGGGAAAATGATTATTTAATATAAAAATTTGTGAATATAAAAATATGTGAATATATGTAAAAAATTCGTTATTTCATTATAAGATGTGAATGTTAAAAATTACATATGAATAAAATTGCCATAAGTAATAAAAGATAAAAACTACATATTCCTGTTATAAAAAATTGATTAATAAAAATGGAAGATGATGTGATAATAAGCGTCTTATTTCAAATGTACTCAGGGATAATAAACTAGCTTGGTAAAAAGAATGATTTCCTTGAAGGAAAATGGAATAAGGGGAATGATTAGTCCATACCATGAATGTTCAAAGTTATTCTCAAGTGTCTGTGGAGCTACAATAGGTCGCTGGACTTCAGTGTCACCACAGCGAGTTCTGTTCAATCCTGGGCCAGAAAACATACAGAAAACCACAAAATCAATATACATAATCTTTCTGTGCTGCTGCAATCAAGAAGCACCGTTCTTCCCTTATTCTGGATGTTTTACACATAATTGTCCACCAGGTGGCACCTAATAGGAGGCTGTTGCTAGGTAACGCAACAGGCAGGTACCCAACTCCGTTATATCTAATTGTCCGCCAACAGGGGCGTACCACCAGATTCTTAAAGAGAAAAAGAACACGCATATCTAGCTCTCAACTGTGCGAAATGGTCATTGTAAGTATATATGTGAAAAGTCTAGGCTCTAATGTGAAAAACGGTTATAAAACACATGGTGTCTCACACCACTTTGATACACATCACAATAGGGATCACACACTGATAAGAATCACGCCCATAGACCATATAGGACAGCATATTCCAAACAGATTTGAGATGTTAAAAAGACGGGAGAAGTTTTGGATGTACAAATTAGATACACTCAAGCCTAGAGGACTCAATTTGATATCTGAATTAATATGAGTAACCAATATAGTCAACACAGCACGTTGATAAAATTGAAATTGGGCTGCAATTCACTGATGATATCCCTCTTCCATAAGCAAGGAAGAAAAAAAATGCACACTGACATTTGCCCATAGGCAGATAATTCACTGGTTGTATAAGTTCACTGTAATATTACATTTTGCATACTTATAGTATGAAACACAGGATATCACAATATTGGAGATTGAAGAATATCTCCCATTCACTTTCTCATTAGACTTTTCACATATATACTTACAATGACCATTTCGCACAGTTGAGAGCTAGATATGCGTGTTCTTTTTCTCTTTAAGAATCTGGTGGTACGCCCCTGTTGGCGGACAATTAGATATAACGGAGTTGGGTACCTGCCTGTTGCGTTACCTAGCAACAGCCTCCTATTAGGTGCCACCTGGTGGACAATTATGTGTAAAACATCCAGAATAAGGGAAGAACGGTGCTTCTTGATTGCAGCAGCACAGAAAGATTATGTATATTGATTTTGTGGTTTTCTGTATGTTTTCTGGCCCAGGATTGAACAGAACTCGCTGTGGTGACACTGAAGTCCAGCGACCTATTGTAGCTCCACAGACACTTGAGAATAACTTTGAACATTCATGGTATGGACTAATCATTCCCCTTATTCCATTTTCCTTCAAGGAAATCATTCTTTTTACCAAGCTAGTTTATTATCCCTGAGTACATTTGAAATAAGACGCTTATTATCACATCATCTTCCATTTTTATTAATCAATTTTTTATAACAGGAATATGTAGTTTTTATCTTTTATTACTTATGGCAATTTTATTCATATGTAATTTTTAACATTCACATCTTATAATGAAATAAAGAATTTTTTACATATATTCACATATTTTTATATTCACAAATTTTTATATTAAATAATCATTTTCCCCCTTTTCTCTGTTTTACCTGAAAAACAAACAAGAACTTAAATTACATGATTATATGACACATGTTGTAAGTACACATTATAATCTGGAGGTGGCACATGACATCAGAAAAGACCTAAGCAGAAAGCCTGAACCCCATGAGTTCTATTCCCTGGAAAGGAATGCATGCTTATATTTATTTATTTATTTATTTTTTTTTCTTACATGCTGTGTATTTAACAATGGTTTTACAGGCGTTTCCACATGATTTTTGGCATAGTTTTTTAATGATTTTACTGATCGGATTTTTTAGATCGATTGTGTCATATTGTAGTTATGTTTTGTATGTTTTTTAGTGGTTTTTGTGATAAATTGTGCCAAAATGCAGAGTCCTCCCTGTTTTGATGACATTATTGACACCACATGGCTGTAAACACCCTCCAATCATGGTGATGAATGTGGCTATAAATAAGATCAGTGTGGTGGGGTGGAGTTATCCCTGATGAAGGTGCCAGGAGGGCACTGAAACGCGTAGGAGAATAAAGGAGGTTTTGATGAAGATTTTCTACTCGTATTTATTGGAGTGAGTGATCCTGGCAGCGCGGACTATAGCACACCTTTTTTCCCTAAGCATTGTATAATTTTAAAGGGAACTTGTCAGCTTGTTCTATCCTTTATGCCATCACTACCTGTCCCTGCACCTTCCTAGCTGATCTCTAACCATCCATTTCTGCTCTAAAAGTGCCCTATAAAGATTGAGAAAAATTACTTACGGTAGATTCTTACATACAGTCTCTATTTGAAGACTTGAAAGCTCCATTCTCCAATCCTCACTTGCTCTTCGCATGCCCCGCAGAGCGTCATCAATCTTTCTGATCAGTACTGTGATGCCCGGCCATAACATCATATCTGGTCCGTTGCATTGAGGGAGCTGATCTCATGGTACGGGCCGGCTTCAATATGCATATGCGCCAAAGCCGGACCTTACCACGTGATCAGCCCCCACAATGCACCAGGTTGGATATGACGTACCGACCAGGTGTCACAGTAGCCAAGGAGGCGGGAATTTCAAATAGGAGGTGGAACAGCAGAAGGACTGACTCTCAGTGGGGCATGCAGAGAGCAAGCGAGGAGGGGAGCCTTTCCAGTCTCCGAATGGAGACTGTATGTAAGGATATGCCATTTTTCTCAATCTTTATAGGGCAATTTTAGATCAGGCAGTGATGGTTGGGGATCAGCTAAGAAGCTGCAGTGATAGCAAAGGGGGGGGGGGGGTAGATAGCAGTGCGAGGAGCAAGCGAGGAGGGGAGCCTTTCCAGTCTCCGAATGGAGACTGTATGTAAGGATATGCCATTTTTCTCAATCTTTATAGGGCAATTTTAGATCAGGCAGTGATGGTTGGGGATCAGCTAAGAAGCTGCAGTGATAGCAAAGGGGGGGGGGGGGGGTAGAATGACCTGACAGGTTCCCTTTAAAGGTAGGTTAATTTTAACAGTGAGAGAATATCAATAAATAAAAACCAGAAAATCATTGTCTAAATTATATAAATGTACTTGCATTTTGAAGAGAAGTATTTGATCCATCTGGCAAACAAGACTTAATACTTGGTGGCAAAACCCTTATTGGCAAGCACAGCAGTCAGATATATTTGTAGTTGATGATGAGGTTTGCGCACAAGTCAGGAAAAAAAATTTGGTCCACTTCTCTTTGCAAATCATCTCTAAATCATTAAGATTTTAAGACTGTTGCTTGGTAACTTGGTAGTCTCAGCTCCCTTTGTAAGTTTTCTATGGGATTAAGGTCTGGAGACTGGCTAGGCCACTTCTTGACCTTAAAGTGCTTCTTTTTGAGCCACTCCTTTGTTGCCTTGACTGTATGTTTTGGGTCATTGCTGTGCTAGAAGACCCAGTCACGACCCATTTTTAATGTCCTGGGAAGGAAGTTGTCACTGAGTATTTTCGGTACATGACTCCATCCATTGTCTCATTGATGCGGTGAAGTAGACCTGTGCCCTCAGCAGAGAAACACCCCCAAAACATAATGTTTCCACCAGCTTGCTTGACAGTAGGGTCTGTTTTCTTTGGGTCATAGAAAGCATTTCTCTTCCTGCAAACATAGCGAGTGTAGTTGATGCCAAAGAGCTCAGTTTTTGTCTCATCTGACCACAGCACCTTCTCTCAATCACACTCGGAATCACCAAGTTGTTCATTGGTAAACTTCAAACTGGCCTGGACATGTGCCTTCTTGAGCAGTGGGACTTTGCAGACACCACAGGCAGGGGTGAACCTAGCCTCTGTGCTGCCTGAGGCGAACTGCAAAATGGCGCCCCCTGTCCTCCCAACCGCTAGTACATTTTTTTTAAATCGAGAGAATCAAATCTGGTTCACACTGATTTATATCTATCCTGTAAAAAGGAGTACAATAGTGGACATTTTTAATTTAAAGAAATAGAAAAAAAGATGTCCAGACACAAGAATGTCAGCGCCATCACACGCATATTCAAGAACCACACAGTAGAATCCAGAACTAGGATCATTAATGGCAAAGGCAGCCTGGCACAAGCTACAGACACACAATGATGGCGGCAGAGTGGTGGTCCAGTAGGCAGACACAGCCCTGCATCCTTATAGCACAGGAGGCAGCACTGATTTCCACAGTTACCTCTGGCACATGCCTACAATACTCTGGGCAGCTCCAATGTGGCCGCTGCCTGGCACTGACTAGTCAGACCTGTCCACCATGCTGCACCATCCTCACACCACATGCAATGACCTGCAGTCTGAGCATCAACAAGCCGCCACTGCACTAAGCTGGTAAAATGGCGTGTCATTGCCAACCACGCATTATACCACGCATCCTCCTGAAAAGCTTAGCCAATCACAAGAGCCGCACATGGGGCTGTCTGGAGATAATAGCAGGGGCCGTCCACTTGGATTGAGCAAAGGATGTGGGAGCAGGAAGGGGGACGAGCGCTACCAACCAACCGCCACTTGGGAACAACATGGCTGGATGCCTGTATGTACCGAGGGGCGGCACTGGATCTGGTGTGCAAGTTATGGCCAATCTGTCCTGCAGCAGAGGTGCATGTGAAAGTGACAATACATCCTGCACTAGGAGAGAACATAGAAATCACTGAGCTTCCCCCCCCCCTCCCAAAGAAAAATAATATTTGGCTGGGTCACATAGGTACACATTTCACCACTTTGCAGCCCTTACAAAGTAAATCTCCGATTGAAGCCCCTAGATTCCCCTTACTTTACCCCCATAACATATGCTGCCAACAAAAGTGCCCCACAAACACTGTATGATTTTCATCCCCCCCCCCAGTCAGTAAATTTCTCCACACGCACAGTATGATGGCCCTACTGTACCTCCCTCAACTACTCCAGCACAGTATGATCCCAAATTTTGACCCACACATGGCTATCCATACAGTATAATGGACCTAAATACAGCATAATGGCGCTTACACCTCTTCAAACTGTATAAAGGCCCCCAACACAGCCTTCAAATAGTACTTCATCAAGAATAAAAGGTTTGCTCATATCCCTCTAATTATCGAACCAGAGAATACCAACTTATTAATATTAAAATTATCTCTTTATTTGTATCAAAGATTAACGTAATAAACAAACCAGAAGGAATTTAGACAAACATTTACACATGTATTCCTGGGGTTCAGCATACATAATCTTTCAAACCATGATATAGAAGGTCATAAACTTTTACCCAACAGGATTACCATTCAGTGGTCCTTAGGGTATACCTTTATAAATATAGATGTTTACATTCAAATGTCTCATGCATAGGGCAATGAAGAGACGACAAAATGAGGGGGAAGGAAAAACAAGGGATAAAGTATTTTTTCTCTTCTTCCCAAGCCCTTATATAAATTTCAGGTAGGGTTCTTAAACATCGTTTACTAATGACCTTCCATTAGGTTACTGATCTCCCAGTTTTAGTATAGATTAAACCTCCACCGCTTGACGCGTTTCGCCTTCTCAGATGTCAGAAGGCTCATCAGAAGACTTTGGAGTTACAGAATTAATGTTCTGTCTAAAAACAAAGGATTGGCAAAACATTAGTTTCCGCACAAATCAAAATCTTGAAAATAACTGCTCAAAAATAAAAGGTACATAATCAAATACAAGAGGTATATATATATATATATATATATATGTGCAGAATCATTACATACAAACATATACAAAAATTGCATTATTGATCTAGTTGGATATATATGCATGTTCCCAATAGTTAGTATCTAATTAATCGATGGTAAATAGAGTAAAGAGACATACCTTATAACCATATATGCCAAATAACAAAGTTCTTCAATGGGCGAGAATACCCAAAAAGGCCAATAAGCAAAAAATAGAATGACCCCGTAATTTTTCTGGTGAAATCAAAAAACAAAAGCATGTATATATTTAACCACACAAAAGATGGTGCATATCATATATGTAATCTAGATGGAAGACTACCGTGCACATGGCAGCGTGCTTACCTAAGGTATCTGTTGTATGGTCATGGATAAGGCATCCAAAGGAGAAGGTATTATAGGGCATAGATAAACTGTATGGGGACAGAGATATACCAAACAATGGGGATCAAAAAACGGCATTTTAAACGTAAAGGATAGAGGTGTCATGAAAAACATTTTTGGTGGAGATGTCATATTAAACAAAGATAAAGACCAATCATCCGGTACGGAGTATATCAGTAAACATAAACCAGGATGGATCCTCAAAACTGTCCACTGGTAAAAAATCAAATATGAGAAACCACGGAAGGATGTTGAAGAATCTGGGATCTAATTATCAATGTTCCATGAATCACCGAGTAAAAATATCCATTACAGGGCCACAAGAAGATCCTAAGATATACCCAGGCAGAGAGTGTAAGTCCCCTCAGTGAAACTTTAAATAGAAATAACAGGGCCCAATATGCCCATGTGTATGAAAAGAATTCATTTGTTATCAATAAATGTAACAATACATGTAAATAGACTCAAAAAATCTTGCCTTAGTGTAGCACAAAAATTTACCTTATCCTATGTGGCAACCATGGTCAAAATAGGGATATTATTAGCCCAAAATCAGGGTCAGAGTGGATAAAATCAATGTCAGTAGCTTACCCACTATGTAGTCATCCTGTGTCTCTGAATGCCTGGAGAGGAATGAATATACCTCTCTTTTATAAGGCTTAGACTAGCTATTCATTGGTGATTAGTAGTGACAGGTGATGCAGAATCGCATTCACCTATTCCTCATGTAGTCATGCTGAGGAGGCGTCCATAATAGATGTTTATCTGGATTCCATGGTTACTAAAGCCACGGAGCCATACAAACATCTATAAAGCGCATGCGTGGTCACGCCGGGTGACGGCCGTGCGTCACTACGTCATGACGCAGGGCGTATGCGCTCCACGGCCGCTCGCGTGGAACGCAAGCCCTCAGAGTGCGCATGCGTGATCTGCGATCCCGGAAATAGGATTACGCCGATGGTATTACAATGCTAGCGGCAGATATAAAAAGCGGATCATTGCAATCATTTAGGAAAATGATGATAGCTATAGGAGAAAGGAGGGCATTTAACCTCTGATAGGATTCATGATGTCAATGAATGAACTAGAGGGAGAAGGGCTAACAGATAGTCCACAAGATAATGCACCATCTAATGTGTGGAAGGGGGGATCCTAATTTAGCATGTATGTAAAAATATGATGCCCATAATGAGGAAATAATGGCTATTATGAGGAAACATTGGCGTATTTTACTTGCGGATCCTGATCTAACTGATTACATCATGCCATACGCAAGTGTTACCTATAGACGTGGACAATCTATTGGCGATAGGTTGGTCCGTAGTCACTACCAAAAACCCAAATCGCAGAATAATTGGCTGCAGAATTTGAAAACGGTAGGGACTTATAGATGTGGACACTGCAAGTTTTGCCCATGGATACAACCTTCAAAAACCGTCACCTGTTCCAAAACTGGTGTAATTTACACCTTACGCGATTTTGCCAATTGTGGTACACAAGGCTGATTTATATAATTACCTGTACATGCCCGAAAGACTACATTGGCAAAACTAAGAGAGAGCTGCGTAAAAGATTTGGGGAACATCTTGGTGATGTGAGACATGATAGAGACACACCGATTGCTCGACATGTCCGAGAATTTCACCAAGGGGACTCCAAATCGTTAAAGTTAGAGTTTTGGAAGTACCAAGACCTTCACCCAGAAAGGGAGATTTTGACAGAACCCTTCTTCAGAAAGAAGCAAGGTGGATCCACAACTTTAATAGTGTCCAACCAAATGGCCTTAATGAACAACTGAGTTATACTTGTTTCCTTTAGTTAACACGTGCTGATCCACGGCTTCGGTTAGTGCATGGTGTTTTGGTGGTGTTTCTGATAGATCTAATCACCGGCCCTTAAAGATGTTATTTACCGGGAAGGGTTCAACATCATAAACTGGAACAGTTAAATATATATAGTTCCTGCTATCTGGATGTTTTTAGCTAAATAGGCTTTTTATGTATGTATTTTTTAACTGTGTTTTCAACTTGTAAATCTTGATGGCTGATACGCATGTTCTCTTACTTTAAACCTAATCTACGCTGAATACCCCTACATTATTTTTACATACATGCTAAATTAGGATCCCCCCTTCCACACATTAGATGGTGCATGCGCACTCCGAGGGCTTGCGTTCCACGCGAGCGGGCCGTGGAGCGCATACGCCCTGCGTCATGACGTAGTGACGCACGGCCGTCACCGGCGTGACCACGCATGCGCTTTATAGATGTTTGTATGGCTCCGTGGCTTTAGTAACCATGGAATCCAGATAAACATCTATTATGGACGCCTCCTCAGCATGACTACATGAGGAACAGGTGAATGCGATTCTGCATCACTGTCACTACTAATCACCAATGAATAGCTAGTCTAAGCCTTATAAAAGAGAGGTATATTCATTCCTCTCCAGGCATTCAGAGACACAGGATGACTACATAGTGGGTAAGCTACTGACATTGATTTTATCCACTCTGACCCTGATTTTGGGCTAATAATATCCCTATTTTGACCATGGTTGCCACATAGGATAAGGTAAATTTTTGTGCTACACTAAGGCAAGATTTTTTGAGTCTATTTACATGTATTGTTACATTTATTGATAACAAATGAATTCTTTTCATACACATGGGCATATTGGGCCCTGTTATTTCTATTTAAAGTTTCACTGAGGGGACTTACACTCTCTGCCTGGGTATATCTTAGGATCTTCTTTGTGGCCCTGTAATGGATATTTTTACTTGGTGATACATGGAACATTGATAATTAGATCCCAGATTCTTCAACATCCTTCCGTGGTTTCTCATATTTGATTTTTTACCAGTGGACAGTTTTGAGGATCCATCCTGGTTTATGTTTACTGATATACTCCGTACCGGATGATTGGTCTTTATCTTTGTTTAATATGACATCTCCACCAAAAATGTTTTTCATGACACCTCTATCCTTTTACGTTTAAAATGCCTTTTTTTTGATCCCCATTGTTTGGTATATCTCTGTCCCCATACAGTTTATCTATGCCCTATAATACCTTCTCCTTTGGATGCCTTATCCATGACCATACAACAGATACCTTAGGTAAGCACGCTGCCATGTGCACGGTAGTCTTCCATCTAGATTATATTGATATGCACCATCTTTTGTGTGGTTAAATATATACATGCTTTTGTTTTTTGATTTCACCAGAAAAATTACGGGGTCATTCTATTTTTTGCTTATTGGCCTTTTTGGGTATTCTCCCCCATTGAAGAACTTTGTTATTTGGCATATATGGTTATAAGGTATGTCTCTTTACTCTATTTACCATCGATTAATTAGATACTAACTATTGGGAACATGCATATATATCCAACTAGATCAATAATGCAATTTTTGTATATGTTTGTATGTAATGATTCTGCACATATATATTTTATATATATATATATATATATACCTCTTGTATTTGATTATGTACCTTTTATTTTTGAGCAGTTATTTTCAAGATTTTCATTTGTGCGGAAACTAATGTTTTGCCAATCCTTTGTTTTTTAGACAGAACATTAATTCTGTAACTCCAAAGTCTTCTGATGAGCCTTCTGACATCTGAGAAGGCGAAACGCGTCAAGCGGTGGAGGTTTAATCTATACTAAAACTGGGAGATCAGTAACCAAATGGAAGGTCATTAGTAAACGATGTTAAGAACCCTACCTGAAATTTATATAAGGGCTTGGGAAGAAGAGAAAAAATACTTTATCCCTTGTTTTTCCTTCCCCCTCATTTTGTCGTTCTTCATTGCCCTATGCATGAGACATTTGAATGTAAACATCTATATTTATAAAGGTATACCCTAAGGACCACTGAATGGTAATCCTGTTGGGTAAAAGTTTGACCTTTCTATATCATGGTTTGAAAGATTATGTATGCTGAACCCCAGGAATACATGTGTAAATGTTTGTCTAAATTCCTTCTGGTTTGTTTATTACGTTTTAATCTTTGATACAAATAAAGAGATAATTTTAATATTAATAAGTTGGTATTCTCGGGTTCGATAAATACAATATTTAGTACCTCCTAAAATAACTAGTCAATCGACTGATATCATATCCCTCTAAGTATTGTTATGCCGCCCACAGAACTATCCAAATATTATATTGGCTTCCATATAGTAGAATTGGCTCTATATACTCCTCCATATAGTATAATGCACAGCACCTCACAGTCCTATATTATAATGCACTGCACCCACAGTCCTATATTTAATGTACAGTACCCCACAGTCCTATATTATAATGTACAGCACTCCATATTCCTATATTATAATAAACTGCACCCCCACAGTCCTATATTATAATGGACATCACCTCACAGTCCTATATTATAATAAACTGCACCCCCACAGTCCTATATTATAATGGCCAGCACCCCACAGGGCCCCTGTGCAAGAAATCTTTCTGGGCTCCCATATATATATGTATACTGTATATACACAAGTTATAAGCCCTCAAATAACTTTCTATACACAGCATAAACACCCACATAGCCCTCATATACAGTATTTGCCCTCATACAACCACCTATATATAGTATAAACCCCTACATGGCTCCCTATATTCAGTTTGAGCCTTCAGAAATATAAAAAAAAAACAACACATACTCCCCTCCCTCCAGTCTCCTCTTGTCCCCAGGATCCACTTCTTGTAAGCTGGTGCGTACATACTGGTGTGCGCTGACTGATGACGTCACATTGCAGGAGAGGTTATGGGAGCTACTGCTAGAGCTGCGCTGCTATTCTGTATTGCAGTGTAGTTCCAGGAAAGCTCCCTGCCTGGAGATGCTATTGGCAGTGCACATCATGGCGGTGTACATCATGGCGGCGCACATATCCAGGCAGGGAGGTTTCCTGAAACTACAATGCAATACAGAATAGCAGTGCAGCTCTAGGAGAGCTCCCAAATTATAATAAAGGCCCTGTTACACGGTACGATATTGTGAACGATATCGTTTAAACGTCACGGGTTTGGAGTAATTGAAACGACATCGTTAGGATGTCGTTGCGTGTAACACCGAGAATCGAGTACGATAAATCATTGGATCGTTTATCGCAGATTTGAGAACATGTTCTCAAATCAGACAATCCCCAATCAGCCGACCTGCTGCATCGTGTGTGTGTGACACCGCGATAACTAGGTCGTTCACGACTTCGTTCATTCACATCAGTGAACAAATATCGTTTGCTGGGTTGTGCGAATGATAGCTGCTCGCTGGATTGTTGGGGCGTTGTCCATGATATCTAGACGTGACATCTCACCAACGATGTCAAATTGATGTCCTAACTACCGCGCGCCCCCAAGATCATAAAGGTACCGTCCCACGCGGCAATATTGCCAGGCAATTTCACTAGCAAGTTGCTGGTTGCAGTGAAATCATAGACACATTGTTCTGATACGACCAGAGCTAAGGGATGGGGTACTCGGACACCGGGGCTACTGTGTGGGGATCAATTAGAGTAGATGTTGTTGTTAATGGTGGGGATTAAAGGGGTTATTTACAGGGGATCGTGACGCCACCTGTAGTGTCTGGTAAGATGGTACCGGCGCTGCCAGCCGGCCACTGAGGTGATGGTTGAGGCAGCTAGTGTGGTACAGCTCCGACAGGTGGAGGTTTACCTCAGGGCAGCTATTGTGGTGAGACGGTGAGGGAGGACAGTGATGGTAATGGTGGTGCTGCAGTTCTTACCCCTCTGCTGATGATGTTGAGCCCTCCGGGCTGCGGCAGGAAGAATAACAGAAACCAGTTCAAGATTAACTCTGCTTTACTCGCTATCGGCTGATGGCATAACAAGACACCGTACAGTTTGGTTTACAGGGTGGATGTTGCCAGCTCAGGGTTTCCCCTATGGAGTCTCTAGATGTCTTATCTTTGTCTTTCAGGGTTTACTTCTTCCTTTCTGTCTCTCAATCTTTCCCACCCTTGCAGAGCTCACCCGCCTGTCCTGCAGTCTGTATCTAGTAGGCTTAGCTAGACTTGTACCAGTCCAAATGGGAACAGCAGGAACGCAAAAGTTTCTCACCTGACACCGGGATTTAGTCTTCCTTCACTAGTGTAGAACTGTTTTTTGGGCTTGAAGGGTGAGGTACCTTTGTGGGGCTGTCAGCAACCCGGTCCTGTTGGGCCTGCAGCGCGTCTGTTTTGCAGTCAAGGTTGAACTCCTGGCTGCCTCGGCTGTCCGTGTCGCCGGTGCTCCCTCAACGTGACCAGCTGGCTCCTACCAGTCCTGGCCCGTTGCCTTCTGTCCTGGGCCCCCACTTAAAGATGGGGCACCCTCCTCTCAGCTGGGCTGTCAGGCCTGACCACTCTGTGTGCCTTCCCAGCACCGTCTGGGGTAAACTGTCAACTGTCACTCTTACTCTATCCTAAGCTCTGCCCCCACCTATTTGGGATCTACCAAGTACTGTTTCCCCCTACTCTAGGTGGTGTGGTCCTAAGTGAGTGTTAAAATAGACTCCATAAGATTTAAATCCCAAACTAGCAACTTACAATAATATTACATCTATATAATAAGTGCAATACCACTTTGTGGCGCCTAGTCACAGGGGCGCCACAGTTCTATTTTGTTGCTGTGTACAAGTGTAACAATGTGTCCATAATTTCACTGCAACCAGCAAATTGCCAGTGAAATTACTAGCAAAATTGCTGCGTGTGACTGTACCTTTAGTGAGATCGTTCACAATGTCGTACCGTGTAACGTGGTATTAATAAACTATTCAACCTCCTAATGGCTGATAACAGAGAGCAGAAGACAACTCCCGTGTAAGTCAGGGTGCAGAGCAGCTGCCAGGAGTAGTGTGTGTCAGCAGGACAGGAGCCTAGATCTGCTGGTCCATGAGGGCACCCTTTTTACAGCACTGAGTGCTGGCGAGCACCGTGACTTCACCTGTCGGCAGTAAAGTTTCCTGCAGGTACTCCACCTCATCGCTGCAGTTCGAAGTAAGCCATGATGGAGCCAGTGCTGCCGGCAAAAATTGGCGTCGCCCCAGTGTGCAGATTCATCAATTCCACCTTGGCGGCACTCACAACTTCAAGGGTGCACGCCTGATAGTTGTAGGAAGGCTGACCTATACAGCCATCGTCCATTAAATGTCACTGCTATGTGCTGCATGCTGACTTCAGCACAAAGCGCATAGCTCTGACTTTCAATGGCCCAGCCTCTAACAGGCTCCTGGTCGATGTAAAGACCTCAGTTAATGGCGGGGCCCCACTATATCAAGCAGAGGGGTCCACTGAGGACCCGGAGCTCACTAGGGTATAAACGTACTTGGTGTCCCACTAGGCCAGTCTGACCCTGGGTATGTTTAGAGTGGGCTAGTGCATGTCACCAGCAGGCTGC
The DNA here is from genome assembly GCA_033576535.1 of Allobates femoralis. Classification (NCBI taxonomy): domain Eukaryota; kingdom Metazoa; phylum Chordata; class Amphibia; order Anura; family Aromobatidae; genus Allobates; species Allobates femoralis. Next base: position 474,921,393 of record JARQOC010000004.1, read on the forward strand.
TCTGCACACTATCTGTGGACATATGACACTTTCGGTCACAATGTGGTGCCCCTGTGGTCTGGTCACCACAGAAGGGTACTGCACTCACTCTACGGGTGCAGTATTCCCGTCTGCGGTAACCAGGGTTGGCAAGTCTAGTCACCCACAAACACACCCAACACACCTGGTCCCAGGGATAGCGGGTGAACCCAAATAGTGGGATGACTCAGGCATCCCGTGGGATGGCGGGGGAAGAAAGGTAGTGGGTAGGAAGTGAGCAAGAAGCGGTCAGGGAAAGGAAAGGGCCAAAACACAGTAGGAAGTGGGTAGTCAGTTGTGGAGGTCAGCGAGTGAAAGAGGACAGAGAGAAAGGACCGGGAGGACTTGAGCAAAGATGAGGCTCGCCCCGGTTCCTCAGGCCAGAGATCGCGAAGAGACAGAGGGAGCCCTAGGGGCACGGGCAGTGATCGATCCACCCGTGCGCCTGTTTGCAGTGAAGCAGAGGGGCAGGGAGAGCACCAGGGACCCATCCCTGAAAGGTAGCGAGGAGACTCCAAGCTCCAACCACAGAACGGTGGCCATGAGTTCCAGAGGAGCTGTGGCCATTTCCTGGCACATCTGCCGAGAGAGCAGCTGTATTAGGGTTAGGGGAAACAGTCGGTTGCCCGACATGGCCCATGGCTGCTGGATCGGGGCTCTGTGCGCGGAGGCACGTGCAGGAAGGATAACAGACTACCCGCACCACCAATGTACTTGAACTGTGACCTGTAGTACGTGCAGAGAAAACTGAAGTAAACTGGGTTGGGAACTCCGGAAAGGAACAGTCTCACACAATTCTAATTGAGGAGCGGTAGACTGAAACGCTGCGCAGGCAGCAGGAGTCTGCCTGGGAGATGTCCCAATCCTTCCCTGCAGCCAGCTCAGCCCCGCTGGCTCCCCAGCACTCTAACACTCCCTTAGTCCGGATGCCCTGGGGATCTGCTCCACCCGTGGGGAGCGACACCATCCCAGCTGCCATTCCATCATCCCCAGAGGTCCAGGCCTGCAGCAGCGGCCACTACAGCCGCATACCGCGGGTGGCGTCACAACAAACTACTCCTAATCCTTTCACCCCCTTGTTATTGACCACCATCGGGTGGCCACGGACCGGGTCACGCCACCGTGACATCCCCCCAGACACTTGAGGACATCGAGGGACCTGGCTTTGAGTGCCCTACAGCCCCCATGGGGCAAGTCAACTACTACTGCCAACATGCTCATATAGAAATTCATTTTTAGAGAAATTAAAAAAAATGATTCTTACAGTTTTCCCCAGAGGGTGTGAGTCTTTCTATGGTGTCAGAGGGGCCACAGGTGGCTCCTGCTCCAGAAATCTGAAGCTCCAGGGCACAGGGGACACTATCATCTGCTGTCATCCAATTACAGATGTGCTTATAAAGTGAAATCTGTGATTGGCTGATAGGAGATGAGGCACAGATGTCCCTGTGTGCAGTGATATGGCTGGAGCAGGGGATGCACAGCCCTTTATCCCTTGTAGTGGGTATGACAGGGTTAATATCCTGCTCCCTCTCTCTCCATGGATCGGCAGCAGCACAAAGAGTGGGGGCCACACTGAGTGCCTCTCCCTCCCCCCTCAGCACAGTGACTATACATACAACCAGCAGCAACATTAACAGATGGTAAAAGAGGGCCCCTGCCAGCATACTCATCTGCAGCACATTGTCCCTGCACCTCCTTCTGTCAGCACTGACTTTGCTGCTCTTCACTTTCACTACCTCCGGGGCCCCTTCCCGCTCTGTGCCAATGCACTGCACCAGCCATATAATCGCCCCTGCACTACACTCCCATAGTCTCTCATCACTGAAAGAAAAAAACTGTAAATACTCACCTGTCTCTCCTGAATGGGCTGCTCCAGTGTCCTCAGTGTGTGTCTGCCGGCTGCTCTGCACGGCTCAGTGATGACGTTACCTCTCCCAGCCGAGTTGTGCTGCAGAGCTGCCGGGATTTAGGAGAAAATGGTCGGCAACGGCGGCCGGGACTTCAGAAGCGGGAGCGGCATCCACGGGATCCGAGCTGCCACCGGGCACCACTGGGGATGCCGTCCCTCTGTTTGCTAGCAGGTTGTGCCACCTGAGGCGACCAGCTCAGGTCGGCTCATGGATGGTGCGGCCCTGACCACAGGACTTTAATCCATTATAGCGTAATGTGTTACCAGTGGTTTTGTTGACCGTGGTCTCAGCTGCCTTGAGATCATTAACAAATTCCCCCCTGTGTAGTTTTAGGCTGATCTCTCACCTTCTTCATTATCCTGGATACCCCACGAGGTGAGATTTTGCATGGATCCCCAGATCTATGTCAATTTTACAATCATTTTGTATTTCTTCCATTTTCTCACTATTGCACCGACAGTTGTGTCCTTCTCACCCAGCGTCTTACTTACGGTTTTGTAGCCAATTCTATCCTTGTGCAGGTCTAGGATGTTTATCCCTGACATCCTTAGAAAGCTCTTTGGTCTTGCCCATGTTGGAGAGGTTGGAGTCTAATGGGGATGTCACGTGCCTCAATGTCGCCAGCAATCTCATCGCAGGCGACATTGAAGGCTGATTGCTAGTGACCTGTCACACAGGCATACTCCCCAGCGATCAGGACCAGTGAGATCGCTGGTAACCATGTAAGCAAGCGGTAACTAAGATGAGATAAGATAAACTTTATTGATCCCGGCGGAAATTACAGTATTACAGCAGCAGAACAAAGATCAAGAACATTTCACACTTTACAAAATAAGTCTATATGGACAGCAGATGCGGGTAGACTGGTACATGTACCTCACCTATTCCCCCATACACATAGAACTTCAAATAGTCTTGGGACGCTTTACACTTATACATTTGTTAAACATCCCCACAGCTGTCGGAACAAACGATTTTCTGTATCTTTCCTTTTTACACATTAGTTGGATTAGACGCTTGCTGAATGTGCTCTTCTGCTTCGCAAACAGTTCATAGAGCGGGTGTGTATTGTTGCTCATTATAGCCTTGCATTTCTTATTAATTCTATCCTCTAATACCTCCTCGAAAGTCCTAAGTTGTAGACCCACCGCCGCACTAGCCTTCTTGATAAGTTTATTCAGTTATTAGCGTCAGCTGTGCGCACACTACTACCCCAGCATATTATTGCAGCAAAGATTGCACTCGCCACAATAGATTGGTAGAACATTTCAAGCATTTTGCTACACACATTAAACGACCTTAATTTCCTTAGGAAGTAAAGTCTACTCATCCCTTTCTTGCAAACCTTCTCCATATGGCACCTCCAATCAAGCTTGCTGTCCAGGTGAACCCCCAAATATTTGAAATTCACCATCTCCACATCCTGACCATCAATAGTGATAGGTAAGCAATCCTTCCTGCACCTTCCATAACTCAACACCAACTCCCTGGTTTTCTTTACGTTGAGTTCTAAATGGTTAGCCTGGCACCAGTCAACAAAGTCCGAGACCACCCTTCTGTATTCCTCCTCCCTCCGGCCTCTCTCAATACCTCCGACTATCACTGAGTCATCAGAGTACTTCTGAAGGTGACAAAGGTCTGATTTATACTGAAAATCAGCTGTGTATAACGTAAAAAGGAATGGCGACAGCACCGTTCCCTGAGGGGCTCCAACACTGCTCCGAACACTATCCGATACGGCCGCCCCCAACCTTACGAACTGTGGCCTGTCCGACAGGTAATCAATGATCCAATTCACTAGTCCCTCATCAAACGCCATTTCAACCAGCTTTTTACGTAATAATAGTGGCTGTAAGGTATTGAATGCACTGGAGAAATCGAAGAACATGGCGCGCACAGTGGTTCCATCATTGTCCAAAAAGGAATGTACTGTTTGTAGCAGATACGCTACATCGTCCACCCCCAGACTCTGCCGATACGCAAACTGAAGGGGTAAAAGCAGACACCCTCGGACACAAGTAGGCAAGTACAATTCTCTCCAAGGACTTCATCGCATGCGATGTTAAGGCCACCGGTCTATAGTCGTTATGGGAGCTCGGGAAGGTAGTTTTGGGAACCGGCACCAGGCAAGAAGTCTTCCATAGAACTGGTACTCTCTGTGATTGTAAGCTCCAGTTAAACAGATGCTGGAAGACAGTGCACAACTGATTTGCACACACTCTGAGGACATGTGGACAGATACCATCAGGCCCTGCTGCTTTACCAATGACCAGCTTACTAAACTGTTCCCTCACATCATTTTCTGAGATCAAGAAGGTCTCTACCTTCCTCCCTCCAGTTGATATTGCTTGTCGCTCCCGGCCTTCTCCCCTGTTGACATTGCACATTTATCATTGAATCTGTTGAAAAACTCATTCATTTCATTAGCCATGATCAGCCCCCCCATCCCCCTGATCTGACCTTGCCTTAAACCCAATCAATAGCTTCATTCCCGCCCACACTTCTCTGGAGTTGTTGTGTGACAATTTATTTTCCAATTTAATTCTGAATGCTTCACGGGCAATTTTAATTTTGACCTTTAAGTCTCTCTGTACAGTTTTCATCTCCTCCTTGTCTTTGCTGTTAAAAGCTTTTTTCTTTCTGTTTAGTAGATGTTTCAATTCTTTTGTAATCCAAGGCTTGTTGTTTGCATAACACCGAATCTCCTGAATAGGTACAATATTGTCAGTACAAAAGTTGATGTAATCAGTAACTCTCCAGTAACCTCATTAACATCATCATTATGTTCCCTGGCACATAACACCTCCCAGTCTGTACAATCAAAGCAGTCTTGTAACCTCTTCTCTGCTGCCAGAGACCACTTCCTTATCTGTTTAATTGTCACTGGTTGTTTGCAGACAACTGGTTGATAGGCTGGAGACAATAGTATGAGGTTGTGGTCAGATTTCCCCAGGGGGGGCAATGCAGATGATGAGTAAGCATCCTTAACACTGGCATAGAGGAGATCCAATATATAATTGTCCCGTGTAGAACATTTGACATATTGATAGAACTTTGGTAATGAGATCTTGGCTCGATTAAAATCCCCAGAAATGACAAGAGAGTTAGGGTGTTTCGTCTGAAGCCGGGCAATCACCCCAGACAGTACTTCCCCAGCTGCCTCAGGATTTGCAGATGGTGGTATATACGACACCACTGCAATAACAAGAGAGAATTCTCTAGGCAGATGGTAAGGCCTGAGGCCCACTGCTAATAGTTCAATGTTTGGGCAACAATGTCTCTCCTTCACTGTTACATGCCCCTGATTACACCATCTGTTGTTAATGTACAGTATCACCCCTCCGCCCTTCTTCTTACCGCACTTCACTCTGTCCCTGTCAGCCCGAACCATATGAAACCCTGGTACCGATACACATGAATCTGGGACGTCCTCATGCAACCAGGTTTCTGTAAAGCACATGAGACTGCATTCCCTGAACTCCTTCTGGGTCTTACTCAGAGCCAGCAGTTCATCCGACTTGTTACCAAGCGATCGTACATTACCCATGATGATGGATGGGACCGCAGGTTTAAACCTTCTCCTCCAGGACTTGATCTTCTTGCCTGCTCTGCAACCTCTGAAAGGTCTCCTCATTTCCCGTGGAACATGTGGTATTGCAACTGCTGGAGAAGACTTTGTCCTGCGCAGTTCCAGAAGACGACTCCTTGAATACACTACTCATTTAGTGACAGACCTAGGGACAACCATCCGATCGTGATTCCATCCATCCCACGAGGCCTCTCCGTGGCATATTGTATACGGTGCTCTCCGCCGAGCACATATGGCTGTATCACTGACACAGGCTGTGGGCAACAGCATACATCCATCGGTAGTATTAGCTGAGATGGACCATATAGCGTACCCCAAAGTGGCCATGCCAGCAGGGGACTCGTGAGTGCCGCCGCTGTGCTGCCGCTGTGCGGCGCTTAGTTACCCGCTGTTTACCATGGATACCAGCTCCCAGCGCTTGCTGAGAGGCGCTGGGAGCTGGCTTCTTGCTCGTCTCCAGTGTCACACGCAGTGATGCTGCGTGTCCACCAGGCAACCATCGCCAGGTTTTAGAGCAGGTTCTAAAACCTGGCGACCATCAATCGGTGATTTATCACTGGTTGATGCGCCCTGTCAGACACGTCAATATCGCTGCAACGTCATATTGCACGCGATATTGACGCGTGTGACGTCCCCATCAGGGCTCCATTACACGTAGCGACACACCAGCGATCCCAACAATGATCTGACCTGACCAGGGATTGCTCGTGCGTCGCTATGTGGTCGATGGTGAGATGCCATACAGGCAGACTTTCCAGCGATGACCCAGCGATGCGCCGACAGTTGTTGGGATCTGTCAGGTTCTCTGCTGCAGAATGGGTATCGCTGGTCGTTGGCCCGGTCACACACAGCGATTCAGCATGCCCAGCGAGAGATCACCGATCAAAAAATGGCCCAGGCCATTCATTAACTATCAACGATCTCCCAGTGGGGGGACCGATCGCTGCTAAGTGTCACAGCGATATCGCTAGCGAGGTCGCTGCTACGTCACAAAACCTGTGATGTTACAGCGATATCGTTAGTGATATCGCTATATGTAAGGGGGCCTTACCTGACTGTGTGTGGACAAGGAGTCTTTTAGACAGGTGACAATTTATGACCGCTGTCTTAGATGCTCCTATTCAACTCGTAACCAGCATTAAACTGGTTTGTAGGAGCCAGGACTCTTAATGGGTGGTAGAGGGATGACATACTTATTTCTCTCTTGAAAATGCAAATACATTTATATAATTTAGACAATGTGATTTTCTGGATTTTATTTTTGATATTCTATCTCACTGCTAAAATTAACCTACTGTTAAAATTATAGACTGTTCATCTTTGTCAGTGGGAAAACTTACAAAATCCGCAAGGGATCAAATAATTATTTCCTTCACTGTGTATTGATGTGGATCACTGAAGGTCCTGGTGGTAAATGACTTGTGATGATGTCACAACCGTGTGTCCATAATATGCACAGCTAAAAACAGGCCTGAATTAAAACTTCCTTTGGATTTAACTCTGCCTATTACGATTACAATGTAGTTATATAACCACAGGTTCCACAGTGATGTTAATCAATTACAATGCAGGGGGCTTCATGAAATTCAAAAAAATATCATGAATGAACTTGAGTGACGATAAGCAAAAAGTGTCTCCCCTATGATTGGAAGCCAAAGTATGTGTGCACAGTCACCTCAGCATATAAAGTATTTTTAAGATAAATACATGGAATTTTGTTTTTAGAAAATCATGTTAGTGATGCACATTGCATAATTTAAAACCCATTGGGGGCGATTTAACATTGCAAAACGCCAAGATAGGTTCCCTTTTAAAGGGATCCTGTCACCCCCAAAACGCCTCGTAAGGTATTAAAACATGTCCCTAGAGCATATTAACACTTATCCTACACTCCTTTTGGCTCCTAAATGCATCTAGTGAAAATGTATAAAAATGTTATTAAACTCACTCATTAGCGATGTTAATGAGTGGCTACTGTATGCATAGTCACCCAGGCAGGCTCTCCCTCCTCATAATATCACGCCTCAATAGGCGTAATCTTCAACGCTGATTGAAATGCGCACCTCCCCGCTCTCCTGTGTGTCGGCGTGGCTGCAGTGCGGCTGTATGACGCGAATCGCGTCATTTCTGGCTTCGGGTGACGTGGTACACCCGCGCCGCTCTGTTATGCCCCCAGCACGCATGCGCAGTGTGGGGCTTGAAGCTAACAGAGCGGCGTGGGTGTACCCACGGCACCGAAGCCGGAAATGACGCGATTTGCGTCATACAGCCACACACTGCAGCCCGGCCGGCTCAGAGGAGAGAGGGGAGGCGCGCATTTCAATCAGCATTCAAGATCACGCCTATTGAGGCGTGATATTATGAGGAGGGAGAGCCTGCCTGGGTGACTATGCATACAGTAGCCACTCATTAACATCGCTAATGAGTGAGTTTAATAACGTTTTTATACATTTTCACTAGATGCATTTAAAGTGTTTTGGGGGTGATGGGGATCCCTTTAAGGGATTTTAAAAATGCAATTGAAAAGCTGGCTGCTCCCTTTTATGTTACTCCCAGGATTTGTGTCTCAACTGATAGAGGAGCTGTATAATAAGCACACATACTTCTGTCAGTCGAGGAGAAGGAAAGTAACAGAAGAAAAAAAACACCTGCTTGGTTGACTGAGCACAGAGGACTGAGGCTGGTCAAAAGAAAAATTCTTTGTACTGAGTAAGCTGAGGAGAAGATGTACATCCTCTGTCACAGCACTTCTCCTTGGCTCATGGAGGTTTGTATGCTTACGATATAGCTCCTGTCAATTGTGACACAATTGTCGTGAGTTTCTTCAGACTGCAGCTTATCCTGCAGTGACTTAGTTGGGCTGAAGTTTAAATTACATGACTGGCAAAAGAACCTTTATATTCATGACTTAATGAGAACTTCATTGTCTCAGGTTAAAGAGCGACCCGATGTCGGAGTTTACATCAAGGATCTATCTGGCTATGTGGTCAATAATGCTGATGATATGGATCGGATTATGACACTGGGACACAAAAATCGTAAGTTATGCTTGTGATCATTGGTCATAGCAACCAGATTATAGGATGTAGCCGTTTGCAAAACTTGGGCATGGTAATGAATACTGAAAGCCAGCTGTTGATTGTGGCCATTTCTATTATACTATGCTTTTACACTGTTTTATCAAAGGTGTTCTTTGGCAGTTTAACCAAAGCAAATAATCTGCTTACAGGGGTAGTGTGGGTGAGCAGGGGCAGTGTGGGGAGTGAGGGCATAGGGGGAGGGGTAAGAGGAGTGAGCAGGGGGAGTGAGGGCATGGGGGGGGGGGGGGTAAGAGGAGTGAGCAGGGGCAGTGTGGGGAGTGAGGGCATAGGGGGGGGGTAAGAGGAGTGAGCAGGGGCAGTGTGGGGAGTGAGGGCATAGGGGGGGTAAGAGGAGTGAGCAGGGGCAGTGTGGGTGAGTGGAGGGTAAGCAGGAGCAGTGTGGGAGTAGATCTGAGGGCCGGCGCCCCTGTAAGGTTAGTTGAGGAGGGGGGGGGGGGGGGGTTAGGCTGGAATGAGAGTGTGGCGCCAATGTTACCTTGGCGCCCCTGCCTGTAAGCTTAGTTGAGGAGCGTGGGGTGATAGACTGCAGCCCCGCCGGGCTTGCAGCCTGCAAAGCCAGTGCGCTGCCGCCGCTGGCATGTTACCTGTGAGAAGCTGGGGCGGGCACTGTGTCTCATGAAGGCGGGCGGTGCAGGTTGCGGCGGGCCGTTGTGTAAAGCCGCTCCCCCCGTCTGCTGCCTATGGGCTCGCACTGTGGAATGGACTGTGCGGCCCTGGCAGCGGGGGGTGCCGGCCGGTGCGTGTAGCGGGGGAGCAGGTGGTGCCGGCCGGTGCGTGTAGCGGGGGAGCAGGTGGTGCCGGCCGGTGCGTGTAGCGGGGGAGCAGGGGGTGCCGGCCGGTGAGTGTAGCAGGGGGTGCCGGCCGGTGCGTGTAGCGGGGGAGCAGGGGGTGTCAGCCGGTGCGTGTAGCGGGCGTTTGCGGGGGGCGGGCGGTGTGTGTAGCGGCCGTTTGCGGGCCGAATCTGCGGCTCGCGATGGCGCATGCGCACCATCGCTCGCTCGCAGTGCCGCAAAGCATTTTGGGATTCGGCTACAGTGCCCGAATTCCAAACTGCCGATTATATGTATACTAGTAAAAAGGCCCGATGCAATTGCATCGGGAGCGCGGTGAAATGAATTATGTGTATACAGGCAGGTGAGTGGCTAGCAGAGTATACATGGGGCTCTGCGGGTAGCAGACTATACAGGTGGGTCTGTGGGTAGCAGAGTATACAGACTGCTCTGTGGGTAGCAGATTATACAGGCGGCTCTGTGGGTAGCAGAGTATAGAGGCGGCTCTGTGGGTAGCAGAGTATAGAGGCGGCTCTGTGGGTAGCAGAGTATAGAGGCGGCTCTGTGGGTAGCAGAGTATAGAGGCGGCTCTGTGGGTAGCAGAGTATGATGTGGCGGGAGGCTGGAGGAGTGAGGGGAGCAGAGGCTGGAGGGGTGTGGAGAGATGCGGCTGGAGGGGTGACATCACCGCTCGGCGGCAGGACGTGGTTGCGTGCTGGGCTGATCGCAGCCCCAGTCACATGGCATTGTCCTCTGCGGCGGGTTGGGTGATGCAGAGAGGGATCAGTTCTTGCCCTCAGGTCACACATGTGACCTGAGCGGAAGGAGCGGTTTGGGCGGTGTGTGGTAAAGACAGGACGGTCATCCGATTGGTCTAGGACGCCAAGGCCTGGGCAATGGGATGGGCGTCCTGTGTGTACAACACAGCGCCCAATCCGCTTGCAGGGGCGGCGGGGGCAGGCAATGGGAGTGAGCGGGGCGTGTCAGGCTTTGCAGGCTGACACGGTCCGCTCACTCCCATTGGCTGTTGCCGGCCACAGGACGACGTCCTGGCTCCCGGCACCCGGCCACAGCCCGTAGACCGCTACTCCACCAGCATGGCGACATTGAGAGCCCAGCGGTGAGAGAGTGGCGAGGGGCGGAAGGCTCGGCGGCATCCGGGCAGCATGGACCTCGCGGAGGGCGGTGGCGATGGAGCGGGGCCGACGGTTGGCAGGATGGCAGCGGTGTCAGGTAGTGCGGCTGAGGATGGAGGAGGCTGTGAGGCTGGAGGAGGCTGTGAGGCTGGAGGAGGCTGTGAGGCTGGAGGAGGCAGTGAGGCTGGAGGAGGCAGTGAGGCTGGAGGAGGCAGTGAGGCTGGAGGAGGCAGTGAGGCTGGAGGAGGCAGTGAGGCTGGAGGAGGCAGTGAGGCTGGAGGAGGCAGTGAGGCTGGGAGGCTGTGAGGCTGTGAGGCTGGAGGAGGCTGTGAGGATGGGGAGGCTGTAGGAGGCTGTGAGGATGGGGAGGCTGTGAGAATGGGGAGGCTGTGAGGCTGGGGGAGGCTGTGAGGATGGGGAGGCTGTGAGGCTGGAGGAGGCTGTGAGGCTGGAGGAGGCTGTGAGGATGGGGAGGCTGTAGGAGGCTGTGAGGATGGGGAGGCTGTGAGGCTGGGGGAGGCTGTGAGGCTGGGGGAGGCTGTGAGGCTGGAGGAGGCTGTGAGGCTGGAGGAGGCATTTACTGTACTGAGCATGCTCAGTACAGTAAAAGGTCTCCAAACAGGAAGGCAGGGGTTAAAAAAAAAAAAGTTAATGCTCACCTCTCCCGAGCCCCCGCCGTCTCCTGCCGCCTTCCTCCAAGCTTTCGGTGGCTGCCGCAGGCTGCCAGTGTCTGCAGAGCTGTTCTAGTGCAGTTCAGGACCTGCGGTGATGTCACAGTCACGTGACACCAGGTTACCATGGAGTAACCTGGTGTCACGTGACTGTGACATCACCACAGGTCCTTGACTGCAGTAGAAGAGCTCTGCAGACACTGGGAGCCTGCAGCAGCCACCGGAAGCTTGGAGGAAGACGGCAGGAGACGGCGGGGGCTCGGGGAGAGGTGAGCATTAACTTTTTTTTTTTTAAAGGGTAGTGCGGCTGCGGCTCGTGATGACGCTGCGCGTCATCACTCGCAGTCCCACAAAGCATGTTGGGATTTGGCGACAACGCCCGAATTCCCAACTGCCGATTATATGAGTAGATGCCTGTCAAGCAAGCATGGTTTCAACTCCTATGAAAAGAAAGGGATCCACACATGTTCCAGTGCTGAAGGATATTCACTGTTCCTTTTTAAATGCTCATGAACTACAAGATTGCACTCTTTTTCTATTTTGACAGGTTCAGTTGGCGCCACGAACATGAATGAGCACAGCTCCCGCTCACACGCCATATTCACCATCACCATCGAGTGCAGTGAGAAAGGTGCAGATGGCAATATTCATGTGCGAATGGGGAAGCTGCATCTTGTAGACCTAGCGGTATGGAATTTTTTTTTTTTGTATTTTAAATGCATCTTCATTTTACTTTATGTACTAAAATGTTCCTAAAACAATATGGAATTAATAATAAAGGATATGACCAATGTCACCTCAATAAACCTAATTAATGTACTTGCCATTAGACAAGCCTAGCAAAACTGTATTGTCCTAGTAGTTTTTAGCATAAAAATGCTCCAAAGTGCTGACCATGTGGTGCCTCCCTTCTGTGTTATTTTCTGTCCATTGCCTGCTGTCAAGTGTAAAATATATACAGTATATACTGTATATATGTCTGTATGGGTGAAATTCAGCACACTAAAGGGCCCGTCACACAGGGACATATCGCCGGCGATGTTGCCGGCAATTGAGGGGTGTGGCCAGGCTGCGGCGACATCGCCGGCGAGTTGCCTCGTGTGACAGGGCGATAATCAGGCGATGAATCGCCTGAGTCACATCGCCAGGTTTCCCAACAATGTTGGGAAACCTGGCGATGTTGCTCAGGCGATCCTGCCTGATCGCCCTGTGTAACGCGGCAACCTGCAATGTTGCGGGCGATTCCGCCTATATCCAACATTGCGAGTGATCGCTTGCTGGGTTGCTGGGCAACCCAGCGAGCGATAGCCGCGGCAACTAGCCGGCGACATCGCCGGTAAGTTGCTCAGTGTGACATCTCACCGGCGATGTTGTCAGGGATGCACGCTCCCGCGATCCCCGGCAATATCGCCGGCGATATGTCCCTGTGTGACGGTACCTTAAAGAATAAAGGATACTGCAAGGAGAAATTACTTCTAATTGTATTTATTATGCTGTGGTGATAATCAAATGAAAGCGTATAACCGTAACAAGTTTTAAATTTTGGCTCGCGCAGGAGCCTTTTTCAAAAAAGGACTTTATCTAATGAGATTCAGATATGCATACCTTGAAAACGTCTTCAAATAAAATCAATAGAAGTTTAACACTGTGAATTCACAGCTGTTCATAAGGACAGTCATGTCTCTTTAAACCATAGCTACCAGTGCTAGTACCCTTTAGTTTTTCACATAGGAACTAAATTTATCCCATACATGAGTATTACATTAGTGGATTCTTATATGGCCTTTTTCGATTTATAATTTACTAGATGGGTGCCCGATGCACAATGCATCGGGATTCTAGCCGAGCGAGTCTCTGACTCGCAATGGCCGCTTCGCGGCCAATGCTTCGCGCTGCTAAGGCGACTCGCCATGCCCGCTGCGCGGGCATAGCGAGTCGCCTTACAACTGCTCGCAATGGCCGCTTCGCGGCCAATGCTTCGCGCTGCTAAGGCGACTCGCCATGCCCGCTGGCGGGCATAGCGAGTCGCCTTACAACTGCTCGCATTGGCCGCTGCGCGGCCAATGCATTTTTCGTATCCACATGACCACGCTGACTCGCAGCGAGTGCGGTCTCAAAAGGGGCACTCGCTGCATTCGTGATTATATAATAGATATGTATTAAATGTATTATAATACATCCTAATACGTATATGCTTAGGTTAGAAAGTAATCCATCTTCCTGGCTATACATATGGGGTTTGAAAGTCTGGGTGTCATACTACCCCGTATACTTCTTTACCCAAAGATCCGGCCCTCTAATTAGGCACTTCACACAGAGGTTATCACACTTCTTCCCCCCCCCCCCCATCAGGATTTATGTCTTAGTTGTATCTGATCATGCATGTACTCGATGTACGCATATCTGAAACTCATTAGATAAAGGACCATTTTTTTATTTTTTTTTTCCTTTTCTGAGGGGCTCCTGCACGAGCGGAAATGTAAAACTTGTTGGACTCTTATTCTAATATTTCATCTGATTTTCACAACAGTGTAATAAATACAACCACAAACACAATACAACTTTGTCTCAGTATCTTTGTCACATTACTTATTTACAGTATTTATATAATATTATATATACACACTAGATGAAGGGCAGTGACGTCATAATGGGGGCAGGCTCTGTGACGCTGATGGCAGTCTCTCCCTCCTCCCTTGTGCTCTGTTTCTCTCCCCAACCCCCTCTGCCCCCTTTACACTCTCCTTTGACCTCTCTTCCCCTGTGTGCAGTCTTTCACCCTGTGCACTCACTCTGCCTCCCCCGCCCTTTACGCCACCGCCGTCGTCTTTGAATATCCAAAGAGTCCAAAGATGGCGGCAGCCTGAGTAACTGGGCATGCGTGTATTCGTGTTACTCAGACTGCAGTGTGTCTGGCAGTGAGGTGTTTCCACGGTTCCTGTTGGCGGGTGTGCTGCAACTGTTCCTGTTGACTGTTGTGGGTGGCTGCACCATTGCTGGCGGTACTGCTCAATGGACCAGTACCGCCAGCAGCCGCCATATTTGCACACCCATCACTTGATCACTTGGCTGCGCAACTATGGCAGAAGCCGCAGCACGTGATAGCACCAGGGGCTGGCTGGCTCAGGGGGCGGGGGGCAAATGCCCCCCAGGCCAGTGGTCAAGCAGCAGTTTTGGGGCAATCTATCATGTTGGTCTGGGAGTCTGCTCTGCCCCTGAATGTCACTCCTCATGGGCCCCCCAGGCTGAAATTTGCCAGCCAGCCCCTGGATAGCACATCCTGATGTCGAAAGTAATAATGAATAGAATAAATGGAACCTGTCAGCTAGTTCCCCCCCCCCCCCCCCCTCCCCAGCTGTCACTGTCTGTCCCTGCATTTTCATAATACTATTGTAATCATTCCTGTCTGAGTTCACAGTGTACTGTTAAAGGTGAAAAAAAGCCTTAATACATTTTCTGAGGTAGACTACACCTTGGAAAATGTATCTGGCAGGCTAATGGTTAACATTTCACCCAAATTTTATAAGATGTATGGCCTATGTGAGGTCACAATCATATGACTATAATAGGCGGAGCTAAGTCCCCATAGCACATGTGTTTGCTTGCTTAGCTCTGCCATCCATGGTCACATGATCATTACATCATGCAGGTCCTTTATACAAATAAGTTAAGTGAGTTGACTATTAACCTGCCAGAGTGACTACGTTCTCCAAGGTGTAGTCTGCCTCAGAAAATGTAAGTTTATAACTGCTTTTGTTTCACATTTAACATTACCTTATGAGCTCAAACAGGGATGCTTAGAATAGTACTATGAAGCTGCAGGGACAGACAGTGATAGCTGGGGGCATAAACTAGCTGACAGGTTCCCATTAAAATATATACACATACTGGGAACGGAAAGTTTTCAGACCCCTTTAAATTTTTGTCATACAAAGAAAAGACATGGCACAAATGGGAGCAACACACAACAAGTAATATAGAGTAAAAAATTAAACTTTATTGTACAGTCACAAGATAGAATAAAAACACTCAAAACCATGGGGCGTTCCCAAGGCCACAACCACAATGTATATACAGAGTGTGAAAATGCTGACAGAGATAACATGGGTAATAAGACCAATGTAAGAATTATACTTGGGTTGTCAAAAACCAGGATGAATCAGGAGACCTAATATTAATGATGTTGGGGCCAACACAATCAATAAGTCAAATTGCACTCACAAAAATGTCATATCATATATACAAATAATCACAATGGTGAAAGCAGATAAGGGACTCGTACGTGTGCACCTGGTATCAAGTACAGACAACATATAAGATGTTAGTTGCAGGTTATCTATTATATAATCGCGAATCGGAAAAGCGCCCCTTCACGCGCACTTTCCGATGTCGTCATGTGGATACGAATTTAACATTGGGCGCGAAGCGCCCAATGCTGCGCGAGCAATGGCCGCGAGGCCATTGCGAGTCGCTGGCCCAGGGCGAGGAATGGCCGCGAAGCGGCCATTGCGAGCCGCTGGCCCAAAATCCATCCACAGCCCCGGCTACAACCTTAGCGATTTACCGCTCAGGTAGCGCGAGCAATGGCCGCGAGGCCATTGCGAGTCGCTGCCTGAGCCGCAATTCGCTCCCCGGGGACCATGGAGCCGAGGCGGCATTGCCGCCTCCGCTCCCCGCTACACACAATTCGCCACCCCCCCCCCCCCATGTCCGCACAGCCCGCCCCCATCAATGTCCCCACAGCCGACCCCCATGTCCGCACAGCCGACCCCCATGTCCGCACAGCCGACCCCCATGTCCGCACAGCCCACCCCCAGCAATGTCCGCACAGCTCACCCCCATGTCCGCACAGCCCGCCCACATCAATGTCCGCACAGCCGACCCCCATGCCCGCACAGCCGACCCCCATGCCCGCACAGCCGACCCCCATGCCCGCACAGCCGACCCCCATGCCCGCACAGCCGACCCCCATGCCCCGCACCAGCCCACCCCATGCCCGCACAGCCCACCCCCATGCCCGCACAGCCCACCCCCATGCCCGCACAGCCCACCCCCATGCCCGCACAGCCGACCCCCATGCCCGCACAGCCCACCCCCATGTCTGCACAGCCCGCCCCCATCAATGTCCACACAGCCCACCCCCATGTCCGCACAGCCCACCCCCATGCCCGCACAGCCCACCCCCATGTCCGCACAGCCCGCCCACATCAATGTCCGCACAGCCCGCCCCCCTGTCCGCACAGCCGACCCCCATGCCCGCACAGCCGACCCCCATGCCCGCACAGCCCACCCCCATGCCCGCACAGCCCACCCCCATGCCCGCACAGCCCACCCCCATGCCCGCACAGCCGACCCCCATCAATGTCCGAAAAACCCCCCATGTCCGCACAGCCGACCCCCACTAATGTCCACACGGCCCCCCCCATGTCCTCACAGCCCACCCCCATGCCCGCACAGCCCACCCCCATGCCCGCACAGCCCGCCCCCATCAATGTCCGAAAAACCCCCCATGTCCGCACAGCCGACCCCCACTAATGTCCACACGGCCCCCCCCATGTCCTCACAGCCCACCCCCATGTCCTCACAGCCCACCCCCATGCCCGCACAGCCCACCCCCATGCCCGCACAGCCCGCCCCCATCAATGTCCGAAAAACCCCCATGTCCGCACAGCCGACCCCCACTAATGTCCACACAGCCCCCCCCCATGTCCGCACATACTTACATGTCTTCTTAGTCATCTGATCGTCCGTCCGGCCAGGCGTCCTCTTCGTCCGGCCCCGGGGATCTTCTGTCTTCTTCCAGCTCCGACGTCCTCTTCTCTTCTCATTCAGGTACAATGGACGACAAATCCGCCATTGTATCTCAATGAGATATGAGCGGCTCTTCTGATTGGCTGAGGGCAGTACACAGAGACCAATCAGAAGAGCCCCTCATTGAGCTCGAATTCTGATTGGTCGGCGGCCAATCCGAAATCGGGCTCACTGCCCATAGACATGTATTAGCGGTGTGTCCGCGATTTTACGGCCGACAAATAGAACCAGGTGGCCGGCCATAAAATCGCCGACACACCGCTAATGTATGTCAATGGTAAAAATAGCGGACCTGAATGAGAACTGTCTCACTTAAAATAAATAATAAATTAAATAATAAATAAAATAATTTAAAAAGAATTAAAAAATAATAAAAAATAATAATAAAAAAATAATAAAAAATTAAATAAAAATAATAATAAAAAAATAAAATATATGCTAATCAGCTCAGCCATTTTGGCGGACCACAATGAGAACTCTGTCTCACTTAAAATAAATAATAAATTAAATAATAAATAAAATAATTTAAAAAGAATTAAAAAATAATAAAAAATAATAATAAAAAAATAATAAAAAATTAAATAAAAATAATAATAAAAAATATAAATATATGCTAATCAGCTCAGCCCTTTTGCCGGACCACAATGAGAACTGTGTCTCACTTAAAATAAATAATAAATTAAATAATAAATAAAATAATTTAAAAAGAATTAAAAAATAATAAAAAATAATAATAAAAAAATAATAAAAAATTAAATTAAAATAATAATAAAAAATATAAATATATGCTAATCAGCTCAGCCCTTTTGGCGGACCACAATGAGAACTGTGTCTCACTTAAAATAAATAATAAATTAAATAATAAATAAAATAATTTAAAAAGAATTAAAAAATAATAAAAAATAATAATAATAAAAAAATAATAAAAAATTAAATTAAAATAATAATAAAAAAAATAAATATATGCTAATCAGCTCAGCCCTTTTGGCGGACCACAATGAGAACTGTGTCTCACTTAAAATAAATAATAAATTAAATAATAAATAAAATAATTTAAAAAGAATTAAAAAATAATAAAAAATAATAATAATAAAAAAATAATAAAAAATTAAATTAAAATAATAATAAAAAAAATAAATATATGCTAATCAGCTCAGCCCTTTTGGCGGACCACAATGAGAACTGTGTCTCACTTAAAATAAATAATAAATTAAATAATAAATAAAAGAATTTAAAAAGAATTAAAAAATAATAAAAAATAATAATAAAAAAATAATAAAAAATTAAATAAAAACAATAATAAAAAAAATAAATATATGCTAATCAGCCCAGCCCTTTTAGCGGACCAGAAGGAGAACTGTGTCTCACTTAAAATAAATAATAAATTTTATAATAAAATGATTTAAAAATAATTAAAAAATTATAAAAAAAATAATAAAAAAAAAAATTAAAAATTATAAAATATTACAAAAAATAATTAAAAAAAAAATCTAATAATAATTATATTACTGCTAATAATAATGCTATTAATGCTAATAATTATGCTATTAATGCTAATAATTATGCTATTAATGCTAATAATAATAAGATTAATGCTAATAATAAGCGGCCATTGCGAGCACTCAGCCCCAATAAGTATGGGACCCCCCGAAAAAGTATGGGACCCCCCCGAATGGGACCCCCCCCGAAAAAAAAGTATGGGACCCCCCCCGAAAAAAAGTATGGGACCCCCCCCGAAAAAAAGTATGGGACCCCCCCCGAAAAAAAGTATGGGACCCCCCCCGAAAAAAAGTATGGGACCCCCCCCCCGAAAAAAAGTATGGGACCCCCCCCCCCGAAAAAAAGTATGGGACCCCCCCCCGAAAAAAAGTATGGGACCCCCCCCCGAAAAAAAGTATGGGACCCCCCCCCGAAAAAAAGTATGGGACCCCCCCCCGAAAAAAAGTATGGGACCCCCCCCCGAAAAAAAGTATGGGACCCCCCCCCGAAAAAAAGTATGGGACCCCCCCCGAAAAAAAGTATGGGACCCCCCCCGAAAAAAAGTATGGGACCCCCCCCGAAAAAAAGTATGGGACCCCCCCCGAAAAAAAGTATGGGACCCCCCCCGAAAAAAAGTATGGGACCCCCCCCGAAAAAAAGTATGGGACCCCCCCCGAAAAAAAGTATGGGACCCCCCCCGAAAAAAAGTATGGGACCCCCCCCGAAAAAAAGTATGGGACCCCCCCCCGAAAAAAAGTATGGGACCCCCCCCGAAAAAAAGTATGGGACCCCCCCCGAAAAAAAGTATGGGACCCCCCCGAAAAAAAGTATGGGACCCCCCCCCGAAAAAAAGTATGGGACCCCCCCCGAAAAAAAGTATGGGACCCCCCCCGAAAAAAAGTATGGGACCCCCCCCGAAAAAAAGTATGGGACCCCCCCCGAAAAAAAGTATGGGACCCCCCCCGAAAAAAAAGTATGGGACCCCCCCCGAAAAGTCCACACACCCCCCCGAAAAGTCCACACACCCCCCGAAAAGTCCACACACCCCCCCGAAAAGTCCACACACCCCCCAACTACTATAATCAAATTAATGCACATTCTAGAATCCCGATGCATTTGCATCGGGCTCACAGCTAGTCTATTATATAATCACGAATGGGTTTTTTGCCCCTTTTGAGACCGCTCTCGCTGCGAGTCAATGTCGTCATGTGGATACGACCGAAGCATTGGCCGCGCAGCGGCCATTGCGAGCAGCTCTAAGGCGACTCGCTATGCCCGCGCAGCGGGCATGGCGAGTCGCCTTAGCAGCGCGAAGCATTGGCCGCGAAGCGGCCATTGCAAGTCAGAGACTCGCTCTGCTAGAATCCCGATGCATTGTGCATCGGGCACCCATCTAGTGATATATAAACACATATAGAGTGTTTGTAAATGCAAATGAGTTGTCTGTACATAAATAAACAGGACCAAAGTGGTGTGAGCCGTATTGGACTCGGTCGGACGTAGGAAAAGCCTATAGAAAATAACCATGTATGTCATAAGATGTATAGGTGACCAAACCACACGGAACAGTTATCTGATTAACAAAATGGGAGAAAAATAATTGCATATAATTCATAAAACCTGCGGTTAAGTACATGAGACCAGGGAGTGTAAACTGTACAGGTAATTGTACGTATGATAGTAAGAAGTACATAAAAAATGAGTGGTCCCCAAGGGAATTATATGATATAGACCAACAGTTATGAGGATGACTTCGGGCCCGTAAAGACCAGGTGGATATGATACGAATCTTTATATATCAGGTAAATGCATAACGAATAAGGAATATTATATCAGATGGTGGCCTGATTCGAACGCATCGGGTATTCTAGAACATGTATGTAGTTGACATGCTGTGACTGACAGAACTTGTTCAGTCAACGTGAGTGAACTATATATATTCATTTAAATTAATATAGCAGCGCTATGGTATATGGTGGTACATTACAGCACATGTATAGCAGCACTGGTATATGGCGATACTCCGCTCCCGCGGGCCCCCCGCTCCTCCACAGTAAAAGTAAAAAAATCCTCAGTGAGGATACTCGCCTGTCCGCCGCCTCACTCCACCTCCGTCTTCTAGGTCCTACAGGCCTTTAGGACCTGTCGCTGCCGGGGAAACCGATCAGCTGATCGGTCACATGACTGCTAACTGCCAGGGGGGGCAGGATGTAGCAGGGGGGCAGGATGGAGCTGGAGGAGCAGGATGGTGGCTGGGGTGGCGGGGCAGGATGGTGGCGAGCAGGGCAGGACGGAGCAGGATGGAACCAGAGAAGCCGGAAGGTTGAGGAGGGGGGGGGCTTAGGATAGAGTGAGCGGGGCAGGATGGAGCTGGAGGAGCAGGCTGGTGGCGAGTGGGGTAGGATGGTGGCGGGGGTGCAGGATGGTGGCAGGGGGGGGGGGGGCAGGATGGAGCCGGAGGAGCAGGATGGTGGCAAGTGGGGCAGGATCGTGGCAGCAGGGCAGGATGGAGGGAGTGGGGCAGGACTGAGCAGGATGGAGCCGGAGAAGCAGGATGGTGGCAGGGGGGCAGGATGGAGCGAGCGGGGCAGGATGGTGGCGGGGGGCAGGACGGAGCAGGATGGTAGGATGGTGGCGGGGAGGGCCAGGATGGAGTGAGCGGGGCAGGATGGAGACGGAGGAGCAGGATGGTGGCGAGCGGGGCAGGATGGAGTGAGCGGGGCAGGATGGAGCCGGAGGAGCAGGATGGTGGCGAGCGGGGCAGGATGGTGGCTGGATGGTGGCTGGAGGGGCAGGATAGTGGCTGGGGGGGGGACAGGATAGAGCCGGAGGGGCAGGATGGTGGCGGGGGGAAGGGGGGGGGTTAGGATGGAGTGAGCTGGGCAGGATGGAGCCGGCGTAGCAGGATGGTGGCTGGGGGGGGTGGAAGCAGGGTGGTGGCGGGGAAGCAGGATGGTGGCGGGCGAGAGGAGGGCAGGATGGTGGCTGGGGGGCAGGATGGAGCCGGAGGAGCAGGATGTGGTGGGGGGGGGGGGTTAGGATGGAGCGAGCGGGGCAGGATGGAGTGAGCGGGGCAAGATGGAGCCGGCGGGGCAAGCAGGACAGTGGCTGGGAGTGGGGGGGGGCAGGATGATGGTGAGCAGGGCAGGGTGGAGCCAGCGAGGCAGGATGGAGCAGGATGGTGGCGGGATGGTGGGGGGGGTGCAGGATGGTGGGGTGGGGGTGCAGGATGGTGGTGGGGGGGGCAGGATTTGGGGAGGGTAGGATGGTGGCGAGCGGGGCAGGACGGTGGCGGGGGTCAGGATGGAGCGAGTGGGGCAGGACGGTGGCGGGGGAGTAGGGAGGTGGCGGGGGCAGGATGATGGTGGGGCGAGCGGGGCAGGATGGAGCAAGCGGGGCAGGATGGTGGCGGGGGGGCAGGATGGTGAGGGGATACAGGATGGAGCCGGTAGGGGGGGGCTGAGGATGGAGCCGGCGGGGAAGGGGTGGGGGGGAAGGGCGGGGCAGGATGGTGCTGGCGGAGGGGGGGCAGGATGTAAGGATACTCACCCGTCCACTGGCTCGCTACACCTCCGTCTTGTGGCTCCCACGGCAGGACCTGTCATTGCCTGGGAAGCCGATCTTAAAGCTTCCAGACCAATTATTCTTATTATTAAAATGTCGTATCCCTAGTATAAGATGGTAGATGTTGGAGCAATGGTTGTAAATAGAAGTCAATATACTTCAATATACTACTGAGAGCCCGTAGAAGAGGAATTGTCCTCGAAACGGATTCCGTTGCTGCTTCCCCTCCCTGCACACCCTCCCAGGTGGATGTATCCTGTAAATTGGATAAATAAATAGTTTGGAACCAAGATCCGTGAGTGCCGCTTTCTCTATTGAACTAATCCTGCACCTTGAACTTTACAAGCTGGAGCACCAGGCAGGGCCGCACCGTCCATTGGACAATGTGAGCCCTGTCATTCAGGCGGCAGCAGGCAGGGGGAGCGGCAGTGCAGAAGGGGGCGGCGCCTCATGCACACAGCCTCCCCCTGTCATGGCGCCGGCCGCTCACCCCGCGCGCCGCAGGTAAGCGGCGACCAGCCGGGGGACAATCACAGAAGGGGCGGCAGTGCTGGGGTCCACTAGCACCCCCACCCCCCCCCCCCCCCCGTAAACGGTGCCGCGGCTCAGGCGGCAGTGGGGCTTGGTGCACCCCTGGCACCAGGATCACAATCACCATCATTCATTGGAACAGACAGCTGCAGCAACACAGGTCAGTGCCCTTTTCTACTCTTCTATGTATAGAAGTCAATATACAGTCATGTGAAAATATTTGGGCACCCCTCTTAATCTTTTTTTTTTTTTTTTTTTTTTTTTGTTTAAAATTGTTTTTTCAACAGCTATTTCAGTGTGATATATGTAATAACTGATGGATACAGTAATATTTCAGGATTGAAATGAGGTTTATTGTACTAACCGAAAATGTGAAATATGCATTATTTAAAAAATTGACGGGTGCAAAAGTATGGGCACCTCAACAGAATAGTGACATTAATATTTAGTAGATCCACCATTTGCAAAAATAACAGCCTCTAGTCGCTTCCTGTAGCTGTTAATGAGTTCCTGGATCCTGGATGAAGGTATTTTTGACCATTCCTCTTTACAAAACAATTCCAATTCAGTTAAATTTGATGGTCACCGAGCATGGACAGCCTGCTTCAAAACATCCCACAGATGTCTGGGGACTGGGATGGCCATTTCAGAACATTGTAATTGTTCCTCTGCATGAATGCCTGAGTAGATTTGGAGCGGTGTTTTGGATCATCGTCTTGCTGAAAGATCCATCCCCGGCGTAACGTCAACTTTGACACTGATTCTTGAACATTATTCTCAAGAATCTGCTGATACTGAGTGGAATCCATGCGACCCTCAACTTTAACAAGATTCCCGGTGCAGTAATTGGCCACACAGCCCCAAAGCATGATGGACCCTCGCCCAAATTTGACACTGGGTAGCAAGTGTTTTTCTTGGAATGCTGTGTTTTTGTGGCGCCATGCATAACGCCTTGTTGTATGACCAAACAACTCAATCTTTGTTTCATCAGTCCACAGGAGCTTCTTCCAAAATGAAACTGGCTTGTCCAAATGTGCTTTTGCATACCTCAGGCGACTGTGGCGTGCATGCAGAAACTGCTTCTTTCGCATCACTCTCCCATACAGCTTCTCCTTGTGCAGTGTGCGCTATATTGTTGACCGATGCACAGCGACACCATCTGCAGCAAGATGATGCTGCAGGTCTTTGGAGGTGGTCTGTGGATTGTTCTTGACTGTTCTCACCATTCTTCTTCTCTGCCTTTCTGATATTTGTGTTGGCCTGCCACTTCTGACCATTACAAGAACTGTCCCTGTGGTCTTCCATTCCCTTACTATGTTCCTCATAGAGGAAACTGACAGGTTAAATCTCTGAGACAACTTTTTGTTTCTTTCCCCTGAACAACTATGTTGAACAATCTTTTTTTTCAGATCATTTGAGAACTGTTTTGAGGTACCCATGATGCCACTCCTCAGAGAAGATGCAACTAGGAGAACAACTTGCAAGTGGACACCTGAAATGGCTTTTTCCATGATTGGATACACTGGGCTATGAAGTACAAAGCTCAATGAGGTTACCAAACCAATTTAGTGCTTCAGTAAGTCAGTAAAAAGTACGGTAGTTAGGATTATTCAAATCATGCGAATCAGAAGGGTGCCCATACTTTGGCACCTGTGAAATTTTGAAATAATGCATATTTCACATTTTTGGTTAGTACAATAAACCTCATTTCAAATCTGAAATATTACTGTGTCCATCAGTTATTACATACATCACACTGAAATAGCTGTTGCAAAAAAACAATTTTAAACAAAAAAAAAAAAAAAGAGTAAGAGGGGTGCCCAAACTTTTTCATATGACTGTAATGACCTGACATTTCACATAGGCTCCCGCAACTAAAGATGATTGGCCTACCTGGAGGTTTTTCTGTGGATTTGTGGATTTTAGGCAGGAGATAGAAAGTGGGTACCACCTGATTCTTAACCCAAAGAAAAAGAAAATCCTTTTCCTTAGATGTGATAATTTCATATCTTGAGGCAGCATCTAGAATTCTGGAGATCTTGGTCTGAAAAATAAGCGAGAGGTCTGAGGGAAGTTTACATAAAACTTGATGATGTTCAATTGTTTATGTGCTTCCTCAAGATAGAGGCTGGTTGACCATAGCACGACATTTCCCCCTTTGTCTGCCTCTTTGATTAGAAAGTTAAAATTGCTCCTCAGATTTCTGATTGCAGCCCTTTCTTTGTGAGTGAGGTTGTTGCCCCTGAAACTATTCAGGGGCAACTCTGCCACATCTCGTTTGATAGATTCGAAAAAGAGATTGGCGGCTGGAACTGTGGACAGAGAGGGCGATTTCATTGACTTTTTTCGTTGGGGAAACTGTACTCTACCTGTACGTGGCTCGTTCTCCTCCTGTAAATCCATGAGACTCTGAATGGAGCGCTGTTCACGCTCAGGTAGGCCTGGCACGATTTCTGGCTGTTGATGGATAGCGCGAAAAGTTAAATTGCGGCAGAACGTATAAACATCTTTGAGTGTAAATTTATCCAGGGTATACATGGGTGAGAATGTAAGCCCTCACTCCAATACAGAAATTTCCTTGGTGGTCAGGCTATGATTCGAAAGATTAATTTCCTTAAGATTAGATGATGGACCATAGGTTCGGTTCTGCTCACAGTCAGACACAGATGGCAAATTCATTAGCGATTCCCCCTCGGTATTCCTTTGCCTCTGTTGCCCTTTCCCCGGCCGTTCGGTTTCGCTGGTGGGGGTACGGTGTCTCCTCCCTTCCGCAAGGTTCGTTTTCGCTGTCGCTTCCTGATCCTAAAAAATTGCTGTCAGAATCTGTAAAGTTAGAGAGTTCAGGATCACTGGGATTTGATCCCGATGGGGCTGTGGTTTGGGCTTGGGATTTTTTAGCTTTTTTTGGGGGGTTGCGAGGGTTGCCGCTGTCTCCAGTGGAAAGCGTGTTTATTGTCGAAGTCACCCTTGTCACGTGAAAATTTCTGTTTCTTATTCTCAGTTATTGGTTTTTTTTCAAGCTCATCTAAGGTGATCTTAGACTTTTCAAGGAAGGGTGTTACCTGTGATTCCTTGTCGTATGTGGCTAACTAAATCTCTGGTATTAATAATAAGCTGAACTGGCCTCATTCTGCTACTGGACTCCATATGCACCCAGTGTTTTGGGTGCAGAGCCTCTATATTGTTTAATGCACTGCTCCTATGGTGTTCAGCATGTGACCGTGATGTCACTTCCTGTTCTGGGTGCAGAGCCTCCATACTGTTGTATGTACTATTGTTATGGTTGCCATTGTGTTCAGCATTTGACCACGATGTCACTTCCTGTCCAGGGTGCAGAACCTCCATACTGTCTAATGCACTGCTGCTATGGTTACTATGGAGCTCAGCATGTGACCGCGTTGTCACTTCCTGTTCCGGGTGCAGAGCCTCCATACTGTCTATTGTAAAACTGCCTTGGGTGCAAAGGTACTCAGCATGTGACCACTGGGTGCAGAACCTCCATACTGGTTCACCTTCCTAGCGTTATTCCCGAGCCTGACTCGGGGTTAACATTCACTACCAGAAGCGTTAACCCCGAGTCAGGCTCGGGCTTACCCGCGTTCGCGGCAGATGCGGTAAAAAAACCGCATCTGCCGCACTTGCCGCATAGCTGCCGCACTTGTGCCGCACTTGCGGCGCGGTTGCGGTAATCTGCATAGTAAAGGGAACCAACCACCTCGGATGACCCTCATACACTGTTAATATGTGCCCCTGCAGCCTAGTAAACCATTAGCAGCACTGTTTTTGTGTGAAAAGTGGCTGCAGTAGAAGTGAGATAATGATTTTATAAACTTACATGCCTGCGTACTTGAGGGCGTCTCCCTGTGTGTGCTGGCACTTGTGGGCTGTGCTCATCATGTCTGCTCTCCCCCTCCCTTATGCACGCCCCCTCTCAGCCTGCTATAGTGATGTGAGGCTGATTGCGTCATAAAGGGGCGGGGCTACCGGGATGCCGCGATTTAGCCCCGCCCCTTTATGACGCAATCAGCCTCACACAGTATAGCAGGCTGAGAGGGGCCGTGCATAAGGGAGGGGGAGAGCAGACATGATGAGCACAGCCCACAAGTGCCAGCACACACAGGGAGACGCCCTCAAGTACGCAGGCATGTAAGTTTATAAAATCATTATCTCACTTCTACTGCAGCCACTTTTCACACAAAAACAGTGCTGCTAATGGTTTACTAGGCTGCAGGGGCACATATTAACAGTGTATGAGGGTCATCCGAGGTGGTTGGTTCCCTTTACTATGCAGATTACCGCAACCGCGCCGCAAGTGCGGGGCAAGTGCGGCAGATGCGGTTTTTTTACCGCATCTGCCGCGAACGCGGGTAAGCCCGCTTTTAGCAAAAAATTCAAGACCTAAACAGACCGCCAGGGAGGTTAATGTATTGCTGTTATGGCTGCTATGGTGGTCAGCATGTAACTGCGTTGTCACTTCCTGTTACAAGTGCAGAGCCTCCATACTGTTTTATGTACTACTGCTATGGCTGCCATTGTGTTCAGCATTTGACCATGATGTCACTTCCAGCTCTGAGGGCAATACCTCCATACTGATTTGCTTTTGTGTATACAATTGCTTTGGCACCATGCATGTGACTGCGATGTCGTCATTTCCTGTTTCAGCGGCATTGCATTATTCATAGCAATGATGGGCCTCCAGCTGATTCTCCTCAATCTCATTACCAACAGGTACTTAATATGCTTCCAAGAAGAAATTTCCAGCACCAGACCAATCTTCAAATATTCGGTGTCTTTATTGGTGCATCATGAATAAAATAACATTCTGGGGGACGCAGCCCCCTCCTTGACACCGGACGTGTTTCGGACGGATGTCCTTTATCAACAGCATAAAATTATTCCCATACTGCTCTTCCTTTATATAGTAAAGCCCTCCTACAAAATAATGCACCCAAGTGAAACCAATTACTGATGGGTTGAAGATACACCCACTGACAATACATATAATACTTTCTACTTATATAATCCGCAGTTGGGATTTCGGGCGTTGTAGCCGAATCCCAACATGCTTTGCGCGGGACTGCGAGTGATGACGCGCAGCGTCATCACGAGCCGCAGACCCGCACTACTCTAAAAAAAAAAAAAATCCTCACCTCTACCCGAGCCCGCGCTGTCTCCCGCCGTCTCCCGCCGTCTTCTGCCGTGTTCCGCTAGGCTCCCGGTGGCTGTGCAGGCTCCCGGTGCCTGCAGTGATCTTCTATCTACTGAGAGTGAAGGACCTGTGGTGATGTCAGAGTCACGTGACACCAGCTTACTCCAGGCAAATCGCGGGTCACGTGACTCTGACATCACCACAGGTCCTTCACTCTCAGTAGATAGAAGATCACTGCAGGCACCGGGAGCCTGCACAGCCACCGGGAGCCTAGCGGAACACGGCAGAAGACGGCGGAACACGGCAGAAGACGGCGGGGGCTCGGGGTGAGGTGAGCATAATCTTTTTTTTTTTTTTTAACCCCTGCCTTGCACGAGCGCACCACAGACACCTGTATACTCCACCACCACACACGCCTGTACACTCTGCCACCACCACAGACGCCTGTATACTCCACCACCACACACGCCTGTATACTCTGCCACCACCACAGACGCCTGTATACTCCACCACCACAGACGCCTGTATACTCCACCACCACAGACGCCTGTACACTCTGCCACCACACACGCCTGTACACTCTGCCGCCACCACCACACACGCCTGTACACTCTGCCGCCACCACCACACACGCCTGTACACTCTGCCGCCACCACCACACACGCCTGTACACTCTGCCGCCACCACCACACACGCCTGTACACTCTGCCGCCACCACACACGCCTGTACACTCTGCCGCCACCACACACGCCTGTACACTCTGCCGCCACCACACACGCCTGTACACTCTGCCGCCACCACACACGCCTGTACACTCTGCCGCCACCTCACACCACGCCTGTACACTCTGCCGCCACCACACACGCCTGTACACTCTGCCGCCACCACAACGCCTGTAACTCTGCCGCCACCACCCCAACGCCTGTATACTCTGCCGCCACCACCACACACGCCTGTACACTCTGCCGCCACCACCACACACGCCTGTACACTCTGCCGCCACCACCACACACGCCTGTACACTCTGCCGCACCACCACCACACCGCCTGTACACTCTGCCGCCACCACCACACACGCCTGTACACTCTGCCGCCACCACACACGCCTGTACACTCTGCCGCCACCACACACGCCTGTACACTCTGCCGCCACCACACGCCTGTACACTCTGCCGCCACCACACACGCCTGTACACTCTGCCGCCACCACACACGCCTGTACACTCTGCCGCCACCCACACACAGCCTGTACACTCTGCCGCCACCACACACGCCTGTACACTCTGCCGCCACCACACACGCCTGTACACTCTGCCGCCACCACACACGCCTGTACACTCTGCCGCCACCACACACGCCTGTACACTCTGCCGCCACCACACACGCCTGTACACTCTGCCGCCACCACACACGCCTGTACACTCTGCCGCCACCACACACGCCTGTACACTCTGCCGCCACCCACACACGCCTGTACACTCTGCCGCCACCACACACGCCTGTACACTCTGCCACCACCACACACGCCTGTACACTCTGCCACCACCACACACACCTGTACACTCTGCCACCACCACAGACGCCTGTATACTCTGCGCCACCACCACCACACCTGCCTGTATACTCTGCCGCCACCAGCACAGACGCCTGTATACTCTGCCACCACCACACATGCCTGTATACTCTGCCGCCACCACACAGACGCCTGTACACTCTGCCGCCACCACCACACACGCCTGTACACTCTGCCGCCACCACACACAACGCCTGTATACTCTGCCGCCACCAGCACAGACGCCTGTATACTCTGCCGCCACCAGCACAGACGCCTGTATACTCTGCCGCCACCAGCACAGACGCCTCTATACTCTGCCGCCACCACACATGCCTGTATACTCTGCCGCCACCACACAGACGCCTGTATACTCTGCCACCACCACACATGCCTGTACACTCTGCCACCACCACACATGCCTGTACACTCTGCCGCCACCAGCACAGACGCCTGTACACTCTGCCGCCACCACCACACACGCCGGTATACTCTCCCACCACCACACACGCCTGTACACTCTGCCACCACCACACACACCTGTACACTCTGCCACACCACACGCCTGTACACTCTGCACCACCACACACGCCTGTATACTCTGCCGCCACCAGCACAGACGCCTGTATACTCTTCTACCCACAGAGTCACCTGTATAATCTCCTACCCTCAGAGCCGTCTGTATACTCTGCTACCCACAGACCTGCCTGTATACTCTGCTACCCACAGAGCCCCCTGTATACTCTGCTACCCACTGGCCCGCCTGTATACACACAATTCATTTCACCCTGCTCCCGATGCAATTGCATCGGGCCTTTTTACTAGTATACAATAAAGGAAGGAATCAGTAACCAACAGAACAGATAACATAACAAAATACATAACTTATGGGTACTGTATTAAGATCATCAGGCATTTTTTCATATTCCATACATGAATTGCAAAAAACATGGTACATGTATAATAAGGACTGAATATCAAACCATTGCTTTACATCTTTCACCATGATATTCTATCACTTATTTTGTTAGTCTCAGAAACCATATAATTATACACTGAAAAAAAAGAAAAGGAAACTTTTTTTTTTTTTTTTCCTTTCTCCTTTTTCTTTTGTAGCTTTAGTAGAAATAGGCTAGGTCTGTGCGTAGGTTTAACCCTTCGGGATGTCTTGTATCCAGTGTAAGTGTCCACTTAAGACAAGACATCCCGACTTTTGTCTCCGCCTCTCCTTGAGCCCGTGACTCGTTCTATGCCTTTCACTGTCAAACCTGTCATATTGCATTTATGAGTTTCCAAGAAATGGCGTGAGAAGCTAGACTTGCCACGTCAACTAGCCTGTAGCCCCGGATTAGCCGCGGAAATATGCTCATCCATGCGCTTATTTAATGTTCTTGTAGTGCACCCGATGTAGTCTTTTGCGCAAATTTGGCACGACGCCATGTACACAACATGAGTCGTGTTACAGTTCATGTACGTACAAATGTCATATTTCCGCTGTCTTTCTATTGTAAAAAACCTTTGTGACCTCCATATGTTGGCATAATCTGCATCTTACTACTCCACAACGGTAATTTCCTTAAGTTTGCAACCAGATTGGTTACTTTCGTTTGCTCATGAAGTCAGATGATGAGGGCAAGTAGATCTTGCTCTAGTGAAGTCACGTATGGGAAGGTATGGGAAGGTATCTGATGACATTTGTAAGCGGCTATCACACCGCGGATACAATGTTCAGTGTCTGAACAGAGCTTTAACAAGTGCTGCCGGCCTCTCGCAAACCACATTATTGATGGACAAAAAATTATCAGCTGTAAGAAAAAGAGTGGTTGTTATAACTCCCTACCTGTATTTTCCACTAGTTATAGTGTAGATTATAATAAGATCGCAGATGCCTTAAAGAGAAACAGCTTAATTTTACACCAAGACCCAATACTACATAAAATTATAACGCAGGGGTATAAATGTGTTCCCAAAAGGTCTCTAATGGTGGGTTTACACACACCAATCATTGTGTCCAATATCTGAACCAATCTCTGGTTGCAGTGAAATCATGGACACACAGTTCCATTTTGTGGCTGTGTACAACATGGAGCAATCTATCCATGATTTCACTGCAACCAGAGATTGGTTCAGATATTGGACACAATGATTGGTGTGTGTAAACCCACCATAACACTTGGTAATATATTATCACCATCTGACTTCATGACCAAATCTGGTTGCAAACTAAAGGAAATTACCGTTGTGGAGTAGTAAGATGCGGATTATGCCAACATATGGAGGTCACAAAGGTTTTTTACAATAGAAAGACACAGCGGAAATATGACATTTGTACGTACATGAACTGTAACACGACTCATGTTGTGTACATGGCGTCGTGCCAAATTTGTGCAAAAGACTACATAGGGTGCACTACAAGAACATTAAAAAAAGCGCATGAGCATATTTCCGCGGCTAATCCGGGGCTACAGGCTAGTAGACGTGGCATGTCTAGCTTTTCACGCCATTTCTTGGAAACTCATAATGGCAATATGACAGGCTTGACAGTGAAAGGCATAGAACGAGTCACGGGCTCAAGGAGAGGCGGAGACAAAAGTCGGGATGTCTTGTCTTAAGTGGATACTTACACTGGATACAAGACATCCCGAAGGGTTAAACCTATGCACAGACCTAGCCTATTTCTACTAAAGCTACAAAAGAAAAAGGAGAAAGGAAAAAAAAAAAATTTCCTTTTCTTTTTTTTCAGTGTATAATTATATGGTTTCTGAGACTAACAAAATAAGTGATAGAATATCATGATGAAAGATGTAAAGTAATGGTTTGATATTCTGTGCTTATTATACATGTACCATGTTTTTTGCAATTCATGTATGGAATATGAAAAAATGCCTGATGATCTTAATACAGTACCCATAAGTTATGTATTGTGTTATGTTATCTGTTCTGTTGGTTAGGGATTCCTTCCTTTATTGTATAAAGTATTATATGTATTGTCAGTGGGTGTATCTTCAACCCATCAGCAATTGGTTTTACTTGGGTGCATTATTTTGTAGGAGGGCTTTTCTATAGGAAAAGCAGTATGGGAATAATTTTATGCTGTTGATAAAGGACATCCGTCCGAAATGCTTCCAGCGTTTAGGAGGGGGCTGCGTCCCCCAGAATGTTATTTTATTCATGATGCACCAATAAAGACATCGAATATTTGAAGATTGGTCTGGTGCTGGAAATTTCTAATTGTAAGTTCACTTTTGGATAGCAAACATCCTTCCTGGCACCAAACGCTTCACTGAATTCACCTGGAGCTAACATTCCTCCCCCTTTCCTCATTCATCACTTAATATGCTTCGCTTGTACTGGGCCTTTACTTCCCCTGAGGAAGCTGCGTCCTAGCAGCAATACGCGTGGGGCCTGGGTGCCCCTCGGCCACTCCTCTTTACCGACCCCGGACTGACTACGGACTGGTAATCACCACACTGCATTGTCTACTGGGGGTTTTCACAATTTACCAGGTATCAGCCAGGATTACTTTCATTTAGGGGTCAGCCAATACCTTATTCCTTATGCATTTACCTGATATATAAAGATTCGTATCATATCCACCTGGTCTTTACGGGCCCGAAGTCATCCTCATAACTGTTGGTCTATATCATATAATTCCCTTTGGGACCACTAATTTTTTATGTACTTCTTACTATCATACGTACAATTACCTGTACAGTTTACACTCCCTGGTCTCATGCACTTAACCGCAGGTTTTATGAATTATATGCAATTATTTTTGTCCCATTTTGTTCATCAGATAACTGTTCCGTGTGGTTTGGTCACCTATACATCTTATGAAAAACATGGTTATTGTCTATAGGCTTTTCCTACGTCCGACCGAGTCCAATACGGCTCACACCACTTTGGTCCTGTTTATTTATGTACAGACTACTCATTTGCATTTACAAGCACTCTATATGTGTTTATATATCATAACCTTCAACTAACATCTTATGTTTTCTGTACTTGATACCAGGTGCTCTGTTGCACATGTACGAGTCCCTTATCTGCTTTCACCATTGTGATTATTTGTATATATGATAAGACATTTTTGTGAGTGCAATTTGACTTATTGATTGTGTTGGCCCCAAGATCATTAGTATTATGTCTCTTGATCCATCCTGGTTTTTGACAACCCAAGTATAATTCTTACATTGGTCTTATTACCCATGTTATCTCTGTGTCAGCATTTTCACACTCTGTATATACATTGTGGTTGTGGCCTTGGGGACGCCTTAAGGTTTTAAGTGTTTTTATTCTGTCTTGTGCCTGTACAATAATAAAGTTTAATTTTTTTACTCTATATTACTTGTAGTGTGTTGCTTCCATTTGTGCCATGTCTTTTTTTTTTTTCGTATGACATAAGCTCCTCCTTGGCATGGTGAGCACCCCCCCTAAATTATCTGTAAATTATTGCGGTGCGCCCAATTTTGCTTGTTTCCCTTTAAATTTTTCATTGTCCCATTGCAGCCATTTGGTAAGTTAAAAAAAAGTTCATTTTTTCGCATTAATGTACACTCTGCACCCCATCTTGACTGAAAATAACACAAAATGTAGAAAGTTTTGCAAAGTTATTAAAGAAAATTGGAAATCAGAAGTTCAGACTCTTTGCTCAATATTGAGTTTAAACACCCTTTTGAGCTAGTACAGCCATGTGTCTTCTTGGGAATGATGCAACATGTTTTTCACACCTGGATTTTGTGGATCCTCTGCCATTCTTGCAGATCTTCTCCAGTTCTATCATGTTAGATGGTGAACATTGGAGAGACCTGAAAATGGCTGTTCATCAGAGATGCTCAATTGGGTGTAGGTCAGGGCTCTGGCTGGGCCAGTCAAGAATGGTCACAGAGTTGTTCTGATACTAAAATTTAAGATGGAATGGCGATACCTATGTGTAAAGGTGGTAGCTAGAAAAAACATTAGAATTAAATGAGAAAATCAGCTGCACACTAAACACCAAGACAAATGTGAACTAGCATACTAGCTAATAGATGAAATGCAGGGCAATGTGTGAAGGTAAGGCAAATGTGCATAAGGAAAAACACATGGCAGAAACTGTTCAGATTATAGAAAAAAAATAAATTAAGAAACATAGCTTCTGTCATATCAATATCCTTATACACCTTTGACGTACCCACTGTATGCTGGGAGAGTGTCAGGAGAAAATGTGTAGCCATCTGGATGGGACGTCACAGACGTTGCTTGCATTAACACCCAGACAGCCAGAGCAAAGCTCGGAAAGCTGTTCTTTGGTGTCTGGAGAGCATCAAATATGTACCGTATATACTCGTGTATAAGCCGAGTTTTTCAGCACAAAAATTGTGCTGAAAAGTGCCCCCCTCGGCTTATACACGAGTCAGTATACAGCAGGTCCCCCCCCCTGTGCTATATACAGCCCCCCGTCGCTGCCGCCGCACACCTGTAAAAGAAGAGCTTTCATACTTACCCTCCTGTGACCGCGCGCGCATCCCCCGCTCTCCTTCCTGCTTCTACCCGGCGTCCATCCACGTGACCGCGCGCCTGTAATGACGTCATTATTTGTGCGCGGTCACGTGGATGGACGCCGGGTAGAATCAGGAAGGAGAGCGGGGATGTGCGCGCGGTCACAGGAGGGTAAGTATTAAAGATCTTCTTCTACAGGTGTGCGGCGGCAGCAACGGGGGGCTGTATATAGCACAGGGGGGGGCCTGCTGTATACTACCACAGGGGGACTGCTGTATACTACCACAGGGGGGAGGGCTGCTGTACACTACCGCAGGGGGGAGGGCTGCTGTACACTACCACAGGGGGGAGGGCTGCTGTACACTACCACAGGGGGGAGGGCTGCTGTAATACACAGGGCCTTTATACCACAGGGGGGGGGACTGCTGTATACTACCACTGGGGAGACACTGTATACTACCACAGGGGGGGGGACTGCTGTATACTACCACTGGGGGAGGCTGCTGTATACTACCACAGGCCTGTATATACCACAGGGGGGGGGACTGCTGTATACTACCACTGGGGGAGGGACTGCTGTATACTACCACTGGGGAGGGACTGCTGTATACTACCACTGGGGGGGGACTGCTGTATACTACCACTGGGGGAGGGACTGCTGTATACTACCACTGGGGGAGGGACTGCTGTATACTACCACTGGGGGAGGACTGCTGTATACTACCACTGGGGAGGACTGCTGTATACTACCACTGGGGGAGGGGCTGCTGTATACTACCACTGGGGGAGGGACTGCTGTATACTACCACTGGGGGAGGGACTGCTGTATACCACCACTGGGGGAGGGACTGCTGTATACCACCACTGGGGGAGGGACTGCTGTATACCACCACTGGGGGAGGGACTGCTGTATACTACCACTGGGGGAGGGACTGCTGTATACTACCACTGGGGGAGGGACTGCTGTATACTACCACTGGGGGAGGGACTGCTGTATACTACCACTGGGGGAGGACTGCTGTATACCTGTGCTGGGGTCCTCCCTCGGCTTATACACGAGTCAATAGGTTTTCCCAGGTTTTGGGGCAAAAGTAGGGGGGTTGGCTTATACACGGGTCGGCTTATACACGAGTATATACGGTAATTACTGCATCTGCACAACATTTTCTCTACTCCCCTTGCCCCGATTATGCCTCAATTCTAAAGCACTGCAATCAATAACCTGGCTGTAAGAGAGCTAACCCTTTTCTTCCCATCTGTATTTTGCTTGTTTTCTGTCTGTCATATATTATAATATTGTGATGTAGCGATCACTAAGCGGGTTGGGGTACACGCACTTGAAAGTGTAATTCAAGTCCACAGCAATCGTTTATATGTAACTCAAGTCCAGTTGATTTATTTATCCACTTAAACCACTTGATATAAACAAGTACTGTACACAATCCATCACTTTACACGTGGGGTTTGTCTGCACAGTTCATTCATTGACCTCTGTCAGTACACAACCCCCTTCTCATGAGGTTACCTTGTCCAGCAATCATAGCCAGCTTCTTTCATACTGTCTCCCGACAGTCCATTGCTCCAGAAGCTGCTCCAAGCTGCACACCTGGGCCTTTTCCCATGTGCTCTACAAGCCTGCTCAGTCTTCAGGACCTGAGCTGACCTCACATCCTGTGTCCAGTCAGACGTCACATGATATCAGCCCTGACCACACCCCTAAAGGAGGTGTGTTAACTCATACACACACTCTCTTGCATTAACTCTTTCTACTGCTGCAAGGCACAGTGAAACATTCACATTGCATCAGACCTCTGCCTGTGCAATGTATACCAGCCATTCAGACCATGGCTGGCCGCCATACCACAATATATATTATATTAGTGACAACATGCTTTTCAGAAGTATTGAGGCTCACAGCAACCATTTCTCTTTTAAAAGTTCATTCGGGTTTATTCACACCTTCATTTGGTTAGAAGAAAAGGTTTTGGTGCTGTGTTAACCAGTTTAGAAAATGTTGATTACACTCAGTGGGAGAAACAAGATAACAATTTTATAGTTGTCAACAAAAAAAGAGAAGGCGGCACTCACCGGAGTAGACAGGATAGTCCTTTATTCCAAGGAATCGTGGAAAGACAGGGTGCAGGGAGGGGGCACGAAGGGCCAGCGGACTACGACGCCGTTTCGCGACTTATGTCGCTTCTACGGGTCCGATCATGTGGAAATGAGAGGGACACAATGTTAAATACATACTATGCCCCGCCCACTTCCGCCAACCAACTTCATGTTTGAAGTGGATAACTTTAATAACAAATGCCAGAAACATTACATACATTAATAAAACCAGGACATAAAAAACAGATACAAAACCTGTAAAAAAGAGAAGAACACTTTTGAAAAACTTAGACACCTAGAGCCCCATGTACATGGAAGCCGATCGCGGGCATCACCTAGGCCACAGCACTCGTGTCACATCATGCAGGCTCGTTGTCCCCCCGGCGTTATCTGCGCTCGACTCCTCCCGGCTGGATGGGGGCGTGGCGACGGCCGAGAACAAGTCTCAGAGCCAATCGCCATCGCTCTCCAGTAATCCAGACCTAAGTGGGAGAGCGCCGATGCCGCAAGACACCGCTTCTGACAGATCGCTATGGAAACAAAAGGACGCTGTATAGAGAATCCTTAAACCACGGCGCTTCCTATAGAAAGAGGGGAGTTAAGGGACAAAATCAGATGTATAAAGGGCAGAATTTGCTCATGGGGAGATCTCTCCTTCCAAAAGGGGGGGGCTAGAGCTCTACTTGTTAAGTAATCAGGTAGTAAATTGAGCTGAAGGCAATAAAAACAGCCGACATCACCCTGTGATACCCGCGATGGCAAGATCCATAGTATATAAGTACACTCATTATTGAAATACTTATGGTCACGAGATACAAAGAGACAAAAAGACAGAATAGACAGATTAGTCAAATGGACCAAATGCATGCAAACATAGCATGCAAATTATTAAATACCTTTAAGCCACGCAGCCCGCACTTTGCGGGCAACAAACCTACTTGTAGTCCTTTAGAGGCCTGAGAACTGGGGGAGCCGACATGGGGATGAGGATAGATGGTATACCGGTGGGAGTTGGAAGGCAGCAGGCCAAGAACGTGAACCTATGACGATGAAAGGGTTAGTTCGAGTAAACCCACAAGTTAATGAGAAACTGGATCTTGCGGTTTTTTTTTTTTATAAGACCCAATGCTCCCTGAGCATCAGTATTCAGGATCCATCTTGCCTCTTCTCTCAATAGTTGTTTATGAGTATTACCCCCTCTCTCGTTTACAGTGACCTTTTGAACACCAGCAAAGCGCAACAAATTGGGGTTGCCCCCATGTGCACTCAGCATGTGCTCAATCAGCCTGGGTGACCCTTTTCGGGACAAAATAGAGTTATAGTGCTCTCGGAACCGATGAAACAAAGGCCTTATGGTTTTCCCTATATAGAACCTGTTGCACGGGCAAAAAACCACGTATACGACCCAACTACTTCTACAATTAAGAAAGGATGGAACCATATGATCTATGCCTCCAATCCTCACTCGTGACCCAGTTTGATAATATTTGCACCAATTGCAATGGAGACACTTGAAGTTACCCTTCACCGGAGTAGAAGAAAGCCAGGTACTTTTGGAAGGGGGAACCGTTAATCGCTTTTTAACCAACACGTCGCCTAAATTCTTACAACGCCTGTAGGTCACCACAGAGCTCGGGGTACCCTTTTTAGCCAATTCCCTATCTGCCGCAATCACGTGCCAATGGCGTTTAATGGCAGCAGAAATGGTCTTGAACATCGGACCGTGCCGAAAACTAAAATAGAATCTTTTACCCTGCTCCCTGGACGTGGCCGGAATTTCCTCCTTTGTACCCCAGAGGTGACTGCTCTACTCCTTGCTCGTTTTAGGATTTGTTCTGGGTAGCCTCTATGGAGCAACTTCTGTTCTAAAACATCTGCCTGTGACTGCCATCCTGCTTCTGTGTTGTTAATCCTGAAGAACCTCAGAAACTGACTATAAGGCAAGCCTTCCTTCGTGTGTAATGGATGTGCACTCTTATAATGAAGCAAGGAGTTGGTCGCAGTCTCTTTTATATGCACTGATCTCACTAGAGACCCTTGAGTGATTTTCAACTTCACATCCAGGAACTCCAGCTCGACACCTCCGAAAACTGATGTAAAAAACATATTGAAAGTATTAACCTCGTTCAGGTAAGCGATAAACTCGGAGAAGATCTCCCCATCTCCATCCCATACCATCAGCACATCGTCCACATAACATATATAGTGTTTAATGTACTTCAGGTAGGGATTGGTGGATGAAAAAATAAACTTCTCTTCAAATGCCGCCAGGAACAGGTTGGCGAAGGTGCATGCGACTGGCGTGCCCATGGCCGTGTCGGTCAGTTGGGTAAACCACTGACCTAAAAACGTAAATGCATTATGCTGCAATATAAAGGCCAGGGATTCACACACAAAATTCACTAACGTCGGATCTATTTTCTGCCTTTCCAAGATCTCTTTGATGACCTCTACTCCCAACCCTTGTGGTATACGGGTATATAAACTCTCAATATCGATAGAGACCAGTTGGTGGCCATCTTGCCAATCTATCTGATCGACCCTGTTAACCAAATCGCTGGTATCCTTCACCAAACATGGCAATTTTGCCATCAAAGGATGAAGGAACCAGTCGATATACTTGGAGATTGGCTCAGTCAGAGACCCAATAGCGGATACTATGGGTCTGCCCGGGGGCGCGGTGGTGTTTTTATGCACCTTCGGGAGGCAGTACCAGTGCGGTCTAGTAGGGAACTCGGGGAATATTTTCTCCGCCTGTTTTTTAGGAATAACATTCAACTCTACATACTTGCATAGCAACGATCTTAATTTACCCTTGTAGCTTTCTGTGGGGTCATGTTTCAACGGTCTATAAGTGGCCTCATTCATTAACTGCCGTTTGGCTTTGGCCACGTAAGTTTCCCTATCTAGCACCACGATACTGCCCCCCTTGTCTGCTTTCCTAAATACAACATCCTGCCATCCCTTCATTTGTGCAAGTGCCCTCCCTTCGGTGATCGAGAGATTTTTACCCGGGTCTGGGTATACTAAGGCTTTAACATCCCTATCCACCAATTCAGCAAAAAGGTCAACACTATTCCCAGGTGCAATCGGAGGCATATACGAGGAATCCAGGCCACCTGTGAAATACGGTCTCCCGGCAATAGTGACTGGACCGGCAACACCACTACCGTCTCGTGACCCCACCGGCCCGTCTAATCTCAGCAGAGCCTCGACGTCATAGAGTATGGAGGGATGTGCTTCATCCGCCACAAAAAAACCAAGGGGACCAATATCCACAGTGCTTGACGTAATTTTACTAGCATCTTTAGATTTATCAATGCTTTGGTTACATTTTAGAGACTCGAAGTGCTTATATAAATGCAGTTTCCGAACAGACTTGAACAAGTCCTCACGAAATTCTGAGTAACTGAAGGAGTCCTCAAAACAAAAATTAAGGCCTTTCTGCAATACAGAGACCATGTCCGGTATCAGAGTCTTGTTAGACAAATTGTAGATTTTCAGGAGGTATGGTTCTAGTTCCTCCATGAGACTTGCTTTCGCTTCCCGGGAGGAGGCAGCAACAGGTCATCGTCTCCGTCCTCCTCTAAGTGTTTTTGGCCTAAAGGGACAGGTGTGACCATATCACCGGCTGGAGATTTGTCGCCTGCACTCACATAGCCTTCATTATCGCTCCCAGCCGATCCATATTCTCCTTCAATGTCACTGGACCCCCCAGTTTCCTTGTGATTATTCCCCTTCTTATTATTCTTATTTTTATTTTTATTCTTGTTGTAATTATTTGTTTTGTCAGCTGGTTGCTTCTGCACTGGTTTACTAGGGGTCCTGGGCGTACCAGGCTTTTTCGGTGTAGAGAAGTAAGGATTTTTCTTTTTCGGGGTGCTGTCAGCCTTCCCCCAGGAAAAAATCTTACCATCTTCGTAATCAATTTTGTCATGAGCAAATTTTTCCCTTTTCAGATTTTTAACATCTTTTTGTAGCAAAACCAGTTTTGAATCAAGTTTTTCAAAGAATCTTTCACTTTTCTCCTTCTTGTACCTAGACTCCATTTCTTGCCTCAGAGCGATCAGTTCACTAGTGACCTTCTGATGCTCTGACTCATTTTGTGCTAGAACCAGAGCCAGGAATTTCTTTGATTCAAGCTGTATCAGCTCCCATTGTCTGACAAAGTCCTTATCGGTAGTGTTGGAGGCCATGTTTTTGATTACCCGTAGGCCCCTGGGGACACAGTCACAGGCCACATAGGATCTTAATGACATCACTGTCCAAAACAATCTCAGCTCTTTCTCGGCCAGAGTAGTGATCTTGAGCTCTAGGTGCCTTTCTGTTAGTACAGAAACAATGTCCTGATTGTTACAAATGGCAAAAAACTCCTCCGCATCCTCCCTCCCTGCAAATAAACCCTGCTTGCTTGAACTTCCCAGAGAACAGCCTCCAGCAGCAGATGCTTGCTCCTTGACAACCGACAAACCCCGAGATGTAGAGTTCAAGTCGTAGGGGTAGAATGCTGTGCTCACCGTAAACGAGTAAAGTCAATGGAAAAAAGAGAGAGCGAACGTGGCACTAGGCGTTACTCTGTCGGGTCCGGACAGTCTTCCAGTTATGGCATGTTCCCAACCGGCAGTGCACGGCCAAAGCACCAGCATTTAGACAACAAAAAAGAGAAGGCGGCACTCACCAGAGTAGACAGGATAGTCCTTTATTCCAAGGAATCGTGGAAAGACAGGGTGCAGGGAGGGGGCACGAAGGGCCAGCGGCCAGCACCCTGTCTTTCCACGATTCCTTGGAATAAAGGACTATCCTGTCTACTCCGGTGAGTGCCACCTTCTCTTTTTTGTTGTCTAAATGCTGGTGCTTTGGCCGTGCACTGCCGGTTGGGAACATGCCATAACTGGAAGACTGTCCGGACCTGACAGAGGTAACGCCTAGTGCCCTGTTCGCTCTCTCTTTTTTTTTCAATTTTATAGTTGTGATACCTTTTCATAAAAGGTATCACAACTACAAGAACGTTATCTTGTTTCTCCCACTGAGAGCAATCAACATTTTCTGGTCATCACAATGGGAGACCCAGACAATGGGGTTTAGGGCACTGCCCTCCGGAGGTCACACTAGGTACTACAAGTTTGTAGACACCGCCTCCTCCGCTTATAAACCCCTACCGCAGGGAACATCCTCAGTTTTAAACTTAGTGTGCTCGGAGGATCACGCTTTGCTTGCACTTCACTGCATTCTCACTACTTACGTGATGGCGTCTGAAGACAAGGTAATATGGTCCTGATCGGGACCTGCGACAGCCTCCCCGCTCACCCTTGTGGCACACGCAGGTGGAGGTACCGGAGGGCCTAGAGCCTGGACACTTTGTGTTCTCCCGGTACGCTGTCGCGCTCCTTTCCATCCCTCTCTGGGGGGCTCTGGAGAGTGGGAGATAGGAGCCTTGCACAGCTCCGCTCCGTCCGAGGCCTCCCTAAATGGTGCTTACAGACCGGACTGGAGCCAGCCCAGTCCGAGGCCTCCCTAAATGGTGCTTACACTCCGGACTGGGCTGAACCCCCGTCCGAGGCCTCCCTAAATGGTGCTTACAGACCGGACCGGCACTGAGGCACTCTGTGTCTCCTGTGTGCCTGGGGGTAGTGTCTGCCACTTTATGTGTCCTGACACTCAGACCGCGCGTTACCCTCGGGTCCGCGGATCTGGAGGTGTACCCTGTGCTGGGGTCACCCTGGCTAACCGCCCTGTGTGTCACAGGGGCTGAGGCCGTAGACTGCTGATCTTAGGATGTAATTGCAGTCTGAGTGTGTGTACTGTGTTTTACACTGTTTCCCGCGCTGCGGGCTCCAGCACCTCCATGATGAGGCTGCCTGGAGGAGAGGAGGCAGCCCTTGCGGTGACGTCACCGGGGGGCTTGTGTATGTGCTTCCCGCGTGTTCCCGGCGCCGCCCACGACTTTACTGGCGGCGGCCATCTTCTCCCTCACTTCCCGGCTGGGATCTACGGCAGCACGTGTCTGCACTTCAGAGGGAGACCGGAACTCGCGGAGGTCACACACACACACCGCTTCCTCTCACCGCTTTACAGCGGTCGGTAAGCCACCGGGAATCCCGGTCTGTTTGTCTGTACGACTTGGCTTATACATCCCCTACTGTGACTATGTCCTCAGTTAGGAAGCATGCTGCTAAGGTGGCGGATGCCACCATTACCTGTGCTACATGCAATGGTACACTGGTGGAGGGG
Organism: Allobates femoralis; assembly: GCA_033576535.1. NCBI lineage: Eukaryota > Metazoa > Chordata > Amphibia > Anura > Aromobatidae > Allobates > Allobates femoralis. The sequence continues at coordinate 474,964,499 of JARQOC010000004.1, forward strand.
TCCTGCAATAACTGCGGACGCCCAGAAGCCCGGACTGGCACTGCTGAGACAGCAGCTCCGGTGCTGTACCCTGAGGTTCGGGTGATCCCAGGGCCCTGGGAGACTCAGAATAAGATCAATGAATCTCTGTTGTCCCAGTTGTCCTCCATGTCGCAATCCCTGGAGGCACTTAATAGGAGGCTGGAAGGCCCAGCTACTCCTTCCAGTTACCCCCGGGTGTCTCCCTCTTCTGCTGTGAGACCCCTTAAGCGGGCTCGTCGTGAGGAGTCACCCGAGCTCCAGGCTCTCTCTGAGGAGGAGCGTTCCTCTGATGGTGAGGACGATGATGGGGGTTCAACTTTCGGGTCTGTGTCTGAACCTCCAGATGGGGTGGAGGATCTGGTGTCCTCTATCAACGAGACCTTACGTCTCGTGACACCCCCTGAGGAGGTGACGGTGCACCCGAAGGAGGTCTATCAATGGCTGCGGCCGGAGGCTAGACCAAGTGGCTCCTTTATGGACCATACTAATTTTGGAAGGGTGATTAGAGCCCCCAGGTTACATCCTGGGCGGCGTTATGTCCGCAAACCCAAGGACAATCGCTTCCCCTTTCCCCAGGAGGTGCTTCAGGAGTGGTCGCAGTCCCCGAAGGTGGATGCTTCCATGACCAGGATTGCTGCACGCTCCCTTTTCTCTGCCTCTGATAGCTCCTCACTGAAGGATGCTACTGATAGACAGGTCGAGCAACTCGCCAAGTCTTCCTATGAGGCGGTGGGGTCGTCATTTGCCCCTAACTTTGCCACGGTCTGGACCTTACAAGCGATCACTACCTGCTTGGATGGTATCACTGACCTGGCAAGGTCCAGTCCAGAGGTCCTGGCACTTACCGAAAGGGCGAGGGCCTATGCGGACTACGCCAGAACGGCGACTCTGGAAACTGCCACTCGCTCAGCTGTGGCTTCGGCCAATGCTATAGCGATCCGCAGGTTGTTGTGGCTGCGTCTTTGGGACTCAGATGCCACATCTAAGAAGATTCTGCAGAATCTTCCGTTCTCTGGTGACAGGCTTTTTGGCACAGAGCTGGACAAGCTGATTAAGGATTCTGCTGAGTCTAAAATACCGCAGAATAAACCTAAGCCACGGTATACCGTTAAGAGGAACCCAAAACAGTGGTCCTTTCGGTCCAGCTCACAGTCATCAGCACCGTCCGCTCGCACGGACCGAGGGGGCAAGCCCGCTTCTCAGTGGCGCTCTAAGAGTCGTCCAAAGAAGCCGGCGGGGGCAGCAGCTGCCACCCCCAAACCCGCCTCTACATGACTCGCTCTCTCTTCCTGCCTCCCCACAGGTGGGGGGCCGCTTGTCTCGCTTTCAGGACGAGTGGCTACTTCACGTTCCAGATCAGTGGGTTCGAGACGTGGTCTCGCGAGGTTACAGGATAGAGCTGACGTCAAAACCGATATCCCGATTCCATCGGTCGGTCCCCTCCCCAGAAAAAGCTCAGGCCTTTTCTTTGGTGTTGGAGGGACTCCGCAGAGACGGAGTGGTGGTCCCGGTGCCTTCCGGGGAGAGGTTCAGGGGTTTTTACTCCAACCTCTTTATCGTCCCAAAGAAGGACGGATCCTTCCGCCCGGTTCTGGACCTGAAGTTGTTCAACCATCACGTGTTGGTTCGGAAGTTCCGTATGGAATCACTGCGCTCCGTGATCGCAGCTGTGTCACAGGGGGACTTCCTAGCGTCCATAGATATCAGGGACGCTTACCTTCACGTGCCCATTGCACCGGCTCATCAGCGCTGGTTGAGATTCGCAGTGGGGGAAGAACACTTCCAATTTGTAGCGCTGCCGTTCGGGTTGGCCTCGGCACCGAGGGTGTTCACAAAAGTGATGGCCTCCATGATGGCTCTCCTGCACGGACAGGGACATGCAGTCATTCCCTATTTAGACGACCTGCTGGTCAGGGCGCCATCGGAACACCTTTGTCAAGTGAGCCTGGATGTGACCATGCGGTCTCTGGAACAGTTCGGTTGGCTCCTCAACATTCAGAAGTCAACGCTAGTTCCGACCCAGTCTTTGACATATTTGGGCATGGACTTCAACACAGCCTCAGCCCTGGTGTCTCTGCCACGAGTCAAACAGATGGCGATCCAATCAGGAGTGCAAGCAGTCCTCCTGTCACCACAATCATCCCTACGGGGGTTGATGAAGCTGGTGGGGCGCATGGTGGCGGCAATCGAGGCGGTGCCTTTCGCACAATTTCGCCTCCGTCCTCTCCAGCTGGAGATTCTCCGCAGGTGGGACAAAAGAACGATCTCCCTGAATCGGCTGGTGACCCTTTCCCAACCGACCAGAGATTCCCTGCAGTGGTGGCTACAGCCACATCACTTGTCTCGGGGCCGGTCCTTCATCAAACCGTCATGGTTAGTGGTGACCACCGACGCCAGTCTGAAGGGCTGGGGGGCGGTGTTCTTACACCACAGGGCCCAAGGCCTCTGGACTCAGTCGGAGTCGGCGTTGCAGATCAACATGCTGGAGATCAAGGCAGTCTATCTGGCGCTCCTGGCGTTTCAGAGATTCCTCTCAGGACAACCCATTCGGGTTCAGTCCGACAATGCGACGGCCGTCGCTTATATAAATCATCAAGGAGGAACCAGGAGCGCAGAGGCTCTGGCCGAAGTTCACCGCATCCTATCCTGGGCGGAGAACAACAACTGCCTGATCTCCGCAGTTCACATCCCAGGGGTCGAAAACTGGGAGGCCGACTATCTGAGCCGGCAGGGGATGGACGCCGGAGAGTGGTCTCTTCATCCGGACGTCTTCAGAGAAATCTGCAGCAGATGGGGCACGCCGGACGTGGATCTGATGGCCTCACGGCTGAATCATCAGGTGCCGCAATACATGGCGAGGTCATGGGATCCCCAGTCTCTGGGAGCGGACGCTCTGATCTTGACTTGGTCCAGATTCCATCTGCCGTATGTGTTTCCTCCTCTAGCTCTGATTCCCAGGGTGCTGTGGAAGATCAGGTCGGAGTGCAGGGTAGCCATTCTAGTGGCTCCAGATTGGCCCAGGAGGTCCTGGTACCCGGACCTGTGGCAAATGTCAGGCGGACACAGGTGGGCTCTTCCAGAACGCGCAGATCTACTCGCGCAAGGCCCATTCTTCCACCTCAATTCCAGGGCCCTCAGATTGACTGCATGGCTCTTGAGGCCTGGCTGCTGACATCCAGGGGTTTCTCCCCTACAGTGGTTGCCACTATGAATCGGGCTAGGAAGCCCGTTTCCAGGAAGATGTACCACAGGACGTGGAAAATCTTTTTTTTACCTGGTGTGCCTCTGGTGGACGGTCTCCGTGGCCCTTGTCCATCCCGACGTTGTTGGCTTTTCTACAGTCGGGTTTGGAGTTGGGATTATCCCTTGGCTCTTTGAAAGGTCAAGTATCAGTATTGTCAGTGCTGTTTGACAGGCGATTGGCGCTACTCCCGAAGGTCCGTCAATTTCTGCAGGGGGTGTCGCGGATGGTTCCGCCCTACAAGAGACCTCTGGACCCTTGGGACCTTAACATGGTCCTGGCGGCATTACAGAAACCGCCGTTTGAGCCACTGAGAGATGTTTCTCTATCTCGTCTGTCCCAGAAAGTGGCCTTTCTGGTGGCGATTACGTCTCTGAGGAGGGTCTCAGAATTGGCTGCACTATCGTGCAAGTCACCCTTTCTGGTGGTTCACCAAGACAAGGTGGTGTTGCGTCCACGGCCAGAATTCTTGCCGAAGGTGGTTTCAACTTTCCACCTGAACCAGGAGATTGTTCTCCCATCATTTTGCCCCGCTCCCGTTCATCAGGTTGAACACGACCTCCATACTCTGGATCTCGTGAGAGCTATACGCATTTATGTGTCTAGGACCGCCTCTTTTAGGAGTTCGGATTCCTTATTTGTTCTTACGACAGGTCGCTGTAAGGGGTCTGCGGCGTCGAAATCGACATTGGCCAGATGGATTAAGGCATCCATCCAGGAGGCTTACCGGACTTCTGGTTTGCCTCTCCCGGTGGGATTGAAGGCTCACTCTACCAGAGCCGTAGGTGCCTCCTGGGCATTGCGACATCGAGCGTCTGCTCTACAGGTGTGTCAGGCGGCCACTTGGTCCAGCCTGCACACTTTCTCTAAGCACTATATGGTGCATGCCCATGCCTCTGCGGATGCAAGTTTGGGCAGGCGGGTTCTCCAGGCGGCGGTTGCCCACCTTTAAAAGGGAACCATGTGTTATCCGTCTTGTTGAGGAACTCTTCCCGCCCTGGGGTATTGCTTTAGGACATCCCCATTGTCTGGGTCTCCCATTGTGATGACCAGAAAAAAGAGAATTTTGTTTACGTACCGTAAATTCTTTTTTCTTTAATCATCAATGGGAGACCCAGCACCCACCCAGTTGTTCCTTTGCATGTTTTGCATTTACTCTGTTCTCTGTTGAGACAGTGTTTACCGGGTTGTTGAACCGTTTTGTGTACGGCATTCTTCCCGATGTTTCGGGTGTGGTTTATTTCCTCCTCGCAGCTTGTAGACCAAACTGAGGATGTTCCCTGCGGTAGGGGTTTATAAGCGGAGGAGGCGGTGTCTACAAACTTGTAGTACCTAGTGTGACCTCCGGAGGGCAGTGCCCTAAACCCCATTGTCTGGGTCTCCCATTGATGATTAAAGAAAAAAGAATTTACGGTACGTAAACAAAATTCTCTTTTTTCATACCTTCATAAACCTTCATGGAAGAACTTAAATATGAGTCTTCCTTCATCTTCAACATAACATAAGTGTCCATATAGCACGTATTCCATTTATCTCTCAATGGATATTCACACTCCAGTCTTAATGAAGTATATGCCACTGCATAAGTAGAGTACTCACAGTCCAGTCACTGCCTTCAGTCAGGGGACACACTGGCCGATAAAATCCTCACTGTGACTTGAGCTGCGTTCACACACAACTGACCTCTTGTCAGCCGCTCAAAGGTTTCTTCTCCACTCCAGACTCTTGCAGTCCCTCTCTCTCTGTACCTCCACTGCTCTGCACAGCTTAACTCCACTCTTACCATGTACAGACAGTGTAAAAACTGTTGTCTGCTTAGAGGCCTGGGTAGCGTTCATACTGATCTCTTCAGCCGCTCCCAGCCATCTCTCACACTGCCTGCTCTGCAGTTTCTCATCCAGTCTCTCAATATCTAAGGGTACCGTTACACGTCACGATATCACAATGAAACATCGACAAAAAGTCACGTGGTACGGTTGTTGCAGTTGATATCGTCGGTACATTGTTGTGTAAATGGTCAATGTGACTCGTAGGTACGATATTGCAAGAAGGTTGTGCAAGCACCTCAACCGTACAATGTTGTATATGCGATGTGGCATGATTGTGCTGTGTGACGGCACAACTACGATCTTGTTTGCGATTTCACAGGTTGCACAAGTAAGGCCGTAGGCGTGCCTGTGGCTTGTGTTTTGCGAAAATGCATGTATACAAGGCAAATCATTGTCAAACACCTCCTGTACTATTCATGATGACGTTTAAGGCGCCTATTGACGACGATACAAACATAGCGTCGCCAAAATCATAGACTACCGGGCAAAAGTGCCATGTCAGTATATCAAAGGGCTCATTGATGGTAGCTATAATCTCCCATCCCATATGTCGCACATCTATGAAAATGATATCCAAAGTCTACCCACTTATTGCAATAGTAGCCCACATGTGTGGCCATGTGCGACACACGAGCGTTGCGGTTTTCATATGTGACGCAGTGGTGTTCACTGTGGTCATCCACTATGTGTGGGCGATTCCTTTGCGGATGGAGAAGTTTAGACATCGCCAATACTCTGCGCCATGACGTCATTACGTTGTTTTGCAGCAGGCCCTGCCTTCTAGGTGCTTGACAGTCCCTGCATAAAGATGGCTGTCGCACAGCGCTATGCAGCATTGGGAAGCCAGAGCTACTCCTGATGTTTGATATTTTGGATAGGCTCAACTACTGGTGCGAGTTACCGCATCAGCACCCCTGGCTTCATAAAATGCGCATTGTGCACAAAGTCCAATAGGCCCTGCTCAGGAGACTGCAAGTTGAGCGGACAGCGGAAGCAGATCATAAAAAAGGTTGAGGACATGAAGTACAAGACGAGGGACTGCATGGCCGCCATCCGTGCCCACATCCAGACTCTGCGTGGTGAGTATGATGTCATAACACATACGCACATGTTCACTCACACCACATTAGACATGATTTTATCTACATGGAAGTGCACCCTGTCAGTGTGGGCAAACTCCTGATGCAGATGCCTGATGGGTGTTTTGCAGAGACATGCACAAGGGCCATCACACAGTAATGTGTGTAGCATGCCATACACTCAAGATTATGGTGGCCAATTCAATAACACATAGGTGTGACTCCAATCAAGTCAGCATGTGCACATTGTCAGTGATGTCATGGACCACAGCCCACAAACTGTCACATTGTCCCACAACCTCTACATCTTGCAGCACATACCCTTCTGGTTCTTGGACACGCAAGTCTACGCCCCATAACTCCTCGGTTGTGTGCCTTTGTGACAACCAAACACACACTCACTGTAATGTCATGTTGTGGTCCACTAAAAGAAAGGATGCATTCCTATATGTTGATAAAAAGCCTGCGAGTGTGGGGCTGTGCTTGTCATCACATGTGTATGGTTAAGGGAATGTCCTAAAGTGCTGCGGACACCAATTGTGTGGCACAACAACTTAGTTACGCAACATTCCAAACGTGTTTAGTGCGTGCCAAGGACAACTTGCTTTTTTATACATATACATATGACGTTGTGACCATTGTGCAGATGATGGAGCAGTCCTCTTGTACCCTAGCTTCAAATGTCAGGCACATGATGTCATAGGTACACAAAGGCCATTAGCCACACATCAGTGTATGTGCATATCACTTCATACATGCCACACTAATACTCCCTTTTTAACCCACAGATGCTGATGAGCAAGATGAGGCCTCCCCGCTGCCCTCCCCTGCAGCAGCCCAAGGCGCATCACCCCCGGCCTCACCACCGGGCTCCCCTGCACCAGCCCAAGGTGCCTCACCACCGGCCTCACCACCGGGCTCCCCTGTACCATCCCAAGGCGACTCACCACCGGCCTCACCACCAGCCTCCCTGGCACCAGGCCAAGGCGCCTCACCACTGGCCTCAGCCTCTGGGTTAGACTCAGTGATGGTTGTAGACACCCCATCACCCAGAGAGTCTCCCATTGAGCCTACTGGCTTGGCTCTGTCTGGTAAGTGTGTGAGCCCTACAAACATTGCTTGTGATGTTTCTTTTTGGATCACCAGTGTGTCAAATAATACATACCGTATTTTTCCTTTTATAAGACGCACTTTTTTTCCTCCAAGTTTTGGAGGAAAGTGGGGGTGCGTCTTATAAAAGGAATATAACATTCTAGCATCCTCAGTTGTTGGGGAGGGGGAGACAGCAGTGAAGTGGGGACAGAAGTGGCAGGGAATGGTCCCTGCTGAAGAATCAGGTGGCAGGAGCACCACGTGTCCCCGGCTCATTAACTACTTAAATATTCACTTCACTTGCTCCCAGTCTCCACCCACCTCTCTGCACTGAAGACAGCATGAGAGGTGAGAGCACGGGGAGCAGGAGAAGCTGCTTAGCCGACACACATGGTCTATACCCAGCTTCTTGCAGTGGCTGGGGATATTGTGTGCTGGAGAAAGTGAGAATGCAGGAGCCGGGGGTGCAGCTGCAGCAAGTGAATGAGCACTGAGCTTTGTGCTTTGTGCTGCCATGGAGACGGGCAGAGCAGATCGGCACCTTATCACAGGCACCTTATCACTGGTACCTTGTCACAGTGTCCTGGCCTCACTCCCTCTGCTCTCTGTAATGTGTCCTCCTGCTGAGCCTGTGCAGAAATCCAGGAAGGTTGGTCAGGTCTGCAGTTCAGGAGCTTCAGTCTATTAGAGCAGGGCTGGAGCCTGCATAACACCAGTGTACAGCTCCTGTATCTACATCCTGCATCTATAGGTCAAGCTCTGTAGTGGTGACTTGTAATTAGGAGACAGAGGCTGAAGCATCGTATTTCAGCACAGTGTTCAGACCCCCTCCCTGGCCCTCCTCTTTACAGTACATCACATCAGAACTTTATATGCAGACTGGCCACAAAGCAGGACACATTAAAGTGAGTGCACATGGATGTGTAACATAACCACTAATAAAGTAAAGTTAACACAACAATACTGTGCTTAACTAGAACTCCAAGCATGCTATAGGATCTACAGTACATGCTGGGAGTTATAGTTCTTAAAGGGATTGCTTCTACATGAACAAATCCCTCCTCATTCACCTTGTTGGCCCTTGTAAAAGTAATAAGGATCATACTAAGGCTGTGTGCTCATGGTCGGGAGGGGCTGCATGTTGGACCCGGCTCCTCCGGACCTGAGTGAAGCCACGGGTGGCCGCAGGGAGACCGCAGCCGTCCTGTACTCATCATGTGCAGCGGGTGCAGGGCGGCTTCTCCCTGCAGTCACCCGATGGAAGCCGCTTCCGACTCCGCAGCATGAAATAAACATGCGGAGGGGGAGCTGGCAACCCGCACCGCAGCTGTCAGATCACTGCGGGCGGGTTAAGCATAGTGAGGATGGGATTTCTACATATCCCATCCACTATGCTTGTACTGTACTACGCAGCATTTTGGACACAGCAGCAAGACGCTGCGTCCAAAACGCTGCGTATACTGATCGTGTGCACGCACTCTTACCCCGATGCTGCAGCAGTTGCATATTCATGTCCCATTAATATGAGACTCAGCCCTCCGACAAGTCAGTGCTGGCGTCTGTCTCCCCGCCATCAGACACTGGAGCACAAGTCATTGGTGTTGCTCACATGCTGCACCTGCATCCGAAGGAAACAGACACCAGCGCTGACTGGTCGCAGGGCCTGAGTGTCATATCAAAGTCATTTTTTGCTACAAATATTTTTTTCCCTATTTTCCACCTCTAAAATCTGAGTGCGTCTTATAATCCGGAGCGTCTTATAAAGCGAAAAATACGGTACATAACATCTATGTTGTGCTATTCTGTCTGTGTAGGCACAGCAGCTCAAGCCCTGGCTTGATCCATAAGCCACTCGCCCTCCCCGGAGAATGATGGCTCTGCTGTAGTGGGTAAGTTGGGTTGTGTCACACCAAAAACAGCAACTACACACGTGTTAGCTTTTAACAATGATGGCTGTCTTTCAACACTATAGATGTCCCATCTTTTATTGACCTGATGCAGGCCTACCAAGAGGCCCAACGGCAGCTGCTTCAGGCCACGGCACAACTCCAGGTGCTTGGTGCCATGAACCAGCGGTTCCTTGACCACCAGCAAGGCCATGGGCCTGGGGGCCAACCTCATTGATTGTGTGGGACTATAATTTTTAATGTTGGCATTCAACCGAAGTTTTTGACATGTTGACAACTTACTTGCTGCTGTGTTTTTTCCCCAACCTTGTTTTCCAATTGTGACAGTGTCCACGTTGAAGGTGTGACAAACCCTGTTTTTGGCTCAGGCCTTATACGTTTGTCCCAAAAATTTGACACACAAAGACCGAAAAAAAAGAAAAAAAAAACCTTTTGGCACAGTTCAAACAAAAAAAAAAAAAAAACAAGCGATGTTGCAAAAAAAAGTGGCAACAATCCCACAACATGTTGTTTGTCTTATTTACCATAATGAGACTAGTTCATTGTAGCAAAGTATATGTTAAACACCATGTAGCAACCAAAAACGAGTGACCTGTCTGTATTGGGGCCCCAAAACGGCCATGTGTTGTGCATCCCTCAAAGCACACACAGGACAAACACAACACAGTGCCTGGCTGCAGTCACACATACCCAATGGTCATGTTTGCTTGCTTCCGCCTAATGATCAAACATGTGGACACCACAGTTCAGCAATGGCCAAGGGCTAAATAACACACTTTAGGCTGTGTTTGTGTTTCAAATTGGTTGACCCTTGTAATTTGGAGGTAACATCTCCCTTAACCTGTGAATGGCACACATGAATTACCAATGTAACATCATTCATATACCTCACCATTTCGTAATGTGTATGTGCTTGGAAAACATGTAAGAAATCTGACTCTTCCCTTGCAAACACTTTACAATTTTTGTGACTAATTTCCCATTATTAGGTGGCCAATAACACGGAGAATTATTTGTGTCAAACAATTTTAATGACAAAACAAAACACATCTGGAGCCAAAAAAAGGCCCTGTACAAACAAAAAACACGATGCTAAACAACACTGGCACATCACTATTGTTGGTAGCGTCCCCAATACTGTTGGTATGCTGCTGCAGGATTTGACGTGGCGGCTTCACCCACATCCCTTGCAGGAAGTGGGTGTGGTTGATGCCGAGGGAAAGCTCTTCCAGAATCCCTCGGCACCTCAGGATTCAGTCCAGGCACAAACCTAGCCAGCGACGGCGGCTGCTAGGGGGGCTGCACCAAGATAGTCTGTGAGTTCATGGTCCCATTCTCCGACGCTTCCAGGGCTAGGTAGATGATCCTCTTGATGGCCCAGCCGGTACACCCGTTCGCTAACTAGCTGCCCAATCCCAGTGCAAGGTATTCTCCCATGTTAAGCAGCACCCTCTTAGCCCAGTCGCCCAGCTTGGTAGAGGGCAGCAATGGTCTTCTATGCCTCACTCCCTCACCAGGCCGAGGGTGCTGCACGGCGGCACTAGGATCAGGCTCCACAATCCCCCCCCAGATGTTGTTGGGGGGGCCTTCGCCAACGGATGCCCCCCCAAGGCTGAGCCCGACGTCTTGAGGGTCCTGTTAACCAAAAAAAATATCAACAACATTTATACATTGACATATCATCAATGCATTACTAACAAGCATCTATTTGTAGTGTTTGAGTGTGAAATTAAGATTTCAAGGTGTGCCCATTAGAGTGGCCTACAGATCTGGCTATGTGTTACATGACACAGTGATTACTCTACTCACATAAGTAACCACCATGGTCATGCATATGTGTTCACACAAGCACACAATCTTTCCGATGGCACAAATCGGTGCAGCAACACCTACACATACTGTGTACTGTGCCAAACACTATACGCTGATATGTTTGTCAAGTGAAACACAACACAAGTGTAGCCAACCACTATTGAAGAGTGTGATGACACAAAAACATTACGAAGTACCTCTTGTGGCGGAGCCGGGTCTTGGAGAGTGGCGGAGGAGGAGTGTGCTAGGTCTCTGCTGCACAGTGTAGTCGGAGGGAGATGCTGGTCCCGGAGGAAATGAGGAGGTTAAAGTACACCTCCCCCGTTCCACTCCCGAACCGCCTATATTTATCAACTTCATTCAGTTCCCTCTTATACACTGTGCACAGGTTCCTGATCTTCTTGAGCACAAACTCCTTGTCCACCCTCTCCCCAGGGTGGTGCTGCTGGGAGAGGGTGATGAGCTGGTCATATGCCACTCTCTTCACCTGAAGGTTCTTGTATTCAGGTGATGTGGTCCGCCACAAGCACTCTAGCTCCTGGTAGTTGGCTGTGAAGGCCCGGACACAACCCTGATTCTCTGCCATCTGCAAAATGAAAGGTATGACATGAACACACGCACACACGTATGTATCCTTTTGTTTCATGTGTGCAAACATGGGTACATGTGGGCCTGCGCACACATCAATTGGCTAACACAAATATGTTTCTAAAATTAAACAGTCTACCCAGGCAAGCAAACACACATTAAGCTAAATGTCACTACAGTCCGTCCATATACCTGTATGTTAATGGAGGAGGATAATGTGAACTTAAGTTTACTTTTGCCAAGGCTCACATGCAATGGACATTCTTGTATGTATGATGTATAATTTACAACCAAATGATCAATGATTTGGTTTGAGGTACTTTAAAAGCACATGCCCTTTATACATACATGCATCAATAGTGTGTGCCGGTACATATATGAAGTTTACTGGGGTAATGTACATTCTGAGGAATATGCCATTAAGGGGATGATCAAAGCAGCTATGAAGGCTACATGTCCCATTAGGACACATATGTAGTATATCCTAACACCAACAACATTACCACATGGTAGAGGAGTGAGTGCAAATTGCAGCCCATACAGAAAGAAGAAATGAAGACTATGCAGAGTCATCAAGACATACGGTCAGTACTGCAGTTCCAGAAGAGGAGACGTTACCACGTTCTGTTTCTATGTGCAACAGGCCAGATGTTCCACATCCATCTTTTAAAGGGCGGTCACCCAATGAGATCACAGAAGTGGTCCAATCGACGAGGCGTGGTAACGGCAAGGCAAGTTACAATTGGACGACGCAAGCGGGTTGTGATTGGTGGCTTCACACACAAAAATGGGGAACGGCTGAACGATGGTGTGTTTGCTGCCCAGAGCCATTGAGTGAGTAGTTCTGTACACAACTGTTTGGGGATATTTTGGCATCTTAACAGCGTGTTGTAAATATTCCTGCATGGAGACTTTGCACTAATGATCACCAGGAGCTCCTTGGTCATTTGGCCACTGTTACCACTTCCTTTTAGGCTATATGCGACATAATTGGGACTCTGTGGGTGGTTGCAACATGCTGTTTTGTGGTTAGTCAATGATCTGCCTTGTTTTGTGCCTAAACCGGTGTTGACAAGAAGATTGTGTTGGTGATGAAAAATATGGACTATAGCCAAGTGGCACGAAATGTTGGAGCACAGATTGCCCACACACATTGCATGCTAACTTATTCCACGACAGGCAGCATTGTGGATTGTACATCTGTCACTTATATGAAGACACAATAATGCATCTGCAAGCATTACCCTCTTGTTATGTGTAATGTATTTGACCCCATTTACTGGCTTTGTGGCGTCCAAAATACCTTATTTACATACATAATGCTTGTTTTCAGCCATGGGACACTCGTTGGTGTTGTACTGGCTTTGTGGATGGCCTTAATGTGACGGCTGTACATGAGTAATAATATGGGTTCACATATGTGTCGTAGGTGTTATGTGAAATGTCATACTGTAGTGTCGTCAATAACCAAGGCCGACAAGCATTAGATGGTGTGCATTGGAGGGGTCTGACAGGACTATGTACATGTGCAAGTTGATTAAGTTTGTTGATATTATGCCTCCATGTGCTTATACGTGTATTTTTCCTTTCTCATTCGCAGATCCTTGCTAACAGAGATTGGACGTCATGCATCGTTCCTCAATGGCAGTAGTGGCTGTGTCCATGGTGGAGGATGCCTTGTTGATGGATGAGAGGATTGAGAGGCTGCGGAGGCGTAGACGACTGTGTGTGTGGTCTAGGGCTTGGCTCCTGCAAAGGCGCCACCTAAGTCACATGGGCCTTGTCCGTCAGCTGGAGGACAGGAATCCACAGGACTTCAGGAACTATCTCAGGATGTCCGAGGACTCTTTCAAATTCCTCTTGGACTTGGTTAGGCCATATATTGCCTGTGAGGACACTGTGATGCGTCGAGCTGTTCAAGCAGAGGAGCGGTTGGCTGTGACTCTACGTTTCTTGGCTACAGGGCGCACGATGACTGACCTGCAGTATCCTGCTGCTGTCTCGCACACTGCTGAGCCGCCTAATCTCTGGGATGTGTGAGGCCATTGTGAGGTGTCTTGCCAACTTATATAAAGTTTCCAAGAAACCCCGCAGAATGGTTAGAATTTGCCACTGGCTTCCAGGAGAGGTGGCAATTCCCAAAGTGTGGGTGGGGGGGGGGGGGGGAGCCTTGGATGGCAAGCACGTGAGGATCACACAACCCCCCCCCAACAGCAGGTCGTATTATTTTAACTACAAAGGTTATTTCAGTGTGGTCCTCATGGCCCTCGTCAATGCCAACTATGACTTCCTCCTTGTGGATCTGGGGATGAACGGGTGTTTGTCTGATGGGGGGGTTTTGGCCCAGACCTCCTTTGGTCGAGACCTCCTAGCGGCCAGCTGAACTTACCCCAAATGATGACACCACTGAGCATCTCAACTTTGCCTTTGTGAGGGATGAGACCTTCGCACTTCACGCAAACCTACTACGGCCATATCCCCAGAGTACTCTGACTCATGAGCAACACCTTTTCAATTATCAGCTATCCCGGGCACGTTGTGTGGTTGAAAATGTGACATTACCAGCCCCGCGCCGCCGGGGTGTCTGACATGCCTGACAGTTCGCCAGCAGCCGGTTATATGGGGCGATGTGTGCACATTGCCCCATGATGGTCGCCTGGTTTCAGAGCATTGCGCCGACATCGCCCCTTTACATGAGGTGACGTAGGGGCGATGTCGCCGCCGATAGGCCATGCCCCTACATTGCCTATGTAATAGGCGGCGATATCGCCCCGTGTGACGGGGGCTTTAGAGTGTGCTCTGAGGTGTGAGACAATGTTATTTGAGGGTCTCTGCGCCATTATGCGCACAGGTACACTACATATGTGTGGCGGGTTTCAACACACTGTATAGTGTTTGTGTGTTTCCCTGTCCAGATTGGTGGATGTAGACATGGGTATGTGTCCACACAACGGTGACTTCTATATTGTTTGATTGAGACATTTGTACTTATGTGCAAACACATACATTCATTTGCCAGCCACATAGTTTGGCTAATGCTATGTAATGTACATAGACATGTCCATACTTGGGGTGTGTAGCTTACCAACTTGTACAATAGACGGCCAGAATGGCCATACATTTAGCGGAAACACACTGCAGTACAGTAGTGTGCCTGCCTGCCAGCTTGGCGATGCAGCAGTGTGTTGCTGGAGCTGACACTTATCACATATTACATCAGTTTCCAGGTGATATAATGAGCAACAGCATCTATGTTGCTGATTCACCGTAGTCGGGACTTCACAGGGCAGCCATTTCTTCTCCTCCTGTCACGGAACCCTGCCTGCAACCGTGGGGCTGGTAGTCCAGAATCAAGAGAGTTGGCTGAACAGTTTAGGGGTTAATTCTGTCGTGACGCCACCTGTGAGAGTTCCGGTGATGTCCACCGGCGCTGCTTAGGCCTCCGGGGGATGGAATGCAGCAAGATGGGACGCTCCCCACAGGATGAGCGGGAGTCCCCGGAGCCAGGAGCTGCTTAAGATGTTCTGAGGCAGCTGCAGTACTTCTAGCATGCGGAGATGGACAGTTCTGAAAAAGGCACGGACACTGATAGTCTCTGTAACTGGTATTTTACTGTAACCAGCAGGCAGTACATGGTATACAGTTAACGGGTAACGGACCGGGTGGACTTTAGCAATGACCGGTGTTTCTCAGTGCTCTGCGGTGTTCCTCCATTCTAACTTGTTCTAAGTGAGTTGCCGATGTCGCCTTTGAGTGCCAAGGTCGGGTACAAGGGACTACTTAAATGGCCCTGCCGGTGTGTACATTCCAGTGTGAGGGGTAGTCTGGGTCCTTTTGGTGGGTACTCCGCTGGCAAGACGGCTCTGTTTGCGGCGGCGGTGGGGTACTCCTGTAGAGCGGTCCCTCCACTCCTGGTTTGCATGGCAGTGATAAACGACTCCCAGCTTCGGAACCAGTGATCCGGTTGTAGATGGCGTGGGTGTGTTTTGACCCGTGGATGTTCGCCCAGAGTCCGGTTGTTGAGGCACCAGGGTAATGGCGCCTAACCGGTGGTGGTGGCCTAGGAACTGTGCAAGGCCCCCTCTCCTACGTTCCTCCCGGCCACGTTCTGCTTCCTCCTTCTCCTACATTCTTGCAGAGAGTTCTGCACTAACTTCTTCTTCCACTAACACTACACCTACACTCCGCCCAACAGGACCTTATTGGCCCTCTATGCTGATGTGCATGTAGGGTATGGAGCTCTGAGTTTTAACCATGTCATTGCTTCAGTCAGCGAATATTGCAGCTGCAGTCTGGGCTGCAAACACTCCTGTGACGCACTCGCTGCGGGGCGCCACATTGCCACCATGTTGTCTGAGATGGCTGACCAATGGTAACGCTCTTTCGCCGTCCAATCGGAGTGTCCTAGGCGCGGTTAAAAGGTAACTCAGGTACGCCTATGTCCTGAGCGGTGTGAGAAGTACGCCCACATTGCTTATGTGGTTGTGCTGTGTGACGGCACAACTACGATTTGAGAAATTGGCTGCCCGATTTGGGTGCTGACTTCCGGGACGCCGGATAGTTGCAGGTTGGAGGTGAGATTGCTATGTGTAACATCTACTATGCGATCTTGGACAAGAGCCTAAAACTTGCGTGCTCCTGTGAAATTGTAAGTGATATAGGAATGATATTGTGACGTGTAACGGTACCCTTAGGGTACGTTACATGACGCAACATTGCATGCAATATTGCGTCGTGTAACGGTACTTTAAGGGTATGTGCCCACAGGACGTTTTTTGAGCAGTCCTGAACACAGCAAAACCTGAACTGGTTTCAAGGATCCTAGAGTCCTTGACAGGAGATTAGCTGATTTCAGGTCCTGCGTGTTTCCTGTGTTTTTTTCCATTGACTACACCAAAAATGCAAGAAAAATAGAGCATGTCAATTCTTTCCCATCCGCACCAAAAACGCAGGGATTTCACAGTTCTTGACACTTGCAAAACCAATGTGTGGGCACAGCGTTTCTGTGAAACACATTGGTTTTGCTGGGAATCAAAACCGCAGGAACAAATGAAATTAGCATACATTACCATAAAACTAATGGTAAACCACAAGGCAGAAACCACATCAAAAGCGCACTGTGTGCACATACCCTTAGTGTGTCCTGCACCTTTGCAGGCTTGTGGCAGACTCCTTACCCAGAACTTGCCAGGTCATATCCTACCTGACACACTCGCAGGTGGGCCGCTTTCTTCAATTAGACACACTCATGCAAATAACCCTTTGTGTAATACAGCAAGGCACGGTAAAACATTCACACTTACATTGCAACGTAACTCTTCCTGTGTGATACATACATTGCCATTTAAAATGTAGCCATTCACTACATCACAGTATAGAATACATTATAACATTAATACATTTTTACTAGATTCTCCGCACCTATCATTCAGCGAGCAAAGCTTAATTTTTTACATGCTGTTAAGTGTAGCTTCAAGCAGCAGAGCCAAAGACGTGTTGCAAGCAGTGAAAGGCCGCTTCTCTGTCTCCCTACTTCTTCTTCTCTAAGGCTGGGTTCACATTGCATATTTTTACCAGTCCGTGGGACCCTACTTTTTGTAGGACCCCACAGACAGGAAAGGACACCACAGGGGGTGACCTATTCTGTGTCCGGGTCCGTGATTATCACGGATCCGGACACAGAGGGGCACTTTCACTTCCACAATGTATAACATATATTGCGGAAGTGAAATATAGTATAAAAAGAGTTAAAAATAAAAAAATCAGTATTCTCACCTATAAGCGATTCACGCTGCCTCCAGCAAGGTCCGGGTGCTTATAGGACCTGCTGTGACGTCACAAGCAGATCAGCTGATCAGGCATATGCCTGCAGTTACCGCGGTAGCTGCGGTCATGTGACACGATGACGCTGCCGGGTTGTGACATCACCGCAGGTCCTGTAAGCACCCGGACCTTTGCTGGAGGCAGCGGTGAATCGCGTATAGGTGAGAATACTGTTTGTTTTTGTTTTGTTTTTTTAACCCTTTCTTTTACTTAATTTCACTTCTGCAATGTATTTTATACATTGCAGAAGTGAAATTAGAAGGTTAAAAGCAATTTTAGTGTACTGAGCATGCTCAGTACACTAAAATCGGGTCCGAGGAACGATCAGCTATTTCCTCAGACCCGCCATAGGCCCCAATGTTAAAGTGAACCTGACCTCTACAAATGACCCCCCAGTCTGTTTTAACCTGTCTCTGCACCATAGTAATCCATTTGTAACCATCCCTTTCTGTCCCTAAACCGCTATGAGAAAGTTTATAAAAGTAGTCTATTCACCTCTTATTCTGCAGCTTCACATTACATGCCTGCAAAAGGCGGGCTTATGTGGCTTTCCCCGCCGCCGGCATGTTAATTATGTCTCTGCTGTATAGCACACCCATGTGGGTGTGCATAATTAAAATGCCAGCAGCGGGGAGAGCCACATAAGCCCGCCTTTTGCGGCTTCACATGTAATGTAAGCTGCAGAATAAGAGGTGAATAAACTACTTTTATAAACTTTCACACAGCGACAGAAAGGGATGGTTACAAATGGATTACTATGGTGCAGGGACAGGTTAAAACAGGCTGGGGGGGGGTCATTTGTAGAGGTCAGGTTCCCTTTAAAGGCCACGGATTTAATCAGATTTGACCTAATTGCCATCTGATTTTGTGGAATCTGATTTTTTTTTTTCTGTGCCCAATATCGGAGCAGTCTCCGATTTTGGATACAGCAAAAAATCGGACACATCTGATCCCACAAAATCGGATGGCAATAAGGCCAAATCTGATCCGATCCGACCCGCATAGGATAACATGGGGGCCATGGGATTGAAGAAAATCGCAATGTTAAACCAGCCTAAAAGAACAGTTTTTAAGGGTGCATCCTCACGATCGGGATACACAGCGTTTTGGACGCAGCGTCTTTGTGCTGCGTCCAAAACGCTGCGTAGTGCAGTGCTGGCATATGAGATGGGATTTCAAGAAATCCCATCCTCATTATTCATAAACACGCTGCGGTGGCGGGTTGCCGGGAGTCCGTGCCTCCGCAGCATGTTCATTTCATGCTGCGGAGTCGGAAGCAGCTCCCATCGGGTGACTGCAGGGAGAAGCCGCCCTGCACCCACAGCACATGGTGAGTACAGGGCGGCTGCTTTCTCCCTGTGGCTTCCCTCAGGTCCGGAGGAGCTGCGTCCAACACGCAACTCCTCCGGACCGTGTGCACGCACCCTTACAGGGAAAAATGCAAAATCCTACATCTAGGAAAAAAGTGAAAAAAAGCATATACAGAATGGAAATAATAGAGCTAAGTGACTGCAAGTGTGAAAAAAGTCTTGGGTATACAAAAAAATCAGACTGAACATGAGTCAACAGTGTGGTGTAGCAGCAAAAAAGGCAAACAATTCTGTAATGTATTAACAGAAGCATACAGTCTAAATCACTCTTTGGTCAGACCTCATCTGGATTACGGTTTCCAGTTCTGGGCACCATATTTTAAAAAAGTAATCAACAAACAGGAGCAAGTTCAGAGAAGAGTAACCAGAATGGTGAGCGGTCTGCAAACAATGTCCTATGAGGAACAATTGCAGGAGTTCTGAATACTTAGCTTGCAAAAAAAAAAAAAAAGACAGTGGAGACTTAATATCTGTCTACAAATAGCTCAAGGGCTGTCATATTGTAGGAGGTTTTAGCTGTATTCACATTTTCACAAGGAAAGTCTACAAGCAATGGGATGAAAGGGTGATCAATGAGTGGAACAGGCTGCCATGAGAGTTGGGAAGTTCCTCTTCAATGGAAGTCTTCAAGCAGAGGCTGGACAGCCATCTGTCAGGGATGAGTAAGAATATGTGCCCACAGGCAGGTTTTGCTGCGTTTGAGATCAGGTTTTGTCTTGGTTTTATGTAAATCTATGCTAATCTAATCCTGAGTTTTTGGTTTCCAGCAAAACCTATGTGTTCAGGGAAAAGCTTTCACAAACACACTTTTATTCTCTACAGAAAATGGAAATACGACAGGTGTTTCCACTTTAGCAAAAGTTCAGCAAAGAATTGACATGCTCGTTCTTTCTAAAACACAGCCAAAACCTGAGGTGTTTCCCTTTCTTCACCAAACAAAAACCAATGTGTTGGGACAGCTAATCCTAGAATCATAGGTTTTGCTGGAAAACAAAAATGCAGCAAATCCTGGTGTTTACACTGTCTGCAGAGAACAAAAATCAATGTGTGTGAAAGCTTTTCCCCAATAACATAGGTTTTGCTGGAAACCAAAAACTCAGGATTAGATTAGCATAGATTTACAAAACCAAGGCAAAATCTGATCTCAAACGCAGCAAAACCTTCCTGTGGGCACTTACCCTTAGAGAATCCTGCTTTGAGCAGGGGGTTGGGTCATATGACCCAGGAGGTCCCTTCCAACTCTACCTTTCTATGATTCTATATAAGCAAAACAGAGGCACGCTTGTCATTAGATAATTACCCATTAAGGTTTTTTTATGAAGCTATGCATATGTTGCTTTCACAGGGTTCAGAAAGGCAAGCCAAGACTGGAGCAACCGGACAAAGGCTGAAAGAAGCCACAAAAATCAACTTGTCTCTTTCTACATTGGGTAATGTCATATCTGCCTTGGTTGATGGAAAAAGCACTCATGTACCATACAGGAACTCTAAGCTCACCCGATTGCTGCAGGATTCTCTCGGGGTAACTCCAAGACAATGATGGTAGGTAGCATTCTTATCTTTGGAAACACGCACATATCTTTAGTCCAAAACTTGGATGAAGACCTAAAGATGCCTATAGGTTTCCATGAATAAAATTAATTTTATTGATTTTACAATTAAATACCTACTACGGTAGTTAAAAATCAGCATGTGCACCACATTTAAGGATCGAAGTATCTAAATGACACAAGTATAATTACCTAATAGTGCGCAATGACTGTCACAGGGCCATATATAGAAGCCACAATAATATAGTGTGTGTGTGTGTTTATGTGTACATAATGTGGCAAGCCGACTCGCTCGGCTGCAGTCAGAAGAAGACACAGGAACGATTTTCGGTTGCAGGTTTATTGTTATCGCATAAACCCGGCAGACTTTAGCACAGAACAAAACTTAGCCTCGCTGGCATAACAGACAAAACAAAAACAACAAAGAATATACACAGTCCGTATGTGTACAGGTCCACCTGCCTTGTTTTCCAGCAAACTTCAGCTGCTCCTCAGCTGAACTCCCCAGTCTGGAGGCTGCACACACCAGTCTCTTCAAAAACAGAACTGAGCTTTCAATGTGGCTCAGTCACGCCTTCAGGGAAGGTAACATGGGTGTACCCAGGATCAAAACTAGGGGGGATCAAGCCATGGTCATTCAGGTTGCGCCCGCTTCTCGTACCATCACTGCGCAGCAGCACACGGGCTGCTAAGGGTCCCGTGTGTTTCACTGAGCCTCCTGCTATGCACTGCCGCCCCCCTGCGCTTCCTCTTACTACAGCGATGATGCCGTGCATTGCACAGTAGAACGAATAAAGACGAATAAAAAGCAGGAAGCACCACCTACTCCTAGTGTGGACTAGGGAGCACTTCCTGCTTTTATGCGTTACACTGTGCAACACTCGGTGTCACCGCCTCCTCCTGTATCTTCAGTTTTGGGAAGCTGCGGTGGAACCAGGAGAGGTAAGTACAGTTTTTTTTTGTTGTTTTTTTTAAGGAGTACACGCTGGCCAGAGGAGTATGGGGGGGAAAAAGGGGTGGCTCACCGTGGCTGCATTATACTGTACGGAGAATTATGAGGCTGTACTGTGCTATATGGAAGACTGTACTATGCTAAACACAGGACTGTGAGGGTGCATTATACTGTATGGAGGGCAATATGGAGAACTATGGGGGTGCATTATACTATATGGAGGACTATTGATGGTGCATTATACTGTATAGAGGACTATGGGTGAATTATACTGTATGGAGAATTATGGGGGTGAATTATACTATATGGAGAACTATCGGAGTGCATTATACTGTATGGAGGTGCATTATAATGTATGGAGGCATATAAGGCTACATTATACTATATAGAGAATAGTGGGGTTGCATTATGATAATTGGATGACTATGGGGGTACCTTATGAATGGGGGACTATGGGATGCATTATAATACTTAGAGGACTATGGGAATACATTGTAATGTATGGAGGAATGTGGGGATGCATTATAATAATTGGAGGACTATGGTGGCAGAGGAGGAGGACCATATAAACCATGATGGGGGGCATATATACCACGATAAAGGCCATATTCCAGAAGGAGGAACATATACAGCAGGATAAGGGACATTAATACATAATGAAGGGGAGAGGGGTCAATTTGTGAGTCTTTATAGGATTTAGAATGTTACACAGGGCCCATACATCTGACCAACGTGCACGCGGAAGGTGGGGGACCTAAATTGCGCACCTTTGCCCGTCAGACTCATTAACGCCACTAAGGGAGCCCTATGGGGGGCTGTATGAGATGGAAGTTCCATCTCTCATATGCAGGCACCCCCCCCCCCCAATATCCCATAGGGCTCACATCTCATATACAGCCCTCCATAGGGCTCCCATCTCATATACAGCCCCCCATAGAGCTCCCATATCATATACAGCCCCCTTATAGGGCTCCCATATCATATATAACACCGCCATAGGGCACCCAAATCATATTCAGTCCCCTCATAGAGCTCCTGTATCATATACAGCCCCTCCATAGGGCTCCCATCATGAGAGCCCAATGGGGGGTTGTATATGATACGGAAGCCCTATGTGGTGGGCTGTATATGATATGGGAGCCTTATGGGGGGGCTGTATATGATATTGGAGTCCCATCTCACACAGCCTCCCATACCCCATACAGTGCTCATATCATATACAACAGCCCGCCATAGGGCTCCTATATCATAGGCTGCATATGATATGGGAGCCTTATGGGGGGCTGTATATGATATGGTAGTCCCATATCATATACAGCCCCCCTAATGCTCCATAGGGCTCCCATATCACATATGGCCCCATAGGGCTCCCATGTCATATACAGCCACCCCATAGGGCTCCAATAATGGGAGCCCTTTATGGGTCTATATGTGATATAGGAGCCCTATAGGGTTGCTGTATATGATATGGGAGCCTATGGGGGGCAGGGCTGTATATGAGATGGGAGTACATGTCATCTCATATACAGCGCGCAGCCCCCTCCGGGCTCCCATCACCCCAACCCCCCACCCCCCACATCACTTTTTTTATATTTACATTACATCTGTTTTTAAGTTACTGTTGTCCTCTCCCTCGTGATGTCTCTTCCCAACTCCTGGCTCCAGCCTTCCTCCTCATCAGCAGTGTCCCCAGACGGACCCCAGCTTGCACCGCAGCCGCAGGGACTCAGCCTCAGCACTCACTTCTGAGTCCCCCTGCAGGCCTGCCTGCCGAGCTGATCTGCAGTTTGCAGACACTGTCTGAGACTGTCTGAGCCTGAGGGCGAGATCCACACTGCGCCCCTGCTGGCTGCTGCAGCTGCCGGCCTGCCGCCTCATGTCACGCGCTGTGACTGACTGAGGAGGTAAACTAAGCGGCGCTGCTACAGTGAGGTGGAGTGGAGCGGAGGTGCGGTGGCCACCTCAGCTCAGCCTCAGCCGCCGAGTCAGAGTCAGTGTGTGTGACACACATAATAATCAATACAGCAGGTGCGCGCGGCGAGCGCACAGTGCTGCGCTCACCCTTTCCTTATGAGGGGGGGGCAGCCTCTTGGGGGCGGGGCAGCTGACCCCCCCACCCCACGCTGAGTACGCCCATGGAAGGTAAGGGAATGACCTCCCACCCTCTTAGTCATTCCCCTAAAACCACACACCCTTTTGAAATTAACCCCGCGACACATAACATGCTGGGGAACTTTTACAGGTTTTATGACCCGGTCACTAATATATTGATAAAGTCCTAAGCCGCACATATACTATATTTCTCCGACTAGAAGACACATCAGTCCTTAAGATGCACCCAGGTTTTACAAGTGGAAAATAAGGAAAAAAAAAAGATTTTAAGCAAGAAATGTGGTAAAGCCTACGAGGGAAAGATGACGCTGAGGGACCTGAGTGGTGTCGATAAAGTACTGTATAAAAATGCCAGCAGGTGAATATAACAGGGGAAGGGGGTTTATATTTAAAGCGCCACTCCAATGCTGAAAAGAAAACTCGAGTGCTGCTTTAAGATCTCATAGGTACCATTCATATCAAGGGAGAACTATAACTCCCAGCATGTCCTGCAGATCCTTTGGCATGCTGGGAATTATAGTTAACCACAGGAGTAGTAGAATGCTTGTATGTACAATACTTTATTAACACTAACAATTCATTACCTCATCACAGGTCCTGTACTATGTTAGAGAAGCGCTATAGTGTGGCTGCAGGATCAAAGTGATAGCAGTTAATGTGCGCTTGGCCTGTTCTCCAGGAGTATGCTGTGCCAGGCCCTGTCACTCCTGGGCCAGGCACGTCTGCAGCAAACTCTGCTCCTGCCTGCTCTCCCCAGCGCAGCGGACACACAATCTCCCCTGCCGCTGCTGGATCCGGCGCAGGGAAAACCATGTGTCCTCGCTGCTAAAAGTGTAGGAATATTCATTAACTTCTCCCTGCCCACTGCTCGGCACTAAAGCCCGCACTTACAGGTGGACGGGAAGTGGCTAATAAATGTCTTCACTGTGATGGCCACTTTACACACACCAACTTATCTGTCCAACTTCTGACCAACTTACTGGTTGCAGTGAAACCATGGACACATTGTTACATTTGTACACAGCCACAAAATGGAGCAATGTGTCCATGATTTCACTGCAATTAGTAAGTTGGTCAGAAGTTGGACAGATAAGTTGGTGTGTGTAAAGTGGCCCTAATGCATAAGGAGCACGTGGTTTCACTAGCATCGGATCCAGCAGCAGTGTTTCCTGCCTCCACATGCTCCCACTCCACCGCTGCCCCTTCTCCACAGCAAGCCAAAGCACATTTGGACCGTAAGACACACCCCACACTTTCCTCCAAAATATGGAGGAAAAAAGTGCATCTTATGGTCCGAAAAATATGGTAATAGATATTAAACCCTTCACCCCCAAGCCTTTTTTGACCCTGATGACCAGACCATTTTTTGCAATTCTGACCAGTGTCGCTTTATGTGATGATAACTCTGGAATGCTTTAACAAATCCCAGTGATTCTGAGAATGTGTCTTTTTTCGTGACATATTGGACTTCCTTGTGGTGGTAAATTTATGATGATAATTTTGCATTTATTTGTTTAAAAAAAAAATGGAAATTTGGCAAAAACGTTGAAATTGTTGCAATTTTCTTGAACTCATGGGCTGTCTATGGCAGAGAGTAGGTCTCTCAGAAGTGAAGATGAGTGCCTATCATGCCAGGGCTTGAGGAAGGCCTGGCATCAAGCAGCGGAGGATCGGTGGGACTGAGGTCCAGAGGTGTTTGGTTGTCTTGGGAGGGATTGGGCTAAAATGAAGGGAACATATTGTCTCTTGGATAGGAGAGCAATCCCTCTTGGGTGGCGGCTGAGTTTTAAAGTTCCGAAAGGAATGGAACCGCAGTGGGAATCTTTTCCGTGAGGGGCTCTTAGGGCGCTGCTGAGGAAGCAAAGTGCTTTTACCTCCGGTTGTGTCGGTAATCAACCTGTCCTATTTCTCACCAAACTGATGAAGTTCCTGTAATTGGAGGCCCATGAAGAAATCTTGTACGCATTGTCAGCATTCAGGCATTTAGCCATAGGAACTTACGAACCACTACATAATTTCTAGCTACCATAGCTGCATCCAGTGAGGCATGGACCATATATTTAGAGGTTAGAGACTTCTGATCTTCAAAATCTGCCAAACTTGGAGCAGAGGGTTTCCCATGGAGATCACACTATAGGACCTGCAGCCTCAAAGGTAGATTGAGCCAAGGCCTCTTTGGCGGTTGATGGGGTCCTTGATGGAGGCCATGTCAGGGAGGGACAGTACAGTGTTGGTGGCCAGATGAGAGATCGGTGGGTCGACCACAGGAAATTCTGCCCACTCTGACTAGGTCTGGAGCGAACAGATAGAGAAGTGCCATGCATCTTTTGCCTGAAAAGCGCTTTTCCGTGTGCTCCCGTCCTTTAACCAGGATAGAAGTAAAGTCTGTTTTGTTTTTTTTTATTTTAAATACATGGGAGGACATTGGGGTTTTTTGAAAGAGACAGTCGGGTGTGGTTTGGTAGAGGGTTCCTCCTCCACTGATGAGATTTGGTTGACCGATCATATTAAACTGTCAACTATTTGTTGAATACTAAGACTGTTCCATATCCAGCTCTGAACCCTGCAGGCTATCTGAGTCATGAGATACCAAATGTAGCTGAAGTCCTAACAGGATGAGGCCGATGACTCTGAGGATGAGCAATAATATACTCATTTAGAAACCCTCTGGCTAGCCTTAGCAGAGGCCTTACCCTTGGTGGGATTATTAACACCCAAATCTGTCTGTGAATAGCCAGGAGCCTGGCAGCTGCTGTAAGACTGAGACCAGTGACTGAGAGACTCTGGTGAAGTCAGCAACCGATTGGGAGTGTGAGGATGCCCACTCCAGGGGGCGGGTGCACTCTTATCTGTGGTGGTGGGGTGGTTCTTGGGATGCCTCAGGAGCTAGGGTATCAGTCTGGTTATAGAGCGGATGTCTGGGCTGTGGGGAGCTTTTTTGCTGCAGGTGACTCAGGCATAGTTCCGCACTGTTGGGGCAGTTTGGGCCTGGGACCTGCTTGAGTTAGGTATAGCTGGAGCTTTAGGGGTTAGGAGCTAAGATGGTCTAATATAAACCCCCTGTGGGAGCAGATCTTGCTCTGGTCCTGTAGTCCCTGAACATTAGCAGTCGGAAAGCAGAGGAGCGTGCAGAGCTGTGTCTCCTCAGAGAAGTGCTGTGGGGCAAAGATAGCACCTGGGCACTGTGTGGTGATGTTCAGCAAGAATCAAACTCCTTTGATAGTTTACAGGGCGAGGAGGCGAGTTTAAAACTCACACTCGAGAAGGGGCGTGCCTTGTCGTCTACGGCTCGAAGCAGATTGGGGCTGGGTGTGACTGGTTATTCTGCCCATGTCTTATTGGCGGGCTGGAAATGGGGGCATGGCAGACTCGGCCTTGTGTTCCGGAGCCCTTCACCGTGAGGCAAGGTATGTACCGGCCTGCCGAGGGAAGCTGAAGGCTCCTTAGCTGGGTCCGCAGTCCAGGGAAGCTGCGTCTGCAGGTTGATTACCTGGAGGACAAATGCACCAACTGGCGTTTTCTTTGAGTGAGGGTCACTTAAAACATATAAATTTATACAAATAAGACCTAAAACATAACTTTTAATCTTAAAAGCTTAAAAATCTAAACCTATGAAAGTTTAAAATAAGTGCACAAGTGTTGAGTAAACCCAAATACAGATACTAAGACCATACGATCTGCAGGAGGATCACTCTTAGAAGTTAGATCAAGTATCTGTCGCAAGTTGAATCACCACTCAATTACCAGTATGGTGTAATATTAACAGTCTCTTTTGTGGTGTAGTTAAAGGTACTGTTACATGCAACGATATTATCATTAACGATATTGCTGAAACGTCACGGCTTTGGAGTCGTTCAAACGACATTGTTAGTACGTTGTTGCGTGTGACACCGAGATACGACTGCAATAAATCGTTGGATCGTTGATCGCAGATTTGAGAACATGTTCACAAATCAGACTATCTGCGATCAGCCAACCTGCTGCATCGTGCAGTGTGACACTGCGATAACTATGTGTTGAACGACTTCGCCCATTCACCACAATGAACAAGGATCATTTGCTGGGTTGTGCAAATGATCGCTGCGCACATCGCTGGTGCGTCGTGCACAATATCTATACGTATGACATCTCACCAACGATGTCTAAAACAATGTCCTAAACGACCGCGCGCCCCCAAGATTGTTAGTGATATCCTAACGACATTAAAGAATGTAACGGTACCTTTAGACTAACTTTAGAGACAGGTACTTTCTATCGGTGTTTCTAGCCATACTGGAACGATCTCACCGTATTCAGTCTCTCTCAGAAGAATGCATAACTATCAGAGTTCTCATGGCAGAGGTGTCTCACACTCAACTTGGCAGCACACCTAGTAACTTGATGTAGCATTTAATGTTAAAACGTGCGTTGTGTCAACATGTTTCTAGACAACAGTATGTCATCAGGGGAGTTGTATTCTAGAGACAAGCTGCCTCATTTTCACTGGCATAACAAATAATGCCCACAGGAGCTAGAAAGAAAAAACAAACTGGGTCACTCACCCAGCACAGCATGGTCAACATGATGGAATGATCACCCACGCCCGGCACTTACCACGTGTCCACAGCTCCAGTACTTCTGCTGTGATTTGACACATGCCAAGAAGTGACCGGTGTATATATGTACTTCATAGAATCTGCGTTCGCGGTCACATTCACTCCACTTCCTGTTTGAGGTGGAGTGCAATGGACTGCAAACGTCACTTCCGGTGACGCGTCACATTTGCCTGCTTTCCCATCTAATCAGGAACTGCGCTAAGCAGTATAATGCAGCCATCTGGATCTGCCCATAGCTATGACGTGGCCCATGTCCCTTGCTGTGGAAGAGCAGCCCGCCATGAGAACACATGCTCAGGATTACTGTAAACAGATTCAAGAGTCTCATTAACGTACAAAAAGGGAGCTTAACCCAGCCTGACAATAAATTGAAATTAAGTCAGGAGGGGATTTCCTAGGTTCAACAATGTTTCTACACAACAATACCTAGTATTTCAAGTATGGCTGACAGGTTCTCAGTAATACTATTAAGTATAGAATACAAGGTCTAGTGAGGCATAGCATAAAGAATGTAGGTCATCAGAGACACTGACAATCTCAAGATTCGCGAATGTACATATAAATGGGTAAAAAGCCCTCCCCTCCTTTTTTTTTTTTTTTTTTTTTTTTTATTCTCTTCATTCAACATAGAGACTCATTCAACAAATTCAAAACATTGATAATTTTGAACTGAAGATCTTCAAAGAGTCAATAAGCCAAGTAGTGGGGTCATAACCCTGCTATCGCAAGGACGACAACTCGATCCGTGCAATATAATTACACAATCCTTCAATGTGGATAGGTGGATTCAGCTCATTCAAGTTGTTCACATTACATTTAGGCCTAAGAAGGCAGCAAAAACAGCAAAAGGTATATCTCTCTATGAGAGTGCAATAAAAAAGCAAGCAAGAAAATACTCTATATTAAGTGAAGGAAGGAGAAAAGTAGAAAACGTAAATAGAGAAATGAAGGAAAAGATATTGGCAGGGGTAGAGAGGAGGGGCAATAAAAGAGGGAGGGGGACAAGAGGGGTAGGGGGTCGAGTTAACTAATTTGTATTAGGGTATCCAATGCAGAGTGAGCTTCTCGCCCAGCCAGTGGAGCCATGGCTAAGTAGATAGAACGTCTGTAAACTCTGGGGACTCACAAAACATGAGCCAGGCTGTCCATGTGCCAAAATATTTACTCAATTGGGAGTCCGTATGGGCAGAGTGTTTTTCCATGCGGCAGATATGATCCATCTCATGTAGCCAGTCCATAGCGGTCGGGGCCACTCTTGATTTCCACTTCCGAGGTATCACATATCTAGTTGCAGCCAGACACTGTCTCAAGAGACCAGATTTAACCTCCCCGAACGTACAGGGAATCATGGAGAGTAGTCCTATCTGCGGCAAGCCAGGGACATGAATCCCCGAGACATGCTTGTGTATCTGGAAGACGTGTCGCCAAAGGGAGCGGACAGCCGGGCAGCACCACCAAACATGGAGTAGGGTACCCCCAAGGGCGTCTCAACGCCAGTAAACATCAGGAACCGTTCGGTAGATTCTGTGGAGCTCCTGTGGGCATCGATACCATCTCGTCAGTAATTTAACATTTTTTCCTATAGTTTACAGGGTAGAGACATTTTGTGTGCGCACAGAAAGGCTTTAGCCCAGTCCATGTCTGCCGGTACCAATTCCAGCTCCCGCTCTAGGCCGTCATATACCACACAGTCTCATAGGTAGAAGATTTAGTCAGAATACCATATATCTGTGAGATGACATGAGATGGGGTCATAGATTGCAACAGTTGAGCTTCAAAGGCGGTTTGTTCCCTGGTCAGTCCGGAAGATGAGCCCAGAGATGTTAAAAATGATTGTAGTTGCAAATATGCAAACCAGTGGAGTCGAACTCCTGGTAATCTTCTTCAGAAGTCCGCAAGGAGAGGTGGAGTAGGAGCCCCCATGAGAGTCTCACATATCCTGGTCTTCTGCTTGGAGGACCAAACCAAGAATCTGTCTGCATCCACTGCCAGCTGGAAGATGGGGTTACCAAATAGGGGGATCAATGGGCCCACCACGTTGGAGAGACCGAATGTGGCACGTACTCCATCCCAAACCCTAAGAAGGTTGTACGTAAGTGGGGAATCAGAGACACTCCCAGGTCGCTTTTCACCTGCTATCCAGGGTGGAGATGTAACAAGCCAGCCTGAAACGTCCGCCTCCATAGTCACCCACCTCTCAGTCTCAGCCCCAGAGAATCAGTCCACCAATCTGGCCAGGATAGCCGCGGTATGGTAAAGATGGAAATCCGGTAGACCCGCTCCACCCTGGGCCTTGCATCTCGTCAGGTGTTTGAGCTGGGAGAAAAAAGATTTGGGAACGGAAATGGGAATTGCCTGAAAGATGTTGTCACGTCCTACTGACGGACCTCACACGTGGACCCACTGGACCGCGTAGTGCGGATGCTGATACCGGGATGACAGAGAGACGGACCAGTACAGTAGAGTCAACAGGTTTATTGAACAACACACACACCCACGCCCCAGGGAGGGCCACACGGCCACAGCACCGGAACACCACCGAAGGAGGCCCCGGAGCGCTTGACACCTATACAGGGATACCGCCGGTACCAACCTCGGAGGGACCAATGAAGCGGACACGGGTGTTGAACCGACCCAAGGCGACGAGGAAACAACACAGTAACCGGGTATAGGATCGGACACGGGGAACCGGGAACACAGGGAATCCGGAGCAGGGCTTGAGACAACGAATCAGCTTGGAAGAGATCCGGGAAACAGGCCTGGAACACGGAAGTCAGCAAGGAGCCGGCAGGGCAGGAATCTGTAGAAGGAACACACAGAAATCAGGTAACAAGCCAAATAAGGAACGACCTGACCAGACCAGGAATGGCAACTCCACTGGGGGAAGTTGCCCTGGCCCCGACTGCCTAGAAACAGGAAGATTATATCATAGCAGGGCAGTCCTGATTGGCAGGACACAGAAGCATGGTGATTGGCTGAGGGGAGGAGCATGCTCCCTGCAGTTCTCCAGCAGATACAGGTTTGGAGATGTAGTTTCATGTGCTCAAGCAGTAGCCCCGGAAAGGGAGGAGAAGAGCAGCGCTATTCCAGCAGAGGGCGCTGGAACCCTGCGGCAGACCCCCGAGGGGTAACAGATGTATAGTAGTTAGGTAGTACGTCCGTTTTCAGGACGTTGATCCTGCCAAACCACGAGGGTCCGCGCATTTTATTGCAAGAGATCATTAGCTATCCGTAGTAAGATGAGTTTATGATTCAGGTTGTAAAGGAGCGACAGGTCAGCGCTGAGATAGACCAAGGTATTTTAACGGACCTAAACACCACTGGAACGGAAAGGCATCCTTCAAGCGGGTCTGTCGATCTGATGGAAGGGAGATATTCAATATCTTGGATTTTGAGACATTGACTTTAAAATTGCTGATCCTGCTGAAACAGTCAAATTCCTTTAAAATAGAGGGGAGGGATGTCTCCGGAATAGTCACATATAGGAGCAGATCATCTGCATATAAGGCCAGTTTATGGGGTTCATTAGCAATATGTTTCCCATGTATGTCTGGGTTCTGTCGGATGGATACAGCTAAGTGCTCCATCACGAGGACATACAATAGGTGAGATAAGGGGCAGCCCTGGCACGTCCCATTTCGGATATCAAAGTGTTTGGAGAGGATCCCATTACACCTGACTTTGGCAGAGGGAACAGTGTACAATGCCATCACCTTTTCCACGAATCTTTGACCCATCTCCACCCGCTCAAGCACCGCACCAAAAAAGGACCAGCTCATTTTATCAAAGGCCTTCTCTGCGTCGACCGATAACACAAGTGCCGGGATTTTCAGTCTGTTAACGTGAGAGATTACGAGAATGGTTTTAATAGTATTATCCCTGGCCTCTCTCCCAGGTACAAAGCCAACCTGGTTGTTGTGAATCAGCCGAGGCAGAGAAGGCCCAAGTATGGCAGCCAGTAGTTTAGTATATAGCTTCAGATCTACATTGATCAGAGAGATTGGGCGGTAACTTGAGCAAAGCTGGGGATCTTTCCCCAGCTTGGGGATTACCACAATGGTTGCCTCAAGCAGGATGCTTGAAGCAGGAGCTCTGCAGACAGAACTCTCATACTGGCACTTACTATCACCTGCAGAACTACTCATTTTACACACAGCTGGGTGAGGACTCACGGAACCGCCAGGGATGCCTGTGACTCTTCCCGCCGCAGGGAAGCATTACAAAAGGTGATTTCTTCCCCCTGGAGAAGCAGCCTGCACACAGCTCCAAAATGGTGCCGGCTTCAGCTGCTCAAGCACATTCTCCTCGTGCTCCCCGCTGCCCCACAGAGTGCGCTGAGAGAGATGAAGAGACGGGCCCTGTCACACAGCATTATATGCGCTCCTTGTTTGATTCAATGCGCAAGACACTACAGTCAGACATGAGGGTCTGATCAATGAGTTGAGAGAAGACATGGTGGCTATAGGGGACAAGTCACTTGGAGAGCAAGGTGGCAGAATTTGCTACAGCACACAACCATGCTGATGACTTTCAGGTCTTGGATACAGAGATTCATAGTGTGCATACTATATTATGGGACCTGGAGGATAAGCTACGCAGGGGGAACATAAAAATGAGAAGAATTGAGGAATCTGTAGAAGATAAGTACATCTCAGGCACTGTCACTACCTTTCTTCAGACCATCCTCCCGGAGGTTCCTTCCTCTAATTTCTCTATTGACAAGGCATATAGGCTCCCTAAGCCTACGCACATACACAAGGACATTCCTAGAGACACTCTCATCTGCTTATATATCCTAGGGTCCTGATCCTTCAAGCATTGAGACGCAGTCCTCAAATTGAAGCTCCGTTCAGAGATTGGACAGTTTTTCCCTGACTTTTCACCCGGGACTCTGGCACGGAGACGTGATTTTGCCCCTTATTGTCAGGTTTTAAGAGACAAAGGAATCCAGTACAATTGGGGTTTCCCAGTCAAGGTGAACTTTTGCTATAAAGGATCCCGTCAGTGCTTCTCCTCTCCTACTCAGCTTGGAAAGGCGCACTACAAGCTGTTGTTGTTTTTTCTTTACACTCAACTTGGAAAGGCATGGAGAGCCTGGAATCTAGCACCATCTAGCAAGACCTCATCACCAGTCTCCAAACCACGAGGAGAATCCAGAGAATCCTCCGTTACAGAGAACGGGATCAGACGTTCTCCTGGCACTTGACTGTTGGGGTTCTGTTTTCTGCTGATTTCCTGCATTTGTTGTGGCCATATTTGATCCCTTTGTTGGCCACAAGGTTCACGGTCGGGCTGACTTCTTCGGTGGAAGTATACTCTGCCTCCTCTTCTGTATTTATACGGAGGAGAGATTTGGATTTGGAGAGATTTGCCCTCCAGAAGCTCGGTCATCGTACTGAGTTAATTTTTGAGTTTACACATTTGTGGAATTTGTTGTTTGTAGCCGTCTGATTACCCCCCTCTTGTTTCTTTCCTTTGTTTGTTTAGTAGTCTTGTCCCTTACACTTTGTTTCCCCCCCCCTTCCCGTTTCCTTAAGTCTTTTTGGTGCCGTGGTATTGAGAATTTTTGTTTAACAGATATGAGTCTTCATTAATCACGTTAAGTGTAAAAGGGCTGAACTCCCCAGCCAAATGTTCGTTTCTGTGGAAGGAGGTGTGTCATTCTAAAGCTGACATCTTTTGTATCCAGGAGACTCCTCTCCTGGAAGGAGATAATGTTAGACTTCGGCATAAATCTTTCACCATTTTTTTCTTTGCAAATCACACGACAAAAAAGGCTGGCGTTTGCATTATGGTTAAACATTCTGTCCAGTTCCAGCTGATTAACCTAGTGGTGGACCTGGCTGGGAGGTTTCTCATTTTGATTTCCTCCATTTCTGGCAAGACTATAACGATTGGCAATCTGTATGCACCCAATGATGCCCATTTACATTTCTTTAAGACCTTTTTTAAACAGCTGAGGGAGGTGGCTCAGGGTATGACAGTCATATGTGGTGACTTTTACATGGTCATGAATAAACAAATGGATAGCTCTTGTGCGAGAGGTCAGAGAGGAAGAGAGCTGGGGCTCTTGTGCAGAGAGCTTCATCGCCACGATGTCTGGTGTTATTTGCATTCTACAGAGGGATTTTTCCTGCTACTCCCATAGACACAGGACGTACTCCAGAATAGACTCCTTCCTGGTGGATAGTGATACGATTGCATCCTGTGCCTCTGCGAATTTGGGACTGATAACCTGGCGGCCCATGCACAGTCGTTTGAGATCAGACTGGGAGCTGATCATTCTTCTGACCGCTCTTGGAGGTTGAATGTTGGTCTCCTCTCTCATAAGGAAGTCCTACATGTGATAGAACAGAACCTAGCCTCTTTCTTTGCTATAAAAGACAATGGTGAGGTGTCGGATGACACGTTATGGGCGTTCCATAAAGTGGTTTTGAGAGGTCTCTTTTATTCAGAAGGCCTCTCTGATGAAAAGAGCAAGAGTTCAGTTGAGGTCCGATTTGATATCGCACCTTCACTGTCTGGAAACACAAAATAAACGGGACCCGACGTCGCATCTGATATCTCAAATAACATTGGTCAGACATCCGCTTCGTTGCGTTATTGTTACACCAACATGAGAAAGGTCTTTGTCGCCTTAAACTAAAATTACGCTGCTGGGGACAGAGCAGGGGCCATTCTGGCCAGGCATGTCAAAAAACGTACAGCTAGCACAGTAATAGCCTCTATGGTAGACAGTAAGGGAATGACGAGTGAGACACCCGAGAGACATAGTGGAAATTTTCGCTCAATACTACGCTGATCTGTACAATCTGAAAAATGAGTGTACCCCTCAACCGACCACTCAGTCTATTGACACCTTCTTGGCGGCCTTGGACCTCCCTGTGGTATCCGAGGAATAATTGGGGTCCTTGAATTCCCCTTTTTCTTTGGCCGAGATCACGAAAGTTATTACCTCAACAAAAAAACATTCAGCTCCTGGGCCGGATGGTTTCCCCAATGAATGTTATTAGTCTTTTTCACGTCATCTTTCACCCTATCTTCTTAGACTTTTTAACCTTTGGCAACATACGGGCACGATACCTGCTGAAGCTTTAGAAGCCACAATAGCTACTATTCCAAACCAGATGAGAGGCTGCATTTACCTAGGAATTATCGCCCTATTTCTCTTCTAAATTGTGACTTAAAAATCTACTCTAAACTCTTGGCGAACCGTTTGGCCGAGATCCTCCCGTCTCTGGATGACCTGGATCAGGTGTGGTTTGTGGCGGGGAGGCAGGCGAGGAATGGATCCCGGAGAATGTTGGACCTTATCGGGGTGGCTGAGAAAAGAGCGGTCCCCAGTGTACTCCTGTCATTGGACGCCAAAAAGCGTTTGACAGGGTACACTGGGGATACCTTAAGGAAGTGTTGCGGACTTTTGCCATTGTAGGCCATATTGCCTCTGCAGTTCTCAGCCTCTATTCTCACCCCAATGCTAAAGTCCTCCTCTGGATTCAGGTCTGGCTGCTTCTCCATCACGAATGGTACGCGCCAAGGCTTTCCGCTATCGCCGGTGATTTTTGCCTTGGTGGTGGAGCCTTTGGCTGTGGCAATCCGCACTAACCCCTGGTTTCGGGGATCAGGGTTGGGAGGAGTGACCATGTCATTGGTCTTTACGCAGATGACATTATTTTTTTCTGCACTAATCTCGACACCTCCTTACCAGCTGTAATGCAGACCCTCTCATCGTTTGCCCGGGTCTTTTATTATAAATTGAAAGCGTCTAAGTCGCTTATTTTTCCTGTCCATGTCCCTCCTTGATGTCTACTAGGCTAGCCTCGCAATTCCCTTTCAAATGGTGTCCGGAGAGGATCCCGTTTTTGGGTGTCACGCTTTGTTTGTTGGACTTAGTAGCAGCGAAGAATTTGGAGTCTCTGACGACCATCCTTTGCGGGATATCTCCTGGATTGCCAGAGCACAGGCATTCAAAATGCTGATTCTCCCGAAGATCCTATATTGCTTTATGTGCTTGCCAATCTCATTTCCTAATAAGCTAATGATAAAACTTCAGAACTTGGTGACTAATTACATTTGGACCGGTAAAAAACCTAGAGTAGCTAAACAAGTGATATTTCTTTGCCTGAGAGGAGGTGGAATGGGAATCCCTGACCTTAAGGCGGTGGTGGCACGCTCCTAAAGATTTGAGATGGATACAGATTAAAGGTGAATCTTCGGGAGGGGCTCTCTGCGAGGGCTTTTGGCCGTGGAGTCCCTAGGTCCAACAGGGAGGGTGTGTGGTCTGGATGCTGCGCGCACGATACTTGGTCATTGGAGACTGTCTCCCGATGGGTGGACTCTTCTCCCCCCCCCCCCTCTCAGTGATTCCGCTGGCTGCTCTGCGTTTTCACGTCCCTTCTTTGGACGTGAACCTGTAGACAAGTGCAAGGGTCGAGACTTAGAGTGATTTACTGGCAGATGGCGAATTGCTCCCATTTGACTCCTTAATCATGTCATTCCCCTCACTCAAGCAAAGAAAATGTGTTAGAGTGGCACTAGAGGGCGATCCACCAGTCACATGCTATACACCAAAAATGAAAGGGAGGAAAGAACCAGAAAGCATGTACAAATGACCGGGATCAGAGAAACAGACCAATATTTCAAAAAATTGTAAATCTTTATTAACAATAATACAGAGAAATATGAGCAAAAAACACAAACAGAATAAAAACACTTAAAATGTGTGATGGACAACCACCAACACAGCAATGACTATGGCCCCAGATGTCATCAGAATAACTGTATCGTGAGACCCAAAAATGGATTTAAATATTTGATTAGGACCCGCTGGTGACTGGACTCACAGGAAAACAAGCCTGCTGACATAAAGGAATGAAAAAAACAAGAGATTCCAGGACAATATAGGTGGCATTGATCAAAAAACAAGAAAATCATAAATAGCAATCATCAAGCCCAGTTGAAAGATAATGCAGCACAGCTAATATTGAATCAGAATATATTGCACCAATGTACAAAACAGTGAGATGCGACTCATAGATTCCTGTGATAAAGTATAGTACAGGGACCTAATGTCCCTATGGAGTAACAAGAATGAAAAAAGTCACAAATATAATAATGTCGGTCCTGCCTAAGAGCTAATCAAGGGCAAAAGCTCTGAGGTCAGTAACACAGGTCTAGGAGAGCACACCATAAACTGGAATGGTCAGTTCAGTTAATGCTGAGGCATCAAAAATCATTCACCTGTTAGCAGGGTGAGAAAACATGAAGGATAAACAAAAGTCAGGACAGTGCAACACCAATGCCTGGAAAAAAAAAGTCAAAAATAGGTTATAGTCACCATAGCAGGTCAGGAGACCGGGGCACATAGCAGCAGGGACCGACGCGTATCGCCGCTCTAAAACAAGCTTCATCCTCGGGAAGCTGTGGGAGGAAGTGTTAGTTCTGCCCATATATATAGTGCTATCTGTAATCGTGATAAGGGTCACCTGTGTCTGCATGTGTGCAGTCTCTGGCCGTCAGGCCGGATGTGACGAATCGTAACTTAGAAGGAAGTAGGCGGGCAAATAGTGCTGATAGTAAACAGCCTCCGCTCAGAACACAGCGTCTAGTTGCCTAGAGATATCAGGCATCTGCGCAGTTGAGACTGCAATCAAGATCTATGTCGGAGGAGGGGGGAGCAGCTCCGAGGGGAGAGATTAGTGACGTGGTGGTTTGCAAAGCAAACCACTGTGTCACAAAGACCGGCCGGTCTTTTGAACATAGTGTAAGAAAAAAAAACCCACTAAAGGGGTTGAGAAGCAGACTGTACATGAGGATGCACTCAGTATAGTGAAACTAGAGTCTGTAAGGCCCAGAGAAAGCGAGCCAAAAGGACAAACTACCTATAATAACCTAAAAGGAGGCAAAAGTAGGACAAAACATGTCAAAAACAACATTGGAAATCCAAATTGATAAGCATATAGAAAATATACTGCGGAGCAGTGGACCTTGGAGAAAGGCTCAACAAGGATGCTGGGCAGTAAATAGACCTGGAAGCAATGGTGTACTAGTGCAAAGCAGACCCACAAAGGATAATATCAGCACAGAATAGTCCATGTCGCCCTTGGATACAGAAGTCCAGACCGATCAACTGATGGATAATCCAGAGTGGCCCATTTCCATACTGAGTAGAAAAGTCAAATTGGCTCTTCCAAGGAACACCTGAGGGTCCAGGGTCAGTGTGGCAGAAAAGGGGAATCCTTGTTATTCGTCCAATTACAAGAAAAGCATTGATGGAGTATATTCGGGATTTCAGTATCTGTGGAACACAAAGTATGGTGTAAGGCAGGAAGAGAAATGCATCTCATTACTTCTTATAGAAGCCCGTGAAGAGCATCTCCTCATTTAGCCCTTTGGGGGCCAAACTCTGAAGCGTATAAATCCATCGTGTTTCCTTTCTCAGTAATGCATCCATGACCGAAGGTCTCCTGATATTAGTTAGTACCCTATCGACGACAATAACCTTTATCCCACGAGGTGAACAATCATGGTGGTAGAGGAAGTGCTTAGCTACGGAGCTGATGGACTTACCTCGTTCTAGGTGTGCAGAAGCACACGTAATGTTCGAGACGTGATGCTGGATTCTCTTTCGGAGTTCTTGCTTAGTAATGCCAACGTAGACTTTCGGACAACTGCAGAGTAAGACATATACAACATTACGAGTTTTACAATTAGCGTAATGGTTGGTCAAGATTCGTCCTGCTGGGGTACCCGTGACCATTTCCCTGGATGCCACAGTAAGCTGGCAGATGTTACACTCCCCACAAGGGTAGGTGCCAATGAGTCTGGTACCCCTACCCAGAGGGGTGACTGGTCTGCAGAAATGGCTGGTCGT
Source organism: Allobates femoralis (assembly GCA_033576535.1). NCBI lineage: Eukaryota > Metazoa > Chordata > Amphibia > Anura > Aromobatidae > Allobates > Allobates femoralis. The sequence goes on from JARQOC010000004.1 coordinate 475,003,343, forward strand.
CAGTGTGTCCTTAAGATTTCTGGCTCTCCTGGCCACCAGTTTGGGCTTAGATCCCACAAGGAGCTCAATCTTTGGATCGTTGGTCAAAATTGGCCAGTTCCGATTGAGGGTCTTGTATATGTCTCCCCAGTGGTTATTGAATGTCATAACGACACTCAAAAACTCGGGTGCTAGTTTACGCTTTGCCCTCAAAAGGACTTTCTTTTGTATCCACTGTAGACTTGAAAGCCTGGGAAATAGCTTTTCTTTGGTAACCCCTTTTCTGAAAGCGTAAAGAAAGATCTTTCGCCTCCACACGGAAGGCTGTTTCTTCAGAGCAATTACGTTTGAGCCGAAAAAACTGCCCCTTCGGAATTGCATCCCGCATGTATTGCGGGTGGAAACTTTGATAATGTAATAAGCTGTTGGTTGCTGTGTCCTTCCTATACAGGGTGGTCTTGATCTTGCCTCCTTCCTGGCTGATCCTTAGATCCAAAAATGTCACATCTGTCAACGACTGTTGAGAAGTGAGAGCGATGTTCCACGTATTGATGTTTAACTGTGAGATGAAGGAGAGGCAACCATCCAGAGGAACCTGTCCAGAGAAACAAGATGTCATCTATGTACCTATACCATTTAATGATATAGGTACAAAAATCCGGTAAAGCACAGACGTAAGTCTCCTCCCACCATCCTAAAAAGAGATTTGCATAAGATGGTGCACACTTAGCCCCCATATCGGTACCGGCTCCTGCCTGTAAAAGATCCGGTCGAACGTGAAGAAATTATTCTCCAAGACCATCCTCAGTAGGTCAAGAAGGAAGGAGTCATGGAGTCTATCTCCAGTGGAGCACCGATCTAGGAAATAAGAGACGGCAGAGATGCCCTGGTCATGATTGATACGTGTGTAGAGACTCTCTACATCCATGGTGACCATTAAGACATCGGTTTCAAATTCCGGTAACTCACGCAGTTCACAAATTAAATGAGAGGAGTCTCGCACATATGAATCTAACTTAAGTACATAAGGTTGTAGATAAAAATCTATATATGTGCACGGCCTTTCAAAAAGACCCCCTATACCAGCCACAATAGGTCTACCGGGTGGTCTGGTGAGAGATTTGTGAACTTTGGGGAGCATATACAAAGTCGGTACAATCGTGTTTTTGTTGACTAAAAACTCTTTCTTTTTTATTTATAACCCCCAGATCAAAACCATATAGGACCAGAAAATCCAATTTGCTTTTGAAAAAAATCAGTAGGATCAGACGGTAACTTCAGGTAACAGGATGTATTATTCAATTGTCGATGGACCTCCTCCAGATAAAACTCAATAGGCCAAAGTACCACATTCTCCCCCCTTTATCAGCTTCCTTGATTAAAAAATCCCTGTGCCCTTGTAATTTGGACAAGGCCACTCTTTCATCATGAGTCATGTTGTTGGACTGGAAGTTATTGATCTTTAGACGTCTGACCTCCTGTAACATTACTTCAAAGAACAGCTGTACAGGGGGAAAAGCTGAAAAGGGAGGAGTGGCTTGTGAAGGAACCCGATTAGTAAAGGGTTTCTTAGATTGGTTCATACCTGGGGTATCCTGATCCTGAAGAAGTTCTAGTAGATCCTTAAAGGTCGCTTTATCCAAGGAAGGCAGTGAATCCAGGGTGGAGGGACGCTGATACAACAATTTAAAGGTAAGCTGTCGGCAAAAGAGGTAAATATCTTTCGTTAGCTCAAACTTGTCGAGTCTATGCATAGGCGAGAAAGAGAAACCTTTTTTCAAAAGTTGATGTTCGACATCTGATAGTTGATAATTAGTTAAGTTGATAATTTGAAGGTCCATACTCACATCACTGCTGTTCTCCGTAGGATTCACCATCTTTTGCCCAACCTGGCGCCCAGTGGTAAAATGGGAGACCACTTGCCGGTCCGTGGGTTCCGGTTGCGCAAATTTGGGGGACTTGCGTCTCCCCCTCCTGGTGGGTTGTCCAGATCTGACTCCTCGGATAAAAAACCGTCTGTATCTGAGGTGGATGGTGCTGATATAACGGAAGAGGAATCTCTTGTGTCACCAAATGGTCTGTCGGGTCCCGTAGGTTTATCGGGTTTATCAGGTCTAGGTGGGTGGTTAGGTTGTCTCGGTCTCCTCGGACAATTGGGTCGATTGGGTTTGTTTGGTCGTGGGTTATCCCTGTGTGTCCACCTATACACCCTATTGTCATCCAGGTCTTTTTTTGTCACGATTAATCTTCTGTTGCTTACCTCTGATTATATCGTCCTCAAAGCGATCTATAATATCTTTCAACTTGGTTTTAAATGGGGCAATTTGTTTGGTCTGATTCGAAATCTTTGAGTTTTGTCTCAAGACTCTTAATCTCAATCTTCAGCTTGGCCAGTAGTGCCTGGTCATGTTCGATCAGCATCAAAATGATGATGGTAGAACATTTGGATAGACCAGACTCCCACGCTTGCTTAAAGCCTGCTTCCACCTCCCATGCGGGGAAAATCTGCACTCTCAAACCTCTAGGTGCAACCCCCAGTCTCACATATTCTTCAAGTGCTTTGATGTTCCAATAAGTTTTGCACATATGCTTGTGCAGTCTAATAAGCCTAGAGGACACTCCTTTGAAGGAGTTGTCATCGGCTGGTGGCTCTCTGGCACTAAAAATGCCCTCCTTATAATTATTCCATGAAGCCTCACGGGACTCTAAAGGGGGTGTCACACGCGTCAATGTCGTCAGCGATCTGATCGCTGACGACATTGACGGCTGATCGCTGGTGAGCTGTCACACAGACAGACTCACCAGCGATCAATTGACCAGTGACATCATGGAAACGATTTAAATATCGTTTCCACGATGTCCTGCTCCCGCTGCCAGCCTGCTGGAAGCGGGAGCAGCCTGGTCTCCAAGGTACACTGCGGGTAACTAGGCAGCGCGCGCTGCCTAGATACCCGACGTGTACCTTAGTTACCAGCCTCCTCCGCTCACCGGGTGAGCGGAGGAGGCTGGTAACTAAGGTACACGTCGGGTATCTAGGCAGCGCGCGCTGCCTAGTTACCCGCAGTGTACCTTGGATACCAGCTCCCAGCGCTTGTGAGAGGCGCTGGGAGCTGGAATATCGCTAGTCCCGGTGTCACACGCAGCGATGCTGCGTGTCCACCGGGCGACAATCGCCAGGTTTCAGAGCTGGTTCTGAAACCTGGCGATCATCAACCAGCGATTTATCGCTGGTTGATGCAGTATGTCACACGCGTCAATATCGCTGCAACGTCACGTGCAGCCGATATCGTGCAGGCGATATTGACGCGTGTGACACCCCCTTAAGTCCATTCCACTAGGAGGCAAAAAAGGTTTGTCCAAAAGCCCAATGTGCACACTCAAGAAACAATAAATAGCAATCATCAAGCCCAGTTGAAAGATAATGCAGCACAGCTAATATTGAATCAGAATATATTGCACCAATGTACAAAACAGTGAGATGCGACTCATAGATTCCTACATTGTACATTGGTGCAATATATTCTGATTCAATATTGGCTGTGCTGCATTATCGTTCAACTGGGCTTGATGATTGCTATTTATGATTTTCTTGTTTTTTGATCAATGCCACCTATATTGTCCTGGAATCTCTTGTTTTTTTTCATTCCTTTATGTCAGCAGGCTTGTTTTCCTGTGAGTCCAGTCACCAGCGGGTCCTAATCAAATATTTAAACCCATTTTTGGGTCTCACGATACAGTTATTCTGATGACATCTGGGGCCATAGTCATTGCTGTGTTGGTGGTTGTCCATCACACATTTTCAGTGTTTTTATTCTGTTTGTGTTTTTTGCTCATATTTCTCTGTATTATTGTTAATAAAGATTTACAATTTTTTGAATTATTGGTCTGTTTCTCTGATCCCAGTCATTTGTACATGCTTTCTGGTTCTTTCCTCCCTTTCATTCCCCTCCCTCAAGGGCGTCTTCCTGCAGTATTTCCAGATCAGACACTGTCTGAAATCTAAGATCCATATAACTAGTGAGGAGCACATAAACCTCTCCGCTGTTACGAGATTTTTGGTGTCACTCGAAAATCACTAAAAGATTGTCTAAGATTTACAGAGGCTTGTTGCTTAAGAGTTCCCCTTCAAAGCCAGAATACATGGGGCGTGGCTTGGACATGGAGCTGTGAGGAAGCACTTCACAGGAGCTCCAGCTTTCTCCGGCCCTTGCAGTCGATAATTAGCGAATTAAGCCTACTTATCCAGACCTACATGAAGGGGAAGACCGGCCTCCGCTCCCAGGCACCTCGTGAGCCTGCTGCGGGCCCTGGGGGAGCGAGTATTACCAAGTACCTGGCAGCATCCGGCGGTGCGGGAAGACGATCAGTACCCGCTCCCTCCCTGCTTCCGCTCCAGGGGAAGCAATCTTCACTGCCTGCTACAGCCCAGCGCCGCAGCGTGGATAGTGCAGTACAGTCGGTGACTGTACAATCCCAGCAACAACTTCTTGATCTCCACTCTGGTAACTTTCACTTGTTGTTAGATATGATGGAGAAGGCAGAAAATAGAAACCGTCGAAATAATTTTAGGCTCCGAGGGATACCGGAGTCGGTTGCACCGCGTGACCTGATGTCGGCCCTTCATGGTATCTTTAACTCCTTGCTGGGAAGAGAGGCGGACGTACACAATGAAATAGATAGAGCTCATCGATCCCTGGGCCCCAAAAATCCCGATGCTACTAGACCAAGGGATGTCATTGCCGCATACATTATTTTCAAATCAAGAATGACATTGTCTAAAGCTAGAGATCATGATTCCATCGACTTCAATGGCTCGGAAGTTCTATTACTGGCTGACCTTTCACGCATTACCCTTGCTAAAAGACGTGCATTACGCCCCCTGCTGGAAGTTTTTTAGAGAGAGACACATCCCATACAGCTGGGGATACCCTTTCCCGCCCCAGGTGAGGGGGGAGAGAGGGATGACTGTCCTAAGATCACCGGAAGACCTATTGGACTTCACATCTGCATTGGATCTGCCACTGGTGGAATTGGGCGAATGGCCACATCTCTCCACTTTTGGTTTGAGGGGCCTGCGTCGCTCTGGAGGCCCCTCTGTCGGGCCTTTAAATAAGAGGCAAAGAAGTCAACGCCGCCGACGAAGACCTTCTGACCGTCCTGAAGATACTTGACTGTTCAACAATATTTTGACGGTTCGGATTTTGCCATTCTCTTTTTTTCTGAGATTTTTGGTCTCCCTGTCCCTCCCACGGGAGCTATGAGTCTATACCCATAGACTTTCATGGGCTTAACACTCTACATGGCGGAGCTGTGGGGGGTGTTCCTGGAGATATGGACCTCCTGCTTGTTGTTTTGGTCGGAGGGTTGGGAGGGGGTGGGGGTTTGTTTGAGGCTACACTGTGCCGGTAGGGTTTTTTTGTTTGTTTTTTTTTTTTTTGCTGCTCCGCTTTGAGACTCTTATATATGTGAAGCATGGAGGGATGATATTGCTACATGGGTACAAAAGTAAGTATTTCCTATACGTTTGATTATCTGCAATGCCTCATCCACTTTTGCTTGTCCTGGTTTGGCTGTAGGATAGAACCGGGGTTTCCCATGGCGAATCTGCAGTTCTGTTCCCTGAATGTCAGGGGCTTCAACGTCCCTGAAAAAAGATTGAAAGTGTTGTATCATATGCACAAGAAACGGGTAGATGTTCTCTTACTTCAGGAGACGCATTTTAAGACGGATAAGATCCCTGCTCTTGGTCATAGTTATTACACACAATGGTTCCATGCTAGTAACCCAGAGACCAAGTCTAGAGGGGTTAGCATAGCATTGCATAAAAACCTACAGGCTCAGGTGTTGGCCTCTAAGTCAAACCCAAACGGCAGATTCTTGTTTCTCAAGATCAAAATTAACGACACCTTTACTGTAGCTAATTTCTACCTGCCCAATCAGGACCAGGCTCGGACATGCAAACGTTTTCTCCATGATCTCTTGGCATTTGCAGAGGGATATGTGATAGCAGGGGGTGACTTTAATATGGTGTTGGATCGTGCCATGGACTCCTCCTCGAGCGGGTCATCGGTGCCCCCTTCACAGCTAGAGAGCCTGAAACGCGTGCTGTAATAGGACAAAATGCCGGAATGCCCGCGCTGCCACCAAGAATCACCAGGAAACACAGTTACCTGGGCAGATTTTTCTTTTATTCTATCCTACGCGTTTCAGAGCCTCTATCCGAGGTAGGATAGAATAAAAGAAAAATCTGCCCAGTTAACTCTTTGTTTCCTGGTGATTCTTGGTGGCAGCGCTGGCATTCCGGCATTTTGTCCCATTACAGCGTTCCTGTTTCCACGGTTATCGTGAAGGTGCGGCCCTGCAGCAGCCATTCTACAAGCCATCTTACAGGCGATTATACCGGTTGGGGTGACACAACCGAACCAGGTGAGCAGTTCCTGATATACACCGCCAAAACCCTTTGTAAAAAGGATAAGACCCTATGCGCATTTATCTCACGTTTACAGGTTGAAACGCGTGCTGACATATGAGATTGGTAGATGCCTGGCGGATCATGCATCCCACGGACAGAGACTACACCTACTTTTTCACAGTTCACAATTTCTTATAGTCGGATTGATTATTTTTTGGTGAGCCATGGTCTTCTGTCCTATGACCTGCAGACGGGAATTGACGTAACCATCTGGTTAGACCACGCTCTGGTGATGCTGTCCCTTCGACCATGGGGGAGTGGACCTGGTCCCTGAACCCTAGATAGTTAAGTGACCCTTCCTGTCTGCAGGCGGTTCGGAAGGCAATTACAAACTTCTTTGACATACATAAGACTGATCCTACGGCCCTCCCCTTCCAATGGGAGGCACTGAAGGGAGTTGTCAGAAGGGTGTTTATTCAGCAGGGGGCCTGACTAAAGAGGAGTAGAGCTTCGGCTATTACGGAGTTGTTGTCTCAAGTTCAGACCCTAGAGACTGCACATAAGAGAACGAGAGATCCACAGACGATGGCTGACCTCTTACAGGTTAGGAGTAAATTGAGCACCCTAGTCGTCACTACACTGGCAAGACAACGGGACCGTTTTCATAGATGCTTGTATGAATATTATGGCAAGCCGGGCAGAGCATTGGCGAGATTCCTGCATCCCCGTACATCTACTACATACATCGGTCGGGGGCGACAGTCCACTCCCCTGTGGAAATAGCGGACTCCTTTAGGCTGTATTATGACTCATTGTATAACCTCAGAGGCCTGCTTGCGGATATGTCCTCGGAGGAGTTCCACGCGAGGGTAGATGAATATGTTCATGACACACCGCTCCGTTCTATTCTGGAGACTGAAGTTGAGGCTTTGGAGAGTCCTCTGTCAGAAATAGAGATCACTGAGATCATCAAGGCACTGGCGAACGGCAAGAGCCCGGGGCCAGATGGTTTCTCGGCTAATTTCTACAAAATTTTTGCATAGTCTTTGTCACCATTTTTAGTTAAATTATTTAACTCATCTCGGTGACCTGTCCTTTCGCCCCGCAGACTCTGATTGCTACGATTGTGATTATTCCTAAACCGGACAAGGACCCCAGCCTTTGCGCAAATTACCGTCCCATCTCCCTCATCAACGTTGATGTGAAAATATATGCAAAGATCATAGCAAACAGGTTGGGTCCAGTTCTCACCAAGGTCATGCATAATGACCAGGTGAGATTCATGCAGCGTAGGGGGGCTAGAGATAATACAGTGAAAACCTTGCTCCTTACTTCATATATGCGCACAGGGAGGGTCCTAGCCTGTTTGCTATCTATTGACGTGGAAAAGGCGTTTGATCGCCTGGAATGGCCTTTCTTACGAGCCTCCCTGACCCAATTGGGGTTGAGAGCTGGGTTGCTTGAAAACATTTTTGCTTTGTATCAGGGCCCCACAGCACGACTTAAAATAACGGTATTTTTTCGGCACCCATCGCAATTCACAATGGTACCAGACAGGGATGTCCTCTATCCCCATTGCTTTGTTATTGCCATGGAGCACTTAGCGGTGGCACTTCTTGGCTCACCAGATATTGATGGAGTATGGATTGATCAGTATAACTTTAAACTATCGTTGTATGCGGACGACTTAATTTTGTATGTTACCAATCCACCAAGTTTGGGGACATCTCGAATTTCAAGGTTAATTACACTAAAACAGAGGTGCTTAATATATCCCTGTCTGGTGACCTAGCGTCGCGGCTCCAGGCGTCCTTTTCATTTAAGTGGAAAACCTCGGCACTTAAGTACTTGGGTGTGCTGATTCCTACAGATTTGAGTGAAATCTATGAGCCGAATTATGTCCCGCTTCTGAGGAGGACGATCATGGACCTGACCGAAATATGACAAACCTCGACTTTCTTGGTTTGGGCGCATGAGCGTCATTAAAATGGACCTTTTGCCCCGGTTTTTATATCTTTTCCAAACTGAACCGATAAATAGCCTGGATAGTTTTTTTTTCGACGTCTGCAATCAGCGATAAATAATTTTATCTGGGGAAGCAAAAGACCGAGGATCCAATTTTCAATTTTGACTAGACCTAAGAGTAAGGGGGGTGCCGGGTCTTCCCGATTTAAACAAATACTATCATGCGGTTTTGCTTTATAGGTTGCCAGACTGGAGGTTTAATAGTGCCCATAAACAATGGGTGACCCTGGAGGGTCTCCTCTCCCCTATATCTCTGTACTGGCTTCCCTGGCTTGACAGGGCCTCGCGCCCTCCTGTGGCGGAGTGGGTCTCATTCACTCAGACGGTTCTAAGACTTTGCGATAGGATTAACTGCAAATTGAAGTTGACCTCCAGACCGGGTAGGCTGAGCCCCTTGTTTGACAACCCTGCGTTCCTCCCTGCGATGGCTAGATCAACCTTTTTATGTTGGTCAGCGCGTGACCGGATATGCCTAGGACAGGTCGCGGATAGACTTGTGGAGCTCTCTGGCGTGGAGGGGCTTCGGGACCGAACCGGTGGGGCATCACTCTCGTGGATGGAGCATGCCCAGATTCGAGATTATCTCTCAGGGATTCCTTTGGGGGTTCCGACACCATTTGAGTTACTGATGCTCTCATCTGAGGGCCCCTCCCATATGGTTTCCATGCTCTATATCCTGGTCCTAGCTGGGTCGGTATCCGACCCCCTTGGATACATGGAGGCTTGGGAGAGAGATCTGCAGATCACCTTATCTGAGACTGATCGTCAAAAAATCTTTGTACTCGCTCATAAAATGACGGTCTCATGTGATGCTCAAGAACAGAACTACAAAATTTTAACACGCTTGTACCGTTGCCCCACTTTCCTCCACAGGCTTGACCATGGAGTCTCAGATGCTTGCTGGAGATGTGGGATGGAGAGGGGCTCTATGCTCCATATCTGGTGGCCGTGCGGTCTCCTCCAACCCTTTTGTGGTCAGGTCTTTGAGGCCTTTCACTTGATGTCTGGGGTATATCATGAGCCTTTCCCCCAGATTGCCCTCCTGTCCTTGATTCCTACCTCTGTATCCTCAGTAAAGAGAGGAATTTTGAGGTTCTGTTTATTGGCGGCTAGAGCGGTTATTCCTAGACATTGGAGGTCAACTTGAGGTCCCTTCCACACTGGAGTGGATAGCCGAGATGAATAAACTTTGTCGTATTGAATCTCTGATGGCCGATGACTACAGCATTAGATCGGACAGGGGCAGCACATGGTTTCTCTGGCATTCTTTTAAGGCGAGCCAGGAGTTTGTGGACTGGCTGTTTCGGTCCTCTGTTCCTTCTTGAACTTGGTCAACCAGGCCTCCCCCTCCCTCCCACCCTCTCCCCCTGCTTTTTCCACCCCTACTTCCCTTCTATGTTTTTTCTCATTTTTCTTGTCTTCTTTCCTTACTCTTAAGGTCTGCAGGGATCCTGGCGATGTTTAGTTGGCTATTGTACAGCGAGAAATTACTTCCATTTAATTTCATGTTTCATTATTAGGTGATAGAACTGGAGAATTATATGTGCCACGGCCGTTAGAGATTGATGCCGGGGTCTAACCTTGGCTATGGAGTGTGATTTCTGTTACATCCTGGACTATGTATGACTGTGTAATTCTTTTTGTTAGAATTGTTATATTTTTCTCCTTCATGACTATCTGAAAAATAATAAACATATTTACTGAAAAAGCCAGAATACATGATCAAGTGGGAAAAGGATCTAGACTTCTTGTCTCCACAGGAAGAATGGGAAGAGGCGGTTAGGTGGGTCCAGTCCTCTAGTAGGTGTGTCAACCATTTGGAAAATTTCAAGAAGATCCATCTGAAATGGTACTTCACTCCGACAATGCTGGCCAAGTTTAATAGAGAGCTCTCCCCGTTGTGTTGGAAAGTGTGGCGGGAGGGGCGATATGCCTCACATCTGGTGGTTTTTCCCGAAGGTGGCGGCCTTTTGGCATCTAGTTGCCAGCCTTCTTCAGACGGTAATGTGATTTTTGGTTCCCCTTTCCCCCCAGCTTGCAGTTCTGCACATTGGTATGGAGGCCTACCCTCCACATCTACGTCAAATAGTTTCGTATGTGTTGATTGCAGCCAGATTATGTATAGCGGCGAGATGGAAGTCTCACTCTTCTCCGAGCCTGGCAGAGATGACAGACAAACTAAATTTGATCTTCCATTATGAATATCACTTGGCCTTGGATTTTCCGACTAGACTCCGAACTCTGGATTCTTGGACTGTGTGGGCATCCCACCCCCTAGTACACCTGATTCCACTCCACTTCACTGAGTTGTCCTTAATGTAGTGCATACTTTATTACGTTTGGCATATCTATCTGTGTATACATTTTGTATATTGCCGTGGTGTTATAAGACTTAGTTTTGCCTCTAATATTTTAAGTGACATGTTTTATATGGAGATGGCCCAATTTGTCCCTTCCCCCCCCCCTTATCTTTTATATCTTTTATATACAGACATTTATATATGTCATTCGAATGTTATGACTTGTTTTTGCTGTCTGAGAATATTTCTTTTCTTAATAAAAATTATTGCAACCAAGAAAGGAGCCAATAAATCAGAGAACACCTGGTAAAATTTAGCAGTGAAGCCGTCTGGGCCTGGGCTCTTATTAGGTGGAGAGGAAGAATTGGCGTGGGTCATCTCTTCCAAGGAAAACAGGGCATCTAGGTCGTCAACAGTAGGAGGCGTAAGTGAAGGGAGAGGGGTGTCAGATAAATATTCATGTAGTTTTTTCAGTAATCGGGATTCACCAGGTTCAGTAGTCACCACAGATATTGTATAGTGTTTTGTAATTTTCGAAGGTTGACGCGATATCTGTAGGTCGATGCACAGTTATTTTGTCAGCAGTCTTCACAGAGGAAATGTATGTGACCACTAATCTGGAATGTATATGTCACGCGAAGGCTCCCCTGCACTATCCGCAAACTCATAGTAAAATTGATGGGAATGCTCCCTGTACCTAGTGTAGGCCAGTTTCAGGGATGTCCGAAGGTCTTCCCTGAGTTTTGTCAAAATCAGGAGCGTGTCTTGGGCAAGAGAGGATATGTCTTGAATTTTAAGTTTCTGAATACCAGATAGAAAATAATCAATATGTTTAGATTTCTCCCGTTTGATTCTCGAGCCCTCTCTAATAAAAAATCACTTGTAGGACACATTTGAGAGCCTCCGTTGGTTCGGTAGCGGGGTAGTGACCGCTAAATGGTTCTGCAGAAAATCAGTGATAGACGAAGTCATCGCCTTCTTTGCCTCCTTATCAAGGAGGAGATTGGGGGTTAATTTCAAGTTCCATACCTTAGGAGGACTATCCGGGGGAAGTAGGGTCACGAATACAAGGGCATGATCAGATCAAGTCATGGAGCCGATGGAGGCGGAAGGCGACCAATTCAGCAGGCTATGGCTCAACAAGAAGAAATCAATACGGCTATAGGATGAGTGGACTGCAGAAAAGTGCATATAATTCCTATCTGAGGGATTGCGTACGCGCCAGACGTCAATCACCCTGAGCGAGTGAATTGCAGATTTAAAAGAGTTGATATGGGAGATTGGAATCAACAACTTACCCGCCGACGTGTCAAGCTTTCTGTCCAAGGGCATGTTGAAGTATCCACCAAGGATTAGTCGGCTATGGGCGAGTGTCGCTAGTTTTCGGAGATATCGGTGCCCATAAGCCCTGTCCTCTATTAGGGAGGTAAAAATTCACAACCATGTAATCACAGCCAAAAAGGGAAAAATTAACAAACAAGTATCTACCGTGAGGATCGGTTTCTATCTCCTCGATCTTACCAGGAAAGTGCTTGTGAAAAGCAATGCTCACGCCCTTTGACCTAGAGATCGGTTTGGGAGCGTGAAATAGTATTTGTTACGGATGTCAGGGACGTGATATAGTGCGTCTCCTGAAGCAACAACACTTGGACTCCCATCTTAGACATGCCATACAGTACCTGGTTACGCTTTTGGGGGGTATTGAAACCCTGTACGTTCAAGGAAGCAAACTTTATCCAGGTCATGGCTCTGATTACTCGAAAGAGGGAGAGGAAGGATATATCAGATTTCACACAATCTCTGAATTCAATCAAGGGCTACTGAAGGGAGGGGGATATAGAGAAGGGTAAGAAGAAAGCCGAGAAAGCACAGACACAGAAATAAGAAAAGAAAAGAACAGAAACCTACCAAGAGGGTGGGATACGCCGCGTACCTAGGACACGACGAGTAGGCTATAGTGAATTCTGTGACATTTAGAACAGTACAGTCAAACTTGAAATTCAAGTTTCCCTATGAGGTAGGTGTCCAGCAATGAGCTCGCCAATAGGATCCCCAGCTAAGCACCTTTCCGGGAATACAGCTCTAAAATATCAACAAACTAAATACAATCTAGTAATGAACTGCGAAAAGTTAACATTTGAATATGTAATAAACCTATGTAGAACCATCCCACCGGAGAGTCTCGTGTGGAAATAAACATAAAAATAATCTGTTACTTGTAAGAAGCAGAGACAATTAAGAGGGATGAGCTCAGAGATCAGCTCAATTTGAGGCCCAGAGCACAGGGTTAACGAAAGTCTTGTAAGTGTCAACTGGAGACGCGTCTCTTATAGTGGCTAAAAAAAAGTCTAAAACTTGTCAGAAATGGAGGGTAGATCGTCCTGACAGAAAAAAAACAACAATCTGGGCAGGAAGGAAGGGGGGGGACAGGTGCTAGAGGGTGGGTGGGAGGGAAGGGTGGGGTAGTGGGAAGAGAAAGGGTGAGGAGGGGGTAAGAGAAAAAGGGGGGGGGAGGGAGTGGGGTTGGCAGGGGAAAGGTAGGTAAAATGGAAGGGAGGATAAAATAAAAAGGCACCCCCACCCCTTGTGTTTACCCGACAGAGAACAAAGGTACATTTTTTTCGAAGTAACAAACGCACGTTAAATGTGAAGTGGGCGCAACAAGCAAGCATTGTCTGCCTCTCAGGAGAGGATAACAAAGAGGGCCAACAATATCAAAAGGACCTGGATGGGCGATTATAATCCACAGCTGTAAGCCAGTCTCGTAGCAGTGGACCAGTCCTTCCCGTATGACATCAGGTACTCAGTCTCCCTTTCAGGTATATTAAAAAAAAAAAAAAAAAAATCTCAGGAAGCAGAGTTTTGAATAGTTACAGTATCACATTATTGCTGAACATGATGGGGGCCGGTTATGCTTTTCCTACGTGATCTCTGAGGTAACGGAGCTCCTCTTCTCTCACCTCCCCTACAGATTGGTAGGTAGGGGTTCAATGGCCAGTCCGGAAGAGACATTGTAGGGAGATTAAAGCCCCCGTCACACCTGGCAATGGGGCAGGGGATGTCGACGGCGACTGGCAGGTGTGTGCACGTTTTTGGCGCTTCGCCAGCGTCATCGACCCCCATTTACACGGGGCGAAATCACCAGCGCCGCACCGGCGAGCTGTCAGGCGGCATCGCCGCCAGGGTGTCTTAAAACTCCAGCGGCGATGCAGGACAATGGGAGCCTATGGCTCCCATCGCCTGACAGGTCGCCGGCAGCCGGTTACATGGGGCGATGTGTGCACATCGCCCCATGATGGTTGCCTGGTTTAAGGGTACTGCTCTGAAACCAGGCGACCTCCCGGCGGCGCCGACATCGCCCCTTTACATGAGGCGACGTAGGGGCGATGTCGCCGCCGATCGGCCACGCCCCTACGTCGCCTATGTAATAGGCGGCGATATCGCCCGTGTGATAGGGCTTTAGACTTTCTAGGAAGGTCGGCAGATATGTAGGTCCACGCAGCAGAAAGAGGCGGCCTTGCTGTCGTACCTGTAGTTGAAAGGGGAAACCCCACGAGTATGGGATCTCCCTCTCTCTAAGGGTACCGTCACACCAGGTGACGTTTTTTGCACCCCGCCGCCGTCGCGTGTTTACACGCGGTGATACCTCCGGCGACGCTTTGGCGATGTTTCAGGCGACATCGCTGTTGGGGTGTCTAGAAACCCCAGCAGGGATCCTGTAACATGGGAGCCTATGGCTCCCATCGCCTGTAACATTGCCAATCGCGATGTTACACGGGGTGATGCATACACATCGCCTGAGTGGTTGCCTGGTTTCACAGCAGTACTCTGAAACCAGGCGACCACTCTCCTACTATTTTTTCGGTGCAAAATCGCCTCTTTACACGAGGCGACTCGCCGCCGATGACGCTGGTGATAGGCCCACCCCTGCGTCGCCTGCGAAATCGCCAATGATGTCACCTGGTGTGACGGTACCCTTAGGGTCTCAGTGACCGGGCAGAGGGTTCTACGTTTTATCAGGGTAGCCCTGGACAGGTCCGCTATGAAATGAACCACTGCCCCATCGAAGTCAAGGGGGCCCTTAAGTCTGGCCTGCTTCATAATGTCCTCTTTCAAGTAATGATGGAGGCGACAAATGACGTCACGAGGGTTGCTCAAATCCGAGGACCGGGGTCTTAGGGCTCTGTGGGCCCTGTCAAAAACGATAGGAGTGGGGGGCGTGGCTTGCCTGCTGGAAATGGCGGTCGCATAGAGCAGGAGCTCCGCATCCTAGAAGCAGCTGTAAACAGCCTTCCTAAAGGTCCCCTCAGCTTCAAACCTCCTTCCAGCCCCTCCGGGACTCCCGGTGAGTTGATGGGAAAGTCCAGACCCGCAGCACGGGAGCAGGCTAAGCGGGTAACTGACTTCTTTGCTGGTGCCAGGCTGCCTGCTGATTCTCTAAACATGGCACCCCTATCCCCCCCCCCCCCCCGCGCTGCTCATGCTGCAAGGAGGGAATCTCCTTATAAGTTTAAAGGTTGTCAGATGTTTCACCTGTTTTTTTGTTTTTTTTTCACCCCTCCCTTTTTTTCCTCCCCCCCTTCCTCTTCTCCTTTTCCTATCCCCCTAAGGCTCTTCTCTGCAACTTGCTAATTGTACAGTTTTATTATGAGTGTATCATTGTGTTCCATTAATGTCAATGGTCTGAATTCCCCTGCCAAGAGATTGCTGGTGTGGAGGCAATTATCTAGGGAATCTCATGATGTGGTATTCCTTCAGGAGACCCATCTGCTTTCACAAGATAATGTTATGATGCGCTCCTCTGTCTATCCCCACCAATTCTTTGCGAAAAATACTTCTAAAAAAGCGGGGAGTAGCCATTTTTGTTTCTAAAAGGGTGGCCTTTCATTTGAAGTCATAAGTGCAGGATGCACAGGGCAGATATCTCATTATTACGTGCTGATTAAATAATGTTCCTTGTACCCTGGCCTCTGTCTATTCTCCCAATACTGGCCAATCATCCTTTTTGAAAAGGTTCTTTCAGGTTCTATCCCCTCTTAAAGTAGGTTGCTCAATAGTAGCCGGTGACTTTAATGCTCCCATTTCTAAGCAATTAGACTGCTCGGTCCCATCCCGTTCTAGGGGGGAAATAGGTACCTTGGTGTCATCTTATAATTGGCATGATGTTTGGAGATATTTTCATTGTGAGAAGCGTGATTTTACCTTTATGTCCCCGAGACACCACACGTACAGCAGAATTGATTTTTTTCTAGTTGATTTTTGGCTTTACTACACTGTGTCTCAGCGGACATCGGCAATATTTCGTAGTCAGATCACGCTCCAGTAACATTGAATGTCTCGGATCCGTCAAATTTCCGCTCTCCGGAAAAGTGGCATCTTAATGAATATTTGCTCACTATACCTTCCAATGCCGAGTTTCTTGAAGGGGTAATTGGAGAATTTTTCTCGTCAAATGATATAGGGGATGTCCCAGATGACTCACTCTTGTTTGCCCACAAGGCGGTTGTTAGGGGAGCTTTGATTAAAATGGCTGCTTCCAATAAAAGAAAACATGAATCTGCCCTCCGCTCAGCTTTAGACGCTCTGAAACACTTAGAAGCCCTGCATAAACACTCCCCTTCCCGGTTGTCCTTAAAGACTTAGTTAAAACTCGTCTTCAATTAATGGTGGTTAGAGCTGAAAGATATTCGAAAATCTAAATCTAAATTCTACAATATGGGAGACAAGACGGGTTCCCTTTCGGCCAGAAGGATTAAAAAACGAGAACTCCGCTCTAAAATCCCATTCCTCATTAAACCTGATAAATCTTATGTTTACAACCCAATTAAAATCGCAGAGGAATTTGCTTCATATTACACATCCCTATATAAACTCAACAACGACCCCCATGTCCCTCAACCTTCTACTGAGTCTATTAATTCCTTTTTAATCAAAGCCAACCTCCCAAAAATTTCAAAATCCCAACTTTCATCTTTAAATACTCTCCTTACTGCTTTAGAAATTTCACAAGTAATTTGCTCTTCTAGGAAAAAATCGGCCCCTGGTCCAGACGGTTTTCCCTTTTTGTATTACCTTCAGTTCCTTCCCTCGCTCTCCCCATATCTCCTTAGGTTGTTTAACAGGTGGCAGTCGGAGGGAGTAATTAGTCCTGAGGGTCTGGAGGCCATAATTTCCACCCTCCCTAAACCAGGCAATCCACTAACCTCTCCTGGTGATTTCCGCCCGATTTGCCCTGTTAAATTGTGACACAAAAATTTACGCTAAGATTTGGGCCAATAGACTTATGCCCATTCTCCCCCAGGTGATACATCCTGACAGTGGGTTTCGTCCCAGGTCGTCAAACCAGGGATGGAATGAGGCGGCTCGTTTATCTTCTTGATGTGGTGGAGAGGGGGCGCATCCACAGTGTATTCCTGTTTCTTGACGCAGAAAAAGCGTTTGACAGGGTACACTGGGGATTCATTGATGCTGTCCTGCAGAGGTTCGGTTTTTCAGGAGGGGTAGCAAGGGCACTGATGGCACTTTAATCCTTGTGCGTCGGTTCATGCCTCTGGATTTTGCTCATCCAAACTTACAATTTCAAATGGCACCCGACAAGGTTGCTCCCTCTCCCCTCTAATATTCGCGCTGATCGTGGAGCCTCTTGCGTCCATCGTCAGACAGGACCCTCGTATTGGAGGTATCCTTGTAGGAGACGTAAAACACAAAATTGGCTTATACGCTGATGATGTGGTCCTGACCTGTGTTGACCCGGTTGGTTCGTTGGATGCAATCGCCTCAATTTTAAGGGAATTCTCTTTGGCCTCCTTCTATAAACTAAATTTGACTAAATCTACGATTTTCCCCTTATTTCTCCCTAACTCCACTCAAATCCAAATTTAAACTAATTTCCCTTTCATTTGGTCTCCAGAAGGTTTCATGTACCTAGGTATCAAAATAACAAAGCTTAAAAACATTGTCAGATCTAATTGTGAGCCTGTCCTGTCTGACATCAAGTCTGACCTGTCGGGATTCTCCCTCCCTTTGTTATCCTGGATGGCAAGAATTCAGACGGTCAAAATGATGCTTCTCCCCAAACTTTTATATTTGTTTCGATGCCTACCCCTAACGATCCCATCTAAATACATTTCGGCCTTCCAGACTTCTATTGACAAATTAATTTGGAGTAATAAACACCATAGGGTCTCTCGCCTGATTATGTCATCCCCATATTCCGGAGCGGGTCTGGGAGTTCCATTGATTCAAGCATGCTATCATGCAGCATTGTTGGAACCTGCTAAGTTGTGTTGGGGTGGTGACTCATCCTTGATCTGGTATCAGATCGAATCTACATTTGCTCCACGTGGCTCTTTGAGACTCCTGCTGGAGTTGTCTGTTATGTCGAGCCTTCTGCCCATCGGCTCTTCTCTCAATGCGTGCTCTAACGAGTCTCTATTTCTCCTGTACTCCCTCCCAATTTTCCAGCCTATTCAGACACATTTCTTTACAGGCCATTGAATGCTGTGTGAAGGATCTTTCCCTCTCTGTATGGCTTGCTGGGGGGATCTCCTTCCTATCAGATCTCTACGAGGACTGTGTTCTCCGCTCTTTCACGACACTATCCACATTTGGTCTCCCGAGTAAAGTTTTCTACCAGAACCTTCAAATCCGACACTGTTTACAAAATTGCCGCATATTACATACTGTACAGTCTCCCCTCGATGATCCGGTGCAACGTTTTTGTTTTTTTTAAGCCTGGCACTGTATCCTCCGGGGGTATTTCAATTTTATATAAAGCTTTCATCACCCCCAAATGATGACAACAAATTGCCTTTTATGCTTAGATGGGAGTCTTATCTCAATTTCTCGGCCTCTCTTGTAGATTGGCAGAATTCACTTACGGTACTCTCCCTTACAAGTACACGTCGTATATTAACCATTTTGTTTAAATCTGTTTTTATTGAGATTTTAAATTGCATAGTAACATATAAACATCACATCAGACACCAACAGTGTCAGAAAAGAAAAGCATGTATATTAATACAGGCATAATAACATAAAGAAAAAATAAATCTATCCTCTCGTGTCGTCTCGTATTTTATAGATACAAGCAACAACCTATACAATGATTGACCTAAATATTCTGTTGGTGAGGGTTAATACTTATGGTATTCCTCTGGTCAAACCTAGATAGTAATAATCTTAATAAAAGTATAATGTCAGGCTCTACATGCTTGACTATCCTCTCAACCTCAGAGGACTCTTCAAATTACATACAGTATATTGTAATAATAAGAGAAAAAGAAGAAAATAGGAGGAGACAAGAAATGGAAAGAAAGAAAATCTAGAATCAAAAGGGAGGAAGGCCAACAAGTGGGGGAGAAAGAAAGAAAGAGAAAGAAAAAGAAAGAAAGAGAGAAAAAGAAAGAGAAAGAAAGAAAGAAAGCGAGAAAGAGAAAGAAAGAGAGAAAGAAAGAAAAAGAAAAAAACCAGGTACCTAACAGTGGGAAAGGGAAAAAGAATTAGTAAAGAAAACATGGATTAAAGTAAGAAAAAAGGAGTGTTTCTTCGTGTCTACCTCACCTCTTACCCCGACCCATCCCATCTATGAACAACACCCCCTCAATCCAGCAACCTCTGGCTATCAGGAGAATCGTGAAACATGATCCATTCCATCCATGTCGCATTAAATTGGGACATTCCATCAGATTGTCCCGCCGCTAGTTCCTCCATTCTGAATATGTCTTTCATTTCCGAATACCAATCCAGAATGGAGGGTGGAGTGGGAGTCCTCCAAAGACGAGGAATAACAGCTCTAGCAGCTGAGACACAAATTCTTAGGATGTCTTTTTTAATGAGCTTGGCAGGACCCGGTAAGATCGACAACAAGGCCACCTCAGGAGTGCCCTCAATTTGCTTCCTCGTAATCATATTGTAATTACGGAAAACCTTTCTCCAGAAAGTCTGTACCTTATGGCAGGACCACCATATGTGAATCACGTTACCAACAGACGTTCCACATCTCCAACACATATCAGAAACATTGGGAGAGATTTTATGTAATCTGTCTGGGCAAAGATACCAACGGGAGTGGACTTTGTAGTTTCTCTCCTGTGATGCGCACGTTAGAGCCAATAAACGTGTGCATAAAAAGCTCTTTTTCCATTCCATTTCTGAAATCTCTGTTCCCAAGTCTTTCTCCCAGTTCACCTGAAACTTGTGTTTTGTCTCTTCCCCCGATCCTTCTAAAATCATGCGATATAGCTCCGAAATCTGATGAGATGGGGGAGAATCTTGTTCAAACAGTGTCTCGATAGAGGCAAAGTGTGTACGGACTCTACAAAAATGGGGCCTTGAAAACAGGAAAGAATAGAGTTGGGCATATTCCAACCATGGTATTACTGTTGGTTGTGACCTCTGGCGTAGTATCTCTAAAGGGGGCAAGTCTCCATTGTGCAATATCTGTCCTATTCGAACGTCCTCCACTCTCTTCCAGCCCATAAAGGATCTCCTATCCATTCCTGGTACGAAACATGGATTAGAGAATAGCGGGGTCAATGGGCTTAACTGTTTTTCGTTAATTAAATCACCAAATGTCTGAGACCGGGCTTGTAAAGTGGTTTTAGATGTATCAGTGAGAGTAGACATCACAGTGTCAGGTATCGACGGCAACCACTGAAGATAATGCAACGGTACCGGAACACCCTCCTGTTCTATACTTATCCATCTCTTTATGTCAGTCCTGAAGTACCAGTCCAAAGTTCTAACTAAGGACGCTGCTTGGAAATATGCCCTAAGATTCGGTAAACCAGTTCCCCCTCTGTTCGTTGGGGCTGTTAGAGTTTTAAAACTAATTCTAGCTCTACGTCCACCCCACATGAATCGTGATAAACTCAAACGGAGTCTAGAGAAAAAACTACGTGGAGGCATGGTCGGAACAGTTTGAAAAATATATAAGAAGCGAGGTAGGATATCCATACGTATCACGTTGATACGGCCCCACCAGGACAACTTCAAAATATTATATGCCGACAATTGCGACTCCGTTTCAGTCAGGAGAGTCTGATAGTTGTAAGGAAAGAGGTTGGACAGATCAGACGGTATCCGGACTCCAAGGTATTTAACGTTGTCGGAGCGCCATTTAAATGGGAAATTAGATTTCAGTAAAGAGAGCCCAGCCACGGGAAGGGAAACGTTCAGCGCCTCTGACTTAGAGTAATTGACCTTAAAGTTGCTCAAGGAGCTGAACAATTCAAACTCCATCATTACGCATGGGAGAGAAACATGGGGATTTGTCACGTATAGAAGAAGGTCATCTGCAAAGAGTGCAGTTTTATGGTGTAAATCTCCCCCCCGTATACCAGAGATATCGGGGTTTCGTCTGATGGCATTGGCCAGGTGTTCCATAACAATCACATACAATAATGGTGACAAGGGGCATCCCTGCCTTGTCCCCTTTTGTATGGCAATAGGAGAGGACAAGTTGCCATTTACTCTGATTTTAGCAGAAGGAGCCGAATATAGGGAGAGGATCCGAGCCAGGCATCATGGACTCAATCCCATATGGATCAGTGCCTCCTTCATGAAGCCCCAGTGGACTCTGTCAAAGGCCTTTTCTGCGTCCACTGATCAAAGACTCAGTGGGATGTTGCGTTGTTTTGCTTTTTGGATCAATAGAATAGTCCTAATAGTATTATCTCTTGCTTCTCGGCCTTTGACAAAGCCCACCTGATCCATGTTAATCACTGAGGGAAGCAACGGGGCTAGGCGTTCTGCCAAGATCTTGGAATAGATCTTGACATCCACGTTTAAAAGAGAGGTTGGCCTATAATTAGACGCCAAGATCGGATCCCTCCCTGGTTTGGGTATGACACATATGTGTGCCTCCAGGGATTGCGGGGCAAAAACCATTTCCCTCTGAGATGGAGTTAAGTGTCCAACATGTGAGGCAACAACAAAGTCTGAAGGGTCTTATAGAAGATTGGAGTAAAGCCATCCGGTCCAGGGCATTTAGAAAGAGGTGTGGCCTTAAAGCGAACCTGTCACCCCCCCCGGGCATCAAAAGCTCTAATAGCCACCTTCTGCAGCACTAAGGCTGCATTCTGAGAAGGTGCCTATAGGCTTTTGATGCCCTTTCTAGTATGAAATATTAAGTTAGGTAAATGCTCACTCTTCAGAAGATCGAAGACCGGGAGGCGGGGTTTCACGCTCCTCCGGCCCGCCCCTCTTGTCAGTCATTGTGCGCGCCTGCTGCTGCCTCCCCTCAGTGTGGAAAATGAACGCGCGTCTCCGTTCTCCTGCACGGAGCCGCGCATGCGCTGTGCGCCCGGTGTCGACTTCCTGGACACCGGGCGCACAGCGCATGCGCGGCTCCATACAGGAGAATGGAGACGCGCGTTCATTTTCCACACTGAGGGGAGACAGCAGCAGGCGCGCACAATGACTGACAAGAGGGGGCGGGCCGGAGGAGCGTGAAACCCCGCCTCCCGGTCTTCGATCTTCTGAAGAGTGAGCATTTACCTAACTTAATATTTCATACTAGAAAGGGCATCAAAAGCCTATAGGCACCTTCTCAGAATGCAGCCTTAGTGCTGCAGAAGGTGGCTATTAGAGCTTTTGATGCCCGGGGGGGGGTGACAGGTTCGCTTTAATAGCTTCCATAATCTCCGTTCCCGTGATTGGGGTCTCTAGAGACGCAATTGCATCATCATTTAAAGGCGGAAGCCGGTTAGAGGAAATATACTCTCTAATTTTTTTAGTTAGTTCATCTGGGGCTAAGTCTGCATATTTGCCCTTAAGAGTGTAAAGCTCCTTATAGTAATCCTTAAAGACTTCCAGGATTTCCTCCGGTCTGTGCATCTCCACTCCCCCTTTACCTCTAATTTTCGGTATATAAGATTGATTCATGGAGTGGATGGAGTAGTCTGGCAAGAGGTCTCGCACATTTATAACCTGTTCTATAATAGTAATTTCTAGTCCTGTCCATGAAAGCTTTATATTTTTGGGCCAGTAAATCTTTGAGGTCTTGTCTACGAAAAGTCAGTTCGGACAAGACAGATCTAGATAGTGTGCATTTATGGGCGACTTCCAATGTATGTATCTTTGTGATCTTATTAGAGATCTCCTCAATCCTGGCTCTCTTAATACGAGAACCATGCTTGATTAGAGTTCCATCGTATCATACATTTGAGAGCCTCCCACTTGAAGGTCTGCGGTGTGGGATCTGTCGCGTGCACTTGAGAGAATAATTCGAAATTATCCTTGAGCTCCGCCATACATATGGAGTCTTTAAGAAGCTCATTGTTGAGCCTCCACGTCCAGGGTTTATGGACCGTGTCTGGAATTGTCAATTGTAAGCGTACGGGGGCATGGTCGGATAACAAAATGTCCCCAATCTCTGTCTTGGGATCCCATGAGAGCATGTTATGGCTAACTAAAAAGTAGTCCAAACGACTGTAGGAGTTGTGAACGTTAGAATAGTATGAAAAATCTTTATCTTTTGGATGGAAAACCCGCCAAATATCTATGAGCCGG
Organism: Allobates femoralis; assembly: GCA_033576535.1. NCBI lineage: Eukaryota > Metazoa > Chordata > Amphibia > Anura > Aromobatidae > Allobates > Allobates femoralis. The sequence continues at coordinate 475,026,572 of JARQOC010000004.1, forward strand.
AGAGAGTGGAGGAGGCTCTTCAAAGCACGAATGCGTTTAAGTGGGACCGTACCTTTGCCCGAAGAAGTATCCACGCCAGGGTCCATTGCGAAGTTGAAATCTCCACCAATCAGTATGGAGCCCTCCGCGAAGTCAGCCAGTTTGTTCAGAAGGGATCGACATACCAGTGTCTGATTCCTGTTGGGAAGGTATCAATTCACAAGAGTAGAAGCAGCAACCTGTATTATAAGGAAAATATATCTCCCACCTTCATCTACCTCGAAGCCCAATATCACATGCGGAAATGAGCGATGTATTCCAATAGAAACCCCTTTAAATCTTGCATTTGGGTTGGAGCTATGTAGCCAAGTTGAATAATAACGATTTCGAATGTTTGGTACTGATCCTGACTTAAAATGGGTTTCCTGTAGTAAAACCACTTGCGCTTTCTTTTTATGGAGATCGTATAAAATTTGTGAACGTTTTTGGGGTACGTTGAACCCCCGTACATTAAATGTAAAGACGTTTAGCGAAGACATTTCCAAGGTGTCCAGGTCGTGACAAACAGGCCGTAGGTATTTTTCCTCTCCACTCCCCCCTCCCTCCCCTTGTCAATCCTCTTCCCTCCTTCCTCGAAAGAAAAAGAGAGAGAGACACAATCAAGTCGTTTCCAGAGAGGGTATGTCAAGCAGGCGCCGAATGATGGGATGGGCGAGGGGAGGCAAGGAGCAACGGTTTTTAAGTAAGAGAAGAAAGAAAAGTTACAGGATAGGAGAGAGGAATAAAGAATTAGGGAAAGAAACCACAAAAAGGAACAAAAGCAGAAAAGTGTTACAACCAAAACTTGGTCTATAGTGTACTTGGGTTATATATCCTAACTTCCACACCTGCCAGCAGAGTGCGGATCCCCGGGGTAGGACGTGTCTTTTCCACCCGAGGTCTATATGTCCCCATACTGCGACCTTCAAATAAAAAAAAGTCATAGAATAGCATAAGATATTAAACAGCTTAAGCCTACCCCTAATATTAACATACAGAATTATTTACCTACTAATCAGGAAGGAAAATATAACTAGCACTCTAGCCCAGTATATAAGCATCACAGGCTGTCGGGAGTACCCTGTCACAACTGAAATCTCTTGTAAGGCTAAACAAAACATCAAAAAGCCAACTGAGAGATCTTAATTATTCTCATATATAGAGAAAGGGAAAACACAGTGCAGTAATATCATGTAGTCAGGTATGACCAGAGGGATCGGGTGTTTCTCCTCTATCGACTCTCCCCTCTCTACCGCCCCTTCGTCTACGACGTCTAGAACGTTGCTCCCTCGGAGGTGGCCTCTGGATATTAAAGTCTGGGAAATATGCCATTCCGTTATTGTCAAATCCGGAGCAGATATCCCGAGCTCGGTTAAGAACTCCGGAATGCCGTCTGGGTGCAACATGAATATAAAATGACCATCTCGTCTAACTTGCAGACAGAAGGGGTATCCCCAGGAGTATGGGATGTCATGATCTCGCAACACATTTAAAAGAGGGCGAAGAGCCCTTCTCTTCTGCAAAGTACGTCGAGAGAGATCTGCCATAATCTGGACCGGTGATCCCTGGAAGGATAAAGACTCAAGTTCACGTGCACCCGCTAACACTCTTTCCTTTGATCTGAAGTTATGGATTCTACAGATGATATCACGTGGTCTGGCTCCTTCTATCGGTGCAGGGCCCAGAGATCTATGTGTTCTATAAAAACCTCCAGCGGGGAGTCTTCTGGCATGCGACGGACTGAGTTTAGGAATCTCTGGATTGTGGTGTCAAGGTCTTGTGGTGAAACAGTTTCTGGAATACCCCTCACTCTAACATTGTTAAGGCGTTCCCGGTTCTCCAAATCCTCCATAGCATCAAGCATGTATTCAATACGAGATTTTTGATGTAAGACCCGTTGTTCCAGAGCATCTACTCTCCTATGCAGGGTGTCAGAGACGGATTCTGTGGAGGATACTCTATTTGCAAGTTGGTGGACCTCTCCTCGCAGAGCTGATGTTTCTGCTCTGTATGATGCTTCTAGTCTGTGCATAAAGCCTTCTATTTCCTCTCTTGTCGGGATGGCTGCTATGCGTGCTTTAAAGTTTGTCCAGACGGCATTATCAGGGGACCATTGAGTATGAGTTGCTATGTCTGCAGGCAGGAAAGCTGGGTCTAGGTGTCCCATGGGAGGCGCAGAGGTCATTAGTAATATAGGAAGTGTACCTGGGCTCAGTATAGGGTTTGCCATATGTTGAGTATATGGCCTATTCCCCATGGGTGCTGACAAGTGCTTTGTGGAAAGCTCCAAACCTTTTTGCTTCTGCATAGTGTCTGTCATTAACCCCTTCCAGACCCTTGGCCCACCCCCTGGGCCATGGAATGATCGGGCTCCTGCAGGTCGAGTGAGGGTGTCACTGACCTGTCACTCGGCCTGCAGGTACATGGGGAGTTGTACAACACCCCAGGGGGGGGGTCGATTTGCCCCCACCCCCACCCCCCCGGCTACAGGCGCGGTGATTGGCACTCAAAAGTGAAAGTGAAAATCACCGCGCCTGTAATGCTTCCCTGTCTGCCGCTGCTATCCCTACCCTCCAATCTTCTCCCTTGTCATCTTCTAACTGTCCCCCTGCCCCCCACCTCTCTTTCCTGCCCTCTCTTCATCTTTCTTACCCTCCCCGCTTCCTTTTCCTGCCGCCCGCTTCCTCTTCCTGCCGCCCGCCTCCTCCTGCCTGCTCCCGCTTCCTCCTGCCTGCCCCCGCTTCCTCCTAAGTGCCCCCCTACTTCTCCTGTCACCCTCCCTCTTCCCCCTTCCTGCCCCCCCGATCACCGGAGCGGCGATCGCCTCTCCCACTCACCCCTCCGGCGGCCGCTCTGTCTCCACTGCGTCCCGCTCCTCCTCCTCTTCACCGCCTCCGGATCTGACAGCTCTGTGCTGGAGCTGCCAGATCACTTTCTACAGCTAGATCTGCAGGAAGTGATCTGACAGCTCCAGCACAGTGATCCACAGTGACCATTATGTGATCACTGTGGATCACTGTGCTGGAGCTGTCAGATCACTTTCTACAGCTGAATCCTGAGGATCTAGCTGCAGGAAATGATCTGACAGCTCCAGGACAGTGATCCACAGTGACCATTATGTGATCACTGTGCTGGAGCTCTCAGATCACTTTCTGCAGCTGGATCCTGGGGATCGAGCTGCAGAAAGCAATCTGACAGCCCAGGCGCAGTGATGCACATAGTGGGTCACTGCGCCCGGGGTGTCATATCACTTTCTGCAGCTCGATCACCATGCTGGCGGATTGGGCTCCAGAGTAGCGATCTGAAAGCAAAGGCGATCGAACGTCGTGGGACCTTCATTTCGGAGCGATCGGGCGTCGTGGGACCTTCGTTGTGGACTACGTCGGATCTTTTTATAATAAAGATGGAGTCCGAATTGTGTCTGTTTTTTTTTCAAATAAAAAGATCTTTCTCTGTGTGTGTTTATTGACTATTTACCGTACTAGAGATTCCTAATGGCGGGTCTAACATTGGCCCTATATTATGAATCTCGGGCTTAGTGCCAGCTGCCAATAAAAAGCTGGCATTAACCCCTTTATTATCCAGTTAGCCACTGGCACCAGGGCAACTGGAAGAGCGTGGGTACAGCGCCAGAAAATGGTGCTTCAATGAATGCGCCATTTTCTGGGGTGGCTGCGGGCTGCAATTCGCACCAGGGGGGGCCCAGAACGCTTGGGCCTCTCTATGCTGAGGATTCCATCCCCCAGCTGCCTAGTTGTACCTGGCTGGACCAAAAATATGGCGGAGCCCCACGTAATTTTTTTTCTAGAATTAGTTCTAGAAATTAAAAAAAAAAAGGGCTTCGCTGTATTTTTGGTTCCAGCCAGGTATGACAAGGCAGCTGGGGGCTGGTGGCAGTCCGTAGCTGCCAAGTTGTACCTGGCTGGACCAAAAATATGGCGGAGACCTATGTCATTTTTTTTCTAGAAATAATTCTAGAAATAAAAAAAAAATAGGCTTCGCTGTATTTTTGGTTCCAGCCAGGTACAATGAGGCAGCTGGGGGCTGGTGGCAGTCCGTAGCTGCCAAGTTGTACCTGGCTGGACCAAAAATATGGCAGAGCCCCATGTCATTTTTTTTTTTTTTTTAATTCTACAAATAAAATGACATGGAGCTTTGCCGTATTTTTGGTTGCCAGCCAGGTACAACTTGGCAGCTAGGGGGCTGGAATCCTCAGCATGGAGAGACCCAAATGTATTGGGTCCCCTATGCTGCGAATTGTAACTACTAGACTAGTATGTTTTTTCACAAAAAGTTTCTTTATTCATTTATACGTCTCAATTTGTGAAGCACATGGGGGTTCAAAGTGCTCACTGTGCATCTAGATATGTTCCCTGGGGGGTCTAGTTTCCAAAATGGGGTCACTTGTGGGGGATCTCAAATGTTTAGGCACACAGGAGCTCTCCATACACGACCTGGTGTCCGCTAACAATTCCAATTGTTGGCAAACACCAGATTGTGTATGGAGAGCCCCTGTGTGCCTAAACATTGGAGCTCCCCCACAAGTGACCCCATTTTGGAAACTAGACCCCCCAAGTAACCTATCGAGATGCATAGTGAGCACTTTGAATCCCCAGGTGCTTCACAAACTGATCCGTAATAAGGTAAAAATACTTTTTTTTCACACAAATTTTCTTTTTTAATTTGTACGGATCAATTTGTGAAGCACCTGGGGGTTCAAAGGGCTCACTATGCATCTAGATATGTTCCCTGGGGGGTCTAGTTTCCAAAATGGGGTCACTTGTGGGGGAGCCCCAATGTTTAGGCACACAGGAGCTCTCCAAATGCGACATGGTGTCTGCTAACAATTTGAGCTGATTTTCCATTCAAATTGTTAGCGGACACCATGTCGCGTTTGGTGAGCCCCTGTGTGCCTAAACTTTGGAGCTCCCCCACAAGTGACCCCATTTTGGAAACTAGACCCCCCAGGAAACTTATCTAGATGGGTGGTGAGCATATTGAACCCCCACATGCTTTACAAATTGATCTGTGAATATGGAAAAAGTACTTTTTTTTCACAATAATGTTCTTTTAGCCTCAATTCTTTCATTTTCACATTGGTAACAGGATAAAATTCATCCTAAAATTTGTTGGGCAATTTCTCCTGAGTACACCGATACCTCATATGTGGTCATAAACCACTGTTTTGACGAGCGGCAGGGCTCAGAAGTGAAGGAGCGCCATTTCACTTTTTGAATGGAAAATTAGCTCCAAAAGTCAAATTGCTCTCTTTCCCTTCAGAGCCCTGCCGTGCGCCCAAACGATGGTTTATGATCACATATGTGGTATCGATATACTCAGGAGAAATTGCCCAACAAATTTTAGGATCCATTTTATCTTGTTGCCCATGTGAAAATGAAAAAATTGAGGATACAAGAACATTTTTGTTAGAAAAATTAAAATATCCATTTTTTTGTTTCCAATTTGCTTAGTTCCTGTGAAGCACCTGAAGGGTTAATAATCTTCTTGAATGTAGTTTTGAGTAGCTTGAGGGGTGCAGTTTTTGGAATGGTGTCACTTTTGGGTGTTTTCTGTCATGTAAACCCCTCAAAGGGACTTCAAATAGGATGTGGTCACTAAATAAAATGGTTTTGTAAATTTTGGTGGAAAAATGAAAAATTGCTCATGAACTTTGAACCCTTATAACTTCCTAACAAAATTTTTTTTTTTTTTCCAAAATTGTGCTGATGTAAAGTAGACATGTGGGAAATATTATTTCATAACTTTTTTGTGTCACATAACTCTCTGGTTTACCAGAAGAAAAATTCAAAATTTGAAAATTGCAAAATGTTCTAAATTTTTGCCATATTTTTGATTTTTTCACAAATAAACGCAAAAATTATCGACCTAAATTTAATACTAACATGAAGCCCAATATGTCACGAAAAAACAATCTCAGAATCGCTAGGATCCATTGAAGCGTTCCCGAGTTATAACCTCATAAAGAGACACTGGTCAGAATTGCAAAAAATGGCAAGGTCATGAAGGGGTTAAGGGCCTCTCATAGGTCTGCTGAGCTGTACATATGTGTCCAGGGGGCCCATTGTATCTGTGACCCGCAGAGTACATGTTGTTTATGTCTAATTGTGGGGTACTGACATTGTTGTCTGCCTCTCCCCATGCAGAGGCCGGTGTATCATGCTCCTCCTCAGCCATCTCCGTTCCTCCCTGCTCTCCGCCATGTGCTCTCTCACCTTCTGAATCTGTGCCTCTGTCATTTGTCCCTGGGGTCCGCAGCGTCTCCGGAGCCTCCACTACCAGGGATTCGGCAGTAGTGGGATGTGAGTGTTTGTTTATTTCCCCTCCGGGTAGTGAAGCGGCTTCTCCGGGCGGAGGGGATCTCCTGGTCATATCTATATTCAGCGGCACCGCTGCTGTGTATTGTGCGCCGCCTCCTCCTGCAACCTCCGCCATTTTAGATGGGGGATGGCGCCGTCCTGCGCTTCTGAGGTATCTGGTGATACTCACGACAGGAGTCACCGTGGAGCCCGGTGTTTGCTTGGGCTGAGTGCTCCTCTTCCTTGTAGGCATAAGGAGTTGATTTATGGGGTGGCAAGCTGTCTTATTAGGTCGTCTGCAGCATGTGGGGCAGGAGACGAGCTATTAGCCTCCTCTTCCTTCCATGGCCAGGACACGCCCCCGTGTGTTAACCATTTTGAACAAGGCAAAAAAAATACAGCTTCTTTGGTATTATACCCCTACACATATATCCCGCTTGTTTACAGGTGCCTCTTCGGAGTGTTGGAGGGAGTGTGGTTTGGAAGGTAACTCTGCCCATGTGTGGTGGGAATGTCCGAAGATCCGCCCCTTTTGGTCTTGGGTGGAATCAATAATTCAAACGGTAACAGGAATTCCCATACAATTATCCGGTCCGTTAGCTGTCTTAAGTGTTTTTCTTTCGGATATTCCCTCTCCTATCAGGCCGATTGTGGCTGATATATTATTTGCAGCCCGACAATGCATAAGCAAACATTGGAAATCATCTGTTTCTCCATCTAAAGATGAACTGATTGCCCGACTGAATCTAATGTTTCAAAACGAAACTACCTGTACAGGATCATGTTCCAGAAGAAATAAGAGACTTGCAAGGTGGGACCCTTGGTCTACTTCCACATATTTTATGACTGTATAATCTATGTCTATTTCATGCGTCTTCTTTTGGTCACTTCATTATTACTTTCCATGACTGTTACATGTAACCCCAAATGCCTTTATTCCTTTGTTTTTCCCTCCCCTTTTTCCTATTGTTACCCCTTTGCTATTTTCTGTATAGCCCTTGTTGATATTACCAATAAAAACTTAATTGGCTTAAAAAAACAAAACAAAACAAAAAAAAAACGATAGGAGTGTCCACCGGTCTGTCCAGTAAAGTATTAAACATGGATTGTAAGGTGGGTGCTAACTCAAGTGGTCCCGTCGCCTCAGGGAGACCCGCATATTTTAATATTTTTACGTCTATCTTTTTTCTCAGAGTCTTCAAAAAGATCGAATACTTGAGAAAGTTGTTCAGAATGACAGTCTAGGGTCTGCTGGTGTAACGTCAGCGTAAGAGCGGTTGCTGCCATAGTTGTTTCAACTGCCATGACTCGCTCTGAAATCTGGACAACCGTGGAACTAATCCCTTGGATTTCGGCTTTGCAAAGGCTTTCCAATCGAGCGAAGTACCCCTCTAAGTCTGTTTTAGTAGGTACATCAGACATTCGTGATCGCAGGTCTTTAAGATCTTCCAGGACAGATCCAGGTAGTTGAGCTACAACATAGGAGCTGGGGTAGGAAAAACCGAAGCCCCCTCTGATGCAAGACCAATCTGATCCTCTGTATTCTCTGTAGTGTCAGACGGTGTCACATCAGTGGGATCAGCTAAGAAGAGTTGAATACTGCCATCCTTTTTGGATTTGCTTGCCCCAGGGGCAGGTGTTGTGGGTTGGCGTGGTTTTTTTGGGCCCCATAACGTCCACTTCTCCAGTGAAGTATAGGCTTCTTCTGCCTGAGGGTCAATAGCAGGTAATGCCAAATATAGGTGGTATGAGATGCGGCACTCTCACCTATGAGCCCATTTATCAATAGTAGCAGGCTCTAAGGATAAGATGGAGGGAGTGAACCCTTAAGGCTGGAGCCTCCTTCAAAGTCAATATAGGCACACAGGGTATTCAGATGGGTCTTAGCTCTTATTTACTGAGTTGTGATCAGGAGGGAGCCACAAGAGGGAATTCTGCGTTGATAGGAGAGCGGGGCAGTAGATGCAGGTAGCTGAGATGGAACTTTCAGCAGCGCTGTGGTGGTGTCATGGCGCGGCCGCCTGCCTCAGTCACTGACCTTCACTATCCTCCAGTCTTACCTGCTTCCTGCGGTGCAGGTGTGGAACAGGACCATTCGACAAAGGCTTCAGCTGGATCCCCGACAGTGCAAGTGTGGTAAGTCTTTCGTGCACCGCAGCTCCTTGCCAGTCACAGGTCCGGACCGCGTTGCAGGCTCCCGCCACTCAGGGTCCCGCGGCCTTGATGAAATGGCGGCAGATCTCCTCTAAGTTCCTCTCTCTCCTCTCTGTCGGTTGATAAGGGGTTGGAGGGACTTCTAATGACTCCCCAGGGAGTTCAGGATGTCAGGGCCGTTAAAGTGATCCTAAACCCAGAAACTGACCCCCCCTTATCTTTAGACCTGTCCCTGCACCCCCTCTTATCATTTCTAGCCATCCCTTTTGCATAAAAAATCGCTTTTGTAAAGTAAGAGAAAAGGATATAATACTTAGACCTGTGTGAGTTCTCCGTTTCTGTGGAAGCTGAGATAGGAGGCGCCTGTCTGCTGCTGCCTGGTAATTATTCACGCCCCTCTCTGCTTGCTGCCTTTGAGTGTCTGGCCGCGTCATGAAAGGTACTAAAGATAAGGGGGGTCAGTTTCTGGGTTTAGGATCACTTTAAAGGCAGCTGCAGTTATGTGTGTGGTGCTGATTTACCGGGCCGGGGAGAGCCGGGTCCTGTGGAGCTTTCAGCACACACATCTTGTCGGCGCCAATACCAGGCCACGCCCTCTCCCCTCCCTTTTTAAAATTTTGACTTATCCCACTTTAATGTTTTATCCGCTCTATATTACCCAAGAGTGAATGGGTCTTAAAAAAAAAAGACCTGTGTCCGCCTCCTAAGGACGCTAAGCAAAAACTAGAAGGAGAGGAGATACAAGAGGCGCAGATTGTGCCTTATCAAAAAGACACTCTGTATTTCAGTGTGGATTATATAGATATCCACTCACCTTCTAAGGTTGTGAGACCCACAACCAGTTTGAAAGCATAAGGCAGCTGCTGCAGAACTTCCACCGTCACACCAAAAACCGCGGGAAATCAGAATTCAAACAGGAATGGTATCCACGGTCCGCGCTGCTGCTCTTTACCAAAGGATTTCACAAGAGGTTATTACCATCATAAGGTCCTTTATTTCATCAAAACCTATGCGTTTCAGTGCTGTCCCAGCACCTTCCTCAGGGTATGTTACATGACACAGCAGAAAACCTTTTAAAACGATCAATTTCTGAACAACATTCTTCCCCTAAACCAAAAATAACTTTTCGTAGAGCTCTAAACGTGAAAGGAATAATTGCACCTAGCCGTTTAAATAAAAATCAGCCACATAGTAAAGATGACTATGTACTAAATGCTAAAGTAACTAAGTGTGGGAAGAAAAATTGCCTATGTTGCAGAACAATATATGAAACTGATAAATTTTGCTCCAGTGCTACTGGTGAAACCTTCCCTATAAAACAGAACATGGATTGTGGTACCAAATATCTGATTTATCTAATTGAGTGTCCCTGTAAGTTACAATACATTGGAGGAACAACACAGACATTACATGCATGGCTTAATAAGCATAGGTCCAATATCAAGAAGGGTTTCAGGCAGCATGGGGTATCATGGCATTATGAAAAATGCCATGATAAGGACTACACTAAGATGAAAATTCTACCCATTGAACGTGTCTCTGAATATACAGCTAACAGATTAAGCCCTAAAAAAGAAAGAGAAATATTGGATGTACAGACTTAATTCCCTCAAACCTAAGGGATTAAATCTGATAACTGAATTAATCTAATCATGTCTTTATTTGCTCTAACCTATGCTTTGTCTTTACTATGATATAAGCATTGAAAGAACTACTCTGCTGCCACCTTGTGGCGAACAATTGCACCACAGAGGACCATCGTATACTTAACATAGGTAGCCATGGTTACTGCATCCAAAACATCGCCATCTTGTGGTTCTTTACGATAATTACAACCTTTTTAAATTAATATTGTTTCCTCATTATTTTTATGTCTTTTCTCTAATTTTATCTGCAGATTTTAGTATTTATAGTTATTAAAACTCTATTTTTAACAAATATTCTTAGCAGTATGTGTTTTTTATATGTAATATGTTTTTATATGTACTATTTTTTATATATTATTTCTATGTATTTGATTCGGTTTTTAGTGGTCTTGAACCAGCAATTTGTAGGCATTATTCTGCTCAGTGTTTGGTGAGATGCCTCTTGAGCCACTGTGACTGATAGTTGTCTATCAGTTTTAAAACATATCTATTTTTTAATTTTAAAAATAAAATCCTTTTTTATTATAATTTACTTTCCTTACCCATTTGGGTCCCTAACCATCATATGAACTTCTTTTGTCCCTTTTTTCTGTCCCTTTATGGCTTGGATGCAATAACTTTGAAATGCAATGCAAACTATCAGATCCCCATAAAAATTATATCAATTATTTTCTCCCAGGACAAATCATTCAGCCTGAATAGGCTAACAAATTGTTCCCTTGACTCCCAGATAAAACCTGAGGAACTTCTTTTCTTTTTCTAAGTTCAATCCTGATAAAATATTTGTCAAGTGCTGCTAATTATTTATTTTTATTGGGCTTATGAATTGATTTATGAAACATGGCAGTGCATATAAAACCTGATGGAATAGCATGTTTTAATCGATGATGTATTTAATTCTATTTAATTCCATTTCTTTGTAAGGGGTGGTTCCCTCGTGTTATGACGTCACTGATGACAATTAGATGAGTTTTTTTCTGGGGGGGAGGGACTTTTAACCTGTAACTACATATAAAAGGTTTTCTGCTGTGTCATGTAACATACCCTGAGGAAGGTGCTGGGACAGCACTGAAACGCGTAGGTTTTGATGAAATAAAGGACCTTATGATGGTAATAACCTCTTGTGAAATCCTTTGGTAAAGAGCAGCAGCGCGGACCGTGGATACCATTCCTGTTTGAATGCTAAGCAAAAACTGGCATAGTTCCTGGCCAGTAACAGGGTGTACACTGAACTAACTTTTTTGTTGCCTAGTGTCAGCCTCCTAGTGACAGAAGCATACACTTATGGTCCTGTGTCCCCCAATAAAGCGACAAAGAAAAGTCTGCATAGAATAACTACTTGCATAATAGCGAAGTCCATTCTGTCATCCACTTTTGTTGTCATAATATCATGGTGCCGTGGCAGCCATATTTGCACGCCCAAGTGATGGGTGTGCAAATATGGCGCCTGCTGGCGGTACTGGCCCCTTGCACAGTACCACCAACGGTGCTGCCAATTCAGGAACCCGCCAACTCACACTTACACATATCCAGGTGCAGTTCCTCATGTTGCCGCCATTTTTGGACACCTTGGTATCTAAAGATGGCAGCAGTATGATGGATGGACAAAAGGGGCAGAGAGCTTGCACAGAGCATGCACGGGAGAGAGGGGGGTGGGCAGAGAGCACACATGAGGGTAGTTACATAGACTGGATAGTGCAATTGTCACTTCTGACATTTGGGTGTCCCGCTATCATACGCCTCCGCCATATTTGCACACCCAAGTGATTAGCATAAGACCCCCATCTAGTAAAAAGATAAATATTAGTAAATAGTACAAAATTCATGATCCACTAAATTGGCCAGTGTATTTATCTATATAGACAATATATTGTAGGTCATGGATAAATTCCACATTTGTTAAATTTTTTTATATTAAAAGGACAAAATGACCTAGCAAAAGAAGAGGGGAACAAAGTGCAATGTGCACTTAATACATTAATACCATGTTTCCCCGAAAATAAGACAGTCTTATATTTTTTTTTTTGTCCCAAAGATGGACCATGTCTTATTTTCGGGGGGGGCGGTGTCTTTTATATACCCTACATCCCACTGCAGCCTCCCATACACACCCAACACACCACACACCCAACACACCACGCACACATACACACCACACATCACACACCCATACACACACACACCCATACACACCCACACACATACCCATACATACACACACACACGCATAACCATACACACCACACACATACCTATACACACAAAGTGTTTTTTACCGGTCCGGTGTCCGCGCTCTCCCGTGGCCCCCGATCTCCGGTGTCCGTGCTCTCCCCGCTCCCCGGTGGCCCCCGCTCTCCGTATTCCCGCTGTAGCTGCCAATCTCCGCCCAGGTCAGGAGCCCTGTGCCAATTACAGCGCAGGAACCATGAGCCAATCAGAGAGCATTCACGACGTCAGCTGGCCACGGATTAGCTTGCGGTTCCTGGGCTGTGATTGGCTCACGGTTCCTGCGCTGTAATTGGAGCAGGGCTCCTACCCTGGGCGGAGATCAGCAGCTACAGCGGGAATCTGGAGAGCAGGGGGCCGCTGGAGAGTGCGGAGAGCGGGGGCCACCGGAGTGCACCGCAGGTACGCCTTATAATCAGGGGGTGCTTTATATTAGGAGGTAGGGCGCCCCCCCAAGCATGCCTTACTTTCGGGGGGCGCCCTATTTTCGGGGAAACACGGTAGCACGTGCTCCTATAGAACCACAAGCTTTCTAGTCCCTAGAGCGAATATTCTGGGCACTTAAATGACCTGACAGTGTTCTTTTAATGCATTATTCAGTTTGATACTAATAATACCCTTGAATAGGGCCTGGGCGGACCTTTTAAAAACATATAAATTATTATTTTACACTTTATAGTTTCCGTGCTATAAGCATTTTCAGACCCTGCAGGGAGCTGCTGCATTAGTCCTGTCCATTATAAGCACAAACACTGCTAGCCGCTTTTTTTTTTGCACTGCTTCAAGTCCGCACTTGCTGCATTTGACTGCAAGTCCCAAAGAGAATGAATGGGGCTTGCCGCAAGATAGCTGTTACCAGCAAAATCTGCCGCAAATAAAAAATCGCTGATGTGACAGCAACCTTATGGCCCTGTCTCACACAACGAGATCGCTAACGAGATCGTTGTAACATCACAGATTTTGTGACGCAACAGCGATCCCGCTAACTATTTCGTTCTGTGAGACACGCACTAACGATCTGGCCCATGCTGTTAAATCGTTGATCGTTACACACTGCTCTGGGTCATTTCTGCGTCGTTGCGCTCCTGCTGGGAGAGCTACATCGTTGTGTTTGACAGAGATAATGAGCAACGATCTCAATGCTACGCTATGGAGAGAAAATTCACAACGACCTCGGTATTACTCTGGATCGTTGCTGAAGTCGTTTTTCACATCGCTGGTAAGATGCCTGTTTGACATCTTTCCAGTGATGTGTAAACGACGCACCAGCGATCTCTACACATTGTTATAGTTATCGGGATCGCTGATGTGTCGTTATGTGAGACAGGGCCTTTAGGAGCTTCAGAGGGACTCAGAGATTGCAAGCACACATTTGCCTTACTGCTTACCTCATCTAGATTATCCACTTCATTTGTTTCTCTAAGGGCGGCTTCACACTGCGGCGTGATCCGGTCCGGGGCTGTCCGGGATTCCCTTGACAGCTGCGGACCGGATCAGCACACAGGACTGGAGGGGTAATATGCCCTCTGGTCCGGTGTGTAGCCGCACGCAGCTCCTACTGCTGATAGGACCTGTCAGCAGCTGCAGCTGCGTGCGCTGCATACCAGACCGGAGGGCATATTAGCCCTCCAGTCCTGTGTGCTGATCCGGTCCGCGGCTGTCAGGGGTATCCCGGACAGCCCCGGACCGGATTACGCCACCGTGTGAAGCCGCCCTAAGCAGGCATCCTGCCGTGCTGTGACAGATTCCAGAGACCAGGGAGGAGGATACACCTCTCCCCGCCCCCCCAACCACTGGGGGATCTGGATGTGCACAGTTTTGTCACGGAGTTCAAAATCGCTACAAAATGCGTTTTTGGTCTCGGTACAAAAAATGGGAACACCCAGATCAGGGGCAACTATAAAGAACTGGATGCACCCACAAATGCCTGCAGCCCTCTTGAAAGTCAACAGAGCTGAAAACAGATGCGGGTACATCCAATTTAAGCTGGAATTGCACTGATACCGAAAAGTCTTTTTACATGTGCTTTTCCCGCAAAAGCGCGTCCTCGTTTGCCGTACAGACACTGCTTTTTTTTTCGGCAGCGCTTTTGCTGAAGAAGGCGCACATGTAAAAAGAATGAACATGTCAATTCTTTGCACTTTTTAGCACGTGCTTTCTCCCATAGGCCCCATTATAAGGAGGTGGAATACGCATTGTCGTTCAGACACTGCCTATTCCAGCCCCTATAATGCGGGCACAGGGGGAAGTGATGTCACACGGGGAAAGGAAGAATCCTGTGTTCCTCCCCCCATGTGACATGTGTTTCCACTTTCCCAGTGTATGTACATGCGAAAGTGAAATAAAAGTGAACAAAAGGTATTAAGAATAAATACAATACTCACCCCTCCGCCTGCTGTCCCGGGAGCCGGGGGGGAAGACGTTTAATCGCTGCAAGGACCTTAAAGATGTGATTGGCTGGTAGCTATCAGCTGATGCTGTCTCGTGTCATGTGACACATCAGCTGATTGCTACTGACCAATCACATCTTTAATGTCCTTGCAGCGATCGGACGGCTTCCCCTCTGCTCCTGAGACAGCTGGCGGAGGGGTGAGTATTGTATTTTTTTTTTATTTTTAAAAGCTTGTTCACTTTTGCAGTGTATGTACATACACTGAGAAAGTGAAACTACATGTCACATATGTTACACAGGATTCTTTCCCACCTCTCGTGTGACATCACTACCCACTGCGCTTTTGTGAGAAAATGCGGCCGTATAAAAACACGGTGTGTGAAAGCACCATGTTTTTTTACCGGCGCTAAATAGCATAGCCGCGAAACTTGACGAAAAAAAAAGTGGCAATTACGCGGTTTGTGAACACAGCCTAATAATGGTTTAAGGGTATGTGCCCACAGGACGTTTTTTAAGCAGTCCTGAACGCAGCAAAACCTGAGGATCTTAGAGTCCTTGACAGGAGATTAGCTATGATCTTGTCTTTGTATTTTGTGCGTTTTTCCTGTGTTTTTTCCATTGACTTTAGCAAAAACGCAGGAAAATAATTAACATGTCAATTCTTTCAGTTCTTGACACTTGCAAAACCAACGTGTGGGCACAGCGTCTCTGTGAAACACATTGCTTTTGCTGGGAATCAATACCTCAGGAACAAATTAACATAAATTACCATAAAACCAATGGTTTTCTGCATGCAGAAACCACAGAAAAAACGCAGCAAAAACGTCCTGTGGGCAAATACCCTAACTCAGGAGTGTTCAGAAATCAATGTTTGGTGGAATAACCATGATTTTTTAATCACAGCTTTCATGCATCATGGCATGCTTTCCACTAGTCTTTCACACTGCTTTTGGGTGACCGTATGCCATTCCTGGCACAAAAATTTATGCAGTTCTTCTTTGTTAGGCGGCCGTCACACGCTACAATATCGTGCCCGATATCGTTTAAGCTATCTGTTTTTTGATCGCTTAAGCGATATCGTTTGGGCATCGTTGCGTGTAATCAAGCGATTTTACAATGTAAAATTGCTTGATCGTGACATCGCAGATATGAGAGCTGGAGTTCATATCTAGCGATGAACGATTAAACAATCTGCTTCATCGTGGTGTATAACACCACGATGAACGATCTCCCAGCGGCAGAGCCTATGCTGGGAGATGGTAACTATGGTACACGTCTGGTTACTAAGCGCCGCGCGGCGCCTAGTAACCCGATGTGTACCATAGTTACCAGCGATCTCACTGGCCCACATCGCTGGTGAGTCTGTCTGTGTGACATCTCACCAGCGATGTGAACGCTATTGTTAGCGATCGCGCGTGCACGTGATCGCTAACAATATCGCTCACGATATTGCAGCGTCTGACGGCCGCCTTAGATGGCTTGTGACTATCCATTTTCATCTTGATTACATTCCAAATGTTTTCAATGGGGTTCTTGTCTGGAGATTCGGCTGACCATGACAGGGTCTAAAGACCCTGTCGCACATAACGAGATCGCTAACGAGATTGCTGTAACGTCACAGATCGTTATGTGTGACACACACGAATCATCTGGCGCCTGCTGCGAGATAGTTGATCGTTACACACTGCTCTGGATCATTTCTACGTCATTGCGCTCCCGCTGGGAGCGCTACATCGTTGTGTTTGACAGGGACAATGACCAACGATCTCACGATCTCACTCTACGGAGTGACTATTCCCAACGACCTCTGTATAATTCTGGATCGCTGGTGCGTAATTTTTCACATTGCTGGTGAGATACCTGTTTGATATCTTACCAGCGATGTGAAAAGCGACGCCTCAGCGATCTCTGCACATTGTTATCGGGATCAGGATTGCTGGTGCATCGTTATGTGTAGCTGGGCCTTTAATGTGGTGCTCCTTATCCATACATTGAATGACCTAGCTGTGTAGCATGGGGCATTATCCTGCTGGAAAAAACAGTGCTCAGAGTTGGGGAACATTGCCTGAGCAGAAGGAAACAAGTGTTTTTCTAGGATAACCTTTCATACATTCTTTGCAAAGATTGACCTGCCCAATTCAAGCCTTGCTGTAGCATCCCCAGATCATCACCCAGCCTTCACCAAATTTCACAGTGGGTGCAAGACACTGTAGCTTGTACACCGCTTGAGGTCTCCGTCTAACCATTAGACGACCAGGTGTTGGGCAAAGCTGAAAATTAAATAAATTCTTATACTGGAGGTAGCCAATAGGGCGGGTAGTAATAGTGGAACACTAATTGACTCTCCACCCTGGATTGAGTAGCAGCTAAAAATCTAGGTGGGAATTCTGTGTGTGTATTCACTCAAGGGGAATTTTATTTTAAAAGAATTGATTACGATCTAGCGCTGATGGCGGGTTTACACGTCGCGATATCGTATTACGATTTCAATCAAAAGTCACGTGGTTCAATCGTCGGAGGCGAAATCGTTCCTGCGTTGTATGGTGTGAACGTCCAATACGATGCAGGAACGATGTCAATGCGATATCTGGGATTGAATGAGCGTGCTATTCAATGCCCGATATTGCATAGCGATTGAAGCCGGATCGTGCTGTGTAAACGCCCAATTACGATGTGATTTCATACGTCACCCATTCACTCCCATGTTAACTATGCGATCCTGGGTTGGGAGGCGGAGACATCGCACGGACGTTGTAATCCGATATCGCAGCGTGTAAACATTCAATGCGATGCGGGAGGAACGTGCACTAATTGCGCGCTCCCGCGCCATTGAACTGCGATATCGGATCGCGATTGAAGCGTGTAAAGCCACCATTACTCTAAAGACACCTTCCAACCGTATCACATACGGCCTAGAAATGACTCATGTATCACTTTGGATAATAAAATGTTATTTTACTTTCAAAATCTTTAAAAATCATAGTGCATGTGGTACATATTTATGAAAAATTTTTATACCTATAAAATGTTCAAAAATGTTCATAAAAATAGAACTAATTCAAGTCCTTGTTTTCACTGGCGAAGGATAACACAGGTCAACAAAAAAAAATTTTTTTTCTGGTGCCCAAAATATTTTAATGAATTTGGGGTATTTTTGGGGTGCTGATTCTGAATATGCTATCAGTTTTGCCAGATTGGCTCAAGTTTTTGAGATTTTTGGTATCTTATTTATAGCACTTGTTGGTAAATGCGACGCATCATCTCATTAATTTCTTTGGATTAGTACTTGAACTGAGCAGTTCTCAATATAGTTTTGTGTTAATTAGTGTTCTAAAAGTTTGTTCATAGCTTGATTTTTGCACTAACTTTGTTTGTTGTCTGTTGTTCAGTGAAAAGCATGAACTCATCAAGAAGAAGTTGTCTTAACGATCCAGACTCATTCTGTTACATTTGTGGTGAATATACACTGACAAAACATAGAAGAAACATAACAGACTTCGTTAAAAAAGTAGCAAAAAACGTCTTTTTTTTAACACATTTTACGAAAAATCTCAAAAACTTGAGCCAATCTGGCAAAACTGATGACATATTCAGAATCAGCACCCCAAAGTTACCCTAAATTCAATGAAATATCTTTGGCACCAAAAATGCTGTTGACCAGTGTAATTCTTATGGGATCTTCATTTTTGCACCAGTCTGTCTTTTCCTCAGTGTGTTGTTGTCATTTGAGGAAAATGAAATGATCCTATTACTGATTATGATCCCAAAGTGATGTGTACTTAAAAAATTGAACAAATGGTCTCGCCTTGAGGTGTTTTGGTGCTGTTAGTGTGTACACAGCGGTGAAATGAATTGTGTGCATCCTTAGATGTGCTAACAGGAACAGTAAACATGTATGACACTCTTTGCGCTTGTGAAAAAAGCACAGTTTTTATTACCATTTGCAAAATAAGGGCAAGAAAAAGAATGTACATAAGTTTATTGTTAAGGTTCTTAGGTTTTAGGTAAATATGTTTGACTATGAAATGTAAAAAAAAAAGCAATAAGGAAAAAAACTGTTTACCTAATAGATATATATGTACATAAAATATATTGTATACCGTATGTACTCGTGTATAAGCCGACCCGTGTATAAGCCGACCCCCCCCCCCCCTACTTTTGCCCCCAAAACCTGGGAAAACCTATTGACTTGTGTATAAGCCGAGGGTGGACCCCAGCACAGGTATACAGCCTCCAGCAGTGTGGTATACAGGCCTCCCCAGTGGTAGTATACAGCAGCCTCCCCAGTGGTAGTATACAGCAGCCTCCCCAGTGGCATATACAGGCCTCAGCAGTATATACAGCAGCCCCAGTAGTATACAGCAGCCTCCCCAGTAGTATATACAGCAGCCTCCCCAGTGGTATATACATGCCCCAGCAGTATATACAGCAGCCCCAGTGGTATACAGGCCCCAGTGGTGTATACAGGCCCCAGTGGTGTACAGGCTCCCCCCCTTGCTGCCGCACAGCTGTAAAGGAATAGATCATTATACTTATCCCTGTCCTGTCGCCGCCGCTCTGCACCGCGCTCCTCCGGGTCTTCATGCTTCTTCCTGCTTCCTCCTCCGGCGCAGAGACAATGACGTCATTGCCTGCGCCCACCGGTCACAAGCAGGAAGAAGCATGAAGACCCGGAGGAGCGCCATGCAGAGCGACAGCGGCGGCGACAGGACAGGGATAAGTATAATGATCTATTCCTTTACAGGTGTGCGGCAGCAAGGGGGAAAGGCACTGTATACCACTGATGGGGGGGGGGGCTGTATACAAAGTACCGTATATGACTCGTGTATAAGCCGAGGGGGGACTTTTCAGCACATTTTTTGTGCTGAAAAACTCGGCTTATGCACGAGTATATACGGTATATACATACACATAAAATATAAATAGAATGAATTACAGTAAAGAATACATACCATATGTTTCTAAACTATGTGTAGTGTAGGTTTAACAATGTTAAAGTAGAAATACAAATATATATGAACATGTATACAGTCTTTATGGAGTTAAGTGTAGGGTATTATACAGCAGGTATACAGTCAGCTGCATGGGTAGCAGAGTATATACAGGTGGCTCTGTGGGTAGCAGAGTATATACAGGTGGCTCTGTGGGTAGCAGAGTATACAGGTGGCTCTGTGGTAGCAGAGTATACAGGTGCTCTGTGGTAGCAGAGTATACAGGTGGCTCTGTGGATAGCAGAGTATACAGGCGGCTCTGGGGTAGCAGAGTATACAGGCGGCTGCGTGTGTAGGAGAGTATATACAGGCAGCTCTGTGGGTAGCAGAGTATACAGTCAGCTGCATGGGTAGCAGAGTATGCAGGCAGCTGCATGGGTAGCAGAGTATTTACAGGTAGCTCTGGGGTAGCAGAGTATACAGCCGCTGCGTGGGTAGCAGAGTCTATGCAGGCGGCGCCATGGGTAGCAGAGTATACAGCCAGCAGCGTGGGTAGCAGAGTATATACAGGTGTCTCTGTGGGTCGCAGAGTATACAGCCAGCTGCGTGGGTAGCCGAGTATATACAGGCGGCTCTGTGGGTAGCAGAATATACAGGCGGCTCTGTGGGTAGCAGAGTATACAGGCGGCTGCGTGTGTAGGAGAGTATATACAGGCAGCTCTGTGGATAGCAGAGTATACAGGCAGCTGCGTGGGTAGCAGAGTATATACAGGTAGCTCTGTGGGTAGCAGAGTATACAGCCGGCTGCGTGGGTAGCAGAGTATATACAGGTGTCTCTGTGGGTCGCAGAGTATACAGGCAGCTGTGTGGGTACCAGAGTATATACAGGTAGCTCTATGGGTAGCAGAGTATACAGTCAGCTGCGTGGGTAGCAGAGTATATACAGGTAGTTCTGTGGGTAACAGCTTTGTGGGTGTGATGGCGACTGTAATGGGCATCCCGGTGGGTGGAGAGGTGATGTGACGTAATGCCTGTCACCACCGACTTGTTCTATGAGAGCTACGTACTTCCAGAGTGGAGGAAATAGGGGCGTGTCCTTGCTGTGAGGTAAATTTCGTGAATGCGCATGCGCGGTGACGGATGGTTACTGCGCTCGTGGGGCTGTGAATGGTGACGCAATCGTTGGGGACGTGACTGCGTACAGTGTATTTGAAATACGGCGCCATAGAGCGTGTCCCGTGTGCGCAAGGCGCCGTTGATCGAGCGCTCGTGGCGCCGGTAATGGCGACTCGCGATGGCGCACATGCGCGCCATCTCTCGCGGCGCTGGCACCTGGTCGCGGTGCCGGTAATAGTGGCTCGCGATGGCGCGCATACGCACCACCGCTCGCTGCGCTGGCATCCAGCCACCGTTGGGGATGTGACTGCGGCTCGCGGTGGCGCTGTGAATGGCGACGCAACCGTTGGAGACGTGACTTCGACTCGCGGGTCTGAGTCTGTGAATAGCGACTCACGAAGGCGCTGTGGGCCATCGCTCGCGACGGTGCCGCGGTGCATGCCGGAATAGCGGCACCACATTGGTGATTATATATATATATATATATATATATATATATATATATTATATATAATATATATTTGTACCAGGATTGTGTATCTAAGGATAACTCATAAGTCATACACACCTTGCACTTCCTTTCTGCTTGTATAAGGTGTGGTCTGGATGGGTAACTTCAGCCTATATGTATAAAAATGACCTGTTGAATACTGCTACCTTGTATCTATATTATGAATAAAACTTCCTATGAGTACAGACCTTGTATATTTCCTATATTCATCTGCGATGGGATCTTGATCAATAGTTTGTCCTGTATGTATAAATGACAGGGTCAAAGATGATTCTTATACTGATAAGAATTTCTAGTGTACTTAGAGCCTTAATTATCATAAAATCTTTGGTTTTGTTGCCTCAACTGTATTACCAATTGTCTCTGTGCTTGTCGAATTGACTTTGAGAAAACTCAGTCTGCCGAATTGACTTGAGCCCTGTCACACATAACGACTCCTCCAGCGATCCCGGCAGCGATAACGACCTGCCGGGATCGCTGGAGTGTCGTTACCTGGTCGCTGGGGAGCTGTCAAACAGACAGATCTCCCCAGCGATTAGGGCCATGGGAGCCACCTCCCACATCGCTGAAGGCGATGTCGGCGTCCTCCCTGCTTAGTGCTGCCTATAAGCAGGGAGAACGCTGCCTGGATACCCGCTGTTTATCATAGTTACCAGCGTCCTCCCTGCTTACAGGCAGCGCTAAGCAGAGAGGACGCTGTTAACCATGGTAAACACCGGATATCTAGGCAGCGCGTTCTTGTTTCTTGCTGTCACACGCAGCGATGCGTGCTGACCAGCGGAAACAAACGATCAAAGAATGACCCAGAGCACTTTGCAGCGATCAGCAACCTCACAGCAGGGGCCTGATCGCTGCAAAGTGTCACACATAACGACATCGCTGGAGAGATCGTTGTAATGTCACAGTTACAACGATCTCTCTAACGATATTATGTGTGACTGGGCCTTTGATCTAATATAGGACTCTATGGTACCGGTTTGATTTACAGTTTACGGCTTTTTACCGCCGGCTTCTAAACAATGAATTAGGGAATTGCAGGTTTTTCCTCTGCTGCCAGACCTCTTTATAGGATACAGCAGCAGAGGAATTGCATTTCCCTTGATTTACATTGGACTCGTTACTGTGCGAGTAATCGTTAGGAAACTCGCAGAGTAACGAGTAGCCCGAGTACCCTACTATTTGGCGAGTAACGAATAGTAACGAGTAGACTCGCCCATCCCTAGTTACAACTTTATTGCAACAAGTAGATGAATAGATAATAGGTCCTGGTTTTTGACTATTTGTTAATCTGAATCGTTTTCCCCATTGATAAGTGTGCTTTTTTATGCTAATTACTGCTGTCTCTCATGGAATAATTTTACCTACCGTATATACGCCGAGTTTTTCAGCCCAAAAATTGGGCTGAAAACTCCCCCCCTCGGCTTATACACTGGTCAATACGGTGGTTGGGCTGGGGAGGCTGGAGGAGGTGGGGGGAGGCTGCTGTATGAGCGCCCCGTCAGGTGGGGGCGCTCATTATATATGCACTGCTTCCCCCTGTCAATCAGCGGCAGGGGGAAGTGGTGCATATCTAAATATATGGCCCCCAAATGCTGGCACTCGCCCCCCACCGTTGTAAGGCGCCCCCCCATGCTGCTTAACTTACCATCCCTGGTCTTCTGCACCGCGCCGGTCTTCCGTGCTCAGTCCTCCATGCACCTGTCCTCGGCTGCATCCGGGGTCCCCGGCCATCGCAGTAACGATGACGTCATCGTTACTGTGACGGCCGGGGACCCCGGATGCAGCGAGGACAGGAGCATGGAGGACGGAGCACGGAAGACTGGCGCGGTGCAGAAGACCAGGGATGGTAAGTTAAGCAGCAGGGGGGGCCTTACAACAGAGGGGGGCGAGTGCCAGCATTTGGGGGCCTGTATACCACTGGGGCTGCTGTATACCACACCACTGGCACTGGGGCTGCTATATACCACTGGGGCTGCTGTATACCACACCACTGGGGCTGCTGTATATCACACCACTGGGGCTGCTGTATATCACACCACTGGGGCTGCTGTATATCACACCACTGGGGCTGCTGTATATCACACCACTGGGGCTGCTGTATATCACACCACTGGGGCTGCTGTATATCACACCACTGGGCGTATATCCTGGGGCTGCTGTATATCACACCACTGGGGCTGCTGTATATCACACCACTGGGGCTGCTGTATATCACACCACTGGGGCTGCTGTATACCACTGGGGCTGCTGTATACCACTGGGGCTGCTGTATACCACTGGGGCTGCTGTATACCACTGGGGCTGCTGCATACCACTGGGGCTGCTGCATACCACTGGGGCTGCTGCATACCACACCACTGGGGCAGCTATATACCACACCACTGGGGCTGCTGTATACCACTGGGGCTGCTGTATATACTGCTGGGGCCTGTATATACCACTGGGGAGGCTGCTGTATAACACTGGGGCTGCTGTATATATTGCTGGGGCCTGTATATGCCACTGGGGAGGCTGCTGTAATACTGCTGGGACCTGTATATACCACTGGGGAGGCTGCTGTAATACTGCTGGGACCTGTATATACCACTGAGGAGGCTGCTGTATACTATCACTGGGGAGGCCTGTATACCACACTGCTGGGGGCTGTATACCTGTGCTGGGGTCCACCCTCTGCTTATACACGAGTCGATAGGTTTTCCCAGGTTTTGGGGCAAAAGTAGGGGGTCGGCTTATACACGGGTCGGCTTATACACGAGTATATAAGGTAACTCTGATTTTGTGTCTGTACAATACTAGGGGTGTCTGGTCACTAATAGATTTAGCCCTTTAGCTTTTTTATTTTATTATTTATGGTAAATCTCATTTTATTGAAAATAAGAATACAAAACATACATATAAAATCCTTCTTAGTACAGGGTATTACATTTCAAGAAATTGTAGTATAAAAACAATTCTCGATATTGGGTTCAACTTTAAACAGGTATCAGCTTATTCAACTAAATCATCCCCTGATGACACAAATACTAAAATATAAATTGTATATTTTAAACAAACCAAAGTATTATACTTTCCAAGGGTTATACTAGATATAATCATGAGAGGGCATGGGCCTCGCTAAAGATTTTCAGTAACCCTGTATCACTACCATCGTATAGTCCTATGATTTAGGTTGTTACCACCTGTGGCCCGCTATCATGGGGCCCAGGCTGTTTTGGACAACGTCTAGGGCTCCAATAAGGAGAGCCTTTTATGGAAAGACTTCTTATAACTATAAGAAATAATGGGAGTGTTGGTGTGTCACGGTCCGCGCTGCTGTGGTATGGATAAACTCACCAAAGAGCCAAAAGTACTTTCATCCTTTATTCCTCCTCTCTCCTACGCGTTTCAGCGCCACACCCGGCGCCTTCCTCAGGGATATTCTTATAACTATACATTTTCCATATTATTCTATGTTCATCGAATTTCTAGAGGGGTGATCTTGGAAAAACCATATATACTCTAAAGAAGGGTAGAGTGAAGCGAAGGATAAAAAGGAAAAGAAAATGGGAGGGAAAGAAAAGAAAGAGGAACCAAAGGAAGTGCCAATGACAAAATCGGGGAAAGTAAAGCCATGTACAGAAAGAGGTATGGAGTAGGGAAAGGGAGAATACAGGTCAACCTGACTCCCCGTCGGCCAGAGGTCCAGCCATTATGTCCCTGAAGTCATCAGAGTCCTGAAAAACTATCCATGAAAACCAAATCTCAGAATATTTGTCACGGGATCCAGATGCATCTGCTGAAAGCTCCTCCATTCGATATATCCATCAGTTCCCTGAACCAGTCAAGCAAGAATGGAACCCTAGTTGATCTCCAAAGCCTCAGGATTACAGCGTGTGCAAGCTGAGACACAAAATCGGAGGATATCTCTCTTCTGAAGTCCAATAGGACCAAGGAAGATGGAGAGTAGTGCCGATTCTGGGCAGCATACAGCATGTTTACCAGTTATCCGGGTGTATGCATTATATACCTCAGATCAGAACCGCCGGATTCCAACACACGTTCCACCAAATGTGCAACATTGTACCCATTTCTTCTCCACAACGCCAACATGTATCAGGAGTTCCAGGGAACATATTCCGCAGGGTTGCTGGACATAAATACCATCTGGTGAGCAGCTTGTAGCTTCTCTCTTGAGCTAGACAAGCACTGGCTAATTTGTGGGTAAATAAAAAGCTTTTCTGCCAATCACTATCTGAGATATTACTTTCCAGCTCCCTCTCCCATGCACGCTGGAAATACGGAGTTCCCTGATCTCTCATGGAGCTTAAAGCCTGGTAAAGGGCCGAGATTTTTCATCTCGGGGGCGACTCAAATTTAAATAACTTCTCCAATATGTTGGGTTCCAATCTCACCCTGCACGACTGATCAGCTGAATATATATATGCTCTGAATTGAAAATATTCGAACCATCTAAGTGGCCTTGAGGGGTCTCTTGATTGTAGCTCTACCAAAGGAGGTAAATCGCCATCCGATACTGTCCCACTCGGGTATCGTTCACACTCTGCCAGCATAAAAATCTCTGTCTTCTAAGTCCAGGTGGGAAAGATGGGTTGGAAAAAAGGGGGGTCAAAGGACTAAGTCTATCATCTAAACGAAGTGTTTTTGTCACATAGTGCCAAACCTTCAAGGTCGTCCAGGTCATGTCCGTCAGGGGTTCCACGTCTGTAAAGTCTCTGGCGGGAATCCAAAGCAGATGTTTCAGCTGGACCCCCCCAGGCCCTCCTGCTCCACCTCCACCCATTTTTTGGAGGACTCACAGTAGTGCCAATCCAAAGCTCTAACTAGTGAGAAAGCCAGAAAGTACGTCTGCACGTTGGGCAGTCTGACCCCTCCTTTGGACTTGGGCAATGAGAGAATATTCATCCGTATTCTGGGTCTCTTACCCGCCCAGACAAATCTACGTATCATAGATTGTAGTTTGATGAAAAAGCCTCTATCAAATGGAACGGGGACCACTTGAAAAGTATATAGAAGTCGAGGTAAGACATCCATTTTGACCACGTTCATCCTCCCGAACCAAGACAATTTTAACTGTCGATATGATGTAAATGCCTTCTCTACACTATTCAAATGGGGCTGGTAATTTACATTAAATAATTGTTTAAGATCGTTTGGTATAAAGACTCCTAAGTACTTGATGGCCTCTCCCTTTCACTTAAACGTGAACTGTTTAGAAAGATGGGACACTAAATCATCAGGCAGAGAGATATTAAGTGCCTCCGTCTTGGAACAATTCACTTTAAAATTGCTCAATTGCCCAAACCGATCAAACTCTTTTAAAATAGAAGGTATAGATATCAAGGGCTGTGAGACATACAGTAGGAGGTCATCGGCGAACAAGGCCAATTTGTGGTGGTTCTGTCCTAGCTTGATCCCATGTACGCTTACATTAGCCCTAAGTGCCGTAGCTAGGTGTTCCATTACAATAATATACAGCAGAGGTGACAGAGGGCATCCCTGTCTAGTACCGTTTGCAATATTGAACGAAGAGGATAAGGTTCCTTATATCCTCACCTTGGCAGAAGGGAAGAAATATAAGGATAGGATTCCGTGTAAGAACCGAGGACCCAAGCCAAGTTGTATCAGCGCCTCCTTCAAAAAACCCCAGTGGACTCTGTCAAAGGCCTTCTCAGCATCCACCGAAATTAGGCCTAGTGGAAGTGAGCTGCTTTTGGCCTTAGCAATAAGGAGCAGGGTTCTAATAGTGTTATCCCTAGCCTCCCGGCCTCTAACAAAGCCCACCTGGTCTGTATTAATTACAGAAGGGAGAAGTGGAGCCAGTCGATCAGCCAGTAATTTAGAGAAGAGTTTTACATCCACATTCAGTAACGAGATCGGCCTATAGTTCGAGACTAAAGATGGATCTTTATCCGGTTTAGGGATGACGCTGATATGGGCTTCCAAAGATTGAGGCACAAAATCCGATCCCTGAAATATAGCATTAAAGGCCGTTAACATCACTGGTGCCAGCTGGGACTTGAGTGTTTTATAAAAATTAGGCAAAAACCCGTCTGGACCCGGGCATTTCCCTGTATGGGTAGATTGAATAGCCCGCAACAATTCTTCCTCAGTGATATCTTCGTCTAGTATCGCTGCTGTTTCTCTAGCCAAAGATGGGATTCCAGTCTGGGCAATGTATTTTTTAATCCTATCCGATAACTCAGAGGATGGGAGATCGGAGACGTGTCCCTTGATATTATATAGTTCACTATAATATTTCTTAAATTCCTCCAATATTTCGGTCGGTAAATAAGTTCGTCTGCCTTTGCTAGTTGATATATATGGGATAAAAGGCGGATTTAACCGAGGATGGAGCAGTCGAGCCAGGGGGCGCCCGCATTTGTCTGAATTGGAGTAGAAATAACTTTTGGATTTTTCAGGAATAACTACGGTATTTTTGGTCCAGTAAATTTTTAAGTTCTGTTTTTTTTTTAATGTCAGGTCAGCCAGTGTCAATTTAGATAAATTCCGTTTGTGTAGGATTTCTAAAGCATGTATCTGAGAGAGGAGATTCGTCACTTTTTCTGCATTATTTTTCTTTAGACGGGAACCATGTTTTATAAAAAACCCCTTCTTTTATTATTTTATTGTTTTATATACTTGTCCTACCTATATTTCTGAGATGACTAAAACATGACAGATCTTGTCATCTTCTATTGCTGTTGATTGCTATTTTTAATGTCTATGAAACCAATATATTATGTGCATGATCATGTACCTTAAATATAAGTCATACATACCAGGAATAATAGTGGACTAAACCCTATTTATTTAAAACCAAAAAATTCTGCATAGATCCATTTTGTTTCGATCCATGATATTTTTTTTTGTAGATGGTTGCCTCCTCTCCAGTTTTTATTTACGTGTTGTACTGCCATAAATTGGATATCTTTTGGTTTTTGATTAACTTCTTTAAAATGTTTGCTCAGTGGGTGTCCGTGAAACCCTTTCTTTATATTTCTTATGTGTTCCGACATTCTTTTAGCTAGTGTTTTTGATGTTCTTCCCACATACATCTTTTTGCAGGGACAAATGATGTTGTATGTCACGCTTGACGTATGGCATTACAGATGTTTCTTGATTGTGAGTTTGCTTTTCCTTTGTTTTCAATCTATGTATACAGCTTCTTTGCTATATCTGTGTTTAAGCATAATGTACATTGGTTACATGGTCTAAAGCCTTCTCTTAGTTTCGTCCCATCAATTTTTCTTTGTATTGGTCCCTTGTGTGATTTCAGTTGTTTGATTGTAGATGCCAGTTGTAAATTTAAGTATTGCGCTCTCTTAAAAACTAACTTTGGTTTTTCTGGAAGCAGATCCCCCACCGTTTTGTCTAATCATAGATTGTACCAATGTCTATTAATAATCCTCCTGAAGGAATTCCGATTCCGGCCCCTCCATGTACGGACGCGTCTGAGCCCGCTCCGCTCCCCGCCTCAGCAATCCGCCGCCATCCACCTCCACCTAACCTACAGGGCTGCCCCCTGAGCAACCATCAGTGAAGAGGAGGCCGCCGCGATCCCGGTAAGGTCAGTCATGGCCACAATGGACCGTTATAACACCAGAAACAGGGAGGGAGAGAGAAGCACACAGGCCTCACAGGGGAAGACACAGGATGGCGGGACGGAGCATGTGGCTGGGAGCAGAGAGAATGAGTCGGGAGGTGAAGGAGCAGTGGGGAGAACGGAGGGATCCCAGGAGAAGGCCCCAGAGAGGAGGCATGAAAACCCCCCAGGACAGAGACCACAAGCAGTGGAAGTTCTCTGTGACCAACATCAGCCCCAGAAACAACTACAACCACAGGCTGCAGTTACAAGCAAAACACAAAGCCTACACACCTCTGATAACTGGGGAGAAGATTCAGGAGATAGCTGGGGCTTCCAACGTTTGGATTATAAAAAGCTGGCTAAAGAAATGGCTGTGCATCTGGCTGAAGAGTTTAAGGTTACAGTGGCAGAGATGGTGGCAGCTTCAACTAGAGACCTATCTGTGAAAGTGGAGGCACATGAGCAGCAGCTCCTTGAGGCCGAATCTAGAATTGGAACAGCAGAAGACAGGATTCAGGAGCTTGAGGACCAGTTAATGGCCCTGCAAAAACATGCTGACTACACACATAATAAACTGGAGGACATTGAAAATAGAACGAGACGGAGTAATTTAAAAATTGTGGGTCTCCCAGAGTCAGTCCCTGTGAGCCAACTAGAGGAAATTTTTGAGGTTGAACTACCTAAAGCCCTGGGTCTTACCCATAGATGAAAGACAGAGCGGGCTCATAGAATAGGTCCACCTAGAGACGTTCAGGAGACGACCGAAAACACGAGACACCAAGCCCCGAATGCAGCCTCGAGAGAGCCCAATAAATCCAGACACGCAATAGCAAAATTTTTGAACCACAGGGACAAAGAGGAGATTCTTCGGGCATATAAAGCAAAAAAGCACCCTCTAATACTACAGGGACATAGAGCATTGGTCTTTGCGGACTATTCTGTAGAAGTCACACGTCGCAGAAGGGCATTCAGTGAGACATGTTCGCTGCTACACAAGAAAAACATCCGCTTCCAGCTGAATTTTCCTGCAACCTTAAGATTCAGATCTAGAGAGGGAGCCATGTTGACCTTCTCTGATCCGGAGGAAGCAATGGTTGCTGTCAGGGACGTGACCTCTCCAAGGAGATCTGAGTCACCGCCCCGTACTAGTAAGGGATCACCTGCGAAACCTACACCTGCTCTAGATTCAGAAAACGAAATGGACAGAACCTCTGTGAGATCTTATAGACTCAGGTCAAACTCCCTATTGGATGATGGAGTGCAAAAAGGAGCAACGCCGGGTAACCCAAAACAACAAAGGCAGTCTGGAAATAGATGGCAAAGGAAGAAGTGAAAAATGGATAAATTAAAACGGACAAATTCCGCTGATTGCTGAGACTGACGAATTTGCGGCAGGCGTCCTGAAGGAGGGAGGAGGGAGATATGGCTGCACTCCTCCCCTTATTTATTTATTTTTTTTTTTTTTTTTTTCCTTTCTTTTCTCTCTCTCTCTTTCTCTTTTCGTTTCTTCTCTCTTCTTCCCTTCCCTTTTTTCTTTTTGTTCTTTTCTCTCTTTGATTAAGATATTTTACAGGACCATTGCTGCATTGACGCTAACGTGTTCAAAAGGTCCATATTCAACACTGAACTCTGACGTGGACATCCGACCATGGTTACTTTAAGGTTAAATCCACTCAAACGCTTGTACAGTCTTTTTGATTACCCATGCTTGATTAGGGTTTGAGAAGGGATGTGAAAAGTGGGATGTTTATATGATGTGCCCCTGAGAAGTGGCCCTTGGGTAATCTGCTTACATATCTTACAATGGACGGTCGCCAATTGGTGATTGATGTTATGTGGGCAGAATGCTGGAGTTATGATGTTATTTTATTAAATGTTATCAGAGGTGGCGAAAGCCGAGGCGGGGTGGAGCTATCTATATGAGTCGCACTGGAGGACAAAAGTGAAGTCACCGACTTTGGGAGGATGAAAGGTGTTGGAGTGATTTGGGGGGGGGAAGGGTGGGAAGGAAAGGGGGAAAAAAATGGAAATTATCCTTGGAAATAAGTCTTTAAAATGTTGCATCATCTCTGTCTGTCACACCTCACTTGCAGTCACACCAGGCGGTATTAAACATTTATGGATATCTACAACGTGGAAATTTGGGACCCTGCAAGGGGAGGCTTCCGATGGTTAGGTGGGCCTCCTGGAAGGTTAAGGGCCTACGCTCCCCGGCGAAGCGCATGATGGTCTTACGCCATCTTAAGAGATTACATGTAGATATTGCTTTGCTCCAGGAGACCCACCTGGCCGTGGAGGACTTTTTCCACCTCAAAAAACTATGGGTAGGTGAGGTCTATGGTTCAGGTGCAGTAGAAAAAAAAGCGGGAGTGTTAATTCTGATACATAGGTCACTAGCTCACTCAATACTGTCTACTTTGACGGATTCAGAGGGTAGAATAATACAAATAACGATACAAATTCAAAACGGCACCTTTAATGTTTACAATATATATGCCCCTAATGGAAAACAGAAACCCTTCTTCCAACAACTACAAAACACATTGCTCTTAGACAACGGGAATAATAGACTAATAGGAGGAGATTTTAACAAGGTCATGAAGGAGGAGGAGGATAGACGTATAGCATCCCAAACTCAGACGAGAAGGCAGGCTGGGGGAAGATCAGGGGAACACAGTGTTTTGGAAAGCTTAATAGAAGAAGCTGGATTATTCGATGCATGGAGGTTAATGAACCCTCTGGGTAGAGAGTTTACCCATTTCTCGCACCCCCATGGGTCATTGTCCAGATTGGATATGTTCTTTGTTTCATCCAAGATAATCCAACAAATGACAGGTATTAAAATAGAGGATATGCTGATCTCGGACCATAGCCCATTGGTGTTAGAGACAAGAGACAAATTTGAGAAGGGCACCGATTATTTATGGAGATTCCCCGACACGTTTGTCAGAGAAGAAAATTTTACTAAACTACTGGGAGAATGGTGGTCGCACTTTTCCTCTGACAATATGGAACATAGATCAGATCCAGCTTTATACTGGGAGACAGCAAAAACGGTGATACGAGGGCATATCATGGCATACAGCATGAGGATTAAACGACAAATTAAAGACAAATTTGTTCAAACCAGTCTGGCGGTAAAGAGGTGTACACAAGCTATCAATCCACAATGGCGGCTCCTGACAGAGAGAAGTGGCTGCAAGCAAAGAGAGATTTTGATGTTTGGGCGGGAAAACGGGAAGACATTTATAAAAATCGATTAGAATTAGAGCTCCAGAGATTTGGTGATAAGGCAGGGCGTCTATTAGCAAGGTTAGCCAAAGCTAGACATAATCCCTCCCCCATACAAGCGATGGTGGATCCACATGGCACCACTTGGCATGATCCCAAGGACATTTCCCGAGTACTGGGCAGGTTTTATGCGTCTCTATACATGGAGGTTGACACTGACGACTCAGACAGCCTTGACTGGTTGGGTGGGATTGCATTGCCAACTGTTTCCCAAGAAGACACTCAATTTCTCAACAGCCCAGTCACGACTGATGAAGTTGAGATGGCTATAAGACATTTAAATACGGGTAAAGCGCCCGGACCAGACGGCTATAATGGTGCTTTCTTCAAGACCTTGAGGGAGCAGATCTCTCGGTGTTGTTGACTTATATAATGCTATATTGCGTGGGGCTCCCATACCGGAGAGAATGAATTTAGCTTATATCAAATTGATACCTAAATCAGGAAAGGCGCCCATAGACCCAGCAAACTATAGACCGATCTCTTTAATAAATCAAGATTTGAAGCTCCTTTCCAAAATTCTGGCTGACAGATTGGCATTGGTCCTACCCAAACTATTACCCACACATCAGGCGGGTTTTGTTAAGGGAAGGTCAACCACTACAAATATAAGAAAAGCAATGCTTATGCTAGATGTTATGGGAAGGAAAACGAAGATGAAGGGAGGTAACCCAGCCATGATCACTCTGGATGCTGAAAAAGCATTCGACAATGTCAGATGGTCATGGCTGGGCAGAGTGCTTGACTCCATAGGTATACTAGGCCCCTTTCGGCAATACATTAGTGCGCTATACAGTAACCCTAAGGCCTGTGTTAGTACGCCTGGTTTTCTGTCAGACTCCTTCACTCTCCAGAAGGGAACAAGACAAGGATGCCCACTATCGCCCCTTCTTTTTAATCTGGCTATAGAACCTCTGGCATTGTATCTGGAACGTCATAACACCTATGAGGGTTTTAGGGTAGGGGATGCTGAAATCAAGCTTTCACTTTTCGCTGATGATATCATCCTATATGTCCAGAACCCAGAAAGAGACCTTCCTCACATATTGACAGACGTAGAGAAGTGGGGTAGATATTCAGGTTTCTCCTTAAACAAAGGTAAATGTGAAGTTCTCTTCATAAACCAAGAAGAAGGAGCATGGAAAGGGGAACACTTCTGCGGATTACCAATAGCGAAAAAACAGTCTCAAATATCTGGGAATACACTTAGCCAGGACTAGTGGGATGACATATAAACTCAACTTTTTACCGATCATTACAAAGATAGAGCAGGAGTTGGTGAGATGGGAAGGGCTACCGCTGTCCCTGATGGGACGCTGCCATTTACTCAAAATGATGAGCTTTTCAAAATTACTTTATCCCCTCCAGACCATTCCCATGCTAATGAAACATACTGATATTATGAGAATTAACAAAGCTTTCACCAAATTTTTATGGAGAGGTAAGAGATCTAGGCTAGCCTTTAAGACTTTGATCCAGCCCAAACAGGAGGGGGGATTGCAGCTCCCAGATGTTAGGGGTTCTAATCTAGCATGTATCTTACGTAATGTATTGGACTGGATTAAGGAAACAAGCAAGTTTTCAGATTTAGAATTGGAGGGGGAGTGGGCTAAGCCCTGGGATTTGTCCCTTTATTACACTCTCCGTTGTCCTGCCTTCCGGTCACCTTGAAAAATACGGTAATATATAGAGACACCATCATAACGTGGAGAGAGGTCAGGAAAAAAATTAAACTGGCATGGAAGGTCTCCAGACGACTTAATCCATGGAGATGTCCGGCCTTCGAGTTGGGCCGTGAAAACTCCCTATTTAAAACTTGGAAAGAAAGGGGCGTCAATACACTAGAAGACCTTATAAATTTTGATGAGCGGAGGTGGGATTACAGAGAAGGAGGTGCTGACTGCTTATAATTTACCCCAATTCCAAGCGATACAATATCGTCAATTGAATCACCACCTCCTTTCACACCTGCAAGACCTCTCTGGGGAGATTGACAACAACTTATGGACCGAAATACTAAATATAAATGAAGGTGATGTGTCCATTACCTCATTATATGCCAAAGTACAACAAGCTCTACGTCCGCAAAGGAGGAGAGGGTTTTTCAATAAATGGCGAAAGCACATTAAAGACCCTGAACTCGTTCAGAAAATTCTAGAGGGATGGGGGCTTATGAGGCGATATATCAGTAATGAGAAGTGGAGGGATTCCCAATTCAGGATTATGCATGAGACTATCTAGGGTTTCAATATTCCCCCTTCCCAGGCCAACCAAGGGAGATGGGTTCACTGCCCAAAATGTAAAACTGCAATGACAGACCTGGAGCATGGCCTTTGGTCTTGCCCCGATTCACAAGATTACTGGAGGAAGGTGGAAAGTTGGGCTAAGAAAATATGTGGAGGTATGGAGGGTTTAGATCCGTTACGTTGGATTTTCCACTATCAGACGGATCCTGGTGCTCACAGACACCCACATATCCTGTGGCACTATATTGCGATAATAGCTAAAAGACTCCTTCTCCAACACTGGTTCAGCGATAGACCCCCAGACCTGAATCAGATCAAGATGATGATGCGCCATACTTTGACACTTGAATCGATGGATGCGCTACGTAATCCAAATAAACTAACCAAGAAATTTTTCTTCAGATGGAAAATATTCATTGAAAAAGAATTTACAGATGGTGAAATAACTAATTTCATGTTACCCTTCCGTTCGTCGATGTGGTATGCAGAGGGGGAGTTAGGAGGGACGCTTGGTAGACTGAGATGTGGTGTCTAAAGGACTAGAATGAGAATAGATGTATTATATTTATATTACAACCTTCTTCTTTCGAGACTATAAGACGTAACACGAGTAATGGATAATTTCCAGGGAGGGAGGGGGGGTGGGATATTAAGATTTATGTTGCGAAACTGTAATTTGATGTGTCCTGTTAGTTCCAGAAAACTTTATTTGACTTTTGTAACTTAATGTTGGATATGCTTATCCTTATCTTTTGGAAATGATATAATGTTCAAAACCCAATAAAAACATGGTTCAAAAAAAATAAAAAATAATAATCCTCCTGAAATTCAAAGAATTATCATGATACTCTGTGATTATAGGTAGTTGATGGATTTGCTCTTCTAGAGATGTTTTTGATCTTCCTGCTGTCTTGTGTGTTAGTAATTCTGTTCTTTCTGTGTTCTTAACTTGTTGGAGGCTTTCTGTTAATCTTTCTTTTTTATATCCTTTACTGATAACTTCTTTTGTTAACGCTTCTGCTTCTTATTCAAAGTCCTCCACTTTCGTACAGTTGCTTTTAGTCTGATAAATTGACTTTTTCGGTACGCTATTCAGCCATGTTCCAAGATGGCAACTTTCTATTGGGATGAAACTGTTTGAGTCCACCTCTTCTTTTTTTTTTTTTTTTTTTTTTTTTTTTGTATGTTCTGGTGCCTAGCCTACTCTTATTGTTGTAGATTTCTAGGTGCAGAAAATGAATCCTCTGTGTGCTTACTGTGGCTGTGAACTGTAATCCTTATTGATTAGCATTGATTTCTTGTATGAATTTTTCCTACTTTTCTTCCTCATCTTTCCATATAAACAGAATATGATTGATATATCTTCTCCATAGTAATAGGCTTCATCTCAATGTACCTTTGGGATGGATTGTTTCTTCCCACTTTCCAACGAATAGATTAGCATATCCTGTTGCGAACCGCTTTCCCATCACGGTCCCGACCTCTTATCGTTAATATGTATTTCCAAACTTGAAATAATTATGTGTCAGTATAAATTTCATACTGGCTACAATAAATCTAATTTGTTTCTCTTTTAGTCATGACATTTTCCTCAGAAAATAGTCTGTCGCCTCGCAACCCTTTTGGTGGTCTATCACTGTATAATGATTTCACGTCTAGGGTAACTAGTATATATTCTGGTTTGTATTCCACCTCATTTATGACTTGTAATACATGCGTTGTGTCTTGTAAATAGGTTGGCAACTTATTTACACAGACTTGTAGGTATTTATCTATATATTCAGACAAGTTTGCTGTCAGACAATTAATGCCGGAAATTATTGGTCTTCCTGGGGGTTTTGTCTTGTTTTTGTGTATTTTTGGATTGTGGTAAAACATTGCCAATACTGATGTGGTGTTCGTGATATGCTCTTGTTCCTTCTTTGTTAAGACACCTAATTCTGCCCCTTTTGTTGCTAGTCTGTCTAAAGGCCCAGTCTCACATAACGACGCATCAGCGATCCCGATAACGATGTGCAGAGATCGCTGGTGCGTCGTTTACACATTGCTGATCAGATGTCAAACAGGGATCTTACCAGCGATGTGAAAAACGATGCACTAGAATTACACCGAGCTCGTTGTGAATTTTCTTTCCATAGCGTAGCATTGAGATCGTTATGTTTGTCAAACACAATGATGTAGCGTTCCCAGCGGGAGTACAACGACGCCGGAATGACCCAGAGCAGTGTGTAACGATCTCACAGCAGGGGCCAGATCGTTGTTGCGTGTCACACAGAATGACAGGGCTGTTGCGTCACGGATTTCGTGACGCAACAGAGATCCCAATAGCAATCTCGTTAGCGATCTCTGTATGTGTGACAGGGCCTTCACTCTTTCATATATTTTTGTTGGATCTTGTGATAGGATTTTATGTCTTTCTATCACTTAGCTGTGCATTTGCTTCTGTCACATAATCTTCTGTATTTAGAATGGCAATTGCTCTCCCTTTATCCGCTGGCCTAATTGTAATTCCTTCGTTCTCCTGTACTTGTTTGAAAGCTTCTTGTTCTTTTCTTGTTAGATTTTTTTTTTTTTTTAATCAGATAAATTTTTATTCAAAATTCAAAATGAAAATATTATATACACCACAATCAGCATATTCACAATATAAGGTATTTCCATCAGTTTATAACCCGCAGTCCCACCCCCTCCCAAACAGCGTACATTCCCACCCCTTTATAGCATTAAGCGCATAATTACATATGTGCATTTAAGAACATCTTTAACCAACATACCACTATAGGCGGAGAGAATCAACGTCATTCCCTTTATAACTATTCAATTTAGCCATACTGCAACCATGGTGACCATATCTTCTCAAAAAATTGAGTTCTCCCTCTCTTATTATAGACTCCTCTTTCCAGTCCGATCATTTGGTTAACACAAGATATATACTCCCCTCTAGTTGGTGGATCTTGCTGTATCCAGCGTCTGGCGATCAATTTACGCGCCACATATAATAATTTAGCCAAAGCAGTTTTAAATGTATTATCGATCACCACTTCCTCTACGTATCCCAATAAGCAAACCAGTGGTTCCCTGGGTATGACACATCTATAAGCGCCTTCTATCCTGTTAAGAACTGTGATCCAAAAGGCTGATAGTCTGGGGCAGGACCACATCATGTGAAAAATACCCGCCTCGTCTCCCATGCATCGTGGACACGCAGAGTCAGGTCGCAGACCCATCTTGAATAGCAGTATCGGGGATCTATACACCCTATGTATCACATACAGGTGAGACAACCTGGCCGGTTCGCTCACAGACAGCTGAGGCACTCCCTCCAACACGCTTTCCCAAACCTCATCAGTGATGTGCCCCACTTCTCTTTCCCACTTAGACTTAGTTCTAATCGGGTGTTTGAGTAAGAAGGAGTGCAGTAGATCCTTGTAGGTGCTGGAGATGACCCCCTTCGAGAGGCCACCACCACAGACGTAATCTAGAACTAAATCTGTCTGCAACGACAGGCTTTCCTTCGCGTTTTGCGCCAAAATGGCGTGTTTCAGTTGTCCGTAGTGGTACCACTCAGAGGGAGACAATCCAAACTCTTCTCTTAACTGTGTGAAGGGCTTCAGTTCCCGTCGAGTAAGGATCTGAGACATATATATGATACCTTTTCGTACCCATTCCACTAATGTACCTATTTTTTCGATCTCTGGCATGTTACTATTCTCCCATATTGGTGTAAATTTAGTCATCTTTGTAACTCCTCTCATCTGTTTAATCTTAGTCCAAACCCTATGTACAAGATCCAGGGTGGGATATAACCTCCCCAATCGGCGGAATGAACCATCCTCCAACCCCAGCACCAAAGGAGACCTATTCAATATGTACCCCATTACTCTCTGAATCGGAGCCACCATGTCCTGATCCACCCAGCCCCGCAAGTGTTGGCTCTGTGCCGCCAAGAAATATATGCCCGGATTTGGTAATGCTAGTCCACCGTCGTCCTTTGGTCTCTGTAAGATCTCCAGTCTAAGTCTCGGTTGTTTTTTTCCCCCATATCAAGTCTCTGAATAAGGAGTTAACCCCTTTAAAATGACCCTGGGGGATCCATACTGGTGCGTTGTGAACCACATAGAGCACCTTCGGCATCAGCACCATTTTAATAAGATTGATCCTGCCCACCACCGAAAGGCGCAGCTTATTCCAAGCCGTTACTTTAGATTTTAGTTGTTTCAATAGTGGCGTTAAATTAAGTTTAAGATACTCCGTTATTGGGAGGGACACCTGTATGCCCAGGTATCTAAACTGGCTCACAACGCTCAGCCGACTGGCCCCCTCTCCACTGTCTGACCAATTCACCCCTTCATCTACCCCAAATAGATTTGATTTTGTCCAGTTAATAGAAAGACCAGAGAGTCTCCCAAATCTATCAATTATGCACATGGCACGGTCTAATGAGGGCCCCGGGTCCCTTAAAAACAATAAAATGTCATCCGCATAGAGTGCGATTTTTTCTTCCAAAGCCCCATACCGAAATCCCTGAACTTCCTTGTCTTGCCGGATAGTGGCCGCTAATGGCTCAACTGCCAGGGCAAAAAGAAGAGGCGAGAGCGGGCAACCCTGTCTAGTCCCCCTGCGTAACTCCACAGTTGGCGACAACCTACCGTTAACTCTAATCTTAGCTGAAGGTTGAGCATATAATAGTTTCACCCATGATATAAATTGGGGGCCAAAGCCCAGGCATTGCAAAACAGCCCAGAGATACTCCCACTCCACACTATCAAACGCTTTATGCGCATCCAGCGAGGCAATCACCCTCTCTCCAGAGTTGTCCGCGGGCAGCTGCAGATTTAAATATAGACGTCTGATATTCGTAGCTGTGGACCTATTAGGCATAAAGCCCGACTGGTCTGAATGAATTAAATTAGAAATTACCTCTGTTAGCCGATTTGCAAGTACCTTGGCTAGAATCTTTACATCCGCTGTTAATAACGATATGGGTCTATACGAGTCAGGTAATGTTAAATCTTTATCCTCTTTGGGAATTACAGTTATTATTGCTTCTCTCATAGAAGCCGGTAGTATTCCCCGCTCTCTAGCCACCTCAAAAACCCGCAATAGGTCAGGCAGCAATACCTCTTCTAGTTGTTTAAACAATTCTACCGGTAGACCATCCGCCCCCGGAGCCTTCCCATTAGCCATACCATGGAGTGCCCTACTCAATTCCTCCACTGTAACAGGGGCATCTAACTTATCTCTTTCCTCTATTGTAAGTCTGGGAAGCGTCACTGCCCCCAAGAAATTAGCCAGATCTTGCATCATTAACCCCCCTCTTGAAGAATATAGTTCTGTGTAGAAGTCAGCGAACGTTCTTAAGATTTCTTCACTCTCAGTGACCAGGGTCCCGGTATTAGCGCGAAGACTACGCACAAATGAGTTCTGTCTCTGAGCTGCTGCCACCACAGAGAGCAGATGTCCCACTTTTTCTCCTTCCTCAAAAAATTTCACTGTTTGAAAGGCCCGTCTCCTAGTCTCTTTCTCTAATAAGACACGGTTCATCTTTTCCTGAGCCAATCTCATATTCCGCTTAGTAGCTGGTGTGCATTGCAATACCAACTCCGATTCCGTCCGTCTCAGAGTTTCCAAACAATCCATTTCCTCCCTCTTATTGCGTGACTTGCATCTGCATATATCCCGGAATAGCAAACCTCTAAGATAGGCCTTCATAGCGTCCCAGACTATTAAAGCATCAGCGCTATTCGCATTGAAAGCAAAGTATTCCACTACTTCCCGGGAGATATGATCCATATCTATATTAAGCAACCATTCCGGGTGTAATTTCCACTCTCGTACCACACCCTCACGTGTAATTGTATCCCCAAATGAGACGAGAATTGGACTATGGTCTGAAAGTACTCTAGTTAAATATTCCACTTCTTTAACCCCTGCATCCATTAACTCGTTCCCCAAAGCCAGATCAATACGGGACAGGGCACCATGAGATGACGAGTAGCATGAAAAACACGCCCTCCCAGGGTTCCTCGTCCTCCACATGTCAATCAGCCCCAGTTCATGAACCAAAGAGCCAAACGGTGTTACAGTGCTGTCCTGCACCCCCTGTATTCTTTTTTGTCTATCCCAGTAAGTATCCGGGACATTATTAAAATCCCCAATCACCAGTACTGGTATAGTTCCCCATCTAGCCGAGATCTCTCTCACTTCCCTAAGCTTAGTACTAGAGTATGGCGGTGGTATATATATGGCAGCAATACACAGCAGTCGTCCTCTCAACCTACATAGTACCACAACATATTGACCTTCAGTATCTATATACTTCTCCACCTCTTCGTATTGGGCAGATCTGTGGATCAACACAGAGACCCCTCTAGCATATGTAGAAAAAGTCGAGTGATATGTTTTCTGTATCCATCGTCTATCAAGAACTTCCACCGTTTCAGTGGTAAGGTGCGTCTCTAAGAGACATATCACAGATGGCTTTTGGTCCAGTATGTACTTCTTGTTAGATTTTTATTGATATACTTTGTTCCTTCTCTTGATTCGTCTGATATCATGGATTACCAAGGTTTCGAATGTTGAGAAAGCTTTACTGTTCATTTATTGGGTCAAATGTGGACTTCTTGCTAGTCCTGAATGTATTATGCCTATGTTCCCATTCTCCAGTCCTTCTTTTGGGTTCTTCAAATGGTACTTTTTAATTCTCAAGTTCCTTAAGAATTTCTTAATTGCAACAAACAGGTTGAAGGGAACCACTTCTTTCGATGGGGCGAATTTGAGTCCTTTTTTTAGTAGATTCAGTTCATGTGAGGTTGGTTCATAGCTGCTTAGGTTGAAGATTTTCTGTGCTGGCTCCACCTTTTCTGTTATTTTATTTTGGGGTGTTTCCATCCTCTGGAGCCCCTCTTCCTTTTTGACTCCTTACCTTGAAAAAATCCTTATGCAAGTTTTGTCTATGAAAATTTAATCCTTTTTTGTTTTGTGGGAATTCTTGGTTGCGGTGTCAGATTTTTTGGTATTGCATACTGTTCCCATTTTTCTCGGTTTGCTTTGATCTCTCTTTTCATTCAGACTTTTATTCTTTTGTTTCAGTTCCACTTTCTTTGGTTCCATTTACTTTGTATGGTAATCTTCTCCCTCTGCTGCTCCGTCTTGTTCTTCCCTATATTTATTCATTTCTCTTGTTTCTTCTTGCATACTGGCTTGTTCTCTTAATGGGTCATATCTGTTCGAGATCACCGCATTCGCCTCAAATGGAATTGGTTTGTGGATTTTGTCTAACTGTATAGTTTCTTCTTCTATTGAATTCCATGATTGATCATTGCTCATTCTTTTGTTGCACCGCTGTTTGGTCCTACATGCTACAGGTGTGTATGTGTTGGATTCTTATTCTCTTGACCATGACGTTTCCCTTGTTTCATTAAATCTCGATTCACTTATGGTGCTGCACACTGGACTCCAATTATATTCATCAAGTACAATATATTTGTTAGGTATCTTCGGTGTTAACTCATTACATCGTATGGAACTTTGTCTCTTTGAAATTTCTTGATGATAATCTCTCGTTCATTGTCCCCGAGTCTTAAAATTATGGAGTCTGCTAGATTAGCTAGTTTCGGGATGTTTTCATACCCTTGTATCCTGTTGATTAGATGACTAATTTCTGCCTGCGCTCTTTTCAGGCTATTGCGTCTTTGTTGCATCACAAATGATAGTGCCATTTGTGGGAATCAACTGAGTAAAGCCCCAGTCACACATAACGAGATCGTTCGCAAGATCGTTGTAATGTCACAGGTTTTGTGACGTAACAGCGATCTCCCTAACGATCTCGCTAAGTGTGACACTTAGCAGCGATCAGGCCCCTGCTGTGAGATCGCTGATTGTTACAGAGTGCTCTGGGTAATTTTTTTTTTTTTTTTTTGTTAAATCAAGTTTATTTGAAAATTAAATGTGGTACAGGTTAACACAAATCAAGCATTTTTCAAGTTATATTAATATATATATTTAGCGTCCTGGCCAATGGTCATGGGCGTGAGTA
Source organism: Allobates femoralis (assembly GCA_033576535.1). Taxonomy (NCBI): domain Eukaryota; kingdom Metazoa; phylum Chordata; class Amphibia; order Anura; family Aromobatidae; genus Allobates; species Allobates femoralis. The sequence continues at coordinate 475,069,043 of JARQOC010000004.1, forward strand.
ATTGCAATCTACCTTACGATATATAAAATTATATTTTTACAGAACTCGAGATAGGCCCTGAGTAGCATTCATAGATGAATAGGAGATAAAAAGACAATAACTGGAAAAAGAAAGTAGAAAAGAAGAAAAAAATAAAATAAAATATGGAGGATATGGTCTTACGTTCAGATCCATATCTCTATCTCGTCTCATCATACTCAAGGCCTATAGAATATTATAAAAATTGTCAAATATATACGTATAATTTCTTAACAGGAAATAAGAGGGAAAGTCAAGATGAGAAAAAGAAAAGAAAGAAGAGAGTACAGAGATTCCCATAGAAGGGAAAGATTAGTCGGTTACAATAAACTTTATCTGTAGCAAACATATGAGTATTACACTAGTGAGAAATCGAGCCTGGTATTAATGCGAGATCCTAGGGTAAGCAAGGGCCCCACAGAGCCACCTTATGTTGAGTTTGATGAAAACAGTAGACACCATATCTCCTCGCTTAGAGAGAACCTGATCCACGGGGAGAAGCCACTCCACCTGATCCCCGCCTGCGACTACCCGGGGCCCCCCCACCGCGCACCCCCATTCAATCTCATGACAACCACCTTCTTAATGATTCGGATTCCCTAAAAAGAATCCAAGGCGACCACAAATGACAGTGTCTCTCTGTGGCATTCATTTCCGGAGCGCTCTGGCTAATGATGTCCTCCATTCTACACGTGTGGTTCAACTCAGTTACCAAGTCAGTCTTTGTTGGGTTCTCCTCTTTCCTCCATCTCCTGGCTATCAAGGTTCTGGCTGCTGATAGGAAGTATCTAATCAGGCTTTTCTTGTAACTCGATATGGAGATACCCATAAGATTCAGGAGGGCCGTATGGACTGTTACGGGTATATTAGTCTGCGTGACCAGATTATGTAAGTCAAATACCTCCAGCCAGAATGAATAAATTTGAGGACAATCCCACCAAATGTGTATATAAGTACCGCAGTCCTTGTGGCAACGCCAACAGCGGTCTGATGCAGATGGATAAATTAAGTGTAAGTCTGCTGGGCACCTGTACCATCTTGCCACCAATCTGAAGTTCCTTTCCAGGAATGCAGCTGATTTGGCTGATTTATATGTGAGCATTAAAATTTTGTCCCATTCGACTGGCGAAAATTCCTTCTGGAGATCCCTTTCCCATTTTAGTTTATATTTGATAGTGTATCTATCACCAGTCTCCAGGGAACTCTGGAACTCGGTATACAACACTGAAATCGTGTGGGATATAGGGCCTCTCTCGAGGCAGAGCCTCTCAAATGCTGTTGGTTTTCTGGATATATCAAACCAGGTCAGAGATCCAATGTAACTGCGCATCCTGTTATGCTGGAGCCATGCACCCTGAGGAATCAGAGATGTGTGATACATTTCTACTAAGCTTTTTACACCCCTTTGATTGATGTAGTTTAGAATCACTGGATGGGCTTGTCTATGTATGCCTAAAAAAAAATGTTTGCCACTCTCCATACCAAAAGCTGGGTTGTGAAATATAGGGGTTAAAGGCCCGGGATCCGAAGTTAAATGTAATGGCGAGTTATGTTTCCTAAAGAACAATATTAATTGAGATATTAAAAAAGAGGGGGTGGAGGGTCTAAGGCCAGGAAGCCAAACCGTTGCCAGGGGACATATTTTATCAAGTGCCGTTTCTATTTCTACCCACCTCTGTATGTCCGTTTGCCTATACATATCCAGAATACTTTTGCCCAAAGAGGCCATTTGATAGACTGCAAAGTTAGGCAAACCCACCCCGCCACTCTCCGGCCTCCTACATAACATACTGAGTGCCAACCTAGATCTTTTATGAGTCCATATATATCTGATGATCAAAGTCTTAAGTCTGGAGAATAAGGATGCCGGGAGGAGAATCGGAATGGCCTGGAAGAAATATAGAATTCTGGGTAACAGGTCCATTCGAATTGAGTGTATTCTTCCCCACCATGAGATCGAAAGTCTGTTCCAGGCCTTAAGATCTGATTCAACACTGGGCAGGAGAGGTAGAAAGTTTTTGGAATATAGAGCTTGCGGATCCCGGGTTAATTTTATGCCCAAATATTTAATCTCATCTTGTTTCCATATAAAAGGATACTGAGATCTAAGTAATGTGGCTACCAGTTCTGGGATTGTGATGTTGAGCAACTCTGACTTAAATTCGTTCATTTTAAAGTTGCTCAAGTTGCCATAAGTGGTCAATTCCTCCATTATGTTTGGTAAGGATATGAGAGGGTTCGTCACAAACAGAAGTAAATCGTCTGCAAATAATGCGAGCTTCTGTTCTGTATCCCCGGTTTCCAAACCCCGAATTGATTTATTCATCCTTAATGCTCCCGCCAGAGATCCATGCACAAAATATATATCAAGGGGGATAATGGACATCCCTGGCGGGTGCCATTTTGTATGGGGAAGGAAGCCGATAAGGATCCATTAACCCCCACTCGAGCTGACGGAGCTGTATATAGGGCTTTAATTCTATCTAGCATTACCCCACCTAATCCAATGTGTTCCAATGTAGCGAATAGGAAGCCCCAGTGCACCCTGTCGAAAGCTCTTTCAGCGTCTATGGACAGGATGCACATGGGGACCCCCCCTCCTCGCCCCGTCAATAACCGCTATGGATCTGATTATATTGTCCCGGGCTTCACGTCCCGAGACAAAACCCACCTGGTCTGGGTTGAATAAAGATGGTAGGAATCTTCTTAATCTATTGGCAAGCATCTTCGAGTATATTTTAATATCTATGTTCATCAAAGATATGGGTCTGTAGCTACTGCAACGTGACGGGTCTTTTCCAGGTTTCGGCAATACTACTATATGGGCTAGCAAAGCCTGAGGGGGAAAACCTCTCCTCTGGAAATGCTGTTACATGCCTCTAGGAAGCGGGACTTAAGTGCTCCGATAAGGTTTTATAAAAGCACGAAGAATATCCGTCAGGGCCCGGACTCTTTCCCAGCTTTAGGGTTTTTATTACTTCGTCTATTTCTTCTATCGTGAAGTCTGAGGTCAATTCCTCTCTAATCTCTTTGGTTAAGGGGGTAGGGCCGTATTTCTGTATATATTCTTTTAATGTTGGATCAGGACTTACATTGGAGGGAGTCATGTTCTTCCCACCTATATTGTAAATATTGTAAAGGGAGGCGTAAAAGGATCGGAAGCACTCCACTATCTCCTTCGTGGAGTGTACCTTTGCCCCGCCCGAATTAACTACGTGAGGAACAAATGTACATTGGGTTCTTGGATGTAATGCCCGTGCCAATAGTTTCCCCGATTTATTACCTAATAGATAAAATTTTGAGTTAATTCTGTCTCTGGAATTTGTCTTTTTGATCTAGAAGTGTAAGGAGTTTGTGGCGTACAGTAGATAGTTGGGCTGTTAGAGTGGGAGTGGGGTCCTGTTTGTGACGACCCTCTAGGTGGGAAGTCTCCTGGAGCAGATCCTTTATTTCCCGGGATCTCAATTTTTTTAATCTAGAACCGTGGGATATCAGGACACCCCAAAGGACTGCCTTAAGGGCCTCCCATTGTATCGGGAATGAGGTGGCGTCTTTGGCGTGATCTTTATTAAAGTTTTGTATAGTTGAAACCAATTCTTTAAGGCATGATCGATCCTTCAGTAGGTAGTCGTTAAGACGCCATGAGTACTCCCTCCCCTCCTGGGGTCCCACCCTCAAAGTGAAATAAACCGGTGCGTGGTCTGAATGTACTATATTGCCAATGTGTGTTTTAACCTTGTAATCTAGTAGGGAGTGTGAGATATGAAATCTATCTAATCTACTATATACTGAGTGCATGTGAGAAAAAAAAGTAAAGTCCCGTTCCCCGGGGTGCAATAGCCTCCATACATCCACCATACGCAGTGACCCCAGATGTCCGGTTAAACGGTGGAGGGATGGTACAGGGAGGGTATAAACCCAAACAAGAGGTCCCATGTCAGACCAGGTCTGTTCGATGGGAAAGAGTGCAAAATATGGACAAACTCTGTCCAGCACTTGAGGGTCGTGAGACAGCCAGGGAACGAGCGAGCCCGCCAGGCCCCCCAGCCGTCCCGCCCCACAGTATACAAAAGTACAAATATTTTAGAAAAATTGCCTTAACATTAATAACACAAATCTACATGGGCTGTTGGATGAACTAAAAACATAGCCCAGCATAATAAACAAAATAGTATAGGGGAAGAACATTCTTATTTTAGGTCCAGAGCATTTTCTAGGGTACTTAAGAGGGGAGATAGGGTGTAGGGGAAGTAGAGGGGATAATGGAAGATTACCGGGAAGTCATGAGTGTGTGAAGGGAATGATATAGTGAAAAGATGGAGGAAGGGAGGGAGAAGAAGACCAAGAGGGTCCTATATGCCAGCTCTGTGGGGTCTTCCCCTAGCGTGGGAAATGTATATGGTAAGGTAATAATAAAGGAAGCTGGGGTCATACGTTAATAAAGAGATAAGTGACATAAGAAAAGAAAGAGGAGGACGGAGAAGAGTGCAAGGAGGAGGTTGGGGATTAGAAGTTCTGAAAAAAATGTGGAGAAATTGTTTGAGAAGGAGAGGTAAAGGGAAGGAGGGGAGGGAGAGGAGAGTCAGATCACATTAAGAGTAACATCATGGGAAGTAACCCTCAGATTGTACAAATCAAATCAACTCCACACTAGTTCTGGACAAGTGTGTCCACAGGGACACCCAAACCAGCGTGGCCAGGGTCCGACCCACACAGGGTGTAATACTACGGTGTACAGTCTCGGTTCCACTCAGGTCAGAGCTCTCCCGGCAAGTCCAGCTCTGGGTGATCTGTTCCAACGGGCTGGTGGGTCAGGGCTCTGGGTCATTTTTTGATCGTTGGTCTTCCGCTGGTCAGCATGCATCGCTGCGTGTGACAGCGAGAGACCAGTGATCAGCAATCTCACAGGCTGGTAACCATGGTAAACAGCGGGTATCTACGCACGCAAGCTGCCTAGATACCTGGAGTTTATCATAGTTACTAGCATCCTCCTGTAAGCAGGGAGGACGCTGGTAACTATGATAATCACCGGGTATACCCGCTGTTTATCATAGTTACCAGTGATATGGAGGAGGCTCCCTGGTCGCTGGGGAGCTGTCAAACAGGCAGATCTCCAGTTAACGACGCACCAACAATCCCTACAGGATCGTTATCTGGACTGCTGATGTGTCGTTGTGTGTGCCGGGAGCATAATTCTCCCCATTTTTTAATTGCTCTAGGATCACCGAAGTTGGTGGACAGAAATTTCTCTATTTTCAGTCCTTTAGGTATGTTTGAGTTCTTTTTTTTTTTTTTTTTTTTTTACCCATAAATTTTTATTCAAGAAAAATATTGATTTGAACAAGAAAAAATGATACACGACTCTCCTCCCACTTACATGCGGGAGCAGGCCTCGGTAATAGGCAAACATTAGTCAGACAGTTTTCATTTTCAAAAGGATTAGAGAAAACATGTACCGTAGAAAAGAAAGGAAAGAGACGGGAATGCAGGGAGGGAGGGGAGGGATACCCAACAGAGTCTCATAGAAGGCTTGTCCCTGCTTAATTCAGGTACGAAGAAAACTCGTATTGGTATTGTATGTCTCATAGCTCATAGGGGGACACCGTCATGACAAGGAGCGTAGAAGGAGCAGAGCATCTCAACTGGAATCAGGGAAGCCTGCGGGTGAGCAGCCCAGACCCCCCCATCTGTCTTTTACTGAGGCTTTGGTGGGTTTGTCCAGGGCCAGGAAGTACTCCTGGTGAAAAATCCAGTTGACTTTTTGAATAACATCTTGTAGTGTGGGGGGGGAGATGGCTTTTCCATCTCGCAGCTGGCATAGCCGAGCTGCTATTAGTATGTAGGATACCGTGCCTCTGATAGATGTGGGGAAGTCCTGTAGGCCTATTTTTAAGACCAATAGCTGCGGAGGTAAAGTTTAGCGTATCCCCGTGACCGAGGACACCAAACCCGAAACCGAGGACCAGAATGTACTAAGTTTAGGGCAGGACCACCACATATGGACTAGGTTACCATGTCCTCCACACTATCTCCAGCAGAGCGGGGATAGGTTTTTAGTGAAGCGCGCTAACCGAATCGGAGAATATACCACCGAAGGTGTATTTTTTTTCAAATTTTCAGTGTGGTTAACACATCTGGTGGCCCGTCCCAAGTCTGATACAGCAGCATGCCAGTCTTCCACCAGAGAGGAGAACCCGAGGTCTCTCTCCCAATGTCTCATATATGAAAGTTTCACCTTCGAGTCTCCCCCCACTAGCTCTCTGTAAATCTTAGGCATACCCTTAATCTTGGGGGAGTCAGACAAGACAAATTTCAGTAGAGAAGGAAGGTCTGGGCCAGGGGGCAAGCTATTAAGGTACGAACCTGTTCGGAGCAAGTGATCAATTTGAAAGAACTGGAGGAAGGCGGGCTGACAAGTGGGGTGGGAGTCGCAAAAGGACTCAAAAGAGAGGACACGTCTATCTCTCAGAAAATCTCCCAGAGAAGTCAATCCCGCCTCCCGCCACGTCCCAATCTGCAACATGGGAAGCAAGAATCTTAAAGCGAACCTGTCACCCCCCCCCCCCCCCCCCCCAGACATCAAAGCTAAGCTCCCCACCTTCTGCAGCACTAAGGCTGCATTCAAACAAGGTGTATATTGCATTTTGTATAACTATATTCACTGAAATATGCACTTATATAACATGAGGCAGTTACCAGGACCAAAGACCGGGAGGCGGGGTTTCCAGTGTCTGTGTGCCGCCCCTGTCATGTCCATCACCCCTCTGTGTTGGGGATGGTGCGATTCCTCCACCCCCTCCACGCTCTGCCTCTCTCCTCCTCCTCATAAAGCCAGGTCTCAAAATAGAAAATGTAACTGAGGACCCGGCACCGAGAGGCAGTCAGAGCTGGGGATTAGCAGCGTAGCAAATGCGCAGGCGCCGTTTTGCCGCCCCGCAGTGAGGATAATGAATAATCCACTGCGGGGCCGGCGGACTGCGCAGGTGCGAGGGGACCAGGAAGTTGTCGGGCAGCGCGCACTGCGCATGCCCGGCAAGCTAAGGCAAAGTGCAGGCGCTGGTTAGAGCGAGGAGGGGGTGGAGGAATCGCACCATCCCCAACACAGAGGGATGATGGACATGACAGGGGCGGCAGATGGAAGAAATCCCACTCCACGGCCCACCTCACCATGTACAAGCAATCCCTCTCCAACTTCAAGGGATGCACTCACCGCCGCAAAGCAAACCTACTTCTCTTCTTTAATCAACACACTGTCCCGAAACCTCAAACAACTATTCAAAACCTTCAACTCCCTACTCCGTCCCCCGGACCTCCTCCTTCCCCCCTCATCTCCGCCGACGACTTCGCCACCTTCTTCAAACAAAAGATTGACAAAATTAGAGAAAGCTTTGGCCCAACTTCCACCCAACCCACCCCCATTACCGCCCAACCCTCCTTGACCAAAGGAAGCTTCTCCAGTGTGACTGAAGCCCAGCTCTCCGTCCTCCTGTCACGATCTCACCTCACCACCTGCGCCCTCGACCCACTCCCCTCCCATCTCATCCCAAACCACACCACTGTCCTCATCCCTGCCCTAACCCACCTTTTCAACCTATCACTCACTACTGGCATCTTTCCCTCATCTTTCAAACACGCCCTAATCTCACCCATCCTCAAAAAACCCTCCCTCGACCCTTCATCAGTCGCCAACTACCGCCCAATATCTCTTCTCCCTTTCGCATCAAAACTACTTGAACAACACGTCCACTCCGAACTGTCCTCCTACCTATCCTCCTGCTCCCTCTTCAATCGCCTACAATCCGGTTTCCGACCTCACCACTCCACCGAAACAGCCCTCACTAAAGTCACCAATGACCTACTGACCGCAAAAAATAAAAAACACTACTCTGTCCTCCTCCTCCTCGACCTATCCGCCGCCTTCGACACAGTCGACCACTCCCTCCTACTCCAAATCCTCAAATCCCTTGGCATCACCGACCTCACCCTCAACTGGATCTCCTCGTTCCTCACGGACCGCACCTTCAGCGTCACCCACTCCCACACCTCTTCCTCGTCCTACCCCCTTACTGTCGGCGTCCCCCAGGGATCGGTACTGGGACCGCTACTTTTCTCCATCTACACCCTTGGCCTAGGTCAACTTATTGAGTCCCATGGCCTCCAGTACCATCTCTACGCCGACGACACCCAGATCTACCTCTCGGACCTGACATCTCCTCCCTCCTGTCAAAAATTCCCCAATGCCTGTCCGCCATCATATCTTTCTTTGCTGCTCGCTTCCTCAAGTTGAACATGGACAAAACAGAGTTCATTGTCTTCCCCCCCCAGCCGCCCCCCCCCCCCATCTACCAGACCTGTCTATCCTAGTCAATGACTGCTCCCTCTCCCCAGTCCCCCTTGCAAAGTGCCATCGGGTCACCCTAGACTCCTCCCTCTCCTTCAAGCCCCTCATCCAAGCCCTCGCCACCTCCTGCCAACTCCAGCTCAAGAACATTTCACGTATCCGCCCGTTTCTTGGTCATGACACTGCCAAAACCCTCGTCCACGCTCTAATCATCACCCGCCTTGACTACTGCAACCTACTGCTCACCGGCCTCCCGGCCTCTTCCCTTGCCCCCCTCCGGTCTATTTTAAACTCAGCTGCCCGTCTAATCCACCTGCCTCCTCGCTACTCCCCTATTTCCCCTCTCCGCATGGCACTCCACTGGCTCCCCACCTCCCTAAGACCCCGCTTCAAAATCCTAACCCTGACTTACAAAGCCATCCACAACCTGTCCCCCCCCCTACATCTCCGACATGATCTCCCGATACCAACCCGCACGCAACCTACGCTCCTCACAAGAACTCCTCCTCTCCTCCCCCCTCATCTCATCCTCCCACAACCGCATACAAGACTTCTCCCGCGCCTCCCCTAGACTCTGGAACTCTCTCCCCCAGCATGTCAGACACTCGCCTACCCTCAAGAGCTTCAAAAAGAACCTGAAAACTCATCTATTCCAGCAAGCCTACAACTTATGATGAGTTCCAGCGCCGCTCCACCACACGCTTGGCGCTTCCCCTCCTATCGTGTCCTTCCCACCCCTGTAGATTGTGAGCCCTCGTGGACAGGGTCCTCTCCCGTCGTGTATCAGCAAGCATTGACTGCTCATATGTACTGTACCTGTTCTTGTCACCCCCATTTCTTATGTAAAGCGCCATGGAACCAATGGTTCTATATAAATAAATAATAATAAATAATAATAATAATGTCTTATCCAGGCACGTGGGATACTCCAGTATGTCAGGAGGGTCTGTGCTGCATCCAGTCGGTCGGCCCGTCCAACATGGTGTAGAGACTCGGCCGCTAGAAGGCCCTGTAGCGTGCCACCATCTATAAACGCAGCCTCAATAGAAACCCATTTAAGATGTTTAGGAGCGTGCCACCAGGATCTAGCTTCCTCTAGGATCAGTGCTCTGATAGTCCAATAGTTTAGGTAGACCCATTCCCCCGGCGTTAAGGGGGAGATACATAATTTCCCGAGCAACTCTCTGGGTTTTACCCGCCCATATAAAGTTATTCACAATGCCTTGTAGCATATTAATCAAGTTTTTTGGTATTTTCAGGGGGATACAGCGGAATATGTATAATATTTTGGGGAGTAGCATTATCTTAAGGGCATGTAGTTTCGTTATCCAAGAACGATTGGGGAGACTGTAGGAGGCCGCATCCGTGGAAATCTTGGCGCACAGTGTGTCAAAATTAAGCCTGATTAAATGGGAAGAGGGGGCAAGTTTTATGCCTAGGTAAGAGATCCCCTCCCGTGACCACTTAAAAGGTAGGGCCGCAGACAGGGTCGATATTTCCCCCTCCGTGACGTTTAGGGGTAGAATCTCTGATTTTGAGGCGTTGAGTTTACAATAAGAAACTGTGGAGTAGTTTTGTAAGATTTCCATGATTGACGCAAGTGAAGCAGGTAGATTAGTACAGGTAACGATAATATCATCGGCGTGAAGGCCGATGGTATGTGTTTCCTCTCCAACCCTGATGCCCGTAACCCCTGGAGCGGTACGTATTTTTTCCGCCAGGGGTTCAACCGCCAGGGCAAAGATCTCCGGTGAAAGGGGGCAGCCCTGGCGGGTTCCGTTTGTGATTTGGAAGACAGGCAAAAGAAAGCCAGAAACCAAAACTCTGGCATTGGGATGGGAGTCCAAGGAGAGAACTGCCGAAAGGAAAGGGCCAACAAGGCCAAATTTCCGAAGGACCGCCTCCAGGTGTCCCCAGTGCACCCTGTCGAGCGCCTTTTCAGCGTCAAGGGACAGGAATGCATCGGGTCCACCCTTCAGCTCCAGGGCCTTGATAAGGTTGATCATTCTGCTCGTCCCGTCTTTCGCCTGCCTGCCAGCCACAAACCCGACATGGTCCGGGTTGATCAGTTTAGGGACCACCGCCAACAACCTGGATGCCAAAATTTTAGCAAAAATCTTCAAGTCGCAATTTAATAGTGATATGGGCCAATAGCTCTCGGGGAGGTCAAGCAGTTTTCCAGGCTTAGGGATGGTGACTATTGTAGCTTGCAAGTGTAATGGAGCAATCGCGCCCACTTCCCTCTACTGATGGAAAGCCTGCAAGAGGAATGGAGCTAAGGTTTTTCCAAAGGTACATAGGTACTCCTTTAGAAGGCCATCTGGACCAGGAGCTGAGTGCAATTTAGTGGCATTAATAGCCTGGAGCACCTCTGAGAGTGTAAAAGGGAGATTCAGCTTCTCCATGTCCATTTTAGATATAGATGGCAGGTTCAGTTCCTCCTCACCAATCAGTGCAGCAGAAGGTTGGGGCGTAGTCAGGTCATCTCCAAGGTTGCACAGTTTGGAGTAAAATTGTTGAAAAATGACGACAATATCATTGGGGTTCTTTACCGTGTGGCCAGCCTCATCCTTTATGCTATTTATTACGGAGCGGGCCTCCCTCCTCTTCAGTCGCCTAGCTAGCAATGCCCCTGCTTTGTCCCCTGACTCATAAAATGCCGTTTTTGATTGGCGCAGGTATTTTTCATGTCGTAGTTGTAGGAAGGAGCGTAATTGAAGCCTAGTTGCGGTTAACTGGGCAGCTGTGTGGGGATTAGGGCTCAGTTTGTTCAGATCCTCAAGGTGTTTGAGTTGGGCCAGCAAGGAATCCCTCTCCCTCTCCCGTGCCCTTTTTAACTGCGAGGCCTTCTGGAAGAAGACCCCCCCCTGACGTAAGCCTTGTGAGCAGCCCAGAAAAAATTCAGCAAGAAGGGAGTTAACTTCGTCCACAAGGCCTGGGTCAGGGAGCAATGCCCTATTTAGTCTCCCAGGAGCTAGAGGGGAGAGGGAGGACATCTAAGGACAGGTCGAAGGACACAGGGGCACGGTCTGACCACGGTATTGTCTCTATCTCTGCACAGGCACAGGCCGGCAGAGTCTTATTATAAACCAGAAAATAATCCAATCTAGAATATGAACTGCGCCTGTGGGAGTAAAAGGAATAGTCTCTTTCGGTGTAGGTAGCACCAGGGGTCATGCATGTGATACTCCCGACACACGGGTCCCGATTCCTTGGCCCTACCCGGTGCCCCTGTTGAGCAGTCCAGAGCCCGATCAGGGACTAGATTAAAGTCACCGCAGACAACTCTATAGCCGGCGGACGGACCACTTATTCTGTCAAGGGTGGAATGCAGAAACTTCAGCTGACCCGCATTAGGGGCGTATATCGAGGCCAAAGTCATAGCTTTACCCGCCACCACACAGGACAGAACAATAAACTTACCTGCAGGGTCAATGCACGCCTCCAGGAGAGTGAACTCCACCGTGTGTTTAACAAAGATGCATACACCTGCCTTTTTCTCCGCCGCATTGGCGAAAAACGCCACGGGATATAGCCGATGATGCAGTCTGTAATTATCACTCTGGAGGATCTGAGACTCCTGGACGCATACAATATCAGCTCTCAATCTCTGCGCATCCATCCAAAGGAGGGAGCGTTTAAAGGGGGAATTTAGCCCCCTCACATTGTAAGAAACAATTTTCATGTTTGAGTAGCAGAACTATGATGTCTCTCACCTGTATAAAGGGTTTGGGTCTGTCAGGTATACCTGTAGGGGTAAAGTAGGGGAAAAAAGGGGAGTGAGAAGGGAGGGGGGAGAGGAATATAGGAAGGTGGGGGGATAAGAAAGAAAAGGGTCCAGACAGAAAAAGCAAGTTGTAGAATACAAAGTACATGAAACCGGAAAAAATGTCACAGGCCCACATGGGGCCCCTCTGTCTGTGGGGGGAAGAGAGGGATGAGATGGAAACCCTCCCATCTTCCAGCATAGAAAAAGTCTGCAGATCTCACAGGGCTGGAATCAGTGTCTCTTCAAGGGAGAAGAAGAGAGACATTGGTCGCTGTGTGCTGCCGGCGACCAATCAGAATAGCACCTCACTTTCAGCGGTAAATTTGAAACTCAAATTCGTCCATTCTGTCTCTATGGGAAGTGAGGCGCTGATTCTATTGGTCGCCGGCAGCACACAGCGACCAATTTAGAATACCGCCTCACTTCCCATAGAGATAGAATGGACGACTTTTGGTTTCAAATTTCCCGCTTAAGTGAGGTGCTATGCTTATTGGTCGCTGTGTGCTGCGCCGACCAATCAGCATAGCGCCTCACTTCCCATAGAGATACATTAGCGGTGTTTCGAGCGATGTATGGCCGGGCCCTTGGTTCGATTTTTGGCCACGGCGACCGCGGCTGCAACGACTCTCCTATCTCTATCTTTCTCTCTCTATCTTTCTCTCTCTATCGTCTCTCTCTCTTCTTCCTATCGTTCTCTCTCTATCGTTCTCTCTCTATCGTTCTCTCTCTATCGTTCTCTCTCTATCTTCTCTCTCTATCTTTCTCTCTTATCTTTCTCTCTCTATCTTTCTCTCTCTATCTTTCTCTCTCTATCTTTCTCTCTCTATCTTCTCTTCTATCTTCTCTCTTATCTTCTCTCTCTATCTTCTCTCTCTCTCTGTGTCTCTCTCTCTGTCTCTCTCTCTCTGTGTCTCTCTCTCTCTCTGTCTCTCCCTCTCTGTGTCTCTCTCTCTGTGTCTCTCTCTCCTCTGTGTCTCTCTCTCCCTCTCTGTCTCTCTCTCCTCTCTGTCTCTCTCTCCCTCTCTGTCTCTCTCCCTCTTGTCTCTCTCCCTCTCTGTTCTCTGTCTCTCCAGATTCTAGACTCCCGATTCTTTAGAATCGGGCTCACAGCTAGTATATATAGATAAATACCTAGATGATGTGTAGTCATGGGATGGGATGCCACAGGGTGTAAATGCAAGCAGTGCCTAATAGCCAGAGCAAAGCTCCGAATGCTGTTCTTACGTGTCTGGAGAGCAACAAATAAGTAATTTCTGCATCTGCACAGCATTTTCTCTACTCCCCTTGTCCCATTTGTGCCTCAGTGCTGAAGCGTGTGTAATCGATAACTCTGGTTGTTCTTCTGTGTGTAAGAGAGCTAACCATTTTCTTCCCATTTTTTTTTTCTTGTTTTCTGTGTTGTGCAGGTGGAAAAGTTATGATTAAAGGTGCTGTCCCGTACTTTCACAGCCCCATCTCACTTCATATATTTGACCCCCATTTAAAATAAAATGGCTTATACTCCCTTTCTGTGCTGACGCTTTTTACTAGTGTCAGGACTCACTTTCCTGGGTCCTGGGACTTGCATGAGGTTGCTTCATCACGCGAACCCTGTGCTCAAAGCAGCGCTGACTTCCTTCTCCCCACTTTCTAATGATTATTCTTTTGAAGACAAGGCCAGTGAAGTCTGCACTGATTGGGTACTTTAGTAAGAACCTCCTGTGAGCCCCAGCAGAGTGAGTGCTGAAACCACTGGAATGGCATGAGAAGGGAGTATAAGATTTCTTATTTTAAAAGTGGCAAACATGGTAAATGAGAAAGGGATGGACAACCCCTTTAACCCTGTTCTGCATCTGACCCCCTGTGTTTTCTCACCTTCTGCTCCATCACCTCCATAATGTGTAATAAAGCTCATTTCTGACCACTTTGCATGTCATTATTATTATTATTATTATTAATTTATATAGCGCCATTAGGTTCGATGGCACTTTACCTATTGAAAGGGCAGACGAGGACAAGTACAATGTGCATGAACAATCAAATCGTACAGGAGAGGAGAGGACCCTGTCCGCAAGGGCTCACAGTCTACGACGGACCGGTTGAGATACAGTAGGAGGGGAAGTGCTTATGTGTGACTGTACGGTGGATGACCGGAGTAAGTCGACACCTCCGCCATGGTTGTTGCTAGGCAGGGGGGTGGAAGAGCGAGTCCGCCATAGAAGAGTGCGGCAGAGGAGGCAGTGTCAGAGGAGATGAGCCAGGTTTTGATGATGCCAAGGAATGAGAGTTTGTTGGAGGTGAAGAGATCATGGATGAATGAGTTTCTTGCAAACTGAGCAAGCGTTCCAGGGTGCGCCCGGTAGGGGGATTTGGGAGGTGGGGCTGGGTGAATGGGTATAAGGTTATGGGGGTTGCGAGAGTTTATATTGGGAAGTGGATATGGGGTTGAAGTGACGGTGGGGATGTGATGGGGGGGGGGGGGGAGGGGAGGGAGACAAGGATTGGGGGAAATATCACCAGCGAGTAGGAGGAGCAGGGAGAGGGTTAGCGGTGGGAACCTGTTAGTTTATGTGGCGGACGTGCATGTTTGGAAACAAAGGCTAGAGTGTGAAGGAACTGTTCAGAGGAGTGGGTGAGATGGCTAGGTAGGATGGAGGGAGAGAGCTTTAATTCGTTGTTCCGTGGAGGGATAAGTGGGGGTAGTAAGAAGTCGAGTAGGATGGGAGTGAGAGTGAAAATAAGCGGAAACATTGTAAATGGTGAGCTGAGATAGAGGCAAGGCGTATATAGATAGATATAGATGCAGAGGGAAGGTGAGCAGTAGTGGTGGAGTCAAGCGAGGTCAAGACCAAATGCACAGCACCAGGTCATGACAAATGTGCAGCATGTAGAGATGAGATGCGGTAGGTGGGTAAAATGCAGCCAGGGAACAGATGGAGCGGGGGGATGTGCAATGATGATAAAGTCATAAAAGTCGGACAAATGCATAGCGTGTAGGGATGAGATGTAGCCAGGGATCAGATGCAGCAGAGGGTCCGATGTAGCGGTGGGGTTGTTTAATACGGATGAAGTCAAACTAAGTCCAGACAGATGCACAGTACACAGTATTGTACTGTGTCTCCTCAATACCCCTTCTCTTTTGTGACTCACCAGTCCTAATAACCCTAAAAATATACAAGCTTATTCAGATTGACCTCAGGGCTGTGGGGTCTGGAGATGGGAGGAAAACAGGAAAAAAAGGGTGCAGATCTAAGTGTAGAGTAAATTATTCTTCGGCTACAAATAGAGCTAATACGCTCAACTTAATGTGGTCTTGTAACATATCACCCCATGCAGGGTTAGTGAGCAGGGTCTGGTATGCTGCTTCACTCCAGATTGCTCAGAACTCCCAGCCTGGAGTCCGCCAAAAGCAGTATTGGATTACAATATCTGGTGAGGAGTGAGCGCTCTCAGATACATTGAGCCACAATCTTCTTTTTTTCAGTTTATTTCACATCAATATAAGAACAATACAACATGTTTCAGCTCTGATGCTCATCAAAAGCTTTACCAGGTTACCACGGCCTGGATTCTTTCATCCAGAGGAAATGGATGCCAATTTTTCTGCTCAAAACCTCTAAACATCAAAACTAGATGGACGGCTGCGTTTTCTCTTCCTCAATCCCCATTTTTGAGCATATGTGTCACGGTGTAGGGAACAATGGTAAGGGAATGGCAGTTACGAGCAGGGTGACCAGGGAAGACTAGTCTGACCCTAGTCTAGAAACCCTGAAAAGCCCTGATCCCGAAGATATCTCTGATGGTGAGAAAGTTCAGGCCTCCAGCCTCTCCCTAACCTCCTCCACTAGGCCTGTGCTATTTTCCCCTCCCCTCCCTCCACAGAACCGGGATACAGCAACTCCAAAGGAAAGGACCTCAGCCACACAAACACACAAAACTGCACAGCACGGCTTCCTGGCATATAGTGAAACTCTTATCAGCAGCACCACCTGGTGGAAGGAGAGGCTACTTAAAGGCTAGAGGGAGGGGACTTCAGGTGAGTCACACATTACCCCTCAACCAGCAGTTGAACCTAATAGTGAATGCAGTTCTAGAGCACAACACAGGAGGCCAGGACATTCACAACTATCAACCATGCAGCTCTTAAAGACAAACACACGTGACAATAGCCCCTCTTTTAAGAAAGGCCTCCGGACCCGACAACAGTACATCCGAAATAAGTCAACATCCCTGATTGACAAGATATGGAAGACATTACGGATTGCCAAACCTGGGAGTAGGTCAAGGCGGTACAGCACAGGATTACAAATGGCTGATATCCAAAACTGTCCTATAACCCCAGAACCAGGAGCGCCAGCAGCACACCTTCCCCTGACATGTTTGGACAACATCCACACATAGTCATGAACCATCAGGTCTGGACCTGCACGTTTATTTCCAAATCTGCGGTCACAGTTAGAGGGCACACATCCAGGATGGTAAACTGCAACAGTGTCCCCCTGGGGTCCAGGGCTGCCTCCCCTGGAGTGTACAGCAGGAACCAAAGTCCCTCCCTGGCCCCTCCTCCTGGAACGAAGCCTAGACCCACCATTAATCTGAGGCGTAGTCTGGACTCCACCCCCTTCTCCAGGCTCACTCCCATTCACTTCTGGAAGTGGGGTAGGAGTCGGTGCGACCAGTACGGTAGAAATAGGTGTAGCTAGACAATTGCTCACACAGAAACACCCCCCCCCCCCCCCAAGTTACAATCTTTCTGGCCCACTGTCATGAAAATGAATATCGCTCATGATTTTTTTTAAGGTATTGGAGAGTCAGTCCAGGCTAACTCCCTCATTCCCCCTCCCTTTTTGTTGGTTTCTGTGCAGTGTACATAGAAACAATTTCAGCATCCCCCAGCTTAAGCCCTTTACGACGCCCCAATAAATAACTTTCAAGGGGGTAGAGCTGGACACCAGTTTAAACCAGCTGGCTCTCTAAAGAAAATCTTTTGTCTAAATCCACCGTGGTTTCAATATTGAATTCAAGACGACCCGTTCATGCCACAAACACAGAATTCATATTTTCAGATTCATTACCGTGTTGTGCATTCAATGATGTATTTTGTACAGTTGTACAACGTTCAGGAACCTGGGAAGAGATTGCTGGCATTCCAAATAAGACCATCAAGTCATATTTGGTATCAAACTTCTCAGAATAACCTGACCTGGAAAATGAGTTATAAATCATAATTGTGAGACGGCCCCACCCACAGATATGGAAAAATGGGGATTTAGGAAGCATAGTGAGAGAGGTGGTACTCGAGGATCCTCCCAGGGAGGAGGGATCACTCTGAGTGGTGGGGGTCACAGATTGCCCTGGTTTAATAAAAGCAAAGAAGGATTTTTGGGTGATTCTGCTCTTGAGGTCTGACAGTCAACACCAGCTAACTGTCGACAGAATCTACCCATCAAGGAGAAGGGCCTCCTCCAAGAAACTAAGCACCAAGCCCGACTAGGTCTGAAACTTTTCTTACGGTATTCCTTTTATTTTTTATAACTGTTATTCATACATGTAATTTGTCTCTTTATATAATCTTCTGTAAATCTTTGTAACCATTGCCCTATTTCGGAGTAAACTATTTTAATTTACTAGCTTCGATCTCCTTGTCCTATGACGATTTCTCGCGTCCTCCCTGCTCATTTTTTACGCTATCGCACAGGTTACCGACCCACCTGAGAGAGGTCGGTGGTGGCAGCATACTTCTGTAGTTATGTGATATTGTGGCCTGAGGGTGACTGGATTGAGGTATATATACGTTCCTGGCAGGAACTGGTGGTATATATACATCCTGTCACATCACGTGCCGCAGTAGACAACATAAATTAGAGCAGCTGGGCACCTTTCTTATCCTCTGGCAATACCGGATTTGACCAGCAGGCTAAGGGGGCGCCAGAGAGCTGCAGGTCCTGACTAAGCTAATCGTGACAATTGGTGGCAGCGGTGGGATCATAGGACATTAGTGATCTGGTTTGAGCAATCATTCCTCTCACTAAAAACTTGCACAGTTCTTACAAGAACTCTGCACAAAAGTTTTGAAGATCGAACTCAGTGGTTATTAGATCTGAGACAATACTGTGTGTGTAGCAGTTACCCCCCCCCCCTCTTTGTTTTTCTATTCTATCTTTTGATTTGGAATCATGGCCACAGCAGTGAAAAGCTGGTATAAAGACTATAACAAGGAGGCTCTCGCCTGCCTGTGCAAATACAGGAATATAGACCCCTCCGGCAGAACCAAGAAGCAGATGGAGCAGATACTGCTGCAATTGGATGTGGAGGAAGCCCAGCACCAGAGCCCAGTGAATGGAGAGGCCAGCCAAAGCCTTGTCAGTGCTGATGTACAGCGTCCGGCTGCAGAGGTCAGTCAGAGCATGGACGGTGTTGCTGCGGAGCCCTTACCTGTGGATGTAAGCCAAGTCCTACAAGGTGTTCCTGTAGGGGTCCCACCTGTAGACGCATGCCGCGTCAGCGACCAGGTCAGCATGGACCCCTACCTGCAACTGGCCTTACAGCAATATCCCGCTGAGGATTCCCAAGGACGCCTGCAGCTCATTCAGCAATACCGAGAGGCTGCGAGAGCCGAGCGAGAGGCTGCAGAGCGGCGAGCCGAGCGAGAGGCTGAGAGAGCCGAGCGAGAGGCTGCAGAGCGACGGGCTGAGGCCCAAGCTCAGAGAGAGCACGACCTGCGGATGGCCCAGCTGGAAAGGCAGTCATCTACCCCATTGAACTCTGAATCAACCCGTTCAACCACCTTCCAGCCGAATTCCAAGCATTTCCCTGTGCTGGATGACAACGGTGATCTGGACATTTTTCTGAGGGGGTTTGAGAAGGCGTGCTTACAGTACCAGCTGCCGAATGACCAGTATGCCCCGTTCCTCATTGCAGCGTTGAAAGACAAAGCGCTGGCGGCGTTCGTGGCTCTTCCTCGAGAGCTAGATGGGAACTATGCAGCCATTAAGGAGGCTCTAATCCAGAGGTTCCAGCTGACTCCTGAGGTGTACCGCAGAAAGTTCCGGAACCTCCAGCGTGGACCACACGACAGCTACAGTGATGTGGTCCATGGGCTCAGAACCAACTTTGAGCAGTGGATTCAAGGACTGAAAGTGACCACCTTGGACCAGCTAAAGGATCTGATGGTGAAAGACCAGTTCCTGCATCTTTGCCCCACGGAGGTGCGACAGTTCGTGATGGATCGGGAGCCACCAGATGCGAACAAAGCAGCGCAGATCGCGGACACGTATGAGGCCAAGCGGAGACCAGAGGGACGGAAGCCGATCATCACCAGCTGGAAAGGGGGTAAGACATCCAACACCACCCCTGCCCCAGCCAGCCGACCTTCTGGAGGCCTTGGCCCCCCTGCCAACCCCACTCGGCCGGTATCTGATCTCCGCAAGTGTTACTCCTGCAACCAGACCGGTCATCTCAGTGCCACTTGCCCAGAGAAGCAGAGGAAGAATCTACCACCCAAGGCTCCAGGGCAGAAGGCATCAGTTTTTTTTGTGGGTGGGTCGGTTGGGAGGGCCTGTGAAAATTTGCAGTCTGTCACTGTGGGGGACACTGTCACTGTGGGCCTCAAGGACACTGGGGCCGAACGAACCCTCATCCGACCTTAACTGGTGTCCACGGAAGAGTTTATCCCAGGAAAGACTCTGACTGTCACCGGGATTGGGGGCGTCCGCTGTCCCCTGCCAATGGCCCGGGTGTTTATTGATTGGGGTGCGGGGAGTGGGGTGAAGGAAGTGGGGGTGTCTGAAAACTTGCCCACAAATGTTTTACTGGGGACTGATTTGGGGAAAATGTTCGCTTATTATGTCCCTGACTCCCCTCCCCGATCTGATATGGTTAATAAGGTTAATGCTAATGATGGTAAGGTCAATGCTTTAACTGAAGATGTTGATGATGATGATAATGATGTTGATGATAATGATGTTGATGATGATGATGATGATGACAATGTATCAGGAGGTACAGGAGAACTCAGCCATGTCACTCTGCGGGGTGATATTGCTGAGGATCCCCTACCAGGAGCCAGTGTTAGTGCTAAGGGTGATGGGAAGAGTCCCGGGGCCCATAAAGCGGGGAGTGCCATGCAGCTGATCCGTGTCACCACAGACGGTGACAGGGCTGATGGTAGCTGCCCCATGATGAGCACTGCTCCTGAGGTAACAGGGGATGATGGGGAAGTAGTACCCACAGCCAGGCAGGCTGATGGGACGGTGTTATTCCCCGGGGAGACGGCCTACATAGCCGCCGTCACCCGCAGTCAGAGTGCCCAGAATGCCAGGAACCCCCTGCCTTCTGGACCCTCCTCAGCCCGAGGAATAACCGAACCGGTTCCGGACCCAGAGCAGGTCCCAGAGAGTCCCGAGGAGGATGTGGCCTTAAAGTCCCTCCTGGCTGCCTCCAGCCAGGAGTTTCAGGCAGCTCTGCATACAGATGCTAGCCTAGAGACGTTAAGGATCCTCGCCAGTAAGTCCCCCTCTGAGACGGATAAGGAGAGGGTACTCTGGGACCAAGGAAGGTTGTATCGGGAGACGGTGCCCGGTACACCCCAACAGGATTGGCCTAGAGAACGACAGCTGGTCGTTCCCTACCAATTCAGGGAGGAGTTGTTGCGGATTGCCCATGAGATCCCCCTTGCTGGACACTTGGGGGTTAGCAAAACCAAGGCCCGGTTGTCGCACCACTTCTATTGGCCCAAAATGGGGACAGATGTGAAAAACTACTGCAGCTCCTGTATCACGTGCCAAAGAGTGGGAAAGGCAGGGCCGGCTCCTAAAGCACCCTGAACTCTTTGCCAGTGATAGAGGAGCCTTTCCAGCGGATTGCTGTGGATATCGTGGGACCACTGCCCATACCCAGCAGTTCTGGAAAGCGATTCATCCTCACTGTGGTAGACTTTGCTACCCGGTATCCAGAGGCAGTAGCTCTGTCTTCAATTAGGGCAGATAAGGTGGCGGATGCCCTGTTGGCCATCTTTTCCCGAGTAGGATTTCCCAGGGAGATGCTTACCGACCAGGGGACCCAGTTCATGTCTGGCATAATGAAGGCCCTCTGTAAGAGAATGCAGGTGCAGCATCTGGTATCAAGCGCATATCATCCGCAAACAAATGGTTTGTGCGAACGCTTCAATGCCACCCTCAAACAGATGTTGAAAATGCTGGTTGAGTCCCAGGGACGCGACTGGGAACGTTACCTCCCACACCTGCTATTTGCTTACCGAGAGGTCCCACAGGCCTCGACAGGGTTCTCTCCCTTCGAGCTCCTGTATGGCAGACGAGTCCGGGGACCCCTTGGTTTAGTAAGAGAATCCTGGGAAGAGGAGCAGAGCACCCCAGGAGTGTCCATCGTGGAGTATGTCATGCGTTTCCGTGACAAAATGCAGACCTTGACGCAGTTGGTGAATGTCAACATGGCGCAAGCCCAGGCTGACCAGAAGCATTGGTACGACCAGAACGCCCGTGAGCGGACCTACCGAGTGGGTCAGATGGTGTGGGTGCTGGTCCCCGTACCAAAGGACAAGCTTCAGGCAGCCTGGGAGGGCCCTTACGTCATTCACCAACAGCTCAACTCAGTCACCTACGTGGTCACCCTCGACCCCGAGCGGGGTAGGCGGAAGGCCTTTCACGTCAACATGATGAAGGCTCATCAAGAACGTGGGCCTTGTGTCCTACCGGTCTGCAACCTGCCCGAGGATGGGGAGGAAGATCCCCTCCTGGACATGTTGGCCCAAGCGAAGGCCAGCGGGTCCATTGAGGATGTGGAGATAAGCACCTTGCTATCCACAAGCCAGCGGTCTCAGATGCGAGCGGTGTTGGAATCCTTCCAAGTCATGTTCACCAACATACCTGGAAGGACGGCAGCGGCGGTCCATGAGGTGGACACCGGTAATCATGCCCCACTCCGGCGGACAGCCTATCGAATCTCCGACGAGGTGCAGCACGTCATGCGCCAGGAGATCGATGAGATGCTGAAGTTGAGAGTGATTACCGAGTCCAAGAGCGCATGGGCCTCACCTGTAGTCCTGGTGCCAAAGAAGGACCGGACCACCCGATTCTGTGTGGACTACAGGGGGCTCAACGCTATCACGGCCTCCGATGCCCAACCAATGCCACGCATTGAGGAGTTGCTGGAGCGGTTAGCTAGTGCAAGCTATCTCTCCATTATGGATCTGAGTCGGGGATATTGGCAGATTCCCCTGAGCCCTGAGGCCCGGGAGAGGTCCGCCTTTATCACCCCCTTTGGATTATACGAATCCACGGTCATGCCATTCGGCATGAAAAATGCCCCGGCCACTTTCCAGAGAATGGTTAACTCCCTGCTCCTGGGACTGGAGAGGTACGCGGTGGCGTACCTGGATGACATTGCCGTCTTCAGTCCCACCTGGGGGGATCACCTCAAGCATCTGCGGCAAGGTGCTCGGGCGCATCCGCCAGGCAGGCTTGACCATTAAGCCAGGAAAGTGCCAGATGGGCATGAATGAGGTCCACTACCTGGGGCACCGGGTAGGCGGGGGCACGCTGAAACCAGAGCCCGGGAAAGTGGACGCTATCGTGTCCTGGCCCACCCCCAGGACCAAAAAGCAGGTGCTGTCCTTCTTGGGCACTGCAGGGTACTATAGGCGCTTCGTGCCAAACTATAGTAGCCTTGCGAAGCCTCTCACAGACCTCACCAAGAAAAACCTACCCCATGCAGTCAATTGGACCGAGGCCTGCGAGGTCGCCTTCCAGGCTCTGAAGACGGCCCTGAGCAATTCCCCTGTGTTGAGGGCGATTGACGGCAAGCAGCCATTCCTAGTACAGACTGATGCTAGTGAGTTTGGCCTCGGAGCTGTGCTCAGCCAGGTCGACTCCAGGAACCAAGAGCACCCAGTGTTGTACCTCAGCCGGAAGCTCCTCCCGAGGGAAGTGGCCTATTCCACGATAGAGAAGGAGTGTCTGGCCATTGTATGGGCCCTGCAACGCTTGCAGCCCTACCTGTACGGGCGCCCCTTCACTGTCGTGACTGACCACAACCCCCTGAGCTGGCTGAACTCCCTGTCCGGTACTAACGGGAGGTTGCTACGCTGGAGCCTCACGCTCCAGCAGTACGACTTTACCGTGCACCACCGAAAAGGCAGCGAGCATGGCAATGCCGATGGGTTATCCCGGCGGGGAGAGCCCACAGGGACACGCTTGGAGGAGTACCGAGAGGTTCTTCCTCCATAGCGTCATCGAAAAGGGGGAGGTGTCATGAAAATGAATATCGCTCATGATTTTTTTTAAGGTATTGGAGAGTCAGTCCAGGCTAACTCCCTCATTCCCCCTCCCTTTTTGTTGGTTTCTGTGCAGTGTACATAGAAACAATTTCAGCATCCCCCAGCTTAAGCCCTTTACGACGCCCCAATAAATAACTTTCAAGGGGGTAGAGCTGGACACCAGTTTAAACCAGCTGGCTCTCTAAAGAAAATCTTTTGTCTAAATCCACCGTGTTTTCAATATTGAATTCAAGACGACCCGTTCATGCCACAAACACAGAATTCATATTTTCAGATTCATTACCGTGTTGTGCATTCAATGATGTATTTTGTACAGTTGTACAACGTTCAGGAACCTGGGAAGAGATTGCTGGCATTCCAAATAAGACCATCAAGTCATATTTGGTATCAAACTTCTCAGAATAACCTGACCTGGAAAATGAGTTATAAATCATAATTGTGAGACGGCCCCACCCACAGATATGGAAAAATGGGGATTTAGGAAGCATAGTGAGAGAGGTGGTACTCGAGGATCCTCCCAGGGAGGAGGGATCACTCTGAGTGGTGGGGGTCACAGATTGCCCTGGTTTAATAAAAGCAAAGAAGGATTTTTGGGTGATTCTGCTCTTGAGGTCTGACAGTCAACACCAGCTAACTGTCGACAGAATCTACCCATCAAGGAGAAGGGCCTCCTCCAAGAAACTAAGCACCAAGCCCGACTAGGTCTGAAACTTTTCTTACGGTATTCCTTTTATTTTTTATAACTGTTATTCATACATGTAATTTGTCTCTTATATAATCTTCTGTAAATCTTTGTAACCATTGCCCTATTTCGGAGTAAACTATTTTAATTTACTAGCTTCGATCTCCTTGTCCTATGACGATTTCTCGCGTCCTCCCTGCTCATTTTTTACGCTATCGCACAGGTTACCGACCCACCTGAGAGAGGTCGGTGGTGGCAGCATACTTCTGTAATTATGTGATATTGTGGCCTGAGGGTGACTGGATTGAGGTATATATACGTTCCTGGCAGGAACTGGTGGTATATATACATCCTGTCACATCACGTGCCGCAGTAGACAACATAAATTAGAGCAGCTGGGCACCTTTCTTATCCTCTGGCAATACCGGATTTGACCAGCAGGCTAAGGGGGCGCCAGAGAGCTGCAGGTCCTGACTAAGCTAATCGTGACACCCACCAGTCAATCACTGGGTTGTGTTTCTCTAGTCAAGGAAGGCCCAATGCAATGGGAGTGGGCAGGTTCTCCAAGAGGTGACAGGACAGAACCTCCCGATGCTCAGGTTCACATTACGCACCACTTGGGAGAGAACCTTCTGGCTGAGTGGAACTGAGTCGATCGAGGCGATGGGTCTCACTAAAGCACTTCTGGTGAGCCCGAGCAAAACGAGAATCCATCAAATTGACCCCCCTCCGCTATCGACCAGAACTGGCACAGTCTCAGTTTTACGATCCACCACCACCTTGGCAGACGGTGTGAACAGAGACTTAGCGAGGAAGGAAAGATAAACTCTCTGGTCGTCACCTTCTGAATGACCTGAGGTAGGCTGCTTCTGAGACTGCGTGGTCTTGGAGTGAAGTGGACAAACCTTAATAAATAGTCAGGTTTTCCACAGAAAAAAACATTCTCCGCCCACTTGGTGAACAGTAGCCACAGGAGGTTTAACACAATAACCTACTGCCCCCAACTGCATGGGTTCAGTATAGTCTCCTCAGCAGGGATAGGTACAGGAGACATAGTAGGTTTTGGTCTCTCCCTCAGGCGTCTGTCAACCCGTATGGCAAGGGACATCGCCTTCTCCAATGACTCAGGTGCGGCGTACTGAAGTAGGGTATCTTGCAGTCTAGTTGACAAACCCAAGCTGAATGGACTCCATAGGGTTGAGATGTTCCATTGGGTGTCAGTCTCCCATCTCCGAAACTCCGAGCAGTACTCCTCCACTGCTCGTGTGCCTTGCTTTAGTTTACGGAGATCTGGGGGTCCCATTTTCAGAAGGGAGACTACAATCCCCACCCGGTGTTCCTCATTTCCCGATGAACGAGGCTGGAGCCTGAAACAAAGCTTACAGGCTTCTTGGAAAACAAAAAATGTGTCTCTTCCCCAGAAAACCTATCTGGAAGAGAGACCTTGGGTTCTGGCACGGCCTCAGCATGAGCCGACGCCAGGTAACCCACAACTTCCCGCAGCTGTTGTACTACCGGAGTCCACAGACAAGTTACCTCTTCAGAGATGGAATGCATCAGCTGAGGCAGTCTGAGACAGTGTCTCAAGGGAAAAGGGCTGCTAATAATGTCACTGTGTAGGGAATAAGGGAATGGCAGTTATGGGCAGGGTGACCACGGAAGACTAGTCTGACCCTAGTCTAGGAACCCTGAATAGCCCTGATCCCGAAGGTATCTCTGATGGTGAGAAGGTTTGGACCTCCTCCACCAGCCCTGTGCTATTCCCCCTCTCACCTCCCTCCTCAGAACTGGGATACAGCAATTCCAAAGGAAAGGACCCCAGCCACACAAACACAAAAAACTGCACAGCACGGCTTCCAGGCATAGAGTTTCACTCTATCAGCAGCACCACCTGGTGGAAGGAGAGGCGACTTAAAGGCTAGGGGGAGGGAAGTTAAGGTGAGTCACACATTAACCCCTCAACCAGCAGTTGAACCTAATAGTGAATGCAGTTCTGGAGCACAACACAGGAGGCCAAGACCTTCACAACCATCAACCATGCAGCTCTTAAAGACAAAACACATACAAAGCAGCATCCATCAATGTCAGCGCCATTTAAGCATGTGACAATATGGCTTTGACCAGATTTCCGACCTCAATCGAGAAGCAGTGACGTCTACCATAGTCATCGTCAGAAGAGGATGCCCCAGAGGACCAACACTCTCCGTCTGATCTATCTGAATCTTTTAATGGTTGGGAGGATACTTTAGCTGAAGAAGTTGGCTGCTTTCCCTGAGTGAAGGTCCTAAAGGTATTTTCCACTTCGGATCTAATTAGGGACTGTAGGTTTGAAGAAAACCCTGGTGACTCCTCAGAAATGGTCTGCGCTATACAGGATGTACAACATTTCTTAGCCCAGATGACTGGGAGCTCACACTTACAGAGCCTACACTGCATGTGCGTTGTTTTAACCGCCAACTACTCAGTTTTTTTTCTGAGTCTAAAGCCCGAGTCACACATAACGATATTGTTAGCGAGATCGTTGTAACTGTGACGTTACAACGATCTCTCCAGCGATGTCGTTATGTGTGACACTTTGCAGCGATCCGGCCCCTGCTGTGAGGTCGCTGATCGCTGCAAAGTGCTGTGGTTCATTTTTTGATCGTTGGTTTCCCGCTGGTCAGCACGCATCGCTGCGTGTGACCATGAGAAACCAGCGATCAGTGACCTCACAGGGCTGGTTACTATGGTAAACACCGGGTATCCAGGCAGCGCGCGCTGCCTGGATACCGCGCTGTTTATCATAGTTACCAGCGTTCTCCACTGTGTAGCCTGCTGTAAACTTCACCATTGTAGCCTCAGCAGGTCTCCTATATGACACCCTCTGTTCCTGCCCCCGTTCCTACCCCCTGGTTCCTGCCCCCCTGCACGGTCTCCCGGTGTATTGTTACCTGCAGCGGCTCCGCTCTCCTCTCACGTCTACACGACCACAGCAGCAGTGACGCGTCCTGTGGGAAGACGCTCAGTGATTGGTTGGTCCTCACAGAGCGGAGAGCTTCTATTGGCGGGTGACAAGAGGCGCTGAATTTGATTGGCCGCTGGTGAGATGAGCGCGCTCTGTGATTGGAAGAGAGATGAATTGAAGTGGCAGAAGCTTGTGTTTTGGGCTCAGAGACAGAGCGTGATGTGCCTGGAGCTGACAGCTGCGGGATCACAATGGGGAGAGACTGCGAAATAGAGGAGAGAGAACGCAGGGAGCGATGTGGGAGGTGTCTCCCAGGGCCTGATCGCTGGGGAGATCTGCCTGTTTGACAGCTCCCCAGCGATCAGGTAACGACGCTCCAGCGATCCCGGCAGGTCGTTATCGCTGTCGGGATCGTTGGAGCGATCGTTATGTCTGACTGCACCCTAAGAGACAAGTTAAAACAGGACCATTTAATAAAGGTTATTACCCAATAATAGAGGTACAGAAGCCAGTGGAGGACCCTTGTCCTGTGAAATTCTCCTCTGGAGGTGTCGTGGGAAGAGTGGCTGCTGCTGCGATGTGTCTTCTTCTGAGACTCCATCTCTGCTGGAGCCTCAGTCCCACTCATGGCTGCTGGAGGGAGCACAGAAGGCGCCATTCCACAGGGTCTTCTTGCCTCATAATAAGAAGAGCCCTCAGCTCTTGAACCTGGAAGTCCAGGTATGCACATGACTGACGCAGTCATCATCGGGCGTCCGCCCCCTGACGTGCGCTGAAGTAGAACACGGTGGCCGACAATCGGAGGGCGCCGCCGTGAAGTCATGGGTCCGCCCCCAAAAGTCCGGTGCACTTGTCACTGGACCCGCCCCTTCCGGAGTGTGCGCAGCCCCAGACACCCGGCAGATGCCAACAACATAATGGTACAACCGAGCAATACCGCCCATCTGTATTTGGCATCACCTCATGTCCTGCTCAGTAATTCATTTGTAGCATTGTCTGATGAAGGGGCCATTGAGCCCTGAAAGCTTACAAATATTTCTCTGGTTAGCCTGGCCAACAAAGGTATGACCCAATAAATACTTTTTTCCTACCCTTTTTTGGATTATAAGTATTTACATTGCTCTTCCTCCAAATGGGAACTATAATCCCATTGAGCAAGCCCTAATACAGAGGTTCCAACTGTCTCCTGAGGTATATTGTAAAAAGTTCCGTAAAAAGTTTTGTAATCGTCAGCATGGACCACACAACAGCTACAGCGATGTGGTGCATGGGCTCAGAACTAACTTTGAGCAATGGATCCAAGGACTGTTAGTGACCACCTTTGAGCAGCTAAAGGACCTGATGGTCCAAGATCAGTTCCTACATCGTTGTCCAGCTGAGATGCGACAGTTCGTGATGAATCAAGAGCTAACAGATGCGCATAAAGCAGCACAGATCGCAGAGACCTATGAGGGCAATCAAAAACCGGAGGTGCGGAAGCTGGTCGTTAACAACTGGTAAGCTATCGACAACCATCCTTACTCCGCCAGCTGACCTTCGGGAGGCCCTATCCCATCTGCCAGCACCTGGCTTACAACTGACTCCCGCAAGTCCTTTAACTGTGGCCAACCAGGACATGAGCATCGCCTGTCCAGAGAGGCAGAAGAACCCCCCCCCCCTCCCATCTGAGTACCCAGGGCCTAGTTCGGCTATTCTGTTTGTGGGTGGGAGGTCCTTTTTGCGCGCGCTTTTTGCCGCGTTTTTCGGCCGCGCAAAAAACCGCAGCAAAATACGCAGGGGCTTTCACACACTGCGCTTTCTTTCCCCCAGAAAGCGCAGTGATGTCACAGAGGGGAGGAAGAATCCAGCTTCCTCCTCCCCTCTGTGACATGTGTGACCGCCCCATTAGACTTCACAGTGTTAATACACACTGTGAAATCTAAATTAAACAAAAGCAAGTGTGTGAAAAATAAAAAAGAATCAATACTTCACCTCTCCGACGCCTTCTCCCGGTGTCTGGTGCCTTCTGCCGCTCTCCGGTGTCCGATTCTAAGTGAGATGTCTGTTCTCACAGGACCTGTGGTGATGTCAGAGGGGGGCGTTCCCGGGGCGGTCCCATCGCTGATTGGCTGCTCGCGGTCATGTGGTATCACATGACCGTGAGTGCCCGGGAACGCCCCCCCTCTGACGTCACCACAGGTCTTGTCAGAAGAGATCTGACTTAGAATCGGACACCGGAGAGCGGCAGAAGGCACCAGACACCGGGAGAAGGCGTCGGAAGGTGATATATTCATTGTTTTTTATTTTTCACACACTTGCTTTTGTTTAATTTAGACTTCACAGTGTGTATTAACACTGTGAAGTCTAATGGGCGGCCACAGCTGTCACAGAGGGGAGGAGGAAGCTGGATTCTTCCTCCCCTCTGGGAGAATACGCAGTAGTAGCTGCGTAAACAATTGACATATCAATTGTTTACGGAGCTGCGTTTTCTCCCGGAAAACGCACTGCGTATTTTTACGCAATGTCTGCACTGCAAAGTGAATTTCCCATTCACTTTGCAGGCAGACAAAAGGCACATTGCGTATTTTGAAAAGCGCGCGTAAAAAAACGCGGCAAAATACGCAATGTGTGAACGCAGCCTTAGTGTGGGCAACACTATCACTGTGGGGCTCAGGGACTCCAGTGCAGAACTATCTCTCATCCACCCCGAATAAGTGTATCCTGATGAACTCATCTCTGGAAAAACCCTGACTGTCACTGGGATTGGGGGGGGAGCGCAGATCTTTACCCATGGCCTGGGTGTTTCTGACTGGGGTGTGTGAAGAGGGTGAAGGGAGGTTGGGGTGACCAGGAATCTCCCCGCAAATGTTTTATTGGGAATGGATTTGGGGCGGTTGGTTGCAGAATATGTCCCCAATAACCCTCCCCGAGCTGATGTATCATGTAATGTCATTGTTAAAAATGTGAGTGGGAATACCGATATTTTGCCTGTTAAAGTGAATCATGCTGTCAAGGAACTCTGCCATATCACACTGCAGGCTGATATTAGTGAGGATCCTCCTGAAGGTAGCAGAAATCGGCACTAAGGGAGATGGAGGCAGGTATGAGGACCACAAGAGCGGTGGTTGCATGCAGCTTGCATGCACGATGGACTGTGACATGGCTGGTGGTAGCTGCCACATAGCTAGTGCTGATACTGAGGCATCACAATGTGATGGGCCTCATGGTGGAGGAGAACTCTGTCACGCCGCGAGCTGGCATTGCTGAGGATCCCCTCAAGGTGGTAGAATTTGTTGCTATGGGAGATGGTGGCAGGCACAGCAACCACAGGAATGGTGGTTGAGTGCCACCTGCCAGTGTCACAACAGTCTGTGACATGGCAGGTGCTAGCTGCTCCATCATTAGCACTGATCCAGAAGAGGGAAATGTTTTCCCCAACTGGGCACGAGGATTTGAACACAGAACTCATAATTTGTCAAGATGACGGGAAAGAAGTGCTGATTACCTGTCAGGGTGATGGAGAAGCAGTACGAAAACTCACCAAAAATTTGCTATGTTAACTATCCATTGCACCTTGTAAGAGGCTGCCAGCTCCACTGAGGGGTAACACAAGTGTCTGTATACCGGTGCTCAATCTTCTGCAACCTAAGCGATGGGGGCGGTTGTAGCACCTTTGACCAGCCATGCTAACAGGAATGATTGGTGGTATATGTAGACACAAGGTTACCATTGGGAATCAGTCACACTGGTATATATGATGCATAGTGTTAGACTGCAGCCTATTGGTCACGCCCATGCTATTAGATCAGGTAGGCTGCTCCGCACCATATACCTGCATCACAAATGACAGATGCCCCCCAAGGGCTTAGACTTGGACGAAAAATGGACACATCAGGAACTCTCAGAGAAATATTTTATTAAATATTTTATTAAATTATATGAAACCTGAAAACCTTCATATCAAATTTTACCTTTTTTTTTTCATTTGTTATACAGTTATTAGATATATTAATATTTTTTATTATTATTATTTAGATTTCACATTTTATGAATAAAATTAGTAACTTTTTAATTAATAATTTATTCTCCAAATTATGCCTTAACTTGGTCGTGTCTTCAGACCTGTAATCTGGATTACTGCTGCAAAACAAAGAGATTCTTATTCACACATTTTTAAACAAGTAAAGCATCTGTGAATCACACAATTGTTAGCCCTGATAGCATAGAACAATGGTAATCCAGTTATATGAATTGACACTCTGACAGCATGAGTTCTATCCCCTGGGGGGAGTCATTTGATGTGATCTTAATTATTTTTTACTTGTATTATGTATGAGTTTTTAGGAGCTTTTCCGCATGATTTTTCCAAAAGTTTTTTCATGGTTTTATCAAATTGATTTTTTAGATCAGCCAAATGATACTGTTTATGGACTTTCATGTGTGTATAAGGACTTTTATGTTTTTTTGCGCCAAAATGTAGTACCCTCCCTGTCCTGATGACGTTTTTCACGTCACAAGACCAGGAACACCCACAGATTATGACAACGGATGTGGTTATACCGTATATACTCGTGTATAAGCCGACCCGTGTATAAGCCGACCCCCCTACTTTGGCCCCCAAAATCTGGGAAAAACTATTGACTCGTGTATAAGCCGAGGGTGGACCCCAGCACAGGTATACAGCCCCCAGCAGTGTGGTATACAGCAGCCCCTGAGGTATATACAGCAGCCCCAGTGGTAGTATACAGCAGCAGCCCCAGTGGTAGTATACAGCAGCAGCCCCAGTAGTTAGTATACAGCAGCCCCAGAGGTATATACAGCAGCCCCAGAGGTATATACAGCAGCAGCCTCAGTGGTATATACAGCAGCAGCCTCAGTGGTATATACAGCAGCAGCCTCAGTGGTATATACAGCAGCAGCCTCAGTGGTATATACAGCAGCAGCCTCAGTGGTATATACAGCAGCAGCCCCAGGGTATATACAGCAGCAGCCCCAGGGTATATACAGCAGCAGCCCCAGGGTAATAAAGCAGCAGCCCCAGGGTATATACAGCAGCAGCCCCAGGGTATATACAGCAGCAGCCCCAGGGTATATACAGCAGCAGCCCCAGGGTATACACAGCAGCGGCCCCATGGTATACACAGCAGCGGCCCCATGGTATACACAGCAGCGGCCCCATGGTATACACAGCAGCGGCCCCATGGTATACACAGCAGCGGCCCCATGGTATACACAGCAGCGGCCCCATGGTATACACAGCAGCAGCCCCATGGTATACACAGCAGCAGCCCCATGGTATACACAGCAGCAGCCCCATTTTATATGCAGCAGCAGCCCCATTTTATATGCAGCAGCAGCAGCAGCCCCATTTTATATGCAGCAGCCCCATTTTATATGCAGCAGCAGCAGCCCCAGGTATACAGGCCCCCCCCCAGAGGTATACAGGCCCCCCCCGTGCTCCTTAAACCTGTAAAGGAAGATGATTATACTTATCGCTGTCCGGCTGCCGTCCCCGCTCTCCATCGCGCTCCTCCATCTGCATCGCGCTCCTCCATCTTCCGGCTTCCGACTTCCTGTGTTCTGCGCCGACAATGACGTCATTGTCGGTGCCGACAGGAAGCCGGAAGATGGAGGATCGCGATGCCGCTCCTCCATCTTCCGGCTTCCGACTTCCTGTGTTCTGCGCCGACAATGACGTCATTGTCGGTGCCGACAGGAAGATGGAGGATCGCGATGCAGATGGAGGAGCGCGATGGAGAGCGGGGACGGCAGCCGGACAGCGATAAGTATAATCATCTTCCTTTACAGGTTTAAGGAGCACGGGGGGGGCCTGTATACCTCTGGGGGGGGGGGGCGCCCGTATAGTGACTCGCGTATAAGCCGAGGGGGTAACTTTTCAGCCCAATTTTTGGGCTGAAAAACTCGGCTTATACGCGAGTATATACGGTAAATAAGAGCTGTGTAGCGGGGTGGAGGTATCCCTGAGGAAGACGCCAGGAAAGGCGTTGAAACGTGTTGGATGCAATAAAAGGTTTTGATCATATCACATCTGATCGTGAGTTTCTTCCCTGGAATAAGTGGATCCTGGCAGCGCGGACTGGTGAACACCGTTTCCTTTCCCATTTTTTACTGTGTGATTCCACGTGCAAGTGGTCGGTGGGAGTCCAGCAGCAGCCATCCGGATAAAACACTACATGTCTGTATACCAGTTGTGGGTCGCACAACTGAAATAGGTGAGTGGTTCCTTTATACCACCGTACTATAAGTGTCTAAGTGATAAGGCACTATTGCGCCTCTTGTTCCCCTTCCCCCTTTTTCTTCCCTGCTGGTCAGGACCATGGAAAAGATGTACCCTCGGCTTGTCCTTATGAGAGGGTGGTACGCTTGGTCTGTCAGAGAGGAGAGATCAACCCCCCTCAACTGTCAGGCAGAATGGCAGTCCCAGCAGACTGTCAAGTTAAGAGACAGTTTTGGCCCACAGCTTGTCAGGGTGATGGGAAAGATGTGGCCTTGTCCAGTCAGGTCAATCGGAAGGTGTCATTATCCCCTGGGAAGACAGCCTACTTAGTCGCTGTCACCCGCAGTCTGAGCTCTGGGAATGCAGGCCTCATGCTGCATTCTTGGCCCTCGACCTGTAGAGGGATAACCAAAACAACTGCTTACCCAGAGAAGGTCCAAGAAGGTTCCTGTGAAGTCAGGGCTTCCACGCCACTTCTGGCTATCTTTAGGCAGGGGTTTCAGACTGTCATACCAGGAAATGACAGTCCTGAGGTGCTGAAAGCCCTCGCAGAGATCTCCATCTCTGAGCCCGAATCGGAGTGGGTCCTGTGGGATCCAGATGGAGATCACCAAGCTACACATGTAGGAGGACTGAGAGGTCCTGCCTCTGAAACGTAGTCTAAAAGGGGAGGTGTTAAGAAAATATGAATTATTTTCATTGTTTCTGTAGGATCAAATTCTACATGCAGCTCCTCTCTCTCCCTGTGAATTTCTTTCCCCTCACTCGCCCCCTCCCTTCCCACCTGTCTGGTATTTACAACATGACAGAGTCATAAAATCTGAGCTGAGCTGAATGTTTCTGGTTTTTCCCTCCAAGATCGAGCACATGTTAAGTCGTTTGTTCTACAAACACTCAACATCAAGTTTATTAATACACATTAATGCCACAAATACATAAATTGGATTTTTGGGGTGTGGATGACTAGTGGATTTCAGAGCACCTTTTTACATTCTAGGAAGAATATCAGAAACCTGGGAAACAAATTTATGATTACCACACAAAATTACAAACGCCCCATGTTTGGACAAAAAAACACGTAAAATCACGAGGGAAAACATGATGCCAATATCTTTGACCTGTGAGCTTCCAGGCCAAAGATAAGAAGAAAAGTAGTTTTTTTTTTTTTTATCCAAAAAGAAAGAAGAAGGCGGCACTCATTGGACCGGTGAAGACAGGTTTCTTTATTCCAGTCGCAGTATTACATAAGGTGGAGGGTGCGGGGAGGGAGGTGCAGGGATGACGGAGCCCGTTTCGAGTAGTGCTTACTCTTCAACCGATTCTGTGTACAATGATGCAGGCTCTGGTCTCGCCTATTAAAGGGTGGTAATTCCAGAGTCCTGCACCTGACACTAATTGGAGGACAAGTGATTGGGGATAAACTTACATATTAATCTAGACTACAGATTCATGATAAATATATATCGTATATACAAAAAATATATTTACAATATATATTTTTTGTATATACGGTATATATTTATCATGAATCTGTAGTCTAGATTAATATGTAAGTTTATCCCCAATCACTTGTCCTCCAATTAGTGTCAGGTGCAGGACTCTGGAATTACCACCCTTTAATAGGTGAGACCAGAGCCTGCATCATTGTACACAGAATCGGTTGAAGAGTAAGCACTACTCGAAACGGGCTCCATCATCCCTGCACCTCCCTCCCCGCACCCTCCACCTGATGTAATACTGCGACTGGAATAAAGAAACCTGTCTTCACCGGTCCAATGAGTGCCGCCTTCTTCTTTCTTTTTGGATAAAAATGACTATGTTCCTACGGCTGAGCAACGCTGGACCTGGTTCTGTGCCACAATTTCAACTGCAGCAATATAAGGTCATTGCCTGGTTTTCCTTCTACATTCAAAATTGCTAGAAAAGTAGTTTTTGTTTAACTTTTGGAGATGGGCCAGTTTCTGGGAGGAACACCCAAATGTGAGGTCAGCTAAGTGGGAGTTCTTAGCCTTATGGGCAAAGCACAAATCAAGAGCGTCAATTTTTGGTATTTTTTTCTGGACCTGGACGAAGGACACAGCTTCACTCTATCACTCTGAGGCAGAATCATAACCCATTTCCGGGATGCCTTCCCACCCTAGATCTGAACCTGTCACCACATGGCACAGGTTTAGCCTATCTTAATTTTATCCTTTTTATTTTCATATCTGTTTATGTATATATGTAAATTGTCTCTTTTGTAAACACTGCCAACTTTTCGGAGTAAATGATAAAATTTAAAAAGTTTTGTTCTGATATTCCTATGAGCGAACTGCCACATACTCTCTTTACATTCTCGTTACCAAACCGGTTTCCGATCCACCTTTTAAGAGGTGGTTATAGCATAATTTTGTATTTGTGATATTGTGTACCTGATGGTGACCGGATCAAGGTATAGATATGTTCCTGGCAGGAACTGGTGCTCTATATACATCACGTGCCACAATAGACTACATAAATTAAAGCAGCTGCACTCCTTTCCTTATCTTCAGTCAATACTGTGTTTGGTTAGCAGGAAAAATGGCACCAGAGAGCTGCAGGTCCTGACTAAGTTCATGACAGGGACTGTGAGTGGACTCCTGCTGTATACATTGAGGGCTGTGTGTGGACTCCTGCTGTAATACTGGGGGCTGTGTGCAGGAGGTTGTTAGAAGGATAAAGAGGTGTCTTAGTTGATTTGGGGTTTGTTTGGCTGCTGCAACACTGGAAGTCATATTCCAGTGTGCGCCATTTTCCAGAAGTCCTTGTCTTTGGCAGCTTCCCTGCATGTTTCAAAGACATGCATAAACTGTGTTATACTATGAAAGTCCTTTGTTGCCTATAGCAACGAATCAGAAGTTGAACTGTGGTTGCTTTAGGCCACCTGATAAATATCCAGGCCACCTGTTAAAAAGGCAAGGCAGTATCTATTAGCTTACACATTCAACAGTAAATAGGCCTTATTTTGGCGAATGACTGAAGCACAGGTTAAAATGTCACCTCATAACATAGTCTATGAGGTTCCCTGAGTCAAATGAGGTGGCTGTGCAAAAAAACATGGCATTGCCCGAGCATAGGGCTGTGTGTGTGTGTGTGTGTGTGTGTGTGTGTGTCCACACACAGCCCCGCCCCCTTCATAGCTTTACACCTTCAATCAAGGATGCATATGGCTTTGCCCCCTCAGTGAAATGTTTTTATGTGCAAAATGATTATTCTATTTTATTTTGTTATAACAAAGAATGTCGGGCTCTACAGCTAGAATAATGTAATGCAGCCTCTGTATATATGTATGTATGTATGTATGTATGTATGTCCACACATAGCCACACCCTTTCATAACACCGCCCCCTCCATGCAGCCCCACCACATGGATGCATAAGGCTCTGTCCCCTCCAGTTAGCTCCACCTCTTCCACATAGCCCCGACCCTCCCATATATAGTGGCAGGGCTATGTGTAGACATACATACATACACACACTCGCTTTATATATTAGACATGTAATTACACAACATTTCTATAGATGTTGGTAGTGGCCAGCTCATTTATTTATTTTTTTAAATAACTGAACAGCAGGATCAACATCTATATACTAATTCCATGTCTGCATTTGTCTTTTGATGGTGATGTCATACCATCCCGTTGTCTGGACAAAGTTCACTGTATATTCCAGTTTTCACCTATTCAAACTTATTTCTCTGTTTATTTATATGTATAGGTCAGGTCCAAATGGAGTCTGCTATGCATAGTGCAGTCCTGTCCATTTTCTGTATAGCATAGCCACTGATGCATGACTGACATCTATGATTTGCCCCCTACACTCTCCTCCCTGAATTCTAAAACCCATTCACGGTAGCCTGTGAAAACATCAACACTGGGCTCTCATAATACCCAGGAAGTCTGGCAGTCACATGTTTCAAAAGCCCACAGCTGCCTGTGAACACTGAGACTTCAGGAATGCACAAGGTGACTACAGGAAAGAATTGTGATATACTTTGTCCAACAATGCCTGAAAAAACAATTAGAAGTCAAATGCAGACATGTGCAATTGTGGCCAAAAGTATTGACACCCCTACAATTCTGTCAGATAATACTCAGTTTCTTCCTGAAAATGATTGCAATCACAAATTCTTTGGTATTATTATCTTCATTTAATTTGTCTTCAATGAAAAAACACAAAAGAGAATGAAGCAAAAAGCAAAACATTAATCATTTCACACACAACTCCAAAAATGGGCCAGACAAAAGTATTGGCACCCTCAGCCTAGTACTTGGTTGCACAACTTTTAGCCAAAATAACTGCTTCCGGTAACCATCAATGAGTTTTTTACAATGCTCTGCTGGAATTTTAGACCATTCTTCTTTGGCAAACTGCTCCAGGTCCCTGATATTTGAAGGGTGCCTTCTCCAAACTGACATTTTTAGATCTCTCCACTGGTGTTCTATGGGATTCAGATCTGGGGACCCATTGCTGGCCACCTTAGAAGTCTCCAGTGCTTTCTCTCAAACCATTTTCTAGTGCTTTTTGAAGTGTGTTTTGGGTCATTGTCCTGCTGAAAGACCGATGACCTCTGAGGGAGACCCAGCTTTCTCACACTGGGCCCTACATTATTCTGCAAAATTTGTTGGTAGTCTTCAGACTTAATGCCATGCACACGGTCAAGCAGTCCAGTGCCAGAGGCAGCAAAGCAACCCCAAAACATCAGGGAACCTCCGCCATGTATGACTGTAGGGACCGTGTTCTTTTCTTTGAATGCCTCTTTTTTTTCTCCTGTAAACTCTGTGTTGATGCCTTTGCCCAAAAAGCTCTACTTTTGTCTCATCTGACCAGAGAACATTCTTCCAAAACACTTTAGGCTTTCTCAGGTAAGTTCTGGCAAACTCCAGCCTGGCTTTTTTATGTCTCTGGGTAAGAAGTAGGATCTTCCTGGGTATCCTACCATACAGTCCCTTTTCATTCAGACGCCGACGGATAGTACGGGTTGACACTGTTGTACCCTCGGACTGCAGGGCAGCTTTAACTTGTTTGGATGTTAGTCGAGGTTCTTTATCCACCATCCGCACAATCTTGTGTTGAAATCTCTTGTAATTTTTCTTTTCCTTCCACATCTAGGGAGGTTAGTCACAGTGCCATGGGCTTTAAACTTCTTGATGATGGACTTGTAGCCTTGAGATTGCTCATGCTTCCTCACAATTTGGTTTCTCTAGTCCTCAGACAGTTCTTTGGTCTTCTTTCTTTTCTCCATGCTCAATGTGGCACAACACAAGGACACAGGACAAAGACTGAGTCAACTTTAATCCATGTCAACTGGCTGCAAGTGTGATTTAGTTATTGCCAACACCTGTTAGGTACCACAGGTAAGTTACAGGTGCTGTTAAATACACAAATTAGAGAAGCATAACATGATTTTTCTAACAGTGCCAATACTTTTGTCCACCCCCTTTTTTATGTTTGGTGTGGATTTATATCCAATTTGGCTTTAGGACAATTCTTTTTGTGTTTTTTTCATTTAAGACAAATTAAATAAAGATAATAATACCAAAGAATTTGTGATTGCAATCATTTTCAGGAAGAAACTGAGTATTATCTGACAGAATTGCAGGGGTGTCAATACTTTTGGCCACAACTGTAACTTGTTTATAGGTATTGATTCTGCTGTCAGGCTCTTTAAAATTACAGAAGCAAGGTATGAAATGGTTACTATGTGTATAAGTTGCAATGTATAGGTAAGGTAAATAATCAAGTAACTATATTCATATTATTGTATTTTTTTTTTCTATCTAACCCCCTTTCGGCTTTCAGTGTGCAAATATTGGTCCTGCTGATTACAATTACGATGAGACAATCAGCACACTGCGTTATGCTAACAGAGCGAAAAACATCAAAAACAAAGCCAGAATTAATGAGGATCCCAAAGATGCACTTTTGCGCCAATTTCAAAAAGAAATTGAGGAACTTAAAAAGAAACTCGAAGGTAAAAAATAAATTGGCTATCTGATAGTTAATTTTAAATATGTGGGAAACCGTGCTGCACATGTAATGCTGGGAAAAGAATTTATGGGGCTTTAATCTGCTTGTTTAGGAGAGGAAATCTCAGGCTCTGATGACAGCGGTACAGATGATGAGGAGGATGGGGAAATTGGGGAAGATGGAGAAAAGCGGAAAAGACGAAGAGGTAAAATCTCAAATCCATGCGCAACATTTCATTTATCATTGTTACATTGTTACATCTATCAGCTAATATTTATATCATGAAACTCCAGCCAGATCTTTTACTCACTAGAAGAATCACCTGCTAGGATTGTCCATATACACACTGACCTATGATTTGCTAGTGATGTCTGGTTTCCTTGGTTCTCCGTGTTTCTCTTCTGGCCAGTATGATTTTATGCAACCATCAACTGGCCACAGTGGAGACAAGTTGGTCACCATTCTTTCCAGTAAGTGCCTGAAGTGATCATATGTCCATATAACCTCGACTAAATATAGGGGCTGGCTTTGAGCCCGAATAAGTTGTACAAACCTGACTGATACCTAATTGGCTGCAGTGGTCAAATGCCAATAACTATTAGAAAATGAAGCACTTATATCGAATAGAATATCTGAGCAACTCTAAAAGAATTGTATAGGATCAGTTGGTGTGTGTATTTAACATTAAGGGTACCTTTACACGCGGCTACATTTCTAGGGTGGCTACAGGTAACTTACTGGTTGCAGTGAAATCATGGAGACAAGGTTCTATCTTGTTGCTGTGTACAAATGGAATAATCTCTCCATGATTTCACTGCAACCAGTAAGTTACCTGTAGCCACCCTAGAAATGTAGCCGCGTGTAAAGATACCCTTAAAGTGCCTGCCCTCGCCAATGTAAAAAAAAAAAAACTGCAGAATGTGTAAACTAAAAATATAGGTAACAGTTAATAATGTATGTTGGACTTCCTTAAAAAAAAATTGTGAAAGACAGCCCCTTTAAACTTTTAATTTTTGTATTTTGTCATGATATGGGAAAGCTGTAAACCCCTTTTATTGGCTGTGTATTCTATAGTGCTCTACTTATACCAATACTTAGACAACCATCATAAAGTCAAGCTGTCTGACTGTATATCTAAGCACTGGTTGCTATTAATAATAGCAGGAACATTATGTATTAGCAGTTCCTAAAATTCAATATAGCAATACAGATAACAAGCACATCTACCTGCATGCATACTATTTGGAGCCAGGAGTCTGCAACCAAACACACAAGTAAAGGGATGGCACACCTACACGTCCCAGAAAATTTGTCGTGGACTTTTATTGGATCATTACAAAGTACAAGGACTTGCATCACATTCAAAGCATACATACATAGTAACATAGTTTTTAAAGTTGAAAGAAGACTCAACTAGTGCAACCCATAGTCTAACATGTTAATCCAGAGGAAGGCAAAAAAAAAACATATGGCAACACTAAGGTCCACATTGGGGAAAAAAATTCCTTTGTGACTCTAAATACGGCAATTCGACTAGTTCCCTGGATCGACGCCCTATCAAGAATCTAGTATATATAACCGATAATATACTTTTCAAGAAAGGCATCCAGTACGGTGTTCATTTTAGGACATGGTCATTTGTCGAAGTCAAAGTAAAAAAAAAAAGCTGTTCCTGATGCCTGATTATGACTTTGACAAATGACTTTGATAAATGACTTTGACTTTGATAAATGACTTTGATAAAAAAAAATTCTACAGCGGGTCCACTAGTAATTTGAACCGTGAATGCTGGCTTCCAAAGGCCAAAAGCTTATCCACTAGACCATCCAGCCAGCTTCTGTAGGAGCCTTCTTTTGTTATACTAACATAAATAACATGCACACACTGTGTGCAGAAATCTGATGACCCTGATGTCTGAGAGCTTCTTGTCGTAGTCAGACTCAACCATGAAAGTCACACATCACATTTATTTCTCATGGAGGTTAGCAGTATAATGAAAGTACAAATCCCCAAGCAATGCCAATGTTTCCTAGCTTGTTTTTCTAAAGGTATTATAGTTAATAATATAATTATTATCCTCTTAAACAAAAATGTTAAAAAAATTTTTATTTTGAAACACTAATTTAGTATATATATATTATAATATATATACTGTATTTACCAGTTTCTGTACATTTCTATAATTGTTTAAAAAGTTGTTTAACAGTATATAATAATAATATATTTACCAGTGACTGTACATTTGTATCATTGTTTAGGAAATAGTTTAAGAAAATATAATAATTAATATTAGTAAT
The DNA here is from genome assembly GCA_033576535.1 of Allobates femoralis. Lineage (NCBI taxonomy): Eukaryota > Metazoa > Chordata > Amphibia > Anura > Aromobatidae > Allobates > Allobates femoralis. Next base: position 475,110,570 of record JARQOC010000004.1, read on the forward strand.
AAATAAATAATAATCCACTACATCGATTTCAACAACAAAGATGCAGAACTGCAAACATTTTAATTGATTACTATATCTTATATCTATTAACTAGCATAATTTATTATACAAAAAGTATTCTACAGCAGGTTCAGCATGGATTTGAACCATGGACGCTGGCTTCCAAAGGCAAAATGCTTTTCCACTAGACCACCAAACTGTTAGACAACAGAGGTTTTGTTCAGCTAAGAAAATGAACATGTAGGCAGTCTGTTTGCAAAACTATTCTGACCCTGATGTTTGAGGAGTCTCATTGTCATTAGTCATGGACAGAGTCAGACTCACTCATGAAAGTCACACACCACCTCAATGTGTCATGGAGGCTGGCCAGTGTAAAGAAGGTTCACATCCCATAGCAGAAGTTACCTCAGGGGAAATGGTGTATCAGTGTCCGCGCTGCTGAAATCCCAAGAAAACGATCCGGAAACCATATGTAGGTTGCATCAATCATCCATTTATTCCTTTCCTACGCGTTTCAACACTGTCCTAGTGTCTTCCTCAGGGATATCCCTGAGGAAGACACTAGGACAGTGTTGAAACGCGTAGGAAAGGAATAAATGGATGATTGATGCAACCTACATATGGTTTCCGGATCGTTTTCTTGGGATTTCAGCAGCGCGGACACTGATACACCATTTCCCCTGAGGTAACTTCTGGATGATTCCCACGTGCATGTGGAAGGTGGAAGTCCTGCAGCAGCTGCATTTAATGCCAAATGCTTTTACACCAGTTGTGGGTCTCACAACTGTGCTAGGTGAGTGAATTCATACCCACCGCATACATTAGTGTCACTAGTGATAGGGCACTATTGCGCCTCTTGTTCCCCCCCCTATATTTTTTTACTTTGACACATCCCATAGCAGGAGTTTTTTTTTTTTTTAATATATATTTTTAAGGTATAATTGTTTTTATTATTATTATTATTATTATTATTATTATACCTTACAACCAAAATAATGTACAATTAAAAAGCTTTGACTTTGTGTTTCATTCTCATACCCGAGTATGATAAATCACTTTCACAGATGACACTTCACTTCTCGCACATAAAAATGAAAATATTATTTCCATACACAAAAGCTTTAACCCCCTTTTTCAGTGTGGCCTGACACAATGGACCTTGCTTTATTTAAAACCCACATTTCAACAATTTTTATACATTATTTTGTTTTCAAATAACAACTTAATGATAAGCAAATTACATGTCCTGAACTGCGCATTTTAACCCCAAAGTCTCCAATACAAAGCCTATGCCCCATCCACCACTAAACTATAGGCACTTAATAGAGGCAGAGACATCTTTTCATTGCTTGTATGCCTTTCAATGCAGACGTGTTAAAGGGGTTGTCCGGGTTCGTGACATATCCTCAGTGTATATCCAGCCTGCCTAATGCTGACAATCACTCATGTACTTTGTCAGTATTCTGCAGTGTTCCTGAGATAACAGTAACCTGCTTCTGAAGAAAACGACCAGAGGGTGTGTGCTGGCATGATAATGTCATCTGGAAGTGTCAGCCTACTCTACTCCAAGTCTGCCCTCCATAGAAACAACCCCACCCACCATAGCAACAGGCCCTCCCTGTCCACATGATGAGCCCTCCACACACATTACCAAATCCTCCCCCTACAGCATGGATCCCAGTGCAGAGAGCAGAACTCCTCCCAGCCACACACAAGAGTGAAGTAAGGAGAGTGTGCAGAGCAGGCAGGGCTGCTGTTATCAGTGATTCCTTCCCTCAGTGTGGAGCGAGGACTGTGCCAGCCACTGATGGCTGCCTGGAGCTTCTCATCTTCACAGGGGTTGGCAATCACACTGGCACACTGTAACAAAGTACTGCTGAGTGAAAGACAGTTCATGTCTTCACACAGGGGCAGACTTGGTGCAGTGTAACAGCAGCCTGTCCAATCAGTACCTGCAGAAGAATGAAGTGTTGGGGGTGTTTGTATGGCGTATACTGTATATGATACTAAGGATTCTGATACTAAAAATATAGGGCTTGTCTGAGGTTGTTGAGGAGCCCTTCCTTCCTTCTATCCTTCCTTCTATCCTTCCTTCCTTCTATCCTTCCTTCCTTCTATCCTTCCATCCTTCCGTGAACCTGTATCCTTCCATCCATCCTTCCTTCTTTCCATCCTTCCGTGAACCTGTATCCCTCCTTCCATCCTTCCTTCCGTGAAACTGTATCATTGCATCCATCCTTCCTTCCATCCTTCCGTGAACCTGTATCCTTCCTTCCATCCTTCCGTGAACCTGTATCCTTCCATCCATCCTTCCTTCTTTCCATCTTTCCGTGAACCTGTATCCTTCCTTCCATCCTTCCGTGAACCTGTATCCTTCCTTCCATCCTTCAGTCCTTCCGTGAACCTGTATCCTTCCTTCCATCCTTCCATGAACCTGTATCCTTCTTTCCATCCTTCCGTGAACCTGTATCCTTCCTTCCATCCTTCTGTGAACCTGTATCCTGTTGTTCCGAGATTTATATGGTGTATTTGGTGGCTGAGTGGTTAGCACTGTATATGGTGGCTCAGTGGTTAGCACTGTATATGGTGGCTCAGTGGTTAGCACTGTATATGGTGGCTCAGTGGTTAGCACTGTATATGGTGGCTCAGTGGTTAGCACTGTATACGGTGGCTCAGTGGTTAGCACTGTATATGGTGACTCAGTGGTTAGCACTGTATACGGTGGCTCAGTGGTTAGCACTGTATGGTGGGTCAGTGGTTTGCATTGTATATGGTGGCTCAGTGGTTAGCATTGTATATGGTGGCTCAGTGGTTAGCACTGTATATGGTGGCTCAGTGGTTAGCACTGTATACGGTGGCTCAGTGGTTAGCTCTGTGCGGTGGCTCAGTGGTTAGCACTGTATGGTGGCTCAGTGGTCAGCACTGTATATGGTGGCTCAGTGGTTAGCCCTGTATATGGTGGCTCAGTGGTTAGCTCTGTGCGGTGGCTCAGTGGTTAGCTCTGTGCAGTGGCTCAGTGGTTAGCACTGTATATGATGGCTCAGTGGTTAGCACTGTATGGTGGCTCAGTGGTCAGCACTGTATACGGTGGCTCAGTGGTCCGCACTGTATACGGTGGCTCAGTGGTCAGCACTGTATACGGTGCCTCAGTGGTCAGCACTGTATACGGTGGCTCAGTGGTCAGCACTGTATACGGTGGCTCAGTGGTATCCTTCCTTCCTTCCGTGAACCTGTATCCTTCCATCCATCCTTCCTTCTTTCCATCCTTCTGTGAATCTGTATCCTTCCTTCCATCCTTCCTTCCATCCTTCCTTCCATGAACCTGTATCCTTCCTTCCATCCTTCCGTGAACCTGTATCATTTTTTCCATCCTTCCGTAAACCTGTATCCTTCTTAACATCCTTCCGTGAACCTGTGTCCCTCCTTCCATCCTTCCTTCCGTGAAACTGTATCCTTGCATCCATCCTTCCTTCCATCCTTCCGTGAACCTGTATCCTTCCTTCCATCCTTCCGTGAACCTGTATCCTTCCATCCATCCTTCCTTCTTTCCATCCTTCCGTGAACCTGTATCCTTCCTTCCATCCTTCCGTCCTTCCGTGAACCTGTATCCTTCTTTCCATTCTTCCGTGAACCTGTATCCTTCCTTCCATCCTTCCTTCCATGAACCTGTATCCTTCCTTCCGTCCATCCTTCCGTGAACCTGTATCCCTCCTTCCATCCTTCCGTGAACCTGCATCATTCCTTCCATCCTTCCGTGAACTTGTATCCTTCCATCCATCCTTCCGTTAACCCTGTATCCTTCCTTTCTTCCCTCCTTCCGTGATCTTGTATCCTTCCTTTCTTCCCTCCTTCCCTGATCCTGTATCCTTCCTTCCATCCTTCCGTGAACCTGCATCCTATCACTTTATAATGTTTGTAGCTGTAATATGTAGCCAGGTGCACACGGACGATTCACCTCTGCCAGTGCTGCGAAAGACAAGCTGCACTTTATTTATGTATTGTTCCCTTCACCTCCGGGCAATTTTCTGCTTTCCGTTTTTTCCCTCCCCTTCTTCCATAACTTTTTTATTTTTCCGTCAATTTAGACATATGAGGCTTGTTGTTTTCTGCATGACGAGTTGTTCTTGTGAATCACGTCATTTATGTTACCATAAAGTGTACAGGAAAATGGCAACAAAATTCCAAGTGCGGTGAAATAGCAAAAAAAAGGAAATTTGCAATTACATTTTTATTTTTTGGGTTTTTCATTCCCCATGTTCAATATATGGTAACACTGAGGTGTCGGTATGATGTCTGGGGTCAGTACTATATGGTAACACTGAGGTGTCAGTATGATGCCTCAGGTCAGTACTATATGGTAACACTGAGTGTTGTATGATGTCCTCGGTCAGTACTATATGGTAACACTGAGTGTCGGTATGATGCTCTGGTCAGTACTATATGGTAACACTGAGGTGTCGTATGATGCCTCAGGTCAGTACTATATGGTAACACTGACGTGTCGGTATGATGTCTCTGGTTCAGTACTATATGGTAACACTGATGTGTTGGTATGATATTCTGGGTCAGTACTATATGGTAACACTGACGTGTGGTATGATGTCGGGTCAGTACTATATGGTAACACTGACGTGTCGGTATGATGCTCTGGGTCAGTACTATATGGTAAACTAGTGTCGGTATGATGCTCGGTCAGTACTATATGGTAAAGACTTAGGTGTCGGTATGATGTCTGGGTCAGTACTATATGGTAACACTGACGTGTCGGTATGATGTCTGGGGTCAGTACTATATGGTAACACTGACGTGTTGGTATGAGGTCTCTGGTCAGTACTATATGGTAACACTGAGGTGTCGGTATGATGCCTCAGGTCAGTACTATATGGTAACACTGAAGTGTCGGTATGATGTCTCTGGTCAGTACTATATGGTAACACTGAGGTGTCGGTATGATGTCTCTGGTCAATACTATATGGTAACACTGACGTGTCGGTATGATGTCTGGGGTCAGTACTATATGGTAACACTGACGTGTCGGTATGATGTCTGGGGTCAGTACTATATGGTAACACTGAGGTGTCGGTATGATGTCTGGGGTCAGTACTATATGGTATCAATGACGTGTTGGTATGAATAATTGAAGAATTAAAGAAACAAAAAAGAAGAATTGCGCTCTTGCACCATTTCCATGATCCGCAGTGTTCATACAGTCAAACATTTATTCTGACAATCAAAATCTATATTCATTTTTATTTTAAAGAGAACCATCATCCCATTTTTGTGTATTAAAATAAAAGCTCCCTTTTTTAATCAGGGACTATGCTGCTTTCTAACAAAGAGGCTATTATGCCCTGACTGCCCCATAAACAAAATAAATAACTTACACAAATCTCCCGCTCTGTATAATAATTACCTGTTTCCGGTCCGATGGGCCGCTTTCAGCTTGGTTAGTCCTGCCTCACCCGCTGTCCATCCCGCCTCTCCTGCCCGTCCCCTCTTCTGAGTGATGTGGATAATGCCTCCTCGGAAGAGCCTGAAACTCATCCAACCATGAGCAAACTGTAGGGGTCTCTGTGGCGTCGACGCATGAGCGCAGAGGGATTTAAACCATGGGCCAACACCGCTTATTCTTCGGCGCCGACCAATGAGCGCTGTTGGTGCGTGATTTCAATCCCGCCTAGCAATCGACGCAGTCAACGGTGACAGTTGAGCGGCGCGGGATTCAAAGCTTTCAATCCAGCGCCGCTCATTGGCTCAGCTGGCGGCCAAGCAGCTCGTGGGATTAAAATCCCTTGCCACCATACTGTGCTAACCATTGATCCACCATATACAGTGCTAACCCCTGAGCCACCATATACAGTGCTAACCACTGAGCCACCATATACAGTGCTAACCACTCACCCACCATACAGTTCTAACCACTGAGCCACCGTATACAGTGCTACCCACTGAGCCACCATATACAGTGCTAACCACTGAACCACCATATACAGTGCTACCCACTGAGTCACCATATACAGTGCTAACCACTGAGCCACCGTATACAGTGCTGACCACTGACCAATATACTGTGCGAACCACTGAGTCACCATATACAGTGCTAACCACTGAGCCACCATACAGTGCTAACCACTGAGCCACCATACAGTGCTAACCACTGAGATACCAACCACTACATATACAGTGCTAACCACTGAGCCACCATATACAGTGCTAACCACTGAGCCACCATATACAGTGCTAACCACTGACCCACCATGTACAGTGCTAACCACTGAGCCACCATATACTGTGCTAACCACTGATCCACCATATACAGTGCTAACCACTGAGCCACCATATACAGTGCAAACCACTGACCCACCATACAGTGCTAACCACTGAGCCACCAAATACACAATATAAATCTCGGAACAGGATACAGGTTCACAGAAGGATGGAAGGAAGGATACAGGTTCACGGAAGGATGGAAAGAAGGATACAGGTTCATGGAAGGATGAAAGGAAGGATACAGGTTCACGGAAGGACTGAAGGATGGAAGGAAGGATACAGGTGCACGGAAGGATGGAAGGAAGGATACAGGTTCACGGAAGGATGGAAAGAAGGAAGGATGGATGGAAGGATACAGGTTCACGGAAGGATGGAAGGAAGGATACAGGTTCACGGAAGGATGGAAGGAAGGATACAGGTTCACGGAAGGATGGAAAGAAGGAAGGATGGATGGAAGGATACAGGTTCACGGAAGGATGGAAGGAAGGATACAGGTTCACGGAAGGATGGAAGGAAGGATGGATGCAATGATACAGTTTCACGGAAGGAAGGATGGAAGGAGGGATACAGGTTCACGGAAGGATGGAAAGAAGGATACAGGTTCACGGAAGGATGGAAGGAAGGATACAGGTTCATGGAAGGAAGGATGGAAGGAAGGATACAGGTTCACGGAAGGATGGAAAGAAGGAAGGATGGATGGAAGGATACAGGTTCACGGAAGGAAGGAAGGATAGAAGGAAGGATAGAAGGAAGGAAGGGCTCCTCAACAACCTCAGACAAGCCCTATATTTTTAGTATCAGAATCCTTAGTATCATATACAGTATACGCCATACAAACACCCCCAACACTTCATTCTTCTGCAGGTACTGATTGGACAGGCTGCTGTTACACTGCACCAAGTCTGCCCCTGTGTGAAGACATGAACTGTCTTTCACTCAGCAGTACTTTGTTACAGTGTGCCAGTGTGATTGCCAACCCCTGTGAAGATGAGAAGCTCCAGGCAGCCATCAGTGGCTGGCACAGTCCTCGCTCCACACTGAGGGAAGGAATCACTGATAACAGCAGCCCTGCCTGCTCTGCACACTCTCCTTACTTCACTCTTGTGTGTGGCTGGGAGGAGTTCTGCTCTCTGCACTGGGATCCATGCTGTAGGGGGAGGATTTGGTAATGTGTGTGGAGGGCTCATCATGTGGACAGGGAGGGCCTGTTGCTATGGTGGGTGGGGTTGTTTCTATGGAGGGCAGACTTGGAGTAGAGTAGGCTGACACTTCCAGATGACATTATCATGCCAGCACACACCCTCTGGTCGTTTTCTTCAGAAGCAGGTTACTGTTATCTCAGGAACACTGCAGAATACTGACAAAGTACATGAGTGATTGTCAGCATTAGGCAGGCTGGATATACACTGAGGATATGTCATGAAGCCGGACAACCCCTTTAAGCTCATTTAAACTGTGTGACCTTAATGTATGATTTTCATAGCTCATAATGATAACTGACTAACACATAAAGATCAGCAGATTTTTGCACGTTTGGTCTCTTTAGCAAACAAAACCACTAATGGTTTCATCTGAGTGGCCTAATGGTTAGGACTCCTGCCTCTGGAGTGTTGGAACTCTTTTGCACCCTGGTTCAAATCCCCCCAGTAGGATTATTTTTTATTTTATTTTATTTTTTTCCTTGTAAATTATGGTGTTTATAATACACAATTTACAGTAATGTTTAATTTGTGATTTCTTACATTAAGGTAATCATCATAACATACTAATTGGTTTCAGCCATGTTGTCCATTTACAGGCTAAATGATTGGAAGGCAGTCATTTACTACTTATCTATTTCCAAGTGTCTGTACATTTTAACAATTTATTATCAAAGGTTCTAAACCGATTAGTTATTATTTATTTGATACAAAATGTCGTTTGCCATCTACCCAAAACTAGCTGCATTTTAATGAGCAGTACAGTTCTGATTTCACTAGTGCACTGCGGCTAGGGTCCAGAGGTGTAACTAGGTTTTCTGGCACCCGGGGCAAAGATTTATTTTGGCGCCCCCCCCCCCCCCCTTCCAATCACACCCGCCACCGCAAATTTTTATTTGATGTGTAGCTCTATATATATGTATACATCAGGCAGGCACACTATGAGGTGTATATATGTATACATCAGGCAGGCACACACTATGAGGTATAATACCTCATAGTGTGTGCCTGCCTGATGTATACATATATACTTCTCATAGTGTGTGCCTGCCTGATGTATACATATATACACACTCATAGTGTGCCTGCCTGATGTACAGTTAGGGCCAGAAATATTTGGACAGTGACACAATTTTCGCAAGTTGGGCTCTGCATGCCACCACATTGGATTTGAAATGAAACCTCTACAACAGAATTCAAGTGCAGATTGTAACGTTTAATTTGAAGGGTTGAACAAAAATATCTGATAGAAAATGTAGGAATTGTACACATTTCTTTACAAACACTCCACATTTTAGGAGGTCAAAAGTAATTGGACAAATAAACATAACCCAAACAAAATATTTTTATTTTCAATATTTTGTTGCGAATCCTTTGGAGGCAATCACTGCCTTAAGTCTGGAACCCATGGACATCACCAAACGCTGGGTTTCCTCCTTCTTAATGCTTTGCCAGGCCTTTACAGCCGCAGCCTTCAGGTCTTGCTTGTTTGTGGGTCTTTCCGTCTTAAAGGGAACCTGTCACCTGGATCTAAGTCCCTACACTATCACTACCTGTCCCTGCACCTTCTTAGCTGCTCCCTATCTATCCCTCTCTGAGCTAAATCCTCCCTATAAAACTGCAGAAAAATAACTTATAACTTACAGAAGTCCCTGAGGCTGAGGACTGAGAAGGCGGCGCCAGCCTCCATTCTGCCCCTCCTCCATGCAGCAGCACACGCCCCGCTGGGCGGCATTATTCTTTCTTCATCGCCGCCTCCTCCATTTGGAATCTCCCACCTGCTTTACACCTATCATGTTGTGGTGATGCGACCTCGATGTGTCCCCTGACCGGGACACAGCATATGGGAGATTGTATCTTCTGCTCGGTAGCAGCACACACAGGGTGAGCTGCTACTGGAGCTAAGTGCTGATTGAAAGCACAGACGCCCAGGTGTGCGGGTGAATAGGAGATGATATGTACTGCCCTGGGCTGTGGGGAGGGGTGGAGTGTGTCAGGATAGCGGCAGGAGCTGCTGGGATTGTATGAGGTTCAACTCGGCTGCGCCCCGATGTAACAGGCCAGACTAACCCCCCGACCAGAATATACTCGGGGTTAAAGTGGCCTAGGCCAGATTATACCCCTCCGTATACCACAGCAGCTGTAGATCAGGGCCCCTAGCAACACATGGGGGCCCGAGGCAGCACAAAGTGGCCCCAGGCAGCAGAAAGTGGCCCTACATAACATACAGGGGCCCCAGGCAGTGCTAGGGCCCCAGGCAGTGCTAGGGGCCCCAGGCAGTGCTAGGGGCCCCAGGCAGCACAAATGGCCCCAAGCAGCACAAAGAGGCCCAGGCAACATACAGGGGCTCCAGGCAGCATACAAGGGCCCCAGGCAGTGCACGGGGCCCCAGGCAGCACAAAGTGGCCCCAGGCAACATACAGGGGCCCCAGGCAGTACTAGGGGCCACAAGCTACACACAGGATCCCAGGCTACACACAGGGGCCCCAGCCAGCATACAAGGGCCCCAGGCAGCACACAGGGGCCCCAGGCAGCACAAAGTGACCACAGGCAATATACAGGGGCCCCAGGCAGTGGGCCACCTGGGGCCACTTTGTGCTGCCTGGGGCCCCTGTGTGCTGCCTCTGGCCCCCATGCGCTGCCTGGGACCCCTTTGTACTGCCAGGGCCCTTGTATGCTGCATGGGGCCCCTGTTTGTAGCCTGGGACCCTGTGTGTAGCCTGGGGCCCTAGTACTGCCTGGGGCCCCTGTATGTTGCCTGGGGCCACTTTGTGCTGCCTGGGGCCCTGTGCACTTGCTGGGGCCCCGTGCACTGCCTGGGGCCCTTGTATGCTGGCTGGGGCCCCTGTGTGTAGCCTGGATTCCTGTGTGTAGCCTGGGGCCCCTGTGTGCTGCCTGGGGCCCTGTGCACTGCCTGGGGCCCCTGTGTGTAGCCTGGGATCCTGTGTGTAGCCTGGGGCCCGTGCACTGCCTGGGGCCCTTGTATGCTGCATGGGGCCCCTGTGTGTAGCCTGGGATCCTGTGTGTAGCTTGTGGCCCCTAGTACTGCCTGGGGCCACTGTATGTTGCCTGGGGCCACTTTGTGCTGCCTGGGGCCCCGTGCACTGCCTGGGGCCCTTGTATGCTGCCTGGGGCCTCTTTGTGCTGCTTGGGGCCACTTTGTGCTGCCTGGGGCCCCTAGCACTGCCTGGGGCCCTAGCACTGCCTTGGGCCCCTGTATGATGCGTAGGGCCACTTTCTGCTGCCTGGGGCCACTTTGTGCTGCCTCGGGCCCCCATGTATTGCTTGGAGCCCTGATCTACAGCTGCTGTGGTATACGGAGGGGTATAATCTGGCCTAGGCCACTTTAACCCCGAGTATATTCTGGTCGGGGGGGTTAGTCTGGCCTGTTACATCGGGGCGCAGCCGAGTAGAACCTCATACAATCCCAGCAGCTCCTGCTGCTATCCTGACACACTCCACCCCTCCCCACAGCCCAGGGCAGCTCATATCATCTCCTATTCACCCGCACACCTGGGCGTCTGTGCTTTCAATCAGCACTTAGCTCCAGTAGCAGCTCACCCTGTGTGTGCTGCTACCCAGCAGAAGATACAATCTCCCATATGCTGTGTCCCGGTCAGGGGACACATCGAGGTCGCATCACCACAACATGATAGGTGTAAAGCAGGTGGGAGATTCCAAATGGAGGAGGCGGTGATGAAGAAAGAATAATGCCGCCCAGTGGGGCGTGTGCTGCTGCATCGAGGAGGGGCAGAATGGAGCCTGGCGCCGCCTTCTCAGTCCTCAGCCTCAGGGACTTCTGTAAGTTATAAGTTATTTTTCTGCAGTTTTATAGGGCGGATTTAGCTCGAGAGGGATAGATAGGGAGCAGCTAGGAAGGTGCAGGGACAGGTAGTGATAGTGTAGGGGCTTAGATCCAGGTGACAGGTTCCCTTTAAGTCTGGATTTGAGCAAGTGAAATGCATGCTCAATTGGGTTAAGATCTGGTGATTGACTTGGCCATTGCAGAATGTTCCACTTTTTTGCACTCATGAACTCCTGGGTAGCTTTGGCTGTATGCTTGGGGTCATTGTCCATCTGTACTATGAAGCGCCGTCCAATCAACTTTGCAGCATTTGGCTGAATCTGGGCTGAAAGTATATCCCGGTACACTTCAGAATTCATCCGGCTACTCTTGTCTGCTGTTATGTCATCAATAAACACAAGTGACCCAGTGCCATTGAAAGCCATGCATGCCCATGCCATCACGTTGCCTCCACCATGTTTTACAGAGGATGTGGTGTGCCTTGGATCATGTGCCGTTCCCTTTCTTCTCCAAACTTTTTTCTTCCCATCATTCTGGTACAGGTTGATCTTTGTCTCATCTGTCCATAGAATACTTTTCCAGAACTGAGCTGGCTTCTTGAGGTGTTTTTCAGCAAATTTAACTCTGGCCTGTCTATTTTTGGAATTGATGAATGGTTTGCATCTAGATGTGAACCCTTTGTATTTACTGTCATGGAGTCTTCTCTTTACTGTTGACTTAGAGACAGATACACCTACTTCACTGAGAGTGTTCTGGACTTCAGTTGATGTTGTGAACGGGTTCTTCTTCACCAAATAAAGTATGCGGCGATCATCCACCACTGTTGTCATCCGTGGACGCCCAGGCCTTTTACAGTTCCCAAGCTCACCAGTCAATTCCTTTTTTCTCAGAATGTACCCAACTGTTGATTTTGCTACTCCAAGCATGTCTGCTATCTCTCTGATGGATTTTTTCTTTTTTTTCAGCCTCAGGATGTTCTGCTTCACCTCAATTGAGAGTTCCTTTGACCGCATGTTGTCTGGTCACAGCAACAGCTTCCAAATGCAAAACCACACACCTGGAATCCACCCCTGACCTTTTAACTACTTCATTGATTACAGGTTAACGAGGGAGACGCCTTCAGAGTTAATTGCAGCCCTTAGAGTCCATTGTCCAATTACTTTTGGTCCCTTGAAAAAGAGGAGGCTATGCATTACAGAGCTATGATTCCTAAACCCTTTCTCCGATTTGGATGTGGAAACTCTCATATTGCAGCTGGGAGTGTGCACTTTCAGCCCATATTATATATATAATTGTATTTCTGAACATGTTTTTGTAAACAGCTAAAATAAGAAAACTTGTGTCACTGTCCAAATATTTCTGGCCCTAACTGTATACATATATATACCTCAGGTATATACCGTATATGTATACATCATCAGGCAGGCACACTATGAGGTGTATATATGTATACATCAGGCAGGCACACACACTATGAGGTGTATATATGTATACATCAGGCAGGCACACACACTATGAGGAGTATATATGATATAGTGTGTGTGCCTGCCTGTCCCTCTCCCCTGCACAGTTTCCCTCACCTCTCCGGGTGCATGGGGGGCCAGCTGGGTGGAGGAGCCGCCTCCACCGCACCAGCACTTGGAGCCATCACGGGACAGGAAGCAGCAGAGCTCCCAGCGGCTTCCTGTCAGAGTGATCACTCTCAGCGCTGAGGGGCTGGGAGCTGGGCAGTACATGCGGGCGCCGGGCGGCAATGCACTGCCAGCGGCGGCACCCTCCCCCACAAAGACTCTAGTTTTCATATGGAGTCTGGGGGAGGGAGGCAAAGAAAAAAAACCAAAAAAACGCTTGCGATCCCCTGCCGTGTAAATACAGCCCTACTGCCGCCCCCACACACACCTGCCGCCCAGGGCGGACCGACCCCCCCCCCACGTTACGCCACTGAGTGCAGGAAATGTAACATCCCGGCCGGGACAGCGGGGCAGAGGCTCAAAATCGGGACTGCCCCGCTGGATCCCGGACGGTTGGGAGGTATGGGCACAGGACAATGACACTCGGGCACAGGACAATGACACTCGGGGCACAGGACAATGACACTCGGGGCACAGGACAATGACACTCGGGGCACAGGACAATGACACTCGGGGCACAGGACAATGACACTCGGGGCACAGGACAATGACACTCGGGGCACAGGACAATGACACTCGGGGCACAGGACAATGACACTCGGGCACGACAATGACACTCGGGGCACAGGATAATGACACTGACACTGGGGTACAGGATAATGACACTGACACTGGGGTACAGGATAATGACACTGACACTGGGGGTACAGGATAATGACACTGACACTTTGTGATAAGGGATAATTATGTTGACACTTGTTCTGATATCATGGGTCAGCTGGGTGCTGAGGGAAATCAGAACATGGGAAAGCTAAGTGCAGAGGAAAATGTGTATAGCACAGCAGGGGATGGGAAAGAGCTTGTTTCCCTCAGCACCCCATCCCCTGCTCTGCTATACACCTTTTCCTCAACACCCAACTTTCCCAGACTCTTCTATCCTTTTTCCCTCAGCACCCAGCTTTCTCATGCTCTTCTATAACTCTTTTCCACAGCACCCAGCTTTACCATGCTCTTCTATCCTCTTTCCTCAGCACCCAGCTTTGCCATGATATCAGAAGATGGGAAAGATGGGTGCTTAGGGAAATCAGAACATGAGAAAGCTGGGTTCTGAGGAATGAGGATAGAAGAGTCTGGGAAAGGTGGGTGCTGAGGAAAAGAGGATAGAAAAGCCTGGGAAAGCTGAGTGCTGAGGGAAAGAGGGTAGAAGATCATGAGAAAGCTGGGTGCTGAGGAAAGAGGGATAGAAGAGCCTGGGAAAGCTGGGTGCTGAGCAAAGAGGGATAGAGGAGCCTAGGAAAGCTGAGTGCTGAGGAAAGAGGGATAGAGGAGCCTGGGAAAGCTGGGTGCTGAGGAAAGAGGGATAGAGGAACCTGGGAAAGCTGGGTGCTGAGGAAAGAGGGATAGAGGAACCTGGGAAAGCTGGGTGCTGAGGAAAGAGGGATAGAGGAGCCTGGGAAAGCTGGGTGCTGAGGAAGGAGGATAGAGAGCCTATGAAAGGGAGTGCTCAGGAAAGTGGGATATAGGAACCTGGGAAAGCTGGTTGAGGAAAGAGGGTAAGAGCCTGGGAAAGCTGGGTGCTGAGGAAAGAGGGATAGAGGAGCCTGGGAAAGCTGGGTGCTGAGGAAAGAGGGATAGAAAAACCTGGGAAAGCTGGGTGCTGAGGAAGAGGGATAGAAAAGCCTGGGAAAGCTGGGTGCTGAGGAAGAGGGATAGAGGAGCCTGGGAAAGCTGGGTCTCATCTGCTTCTCATTCTCTGCTCAGTATCCTGACATCTGATCCTCATTGTGTGAGCTATTGTTTTCAGTCATTCACTCCATGTGTCTATGATGGCAGCCTGTCACCACACTTGTGTGTGTTATCAGCTCTGTGTTCCTTCCTTATCACCCCCTTGTGTCTGCTGTGTGTTATCAGCCTTCCATGTCTTGTGGTGTGTCCCTCTGCTTGTGATACCTGTTCTCCTGGATGCTGTCCTCCTGGGTCTTGTGCTCCTGGGTCCTGTCACTTCCCCCAGTCAGAGGCAGACAGATCTGGCTCCAGGGTAAAGCAGAGCCCCTGTGTCCCGGCTGCTGCTCATGAAGGAGGCATCCATCCATCCATCCATCCATCGCTGCTGCTGGAGAGAAGTTCAAAGAGGCCGCGCTCAGCCTGGATAGAGGGAGTGAGCTCCTCCCCTCCACACGGTGTAGGAGAGAGGTCACATGACTCACTCTCTGCACTGTGATTGGAGCTCCGTCCTCCAGTACTTGCAGGAGACATCCGGGGAGATATTCAGGGCTGCAGCCCCGGATGTTTGATGCCTGTGACGCCCCTGACGACAGGGGACGGATCGTCCAGCAGCCATGGTAACACACAGCACTGTGAGGGGGCGTGGCCTGCAGATACTCACTACAGTGCGGGACCACGCCCCCAAATCGGGGGGCAACCAGCGCCCCCCACTGAGTGGCTCCCGGAGCAAAAGGTCCGGCTGCACCCCCTAGATACGCCCCTGCTAGGGTCACACATGCGGCATGGATTTTAACCCCTTCATGACCTTGGAATTATTCATTTTTCATTTTCGTTTTTTGCTCCCCTGCTTCCAAGAGCCATAACTTTTTTATTTTTCCGTTAATATAGACATTTGATGGCTTGTTTTTTGCGGGACGAGTTGTACTTTCATATGCAATAATTTATTTTACCATATAGTGTACAGAGAAATGGGGAAAAAAAGTCTAAATGCAGTGAAATTGCAAAAAAAGTGCAATAACACATTTGTTATTTGGGTATTTTAATTGCCATGTTCACTATATGGTAAAACCAACATGACGGGGTGATGCCTCGGGTCGGTACGAGTTCGTAGGTACCCAACATGTATACCTTTACTGGTATCTAGGTGGTCAAAAAAATTCAGAAGTTTGAAAAAAAAACAAAAAACAGAGTTTTTGCTCCATGTTCTGCGACCCGTAGCGTTCTTATTTTTCGGGATCTGGGGCTGTGTGATGGCTTATTTTTTGTGTCTTGAGCTAACGTTTCTAATGATACCATTTTTGGGGGGATCTGCAGTTTTTTTTGAAACATCATGTTTATTAAGGATTTTTACTTTTGAGAATAACACAAAGAAAAACATTCATCAATACAAAACAGTATCACAATATATACCTGTGACATTTGGTAAGAAAACACAAAATTGTCCGACGTGAAGGACAAACCTAAACACAAAAAAGATAAGACGAAATACCCCTGGAGTTCAAGATGTAATCAAGATATATCTACACATATCGAAGGCGGATAGCTAGCTAGATATACCTATACCTTGAGGCCCTGATATGTAAATTCTTTGTGTTGGCAATCTCTAATCTATTTGGTTGTTAAGGTGGCTTCACACCAGGCGACGTTGCTAGCGACATCGCCGAAAAAGTGACGTATCAGCGATGTTGCTAGCGACGTCGCGCTGTGTAAATGAGCGGTGCGACCGCATTTTATCGCCGGTCGCAGGTTGACAGGTTTACTAGCCTGCCCGAAAACCTGGCGATGCTCGCTCAGTAGAACTTGTGCATCGCTCTGTGTGACACCTGGTCAGCGATGAAATTTGTTCGCTCAGCGATTCTTGAAGATTGACATGGGCGGACCTTGGCGATTTCCCGGCCTCGCCTCCTCTGCACTGATTGGAGTCATTTTATATTAGAGAATAGTGCCGTGTCAATATTCTGACAGGCCAATAGAACACCGGCGCATGCACGCCCGAACGACGCCTGCGCTGTACTACATGCAGCGATGAGTTTAAGTGGGCGAGCGTTTTATTATGGACGCTATTGCGTCGAGAAAAAATCATGAGCAGCAGTGTGTCGCGTGCGTGTGACCGTACAAGCGGCTCTACCCTCTCCTATGTATCTTCTCTCATCCTTTGTAGGTGGTAAGCCCTTGCTGGCAGGGTGCTCTCTCTGTGTGTACCTTTGTTTGCCTTATATTGTTCACAATTATTATACTTGCTGTGCACGCCCTTTCTCACATGTAAAGCGCCATGACATAAATGGTGCTATAATAAAATAAAAATAATAGGGATAGAACGGGGACACATATACTAGTGTGGCACCCCAGGGTTCATGTGCCTCAGTGACACCACAAAGGGTTAACTCCCCACACAACCCACAACACTACACTAGCGCCTCCAGGCCAGAAGGGATGCGGCAGGTGCTTGTTGTGTGTCGCGTGCGTGCGCCATGACGTCGCCTATTGCTGGCTTCCCCTGTTTTCCGTGACCATATTGAGAAACCCCATGCCTGCTCCTACTAGGCGTAGCCGTAATGCTCCTCCTACGCGAACTTCTCCCTAGATAGTGTGATCTATGACTCCCATTTTATCTATTATATAATTGCCGTAGCGACTTCCGTCGTATCCGGTGCTACTTCCGTGGCTTTGTTCGCGTGGCTCGGCACTTTCTCTGGGACTCTGTTCGTGGCCGCGTAGCCTGCTCGAACAGAGTCCCAGAGAAAGGCCGCGTAGCCTGCCACGAAGTAGCTTCACGGGCATTGCGAGCCGTTGCCCCGCGAACAAAGCCACCAACACAGCCCACCAACATGCCCCCACCGACTCCCCGGCACCGTCCCACGACCGACCATAGCCGAGCCCCGTGGCCGAAAATCGAACCAGGGGCACGGCCATAAATTTCCAGAGATACCGCTAATGTATCTCTATGGGAAGTGAGGCGCTATGCTGATTGGTCGTCGTAGCACACAGCGACCAATCAGCATAGCGCCTCACTTAAGCGCCAAATTTGAAACTCAAAGTTCTCCATTATATCTCTATGGAAAGTGAGGCGCAATTCTGATTGGTCGCTGGGTGCTGCCGGAGACCAATCAGAATCGCGCCTCACTTTTAGCGGTAAATTTGAAAGTCAAAAATAGCCCATTATATCTCTGTGGGAAGTGAGGCGGTATTCTGATTGGTCGCTGTGTGCTGACGCCGACCAATCAGAATACCGCCTCACTTCCCATACAGATAGAATGGGCGATTTTTGACTTTCAAATTTAGATGGAACTTCCGTTGCACACGCCGCTACTTCCGTGGCTTTGTTCATGGGCGCATAGTGCCCACGCCACTCACTCGCAATGCCCGCGAAGCGGATGTTGTGAGTTGTTGCAGCAGCCCGAGCAATGCCCGCGAAGCAGCCATTGCTCGCGGCCGCAATGCCCGCTGCTCGGCCCTGAACCCCGCTACAAGCCCCACGTACACCCCGCCGAGCTATGCCCACGAAGCGGCCATTGCTCGGCCCTGCACCCCGCACTGCGAGCAATGCCCGCGCACCGGCCATTGCTCCCCCTGAACCCTGCCAGAAGCCCCAAGGTAGCTGGGCGAAGACAGAAGGT
This sequence comes from Allobates femoralis, assembly GCA_033576535.1. Lineage (NCBI taxonomy): Eukaryota > Metazoa > Chordata > Amphibia > Anura > Aromobatidae > Allobates > Allobates femoralis. Next base: position 475,128,817 of record JARQOC010000004.1, read on the forward strand.
CTTCGCCCAGCTACAGACCTCGGCACAGACAAAGCGGCGGACACACGTTGATATCCACCATACAAACATATGTAGTTAATGGAAAGATATCATGGAACAATTGGATTATTATTTTAAACTCTTAATAAATAAACTATACACACATTCTAGAATCCCGATGCAATCGCATCGGGATCACAGCTAGTTTTATTATATTTAATTATGGTTTTCAATGCACTTACATTAATGCTGTTATGTTATTTGTTTGTGTAGACAATAATATGGTTAAACCAGTAGCGTAGCTAGCGGGGGGGCAGGGGGGGGCGAGCGCCCCGGGTCCCCCCGACATCAGGGGCCCATTGTCCGCCCCCTGGGGGCCCCCGTGCCTCCTGCTGCTGCCAGCCGGCCGCCGTGCCGGCCGGAGAGGAAGGAGGACGGGACTTCCTGTCTTGCAGCTCTGTCCGCCCCTCCTCACCTCCACAGCAGACTCACACGATGGCCGCGGTGAGTCTGCAACGGCCCCCCCCCCCCCCGCACCTTTAACAAGAGGTGTGTGAGAGAGGGTGCTGAGGGTGTCAGGCTGTGCAAGGGTGATGAAGGATACAGGGAGGCTGGAGGATGGGATCTGCAGGGGGACAGAGGATGGGATCTGCAGGGGGACAGAGGATGGGATCTGCAGGGGATAGAGGATGGAAACTGCAGGGAATAGAGGATGGAGAGCGCAGAAGAATGGGGACTGCAGGAGGATGGGGAGTGCAGTAGGACGGAGGACAGGGAATGCAAGAGAGGATGGAGGATGGTGAGTGCAGGAAGATGGAGGATGGGGAGTGCAGAAGGATGGAGATGTCCAAGGGATCACGACAATTGCCCGTATTGCTCTGATACATACCTGAACAATAATGTCTTGTCGTGAGTGCTTCCAAGGGTTCCCCCATATAAAGCGACCATACACACAAGTGTGTCAATCAAAACAATTTTATTACAATTCACATAACGTTAAAAAGTGCAGATTAAGATCAGTCAAGAAATTGTGTGTAAACAGTGGTGAAATCGCAGTCCACCCAAAAACAGCAAAACAATTGAAAAAAAAAATAAGGAGTCTGTATCAGCCACTAGATTGTAGTGTACTGGGGCCCATCAGGCATCAAATACTCAGCATGGTGTTCCAATGTTTCCTGTGTTTGGATGTTTGGACCATGCAGAGGGAAAGGTGGTGGCATCCCATGGTGATGATTTGGTGGATGCATCTGCGACAAATAGTTTGTAGGCTGAGAGTATCGGGAGAATGGTCTTTGTGGGATCGGCGAATGCACCACGGATGGGTTAGGATGTGCAATAGGCGCAGGCTCCATTGATGGGATAGGATGTCGTCCATCATTATGTTATCCAAAAGTTGGAGAACAGCCCTGTCTGCATATCGCTGTTGTTCAGGCGTCATTAATGCCAATCTGCTGTTCACCATCCCACCGAGTCCAAACTTTGGCTCCCTATCTTGGCGCAGTAGAAACTGATTGGCCACTGCCAGCATGTCAGCGGCTTGAGAGTCTTGTTCTTGCGCCTTTCTTTTGCGATTAATACGACTACGCTTTAGTCGAGCCGGTGTTCCTGCATCTTCTGTCGACTCCTCCAATAGAGAGTTCTCCAGAAGCAATTCATCATTGCTAGCCATCGATGATGAGAGTGCACTTGATCCCTCTAGAGGTTCCTGTAGAGAACAAAATACATAAATAAATGCCCTAGGACCACAAACAGATATCACCTTTATAAATGAAGAAAAAGTATAGGCTTAGAAAAGACAGGTCATAGGGCAGGGTCACATTTGCGTCTGCGATTGCAGATTCTGAAGCGATTTTGAGCTTCCAAAAAGCTCAAAACCGCTTCAGGATCTGCAGCCCATAGAAGCCCATAATAATTAAAATTATAATCCCAGTCGCCACTACATGTAATGCGGTTACCGCATACCGGTTGTCCGGCCTGCGGTAAAAATCGTGCAGGCAACGGTTTTCTGTCAGTTTTTGACCGCCGTCTTCCCTAGACACCCATTATCCATTGTCCCTGACCGGTTAAATCCGGTTCCTTCCGGTTTAGAGCGATTAACAGTAGATACAGTAGAGTGAGGTATATAGTTCATAAACAGTGTGTAGTTTGAGATGAACTCTGGAAATATTAAGCCATAGCAAAGCCAAGATAAAGTACTTTTTTGGTCTAAAAACAACCCTCGATCTGCTTTGATAAATTTAATAGTAACAAGTTACAGTACTTCATGAGGGGACGATGATTCTTGAGATGTCGGGGGTGTCCCTTCCAAGAAATCCTCACTGATGGCCATGTCCCTGCAAGCCTGCCGGTCTAAAGTGAAGTGCAGCTGGTCGAAGTACCACAGCTTTGTTGCGTGCACTTCATCTGTGCCGCTGCCCGATCGTTTGGATTTAGCGATCTTCTCTAACTCCCTTTTGTACACAGTGCGTAGAGTTCTGATCTTCTTCTTCACCAAATCCACAGTAACGCTCTCCTCTGGGTAGTGCTGTTTGGTCAAATCCTGAAGTTTCTTGTAAGCGGCAAGCTTCTTACTCTTGTCCCTATAATCCACACTAGAAACTTGCCATAGACACGGATTTGCGCGATACATGTCTATGAAGGGCATCGTGAACTCCTTGTTTTGTGTCCAAACCATATTCATCTAAGAAAGAAAAATATTAGGTAAAGTTAAAATGCTGTAGAACCAAACAGTAATACTTTTTTATAAAAAATGCATAGGGGATCATATGTAAACTTGAGGGGAAAACAGCTACTGGAAGATGTGACACTGGATGTTACAGATGTGGCTCTGTGGACCCAAAGAAAACAGAATGTAAAGATATTGAATATTGTATATTTTGAAAAAGATATGGAATGGTAAACAATGAGCCACACAACGTACTGAGCCATCCAGCAGTAACAATGCTAACCACTCTACCACCATACAATCCTAACTTGTACTTTAAAAATGTATTATACATGGTGTCGCATGTAGCAATAAAATAAAACATTACCTTCAATCTGCTCAGTAGCGTAGTAGAAAAGTCTCCAAAGCGTAGTATAAAAGTCTCCAAAGCGTAGTAGAAAATTCTCCAAAGCTTTGCAGAAATGTATCCAAGTGTTGCTCCAACAAAATGGTGAACAGGTAGCTCCAACACAAAATGGCGGACAGGGTCACTCCACTTCTGGCGTTGCCTTTTATGCGCTGGCCAGCCGATAACGTGTCTCTCTAACCAATGAATCAAAAGTTAGCACGAGCATCTTCTTTATGTCGCTGGACGAACCAATCGCCATGCACCACGTCGCGCTGAACCAACGTTGGGATGTCAGTATCACGACGCTGGACGTTACCACACCCTACGAGCAAAAGCAGCGACCGGAATTTCCCACACCCTACGAACAAAGCAGCGTTGATTTTTGCACGCGGGAACGACATATTTCTAATCGCTTCGGCGTTATTCTCTTTTGAAGTTATATTGTGTGAGGTAAGTGATGTTTTATTGGAACCTGTCATCCCCTGTGTATATAGGTGTATATAGTATTCAGCTGCCCTATATAAATAGTTCACTTTACGCTAAACTATGGAGCACCTTTTACTAACCATAAATAATACCCTCTTTTTTGTATGTTCGAATTGTGCTAGGTTGTTCACCATGGACCCAGCAGAGAGTACAGCTCTGGCGACAATCTTTATAATTGTGGCTGCTAGGCTGCAGGAGGAGAGGCTGAAGAGGGAGAGGCAGGAGGCCCGCCAAAGAAGAAGACCACGACGCTTCTGGGCCAGGGAGTGGCTCAGTAGAAGTGAAGATTGCACACATATGCGACTTTTCCGAGATATCAAAGAGAAGAGCCCCGATGACTTTAGGAATTATGTCAGAATGTCACCAGAGTGCTTCGATTTCCTGTTAGAGGCTGTGACCCCTTATATTCGCCGCAAGAACACTGTTATGCGTTCTGCAGTAACAGCCGAGGAGCGACTGGTAGTGACACTACGCTTCCTTGCGACCGGACGTACAATGAAGGACCTAGAATACACTTGTCGCATCTCTCGATCACTACTCAGTGTCCTCATACCAGAAACGTGTGAGGCAATAGTGCGTTGTCTGATGCCTGACTACATGCCATTTCCAAAAACACACGCGGATTGGCTTAAAATTTCCTCGGAATTCAAAGCCAAGTGGCACTTTCCAAACTGTGGGGATGCCTTGGATGGGAAGCATGTCCGCATCACACAAACCCCCAACACCGGATCACTGTTTTTCAATTACAAAGGATACTACAGTATTGTAATGATGGCCTTGGTCAATGCAAACTATGAATTTATTTTTGTTAATGTGGGAATGAATGGCCGGGTCTCCGATGGTGGTGTTTTAGACCACACCAGGTTTGGAGAAAAACTTAAAAATGGAATTTTGAACTTGCCGCCGAATGCAGTGACCAAGAACAACATGAACTTTGCATTTGTTGCAGATGAAGCTTTCCCTCTACTTCCTAACCTACTGAGGCCATATCCCCATAAAAGTTTGACACCGAGCCAAAGGATTTTTAACTACCGGCTATCCAGAGCACGTCGAGTGGTCGAGAATGCTTTCGGGATTATGGCCAACAGATGGCGCGTTTTCCACACTGCTATAAACATGAAGTTGGAATCCATAGACATGATCGTGATGGCATGCTGCGCCCTCCACAACTTTCTTCGCCGTAGGGATGGCAATTCATACGTTCCTCCCAGTCTTGCAGATCATATCGACCCCACAAATGGTCACCTGGTGTTGGGGGGTTGGCGGGCTGAACAGCCAGATGTTGCACCGCTTCAAGCTATGAGTCGTGGTCGCATACATCAGGAAACCAAGGCCAATCGGGACACATACAAAGAATACTTTAATGGGCCTGGTTCCGTGAGCTGGCAGAACACCATTGAGTAGCACGTTCTTTTTAAAAGTGCAACATAGACACTGTCTTAACGCTTCCAATTCTTTTATTCTTGAAATGTTATAAATCTGTTTCTTTTTTGTTATTTTATTTCAAATTAAAGTGAGAATCTCTGATGTTATTTGTAAAGTACTTTATTTATATGTTCATATTTGAAGTATCATTACACAATAAAAATGACAAACAAAATACCTGCGTCCTCAAATTCTTTATTACAACATATACACAACCAGTTTGTATTGCATTGGCGGAGACGCCAATGTGTACACATATTACCGCATTGGCGTTTTCGCCGATGCGTAGAAATATTATCGCATTAGCGAAAACTCTTCTGCGTCGAAAATGTATGCGTCGCAGAAGCGTTTTGGCGCCACACATACGTGCGTCGTGACGTCATGACGTTGCGAGCGGGACGGCTCTGCGCCAGTTACTTTCAGTTTCTGCTCTGATCATGTCGGCGCGACGTTCACGGCGTGCTGCACCCTGGGGAGATGGGGAGGTGAGGCTTATGGTCTCCATCCTGCACCACCGGGACTACTGGTGCAATAGGCACCATGAACAGCCGGCCACCCATAAGCGCCGATGCATCCGCAAGGTGCAGGTGCTTCTGCATCGGCGCTTGGGGGTGGAGAGGACGCCGAAGCAGATAATGCGGAAAATCGGTGATCTGCGCTACAAGTCGCCTGGGCGGATTGAGGCTATCGTGGCAGAGATCGACAACAGCGTTGTGAGTAATCTGCCATCCATGTGTAAAAATTAAGACGTTATTCCAACTGAGACCGGGATGTTTTATTAAAAATGGCTCCCCTATTTGTCTCCGCGTGTGCCCGTGTGTGTGTGTGACCCTGTTTGTGTGTGTCCGCATGTGTGCCCGTGTGTGTGTGTGACCCTGTGTGTGTGTCCGCATGTGTGCCCGTGTGTGTGTGTGACCCTGTGTGTCCGCATGTGTGCCCGTGTGTGTGTGACCCTGTGTGTGTCCGCATGTGTGCCCGTATGTGTGTGACCCTGTGTGTCCGCATGTGTGCCCGTGTGTGTGTTTGACCCTGTGTGTGTCCGCATGTGTGCCCGTGTGTGTGTGTGACCCTGTGTGTGTGTGTGTCCGCATGTGTGCCCGTGTGTGTGTGTGACCCTGTGTGTCCGCATGTGTGCCCGTGTGTGTGACCCTGTGTGTGTCCGCATGTGTGCCCGTGTGTGTGTGTGACCCTGGTGTGTGTGTCCGCATGTGTGCCCGTGTGTGTGACCCTGTGTGTGTCCGCATGTGTGCCCGTGTGTGTGTGTGACCCTGTGTGTCCGCATGTGTGCCCGTGTGTGTGTGACCCTGTGTGTGTGTGTCCGCATGTGTGCCCGTGTGTGTGTGTGACCCTGTGTGTGTCCGCATGTGTGCCCGTGTGTGTGACCCTGTGTGTGTGTCCGCATGTGTGCCCGTGTGTGTGTGTGACCCTGTGTGTGTCCGCATGTGTGTCCGTGTGTGTGTGACCCTGTGTGTGTGTCCGTGTGTGTGACCCGTGTGTGTGTCCGCATGTGTGCCCGGTGTGTGTGTGACCCTGTGTGTGTGTCCGCATGTGTGCCCGTGTGTGTGTGTGACCCTGTGTGTGTCCGCATGTGTGCCCGTGTGTGTGTGACCCTGTGTGTGTCCGCATGTGTGCCCGTGTGTGTGTGTGTGACCCTGTGTGTGTCCGCATGTGTGCCCGTGTGTGTGACCCTGTGTGTGTCCGCATGTGTGCCCGGTGTGTGTGTGTGACCCTGTGTGTGTGTCCGCATGTGTGCCCGTGTGTGTGTGACCCTGTGTGTGTGTCCGCATGTGTGCCCGTGTGTGTGTGTGACCCTGTGTGTGTGTGTGTCCGCATGTGTGCCCGTGTGTGTGTGTGACCCTGTGTGTGTCCGCATGTGTGCCCGTGTGTGGGTGTGACCCTGTGTGTGTCCGCATGTGTGCCCGTGTGGGTGTGACCCTGTGTGTGTCCGCATGTGTGCCCGTGTGTGTGTGTGACCCTGTGTGTGTGTCCGCATGTGTGCCCGTGTGTGTGTGTGACCCTGTGTGTGTGTCCGCATGTGTGCCCGTGTGTGTGTGTGACCCTGTGTGTGTGTCCGCATGTGTGCCCGTGTGTGTGTGTGTGACCCTGTGTGTGTGTCCGCATGTGTGCCCGTGTGTGTGTGTGACCCTGTGTGTGTGTCCGCATGTGTGCCCGTGTGTGTGTGTGACCCTGTGTGTGTGTCCGCATGTGTGGCCGTGTGTGTGTGTGACCCTGTGTGTGTCCGCATGTGTGCCTGTGTGTGTGTGACCCTGTGTGTGTGTCCGCATGTGTGCCCGTGTGTGTGTGTGACCCTGTGTGTGTGTCCGCATGTGTGCCCGTGTGTGTGTGTGACCCTGTGTGTGTGTGTATCCGCATGTGTGCCCGTGTGTGTGTGTGACCCTGTGTGTGTCCGCATGTGTGCCCGTGTGTGTGTGTGACCCTGTGTGTGTCCGCATGTGTGCCCGTGTGTGTGTGTGTGACCCTGTGTGTGTCTGCATGTGTGCCCGTGTGTGTGTGTGACCCTGTGTGTGTGTCCGCATGTGTGCCCGTGTGTGACCCTGTGTGTGTGTCCGCATGTGTGCCCGTGTGTGTGTGACCCTGTGTGTGTGTCCGCATGTGTGCCCGTGTGTGTGTGTGTCCGCATGTGTGCCCGTGTGTGTGTGTGACCCTGTGTGTGTGTCCGCATGTGTGTCCGTGTGTGTGTGTGACCCTGTGTGTGTCCGCATGTGTGCCCGTGTGTGTGTGTGACCCTGTGTGTGTGTCCGCATGTGTGCCAGTGTGTGTGTGTGACCCTGTGTGTGTGTCCGCATGTGTGCCCGTGTGTGTGTGTGACCCTGTGTGTGTGTCCTTGATACCATATTGGGGGATGATGAGGTTACTTTATTGGGGCCACAAGGGGATGATAACAGTAAGACACCCCCTGAAAATAAGACATGGCGCATCTTTAGGAGAAAAAATTATTATAAGACGCTGTCTTATTTTCGGGGAAAGACGGTATGTACCGTCGTCTGCATTGTACTGTTCGGCTGCCTTCACACCTGTGAAATGGTACAGAACCACTCACAGGGAACAGCCCCTGGTGTGGAACTTCAGTGTAGGTGACATATACCTTCCATTGAAGCTCTTTTTCTGAATTGTTTATGTGGTGTCCTTTCAACAATTGTGTGTAATTTTTAGTTCAAGAAGAGCAACCGGCGGCTTCTCCACCACCACTTTCACCGGCAGCAAGAGAAGCACCAAGTAGTCCGGAGGCTCCCCCCCCCATTTCCACCAGAGGAGGAGACGCCGCCGCGGCAACCTTCTCCAGGCCCTGGCACTGCATGGAGCCCAGGATCTGCAATTGGGCATTTCTCCCCCCCCTGAAGAAGCCAGCCAGGGGGACGGATCATCAAATGGTAAGTGGCTTACATGTAATGAATCATGTTTTCTTTGGGCAAAGTCAATTTGCAGAGTCCACGAACGCTGTCTGGTGTAGAAATTAAGTTTGTTTTCTTCTACCTTTATTGATTTGTGCAGCAGCGGAAGATGTATCGGGGAGCCCGTCTGAATGGGCCCAGGTAGCTGAAGGAGCAGACCAGCGACCCCGTAAGTATATTGACATAATATACCATGATATATTAATATATTGATGTCCCTGTAATTGGTTACCCAGTGCCTAACTTTATTTTTTGTCTATACTTCATAGGTGTACCTACTCTCCGGGAGCTACAGGGAAAAATGGCCCACCTGAATCGGGAGGTGCAGGAGATGGCCGGGCTCCTTGATGCCTATGTGAAGGCCCAGCGCCCTTAGCATTTTTTTTTTACGTTTTTTTTTGGTTAAAAAAACCTTTTTCTTGTCGTCCAAATCTGGGAGACCCTGACATTGACATTGGGTGTTATATGCTGCCCCCTGGAGGTCACACCAAATATAGAAGAGATTTACTCCTCCTTCTCCCCTGCAGCATATACGCCCTCTACAGGAATACTGTCAGTTTGTTATTTGGTGTTGTTGGAGGCACATCTCCACACTGAAGCTCCTAGCTACAGATGAAGTTTAGGGGACCATCGGGGTCCCCCGGCATGGGCCTTCGGCCCCATATGCCGTGCTCCCTCACCATACTCTTTCAAAGAGCCTCTGGTGAGGTGGGAGCCGACTGAGGGGTTCACAGTTCTCTGTGCCCCTGGCCAATACACAGTCACTGTGTGGCCCCTGTGACGGAGTTCAACTCCCGGTGGTCACAGGTGAAGGATGCATGCTCCACCACAAGGTACCGAGCTGGCCCCCTATCTTCTCCCCCTCCGGGGATCCAGGTATGTGCTGTGCACTGGGGGCCCCCTGCATCCACAGCAGGATCCAGAAGGACCTGCTGTAGTATCCCTGCAACAGGCCCTAGCCGGGCTGTAAGTCCTCCAGCAGTCCCTCCCTGCCTGTCTTAGCACAGCAGGGGGACGGGACATAGGACTCAGGGCATGGGGCTCCGTTTTCCCGCATCCGCGGGCGTTTTCGCGGGACTTCCGCGCCGGACCCCTCACGCAGGCCGGCCGCGGCCTCAAATTTAGTCCCCGGCTTCGCCGGAGGCCTAGGCCGCGATTCCGCCCCCTGCTTGTCTATCAGCAGCGGGGGGCGGGGATTTGCTCTGAATAGCCCTGGGAGCTCAGGGCTTGGTCTCTGGCCTCTCCCACTCACTGGGCTCGCCCTCCCCCTCCTGTGTACACAATGGGGCCACAGAGCCCGCGTTTTTACAGGCCCTTCCCTCTCTGACTCCCCCCTCTCTCTCTGTGGGGGCCATTTTGGCCTCATTTGCTGCAGATTCACACGTGCTGCTGGGAGAGCTGCTGGGAGACTCAGACTTGGGATCAGGACTTGAAAGTGCGGTAAGCCACACCATTGGTGTGGATTCTCCTCTGTGGCATATCCCTGCTGCTTATTCTGTCTTTTTGGTAGTTTGTACACAGGACTGGGTCAGACTATGTCTTCTGCAAAGAGCAAGGGTAAGGCCCATAAGGCTGCAAAGTTGTATGCAACTTGTACAGTGTGCAAAGTCACATTGCCTGCGCAGAGTGTCAATCCCCTCTGCACGACCTGTGAGCAGCATGGGTCGCCTGATCTCCCTGGCACCCGGCCCCAGGTGGATGTCCCTGCCCCCTCTGGGGATCAGGCCTCTGGGCCCCCGGTGTTAACACCGGCCCCTCAATGGACTGACGTCTTATCTCAGTCATTGTCTGATTCAGTGGCCCTGGCTGTGTCACGAGCTATGTCGCAATCCGTAGCCTCCATGACTAAGTCCATTATTCAGGCCATTAACCAGAGTCCGGACCAGGACATGGAGGGTTCCTCCTCGGCCCCGGGTCCGTCTCTTATTCCTGGGCGTCACGGACTCTCTCCGTCCCTTGGGGAGCCCAGCTCCAAAAGGCAACGCCGAGACCCTTCCCCCTCCTCGCCCAGATCTCAATCTCGGGCTCCTCTGGAGGAGGGTGAGGAACAGGACTCTTCCTCTGATTCAGAGGCGGCCTCGGACTCTGTCCCGGAAGGGGACGTTCTGGCCGACAATATTGTCTCCATTATTAATGACATTTTAAATATTCCTGCTCCCGACACTCAGTCTGAGCAGCGAGCCAAAGTCTCACTCAGGGATCCGAAAAGACCTGCCAACATCTTCTCCGATCACCCTGACTTTTCAGACACGGTGCAAAAGCCTAGGGCTTTTCCGGCCAAACGTTTTATACCAAAGTCCACGGATCCCAAGTATCCGTTTGCCCCGGCAGTACTATCGGGCTGGTCTCAACCTCCTAAGGTAGACCCGGCTGTAGCCAGATTGGCTACTAGAACCACAATCTCCATTGCCGACAGCTCGTCTTTAAAAGACTCGGCAGACCGTCAGGTTGAACTGTTGACCAAGTCTATCTATGACGCGGTCGGCGCTGCGTTTCCTCCCGCCTTTGCAGCAGCTTGGTCTCTTAAGGCACTCTCTGAGTTCACAGACGTGGTCTACGCCAAAACGCGCCATACAGTTCCTGAGGTGTCTCCCTTTCTAGACCAAATGGCAATGATCTCGAAATATGCTCTTAACGCCGTGCTGGACTCAGCCGGGCGTTCCGCAGTGGCTGCCGCCAATTCCCTCGCCATTCGGAGAATTCTCTGGCTCCGGGAGTGGAAAGGTGATGCCTCTTCCAAGAAGCATCTCACAGGGATTCCCTGTATCGGGGATCGTCTTTTCGGGGAACGTCTTGACGAACTTATTAAAGACACAACAGGAGGCAAAAGTACTCATCTGCCCCAACAAAAAGGCGGAAAACCGGCGCAGCAAAAGTCTGCCAGGTTCCGTTCCTTTCGCTCCTTTCGTTCCCCTGGCTGGTCTTCCAGATCCTCGACCAACAGACCGTTTCGTTCCGACAAGACCCAGTCCTCCCGAGGCCAGGGGTCTGCCTGGCGCTCTCGCCAACAAAAATCCTCTAGTCAAAAGCCGTCCAAGACTGCCTCTGCATGACTCGCATGGCTCCGGCTCCGCACCCAGAGTCGGGGGCAGATTGTCCCTCTTTCGGGACGTTTGGCTCTCCGACGTTCTAGATCAATGGGTGCGAGATATTATCTCTCACGGCTACTTCATAGAACTGAACTCCGTTCCCCCAAGCCGATTCTTCATGACGTCTCCCCCTCCCGCAAAGATCCACGCGTTTTACCAAGCGCTGGAAGCTCTGAAGCGGGAAGGAGTCATTGTCCAGGTGCCACCCGGGGACCGGTTTCAGGGATTTTATTCAAATCTCTTTATTGTGCCCAAGAAGGACGGGTCCGTCCGCCCTGTACTGGACCTGAAACTCCTCAACAATCACGTCAAAGTGAGGCATTTTCGCATGGAATCGCTTCGTTCTGTGATAGCCTCAATGTCTCAAGGGGAATTCTTGGCATCCATAGACATAAAGGATGCATATCTACACATCCCAATCGCCCCAGCTCACCAACGGTTCCTGCGCTTTGCGATTGGAGACGACCATTTCCAGTTCGTGGCTCTCCACTTCGGCTTGGCCACCGCTCCACGAGTATTCACCAAGGTGATGGCCGCCGTAGTCGCGTTACTACACTCACAAGGTCTGTTGGTCATCCCTTACTTGGACGACCTCCTGGTCAAGGCTCCCTCACAGCAGGAATGCCAGCAAGCAGTGTCTGCGACTTTGTCGACTCTCCGGAGGTTCGGCTGGATTGTCAACCTCCCGAAGTCGGTTCTCGTGCCCACCCAGAGCCTGGTGTATCTGGGCATGCTGTTCGACACTCGTGCTGCGCTGGTACTTCTGCCTCTCGAGAAGGTAATCTCTCTCCAAGCAGGTGTCCGCTCCATCCTCCCACCTCGCTTGTTCTCCATCAGGCATCTGATGCAGATCCTGGGAAAGATGGTAGCTTCAATCGAAGCAGTACCATTTGCACAACTCCATCTGCGTCCCCTTCAGCTGGAGATCCTTCGGGTCTGGGACAAGAATCCGAGGACCCTGGATCTCAAGATTTCCCTGTCCCCCGAAACAAGGGAATCTCTCCAGTGGTGGCTGACAGATCAGTCCCTGTCTCAGGGTCGCTCCTTTCTCCCACCTGTTTGGGCGGTGGTCACTACGGACGCCAGTCTCTCGGGCTGGGGAGCGGTGTTTTCTTCACCACAGGGCCCAGGGTACTTGGTCTCCATTGGAGTCCTCCCTTCCCATCAACATTCTGGAGATCAGGGCAGCGTACCTGGCTCTCCTAGAGTTTCAGCCGCTCTTATGCGGCCGCCAAGTGAGGATCCAGTCGGACAACGCGACGGCCGTCGCGTACATAAATCATCAAGGAGGCACTCGCAGCACCTTAGCGATGCTGGAGGTTCAAAAGATCCTGTGCTGGGCGGAGGCCACAGGCTCCGCCATCTCCGCGGTCCACATCCCGGGGTGGACAATTGGGAAGCAGACTATCTCAGCCGTCAGGGTATGGACCCGGGCGAATGGTCTCTCAACCCAGACGTGTTCCAAGCCATTTGCAGGCGGTGGGGGACTCCGGATGTCGACTTGATGGCGTCTTTCCTCAACAACAAAGTTCCGGTGTTCATAGCCAGGGCTCACGACCACAGGGCGTTGGCGGCGGATGCTCTGGTCCAGGACTGGTCTCAGTTTCGCCTGCCATACGTGTTTCCACCGCTGGCTCTGTTGCCTCGAGTGCTCCGCAAGATTCGGGCGGAATGTCACCGGGTGATTCTAATCGCACCCAATTGGCCCAGGAGAGCCTGGTTTCCGGAACTAATCCGCCTCGCCGGCGGCGAACCTTGGGGTCTGCCAGATCGTCCAGACCTTCTCTCTCAAGGTCCATTCTTCCGCCACAATTCTGCGGCGCTCAGGTTGACTGCTTGGCCCTTGAATCCTGGGTCCTGACACAATCGGGTCTTCCCCGGGAAGTTCAGGACACTATGACGCAAGCGCGTAAGCCTGCCTCGCAAAAGATTTATCACCGGACGTGGAGAATTTTTCTCTCCTGGTGCTTTACTAAGGGCCATTCTCCGTGGCCTTTCTCCTTGCCGACATTACTTTTGTTTCTCCAGTCAGGGCTAGACTCTGGCCTTGCCTTGAGTTCCCTGAAAGGACAGGTGTCGGCTCTCTCCGTACTTTATTCCAAAAGGCTGGCGAGGCTCCCACAGGTTCGCACATTTATGCAAGGGGTGGCCCATATTGTCCCTCCTTACAAGCGTCCTCTAGATCCTTGGGATCTTAATTTGGTTCTCTCGGCTCTTCAGAAACCTCCGTTTGAACCTCTCTCAGGTATCTCTTTGTCCACCTTGTCACAAAAGGTGGCATTCTTGGTGGCTATCACCTCGCTCCGGCGGGTGTCGGATTTAGCGGCATTGTCATGCAAGCCTCCATTCTTGGTGGTGCATCAGGACAAGGTGGTCCTGCGCCCCGTTCCCTCTTTTCTACCGAAGGTGGTCTCTCCATTCCACCTCAATCAGGATATCTCTCTTCCGTCCTTTTGCCCAAACCCAGTCCACAAGGTGGAAAAGGCCCTCCACACTCTGGACTTGGTCAGGGCCCTGAGGGTGTACTTGTCTCGCACAGCTCCTCTCCGGCGGACGGATTCCCTGTTCATTCTCACGACCGGACGCGGCAAGGGCTCTTCCGCTTCCAAGGCCACGATTGCCCGTTGGATCAGGTCGGCTATCTTGGAGGCCTATGCGGCCTCGCACACGTCTCCCCCAACGGGTCTCAAGGCGCATTCCACCAGGGCCGTGGGCGCCTCCTGGGCTTTGCGGCACCAAGCCTCGGCCCAACAGGTGTGTCAGGCTGCCACTTGGTCGAGCCTCCACACATTCTCAAAGCATTACCAGGTACATGTTCATGCCTCAGCGGATGCAGGTCTGGGCAGACGCGTTCTCCAGGCGGCTGTTGCCCACCTGTAAATGTCTGAGTTGCCTTTCAGGGTGCAGTGGTTTTTTTCCCACCCAGGGACTGCTTTTGGACGTCCCAATGTCAGGGTCTCCCAGATTTGGACGACAAGAAAAAAGAGAATTTTGTTTACTTACCGTAAATTCTTTTTTCTTTAGTCCGTAAATCTGGGAGACCCAGCACCCTCCCCTTTAATTTTGCCCTTCGGGCGTACCTGTGGCTCTTTTCAGCACATAATCTTACTGTTGGCCATGGTTCTGGCCTTATATCTTCCTGTTCGGCCCGTTGGCCGGGAATTTGGTTTGCAGTGCAATGTTTTCCTCCTACTGCTCATATACCAAACTGACAGTATTCCTGTAGAGGGCGTATATGCTGCAGGGGAGAAGGAGGAGTAAATCTCTTCTATATTTGGTGTGACCTCCAGGGGGCAGCATATAACACCCAATGTCAATGTCAGGGTCTCCCAGATTTACGGACTAAAGAAAAAAGAATTTACGGTAAGTAAACAAAATTCTCTTTTTTGTTCAGTTATATTCAGCAGCGAAAAAAGTGGCAGAGCTTTTCTCCATCTTGATCCAAGGTAGGGACTTGTCGCAGGACTGGTGAAAGTCAAGCGAAGGAGAAAAAGGAATTGCCAACACGGGTGAATCGAGCACCCAAGATGAACACTGGGAGATGGAATATGTAGGAGAATCTGAAGCCACCAAGATCCCTGTCCAGAGCTCGAATTCTTCAACCAAAGCCTGTGCTTCCCCGCATACCTATAAAACCGGTGGAGAATGATAACATAGACCTGAGCAGAAAGGGACTCAGCTCTGTAGCAATGTAGGAAGTGGCCATAATGACTGTTAACCAAGATGTATCAGATGTATATGACTTGTCTATGTATTACGCTGTATAGCTCTATAGGTATTAAACCATGCTGCAAGCAGACTGGAAATGTGTAGCAGCCCCTGTTAAGTATAGCAGTGGTGGTTGATGTGACTTGGAGACGACCTGCAGTACTTGTCAGTGGCTACTATAAGGTGAAAGTAGCTGCACAGGATAATTCATCAATATCAAGTGCACAGAGAACCCCTTTAAGCTACAATTAATAGTATTCAAAAAATTCTTAAAATGAGGTTTCATTTGTATATCTATAGTGTTAAACAGCTTATTGTATTTATGAGCCATATACATACAGTATACTGTATCTCAGCTTAAAGACAATATAGACAGTGCCTATAGAGCTAAACAGCTTTATTGTATGGTGACCTTAAAGGATTGTTATTAAGTTTAAATGTTTTCCCCTACAGGGAATAGGAAATAGTTTTTGATCTCTGGGAGTCTGACCCTCACTGATCCCGAGAATTGGGGCTCCTCAGAGCCCTGGTTCATTGCAGCAGAAGTCGATCATGTGCACTATTGCTCCATTCATTCTTAATGGAGGAACAGCACTCGGATCATCTTCGGTGCTCCTATTAGAATGAATGTAGAGGCAGTGGGCATAATCGATCTCCATTCAGCCAGGGCCCTGGTTCTTGGGATCAGTGTTATGAGTATAAACTGTCTCACACTGGTAATAGAAAAGGGGGGACCAACGCAATCACATCCAACTCGCTCCTGTACAGACTAGAAAGACGCTAGCCACACAACTGAACACACCTTGGTTCTGACTATCTAATAAAAGTCCATTGAGGGATTTCTCACATCTCCTGAAGGACCAGAGGGGAGGCTGCAATATACTGCATATAAGAGGAGAGGAAGCTATGTGTCGTACACATAAAGCCAGGCTCGAATTTTTGATTCGGCCAGATCTTTCCAAGTTCCAAGTGTTGACTTCCTGAAGAACAATTTGTGACCTCCATTGTCTTCCCATATCATAGCTTTACGGGTTCATCTTTAGATCTGCGGAATCTTTACATCTGCGAAATTTAAAGTTTCTGTGGAAAATTACTGCTCTGGTTATAGACATCAGGAGATGGGTGCACGAACTCCCATCACACATTTCTGCTACTTGAGTTGGTGCTAATCTGCGACGACACTTTCATTTTGTAATAAATACTACTTGTTGAGAAAACGTCTGAGCTTCCTGTGAATGAAGGGTGGATATGTCACATTGAGAATCAGATCTCATGTCTTTTTTGCTAAAGGGGATTTTCCAAGAGCAAAGTTTCTTTAAATCATCAGATCGTGGAACAATAATAATTCCCACAATTGGATGCGATTAAATAAATGGTTCTATACTGAGATATGCAGAGATAATCTTATACATGTGTCCCTGCTATGTACTGTGTAATGATGTGTCTGACCGTACAGGGACATGGTCTGATCATACCACATCGCCTGTGCTGAGATAATCTTCTACATGTGTCCCGGCTGTGTACTGTGTTGATCTCAGCACAGGAACATTTTTTCTATCACATCTACAGGTGAAAATTATTATTATTCCAAGATCTATTGGTTAAAACCAACTTTATCCGTCTGAAAACTACTAAAGCCGGCGTCACACATGTCAATGTTATTGGACCTGCGACATCGTGGAATGATTTACATATCGTTTCCACTATGTCCGCAGTCTGGTAAGCCGCTAGGCGTGTTGTCTAGATACCCGATGTATACCTTGGTTACCAGCCTTCTCAGCTAACCGTCTGGTATCCAAGGTGAGAGGGGTAAGAAAAGGTAATTTGACAGCGATGGAGCCTGTCCAACCTCACCAAACAGGAGAGCTGAGAGAAAGAGAGTGAGGGTGGTCCAGAAGACTGAAGAGTAAAAAGAGTAAAGTGCATGGATTAGAGAACATAAAACAGTATATAAAAGCTGAAAAAAAACCTAAAATCAAATAACTGATTCTGTGCCCCTGCCTCCTCTGTGCCTGCACCCAGATCCCCGAGCCTTCACAATCGGTAGATGGGACACCTCAGCAAGTACAAAATGACGCACGAACGATCCTGCATTGACGCACGGACGTTGTCTGCGCCACTGAACTACGATATCACATACCACTAGCATAGAATAGGTGTGTTAAAAGATTCTCTGGTACGCCTACCTACCATGATAACACAAGAAAAACGCCCACATTGACAGAAAGATCGCAGGAGACACTGCTGTGTGAACCGTACAAGCGACTAAATAAAACAGCTCGTTGGATCGTCTGCAAGATAGCGGCATGATAGCATCGCTGGATTCATGTGAGCGATATTGACGCGTGTGACATCTTACCAGCGATAATTTTAAGTCGCTCAAGCGACAAATAATTTATGATGCATGAGCGACATCGCTAGCAACGTCGCCAGGTGTGACGGCACCATTAGTCTCCATTTCCTGTTCCTTCGCTATCTAACTCATCCCTCTCTGTTTTCCCAGCGATCCCTCCAAATCTTTCAGCAGTTACCACGAGGTGTCCTTGAGGGGTCTCATAATATTGTGGATCGTGTCTATAGATCCTTTGGACTCTATATATCTCCTCCACTTATTCATAAATGCCCCCATTAGCACTTCTTTATCACGCAGCACCTCCCTTCTATCAATCTCCAACACTTTGTCTAGTCCTATCTCAATATCATATTCCCTCGGAAGGTCGGGGCGTAGCCAGTATGTGAGCAGCATCCGTTTGGCTAAAAGAATAAGGACATGTGTAAACCTCTGAGACACTTTGTTGTTTTCCACCGCCGTTATGTCCTGGAATATCCACTTCGTGATCTGCAGTTTTGATCGCCCGTTATTGCATTTTATAGCAATGCTGCGGCAACAAAAAACGGAATTTTGGCGTTTGGACCATTTTTTCCGTTACGGAGTTTACGGCTCTCATTAACGGATTTAATAGGATGATAGATCGGGCGATTCTGAACGCGGCGATACCAAACGTGTATTTTTTTAAATACTTTTATTGTGATTGGGGGAAAGGGGGGTGATTTGAACTTTTATATATTTTTTTTTTTACAGCTTTTTAAAAAACTTTATTTTTTCATTGATTCTTATTTTTACACTGCCTTTTTAAGAGGCACCTTGCTGCACAGTCCAAGCTGCAGCTCATCTGTATCTCCCAGAATCGCAGACATGTTGTGGTTGGCAGCGCCTGCCAACCACAACAGGAAACTGCGCTCTGACAGCATCTGGGGTCTAGCCAGGACCCCGGGCTGTCACGTGAGCGCCGGAGATCCCGCGATAGTATAGATAGGAACAGCGCGTTCCCCGCCGCGGCCACCTTGGATCCCGCTGTCAGTGATTGACAGCGGGATCCAAGGGGTTAACAGCGCCGATCGGATCCCGGATCCAATCGGAGCTGTTAGCCTGACATCTCAGCTGATCACATCAGCTGAGATGTCGGCTGTTTGATGTGAGCTCCGCGCCGGAACTCATATCAAACACCCCTTACCGGCCCATGACATTGTACAACGTCATAGGTCAGGAAGGGGTTAAATCCTGATTCGGTTTTGAGCTTTCACAAAGCTCAAAACCAGATTAGGAAAAGCTCCTCATAGGAGCCCATTATAGTAACCGGATTGCTTTACATGCAATCCGGTTACCGGCTCCGGATCTGCAGCCTGCACTAAAAATCATGCAGGCTGCAGTTTTCACAGCGGTTCACTGACCCGCAATGCGGTAATCAGCTTGCTCAGAGAGCTTTTCTCAGTAAGGTCGGTGATGTGAAGGAGTGTCGTCTGCCATCAAACTTGAAGTTGACTGATGTAGGGGATCCCCAAGCGTACGGTATCTCTCTGTCCCTCAGTACTCTGCAACTGGAAGCAAATTCTCTGCGCCTCGCCAATGTCCCCGGGGAGAGGTCTTGATAAATAGAGACGTTCTCATAGGGAGTGGGTAGTGGTGCACCTCTTCTCATCCGTTTGAAAAGTAGTTCTGCAATCCCCGGGTACCTCATGTGTACGAGCACATCTCTGGGCACAGACTGAGGGAGATTCTGGGGCTTGGGGATCCGAAACGCCTTGTCTATGGCCAGTTCTGCCGGGGAAGCTCAGGGAAAACCGCGGCCAGAAAGGCAACAGCAGCTGGTCTCACATCCGATGTACCGGTTTCCTCTGCCATCCCTCTGATTTTAAAGTTGTTGCGGCGGAGTTAGTCTTCCATATGATTCAATGCTCCAGAGAAGGATCCCATCTCGTTGTCTAGTTCAGCATAGTTGTCTGCTAGAGCATTGTGAGCTTTTGCAATGTCTCCCATTTTATTTTCTAAGTGTGACGTTTTGGCGGCAAGTTCCCCTATATCTTCCCTCATCGTGCCGATCAGAGTCGCTATGTCTGTCATGAGGGAAGTTCTGAATGTTGCGAGGCAATCCTGCAGAATCGCTTGAGTAACGGGAGAGTCACCGCTTGCAATCGGGTCTCGTCTTTCTGATGGTCGACTGGATCGCAAGTCATGCTGAGGCCGCTCACGCTGAGACTCATCAGGCGCCATCTTTGTTGGGGAGTCCCGCTGCTGCTCAGTGCCGAAGTACTCGGTAAGCCTGTGCTCAGTCCTACGTTTAGATTGACCCGGTTTAGGCATCTCTCCAGAGTCCTGGGTGGTCCCGGTAGCCGGTAGCTAATTTTAGAGGCGGGAAGAGCCGTTCAGGTGCCGTGTTTTGTGGAGTAGCCAGCGGAGCTCTCTTAGTCTGCGTCCGGCGCCATAAGCAGCTGGGCACGCCCCAGTCAAAGCTTTTTAATTGTACATTATTTTGGTTGTAAGGTATAATAATAAAAATAATAATAATAATAATAATAATAATAAAAACAATTATACCTTAAAAATATATATATAATAAAAAAAAAAAAGAACTCCTGCTATGGGATGTGAACCTTCTTTATACTGGCCAGCCTCCATGACACATTGAGGTGGTGTGTGACTTTCATGAGTGAGTCTGACTCTGACCACGACTAATGACAATGAGAATCCTCAAACATCATAGTCAGAATAGTTTTGCAAACAGACTGCCTACATGTTCATATTCTTAGCAGAACAAAACCTCTGTTGTCTAACAGTTAGTTTGGTGGTCTAGTGGAGAAGCATTTTGCCTTTGGAAGCCAGCGTTCATGGTTCAAATCCATGCTGAACCTGCTGTAGAATACTTTTTGTATAATAAATTATGCTAGTTAATAGATATAAGATATAGTAATCAATTAAAATGTTTGCAGTTCTGCATCTTTGTTGTTGAAATCGATGTAGTGGATTATTATTTATTTATTACTAATGATTATTATTATTATTATATTTTCTTAAACTATTTCCTAAACAATGATACAAATGTACAGTCACTGGTAAATATATTATTATTATATACTGTTAAACAACTTTTTAAACAATTATAGAAATTTACAGAAACTGGTATACAGTAATATATATATATATATATATATATATATATATATATATATATATATATAGTTATAGTAAATTAGTGTTTCAAATTAAAAATTTTTTAACATTATTTTTGTTTAAGAGGATAATAATTATATTATTAACTATAATACCTTCAGAAAAACAAGCTAGGAAACATTGGCACTGCTTGGGGATTTGTACTTTCATTATACTGCTAACCTCCATGAGAAATAAATGTGATGTGTGACTTTTATGGTTGAGTCTGACTACGACAAGTAAGAAGCTCTCAGACATCAGGGTTATCAGATTTCTGCACACACTCTGTGTGCATGTTATTTATGTTAGTATAACAAAAGAAGGCTCCTACAGTAGCTGGCTGGATGGTCTAGTGGATAGGCTTTTGGCCTTTGGAAGCCAGCATTCACAGTTCAAATCCCTAGTGGACCTGCTGTAGAATTTTTTTTGTCAAAGTCATTTATCAAAGTCAAAGTCATTTATCAGAGTCAGTCATTTATCAGAGTCAAAGTCAGTCATTTGTCAAAGTCATAGTCATTTGTCAAAGTCATTTATCAAAGTCAAAGTCATTTATGAAAGTCATTTGTCAAAGTCATAATCAGGCGTCAGGAACAGCTTTTTTTTACTTTGACTTCGACAAATGACCATGTCCTAAAATGAACACCGTAATCCAGGCCCTTCTTAAATTTCTAACTATAGAAAAAAAGGAGACACAAGACACAGATTGTGCCTGATCAAAAAGACACTCTTGTTCTTATGTGGATTATGTATGGATCCACTCACCTTTTCAGGTTGTGAAACCCACAACCAGTTTGAGCGCTTTAGCAGCTGCTGCAGAACCTCCACCGTCATGCCAAAACCGCGGGAGTTTTCCAAGTTCGAATCCAGTACAAATAACCCTCTTATATATTTTATTTTTCATGCATTTCATATAACAATGGCATCATCTTCATTTTATAGTGTATCTTGAATGAAGTCATGTTTTTTTGCATACTTATATGACCAAGGTAAATGTATGTAACTGCTATGTCATGCAAAGGGAGGTTCCCTCATTTGTGACATCATTGATGACGATTGTAAGAGGTTTTTTTTCAGTTGGGATTAACATCTGCCCTGTAAAGCATATAAAAAGATCTCCTGTATGCCATGTAATATACCCTGAGGAAGGTGCTGGGACAGCACTGAAACGCATTGGTTATGGCTGAATAAAGGATCTGATGGTGGTAACAACCCTTGTGAAGTACTTTGTTTGAAGCAGGACCGCGGACCGTGGAAACCATTCCTGTTTAAAGCTTCTTAAAGTTTAGCAGTGAATCCCTTATCACAACATCATGTGATAGAGAGTTCCACAGTCTCACTGCTCGTACAGTGTCTGTGATTTATGATTAAACCTTCTTTCCTATAGACGTAGATGATGTCCCCTAGTTACAGTCTTAGGCCTAAGAGTAAAAAGATCATTAAAAGAATCTCTGTACTGTCCCCTCATATATTTGTACATTGTCATAAGATCACCCCTAAACCTCCATTTTTCCAAACTAAATATCCCCAAGCTTAATAACCTGTCTTGGTGTTGCAGAACCCCCCAGTCCTCTAATAACCTTGGTTGCTCTTCTCTGCACCCGCTCTAGTTCAGCTATGTCTTCTTATACACCGGAGACCAGAACTGTACACAATGTTACATAGTAACATAGTTTTTAAGGTTGACGGAAGACTAAGTCCATCTAGTTCAACCCATAGCCTAACATGTTGATCCAGAGGAAGGCGAAAAAACCCATGTGGCAACACTAGCTCCACATTGGGGGAAAAAATTCCTTCCTGACTCCAGATATGGCAATCAGACTAATTCCCTGGATCAACGCCCTATCAAAGAATCTAGTATATATAACTGGTAATAATATAGTTTTCAAGAAAGGCATCCAGTCCCTCCTTAAATGTTAGTAGTGAGTCACTCATTACAACATCATGTGGCAGAGAGTTCCATAGTCTCACTGCTCTTACAGTAAAGAATCCACGTCTGTGATTTATGATTAAACCTTCTTTCCTCCAAACGTAGAGGATGTCCCCTTGTCCCCGTCTCAGGCCTAAGAGTAAAGAGATCATTAGAAAGTTCTCTGTACTGTCCCCTCATATATTTATACATTATTTTAAGATCACCCCTAAGCCTTTGTTTTTCCAAGCTAAATAACCCAAAGTTTAATAACCTGTCTTGGTATTGCAGACCCCTCAATCCTCTAATAACCTTGGTCACTCTTCTCTGGACCCGCTCTAGTTCAGCTATGTCTTTCTTATACACCGGAGACCAGAATTGTACACAGTATTCTAAGTGTGGTCGCACTAGTGACTTGTATAGAGGTAAAATTATGTTCTCCTCATGAGCATCTATGCCTCTTTTAATGGATCCCATTATTTTATTTGCCTTTGCAGCAGCTGCCTGACACTGGCCACTAAATGTGAGTTTGTCATCTACCCATACACCCAGGTCTTTTTCAGTGACAGTTTTGCCCAATGTTTTACAATTAAGCACATAATTATACCTTTTGTTTCCTCTGCCCAAGTGCATGACCGTACATTTATCCCCATTAAAGCTCGTTTGCCATTTATCAGCCCAAGCTTCTAGTTTACATAAATCCTCCTGTAATATAAAATTGTCCTCCTCTGTATTGATAACCCTGCAGAGTTTAGTGTCATCTGCAAATATTGAGATTCTACTCTGTATGCCCCCTACAAGGTCATTATAAAAATATTAAATAGAAGCGGGCCCAACACTGACCCCTGTGGTACCCCACTGTTAACTGGGACCCATTCTGAGTGTGTTCCATTAATGACCACCCTTTGTTTCCTATCGCTAAGCCAGTTTTTAACCCACTTACAAATATTTTCCCCTATCCCCATTGCTCTCATTTTATGTATCAACCTTTTTTGTGGCACCGTATCAAAAGCTTTTGAAAAGTCCATATACACCACATCCGCTGCATTTCTTTGGTCCAGTCCAGAAACTTCTTCATAGAAGCTTATCAGATTAGTTTGACAGGAATGGTCCCTCATAAAACCATGTTGATATTGGGTCATAAGGTTATTTTTCTTCAGATACTCCAGTATAGCATCTCTTAGAAAACCCTCTAGGATTTTACCCACAGTAGAGGTTAAGCTTACTGGCCTATAATTTCCAATGTTCAGTTTTGTTCCCTTTTTGAATATTGGCACCACATTTGCTATACGCCAGTCCTGTGGTACAGACCCTGTTATTATGGAATCATTAAAGATTAAAAATAATGGTCTATCTATGACAGTACTTAATTCCTGCAGCACTCTGGGGTGTATCCCATCTGGGCCTGGGGATTTGTCAATTTTAGTGATTTTTAGACGATGCCGTACTTCCTGCTGGGTTAAGCAGGTGACATTTAATTGACAGTTTTTGTTATCACTGATCATATTGTCTGTCATGGGATTTTCTTGTGTAAATACTGTTGAAAAAAGTCATTTAGCATATTGGCTTTTTCCTCATCCTCATCCACCATTTTACCCAGATTATTTTTAAAGTGGCCAAACACATCATTTTTTAGTTTCTTACTATTTATGTAGTTAAAAAATCTTTTGGGATTATTTTTACTTTCTCTGGCAATGAGTCTCTCTGTTTCAATCTTTGCTGCCTGGATTTGCTTTTTACAAATGTTATTTAATTTTCTGTATTTATTTAATGCCTCATCACTACCTACTTGCTTTAATTCCCTAAAATGCTTTCTTTTTGTCACTTATTGCGCCCCTTACAGCCTTATTTAGCCATAGTGGTTTCCTCCTATTTCTAGCAAGCTTATTCCCATAGGGTATATTTTGTGCACAGGCCCTATTCAGGATGCTAATAAACGTCTCCCATTGCTTTGTGTACATTTATGTCTCAGGATATCGTCCCAGTTTTTTGCACTAAGATCATCTCTCAACCATTGGAAATTTGCATTCCTGAAGTTTAGTGTCCTTGTAGCCCCTCTACTACACATCTTATTAAAGGATACTTGAAAACTTAATATGTTATGATCACTATTACCCAAGTGACCTCCAACCCGTATATTTGATATGCGGTCTGGCCTGTTGGTTAATATCAGGTCCAGCAGTGCCCCTCTTCTTGTTCCTGAACCAGTTGTGAAAGGTAATTGTCTCTCATAGTTGTCAAAAACCTATTACCTTTGCTGGAACTGCAGGTTTCTGTTCCCCAATGTATTTCAGGGTAGTTGAAGTCCCCCATAATAATGACTTCTCCCTGAGTCGCTGCTTCATCTATTTGCTTTATGAGGATATTCTCCTCCACTTCCATTATTGTTGGAGACTTATAACAAACCCCTATCAGTAATTTATTATTTTTTCCCCCTCCCCTTATCTCCACCTACAGAGACTCTACATTTTGATTAGATTCACCTATATTCTCATGCAGGATGGGTTTTAAGGATGATGTTACAGTATAAACATACACCTCCCCCTCGCTTATTTGTATGGTCATTTCTGAACAGACTATAGCCCTGTAAATTAACAGCCCAGTTATGGCTCTCATCCAGCCATGTCTCCGATATCCCCACCATGTCATAATTATTTTCCAACAAAATCAATTCTAATTCCTCCATTTTGTTGGTAAAGCTTCTGGCATTAGTGTACATGCACTTTATGCATCTCTCTTTACCTATATTCCTTCCTGCTATATTGACTGTTCTAACCCCACCCCCCATGCCACCCCCAATTTTATTACTTGTGCCCCGATTACTATTTACACTATCTTCCCCTCCTGTACAATGAATACCCTCCCCCCCAATCCCTAGTTTAAACACTCCTCCAACCTTCTAGCCATTTTCTCCCCCAGCACAGCTGCACCCTCCCCATTGAGGTGCAGCCCGTCCCTAGCATAGAACCTTTAGCCCGCAGAGAGTGTTCTAAGTGTGGTTGCACTAGTGACTTGAATAGAAGTAAAATTATGTTCTCCTCATGAGCATCTATGCTTTTTAATGGATCCCATTATTTTATTTGTATTTGCAGCAGCTGCCTGACACTGGCCACTAAATGTGAGTTTGTCATCTACCCATACACCCAGGTCTTTTTCAGTGATAGTTTTGCGCAGTGTTTTGCAATTAAGCACATAATTATACATTTTATTTACTCTGCCCCAGTGCATGACCTTACATTTGTCCCCATTAAAGAGGACCTGACACCTCCCTGTTGCATGGCAATCTAAATGTAGCACTGAATGCAGCATGTCTGCTGCATTCAGGGAAGGGGTCCCCCATGTGTCAGTGTGCTGTGTACCTTGAGATACAGCCTTTGTAAACTTAGAAGCAATGGAGGCAATCACTGTGACTGGAGGGAGCTTGTTTGACTGTGGCCATTCCATCCCCCACTGCCTGTGTGCCGCCTCCTACTGTGCTGTTTATGCTTTGTCAAGGCAGGAATCTGGAGCTGACATCAGGGCAAGTGATTTGCGTGCTGTGAGTGACAGAGGAGGAGGGCAGAGCAATCACAGCAGAAGCAGCACAGAGAGGCTGGGCCAGAGATGAATCTTATTACAATATCAAACCCATCGGGGCGTGATAAAGAATCATGGAGGCTGCAAAACACGCCCAGGGGGACTATTGCATTTAATGGAGAGTTATTATCAGTAATACAGTTGAAAAAAAGTCATTAAGCATATTGGCTTTTTTCTCATCTTCATCTAACATTTCACCCACCCACTTCATTATCATCCTAATGAGTAAGTACAAAAATGTTTTTTTACAACTTTGAAAACAGGCATTTAGCAGAGAGAGGGATAGTTATAATGGTAATAGGAAGGTACAGGGACATGTATTGATAGGTTAGGTGGCTTTTAGGAGATGACAGGTTCCCTTTAAAGCTCATTTGCCATTTATGAGCCTAAGATTCTAGTTTACATAAATCTTCCTGTAATATAAAATTGTCCTCCTCTGTTTTGATTATCCTGCAGAGTTTAGTGTCATCTGCAAATATTGAAATTCTACTTTGTATGATTCCTACAAGGTCATTAATAGATGTTAAAAAGAAGCGGGCCCAACACTGACCCCTGTGGTACTCCACTGTTAACGGTGACCAAGTCTGAGTATGTTCCATTAATAACCACCCTTTTGTTTCCTATCACTGAGCCAGTTCTTAACCCACATAAACATATTTTCCCCTAACCCCATTGTTTTCATTTTATGTATCAACCTTTTGTGTGGCACCGTATCAAAAGCTTTTGAAAGGTCCATATACACCAGGTCCACTGCATTTCCTTGGTCCAGTCCAGAACTTACCTCTTCATAGAAGCTTATCAGGTTAGTTTGACAGGAGTGATCCCTTGTAAACTATGTTGATATTGGGTCATGAGGTTATTGTTATTCAGATACTCCAGTATAACATCTTAGAAAACCCTCCAAGATTTTACCCACAATAGAGGTTAAGCTTACTGGCCTATAATTTCCAAGTTCAGTTTTTGTCCCCTTTTTGAATATTGGCACCATATTTGCTATACGCCACTCCTGTGGTGCAGACCCTGTTATTATGGAATCTTGAAATATTAAAAATAATGGTCTGTGACGGTACTTAATTTCTGCAGTATTCTGGGGTGTATCCATCAGTGCCTGGGATTTGTCAATTTTAGTGATTTTTAGACAGCACTGTACTTCCTGCTGGGTTATGCAGGTGACATTTAATGGAGAGTTATTATCAGTAATACAGTTGAAAAAAAAATCATTAAGCATTTTGGCTTTTTTCTCATCCTCATCTAACATTTCACCCAAACTATTTTTAAGGGGGCCAATACTAAATATAAGATTAATATAAGATTCAATATCTACAGCATGTTTAGAATTAGCATCAGATAATTTATACAGTTTGTGAATGGTGCGTTTTTAAAATCACTGGTGCTTTTTCTAGGAAGTGTGAGGTTCTTGTGGCTTTTTTTCTTTGGCACTATTTTTTACGGTCTTTACAAAAAGGGTGTGGGTCACATGGTAATTATGCATAGCAGCAAAAGGATAAGCCTCTTTAATAAATACCAGAATAATAAGAAATAAATAAAAAAAAGGTCCATATACAAAATTGTATGGGAAATAAAAAAAAAATGTAAAAGAGTAGTGGTAATAAAATCTGACCAATTTTATACTAGTCATAAGGTCCGGCTGCATATCAAATATACAGGTTGGGGGTCACTTGAGTAATGGTGATCATAAAATAATACTTTTTCATGTATCCTTCAATAAGATGTGTAGTAGAGGGGCTACAAGGAACCTTGAACTCCATGAAGGTAAAATTTCCAACGGTTGAGAGATGATCTTAGTGCAATAAACTGGGATGATATCCTGAGATATAAAAGTACACAAAGCAAGTGGGAGACGTTTATTAGCATCCTGACTACGACCACAATATATACCCTATGGGAATAAACATACTAGAAATAGGAGGACACGATTATGACTAAATAGAGCTGTACGGGGTATAGTAAGTGACAAAAAGAAAGCATTTCGGGAATTAAAGCAAAGATGTATGCTGTAGACTAAGGAAGCTTGTCCAAAACGCATCCTGTGGAGTGCGACTGCTTACCCTCTACTCCATACTTTTATCCCGATGGAACTTTAAATAAAGCATTTAGAAAATTAAGAATTTTGGACAGCGCCGGTATTCCTAATCTTTCTACTACTGTGTCGATTACAGACGTCCCATCCAGGCACCAACAGCTGTGTTTTTGAGGTAGTGATGAGGCATTAAATAAATACAGAAAATTAAATACAATCTGTAAAAAGCAAATCAAGGCAGCAAAGATTGAGACAGAGACTCATTGCCAAAGAAAGTAAAATTAATCCCAAAATATTCTTTAACTACAATTTTTATGAAAAAAAAAAAAAATTGTATTGCCATGGCAATGTTGGGTTACCTGACCCAAGCATCAGAGATCATATGATCTGTGTCTTGGATTTTTTACAGTGATGGTGCACTGAATGGCAATGATCTGCCATACAGTGCACTATCACTATGACCCCCAGAGACTACAACAAGGGATCAAGCATCTTCTTGTTGTAGTCTCTGTGGGTCATAGTAATGGTGCACTGTATAGCAGATCGCTGCCATACAGTGCACCATCAGTTACACCAGAGCTTACAACAAGATATCAAGTGTCCTTTTGTTGTAGTCTCTGGTGTCAGTGATGGTGCACTGTATGGCAATGATCTGGCAATTTGAATGGAAAATTAGCTCCAAAAGTCAAATGGCGCTCCTACCTTTTCAAGCCCTGCCGTGCACCAAACAGTGATTTATGACCACATATGAGGTATCTATGTACTCGGGAGAAATTGCCCAACAAACTTTAGGATCCATTTTATCCTGTTGCCCATGTGAAAATTAAAAAATTAAGGCTAAAAGAACATTTTTGTTGGAAAAATTAAAATGTCCATTTTTTTTCTTTCCACGTTGCTTTAGTTCCTGTGAAGCACCTGAAGGGTTAATAATCTTCTTGAATGTAGTTTTGAGTAGCTTGAGGGGTGCAGTTTTTGGAATGGTGTCACGTTTGGGTGTTTACTGTCATGTATGCCCCTCAAAGGGTCTTTAAATGTGATGTGGTCACTGAAAAAATGTTTTTTGCAAATTTTGCTGGAAAAATGAGAAATTGCTGATAAACTTTGAACACCTAACAAAAAAACTATTTATTTCCAAAATTGTGCTGATGTGAAGTAGATGTGGGAAATGTTATTTTTTAACTATTTTGTGTCCCATAACACTCTGGTTTAACAGAATAAAAAAATTGCGAAATTTTCTAAGTTTTCAACAAATGTTTGATTTTTTTTTTCCTCTCAAATACACGCAAAAATTATCAACCTAAAGTTACCACTTACATGAAGGCCAATATGTCACGAAAAACAATCTCTGAATCGCTAGGATCCGTTGAAGCGTTCTAGAGTTATTACCTCATAAAAGGGACACTGGCAAGGTCAGTAAGGCCAAAATAGGCTGGGTCATGAAGGGGTTCAAAACCTGATTTTCACGTTGTACTACAATAAATTCATCACTTAAATATGAGCCATGTAGGAGGAAGTCTGAGTTGGATTTTAAGACATTTTTTTTCCCCCATTAAATTTTTATTGAAATTTTAAACATAAACATCAATGAAGACATTTTAACATCAATACAAATCAAGCAAGGTGGAATGGGTGGAGGGGGTGGGAGGAGATGGGGGGGAAGAGCATAGAGGGGGAGAGGTGAAGGAGTCCTACAATTGCAAACTGTCATACATATGAGCACAATGATATATGTAAGCGGTCCCTTTCATCTCAGCGGCAAGGGGGTGACCCGCCCAAATCTTCCAGCTCTCTTGTGATGAGCATCTACCTCACAGGACCAATGCTAAATAATATTCATGTTGTAAAATAGAATTGACCTTAGCCACCATATCACTCAAGTTGGGGGGGAGCAGGATTTCCACCCCGCCGCCACATGCAACCTAGCTGCTATATGTATGTATGAGACTACCCCTCTCAGTTCCCTGGGGACCTGAGCTAAACCAATGTTTAAAAGGTACACATTAGTAAATACCACATGCCTTTTTGCCATATTATGAATGTATAGGATTCCACTATTTATTCACCCTACATGAGTATATTGGTGATCCATGTTTGTGACGTAATAGGGATTTCAAATAAAAAGGATAATACAGTGCCTTGTGAAAGTATTTGGCCCGCTTGAACTTTTCAGTCTTGCCACATTTCAGGTTCAAACATCACAAAAAAAATTAGGATTTTCTCTTTAAGAATCAACAAGTGGAACACAATCGTGAAGTGGAACGAAATTTATTGGATATTTTAAACTTTTGTAACAAGTAGAAAACTGAAAAGTGCGGCGTGCAATATTATACAGCCCCCTTGAGCAGGGTCTGACTGGCAAATTTTAGCCTGGGGGCAAGCAGCCAGCAGTTGCCCACGAGGGGTTTTCAGATCTTGCGCATACGCAGTGCCGAATGCAAACACTTTCATGTGAATGCAGCGGAGATTGTTTGCATGCGTTCACCTGAAAATGACATTGTGAGCCGCCTAGCCACCCAATCAGCAATGGAGATTTCCTCCTCCTGGCCGCTGGCCGCAGCGGGAAAGCCAGGAGTGAAAACACATCACTGCCGGCGGGGAGGAGGGGGCGAGAGGGAAGAGGGGGGAGGTGGGAGGGAACTTTGAGTGTCAGGTCCGAGCATTCCTACATGAACAGTTTCCTGGAAAGTGGATTGGTCGTCGTGGGCCATTTGAATGGCCACCAAGGTCTCCTGATCTGACCCCCTTAGACTTTTATCTTTGGGGTCATCTGAAGGCAATTGTCTATCCTGTGAAGATACGAGATGAGCAGCATCTGAAACAACGGATACTGGAAGCCTGTGCTAGCATTTCTTCTGCAGTGTTGCTATAAGTGTGTCAAGAGTGGGAGAAGGGGCTTGTATTGGCAGTGCAACACAATGGGCAGCACTTTGAATGCATTTTATAAGTGGTCATAAACTAGTAAATAACTAATGAAAGAATACAGTTATGTTAAAGCCTGGCATACCATTGTTTTTCTTATGAAATTCTCTAAGTTTGATGTGTCACATGACCCTCTTCCTATTGAGAAAAATAAAGTTGGATCCAAAATGGCCAACTTCAAAGTGGCCGCCATGGTCACCACTCATCTGGAAAATTTTTCACCCTCCCATAATGTGCCATAAACAGGAAGTTGATATCACTAATCTTTCTCATTTTATTTAGGTGTATCCATATAAATGGCCCACCCTGTACAATGACACAGCTACACACACCATAGTCCTTGAAACTGCGGTAGAAGTAAAACACTTTGCCCAATACTCCCTTCCCTCCTCTCCCCTTGTCAGGCCATGTAATCTTCAGCTCCTTTGCGGAGCACTACTCGCCGTTCCTGCCAGGTACCACCCATACAGTCCCTCCTTAACACCATCATACAGTCCCTCCTTAACACCACCATAGAGGACCTCCATTACAGAACCAAACAGTCCCTCCATAAAGCCTCTTTCACATATCCGTGCTTCCAGTATGTGTGCTGTCCGTGTAGCCACATGCCATTTCAACACCGATTGTGTCTCCATGTGGAGCAGACCTGTGTCCGTGTGCTCCACACGGAGACATTATTTTTTTGGCCGGCAACACGGACCCATTCAGGTCAATGGGTTCATGCTAAAAACGTCCCGCACATGGATGTCATCTGTGTGACATCGATGTGCACAGACATGAGGAAAGAGTTAGAAGTTAAAAAATAAATTTCAATTTGCTTGTCTCCAGTGCTAGCCCCAGAAGAGAGAGGGAAAAGCAGCACTGGAGATGGGTGAGTATACAAAGACGTGCTCCATGTGATGTCACATGGATAGCACACAAACCCCACCATGCGTGATACACGCCCCCTCAAAAACGGCCGGTCTTACACGCACGTGTTTTGCACAGATGTGTAAAACAGGCTTTACACTTTTTCCACCATACAGTTTCTCAACAGCACAATATACTGCCTCAGTAAGACCAATGTACAATGCTTTATTAATACCATAATAATGTTCCTCAGCAATACCAACACAGTGTCTGAATAGTACCACACACAGGGCCGCACCATCTATTGGACAGCTTGAGCTCTAAGCTTAGGCGGCAGGAAAATAGGTTGGTGGCGCCAAGGCAGAGGGCGGCAACAGTTAGCGTCCCGCAGTTTGGTGCTGCCCACCGCATGCCGCCCACCATAACCAGCGCGGTGGCGACCAGGTATAGCCTAGTGGCAGCTCTGCTAGCAATCCCCCTCCCCGCTTGCAGCGGGCTCCAATAGCACCCCCTCCCCCGCTCCTCTGTCGCGGTGGCTCCACTAGCACCCCCCTCCCGGTCGCGGCAACTCTACTAGCACCTCCCAAACCCCCCACCCCCCTCGGCCCAGGCGGCAGAGGGGCTTGATTCATCCCTGACCACACACATCCATATGTACACATATACAGTATATACACTCACATGCATATGTACACGCATATACAGTATATATACGCACAAATTAGTATACACGCATATACAGTATATATACACCGATATAAACACATTCATATGTACACAGATATACAGAATACAGTACATATACACACGCATCCATATGTACACACACAGACACTCATATACATTACACATACACAGAGGTAGGGAGATAAGTGACCTTATCAGTGGTGGTCTGCAGGCTGGTCACAGTTATCAGTCGAGTCCAGGACTCTGTGGTCGGGGTCGGTCGGTCGCTTTGTCTGTGGTATGATGGGATTTATGGCGGCTGTTTGAAATCCCTCAAATAGAGATCTTCCATGACAGTGAAAGTTTAAACAGCAGCCATAAATGACCCGCAGCTACAAGACAGGATCCAGACCATCTCCCCACTGTGCAGAAACCTCGGGCCCCAGCGGCATATTGAGGACTCCAGATAAACACTTTCCCTCCAGCCTGACTGCACCTGTAATGGGGAGCTCTGCAGTAATACAGCCTCTTACCGGCCAGGATGAAGGAGCCCACACAGGAGGTGACGCCGGACAGGAAGATGGATGGGAAGATGCCAGGTACCAGCAGGCAGAGCAGGAACTGCATGGCCCCACCAGCAGAGCAGGATGTAGAGAGCAGGAGGCATTCAGCAGCTGGAGCCACTGAGGAGTGGAGCTGACACACTCCTCCTCCAAGAAGCGGCTGCAGGGACAGAGCCGGAAGCTCCACATCGGAAACACTACTTCCTCCGACTGTGCCCGGCTGGCGGCTGCAGAGAGATTTAAAGGGGCCGCGGCGGCCAACGTGATGAGGCACTCGCGCACAGCAGGTGTGCAATGTGTTAAAATTACTAAGCAGCTGGCCCTCCTGGGCACCGGCCTGGGGGGCAATTGCCTCCCTGCCCCCTGGCCCAGTCCGCCCCTGCCCTTGAGTTAATACTTTGTAGCACCACCTTTTGCTGCGATTACAGCTGCAAGTCGCTTGGGGTATATCTCTATCAGTTTTGCACATCGAGAGACTGAAACTCTTGCCCATTCTTCCTTGCAAAACAGCTCGAGCTCAGGGGTGTTGGATGGAGATTGTTTTAACAGCAGTTTTCAGCTCTTTCCACAGATTCTCGATTGGAGTCAGGTCTGGACTTTGACTTGGCCATTCTAACACCTGGATACTTTTATTTTTGAACCATTCCATTGTAGATTTTGCTTTATGTTTGGGATCACTGTCTTGTTGGAAGATAAATCTCCGTCCTAGTCTCAGGTCTTTTGCAGACTCCAACAGATTTTCTTCCAGAATGGTCCTGTATTTGGCTCCGTCCATCTTCCCATCAATTTTAACCATCTTACCTGTCCCTGCTAAAGAAAAGCAGGCCCAAGCCATGATGCTGCAACCACCATGTTTGACAGTAGGTGTTGTATTTTGAGGGTGATGAGCTGTGTTGCTTTTAAGCCAAACATATCAGTTTGCATTGTGGCCAAAAAGCTCGATTTTGGTTTCATCTGACCAGAGCACCTTATTCCATATGTTTGGTGTCTCTCCCAGGTGGCTTGTGGCAAACTTCAAACAAGACTTTTTATGGCTACAACATTGGATCATTCAGAGATCCACGCTGGACTTCTAGAGAGAGTTTGCTGCACTGAAAGTAAAGGAACCGAATAATATTGCACGCCCCACTTTTCAGTTTTTGGTTGAATCAGATTTTACTCAGGAAATATATGAGTGACTTATGGCCACTTTACACGTCCCAACATCGTTTCGATATTGTATCCAACGGTACGGGAGCGTGCACTTTTTTGGCTGAAATCCAAGATCGCATAGGAGCTGTCACACAGGGCGATATCGGCAGGCAACACAACTGCGATGTCTACGCCCCCTTGTACGAGCGACCCAGGAATGACCATTTAACATGGGAGGGAATAGGGGAAGTTGCTCTCCAAGTCAGTGTTGGGCTGTCACACAACACGATCCTGCCACATCGTCCATCCAATACTGGGCAGTTGGAGAGCCTGTTCATTTCTTCCCCGATATCGTTTTCGCATCGTTTTGCGTCGCATTGTACATTTACACCATATAACGCACGAACGGTATCGGGGCCAACGCACGAACCATGTGACTTTTTATCGAAGTTGGACGACAATATCGTGCCGTGTAAAGTGGCCATCACAGACTTTAACACGAATAACACAGTAAATTAGTCGTATGAAGTATTATATATGACCTCAAAGGTCCAGAAATTAGTTTACATTCTTGTCGTAAATAAAGTAATACATAAGAATAATAATAATCAAAAATAAGAAAGATTATATAAATATATATATATATATATATATATAAAGAGAGAGAATATAGAAAAGGCACAAAATGAAAGGTAGGGAAGTAAGAAAATAAATGACCTTTAGAACCAGGCCTGCAACTCTTCCCTTCTCTATATCACTCCATAGTTTAAACATCTTTAATATAGTAGAACTGCTTATGCTGTATAGAGAGAGAAGAGAGAAAAGGAAAGGAGTATTAAGAAGAGCAGAAGAGAAAGTATAGAGGATCCCAAGACAGGGAAAGAGTAGTCTGACTAAATTGGGCGCATCATTGCCCTTTAGCTTATTGGACAATGAAATGGGTGATCCAGGTTTATTGCATGAGTTGAAGGTACGTGAGATAGGGAAAAACATTCCTATAATTTAGAATTGGTTGAAGATAGAAACTTGTGGTTACAGTTGCAAGAGGATACATATGTCGGAGGAGAGAAGCATCTTATGTTCCCCTTTCGACCCCCCCCCCCCCAGAAACCCCCACCTCGCCCCCCATGTTGATCTCAGGTCAGCCAACATTTCAGAGTCTCGGACTCCCTACAAAGAATGCAGAACGACCAAAGGCGGCAGTGCCTGTCCACACTACTCGTGTCAGGTGAACTTTGGCTAATGATATCCTCCATCCTGCACACATGGTTCAACTCGGATACTAATTAATCTTTGGATGGGCGGCCAGTGTTCCTCCACCTCCTGGCAATCAAGGTTCTAGCCGCTGATAAAGTACCGAATCAGGCTAGCTTTATAGCCCGAGATGGAGATGTCAATGAGGCTCAGCAGGGCCGCGGGCGCCGTCAGGGCCACACGGGTCGAAGAAGACATTTCAAATAAATCTAACACCTCCTCCCAAAATGGTTGAATTTGTGGACAACGCCAACAGCGGTCAGACAATGATGGGAAAATAAGATTTAAATCTGCCGGACATCTGTACCACCTCGCCACCACCCTGAAATTCCTTTCCTGGGACGCAGCTGATTTAGCTGATTTGCGAGTAAAAATTAGGATTTTATCCCAATCGATTGGAGAGAATACCCTTTGTAAATCTTTCTCCCATTTTGCTTTGTATTTAATAGAACAATTGTCAGTGGTCTCGAGAACCCTGAAATATGGCCTATAACACCGAAATTGTATGGGGGATAGGGCTTCTCTCCAAACAGTTTTTTTCAAAGACAGTCGGTTGTCTGGTAATGTCCGACCATTGAAATGAATTGATGTAACTGCGCAATCTGGCATGATGTAGCCATGCACCCAGAGGAATCGAGGAGTTCCGGTGTAATTCAGGTAGACCCTTCAAACACTCTGAAGTGATGTAGTCTTGAATCATAGGATATTATTGTCTATGAATGTTTAGGAAAGAGTCTATTTTTTTCTAGAACTAAGGAGGGGTTGCCAAAGATAGGTGTCAAAGGGCCAGGATTTGTTGTCCTATGTAATGACGAATTTTTCTTTTTAAGGAAAGTTTGTAGTTTAGTCATGATGAAAGAGAGGGGTCTGGGAGATCAAATATGAAAGAACCACACTGCTGCTAAAGGGCTTAAGTCGTTAAATGCCGATTCAACTTCTACCCACATTTCAACGTCCTTCTGTCTAAACATGTCAAGAATGCAAATGCCGAGCGATCCAAGATGGCCGCCGTCGGGAGAGGACGCACATAACAGAGCTCCTCAACATCACCTTCAATCCGTGCCATCCACCCTCAACAGGCCACTACAGAGACCCTGACGGGCTTCCACACCCATCCCCTGGCACTAAGGACTTCCACAGGCCCAATATTGAGGCACCTTGTGCCCTACACGTGCCTCTCAGGAGGGTTCGGCCTGGCCCACCCCCCCTTCTTCCCGCACATCAGTGAGCCGCGCTCCGTGCCTGGAGTCCCCCTCTGATCCCTGGCGGCCGAGAACACAGCGCGTGGAGGGCGCTACTGCAAAGCCTGGCACGCTCCTGGAGAAGGAGAGAGAGGTGAGCGGCGTGAGCGGTGCGGCCGCGGGAGTGGAGCTACTTTTGGCCGGCCGGCATTAGAGAGAGGGGCTGCTCCTCCCTAACAGGCACCTGACCCCCAACGGTGACACACACTGGAGACACCCGGCGCCTGCCTAGGAGAAACGAGGTAAAACAGGCGGCGGACTCTGGGAGGAGGAGGGAGAGTGCGCACCTTAGAGGATATCACTATCAGAGCGAACTGCCCGCCTGCGGAGCCACAGCGGAGGGGTGAGGACCTGGAGCTCTTCCCCTCTGCATCGTGCGCCCTGCTGCGGAGGTCAGACGCTGCCACCGGCGCCTGCATCGTGCATAGGACCCCGCCGCCAGACAGATACAGCCGGCTGTCGTCTGTCCTGAGGGGGAAACCGAGAGTTGGCGCCTCAGATCGGGACCCGCTAATTGATAAGCCGCTGGCGCGGGTGAGTGGAGACTCGACTCTGCAGAGGAGCGGACAACCTAGTAGACGATAACCATACCTGATCCACGCTCTGGGTCTCTGGCACAGGTGGGGGGACCCCTATACCTTGAGGGGGATTGACAAAGACCTGGGCCGCACTTCAGGATGCGACAAGAGCAGGGTAAGAACTATGCATGATTAACCCTTTCCACCATAACCCTCATAAACCACTACTAGCCCACAACACTCTTTCCTAAGAGGGGTTAAAGCTAACCAAATTGACTGTATGCTACATCAGGCAGTGTCCCAGAACTGTGATCATTCTTACATTAACCCCTGGTTCTCTGGTATAACAACCCTTCGGGGGGGCGTGTCCTCACACCACTGATGGAGGACGCATAATACCGGAGCTCCGGCATCAGCGACCAGAATAGCGACGATTGCACTCGTTCCCAACGTCCAAATCGCCACACAAGTAAGCGACCCTGCTACGGGCACCGGAGAGAATCGCGGGGATGCCCAGAAAATCGCTCCGGAGTCAGGAGCGTCCGCCTAAAGTCACTGACTTTTTCGCAGCAAGTCTAGCCCCGGCAGCCCGCTCCAAAATGGCGCCGACTGAGTCCTCAGCGGCGCGCTCTCCCCATGCTTCCCGATCCTCCAACAGTCCGAGGTCGGGAGGTGATTTAAAAGACGACAATACCCCTGTCACAATGGGGGCCCTGAAGGGACTGCTGGACTCCCTACATAAGTCTTTGCAGGCGGACATTAGGGACAGCAAAAGGAATTGAGAGATGATATGGCTTCATTGGGCGAGCGCACTCACATCATTGAATCCAAAATGGCGGAGTTTGCCACAGCTCACAACAAGCTGGCAGACAGCTACCAAGGAGTGGAGCTGGATATCAAAGATCTTAAAGCTGTGACCTGGGATCTGGAGGATAAAATGAGGAAAAATAACCTGAAAATCAGAGGTATTCCAGAAGTTGAAGGAGAGGAGGATATTAAAGGAACAGTGCACACTTTCCTCTGTTTTCTACTACCTGAAGTGCCAGCTACTGAACTTTTTCCGGATAAAACATACAGACTCCCTAGACCGCCGACCATCAGGCAAGATCTCCCCAGGGATGTCCTGGTGTGTTTGGGCTCCCCCAGACCCCGAGAGATGGTGCTTCAGAGACTGAGACAACATCCTATGGACTCTGGGATTTACAAGGGGTGGCAAGCTTACCCTGATCTCTGCCAAGGAACTTTAGCACGACGCAGAGACTTTGCCCCGCACTGCAAGGTGCTCCGGGACAGAGGCATACAATATGCGTGGGGATCCCCGGTGTAACGTTTCGTTCAGATATAAGGGAAAAAGGCACGTCTTTACATCTCCTTCCAAACTCAAGACGGCCCTTGGAGTCTGGAACCTCCAACGTCCCCCAGCCTCTCCATCCAACTCTACTAAGAATCAACAAAAAAGTCCTAAGACCCCGACTGCTTCCCAGGGGGCTGGGGAATGAACCCTAACAAATACTCTGGTTTGTGCTGATGCCGGTTAAGTTGTTTTCTCAGCCTAAATTTCCGGTTGTTTGGGCTGTGAGGGTGTGAGCATTTAGTCCCTATATCACCAAGGAGACTTCCTCCCACCTCGGCTGAGGTGAGGAGCCTTGTTAAGCTCACACCAACTTTCCCCCCACAATCAGTCCACCCCTACCTGTTGGAGGGCGACTGGTTTACACTATTATCTTTTTATGTATACATTATTATACGTATACAGGAGATTGCTGTTTAGTATTCCCTATATAGGTTTAGGTTAATTTTACTTGTTTTCTTTTTTGTTTTTCCCTACCTTTCCCTCCCTCTTCCTTTCTTTTTTCAACTAGGAAGTCGTGATTTAATACTGCTGCAGCCCGGCTTAAGGCGTTGCTGCGAATAATAATAGCTGTATAAGGTTTTTCAAACACTCTAAGGTTTACATATTCCTGGGAAAATGAGTATCACCATGGTCTCGTTTAATGTAAACGGCCTTAATGCCCCATGTAAACGAACAATACTGTGGCAACATTTGAAAAAAGCACAAAGTGATATTATATTTTTGCAAGAGACGCATTTGTTGGGGAAAGACCACCCCAGATTGGCCTCTGCTCTGTACCCGACACAATTCCTCGCGGGGGACCTGCTAAAAAAGCGGGGGTGGCCATCCTGATCCACAGATTGGTCTCTTTCAAACTGATTAAGGAGGTATCTGACCCCGAGGGTAGATACGTCGTTGTAGTAGGCCTCCTAAACGACAAACCCTTTACTCTTGCTTCCGTCTATGGGCCAAATGCTGGGCAGATTAGCTACATGAAGTCCTTCTTAGTTAAGGTAGCAACTCTGGCACAGGGTGGTAAGGTTATTGCGGGTGACTTTAATATCCCAATGGACAAACGACTGGATTGCTTGAAGCCATCTTTATACCGTTCAGAACTGGGGCGGGTAGTCTCTATGCATCATCTGCACGATGTTTGGAGGTACATGCATCCTGACTAAAGGGATTATACATTCTACTCCCATCGTCACAAGTCTCAAAGCAGACTCGACTATTTCCTGATTGATGACTCCGTGCTGCAGAAATGTATGGACTCAGATGTGGGATCTATCACCTGGTCCGATCATGCTCCGGTGTCTCTCAGGATAGCCGACTCTGCCGCTGTCCACCCTCCAGCCTGCTTTAAATTAAATGCTCATCTCTTGGCTTCCCCTACTAATGCCAATCTCCTCACAGAGGCCATTAAACTATACTTTAAAGAAAATACTACACCTGATATGCCCCCGGACACCTTGTGGTTCGCCCATAAGGCGGTCCTTAGAGGCCAACTACTAAAAATGGCGGTCAGAGCTAAGAGAGAGCGCGAAAAAGCGCTGCACACACTGCTGGACACGATTAAAACACTGGAGACGAGGCAGAGAGATGAGAAGATGGTTGCACAACCCCCTGACTTACTGAGGGCTAGACAAGAGCTCCGTACACTACTCCTTCTAAGGGCAGAGCACCAGCTTAAGAAGACTGGGGCGAGATTCTATGGCATGGGAGACAGAGCCGGAACGTTGCTAGCTAGGAGAGTCAAAAAAAGGGAGTTACAGGCAAAGATCCCCTTTCTGCGCAGAAGTAATGGTACAATGATACGTCACCCTACCGAAATAGCTAAGGAATTCGGAGAGTACTATTGCTCCCTTTATAACTTAAGAGACTCCGAATTGGGACCTCAACCTACTTCGGACTCTATTAGGTCTTTTTTGGAGAGAGCTAAATTTCCTGCCCTCACAGAAGATCAGCTTGGAGTACTCAATGGTCCCTTCACTGAGCAGGAGATCATTGGGATAATTGCGTCTTCTAAGAAATGCACTGCACGGGGCCTGATGGCTTCTCGTTTCAGTATTACTCCAGTTTTTCTCAGATCTTGTTGAGACCTCTACTGGATCTCTTCAATTTTTGGAGAAGGGTTGGGAGCATTAGGCGGGAAGGCTTGGAGGCAATTATCACCACCCTCCCCAAGCCAGGCAAAACACCGGACACCCCAGGCAATTTTCGTCCAATTGCGTTACTAAATTGTGACGTAAAGTTGTACGCTAAACTGCTGGCTAACAGACTTGGAGAAGTACTGCCT
Organism: Allobates femoralis; assembly: GCA_033576535.1. Classification (NCBI taxonomy): domain Eukaryota; kingdom Metazoa; phylum Chordata; class Amphibia; order Anura; family Aromobatidae; genus Allobates; species Allobates femoralis. The sequence continues at coordinate 475,169,751 of JARQOC010000004.1, forward strand.
ACCCTGGTGGGATTAGAACAGGTGGGATTTATCCCGGGGAGACAGGCAGGTGATGGAACGAGGAGACTGGTAGATCTGCTGGAGATCATGGAGAGGAAGGGGAACCCTGGTGCACTCCTGTCCCTTGACGCAGAAAAAGCGTTCGACAGGGTGCACTGGGGTACCTTAGAGAGGTTCTCCAAAAATTTGGAATAGTGGGAGACTTCCAGAGGTCCATTATGGCTTTATATTCCTCTCCGTGTGCTTCGGTTAGGGCATCAGGCTTCATGTCACCAATCTTTGATATTTCCAATGGAACGAGACAGGGCTGCCCCTTATCACCGCTCATTTTTGCCCTGGTTATGGAACCACTGGCGGCGGTGGTGAGGGGGGACCCTGAAATCCGAGGGGTGGTGGTGGGACCTGTGGAGCACAAGATTGGGCTGTATGCCGATGATGTGGTTTTTATGTGCTCCCGGCTCCCCTCCACGATCCCAAGAATTTTAAAAGTCCTAGAGGATTTTTCCCAAGCATCCTATTACAAATTAAACATGACCAAATCGTCTTTTTACCCAATTAATATCCCTGGACCCCACCTGAGGAAACTTAAGGGACAGTTCTTATTTACCTGGGCAGAGGAGGAATTCACTTACTTAGGAATCACCATAACTAAACTAAACAAAATTGTTAGACGGAATTGCGAAACACTACTCAAAAGTTTACAACGAGAGTTGGAGAGTCACACTGGCCTATTCCTGTCATGGATGGCCAGGATTCAAGTTATTAAAATGATCTTTTTGCCCAAAGTCCTTTACCTGCTGAGGTGTCTCCCCCTCCACATCCCGGGTAGGTTTCTACAGGCATTTCAGGCAGCCTTTGGCCGCTTTATATGGCAGGGCAAACCACACAGGGTGGCAAATAGAATCCTTACTCTGCATTCATCCAGGGGGGGGCTGGGGGTCCCGGATATCTCCTCATACTACAAAGCAGTTCACCTCGAGGCGGCTAGAGGTTGGTGGGCACTAGAGCAGACCTCCTTATGGCTACAAATTGAGGCCTTCTTTGCCCCAAAGCAGTCCACCCGGTTACTACTTGAAATGAACTTGATGACGAGTTCTCAGCCACCGCAGAGCCTTTCCTCAATGAGAGCCCTGATGTCAATATGGTACAAAGAAAGTAGAGACTTACTGCCCTTTTTGCACAGATATATATCTCTGGAGGCAGTGGAGCAATCTGTTGGGTCCTTGGGTCTCCGTTCTTGGAGACTGAGGGGCATCCACCTTCTGCATCAAATTATGGAGGGGAGTATCTTGAGACCATTTTCTGCGCTAATGAACGACTTTGACATTCACAAAAATGACTTTTTCAAATACTTGCAAGTTCGGCACTTCCTGGCTTCTGTCTCCCTGCTGGACCCGTCTCCAGAAACCTTTATCTGTTCTCTACAGGCATTCTTTAAGTCACGGGGTCCCAGCTCTGGGGGGGTCTCAATCATCTATAGGGCTCTGCTGTTTCTGCGCTCCAGACAGAAACTCACTTACATGACCAATTGGGAGAGGGACCTGGGATTCTCAGCTCCCTTGGAGGCCTGGCAAAGAGCAGCCTCCCATGCATCTCCCTATTCTTCATGCATAAACCATCTTGAGCAGGCGAAGAAGCTCCAGCTTCTCTGGTACCTAACCCCAGACCGTATATCTAGGTTTAGAGGTACAGGACATCATAATTCCCGATTCTGTTGGCGGGGTTGCTCTTCTGTGGGGTCACCCGCCCACATATGGTGGGAGTGTCCTATTATCAGGCCCTTTTGGATGGAGGTGGAGGAGATGCTGGGTATGCTCACAGGACTGCCCATGTCACTGGAATCGCCAGTTGCCCTACTGGGCTTGGGCCTGGACTTGGTCCCTGGCCCCCTCCGCCCTATAGTTACTAACACCTTGATAGCAGCAAGAATGTGTGTAGCATCCAAGTGGAAATCTATAAGCTCTCCATCCAAGATGGAGCTGATAAACCGCATGAATTTGCACTTTCAATATGAGCTCATTTTGGCCCATGATCTCCCAAAACGGAACAAGGTATTGTCATGGTGGGACCCTTGGGTTCTCTCTACTCATAATGCTGTTCGGATCCCGGGGTAATCCTGATCATATTACATCATTTACGATTTATTTGATGCTGAAGGACTACATATTTCTCACGCTCTCCTATAACCCCTCCCCTTCCTTTTCCTAGCCCCTTTATCTTTTGTCCCTTTACTTTATGTTTTGGTTGGTTCCTTAATCCTCATGGTAATATGTTGTTGTGACTTGATATTATGGTACTCGATACCTGATTTATGTTATTGATGTACTACTGTTTGAAAATTTCTAATAAAAACTTTAATGGTTAAAAAAAAGGTATGCAAATGCCCAGAGATGCCATATGGTAAATAGTGAAGTTAGGCAATCCCACCCCACCCCCCTCCAGCCTTCTGCACAGCAGGCTATATGACAGCCTGGGTCTTTTATGTGACCAGATATAACGAGTAATCAAAGTCTTGAGTCTAGAGAACAAGGAGGCCTGAAGGAGGATTGGGATGGCGTGAAAGAAGTATAAGAGACGGGGTAACAAATCCATTCTAATTGTGACGACCATCCGCTGTGAGGCTGAGCTGCTGGTAAGGCAGCACCCCGAGAAACCCCGAGACCCTTAACCCCTATACAGGGATCTGGAATTACAGCGGAGCCCAGGGGGTAGCTGCCTACTATGAGTAGCAGAGCAGGAAGGTCGCCAGGAAGGGAAAAATCAGGACCCGAAAAACGTAGTCAGGAGTTCGAGTCAAAACAGAGAGGGCAGCGAAGGTACAAAATAGACAGGCTGTAGCAGAGTCAGAAATCCAGGAAAAGGTCAGAAACAGAACTAAACACACACTATCACTGGGGAACCAAAACTATATCTGGCGGCCTGCAAGACAGGCTCCAATGTATTTAAAGGGCGTGGTTACCTCCCATAGGCTGTAGCTCACAGCCTGATGATCTCATTCGGACCGCCCCTAGAACCAGGCCAGATGGTAATGCACGACTGGCACCAACCACCCCATTTCTGACAGAAGAACGAAGTCTGCGCCTATCAGACACCCCTACAGGGCCCGCTCCTCTGCGACCAACATCACCCAAAGGAGAAACACGGCGGCGTTCAGCGACAGAGGCAGACGTCGAAGGAGCAGGTCCATATGAGGACATGGCCCTCCTATCACCGACACCATCAGCCGAAGGAATCCGGCGCCTCCCACCGGCCGAGGCAGGAACACCAGCCACCGTGTTCAATGGCGGTGACACTAATTGAGTGAATTGTACCCCACCATGTTATAGTAAGTCTATTCCAGGTTTTATCTAGAAAATGAGAATGCGCATAGGGGCTTATCCCACTTAGGAGAAAAATCACATATTGCATAAAATCTGCTCACCTGGTTTGGATGTGTAGCCCACAACCAGCTTAATCACTCAAATCCCAGCAGCTGCCGCAAGGACCGCACTTCCACGATGTGGGAATAAAAACTCTTTTCAGGACCAAGTGCCTCCAGGTCCGCGCTGCTGCCACAAAGGAATATCAAAGACCCCGGAATACTTTGAACAAAGTAATTTTCTGCTTTATTTCCAACACGTTTCGGAGCTCAAAACCCAGTTCCTTCCTCAGGGAATATATAGAGTACATATGACAGGCTCAAACCCCAATTTAGGTGCTCTGGGGAAAAAACAAAGCTAAAGTATAGGAGTAGCCCCGGCACACTAATATCATGAAAATAGAGTCTTTGCAATGACAGTCTTTTTTGTTGTGATTTTATTTTTGTGAAAAAGGTGATGTTACAATCCAACGTTTCAGCTCTACATCTCGAGCTTTCATCAGGGATATGACTACAGAATATACAACAAAGAACAAAATATCAGTGTATAAACTTTACTTAACAATAAACCTGGTGATGAGTGATTGATTTATTTTGTGAAACCAGTGTCATGCATCCTTTGTGAAGTTATATATGGACCTATAGTGATGTGAGGCCAGTGAATGTGTATTGTGGTGTGATACCGTGTACGTGTGAGGGATGTGGAGTTGAGGAATTGGGTGAAGGTGTGTGTGACTGTGTGGGAGATGAATGGCAAGGGTGTGTGGGTTGTATTGAGAAGGGGCACTAGGTGACAGTGAAGTGGAGTGGGAGTGAGGGTATGGTCATCTAAAGAGGCTGTGTGCAAGGGGGGGGCTCTTGGAGGTGTTGAGGCGTAAGGTTTAATTCCTTTGGACCTTAGTTTCGGGGTGTATGTATAGGTAGTATAGCTTTACTTTAGTGGTCCAGCTAGGGTGAGGTCATCCCTGTCAAGGGTAGTCCTGCTGGTCCGGACTCAATTGAAGTCACAGACGTCACAGGAGAGAATGAGGGGTTATTGTATTAGCACAGGTGGCGTACATGTAGGTGTAAAGAAAAGGCTTAGCACTTAGAGACCTGGAAGGACGGTGTGCTTAGGTGGGGTACTGTATAGTGGTACCGCACCTATGTCAGAGTACTAATAAAAAGTGGTTAGTCACTTAGTCACTGGCATGAGCATGATGCATTTTACCTTAGGCTAGAAGGATAAATGAGAAGGAGAACTCAGGTGTGTATCGCTGGAGCGGTACCTATAGTGACCACTGAGAAAAGGTAGAGATTAAGGAATGGCAAGGTGTGTTAAAGGAAAGTGTAAAAGAGAGAGTTTAGGGGTCACATACCGATGTGTAGGGTCAGCACGTGACTCCCGTCCTGAGGACAAAATAAGCAGGTCAATTAGCTGTAAAGGAGAGAGGAAACCCAGTCTGTAGAGACCGAGGGGCACCATTACCTTGTGTCCTAAGTCTGGTCAGGTGTAGAGGAGGCCAGGAGTGCATGTGGCCCAGTGCAGTGGTGTTATAAACTGTCCCGCACTTCCTGGATGGGTGGGAATGGGCAGGGATCGAGAATGTCTACTGCACATGTGCGAAGGCCGTCGCCATCTTGGTGAGGTCGAGAGATGTCAGATTGAGTGTACTGCACATGTGCGGGGCGGGAATAGAAAAGGAGCATGTTTTGACCTTCCAGGAAGTGGATGTTGGCTAAGGAGGAGTGTAATGTAGTGTCACATGCGTACAGGCGGCCATTTTAATGGTGGAACTGTGCTGTATTCATGCACAGAGGTGATTTCAGTGCTGGTTGTGCCCATCAGGTTTCAAAGAGACTTCCTTTGCCTGCCTAAAAACAAAGATAAGGCAATTAGAGCAGGGTTTACACACACAGAGTAAGAAGGCATTTACTATTTACTATAACACACTTATGTCAGAAATATCTCCTTGTAACCAAAATACTTTATATGGGAAAAGAACATTTGGTAATGATTTTTTTACTCCTGATGAAAACTCCAATTGACCATATACCTATTAACACCAACAACAGGATTATAGCCCTAAATAAAAGGGAAACATATTGGATTTACAGGATGGACACTCTTAAACCTAAAGGGTTAAATTTGATAACAGAGATCATATCATAAGGTTACAATTACTAACTGATTGTTGGGCTGAATTATCTGATTTGTATATTATCATCTTTTTATTTGCATATATTTATTTGTATCTTTTATATTTTTAACACAAATGCACCTATAGCCTGTATATGTTAATTTTTAAACTATAGTTTTTTTCTGTAATGAATTGTAGTTAGCATTAATACTGTTAGATGACATTATTCTTGATATAAACTATCACTTTCTGCACCTTCCCTTGTCTCTCCCTATCTGCACAATACTTTACATATACATCTTCACGTGTAACATTCTTCTGAACAACTACCATCGTATGATGAGCATTTTTTGGGAAAAGGAATACGGGTGGTTCCCCATTCCTTTTTATGCGCCAAAGTCTAACCCACTATGAAAAGGTATCAAATTAATGCTTACTTCCGCGCCATTATCAGCATTTAATTTTCAAATCTGATTTCCAGAATAAAACTAGTTTTTGGGGATTGCGTCTGCCGGTCGCGTGCTGTTCACTGATTTGTTTAGTGGCGGCGCGCGTCTGGCGTACGTTGTCTTTAAACTGTTTTCAGAATATAATCAGAGTCAAGTGCAGGCACGAGCCTGCTGCTGTTAGCTCTTTGTACTTTACATTAAATAGAGCTTCAAGTCTAATTACTGGCACACTCTGTCGCGTGTTACTCAAACACCTAAATAGGGGATGCAGCTGCGGATGATTGCTGACACACGCCGGTCGCGTGCAGCTCGTTACCTTTGAGCTTCTCAGAAACAGTGTTTCAAAATGTAGCAATTCCTAATCCCCGACACACGCCAGTCGTGTGCTGGATATTTAGCACTACATAGCTACTGTGCAATAAAGAGAAAAGAGTTTCTTCCCCTCTTCTCATTCCAAGTTCTATTCCCAGAGATCCTCAAGGTCTTTAATATGAATTTTTTTTAGAGAAATATATTTTTAAAGAAAAATATTATTAAGGATGTTTTCTGATTTTATAAAAATAATGAAGTTTCTTGTTTTTAATTTCTCTTGAATATGAAATCATTAATGCTGTCCCATATAATTGTAGATATAATACACTCAGACATATACAAATAGGTTTAATATATATATGGTTGGATTTATTTATTTATTTTATTAGAACGCAATACATACAGACAAAAAGACATATATACAAAAAGACATTTTTATTAAAAATCGATTCTTATATGATCTTCCTTCATTTTTTTTATCAAACTCCATTTTTTAATCTGATTTCGTTTTTATTAAATTATTTCATCTTATTCATGTTCAAATCCAGAACTAAATAACGTTTTTTTTCTTTTTTCTTTTTTAATTTTATTCTTAATAAACTTCATCTAAATAATTTTTTATAGCAATTTCATCAGACGCATTTCAAAAGCATGGCTCCAGAATATTCTGAAAACCTATGGAACTAAGTGAAAAACAAAAAATTATTTTCCATGTCATTATTCAGCTAATTTTCGCTATTATTATATCTATGTTTTTACTTCATTAGGCTCATATATATCACATATTTCTAGTTCTTCTGTATTTACACTTATATCCTTACACTATACATCGTTTTTAATGTAACCCAGAAACATATTCACGGAACATATGATCTACTCTTTTCACTTCTGATTAATTATACACAGATATAGATTATGCGTTCCCCACTAATATCACGGCTCATTTTCTCCAAACACTGGGGTGGCTCCCTTGGCTAAGTAACTGTGCACTTTGTGTTCTCCCATTTCCATCATTTATTTATTACCTTTTCTTGCCACACGAGTTCGTCCACTGCCCTATCCACAGAGTATTAGAGATATTTACTACAGTTTTTTTCCTCCTTTTCCTTGGTTTATCTCTACAGATATATCTTCTATCTTTTAATTATTTAATGTTTACATGTATCTCTCCATTACACTTCTTGGCACCTTTTGTTGATCGTTGCTAAATTGCTTTTATTCACTCACTGACAGTTTTTACTACATACTGTTTGTAAACACTGTGATGTTACAATCAGTACCCTCCCCATACAGTGACGTATTTGTAAGTGGACTGGAATTAAGTTTTGGCACTTTTTTGGGTTTATAAAGGATTGTTCACAGTATAATCATGTCATTCCCTGAGGAAGGAGCTGGGTTTTGAGCTCCGAAATGCATCGGAAAATAAAGCAGGACATTACTTTGTTCAAAGCATGCCAGTGTCTTTGATATTCCTTTGTGGCAGCAGCACGGACCTGGAGTCACTTGGTCCTGAAAAGAGTATTCCAGGCTTTAAGCTCTGATTCAATTTTGGAGAGTATGGGGCATAAAGTTTTTCGTGAAGAGGGTCGTCGGGTCTCTGGTTAATTTTACGCCCAAGTATTTAATCTCATCTTGTTTCCATATAAAGGAATACTGGGATTTGAGTAGGGTGACCACCAATTCGGAAAGGGAGACATTAAGCACCTCCGACTTTGATTCATTCATCTTAAAGTTGCTCAAACCACCATAGCGGGTCAACTCCTCCAGTATATTAGGAATTGAAATGAGATGATTTGTTACGAACATAAGTAGGTCGTCTGCAAACAACGCAAGTTTCTGTTCTATGCCCCCTGTCTCCAAGCCCCGAACCGACGAATTAAGCCTAAGTGCACCCGCCAGGGACTCCATGCATAGAATATATATTAAGGGAGAGAGTGGACATCCCTGGCGTGTGCCATTCTGTATGGGAAAAGGATCTGACAAAGACTCATTGACCTGGAACCGAGCCAACGGTGTTGTGTAGAGAGCGTTAATTCTCCGCAGCATCACACTGTCCAGGCGAATGTGCTCCAGGGTGGCAAACAGGAAGCCCCAGTGCACCCTGTCAAAAGCCTTCTCGGCATCTATAGACAGGATGCACATGGGAAACCCCCCCCCCCCCCCCCTGCGCCCCATCGATAATTGCTATGGATCTAATTATATTGTCCAAGGCTTCTCGTCCCGGGACAAATCCCACCTGCTCAGAACTGATTAGGGATGGCAAGAACCTCCTCAGTGTATTTGCAATAATTTTATTATATATATCTATATTAATCAAAGATATAGGTCTATAGCTGCTGCAGAGGGACTAGTCCTTTCCAGGCTTTGGCAGAACTATATTATGAGCTAGTAAGGCTTGGGGAGGAAAAACTTCTCCTTTGGATATGCTATTGCATACTTCCAAGAAACGAGGGTTCAAATATTCTGAAAGAGTTCTATAATATAAAAGCCCGAAGAGTAACCATCTGGGCCGGGACTCTTCCCCAACTTAAGGGTCTTTATCACCTCAGACAATTCCTCCAATGTGAAATCCGAGGCCAATTCCCTTCTGGCCTCTTTAGAAGGGGGTGGGGGACCATATTTGTGGATATATTCTTTGATTCTAGAGGGAGAGCAGGAGTTAGGTGTCCCCGAGTCCGATCCTCCTATGTTGTAAAGGGAGGCATAAAAGGAACGAAAACATTCCACCATTTCCTTGGTAGAATGCACCTTAGCCCCTCCTGAAGTTTTTAGATGGGGGATAAAAGTGCGTTGAGTTCTTGGATGTAGTGCACGGGCTAACAGCTTACTTGATTTATTGCCTAATGAGTAGTATTTTGAGTTAATCCTGTCCCTTTGATGTCCATCCTTCTGGTCGAGGAGTGAAAGCAATTTGTGGCGCGTAGTAGATAACTGGGCATATAGGACAGGGGTAGGGTTTTGTTTGTGTCAGACTTCCAGACGAGATATCTCCTGAAGGAGGTCTTTTATTTCTTGTGATCTCGCTTTCTTAATTCTGGAACCATGAGATATCGGGACGCCCCGTAGGACCACCTTAAGGGCCTCCCATTGAGTTGGGGGTGATCAGATGCTTATAGTAAATAGTAAAGTTTTAGATGGTAGCGGTGAGATCTTTAAGACAGGAAGGGTCCCTCAGTAAATATTCGTTTAGCCGCCATGTATATTCCCGTCTGCCCGGGGTCCCAACCTTATGATAAAATACACTGGTGCATGATCTGACCAAAGAATATTACCTATATAGGATTTAATTTTGAAATCTAGTAGTGAGTGGGAGATATGAAATCTATCTATCCTAGTGTACACTGAATGTGTTTGAGAGTAAAAGGTAAAATCGCGTTCCTCCAGGTGCAGTACTCGACAAATATCCACCAGGCGCATCGAGTCCCAATGTTTAGATAGGCGATGAAGAGACGGTACAGATAGGCATGACTTACCAGAGGAGGTGTCCATCTTCGGGTCGACAGGAAAATTAAAATCGCCCCCCATTATGATAGGGATGGATCCAGCAAACTCTTCCAACAACCCTCTGAGCCTCGAGCCGAATCTAAGCATGTGCCTGTTAGGATAGTAGATGTTAGCCAGGATATATAACCGTGATAACCAATTAATTTTAAGGAAGATATATCTTCCCACAGGGTCAATTGCCTGATCCAAAACTTCGGGGGAGAATGACTTATGAAAAGCCACCGATACGCCCCTGGACTTGGAAATGGGATTGGTGCTATGGAACCAGGACGGGAAGTCCCTGGACACACACTGGGAGGATCTGAACTGCGTCTCTTGCAACATTAAAACATGTATTTTAGATTTCTTTGCTGTTAAAATTTGGCGTCTCTTTCTGGTTTGTTCAAACCCCTCACATTAAGTGAGCAGACATAGCTGAACTAGAGCGGGTCCAGAGAAGAGCGACAAAAGTCATTAGAGGACTGAGGGGTCTGCAATACCAAGACAGGTTATTAACTTGGGGTTATTTAGCTTGAAAAAATGAAGGCTTAGCGGTGATCTTATAATAATGTATAAATATATGAGGGGACAGTACAGAGACCTTTTTAATGATCTTTTTACTCTTAGGCCTGAGACGGGAACAAGGGGGCATCCTCTACGTCTGGAGGAAAGCAGGTTTAATCATAAAACACAGACGTGGATCTTTACTGTAAGAGCAGTGAGACTATGGAGCTCTCTGCCACATGATGTTGTAATGAGTGACTCACTACTAACATTTAAGAAGGGCCTGGATGCCTTTCTTGAAAACTATAATATTACCAGTTATATATGCTAGATTCTTTGATAGGGTGTTGATCCAGGGAACTAGTCTGATTGCCATATCTGGAGTCAGGAAGGAATTTTTTTTTTCCAATGTGGAGCTTAGTGTTGCCACATGTTTTTTTTTTTTGCCTTCTTCTGGATCAACATGTTAGGTTATGGGTTGAACTAGATGGACTTAAAGTCTTCCTTCAACCTTAAAAACTATAACTATAACTTCAACTCAGACATACTGGATATGATATAAGAATAGAAAAAGGTCCATATGTGTAGTCTCTTGATCTGACGAGAGGAAGTTAGGAGAGACAGAAAAGGAAGAGTTATGAAGTGCAAAAGAGAAAGGAAAATATGGGTGAAGTCCCAAAGGTAGCCCATATCAAACCAAATGGTTTGTAATCTTTGGGAAAAAGTGCAAAATGTGGATAGAAATCCTGTCCAGCACTTGGGGGTGCAAAACATCCAAGCAACGAGCAGGCCAGCCGCTCTTCCCTCACAGCCGCACCTCATAACACATCAATATCTATATATATAATTGCCTAACGCACTTCCGTAAGTTTCGGCACTACTTCCGTCGTCGTGGACATGGCTGCGAAGCGAGCATTGCGAGCCGTTGCAGGGGCGCGAGCAATGGCCGCGAGGCGACCATTGCGAGCCGTTGCAGGGGCGCGAGCAATGGCCGCGAAGCGGCCATTGCAAGTCTCCCGCCCCGGCGACGACCGATGAGCGCCGTGCCCGAAAATAGAACCAAGGGCCCGGCCATGCATAGCTCTAAACACCGCTATGTATCTCAATGGGAAGTGAGGCGCTATGCTCATTGGTCGGCGCCAGCACACAGTGACCAATGAGCATAGCGCCTCAATTACAGCGGTAAATTTGAAAATCAAAGTCTTCCATTATATCTCAATGGGAAGTGAGGCGCTATGCTCATTTGTCGGAGCCAGCACATTATATAATGGGCCACGCATTGCCTTCCTTATAATATAATGGGCCACGCATTGCCTTCCATATAATATAATGGGCCACGCATTGCCTTCCATATAATATAATGGGCCACGCATTGCCTTCCATATAATATAATGGGCCACGCATTGCCTTCCATATAATATAATGGGCCACGCATTGCCTTCTATATAATATAACGGAGAACACATTGCCTTCCATATAATATAATGGGCCACACATTGCCTTCCATATAATATAATGGGCCACACATTGTCTTCCATATAATATAATGGGCCACACATTGCCTTCCATATAATATAATGGAGCACACATTGCCTTCTATATAATATAATGGAGAACACATTGTCTTCCATCTATTATATAATTGCCGTAGCAACTTCGGTCGCACACGCCGCTACTTCCGTGGCTTTGTTCGTGGGCGCATAGCGCCCACGCGACTCACTCGCAATGCCCACGAAGCGGACGTTGCGAGTCGTTGCAGCAGCCCAAGCAATGCCCGCGAAGCGGCCATTGCTCACAGGCCGCAATGCCCGCTGCTCGGCCCTGAACCATGCCAGAAGCCCCACGTACACCCCGCCGAGCTATGCCCGCGAAGCGGCCATTGCTCGGCCCTGCACCCCGCACCGCGAGCAATGCCCGCGCAGCGGCCATTGCTCGCCCCTGAACCCCGCCAGGAGCCCCAAGGTAGCTGGGCGAAGACCTACGGTCTTCGCCCAGCTACAGACATTGGCACAGACAAAGCGGCAGACCCACGTTGATATCCACCATACAAACATATGTAGTTAATGGAAAGATATCATGGAACAATTGGATTATTATTTTAAACTCTTCAATAAATAAACTATACACAGATTCTAGAATCCCGATGCAATCGCATCGGGCTCACAGCTAGTAACATGTATAAACTGCCAACACACAATATGTCACATTACTATATGAGCTGGTAGGTCTTATGAATACAACTTAAGAAAAGGCATATCTAATGAAAATCTAAATCTAGAGTGTTCTATAGAAGTTAAGAAAATGTAAAAGAAGAAGAGATGGTTATCCAGAGTATGGAGAAGAACAAGGGATAAGGGGAGAGAAGATCCCTATGAAGGCATCTAAAGGTCTGTCTACTGATATCGACTATGTATGTAAATGAAGTATCTAGGTCTGGAGGACAGGAACATGGCTGTCCAGACACATAACAGGCATCTATATAGTTATGGGTTCCATTCAGGTCGGGGCTCCTCTGGTAGGGCCAGTCCTGGGGCACCTATTCCAGCGTGTCGGAGAAGCCGGCAACACCGGGTGTCTGGGCCAGTCTGGCAGATCAATCATGGGCAAGTCCAGAGCCCTCGTAAAAGCAGGCAGGTCTCCTGTCCTTCTGAAAGAAGCTGAACTGCCATCTTTGGATGCTATCAGTTGGAAGGGGAAGCCCCACCTGTAATTTATCTCCTTGTCCTTAAGGATATTAAGTAAGGGTCTCAGTCCTCTCCTTTGTAGGAGAGTTCTCCTTGCCAGATCTGAGAGCAGTGACACGTTTGAGTTCCCAAAAGGGACGGAGCCAGATTGTCGTGCTGCTGCCATAATAGCCTCTTTAATGGAAAAGAAATGGACCCAACACACCACATCTCTGGGTAGTGTCTCAGACGGTGGCTTAGGTGCTAGGGCCCTGTGGACCCTGTCCAGATCTATGTCCGGGCCACCTTCATCCCCCAGAATTTGCTTGAACTGGCTCTGAACTGCCCCCCCCCAAATCCACAGGTGACACAGACTCGGGCAATCTTCTAATCCTAATAATATTCCTGCGGTTTCTATTTTCCAAGTCCTCTTGGTTTTAGAGGAGATCTTCCAAGAGGGCTGAATGGGACTCTAGAGTGTCTCTATGGGCTTTCAGTTCATCCAGGACAGCATTTTGAGCTTTCTCCACCTCCTCCACCCTGCTTGTGAACTCCTGCTTCAGTGCCTGGATCTCCGTCTTATAGGAGTTTTCTAGCCTGCAGGCAAATCTCTCTAGATCCATTTTTGTGGGCAAGTTTTTAATATAGGCACTTATCTCTAAGCAGGAAGCATTTTCCGAAGGCAGCTGTAATCCCTCTGCGGTCTCCTCTTGCTGTGAGTCGTCTGAGGCATTCATAACTATTCCCTCTCTGTTGCTGCGCTCTGCCCTGGGGGCCGCCTCACGCTGTGATGAGGACGCCATCTTGGAGGGAGTCTGAGCGGAAGAAGCGTCCGTGTTAGAGCGGAGGTACGGTCTATGGCGCCTCTTTGAGGGGTTTCCTTGTGTCCGGTGGCTCCTGGGCCTTTCCTGTTTTTGCCCATCCAGCTCTGGAGGCAGTTTGTGAGGCAGGGAAGCGGCTGATAGGACGGCGGCTAGCAGAGCTCCCTCACGCGCTGCCTGCTCAGCCACGCCCCCCCACTTTTCAGTTTTTTTATTTGTTAAAAAAGTTTAAAATATCCAATAAATTTCGTTCCACTTCACGATTGTGTCCCACTTGTTAATGATTCTTCACAAAAAAATTAGAATTCATATCTTTGTTTGAAGCCTGAAATGTGGCAAAAGGTTGAAAAGTTCAAGGGGGCCAAATACATTCACAAGGCACTGTATGTCAAGAAAGAAAGAAAGCCACTCAAGTCCACCTTATATTCAAAAGTGCAAAAACTTTATTACTGTTATATGGGAATAAGTGAAGTATCAGCTTAAAACCAAATGGCAGGGAAGCCGTTGAGTGTGGGTGGGTGAATAGAAAACATATGTTTCTTATTACAGAGCCATTGTGATATAATATATTGCCTTGGCATAAATTATTCTAGAAACTGTAATATTTCGACTTTCAGCATATAGAACACCTTAAAATGATAATGGGGCCCTAGGTACTTTGACAATTCATAAGAGGTGACTTATAGTATTCTTATGATGGACACTATATCAACTAATGCCTGTGTAGCTATACAAGAGTATCCACAGATCTAGCCTGTGTGACTACAGGACAGTACGTTTCAATATAGATTAAATACTGTACTGCATATGGTGACATATTACCTTATCAGTAGTATTGAGGATTAGCAAAAGGGAGGAGAGATATAGGGTGGTAGTTGGAGACAGTTGTGGGGTCGAGGGAGGATTTTTTTGAGGATGGGTGTGATCAAGGCGTGTTTGAAGGCTCAGGGGAAGGTGCCAGTTGTAAGTGATAGGTTGAAAAGATGAGTTAGGGCTGGGATGATAACGGAGGTGAGGTTGAGAATGAGGTGGGATGGGAGCGGGTCGTGGGCGCTGGTGGTGAGGTGTGATTTTGACAGGAGGGAGGAGAGCTGGTCTTCAGTTATGGGGGGGAAGCTGTTGATAGAAGGAGAGGGCAGTAAAGGTGAAAGGGCAGGCTGTGGGGACGGTGGATCAAAGCTGTCTCTGATTCTGTCAATATTTTATTTGAAGAAGGAGGCAAAGTCTTCTGCAGAGAAAAGGGGAGAGGGACGGGGAGCAGGCGGGCGGAGTAAGGAATTGAAGGTTTTGAAAAGTTGTTTAGGATTGCGGGACAGGGAGGTTATTAGGGATGAGAAGGTTTATTTGGCAGTAGCAAGTGCAGTCTTGAAGGCTATTAGGGACTGTTTGTACGGCGCAAAGTGCTCCGTGGCACGTGATTTTTTTTTTCCATAGCCTCTCGGTGACCCTGGATGCCCATCTCAGGTCTTTAGTGAGGGTGGTGTGCCAGGGTTGCCTGTTAGTGCGTGGAGCGTGGTATGTGAGGGGGGCGGCTAGGTCAAGGGCCTTGGTTAATGTGGTGTTGTAGAGGGTGGTGGCAGTGTCTGTTACATATAGATGTTATGTTGGCAAGAGGGAGGAGGGATTCTGAGAGTGAGTGTAGATCAATGTGTTTTAGGTTTCTGCGGGGATGATCAAATTTACGGAGAGGAGTGGTGGTGTAGTAGGGGAGGAGAAGGTCAGCAGATTGTGGTCAGACAGTGGGAGGGTTGAGTTTGTGAGGTTAGTAAGGGAGCGAACACGGGTAAAGATGAGATCCAGTGTGTGGCCATCTTTGTGGGTGGTAGAGAAGGACCATTGAGAGAGCCCGAAGGAGGTGGTCAGGGAAAGAAGTTGAGAGGCGGTTGGGTGGGCAGTGTCAAAGGGGATATTTAAATCGCCCATAATGATGGTGGGGATGTCAGTAGAGAGGAACTGAAGTAGCCAGGTGGTGAAGTGGTCGAGGAAGGTGGGGATGGATCCAGGGGGGCGGTAGATTACTGCTAGCTGGAGGTTACAGGGGGAGAAGATGCGGACAGAGTGGGCTTCGAAAGATGGGAGAGTAGCAGAAGGGGGTAATGGAATAGGGGCGAAGGAGCAGGTGTCGGATAGGAGTATGCGACACCTCCGCCATGTTTGTCAGAGGGGCGGGGTGTGTGTGTAAGATTGAACCTGCCATAGGATAGTGCAGCAGGGGAGGCTCTGTCGGAGGGGGTGAGCCAGGTCTCTGTGATGCCAAGGATTGAGAGTTTATTAGAAATAAAGAGTTCATGGATGTATGGGAGTTTATTACAGAATGAGCGGGCATTTCAGAGTGCGCCTGGCAGGGAGATTAGAGGAGCAGGGGCTGGGGGGATGGGTCTAAGGTTTGTCAGGTTGCGAGAGTGGGTGATGGTGAGGTTGAGAGTTGGTGATGGGACGTGGGGGTGGGGTGTAGGTGACTGTGGGGATGTGGCGGGGGGGCCTGGATTAGGGGAAATGTTGCCAGCGAGTAGGAGGAGCAGGGAGAGGGTTAGCATTTGGGAGCAAGAGAGTTTACGTGGTGGGCGTGCCTGATTGGAGATGGAGGATTGAAAGTGAAGGAATAGTTCACAGGAATGGGTGAGGTGGTTAGGTAGGATGGAGGGTGAGAAAAGTACTTTATTGCTGGATGGAGGGATAAGCGGGAGTAGCAGGAAGTGGAGAAGGATGGGAGTGAGAGTGCAAAGGAGGGGATACATTGTGGATGGTGAGTGGGGGATGGGAGTAGCGTTGGTCAGATGCAGCAGGAAGGAGAGCTGTAGTGGTGGATGAGTGGTCAGTAGTGATGAGTAGTCTGGGGTTTACATAGTGAATACACAATTGCAGCACAAGTGAACAAATTACATATCTGTTTGGATCTCTCTTGGATCTCATACCTTATGGACCGCACTTTGTGTCACCCACTCCCACACCTCTTCCTCGTCCTACCCCCTTACTGTCGGCATCCCCCAGGGATCGATTCTGGGGCCATTACTCCTCTCTACCTACACCCTCGGCCTAGGGCAACTCATTGAGTCCCATGGCCTCCAGTACCATCTCTACGCCGACGACACCCAGATCTACCTCTCTGGGCCCGATATCACCTCTATTCTGTCCAAAATCCCCCAATGCCTGTCCGTCATCTCGCCTTCTCTGCTAGCTTCCTCAAGCTGAAAATGGACAAAACAGAGTTCAATGTCTCATGGAACCAATGGTGCTATAAAAAAATAAAGAAATAAATAATAATAATATAAGTTGGACTTGAGTCACTTTCTTTCTTTCTCGACATAACAATGTTTAAAAGGGCCAACTGAGGTTGTAGGGTTTTTTGGATCCCTGTAACCGAGCCAAGAAGACTTTCAACTACCAACCAATACCCAGCTATTTTAGGATAGGTCCACCACATGTGAGAAAGCGTACCCTTACTCCCACACTGTCTCCAACACAGCTGGGAACCATCAGGATTAAATTTAGCCAGCTGTGCCGGTGAGAGATGCCATCTAAGATGTATTTTCTTTCTTTTCAACATGGTTGACCTATCTAGTTGCCCTCTGAACTCCCACCATAGCTGTGCACCAGTTCTCCCATGTAGTCAAGAATCCCAAGTCAACCTCCTACTTGGTCATAAAACTGAGCTTCGAAAGCGCAGGGGGAAGGGGTCAGATCTTTATATAATGAGGAAAGTGCTTTTTTACGACTGGGATCAGCTGTTATAAAAATCTGAAATTGCGAGGGAATACCACGTGGAGCCCCCAACCCACTGAGGTAGGGAAGAGATGACAAGCAGTGTTTCTTCTGTAGGTATTGGTAGAACATATTGGCAGTCAGAGGAATTTTCGAACTGAGGACTTCAAAGGGTAGAATCTCCCCTTCGTGGAGAAGGTCGCCAAGAAAGCAAACCCCCACTGTTTCCCATCCTCCCAAATTTAAAGTTTAAATGTCATTTCACTGGAAAAAAAACAATCCTGCACTGGTTAATGATGGGTCACATAGCAGCTAAGACAATGATTTTTTTTTTGTGGCCATAGGACTTATGTTATCAACTTTTTAGTGATATTTAGAAAACAGCACTTTTGGGCTGTGTGGGCGTGGCCAGAATCTGTCAGCACGGTGTGTGGGCGTGGCCGGCGTCTTCAAGCTTTGTGTGTAATTTCCACACCTTCCTCCACCACCCATAATACATTGATGTAACTCAGGGGCTCCCATGTGCTCTTTTCAGTCACAGCTCTTGAGAATATGCAAATAGTCTGTGGAGCCTTGGTTAGGAGTCTCAAACACAGGACTAGCTAGATGTCCCTCGAGGGAAGGACCATCCCAAGGGGTGGCTCCTTGTGGAGAACACAATAACCACCATGTTAAGTAGCCCTTTTAATCAATATCCAGCTCTTTTACAAGTTTAGAGATATGACAAGGGAATACCAGGGCCAGGTATCCATCCACAGACAGCTGTTTCGGGGTGTTGCCCCTCATCAGCGTGGAGTAGGATTTTGGCTAGGTGGGAGCAAAACCTAGTAGACCAACATCACAAAGCATTCACTGATCTGAGGGAGAACAGTCCAAGAAAACACTGCGGGCAGCCGGCTAAAGCGCTCAACACAGTGAATTCCTAAGCGCATTGCCCCCTAGGAATTATGAATATGCAAATACCTAGCCAGAATCGTACTCCACACTGATGAGGGGCAACAACCCAAAACAGCTGTCTGTGGATGGATACATGGCCTTGGTGATTCCCTTGTCATATCTCTAAACTTGTAAAAGAGCTGGATATTGACTAAAAGAGACACTTAACATGGCGATTATGGTGTTCTCCGCAAGGAGCCACCCCTTGGCTGGGTCCTTCCCTGGAGGGATATCTAGCTAGTCCTGTGTTTGAGACTATTAAACCGAGGCTCCACAGACTATTTGCATATTCATAATTCCCAGGGGGCAATGCGCCTAGGAATTCACTGTGTTAAGCGCTTCAGCCAGCTGCCCGCAGTGTTTTTTTTTGACAGCTCTTGAGAACAGGCTGACATGTGGCGCTGTTCCCATTGTAAGGCTGGCTTCACATTTGCGTATGGGAAGGCAGCGTATTGCTGCGTTCCCATACGCAGTCAAACGCATGCGCACTGCGTTCCTATGTTTAACATAGGAACGCATGGTGCCTGCGTTTGCTGCGTTCGGGTGCGGATGCGGACGATATCTGCTGCTTCCGGTGTCCAGCATCCGCACCCGGGACGCAGCCAGTTGGGTTTTTTTGTGCGTTTGGGGACCTTGGACAATCAGCAAGCGTCCCCAAGCGTACAAAAAATGCATTGTCTTCAATGGGTCCACAGTGTCCTCTGCATGACACCGCAGGAGAACGCTGCGGACCCATTGAAAAATCTCCCGGTGGCCGCCGGTGATGTCACAGGAGCTCACCGACGGCCACCGGGAGATCAGCTGAGGCTCTGCTGTCCTCCTTCTCCCCGCCGCCTGTAATCTCCTAGCGATGTCGGCGGGGAGAACAGCTGATCTGAGAGCTGTTTGAATCTTCCCGCGCCGACATCTCCTCTCAGTGTCGGCGCGGGAAGATTCAAACAGCTCTCACATCAGCTGTTCTCCCCGCCGACATGTCCCGGAGCTTACCGGCGGCCGGGGGGGGCGGAGATCTCCGGCGCTGATCTCCGCCCCCGGCCCGCCCCCGGACAGCGCCGATTGGCTGCCGGGCTCCCTAGTGATGTGTCCGCAGGCGGACATTATCCGCTGCGGACACATCAAAGTGTCCCTGCTTTTGACAGCGTTTGTGTCTGCATGCCATCAGCATGCAGACACAAACGCTAATGTGAAGCCAGCCTAATGCAGCTACACAAATGGAGGACTTTCTAAGAACACTGTACAGTAACTGATAAAACTGGCTCTCGGTGAATATAAACTATGGGGGTCATAACAGTGGAGGGCATAGTATCTAGGGTGCAGCTTTGTGTGTGTGTGAGGACTGTAATCTGAGCTTTCACCGATGTTACAAGTAGTCTGTGCAGAGCAGCCTTCAGTCTATGGACGTTAATTTGTTCATCAGCACAGGATTGGATGAGTATTACCAAAAATCTTACTGACACTTTGATATGCATGATGTGATTTGTGCAGTAGCAATAGTACAGTTTGTGCTATGTCTCCTTTAATAAAATCCACTGTACATGCTTCATGTTTCTTTTGATGTGTGACCTGTGTGCTATGTGCTGTGCCATGTTTGACCTGTGTGCCATGGGTGAACTATGTGATGTGTGACCTGTGTACTGTGATGTTTGTTGTGCGACCTGTGTGCTGTGCGAACTTTGGGCTGTGTGATGTGTGACCTGTGTGCTATGTGATGTGTTTGTTGTGTGACCTGTGTGATGTGTGATCTGTGTGCTGTGTGTCCTGAGTGCTCTTGTGACTTGTGTGCTCTGTGTGTTGAGTGTCCTGTGTGTTGTGACTTGTGTACTGTGTGACCTGTGCTTGTGTGATATGTACTTGTGTGGATTGTACATAGTGTTTGTATCACATGTTTGATGTGATAGAACCTGGAAAATCTTTTTTTGCAGGAGACAATTATGTAAATGAGTCTATTGTAGGTTTGTCTCCTTTTTGTCAACGTCCTTCTTATGGACCAAACATAAAAGCCTTGCAGTACTGTCTTTATATATGTACATGATATAGGCCTGAAGAATCGCATCAGGAGGGCAGTGATGTGATGATGGGGGTGGGTTCTGTGGAAGTGGGGGTGGCGGCCACCTCTCCCCCTTCAGTGCGCTTCTCCCCCTGTCGGCTCGCTCTCTTCCCCTGTGTGCTGTCTGTCCCCTTGTGCTATCTCACCCCCTTCTGTGAGCTCTCCCCCTTGTCCACTCTCTATCTCCCATGTATTTTTTCACCGGTGTGCTGTCTGTCCCCTTGTATCATTTCTAACTCTCCAGTGCGCTCTGCCCCCTGTCCACGCTCCTCTCCCCCTGTGCAGTGTTTTTCCCTTGTGTGCGGTCAGTTCCCTTGTGCCGTTTCTCCCCCTCATGTGCACTCTACTCATTGTCGTGCACTTTCTCTCCCCTGTGTGCCGTCTGTCCCATTGTGCAGTCTCTCCCCCCGTGTGTTATGTCCCCATGTGTCGTCTCTCCCCCATGTGCTCCTTCTTCCAACTGTGCTCTGTCTCCCCTTGGGCCGTCTCTTCCCCCATGCGCTCTCTCTTTCCCGTGTGCTATCTGAATCCTTATGCTGCCTTTCCCTCATGCACTCTTCCATAAAGTGTGGTGTTTCCCTCCTTGCGGTCTCACTTCTCCCTCTGTGCTGTCTGTCCCCTCTGCTAATACTACCCGTGTGTGCTCTCTATCCCTGTGTGCTGTCTGTCCCCTTTTGCTGACATACAACACACGGGAGAGACAGCACACACGGAAAGAGAGAGCGCATGGAGGGAGACAGCACAAATGGGGAAGAGAGAGCACAGGGAAAACACAGCACAAGGGACAGATGGCACACAAGTGATGTGGGGCAGAGAAGGGTCCCTGAGCTCTATGGAGCACACAGCTGATGTGATGTGGGGGGCAGAGAAGGGTCTGTGAGCCCTATGGAGCACATAACTGATGTGATGTGGGGCAGATAGGTCCCTGAGCACTATGGAGCACACAGCTGATGAGGGGCAGAGAAGAGCATGTGAGCTGTGTGCGAAGCACACAGTTGATGTGGGGCAAAGAAGGCTCTGTGAGCTGTGTGTTGAGCATACAGCTGATGTGGGGCTGAGAAGGGTCTGTGACAGGGGTGGGATTCAAATTTTTAACAGGTTCTGTGTTTGGGTGTACGGAAACCACGCTCATTTTAAAGTCGAATCAATTTTTAAACCACACCCATTTTTAAAGCCACACCCATTTTAAGCCAAACCCATTGCTCAAACATATACGAAGAAGGGTGCAATAGACGGTTATTAGAACCAAGGGTGAACCTAACATCTGTGCTGCCTGAGGTGAGCTGCAAAACGGCGCCCCCCCCAAGTAACTGTTTTAAACTGTAGAAATAAATCTGGTGCAATACAGATTTATATCTATCCTGTAAAAATGAGTACAATGGTAGACATTTAAATTTAAAGAAATAGAGAAAACACAAGGATGTCAGCGCCATCACACGCACATACAAGAACCACACAGCAGCATCCAGAACACGGATCATTAATGGCAATATACATAGTAACATAGTAACATAGTTTTTAAGGTTGAAGGAAGACTTTAAGTCCATCTAGTTCAACCCATAGCCTAACATGTTGATCCAGAGGAAGGCAAAAAAAAACCCATGTGGCAACACTAATCTCCACATTGGGGGAAAAAATTCCTTCCTGACTCCAGATACGGCAATCAGACTAATTCCCTGGATCAACGCCCTATCAAAGAATCTAGTATATATAACTGGTAATATTATAGTTTTCAAGAAAGGCATCCGGGCCCTTCTTAAATGTTAGTAGTGACTCACTCATTACATGGCAGACTTGGCACAAGCTACAGACACACAATGATGGCGGCAGAGTGGTGGTCCTTAGGCAGAAAGTCCTGCACATAGCACAGGAGGCAGCACTGATTGCTAACCAATTATCTCTGGCACACGCCTACAAAACTCTAGCCGGCTCCAAAGTGGCGGTTGCCTGGCACTAACTAGTCAGGTATGTCCACCATGCCACACCGTCTACACATCACATACAATGACCTGTAGTCCGAGCATCAACAAGCCGCCACTGAACTAAGCTGGTAAAATGGCACAACTTCCCCAACAGACCACACCTCCTTCTCCCGAAATGCTTAGCCAATCACAAGCACCAGACACAGGGCTGTCTGGAGCGAATAACAGGGGCCTTCCAATTTGGTTGAGCAAAGGATATGGGAGCAGGAAGGGCGACGAGGGCCACTGAACAACCACCACTCAGGAGAAACCTGGCTGGGTGCGTGTATGTACCGAGGGGCAGCAGTTGATGTGGTGTGTAAGTTATGGCCAATCAGTCCTGCAGCAGAGGTGCATGTTAAAGGGACAATGCATCCTGCATCGGGGTGCACATAGAACCCATAGCAGAAGTTCTAATTGGGCTCCCCCATAAAAATATTTGGCTGGGTCACACAGATACATACATATCTTACAACTTTGCTGCCCTTACAAAGTAATTCTTCTCCTATTGAAGCCCCTAGATTCCTCTTTCATTGCTCCCATAAAGTATTATGCCAACATAAGTTCCCCACAAACACTGTATGATGCCCCACAGTGAATTCCTCCACGCGCACAGTATGATGACCCTACTGTAAGCTTCTCAACTACCCTAACACAGTATGATCTCCAACTGTGACCCCCACACAGCCCTCCATACAATATAATGGCCCCTAAACCTCTTCACACTGTATAATGGCCCCAACACAGCCCTCAAATAGCCCTGCATAAAGTATTGAGGCCTCCATATATTATAATGGTTTCCATATAGCATAATTGACTCCATATAGTCCTCCATATATTCTAACTCATCATCCATAAATCTTTATATATTATAATGCACCCCCATAGTCCTCCACCCCCTGCTTTAATTATTATATTGTACTTTTTACATTGATTCTTTGCTTAGTGTATTGGATATTTTACACTGACTCTCTACTTTAATTACTTACTGTATTGTATATTTTTGTTACCTATGACCGTTTGTATACGAACCACTGTATTGTAAAGGGCTGCGGAATATGTTGGCACTATATAAAGATTTATTATTATTTAGTGTATCCCCATAGTACTCCATATAGTATAATGCATCCCCCATAGCCTTCCTTGTAGTATAATACACCCCCATATTCCTCCATATAGTATATTGCACTCCCATAGTCCTGTATTATATTGCCCATTACATAGTTTCCATCAGTGTACTCACTGATTAAATACTCGACTATCTTCTTGCTGCTCCTTTCTCAGTGATGACATCATCGTGCCCCGCCGTACTGAACTGCAGATGGCAGACATCAGCGTCCGGGACTCTGGAAAAGAATGCTGCTGGCAGAGGTGGCCGGGACTATAGGAGCGGAAGCAGGATCAGCGAGGGGCCAGCACTTGTACACACACCTTGTACGCATGCAGCTCCGCTCCGTACACGTCGTACACACTCGGCTCCGCTCCATACACCTTGTAAACATGCGGCTTCGCTCCGTACACCTTATAAACATGCAGCTCCGCTCCGTACACCTTGTACACACGGCTCCACTCTGTACTCCTCATACACACGTGGCTCCGCTCCGTACACACAACAGGTCGGACCGCATATCAAATATACAGGTTGGAGGTCACTTGAGTAATAGTGATCACAAAATAATAAGTTTTCAAGTATCCTTTAATAAGATGTGTAGTAGAGGAGCTACAAGAACACTAATCTTCAGGAAGGCAAATTTCCAACGGATGACAAATGATCTTAGTGCAATAAACTGGGATGATGTCCTGAGACATAAAAGTGCACAAAGCAAATGGGAGATGTTTATTAGAATCCTGAATAGGACCTGTGCACAATATATACCCTATGGGAATAAACATGCTAGAAATAGGAGGAAACCACTTTGGCTAAATAAGGTTGTAAGGGGCGCAGTAAGAGACAAAAAGAAAGCATTTAGGGAATTAAAGCAAGTAGGTAGTGATGAGGCATTAAATAAATACAGAAAATGAAATGACATCTGTAAAAAGCAAATCAAGGCGATAAAGATTGAGACGAGAGACTCATTGCCAGAGAAAGTAAAAAAAATCCAAAATATTCTTTAACTACATAAATAGTAAGAAACTAAAAAATTGTGTTGGCCCCCTTAAAAATAGTCTGGGTGAAATGGTGGATGAGGAGGAGGAAAAAGCCAATATGCTAAATGACTTTTTTGCAACAGTATTTACATAAGAATATCCCATGACAAACAACATGATCAATGATAACAAAAACTCTCCATTAAATGTAACCTGTGTAACCCAACAGGAAGTACGTCACCATCTAAAAATCACTAAAGTTGACAAATCCCCGGGCCCAGATGGGATACACACCCAGAGTACTGCAGGAATTAAGTATTGTCATAGATGCACCATTATTTTTAATCTTAAAGATTCCATAATAACAGGGTCTGTACCACAAGACTAATCAGAGAGCATATAGTATAGCTCGACCACCGTTTAGGTGCACAAGGGAAAAATAGGCCACAAAGTCTTTAAATATATCCCCGACACACAATAAAAGAAGAGAGATGATTATCCTTTTTGTGTTTTTTATTTTTGAAGGTGAAAAACAGGTTGTATCACACAACGTTTCGGCTCCAGTTGAGCCTTTCTCAAGTGAGTCTTCTGTATATATAGAAAGGGGGTTTGTGGTTCAGTTCCCACATGAGCAACTGCTCAGGCCATACCTGCCTGTTTGAGGTACTCAGCATATGACTCCGTCCTTTGTGTCAGTGCAGCAGCATGGCGGCTGGTCTGGCCACCATGCTGCTGCACTGAGTACCTCAAACAGGCAGGTACTGGCCTGAGCAGTTGCTCATGTGGGAACTGAACCACAAACCCCCTTTCTAAATATACAGAAGACTCACTTGAGAAAGGCTCAACTGGAGCCGAAACGTTGTGTGATACAACCTGTTTTTCACCTTCAAAAATAAAAAACACAAAAAGGATAATCATCTCTCTTCTTTTATTGTGTGTCGGGGATATATTTAAAGACTTTGTACCACAAGACTGGCGTATAGCAAATGTGGTGCCAATATTTTAAAAAGGGGACAAAAACTGAACTTGGAAATTATAGGCCAGTAAGCTTAACCTCTACTGTAGGTAAAATCCTAGAGGGTTTTCGAAGAGATGCTACACTGGAGTATCTGAAGAAAAATAACCTCATGACCCAATATCAACATGGGTTTACGAGGGACCGTTCCTGTCAAACTAATATGATAAGCTTCAATTAAGAGGTAAGTTCTGGACTGGATCAAAGAAATGCAGGGGGCTTGGTGTATATGGACTTTTCAAAAGATTTTGATATGGTGCCACACAAAAAGATGATACATAAAATGGGATAGGGGAAAAAATTTGTAAGTGGGTTAAGAACTGGCTCAGTGATAGGAAACAAAGGGTGGTTATTAATGGAACACACTCAGAATGGGTCACAGTTAACAGTGGGTACCACAGGGGTCAGTATTGGGCCCGCTTTTTTAAAAAAATATTTATTAATGACCTTGTAGGCGGGGAATACGGAGTAGAATCTCAATGTTTGCAGATGACACTAAACTCTGCTGGGTTATCAATACATAGAAGGACAATTTTATATTACAGGAGGATTTATGTAAACTAGAAGTTTGGGCTGATAAATGGCAAATGAGCTTTAATGGGGATAAATGTAAGGTCATGCACTTGGGCAGAGGAAATAAAATGTATAATTATGTTCTTAATTTTAAACACTGGGTAAAACTACCCCTACCCATACACCTGGGTGTATGGGTAGATGATAAACTCACATTTAGTGACCAGTGTCAGGCAGCTGCTGCAAAGACAATAAAATAATGGGATTCATTAAAAGAGGCATAGATGCTTATCAGGAGAACATAATTTTACCTCTATTCAGGTCACTAGTGCGACCACACTTAGAATACTGTGTACAATTCTGGTCTCCGGTGTATAAGAAAGACATAGTTGAACTAGAGCGGGTCCAGAGGAGAGTGATCAATGTTATTAGAGGATTGAGGGGTTTGTAATACCAAGACAGGTTATTAAAGCGAACCTGTCACCCCCTCCAGGCATCTAAAAATACCATAGCCACCTTCTGCAGCACTAAGGCTGCATTCTGACAAGGTGTCTATAGCATTTATGCTCCCTTGATTCACTGAAATAAAGACTTTTGTAAGATCTGTTTCAAACCTGATCCAAGACCGGGAGGCTGGGTTTTCAAGTGTCTGTCTCCCTCCTATGTGGTGTCAGTCATCCCTCTCTGCTCTCTGTGCACCTCCTCCAGGGCCACCTCCCTGCATTACAGAGCTTTGTCAGCTCTGCTACAACACAGAGCTGCTGTTATAGGAGACCTCACAGTAGTAAATCTAGCAGGAGGACCCTGAACAGAGAAAGCACTGCCTGCTACGTAGCCCTTGAGCTGAGCAGTTTTCACTTTCAGTTTCTTGTAAACAGCAACATTGCTCCTCAGCCTATGATCTAAAGCACAAACTCAACTCTGCTGCACTGCTGACAGCTCAAGGCTGCTACGTAGCAGGCAGTGCTTTCTCTGCTCAGGGTCCTCCTGCTAGATTTACTACTGTGGGGTCTCCTATAACAGCAGCTCTATGTTGTAGCAGAGCTGACAAAGCTCTGTAGTGCAGGGAGGTGGCCCTGGAGGTGGTGCACAGAGAGCAGAGAGGGATGACTGACACCACAGAGGAAGGAGACAGACACTTGAAAACCCGCCTCCCGGTCTTGGATCTGGTTTGAAACAGATTTTATATAAGTCTTTATTTCGATGAATCAAGGGAGCATAAATGCTATAGACACCTTGTCAGAATGCAGCCTTAGTGCTACAGAAGGTGGCTATGGTATTTTTAGATGTCTGGAGGGGGTGACAGGTTCGCTTTAAACTTGGGGTTATTTAGCTTGGAAAAACGAATGCTTAGGGGTGATCTTTAATAATGTATAAATATATGAGGGGACAGTACAGAGACCTTTTTAATGATCTTTTTACTCTTTGGCCTGAGACGGGGACAAGGGGGCATCCTCTACGTCTGGAGGAAAGAAGGTTTAATCATAATCACAGACGTGGATTCTTTACTGTAAGAGCAGTGAGACTGTGGAACTCTCTGCCACATGATGTTGTAATCAGTGACTCACTACTAGCATTTAAGAAGGGCCTGGATGCCTTTCTTGAAAAATATAATATTACCAGTTATATATACTAGATTCTTTGATGGGGCGTTGATCCAGGGAACTAGTCTGAATGCCGTATGTGGAGTCAGGAAGGAATTTTTTTTCCCCAATGTGGAGCTTAGTGTTGCCACATGTTTTTTGTTTTTTTTTTTCTTTTTGCCTTCCTCTGGATCAACATGTTAGGCTATGGGTTGAACTAGATGGACTTAAGGCCGCTTTACACACACACATAATTGTGCAGAGATTGTTCGCAGATCTCTGGTTGCAGTGAAATCATGAACAAATTGTTCCATTTGTACACAGCCACAAAATGGAACAATGTGTCCATGATTTCACTGCAACCAGGGATCTGCGAACAATCTCTGCACAATTATCTGTGTGTGTAACTGGGCCTTTAAGGTCTTCCTTCAACCTTAAATACTATGTTACACCTCGTACACACACTGCTCCGCTCCATACACCTTGTTCACACGCGGCTACGCTCCATACACCTCACACACACGGCTCTGCTCTGTACACCTCATACACACGTGGCTCCACTCCGTACACCTCGTACACACTTGGCTCTGCTACATCCACACTGTAAATTTCTCCTGACCCCACACATAAACTTTACTTCCTCCGTCACCATGACAACCAGCACAGCAGAGTCCTGCATACATCGAGGAGTTGATCATGTGACCCCTGACTCATCACATGGAGGGGAGATCTTCACAGGACCTGTTGCACAGAGCAGCTGTTGATATTTGCACTTTGCCGCTCTCCTTCTCCTTGCTTTCCACAGTCAGGGTATGTGCCCACAGGAAGGTTTAACGTCGGTTTAGCAGCGAAAACCGCCGGCGTTTTAGCATAGGTTTTATTTAAATTTATGTAAATCCTAAGCAGCTTTAGGACTTACATGTAACCCTATGTAATTTAGAAACCGCTGTGCACACATAGTCGGTTTATGTGAGTGGATCTGCCCCCGATTGAGTGGTTTCCCAGCGGCTTAGCAGCATACAGCATGTCAATTCTTTTCAGCGTTTTTTGATCGGTTCTAGTGATGGGCGAGTCCTAAATCGCTTGACTCTAGCGAGTCCGAACCATTCATTAACATTGGACTCGATAGACTCGCAACGAGTAGCGAGTCCCGGGCTTGGAATCGCTACTCGGAATCGCTAGAGTCAAGCGATTCCGAGTAGCGATTCCGAGCCCAGGACTCGCTAGAGTCAAGCGATTCCGAGTAGCGATTCCGAGCCCGGGACTCGCTAGAGTCAAGCGATTCCGAGTAGCAATTCCGAGCCCGGGACTCGCTAGAGTCAAGCGATTCTGAGTAGCGATTCCGAGCCCGGGACTCGCTACTCGTTGCGAGTCCAATGTTAATGAATGGTCCTTGCGAGTCCTGCGAGTCCCAAATCGGTTCCATTAAAAAATCCTCCATAGAAAACCGCAGGAAAAACCACCAGTAAACCGCTGTGCACATGCTGAAAAAACCGCCGGAAAACCGCTGGAGATATCTGAAGGTTTGAACGCCACTAAACCTTCCTGTGGGCACATACCCTGACAGTCTCAGCCCGCGGGGATGCCGGGAAGCGATGAGAGTAGCTGCGGCTGACAGATCGCAGCAATTGATCTTCCGGGTTCCGGGAACTGGCTGCTGTTTTAACAGACGGCTCCAGGGAACCGGACGGATCCCAGCCCTGGTCTGTGAGCTGTGTGTGGAGCAGACAGCTGATGTGGGGCAGAGAAGGGTCTGTGAGCTGTGTGTGGAGCAGACAGTTGATGAGCAGAGAAGGGTTACTAGAGATGTGACTCAGCCAAGATAACAGATTACAGACCTTGTGCTGAGGAGATTACAGTGAAGCAGATGAAGCTCAGCCCTGTGCCTGAGGTGATTTAGGCTGGGTTCACATTTGCGGACCCGCACAGTCACACAGTCTCGTCCGCACCAGGAATGCAACATGTCGCGTCCCTGGTGCGGACGAGACTGTGTGATTTGTGCGCAGGCATCCGCACACATATGGGAGTGAATGGGTGCGCACGGTCATGCGCGGTCAAGCGCTGCACCGTGCTCTCCCATTATAAAGATAGGAGCTCGCAGCCGCTGCGGTCACATTGCGGATCCCTCCGCAGAACGTTGCGGAGGGGTCCGCAAATGTGAACCCAGCCTTACACTTCACCTCACAGCTGTGACTCACCGTGGCCGGGGACTCCGGTTTAGACAGGCTGTAGCTCCTTCCTCCTTGTCACGGATGGACCGCGCCTGCCGGTAGTGGGGCCCGGTTGAGTGCAGATCAAAAGTTGAAGACGTCTTGTAGGAACAGATTAAGGGGTTAATTTATTCGTGACGCCACCTATGAGTAGTTCGATAAGCCTTACCGACGCGGCGAAGTCTCCGGGGGATGGATAGCAGCAAGATGGAACGCTCCCCACAGGCTGAGCGGTGATCCCCGGAGGCTGGAGCTGCTTAAGATGTTGTGCGGCAGCTGCTTTTACCTTGCGCGGAGCACAGAAGCCATGTAAGTCTCTGTAACGGGTCTTTACTGTAACCAGCAAGCAGTACATGGCATACAGTTTACGGGTAGTGGACCGGGTGGACTCTGCAGTGATAGGTGTCCCTCAGAGATCCGCAGTGTTCCTCCATTCTAGCTAAGTATTTGCCATTGTCGCCCAGGAATACCAGATCGGGTACGGGGAGGCTGCTTCAATCCCTATCCAAGATGTACGTTATGGATGTTCTGGGGAGCCTTGGGTCCCTCGGTGGGTACACCGCTGGTTAGATGACTGGAATTTGGCGGGTGGTGGGGTGCTCCTGTAAAGCTGCTCCTCCACGCTTCTGGTTCGCGTAGCAGAGGTGAACTGCTGCCAGCTTCGGTACCAGTGAACCGGCTGTGAGTTGGGCACGGGAGTCTTTTGGAACCCGTGGTTGGTGATGCCCGATCCCGGTTGTTAAGGCCTCAGGTGCTAACACCCGACCGGTGACGGCCCAGGGGCTGCACAGCGGTGCAGAGCCCCGCTCCTACGTTACTCCAAGTTCAAGTCTGTCTCTCTCTTACAACTCTACTACTGACTGCACTAAGTGTATCAGCTTTCCACTACACACTACCCTTGCACTCCGCCCACCAGGACCTGGATTGGCCCTCTATGCTAAGTGATGCATGCAGGGTTTGGATCTCTAAGTTAACCAGATGACTGCTGGGTCGGAGAATATTGCTGCTGCATTTATGGCTGCAATACCCTCCTGTGACGCACTCGTTGCGGGGCGCCACAGCTGCAGTCAGGACCTTGTATGTAGGCCACGCCCCCTCCCTTCTGAAGTGTATTCAGTGTGCAGATGGCCTTCGCAGAAAAAGTTTCACACACAATACACTGGGGACACTTTGGAGAAGGTTTATGAATGGTTTGCAAACAGAATTTTCTAATGAAGTATATTAGATAGTTTATTAAAATCACTTGCTTTACATTATTATCAAACAAAAATTTAAACGGCGGTTACACATTAAAGTAGGGGATGAATGTGCAAAAGGCTCTAATGTGAATTTCACTTAGGGGGAGGTGGATCCACTGCTCAGCCACCTTTCTCCATTGAAAGGGGGGGTGGCGCTGCACGGACACAACACCTCGGAGGTGGCTTTGTGATAAGAGGCTAAATCTGGGACACCCAATGCCGCCTTTCTTATATGAAAGTAACATGACCTTGCATGCCACTCGGGGGGTGTCTTTGCTCACACATAGCAGTAGACTATCCTTGAATACCCAAATAAATGGTACCCTCAGGAGCCCAGGTGAAAGGGAACTTATGCTGTAAACATGCCATTAGGGATTGAGGGACCAATACAGGTAAAATCACTGATTTTGAAGCGTTAAGCTTATAATATGAGATATGTGAAAAGTCAGATAGGGCAGCCATTACATTCTGAAGGGACAACTCTATATCAGTGCATGTTATGATGATATCATCGGCACACAGGCCAATCACGTGGTTCACTGGACCTACACAAATACCACTGACCCCCCAAATTGGACCGAATTGCGACCGCAAGGGGTTCCACAATCGGGGCACTAATGGCGGGCGCGATATTGGGCATCCCTTGCGGGTTCCATTAGTGATGGGGAAACTAGGAGAAAGGAAACCCGACGAAAGCACTATTGCATTTGGGTTAGAGTAAAGTGACAAAACAGCTGACAAAAAAGGCCCAGAGAACCTGAATCTACCTAGGACCCGTTTCAGGTACCCCCAGTATACCCTGTCAAACGCCTTCTCAGCGTCAAGAGACAGGAATACACTGGAGGATTCCCTAATTTCAGCTATCCTAATCAAGTCCACTATTCTCCTAGTTCCTAGTTCCTTTTGCTTGTCGGCCCGCCACAAAGCCCACCTGGGCAGGCAAAACTTCTTGGAAGTCGCAGCACCAAAAGTTTGGTGAAAATTTTGACATCGCAATTAAGCAGCGATATAGGTCTGTAAGAACCGGGCAAATCAGGTGATTTTCCCGGCTTGGGGATGGTCACTATTATAGTTTCCAAATGCAGAGGAGGTGTAGATTCTGTTTTTTGCCAAACCTGGAAGTTTTTAACAAGATAAGGGGCGAGGGTGTGTGGGAATACCCAATAGTAGTCATTCGGGAGGCCATCTGGGCCAGGTGCAGAGTAGAGTTGAGTCGACCTAATCACCTTAACTACTTCATCAGTTGTAAAAGGGGTGTTAAGTCTCCCGTTAGCATCCGTCAGTTGTGGAAGGTCTAATTTTGCCAGGAAGAGGTCCATCTCCTTCTCAGTAGGCTGGGGAATGAAGAGTCACCTTGAAGGTTGTAAAGTGAGGAATAGTATTGGGAAAATACTTTAGCAGTATCATACGGATTTCTAGCTGACTTCTCTCCCGCATCCACCATAACTTCTATCGAACGTTTGGTGTTTTTTTTTTTTTTTTTTATAAAGGGGGGTGCGATGCTTGCCAGACTCCTATCTCCAGCCGCATAAAAAGAGGTTTTTAAGGCACCACCAAGAGAATGTTCATGTAGGGCGAGGACGTGAGCCCGTAGTTGAAAACGGATCTGCAAAATCTGTCTTGAGTCCTGGGGGTCAGTTCCAGTTTATTAACTCTCTACAGGTGATGGGGTTGAGAGAGGAGAGAGGACCTCAGCCGGTTGTTAGCTTTTTTTTAGTTGTGAAGATTTTTGGAGGAAAATCCCTCCTGATAAAGGCCTTGTGAGGAGCCCACAAGGTGTCATCAGGTACTTCACCGTTGGCATTAAGTTTAAATAACTCTGCTAGACTTCTCCCCACCTCAAACATCACACCCTCAGCTGATTGAAGGTCAGTGTTCAGTCTCCAGCTTTGTGGGGGGGGTTGGTCTATCGATCATATTTAGTTCGACTCACTGGAGCATGGTCAGACCAAGTAAGAAGTCCTACCTCCGCAGAGACACAGGCCGGGAGGGTGGTATCATCCACCAGAAAATCTGTTCAAGAGTATGGCCTGTGTCTGTGCGGGAAGGAGAAATCCCTTTCCTGCACATGTAGATAGCGCCAGATATCATGCAGCCACATCAACCGGCATAAAGGACCAACTTCCCGTCTACCCCACGAAGACCAGGGGGAACAGGATAACTCGCAGGACATAATAGAGTTCAGATCCCCACAGATTATATTCATACCTCGGGCCATCTCCATAACCTTTTTGAGGAAACTTTTAAGGTATTTTACCTGGGACCAATTTGGCACATAAACATTTGCAATAGTCCCTTCCACCCCAGAAATTAAACCTGAAAGGATTATAAATCTACGATAGGAGTCCACAACTGAATGCATTAACGTGAAAGCGACTGAGTTCTTAATTGGGATGCAAACACCTGCCTCTTTAGAGGAACAAATGGAGAAGACAACTGTGGAAAAATGCTGATGACGGAATCTGTGATTGTTCTCTTGTAACAAGTGTGTCTCTTGGACACATAATATGTCTGCCTTTGATTTGCACGCCTCCCTCCAGAATAAGGACCGTTTTGCCGGGGAGTTCAATCCGCGCTCATTAAAGGATAGTATATTCACACTCATCATGAAGGTAGAGCAAACTATAAAACATTTCCATCAAAGGATACATTGCAGGAATGACAAGGAGGGTAAATTAACATTTAACGGAAAGACATATAAAGACATGTATGTAAACCAGAAAAAAAACGGCTTTAACACTTCCAGCGGGGGCAAACAAAACCATGAATTGAAGCGCAGTAGTCACGCCAGAGTATAGGGTCCAGATGGTGAAGCGTGACCAAAAAATGGGGACCCACGGACAAATTCCTGCCACTAGTGAGAGTCCGACCATGGCCGACAAATGTTCAGGGAGAGGGAAAAAAAAATCGTCCCAGGAGCTCCACTGAGCTCAAGAGGAGGAGTGGGTCATCCTAGAGAGGGGACTATCAGCCCACTTATTCCCACTCCTGGGAGGTTTTCATGTTGCTAGAGTGAGGTGAGGTCTCCACTGACTCAGCATGTTCCATGATTTCAAAACTTTTTTCAGTAGCTTGGGGGATTGAAAGGATTGATTAGCACCTTTGTACCGGAATCTCACCCTGACTGGGGAGCCCCAGCTGTACAGGATCCCTTTCTCTAAAGATTCTACAGAAAGGAGCAAATTCTCTCCGCTTGCCCAGAGTGCTTGCACATAGGGCTGGGCGATTTTGGAAAAAATCAAAATCTTGATTTTATTTAACCCTATGGACGATTTTCGATTTAAATCTCGATTTTTTTTTTTTATATATGTATACACAGCATACACAGTATATACAGTATATATTATACACACAGTATATACAGTATATATCATACACAGTATATATGTATACAGCATACACAGTATATATCATACACACAGTATATATCATACACACAATATCTATCATACACACAGCATATACAGTATATATCATACAGACAGTGCACTGGGCACGCACAGAACTCGGCGATGTAGTAGGACACGGCGTAGTTCTCCTCGCACCAGTCCAGGGCGGAGGTCGGCGGCCCCCAGTGTCCGGGCCTTTCCAGCGCCGGAGCCATGCTGCGCTCTGCTCTGCTGCCAGTCACCGCCGGCCGGGGTCACTGAATTGTGCAGGTGACACTCTGTGCCATTCACTCTTCTGCATTGCAGACTAGAATTGCACAGACTGGGGTATATGACTATACTTATGGGCAACACATATGCAGTTACTGTATCCAGCGTATATATTATTAGCCTGCAGATTATCCAGAAATGCTTAGCACTATATGTTGCTATCAATGACAACGGTGTGCGGCAGACTGCAGAGGGCTGTGTCACATAACTAGTTCCTTAGCACGTTGGCACAATCACTTGGACCAGACATGCCTATCAATTCTGCATACATAAATGTCAATAAATCCTATAAAAAGCCTGTTTGCATTGCAAGCATATTACAAAACTAGTAGGTACAATAGCTGACCTGTAGTATACCCACATGCAGGTGAGAATATGTGGGGGCATTAGACTTAAACCAGCAGTTCTCTCCCTATAGAGACCCCTGTAATGTTGGGGGTCCCCTCTCCTGGAGGAGGGCTGCAGATTGGAGGCCATAGGGCACTTACACCAGCAGTTCTCTCCCTATAGAGACCCCTGTAATGTTGGGGGTCCCCTCTCCTGGTGGAGGGCTGCAGATTGGAGGCCATAGGGCACTTACACCAGCAGTCTCTTCTCCTATAGAGACCCCTGTAATGTTGGGGGTCCCCTCTCCTGGTGGAGGGCTGCAGATTGGAGGCCATAGGGCACTTACACCAGCAGTTCTCTCCCTATAGAGACCCCTGTAATGTTGGGGGTCCCCTCTCCTGGAGGAGGGCTGCAGATTGGAGGCCATAGGGCACTTACACCAGCAGTTCTCTCCCTATAGAGACCCCTGTAATGTTGGTGGTCCCCTCTCCTGGAGGAGGGCTGCAGATTGGAGGCCATAGGGCACTTACACCAGCAGTTCTCTCCCTATAGAGACCCCTGTAATGTTGGGGGTCCCCTCTCCTGGAGGAGGGCTGCAGATTGGAGGCCATAGGGCACTTACACCAGCAGTTCTCTCCCTATAGAGACCCCTGTAATGTTGGGGTCCCCTCTCCTGGAGGAGGGCTGCAGATTGGAGGCCATAGGGCACTTACACCAGCAGTTCTCTCCCTATAGAGACCCCTGTAATGTTGGGGGTCCCCTCTCCTGGAGGAGGGCTGCAGATTGGAGGCCATAGGGGCTTACACAAGCAGGTCTCTTCCCCCTATAGCGACCCCTGTAAGGCTGGGGGTCCCCTCTCCTGAAGGAGGGCTGCTCTGCCTCCACGTCTGAGCACATAGGCTCTGTGCACAGAATAGCAATCCCCCAGCACCATCCCAATGTCCCTTCCCTCCCTCCCTCCATCCATCCCAGCAGGGCTCCTGAGCCCGCTGTCTCACCTGCCTGCACGGGGAGGAGGCGGAGCACACCGCAGTGCGCACCGGAAGTACTAGGTGCATACACGGCATAGTTCTCGCACCAGTCCAGGGTGGAGGTCGGCGGCCCCCAGTGTCCGGGCCTGTCCAGCGCCGGAGCCATGCTGCGCTCTGCCTCCTCCCCGTGCAGGTAGGTGCCAGTCACCGCCGGCCGGGGAGGAGGAAATGCCGCCATTTTAAATCGAATTTCACGATTGTTAATAAAACAACAATCGTGGCCACACCAGGGGGCGAATAAATCGAATTAATTCGATTAATCGCCCAGCCCTACTTGCACATAAATCGGGGTAGACTAAGAAAGCAGCATAGGGCTCAGGGAGAGGGTAGGTTTTTTCCTCATAGCTTGGAGGATGGCTTCCTTGGTCTTAAAGTTAAGCACACAAACCAAAACATCCCTTGGGAGAGACTGTTTGTTATGAGAAGGTTTAGGCAGTCTGTATAGCCTCTCTATCCTCAATCCACTCACGTGTGTGTGTGTGTGTGTGTGTGTGTGTGTGTGTGTGTGTGTGTGTGTGTGTGTGTGTGGTGTGTGTGGTAGAACTTGCTAAAAGAAAGCTGTAATGCTAGTGGACGGATCTAGATCAGCTACTGCTTCAGGCAAGCCTCTCACTATGATGTCACACCTCCTCATTTTGTCCTGCAAGTCCCATACCTTAAAGTTAAGTTGTTCCATAGTGCTGTCCATAACTGCAAAATCATCTGCAAGATTGTCAGCAGAGGCATATTCCGCCATCTTTTCCTCAATGTGTGAGGTACATTTAACCAGGGACACCATCTCAGCTCTCCCTTCCCCCATCATACCTCGCATATCTTCCTGTAGAGATGGTCTCAGTGACCCCAGGAGGCTGCGCAGTATGCATTGTGTGACCGAGACATCTTCATCCTTCCACTCCGGGCTCGCCGCTGGGCTATGTGAGGCATGAGAGGAGGCTCCATGGGACTGTGGAGTCGGTGCCATGTGCTGTGGAGGCTCAGAATGCCGCTCCACTGTAAAGAAGTCTGTAATTTTCTAGGGCTCTGTGCGCTGCTTCGGTGGTCTCCTCGGCATGATGCGGGTGCTGCCCTTCTCCCAGCACTTCAAAGAAAAATTCTGTGATTGAGAATTGCCACTAATGGCCAGTAAGCATGATTGCCTTAGGGATCTTCTGGCTTATGCAGCTGGCACCATTAGCTTTCAGGCCACGCCCCTGGATTCGCCCTGCTAAGTTCAAGATACTGTTTGGGCTTGGCTAGGGGAGCTGCAAAATGAAGCAAAACAGTGATTAAATTAAATTATACTTACAGAACTTCTGGATCCTCTCATTGAGCAACATGCATATTCTCTTGCTTCACGCACCCACCTTATGTGACTGGTTGCAGTCAGATACCCTCTATGTTGGAGTATGTGATTTGGTTGTCGTTATACACACCCACAGATGTAAAAACAAATAAATAGAAAAAAAAAGTGTGTATGGTTCACCCGTATTGTTTATTCTCAGCTCAGCCCACCCCCCACCACAGGGTAAGTATAGCAGCCTGCAGCTGCCCCAGAATTTGGCACATTCATTAGAAGCCTCGAACCCTGATGCTTTACCCAGCTCTTCTCGATTCCATTGGTGCGGTATCAATCAGGGTAATGGAAGAGGTTAACGACAGCTATCAAGTATACATTTCCAGATGAAGAAAGGACACACTACCACACATTAGAAAGCCATCGTCTTATTGGTCCTGAAAACACAGATTTTATCTCTTGGCTGTGTGAAGACCAATCCCAAAAAAATAATGAAAAAGGAACTGTCTTCAAATTAATACTTGGTGCTTTATTGTTCCATTAAAATGCAGACCGTAACGTCTTGTTTCAATAAAAAGTCTGTTGTAACTAAAGTTAAAAAGACATAAAACAAAACCCCCTTCCCACTGTAACAGTGACAGCTCAAATCTAACAGCTGTCAGTGACAGCTGAGGGTCAGGGGCAGAGGTGTGGGGACCCTTTTTAGTGGTCCCCACACTCAGAGCGATGTGATCGGTCAGTCAATCTGATCACATCATGATCGCGCAGGGAAATGCTGAATGTCAGCACTTTCCTGCATGATCTCTGCAAGAGCCGGACTGTCAGCTGTGTCCAGCTCCTGCATGCATCCCCTGCCTATGCTTACTTCCCACTGCTCCTGTGCCCGCTCTCCTCCCTCCCGGTCTCCTCCGTCCTCTCCCCGCTGTGTCCGCATCCCCCCCGCTCATCCCTCTTGTCCTTCGCTGTGTCCGGTCCCCCCGCTCATCCCCCCTGTCCCCTGCTGTGACCGCCCCCCAACTCTTCCCCCCTGTCCCCTGCTGGCCCCCCCCCCCCCCGCTCAACCCTCTTGTCCCCCGCTGTCTCCGACCCCCACCGCCAGTGATCAGTACCGGTGACCGGCGGGAGGAGGTGATCACCGACCCGGTAATCACCTCCTCCCGCCGTTTCCTCCCGCTCGCCTCCTTACCGCCGCCATATCATCCTTCCGGACCTGACGTCCAGTGAAGACCCCCTGCATGATCCCCCTGCAGGGAGATCCCTGATCCCCCCATACCCCTGCAGGGGGATCCCTGATCCCCCCCCCCATCCCCCTGCAGGGGGACCCCTGATTCCCCCACATCCCCCTGCAGGGGGACCCCTGATTCCCCCCCCCCATCCCTCCGCCGCCTCCTGCTCGCCTCCTCTCACCACCGCCATATCATCCTTCCGGACCTGACGTCCCCCCCATCCCCCTGCAGGGGGACCCCTGATTCCCCCCCATCCCCCTGCAGGGGGACCCCTGATTCCCCCCCCATCCCCCTGCAGGGGGATTGAGCTGCAGAAAGCGATCTGACAGCTCGGGCGCAGTGATCCACTGCACAGTGATCCGGGCTTTCAGACCACTGTGCCCGAGCTGTCAGATTGCTTTCTGCAGCTCAATCCCCATGCAGGAGGATCAGGTGCAGTGATCCACTGTGTGGATGCAGGGGGATCATGCTGCAGTGAACTAATCTGACAGTCCTGGCACAGTGATCCATTATGGGGCTGTCAGATCACTTCACTGGAATGTCGGGTAACCTGACCCAAGCCTCTGAGATCATATGATCTCTGAGACTTGGGTTTGCACAGTGATGCAGCACTGTATGGCAATGATCTGCCATACAGTGCATTATCACTATGACACCAGAGACTGCAACAAGAGGACACTTAATTCATTTGCTGCAGTCTCTGTATGTAGCAGAGGCGATTGAGCGTCGTGGGACCTTCATTGCGGACTACGTCGGAAACAATCGAGCGTCGTGGGACCTTCATTGTGGACTACGTCGGATCTTTTTATAATAGAGATGGAGTCCGAAATTTGTTTGTGTTTTTTTCTAATAAAAAGATTTCTCTGTGTGGTGTATTTTTTGACTACCGGTATTTACTAGAGATTCCTAATGGCCGGGTCTAACATTGGCCCGACATTATGAATCTCGGGCTTAGTTCCAGCTGCCAATAAAAAAGCTGGCATTAACCCCTTTATTATCCATTGTTCCACCGACACCAGGGCAACTGGAAGAGTCTGCGTACAGCGCCAGAAAATGGCGCTTCAATTAATGCACCATTTTCTGGGGTGGCTGCGGGCTGCAATTCGCAGCATGGGGGGCCCAGAATGCTTGGGCCTTTCCATGCTGAGGATTCCAGCCCCCAGCTGCCTAGTTGTACCTGGCTGGGCCAAAAATATGGCGGAGCCCCACGTCTTTTTTTTTTTTTTTTTTTTTTTCTTTCTAGAATTAGTTCTAGAAATTTAAAAAAAAAATGGGCTCCACTGTATTTTTGGTTGCCAGCCAGGTACAACGAGGCAGCTGGGGGTTGGTGGCAAGTCCGTAGCTGCCAACTTGTACCTGGCTGGACCAAAAATATGGCGGAACACCACGTTTTTTTTTTTATTTTTTTTTCTTCTAGAATTAGTTCTAGAAATAAAAAAAATGGGATTTGCTGTATTTTTGGTACAAGGCAGCTGGGGGTTGCTGGCAGTCTGTAGATGCCAAGTTGCAGTCTGTAGCTGCCAAGTTGTATCTGACTGAGCCAAAAATATGGCAGAGCCCCACGTCATTTTTTTTTTTCTAGAATTCGTTCTAGAAATTAAAAAAAAAAAAAAAAAAAAAGGCCTTCGCTGTATTTTTGGTAGCCAGCCAGGTACAACTTGGCAGCTGGCGGACTAGAATCCTCAGTGTGGAGAGACCCAAATGTTGTGGGCCCCCCTCGCTGTAAATTGCAACCCACAGCCACCCAAGAAAATAGCGCATTCATTAGAGACTGCTTTTTTTGGTGCTGTACCCAAACTCTTCTAGATGCCCATGTGCTGGTGGCACACGGGTTCTCCATATGCGACATGGTGTCCCCTAACCATTTCAATGGAAAATTATCTCCAATTGTTAGCGGAAACCATGTCGCGTATGGAGAGCCCCTCCCTGTGTGCCTGAACATTGGATCCTCCCCCACAAATGACCCCATTTTGGAAACTAGACCCCCCAAGGAACATATCTAGATACATAGTGAGCACTTTGAACACACATGTGCTTCACAAATTAGTCCGTAAAAGAGAAAAAGAAGATTTTTTGTGAAAAAAAAGTACTTTTTCATTTTTACGGATCAATTTGTGAAGCACTTGGGGCTTCAAAGTGCTCACTATGCATCTAGATAAGTTCCCTGGGTGGTCTTGTTTCCAAAATGGGGTCACGTGTGGGGGAGCTCCAATGTTTAGGCACGCAGGGGCTCTTTATATGCGACATGGTGTTTATTAATAATTCCAATTGTTAGCGGACACCATGGTGCGTATGGAGAGCTCTCCATACGCACCATGGTGTCCGCTAACAATTTGAATGAAAAATCAGCTCAGATTGTTAGCGGACACCATGTTGATTATGGAGAGCCCCTCCCTGTGTGCCTGAACATTAGAGCTCCCCCACAAGTGACCCCATTTTGAAAACTAGACCACCCAGGCAACATATCTAGATGGGTGGTGAGCATTTTGAACCCCCAGGTGCTTCACAAATTAATCCGTAAAAATGAAAAAAAAAAGAAACAATTTGTGGGAAAAAAAGTACTTTTTCATATTTACGGATCAATTTGTGAAACATCTGGGGGTTCAAAGTACTCCCCACCCATCTAGATATGTTCCCTGGGTGGTCTAGTTTCCAAAATGGGTTCACTTGTGGGGGAGCTCCAATGTTTAGGCACGCAGGGGCTCTTTATATGCGACATGGTGTTTATTAATAATTCCAATTGTTAGCGGACACCATGGTGCGTATGGAGAGCTCTCCAAACATGGTGACATGGTGTCCGCTAACAATTTGAATGAAAAATCAGCTCAGATTGTTAGCAGACACCATGTTGCGTTTGGAGAGCCCCTGTGTGCCTAAACATTAGAGCTCCCTCACAAGTGACCCCATTTTGGAAACTAGAGCCCCCAGGGAACTTATCTAGATGGGTGAAGAGCATATTTAACCCACAGGTGTTTCACAAATTCATCCGTAAAAATGAAAAAGTACTTTTTTTTTTCACATAAAGTTTCTTTTAGCCTAAATTTTTTCATTTTCACATGGGGCACAGGATAAAACGGATCCTAAAAATTGGTGGGCAATTTCTCCTGAGTACACTGATACCTTATATGTGGTCATAAACCACTGTTTGGGCGCACGGCAGGGCTCAAAAGGGAAGGAGCGCCATTTGACTTTTTGAATGGAAATTATCTCCAAAAGTCAAATTGCGCTCCTTTCCTTCTGAGCCCTGCCGTGCGCCCAAACAGTGGTTTATGACCACATATGAGGTATCGGTATACTAAGGAGAAATTGCCCAACAAATTGTAGGATCCATTTTATCCTGTTACCCATGTGAAAATGAAGAATTGAGGCTAAAAGAAAATTTGTGTTGGAAAAATTAAAATGCCCATTTTTTCCTTCCATGTTGCTTTAGTTCCTGTGAAGCACCTGAAGGGTTAATAATCTTCAATGTAGTTTTAAGTAGCTTGAGGGGTGCAGTTTTTGGAATGGTGTCACTTTTGGGTGTTTTCTGTCATGTACATCCCTCAACGGGACTTCAAATGGGATGTGGTCACTAAAAATTTGTTTTTATTATTTTGCTGGAAAAAGGAGAAATTGCTGTTGAACTTTGAACCCTTATTACTTCCTACCAAAAAAACATTTTTTTTTCCAAAATTGTGCTAAAGTAAAGTAGACATGTGG
Source organism: Allobates femoralis (assembly GCA_033576535.1). Classification (NCBI taxonomy): domain Eukaryota; kingdom Metazoa; phylum Chordata; class Amphibia; order Anura; family Aromobatidae; genus Allobates; species Allobates femoralis. Next base: position 475,211,969 of record JARQOC010000004.1, read on the forward strand.
GAAATGTGATTTATTAACTATTTTATGTCACATAACTCTCTGGTTTAACAGAATAAAAATAAAAAATTTGAAAATCGCAAAATTTTCGCCAAAGTTTTGATTTTTTTCACAAATAAACACAAAAATTATTGACCTAAATTTACTACCAACATGAAGCCCAATATGTCACGAAAAAACAGTGTCAGAATCGCTAGGATCCGTTGAAGCATTCCAGATAAAGGGATAAAATTCCTCATAAAGGGAGAGTGGTCAGAATTACAAAAAACGGTCTGGTCATTAAGCTGCAAAGTAACTTGGTCCTTATGAGGTTAAGGGAGCTTTCACCTCTGTGTTTTGTGTCAGTAACGGCAGATCAGGAAAAAAAAAAATCCAGCAAGATTGCAGCAGAATTGTGTTCTGTCTAATGCATTGCTATGGAATTACCAGTCATGTATGGCACTTGCATTTGTGCCGTAATCCGGCACTTGCGGCATCAGATAAAATACGCTGCTAGCTGTTTTTTAAAAACTCGCCACAAGTGCTGAATTTGCTATATCTGGATGAAAACGCAAGTGTCCCCACACATCCGGAATGCCTATAGAAATGCATTACAAAAAAACATATTTTTGCAGCAATCTTGCCAGATCCGTTTTTATTGATTTATTTTTTTTGCATAATCTATTTTATTGTTACATATTCATAGGAAAGAAATAATAGAACAGGAACATACAACATAAAATACAGACAATATTGTCATAAGAATACAATGACGCCTTATATAAATCTTTCCGATTCTTCTAACTCGGTCGTATCTTCCAACCCCATTATTAGCAGTGTGATACTTAAAATATCTGCGGTTGGATCTATTATAAATAGAACTTTAAACAACATACTCATAACGTCTTGTATAATGGGTGTCATTACAAGAACATACAGTCATATGAAAAAGTTTGGGCACCCCTCTTAATCTTACTCTTTTTTTTTTTTTTATTAAATTGTTTTTTTTGCAACAGCTATGTCAGTGTGATATATGTAATAACTGATGGACACAATAATATTTCAGGATTGAAATGAGGTTTATTGTACTAACCGAAAATGTGAAATATGCATTATTTCAAAATTTGACAGGTTCAAAAGTATGCTACCTTACGATGTTCCTCACAGTGGAAACTGACAGGTTAAATCTCTGAGACAACTTTTTGTATCCTTCCTCTGAACAACTATGTTGAACAATCTTTTTTTTTTTTTTTTTCTTTTTCAAATCATTTGAGAGCTGTTTTGAGGAGCCCATGATGCCACTCCTCAGAGAAGATGCAACTAGGAGAACAGCTTGCAAGTGGACACCTGAAATAGCTTTTTCCATTATTGGATACACCGGGCTATGAAGTACAAAGCTCAATGAGGTTACCAAACCAATTTAGTGCTTCAGTAAGTCAGTAAAAAGTAGTTAGGAGTATTCAAATCATGAAAATCACAAGGGTGCCTATACTTTTGCACCTGTCAAATTTTGAAATAATGCATATTTCACATTTTCGGTTAGTACAATAAACCTATTTCAAACCTGAAATATTACTGTGTCCATCAGTTATTACATATATCACACTGAAATAGCTGTTGCAAAAACCAATTTTAAACAAAAAAAAAAATGAGTAAGATTAAGAGGGGTGCCCGAACGTTTTCATATGACTGTATGTAATCATATACATCTATTAAATGATTGTTAAAAGATGACACTTGAGCTGGCTCTTGTTCCCGGGCTAATTATTTATCCATTATTGCTGCTCGCAGACCCTAAAGAGCCCCGTGTAACTGTTGTTAATGTACCAGATATATTAATATATCCTTGATAATAAATATTAAATCTTATTTTGGGGTTCTGCGCAATTGGTATGGCTTACCTGAAAAAAACGATATCTCAACATAGACACACTAAAAGGAATTTTATTATCTTACTAGCTGTAGTACCCGGCTACGCCCGGGTTAACCCCTTCAGGACCCAGCCTATTTTGACCCTAATGACCTTGGCCTTTTTTGCAATTCTGACCAGTGTCCCTTTATGAGGTTATAACTCGGGAACGCTTCAACCGATCCTAGCGATTCTGAGATTGTTTTTTCGTGACATATTGGGCTTCATGCTAGTATTAAATTTAAGTCGATATTAAAAATATGGCAAAAAGTTTGAAAATTTCACAATTTTCACATTTTTTATTTTTTTTTCTGATAAACAGGAGAGATATGTGACAGAAAAAAGTTATTAAATAATATTTCCCACATGTCTACTTCACATCAGCACAATTTTGGAAAAAAAAAAAATTTTTGTTAGGACGTTATAAGGGTTCAAAGTTCATGAGCAATTTTTCATTTTTCAACCAAAATTTACAAAACCATTTTTTTTAGTGACCACATCACATTTGAAGTCCTTTTGAGGGGTGTACATGACAGAAAACACCCAAAAGTGACACCATTCCAAAAACTGCACCCCTCAAGCTACTCAAAACTACATTCAAGAAGATTATTAACCCTTCAGGTGCTTCACAGGAACTAAAGCAAAGTGGAAACAAAAAATGGATATTTTAATTTTTTTATCAAAAATGTTCTTTTAGCCTCAATTCTTTCATTTTCACATGGGCAACAGGATAAAATGGATCTTAAAATGTGTTTTGCAAATTCTCCCGAGTACATCGATACCTCATATGTGGTCATAAACCACTGTTTGGGCGCATGGCAGGGCTCAGAATGGAAGGAGCACAATTTGAATTTTGGAGCTAATTTTACATTCAAAAAGTGAAATTGCGCTCCTTTCCTTCTGACCCCTGCCGTGCGCCCAAACAGTGGTTTATGACCACATATGAGGTATCGGTGTACTCAGGAGAAATTGACCAACAAATTTTAGGATGAATTTTATGCTGTTGCCATGTGAAAACAAAAAAATTTAGGCTAAAAGAAAATTTTTGTAAAAAAAAAAGTACTATTTCATTTTCACAGATCAATTTGTAAAGCACCTGGGGGTTCAATATGCTCACTACCCATCTAGATATGTTCCCTGGGGGGTCTAGTTTCCAAAATGTGGTCACTTGTGGGGGAGCTCCAATGTTTAGGCACACAGGGCTCTCCAAACGCGACATGGTGTCCGCTAACAATTTGAATAAAAATCAGCTCAAATTGTTAGCTGTAACCATGTTGTGTTTAGTGAGCCCCTGTGTGCCTAAACATTGGGCCTCCCCCACAAGCGACCCCATTTTGGAAACTAGACCCCCCCAAGGAACGTATCTAGATGCATAGTAAGCACTTTGAACCCCAAGGTGCTTCACAAATTCATCCATAAAAATGAAAAAGCACTTTTTTTTTCCACAAAAATGTTCTTTTTTCATTATTATGGATCAATTTGTGAAGCATCTGGGGGTTCAAAATGCTCACCACCCATCTAGATAAGTTCCCTGGGGGGGTCTAGTTTCCAAAATGGGGTCACTTGTAGGGGAGCTCCAATGTTTAGGCACACAGGGGCTCTCCAAACGTGACATGGTGTCCGCTAACAATTTGAGTTGATTTTCCATTCAAATTGTTAGCGGACACCATGTCACGTTTAGAGAGCCCCTGTGTGCCTAAACATTGGAGCCCCCCCACAAGTGACCTCATTTTGGAAACTAGACCCCCCTAGGAACTTATTTAGATGCATAGTGAGCACTTTGAACCCCCAAGTGCTTCACAAATTGATCCGTAAAAATGAAAAAGTACTTTGTTTCCACAAAAAAATTATTTTTTCATTTTTACGGATCAATTTGTGAAGCACCTGGGGTTCAAAGTGCTCACTATGCATCTAGATACATTCCTTGGGGGGTGTAGTTTCCAAAATGGGGTCACTTGTGGGGGAGCTCCAATGTTTAGGCACACAGGGGCTCTCCATACGCGACATGGTGTCCGCTAACAATTGGAATTGTTAGCGGACTCCATGTCGCGTATGGAGAACCCCTGTGTGCCACTAGCATTGCCATCAGCACAAGGGCAACTGGAAGAGTTGGGGTACAGCACCAGAAAATGGCACCTCTAATGTGCTATTTTCTGTGGTGGCTGTGGGTTGCAATTTGCAGCGTGGGGGGCCACAACATTTGGGTCTCTCCACGATGAGGATTGCAGCCCCCCAACTGCCAAGTTGTACCTGGCTGGCATCCAAAAATAAGGCATAGCTCCTTGTCATTTTATTGGTAGAAGAAAAAAAATGGCATGGGGCTCCGCCATATTTTTGGTCCAGCCAGGTACAACTTGGCAGCTACGGACTGCTACCAGCCCTCAGCTGCCTCGTCATACCTGGCTGGAACCAAAAATACAGCGAAGCCTATTTTTTTTTTTTTATTTCTAGAATTATTTCTAGAAAAAAAATAACATAGGGCTCCGCCATATTTTTGGTCCAGCCAGGTACAACTAGGCAGCTGGGGGCTGGAATCCTCAGCATAGAGAGGCCCAAGCGTTCTGGGCCCCCCATGCTGCGAATTGCAGCCCGCAGCCGCCCCAGAAAATGGCGCATTCATTGAAGCGCCATTTTCTGGCGCTGTACCCACGCTCTTCCAGTTGCCCTGGTGCCGGTGGCTAACTGGGTAATAAAGGGGTTAATGCCAGCTTTTTATTGGCAGCTGGCACTAAGCCCGAGATTCATAATATAGGGCCAATGTTAGACCCGCCATTAGGAATCTCTAGTACGGTAAATAGTCAATAAATACACACAGAGAAAAATCTTTTTATTTGAAAAAAAAAAACAGACACAATTCGGACTCCATCTTTATTATAAAAAGATCCGACGTAGTCCACAACGAAGGTCCCACGACGCTCGATCGCCTCCGACGTAGTCCACAACGAAGATCCCACGACGCTCGATCGCCACTGCTCAATCCAGAGACTGCAGCAAGGGATCAAGTGTCCTCTTCCTACAGCCTCTGGGGTCAGCGTTATGGTGCACTGTATGGCAATGATCTGTCATACAATTCACCAAGACAATGATCCCAGAGACCACACCAAGAGGACACTTGATCCCTTGTTGTAGTCTCTGGGATCAGCGTCATGGTGCACGGTATGGCAATGGTCTGTCATACAATTCACCAAGACAATGATCCCAGAGACCACAACAAGAGGACATTTGATCCCTTGTTGTAGTCTCTGGGATAAGCGTCGTGTGCACGGTATGACAGATCATTGCCATACCATGCACCATGATGCTGATCCCAGAGACTACAACAAGGGATCAAGTGTCCTCTTGTTGTAGTCTCTGGGATCAGCGTCATGGTGCACGGTATGGCAATGATCTGTCATACCGTGCACAATGACGCTGATCCCAGAGACTACAAGAGGACACTTGGTCCCTTGTTGTAGTCTCTGGGATCAGCGTCCGGTGCACGGTATGACAGATCATTGCCATACCATGCACCATTACGCTGATCCCAGAGACTACAACAAGGGATCATTGTTGTAGTCTCTGGAGATCGTTTCCATGACGATTGGATCCTCTAAGTGCTGTGATCCCTGAGATCACAGCACTTAGAGGGTTAACACAGCCAGGGCACAGCAATCACACAGATGCTGTGCCCTGGCTGTGACACCGCTCCTCTGCACACTCATCTCTATGCTGGGAGATGACTGTGCAGAGGAGCCGACAGAAGAAGGAGGACGCCGCAGGAAGAGGACAGCGCAGAGAAGACCCGGAGCAGACCGGAGGACAGAGGCAGAAAACCGAAGGAAAGAGAGAGAACAGCGGAGGACAGAGGAGAAGAAAGAAGACAGGTGAGGAAGAAGAGGGAGCGGGAAGAGGAGACCGGGCGGAGGTGATCACCGCAGGCAGCGGTGGTCACAGGAGGGATCGCAGGGCAGGGGAGACCACAGGGAAGGAGATCACCCACAGGGGGGAGATCGGAGGGCAGGGGGCACATCGGCGGCCCGGGGCAGAGCGGAGGGCCAGGGAACGACGGCGGGAGGGAACTCATCGGCCACACCGCCCCCACATTTGATTGGAGAGAGACACTCTCCAATCAGATCTGAGGGGGGGTGACAAAGGGCCCCTTGTCCAGCCAATGCCTGATGCTGTCCAGCATCAGGCATTGACTGTATTGTAACATCTCACCAAGTTTCATTGGTGAGATATTACAATTACTCCGATTGGCAGTTTCACTTTCACTTCACTGCCAATCGGAGCGGTCCTAGCCCCGGGGGGGCTAAGCCACCCCCCCTAGGGTATAGTGCAGGTCCTTCCGTACCTCCGGCTCTATTAACCCCTTAGTGACCGCGGTTAATAGAGCCGCAGGACGGGAAACTGGCGAGGACGCAGCATATGCGTCCAAGGTCGGGAACGAACTGGTTTTGAGGACGCATATGCTGCGTCCTGGGTCGGGAAGGGGTTAATAAATAACTGATGTTAGCTATAACAAAATAGAATTTGAATATGTCATATTAATGACCTGTAAGAAAATAGAAGCTGAGCTGTGATTGGTTGCTATAGGCAGCCTAATAAATCTCCAGCTAATGGTAAACCCTACCCCTTGCCGGGCAGTATATGTTACCTCACACATACACATAATAGACAGCTCATGTGACTGACATCTGCCTTAATTCCCTATATGGCACATGTGTTGCACATTGGCTGTTTTTAATCAGATGTTTATGTTTGGAAATTAAAGATAGCACACGTATGAGGCGAGTTGTGTGAGGTGATTTGTGCACATCTGTGTCTGTCTGTGTGGTGTGTGTGTCCTGGGGTGTGTGTAGGTGTGTGTCCCTGTGGGGTGAGTGAATGTGTCCCTATAGGGTGTGTATGTCCCTGTGGGGGGGGTCTGTGTGGTGTGTGTTTCTCTTGTGTGTGTCTCTTTGTGGTGTGTGTGTGTCCCTGTGGGGTGAGTGCATGTGTCCCTATTGGGTGTGTATGTGTATGTGTCCCTGTGGGGGGGTCTGTGTGGTGTGTGTGTGTCTCTTTGTGGTGTGTGTGTCCCTGTGGGGTGAGTGCATGTGTCCCTATAGGGTGGCTATGTGTGTGTGTCCCTGTGGGGGGGTCTATGTGGTGTGTGTGTCTGTGTTGTGTGTGTGTGTGTGTCTGTGGGGTGAGTGCATGTGTCGCTATAGGGTGTGTGTCTCTGTGTTGTGTGTGTCTCTTTGTGGTGTGTGTGTGTTTGTTCGGGTGCGTGGTGAGTATCCAATATTGGGGCTGCACCTTAGCGACTACACACTTGCTGTTACTCTTTGTGTGCGTGTGGTGTGTATACATGTCCCCGTGCGTGGTGAATATCTCATGTTGGGGCCCCACCTTAGTGACTATATGCTGGTATGTGCTGTTAGTCTTTGGCGCTATCATTAAGCCTGTCTCATTTACAACTGTCAACTCGTAACTGTCACTTTTTCCCCATTATGTAGATAGGGGCAAAATTGTTTGGTGAATTGGAATGCGCGGGGTTAAAATTTCACCTCACAACATAGCCTATGACGCTCCCGGGGTCCAGACGTGTGACACTGCAAAATTTTGTGGCTATAGCAGACAGCTGTCGATTTTGCTCCCAACACTTTTCCATTCACTTTTTCCCCTTTATGTAGATAGGGGCAAAATTGTTTGGTGAACTGGAACGCGCAGGGTTAAAATTTCGCCTCACAACATAGCCTATGTCGCTCTCGGTGTCCAGACGTCTGACTGTGCAAAATTTTGTGGCTGTAGTTGCGACAGTGTAGATGCCAATCCCGGATATACACGCATACCCACATACATACATACACACACACATTCAGCTTTATATATTAGATAACACTCCTCAATTAAAATATAATGGTTTAAAATGGCTATAGATATGTGTAAATACAAAAACTGTACTGCACTTTAATAAGTTGTATATAAATATAAACAACTAAAAGACTAAAAAAATTGGGAGATGGTTGAAGTCCTTTCAAATTAGTGTCCTGGCGTGGCTTTCACACTGGGCTTTTTTTAGGTCCTCTGGATAGAACGTCTCTTTGTATGTTTAATCCTCTGGGTTTCACCTTGTACTTGCACAGAATTTTTTCTTTAAGTAAAGCACTTGCTGTTGTGTTGCTAAAAATATATGAAATGCACCTGGATTAGTTGCTAGGATATTTTTCTTGATTTATACTGTAAAGTTATACTGTAAAGTTATTTTCTATTTTCTTTTGATTTGTGATGGGTTAACTGATCTTTGAAAATTGGTTGCATGGGGTATTGATTTGTCCTAAAAAGAGAAACTAAGGCCGGTTTCACATCACGATTTTGTGCCTGTCCGTGGGATCCAAGTTTGAAAGAGGATCCCACGGACAGGCACGGATCCACACGGATCCCTGCACTCGGATGGCAAATTGGCAAATAGCCATCCAATCCGAGTCTATGCAGGATCCGTGTGGATCCTGTTCTCCCTGCTTCTTCTCTCTGTCCCTGTCACTCAGTCTCTCCCTGCCTGTCCCTCTTCTATCTAGGCTGTCCCTCTCCTCTATCCTCACCCTCGTCCTCCACCCTGTCCTCTCCCCTCCGGAATGTGAAAAAAAAAACAATTCCTCCCAGAGCATACTTTACCTTCCGCTGGCTGCAGGGATGTGACAGTCTCCTGATCTTCTGGTGGCTCTGGGATCCTCTGGGAGGAATTGGTTTTTTTTTTTCACTTTCTGGAGGGAGAGGACAGGGGGGAGAACGAGAGGGGAGTATAGAGGAAAGCAGAGATAGAAGAGGGACAGACAGGGTTAATTATGTACTGAGCACTGCCTCTGGGCATGCTCAGTACATAAGCACAGAGCTGACATTGGATCCGAGTTCAACTCGGATCCGATGTCAATAGGCTCCTATGCTATCGGGGGTCAGATCGGCTCGGATCCGAGGCTGTCCGATTTCATTCTCTGACACAAAAACGCAGCAGGCTGCGTTTTTGTGTCCGTGCTGAAATTGGACAGGATCGGATGGTGCCAAAATCGGATGGCAAAAGGCATACGTCCTATCCGAGCCCCACAGGGATACATGGGATCCGATTTTGGATCCGAGTGTATCTGTTTTGAAACGGATATTCTCGGATGACAGAAAATCGTGATGTGAACTCAGCCTAATATTACTCAATAGTACCTCTACTGAGTTAAATTAGCTGCAGGATATTTGTATACCTGTCATTAACTTGCTTCTATTTTATAGTTAGACATTTCTAGGATGTTCATTTTCTTTTCTTTTACCTATAACACATTAAAATATGTAGTATTAAGCAAAATCATTTATGTCCTCCCCTCTGTCTAAACCTGTAATATATAATCCAGTTTGTTCTTTGGGTTGGAGGGTTAATTGTCTGTCAAACTGTTGGGATTAATTTAGTGAGCTACAAATGACTGTTTTGTTGTAATACTGCAGTTTTGTCATTATACCACACTCCGGTGATCATTACATATGGACTGAGCTGTGCAATTGATGGTCACTTACTACGTGCTGCAGATGGTGATGTCTCTCCTTCAGTGTCTCTCCGCAGTCTGGTGGTGATGAGTGGGGAGTTTTCTGCGGCGATAGCCTGCTGCTCGCTCTCACGTCTCTTGCTTCCTGGTTGCGGCTCAGCTGAGTGCGCACATGACCGGCCACGTCACACGCCGCCCTCTCTTGCTGTGTCAGATGGTCCTAAGTCAGTAGGGGTAGTGCTGCAGGGGTGGTGATTGCTCAGTGCGTCGAGCAGAGGACAAGAGGGGTTGCTAAAGGGAACAGTCAGAGGTCTGGTTCTCCTCGACTGGTTTCAAAGGGGAGCGCCCTTCATCAGGAACTGGGCTTGTTTGGGATCGTCTGAAGGGGAGCGCCCTTCATCAGGAACTGGGCTCGTTTGGGATTGTCTGTAGCCATGCAAGTTGTGGATAGTCCTGATTTCTTGAGGTAAAGCATTCCAGAGGATTGGTGCAGCTCTGAAGAAAGTCTTGGAGCCAGGAGTGGGAGGATTGGAATAGTGCAGATGTTAGTCAAAGGTCATTTGAAGAACATAGAGAACGGGTGAGGTGATAGACAGAGATGAGGGAGGAGTTGTAGGGGGGTGCTGCACTGTGAAGAGCTTTGTGGGTGAGGACAAGCAATTTGAATTTGATCCTGTAGTGTACAGGCATCCAGTGCAATAACTGGCACAGAGCAGAGGCATCTGAGTAACGATTGGCCAGATGGGTGATCCTGGCTGCTGCATGAAGGATGGACTGGAGAGGAGTAAGTCTGGTGAGGGGGAGGCCGCTTAATAGAGAATTGCAATAGTCAAGGCGGGAATGGATTAGGGCCACGGTGAGAGTATTTGTTGTTTCCATGGTGAGAAAGGGGCAGACTCTAGAGATATTCTTCAGGTGTAAGTGACAGGAGCGGACGAGAGATTGTATGTGGGAGGAGAAGGAGAGATCAGTGTCAAACATAACACCCAGACAGCGAGCCTGCTGCCTAGTCGTTATCTTGGTACCGCACACAGAGAGAGATGTCAGATTTAGGGAGGTTAGTGGATGGGGGAGCAGAAGAAGTTCAGTTTTGGAAAGGTTTAGTTTCAAATAGAGAGCGGACATGATATTGGAAACTGCAGCTATACAGTCATTGGTCATCTTTAATACTGCAGGGGTAAGGTCAGGTGCATTTCATATATTTTTAGCAACACAACAGCAAGTGCTTTACTTAAAGAAAAAATTATGTGCAAGTACAAGGTGAAACCCAGAGGATTAAACATATAAAGAGACGTTCTATCCAGAGGACCTAATAAAAGCCCGACCTAAAAAAAGCCCAGTGTGAAAGCCACGCCAGAACACTAATTTGAAAGGACTTCAACCATCTCCCCATTTTTTTAGTCTTTTAGTTGTTTATATTTATATACAACTTATTAAAGTGCAGTACAGTTTATGTATTTACACATATCTATAGCCATTTTAAACCATTATATTTTAATTGAGGAGTGTTTATAAGATAAAATTCCTTTTAGTGTGTCTTTGTTAAGACATGTTTTTTTTCAGGTAAGCCATACCAATTGTGCTGAACCCCAAAATAAGATTTAACAATCATATACGTCTCATTGTGTCTTCACAATATAGCATTAAAGGCTGTAAAAAACTGGTAGTACTCAGTAAACGATTTCTGCTGAAATCTATAAGTATGTCCCAAGATAATCAATAGTCTGAAATACAGAAAAAAAGAAGTTATGTAGCAGAAAAAAGGGAGATTAGGAAAGGAGTAGGATAGGAAAGTATAGATAGTAGTCTAGATATAGAAGAGGGATAGACCAGAGAAGAAAATTTCTCCTTCCCCTCGGGAAGCCAGCCTCCACCCACCGTATTTACATATCTTCCTATAATCCCCTGAAGGCTTGGAGTCTCTTTAAATAAGATCCATTCTTGCCATGTGCGGATAAACTTGGTGTTGTCACCAGTAGCCTCTGCCATCAACTCCTCCATATGATAGATATTAGAAAGTTCCGACAACCATTCAGACATTGTCGGTGTCTGGGTGGAACGCCAATAGCGTGGGATAATCATCCTCGCAGCGGTCACGCAGTATCGCAAAATGCTGCATTTTGTGTTGCTATGGAGCCTGGAAGAATCAACAGAATGATATTTATTCATAAGCTGCGAAAACCCTGTCCCAGGACACTCGTATTTTGGAACATTGCCACCAAATGTGTACCTTTCTCAGTGCCACACCTCCAGCATCTGTCGCTCGCTGAGGGGAATATGGACCGCTGTCTTATGGGATATTGATACCACCTGGTTAATTTATAATTTTTCTCCTGAGCCGATCCTGCCGGAGACATTGTGTGTGAATATAAAGGCTTTGGCGAGGTCCTCATCTGTGAACTTACATCCTAATTCTCCCTCCCACGCTCGTATGCAATATGGGGCCTTGCTTTCTGGGAGTGCACTAAGTTCCCTATACAGTAGAGAAACCTGATGTGTTGGGGGCGTCTGTTGGAGGAATATTTTTTCAAAGCTGGTGGGAGATGTACAAGGGACCCAACCCTGACTATTGCTCTGGACAAATGATCTCAACTGTTCATATTCATACCATTTGAGAGTTCTATGTGGCGTCGTCTTTTGTAGCTCTTCCAAAGGAGGGATATTTGGTCCCAAACTCAACTGTCCAATCCTGATGTCAGAGCTAACATGCCAGCCTTGGAACCCATCGCAATGTCTACCCGGTGGAAAGTCCGGGTTTTGAAATACTGGAGCTAAGGGATTATAAGAGCTAACTAGCCCTTTCTTATGTTTCAGTTGTTCCCATGTTTTCAATGATTCCCTGGCTAAGAATCCTGTAGGGCCCTCCATCCCTTCAACCGCTCTCTTTTTTTTTTTTTTTTTTTTGTGGATCCACAGAGAATGTTTTAGTGGCCATGTACACCCCTCTTGTTCCAATTGAATCCATTGTTTGCCTCTTGTCCTAAATTGCCAATCTAAAAGTCTGAGTAGTATAGTGCCTTGGTGGTATCTTTGCAGGTTGGGAAGCCCTGCCCCTCCTGCGGCCTTTGACGCTGTCAAAATCTGGTATCGTAGTGTGGGGTTTTTTTTAACGCCAGACAAACTGTATGAGAGCAGATCGAATTGACTTAAAAAAGGTTATTGGTGGTGTACTAGGGAGTGCCTGGAACAAGTACAAAAATCTAGGTAATATATCCATTTTAAAAGAGTTCATTCGTTCGAACCAGGATAATTGTTTGTGGCCATATTCTCGAAGTCTTTTTAGGGACGTATCTAGTAGGGGGAGATAATTAAGTCGGTATAAATCTGTGAGATCAGAGGGAATTTTAACTCCTAAATACTGAATAGACCCGGTCTGCCAGCTGAAATGAAAATTCGCTTTTGCTCTATTCACGTCTGCTTCGGTCAGGGTCACATTAAGAGTCTCTGTTTTGTTATAATTAATTTTAAAATTACTAACCGTTCTGAAAGCGGCAGCTTCTTGGATTAAGGATGGGATGGTGATATGTGGCTGGGACACATAAAGCAAAAGGTCATCCACATAGAGCGAGGTCTTATATTCAGGATGACCCACTCTTAGACCGTGTACACTGGGGTTCCCCTCAACACCACTGCCAGATGTTCCATCACCACCGTATACAAAAGCGGCGACAGCGGACATCCCTGTGTAGTACTGTATTTTATTGAAATGGGATCGGACAGAGTGCCATTGATCGGAATTCTTGCGGTTGGATTGATATATAGTGCACGGACCCTCTGTATAAACGGATCGCCCAGACCTATCTGTCTCATAGCTGAGAACATGAAAGCCCAATGCGCACGGTCAAAAGCTTTTTCTGCATCTATTGATATTAATCCCAGAGGGGAGCGATGTGTCTTAGCATGGGCAACTAATAAGAGTTTTTTTTAATGCCATCTCTCACTTCTCTCCCCTGAACAAAACCTACTTGGTCATTATGTATTACTAGCTGTGAGCCCGATTCTAAAGAATCGGGTAGTCTAGAATCCATATATAGTTTATTTACTAATATTTAGGGGAGTGCAGTGAAATTAATTGTGTGTATACAGGTGGCTCAGTGGGTAGCACAGTATACGGTGGCTTAGTGCTTAGCACTGCGCGGTGGCTTAGTGGTTAGCACTGCGCGGTGGCTCAGTGGTTAGGACTGCGCTGTGGCGTAGTGGTTAGCACTGCGCGGTGGCTCAGTGGTTAGCACTGCGCGGTGGCTCAGTGGTTAGCACTGCGTGGTTGGTGAGTGGTTAGCAGTGCGCGGTGGCTCAGTGGTTAGCACTGCGCGGTTGGTGAGTGGTTAGCACTGCTCGGTTGGTGAGTGGTTAGCACTGGGCGGTGGCTCAGTGGTTAGCACTGCGCGGTAGCTCAGTGGTTAGGACTGCGCGGTGGCGTAGTGGTTAGCACTGCGCGGTGGTGTAGTGGTTAGCACTGCGCGGTGGCTCAGTGGTTAGCACTGCGTGGTTGGTGAGTGGTTAGCACTGCGTGGTTGGTGAGTGGTTAGCACTGCGCGGTTGGTGAGTGTTTAGCAGTGTACGGTGGCTCAGTGGTTAGCAGTGAGTGCGGTGGGCCGAGTGGTCAGCGCAGTGCGGTGGGCCGAGTGGTCAGCGCAGTGCGGCGGGCAGAGTGGTCAGCGCAGTGCAGTGGGCAGAGTGGTCAGCGCAGTGCGGTGGGCAGAGTGGTCAGCAGAGGACAGAGGCACTCTGCCTGTCATACTTACCAGCAGGTTATCGTCTTCTCCGCCATGGCATTTTCACTCCGCCATCCCCAGCATCTTGGCTCCACTCATGCAGAGCATTGCTCCTGTGCAGCCTCCTCTCTGCAGAGCTTTGCTCCTGTGCAGCCTCCTCCTCTCTGCAGAGCATTGTTCCTGTGCAGCCTCCTTCTTTCTGCAGAGCATTGCTCCTGTGCAGCCTCCTCTTCTCTGCAGAGCATTGCTCCTGTGCAGCCTCCTCTTCTCTGCAGAGCATTGCTCCTGTGCAGCCTCCTCCTCTCTGCAGAGCATTGCTCCTGTGCAGCCTCATTACTGTAGAGCATTGCTCCTGTGCAGCCTCCTCTCTGCAGAGCATTGCTCCTGTGCAGCCTCCTCTCTGCAGAGCATTGCTCCTGTGCAGCCTCCTCTCTGCAGAGCATTGCTCCTGTGCAGCCTCCTCTCTGCAGAGCATTGCTCCTGTGCAGCCTCCTCTCTGCAGAGCATTGCTCCTGTGCAGCCTCCTCTCTGCAGAGTATTGCTCCTGTGCAGCCTCATTACTGTAGAGCATTGCGCCTGTGCAGCCTCCTCCTCTCTGCAGAGCATTGCACCTGTGCAGCCTCCTCTCTGCAGAGCATTGCTCCTGTGCAGCCTCCTCCTTTCTGCAGAGCATTGCTCCTGTGCAGCCTCCTCCTCTGCAGAGCATTGCTCCTGTGCAGCCTCCTTTCTGCAGAGCATTGCTCCTGTGCAGCCTCCTCCTCTCTGCAGAGCATTGCTCCTGTGCAGCCTCCTCCTCTCTGCAGAGCATTGCTCCTGTGCAGCCTCCTCCTTTCTGCAGAGCATTGCTCCTGTGCAGCTTCCTCCTCTCTGCAGAGCATTGCTCCTGTGCAGCCTCCTCTCTGCAGAGCATTGCACCTGTGCAGCCTCCTCTCTGCAGAGCAATGCTCCTGTGCAGCCTCCTCTGTGCAGAGCAATGCTCCTGTGCAGCCTCCTCTCTGCAGAGCATTGCTCCTGTGCAGCCTCCTCTCTGCAGAGCAATGCTCCTGTGCAGCCTCCTCTCTGCAGAGCATTGCTCCTGTGCAGCCTCCTCCTTTCTGCAGAGCATTGCTCCTGTGCAGCCTCCTCCTCTGCAGAGCATTGCTCCTGTGCAGCCTCCTTTCTGCAGAGCATTGCTCCTGTGCAGCCTCCTCCTCTCTGCAGAGCATTGCTCCTGTGCAGCCTCCTCCTCTCTGCAGAGCATTGCTCCTGTGCAGCCTCCTCCTCTCTGCAGAGCATTGCTCCTGTGCAGCCTCCTCCTTTCTGCAGAGCATTGCTCCTGTGCAGCTTCCTCCTCTCTGCAGAGCATTGCTCCTGTGCAGCCTCCCCTCATGCAGAGCAGTGCTCCTGTGCAGCCACCTCTGTGCAGAGCATTGCTCCTGTGCAGCCTCCTCTCTGCAGAGCATTGCTCCTGTGCAGCCTCCTTTCTGCAGAGCATTGCTCCTGTGCAGCCTCCTCCTCTCTGCAGAGCATTGCTCCTGTGCAGCCTCCTCCTCTCTGCAGAGCATTGCTCCTGTGCAGCCTACTCCTTTCTGCAGAGCATTGCTCCTGTGCAGCTTCCTCCTCTCTGCAGAGCATTGCTCCTGTGCAGCCTCCCCTCATGCAGAGCAATGCTCCTGTGCAGCCACCTCTGTGCAGAGCATTGCTCCTGTGCAGCCTCCTCTCTGCAGAGCATTGCTCCTGTGCAGCCTCCCCTCATGCAGAGCAATGCTCCTGTGCAGCCACCTCTGTGCAGAGCATTGCTCCTGTGCAGCCTCCTCTCTGCAGAGCATTGCTCCTGTGCAGCCTCCTCTCTGCAGAGCATTGCTCCTGTGCAGCCTCCTCTCTGCAGAGCATTGCTCCTGTGCAGCCTCCTCTCTGCAGAGCATTGCTCCTGTGCAGCCTCCTCTCTGCAGAGTATTGCTCCTGTGCAGCCTCATTACTGTAGAGCATTGCGCCTGTGCAGCCTCCTCCTCTCTGCAGAGCATTGCACCTGTGCAGCCTCCTCTCTGCAGAGCATTGCTCCTGTGCAGCCTCCTCCTTTCTGCAGAGCATTGCTCCTGTGCAGCCTCCTCCTCTGCAGAGCATTGCTCCTGTGCAGCCTCCTTTCTGCAGAGCATTGCTCCTGTGCAGCCTCCTCCTCTCTGCAGAGCATTGCTCCTGTGCAGCCTCCTCCTCTCTGCAGAGCATTGCTCCTGTGCAGCCTCCTCCTTTCTGCAGAGCATTGCTCCTGTGCAGCTTCCTCCTCTCTGCAGAGCATTGCTCCTGTGCAGCCTCCTCTCTGCAGAGCATTGCACCTGTGCAGCCTCCTCTGTGCAGAGCAATGCTCCTGTGCAGCCTCCTCTGTGCAGAGCAATGCTCCTGTGCAGCCTCCTCTCTGCAGAGCATTGCTCCTGTGCAGCCTCCTCTCTGCAGAGCAATGCTCCTGTGCAGCCTCCTCTCTGCAGAGCATTGCTCCTGTGCAGCCTCCTCCTTTCTGCAGAGCATTGCTCCTGTGCAGCCTCCTCCTCTGCAGAGCATTGCTCCTGTGCAGCCTCCTTTCTGCAGAGCATTGCTCCTGTGCAGCCTCCTCCTCTCTGCAGAGCATTGCTCCTGTGCAGCCTCCTCCTCTCTGCAGAGCATTGCTCCTGTGCAGCCTCCTCCTTTCTGCAGAGCATTGCTCCTGTGCAGCTTCCTCCTCTCTGCAGAGCATTGCTCCTGTGCAGCCTCCCCTCATGCAGAGCAGTGCTCCTGTGCAACCACCTCTGTGCAGAGCATTGCTCCTGTGCAGCCTCCTCTCTGCAGAGCATTGCTCCTGTGCAGCCTCCTTTCTGCAGAGCATTGCTCCTGTGCAGCCTCCTCCTCTCTGCAGAGCATTGCTCCTGTGCAGCCTCCTCCTCTCTGCAGAGCATTGCTCCTGTGCAGCCTCCTCCTCTCTGCAGAGCATTGCTCCTGTGCAGCCTCCTCCTTTCTGCAGAGCATTGCTCCTGTGCAGCTTCCTCCTCTCTGCAGAGCATTGCTCCTGTGCAGCCTCCCCTCATGCAGAGCAATGCTCCTGTGCAGCCACCTCTGTGCAGAGCATTGCTCCTGTGCAGCCTCCTCTCTGCAGAGCATTGCTCCTGTGCAGCCTCCTTACTGTAGAGCATTGCTCCTGTCTAGCTTCCTCCTCTCTGCAGAGCATTGCTCCTGTGCAGCCACCTCTCTGCAGAGCAATGCTCCTGTGCAGCCACCTCTCTGCAGAGCATTGCTCCTGTGCAGCCTCCTCTCTGCAGAGCATTGCTCCTGTGCAGCCTCCTCTCTGCAGAGCATTGCTCCTGTGCAGCCTCCTTACTGTAGAGCATTGCTCCTGTGCAGCCTCCTCTCTGCAAAGCATTGCTCCTGTGCAGCCTCCTCTCTGCAGAGCATTGCTCCTGTGCAGCCTCCTCTCTGCAGAGCATTGCTCCTGTGCAGCGTCCTCTGTGCAGAGCATTGTTCCTGTGCAGCCTCCCCTCATGCAGAGCAATGCTCCCGTGCAGCCTCCTCTGTGCAGAGCAATGCTCCTGTGCAGCCTCCTCTGTGCAGAGCAATGCTCCTGTGCAGCCTCCTCTCTGCAGAGCATTGCTCCTGTGCAGCCTCCTCTCTGCAGAGCAATGCTCCTGTGCAGCCTCCTCTCTGCAGAGCATTGCTCCTGTGCAGCCTCCTCTCTGCAGAGCAATGCTCCTGTGCAGCCTCCCCTCATGCAGAGCAATGCTCCTGTGCAGCCTCCTCTCTGCAGAGCATTGCTCCTGTGCAGCCTCCTCTCTGCAGAGCATTGCTCCTGTGCAGCCTCCCCTCATGCAGAGCAATGCTCCTGTGCAGCCTCCCCTCATGCAGAGCAATGCTCCTGTGCAGCCTCCTCTGTGCAGAGCATTGCTCCTGTGCAGCCTCCTCCCTGCAGAGCAATGCTCCTGTGCAGCCTCCTCTCATACAGAGCAATGCTCCTGTGCAGCCTCCTCTGTGCAGAGCAATGCTCGTGTGCAGCCTCCCTCATGCAGAGCAATGCTCCTGTGCAGCCTCCTCTGTGCAGAGCAATGCTCCTGTGCAGCCTCCCCTCATGCAGAGCAATGCTCCTGTGCAGCCTCCTCTGTGCAGAGCAATGCTCCTGTGCAGCCTCTTCTCTGCAGAGCAATGCTCCTGTGCAGCCTCTTCTCTGCAGAGCAATGCTCCTGTGCAGCTTCCTCCTCTCTGCAGAGCATTGCTCCTGTGCAGCCACCTCTCTGCAGAGCAATGCTCCTGTGCAGCCACCTCTCTGCAGAGCATTGCTCCTGTGCAGCCTCCTCTCTGCAGAGCATTGCTCCTGTGCAGCCTCCTTACTGTAGAGCATTGCTCCTGTGCAGCCTCCCCTCATGCAGAGCAATGCTCCTGTGCAGCCTCCTCTCTGCAGAGCATTGCTCCTGTGCAGCCTCCCCTCATGCAGAGCAATGCTCCTGTGCAGCCTCCCCTCATGCAGAGCAATGCTCCTGTGCAGCCTCCTCTGTGCAGAGCATTGCTCCTGTGCAGCCTCCTCTGTGCAGAGCATTGCTCCTGTGCAGCCTCCTCTGTGCAGAGCATTGCTCCTGTGCAGCCTCCTCCCTGCAGAGCAATGCTCCTGTGCAGCCTCCTCTCATACAGAGCAATGCTCCTGTGCAGCCTCCTCTGTGCAGAGCAATGCTCGTGTGCAGCCTCCCTCATGCAGAGCAATGCTCCTGTGCAGCCTCCTCTGTGCAGAGCAATGCTCCTGTGCAGCCTCCCCTCATGCAGAGCAATGCTCCTGTGCAGCCTCCTCTGTGCAGAGCAATGCTCCTGTGCAGCCTCTTCTCTGCAGAGCAATGCTCCTGTGCAGCCTCTTCTCTGCAGAGCAATGCTCCTGTGTAGCCTCCTCCTGTCTGCAGAGCATTGCTCCTGTGCAGCCCCCTCCTGTCTGCAGAGCATTGCTCGTGTGCAGCCTCCTCTCACCTGTATCCTGGAGATCAGCTCTTGGGGCTCAGTCCGGGGTCCTCTGTCACCTCTATGTTCCCTTGTGATCGCAGGATGTCAGAGGCAGAGAATCACTGATGAGGACACGTCTGATGTGAGACAGCGGCATGATGTCTCCTGTGCTGACACTGCAGCAATTAAAGTGCCTGTGATGATGTCACAGTCATGTGATATAGCCCCGCCCATACCAGTGACATCATCTCAGGTCCTGCAAGCTGTGGAGGGGAGGAGAGAGAGCGAGAGACTCTGCAAGGACTCGCAAAGGCATTGCGAGTTAGGGTTTGAGAGGCAGCCACAGACACGACGACGGAAACAGCGCCGAATATGACGGAAGTGGCTTAAGGTAATTATATATTAGATTGTGGGTAAAAGAGGGGCTAATCTATTTGCCAATATTTTTGCATATAATTTAACATCTATGTTCAATAAAGATATGGGCCTATAATTTATTTGGTACCAACAGGTCTTTCCCTGGTTTTGGAAGTACAGTAATGTACACCTCCAAAGTTTGTGGAGTGAGAGGGGAAGTAGGTGAAACGGCATTATATGTTTTGGTCAGAAGGGGTCCCAGTTGAGTACAAAAGTGTTTATAGAAAGAAAGTGAAAACCTGTCTGGGCCAGGACTTTTGCCTACCGGTGAAGCTTTAATTCCTTCATCTACTTCTAAATCTGTTATGTCGGTATCCAAGGTTCTGGCTTGTGTTACGTCTGTTTTTGGAAGGGCCGTGTCTCTAATGTAGTTGTCGATATTACGTTGGGAGCATTCTGCAGAGGCCAACGAGTTGGTGTTATTTAAGCCATACAAAGCCTGATAATATTGTCTTATAATATCTAGTATATCTTTGGGATGTGACGTTAATTTACCTGTCTGGTCAAGTAAGGATGATATATATGTAGTCTGGCCCCGAGGGTCTAGCAGGCGTGCCAGCGGTATACCACATTTGTCAGCCCTATGATAAAGGGTACTGCTAAGTTTATTCCTGTATCATAATGATTTTTCATTTAATATAGATCTTAATGTGTCTCGACACTGCATTAGCTCCGCCAACACCCCAGGGTCCATGCCAGATTTATGTCTAGTCTCTAGTACCCGAATGTGGTCCAAAAGCTTCACAATTTTCTTGTTCTTTTCCCTTTTAAGTTTTTATCCATGCTTGATAAAAAAAAAAACCCTTAGGACGCATTTAAGGGTCTCCCATTTAATCGTCGCTGATGTGGTATCAAATATATAGTTTTCACAAAATTCTGTCAGCGTTTGCTGCACGTCTCTAACTTTTTTTAATAAGTTGTCATTAAGTCTCCATGACCAGGAGCGTTCTGTGGAGTCGAGAGGCATCAATGAAAGAGAGATCGGTGTATGGTCAGACCACAAGAAGCTTCCAATGGACGCCTGTGGTCGCCGTGTCAGTGTGTGATGGCTCAGAAAGAACATGTCTATCCTGCCATATGAATTATGGGGATATGAAAAAATGTATAATCCTTTACTGTTAGATTGGACACTCTCCAGACGTCCACGAGCTGCAGGCCATGAAGATCTCTCTTTAGCGCCGAAAGCCGTTTGCAGGAAAGGCCACATCTAGGTGATGTGGATTCCAGGGCTGGATCCAACGTCAGGTTGAAGTCGCCACCAACAATGAGCACCCCCTCAGTGAATTCTGACACGGTTTTCAAAAATCTACGACATGCATCAATCTGGAGGCGATTTGGTGCATACCATCCAGCAATGGTATATATATGTGAAAATTTTCAATTTTAGAAGTACAAATCTGCCCGCCGGGCCAAAGTAAGAGTCAGTTACCTCATGTTGCAGAGACTTGTGGATGGCGACCGATACTCCCCCCGAGCGAGCTTCCGGGTTAGGGCTATGAAAACCAGGATGTGTAGAATTTATTTCTTATATCAGGTATGTGTCCTGCTTTGAAATGTGTTTCTTGTAACAGCAGAATATTAATGTTGTTTGTGTAGGCCATATAGCACTTGGTTTCGTTTCTGGGGAACATTAAAACCTTTGATATTTAATGAACACTATTTTATTTGTGTTTTATTTCGTGTCTGGGACATGGCTGTCTCATCCGCGAATCAGATCCAGAGTTCGCTGTGTGGTTGTTGGTGGGGTGTGTCCCGGTGAAAAGGGAGAAAAACTGAAGGGAGAGAAGATAAAGAAAGTGGTATATCAAGTACAAGAATAGGAGAAAGTATAGATGTAGAAGAAAAAAAGTTATAAAACAGTTAATCTTTATCCTTAAACTTGCAATCAAATTAGATCCAGTATTGGATCAATTCGGATCCGCTGGCTAAATGTGGATCTCTAACAAAAGGGAGGATTGGTGAACCAACAAACCAACTGTGCCTACTCGTATGGCACAGAACCTCCAGTAGGGTCATGGATCTGTCAGAGGAGGCAGGAGCCCCTGTCTACCCTGGGCACTGCCACTAGGCTCAGTTAGCTCATCTACAAATCCAACATATAACACTGAGTACATGACGTATAACTAATATGTTAACCTTATTCCATTCCTGGCATGTCCAAGTTACGCATGTCTGACATCAATTATAAGTCCACAATATCAAACATTTAGTAATAAACTTTGAGTTTCCAGGCAGGATATTAACAAATATAATGAAATGATAGAGTGGAAGGTGCCAGACCACCTATTGTTTTATGTGAAAGGAAAGGAAAAAAGGTTGCGCCACGCTGATCCCACACTTGAATAAGGGTTAATCTGAGATACACTCACCTGGAACTCTTGTGCGCCGCACAACAGGGAATGGAATACAGGGTGAGTGTATAATCGATCTGTTTTTCCTAGAACGGCCTTCCACTTGGCTCCGTGCGGCAAAGCTCCGAGGTCGTAGTTACCGTGTCCACCGGGCCTGATCACTTAACCACAAGGGAAGCAGCTCTATTGCATGTTCAACAAGGTCTCTCCTTCAGCAGCTCTCATACCACACCCTGAAGGGAGGAGGGCAATAGATGAAGAAGGAAAAATAGTATGGAAGTGAGCGCTAGAAAAGACCAGGGAACTGAAAATTAAAAGATTTACCTCTAAGTTTATTAAAAAGTGGGTACAGCGAGCCCTCAGCCACAACGCGTTTCGACAAACGTCTTTCTCAAGTGGATCGCTCTACCCACTTTTTAATAAACTTAGAGGTAAATCTTTTAATTTTCAGTTCCCTGGTCTTTTCTAGCGCTCACTTCCATACTATTTTTCCTTCTTCACCTATTGTTTTATGGCTTAGTAAAGAGCCAAACTATACCCCAGTGCCTTTGCTGTTGAGAAGGCTTCGTGAGTATGTAAATCCGATCCATGTGATGTTCTATATCAAGACTCTGAGTACCCCTGCCCCTGCTCAAACAAATAAAGAAAGGAGCTCCCCCACGCCACATAGGTCCATCAATTGGTGACTTGTTACAGGTCATTGCGGTCCCTCCGGGGAACCTCGCCCCCCCTCCAAGCCAAGTCTCGTTGAGCTCGGGGATTTCTCCCTCTCCCCATTGAACCTCAGTATGATGAAGGAAATTGTGGCCAATCGGGGATAACCACCTCTTGAATGCCCAGAGCCGCTGCAAAGGCCGGAATGCCGCTGGGATGACTCAACAGGTGCATCCGACCCTCCTTCTGCACCCTAAGATGGAATGGGAAGCTCCGTGTATTCCAGCCTGTGCTGGTGGAGAACATCCAACAACGGTCCCAGGGCGTGACGTCACTGGAGAGTCCATCGGGACAGATCGGGGAGGAACTGCAACCTACTCTCCAGATGCTTGATCGCTCTAGCATTCCTGGCTGCCGTCATAACCGCGTCTTTTAGTTGGTATTTGTGAACCGACATATGACATCCCTGGGGGACGCCGGATCCTGAGGCCGAGGTCTCAACACTCTATGGGCATGATCCACCTCTAAAGGGGAGTCTCGGGGCCTATTCATGACTCCATTGAACAGCCCTCTCAGGGTGGAATCCAGATCTCCAGACTGCACACTCTCAGGCAGACCTCTGATGTTGATGTTATTTCATCTGCCTCTATTTTCTGCCTCCTCTATCATGTCTGCCATCATCTGCATACGCTTTGCTTGGTCCGCCATTACCGTCTCCTGGGCCTCAATACGACTGGTGAGGGAAGCAATAGCCTGATCATGGGTGTTTATTTTTTCCTCACATTGTTGTACTCCATCTTTCAAGGTGGAAGCTCGGTTTTATATGATGTATCCAGCCTACTAATGTACTGTTCCATGTCATGTTTTGTAGGTTTATCTTTCAACATGGAGTATAATAACTGGATGTCAAACCCTTCTATAACATGTGTAGGCAGGTCCCTTTCAGAGGAATACAGAGCACCCCAAGAGGGCATGATACCTCTTCCCTGAGGCTCAGGGGCTATCCCTTCAATCGGAGGCTGTGCAGGGGCATCGGCAGCAGAACCTCCAGCACCACTATGGGGAGCATAGGTGGTTTCTTTGTGGTCACTGGGTGAGGGGCACAGAGGAGACTGCCATCAGGCCTGCAACTCCTGCACTGGTAGTTTGTGCCTCCTGATGCATCCCTCCTTCCTACTCCCCCGCAGGCACCGCACTATTCTGTGTGTATTTTGAGAGCAGTTTTCCCCTTAATATAAGGCCTGGTGGAGCCCTGTAGCTGAATGTTTCGGGGTCTCCCGGGTACCTGTCGTGCCCTCCGTCACCATCGAAGTTTCCCGCTCCCAGCCGGCTTTATCTCTGCCCTTGTTTGCGGTGTCTGCCGCCATGTCTCCCGCAGCCATCTGCGCTTCCGCTCCGTCACCTGCAGTAGTGAAAAAGCGGGCTATATCTGCCATCAGTGGCTCTCCTGCTGTGTGCCCCAGCGCACTCTGTCTCTGTCTCCTTCTTGTGGACATGCCGTGGTGCCAGATTCGGCTCTGCTGTGGCCGAAATTACCGGTTAGGGCCAGGAGCTCCTGTATGTGCGTCTTCACTCCTCAGCAGCCATGCCATGCCCCCTTTATAATTTTTTTTTAAACTGAATTTGTCCAGATCTGCAAGAATGCAGATGTGAAAGTACCCTAACCCTCTCCTGTATGATTTAAGATGTTTTTATTATAGACCCTCATTGACAATCTCGTTTGAATAATAGTATTTTCTCCCCATGTAGAGAAGTGTCAAAGCAAATGTGCTTAGTTCTCGCTAGTTTTCCATAGGGGATGGCTGCTATAGTACTATTAGGGTGACGGCTATCAGGATGTTATTCCCTGCACACGGTTTCCAAACATTGTGGTTGTAAAGCGTACCTGTTACTAGATTTGTGTGTTTTAAACTAAAAATGTCACCTTCAGCAGCACCTGTGCTGCATGTTAAAGGGAACTGTCAGGTAGTTTATGCCCTTCCCCCCATGCTCCATTCTTGAGAAGTCACACAGGGCGTTCCCAGTGGCTTCTCATCGCCGCCTGCACATAAATTATTCACGCCCAGATGGGCATGCTTAGGCATTGTGATCTTCCTCGCCCTACTCAATGGCAGTATAGCCGGTATGACGCTATTCGCGTAATATCTGGCAAAAGTCATGTCGTACACCCATTTGGGTGTATTGCTGACTTCGCATTGCGCATGCACGATGTCCTCAGATTTGTCACATCTTCACAGTCCTTTGACCCCCTTTATGTCCCTCACATGTTCTCTAACTCGCACGAGATCAAACTAACATATATCTTTGAGCAGCTGCATGTGACATCATATACCACGTGCGAGCAGCCATAAGAGATACATGGTTAATGGTGTAGGACCTCATACCATCGCTCGAGGTGAAATTAAAACATCGAAAGACATTGGGGTAAGCTGAGCAATGTCCAAATGGAAACATCCATGTGTAGATTGACTGCTACCAAAGATACCCATGATCTTAGGGGCATAATGGCTATAAACTAAAAGTCCTTGATTTTTAGCTCTTCTGCTGGTCATGCATGGATAAGATGGTAGAGAGTCCCTTAAAGTAGGTTCCGTACTTAACGTGGACTAGTGTTTTTGCAGAGTATGTTCATTCGTGGTTGAAGGTGGAAATAACCCTCACGTCCCCCTATTTCTCAACATCCTTCTTCCTAGATGGGAGGAGCTGGTCGTCACAAGGGGTTCGGTTGACACTTTTATATCCGACTTTGATATTCTATCCACTGTAGCCTTTCTGTAATCCGCTCACCCAAATCATTTGCTTGTCTCTAGAAATTTGCCTCTAGAACAGACTCCCTTCATTTGGAGACATTGACCAACTCGAATGGGCCTTAAGTTAGATGCATGGTGGGCCAACCAAGTGTGGAGTAATGAATTCACTGTCTCCCTTTTGTTGACATAGTCTGTTAAAAAAAAAAAAAACAACAAAAAAAAACACACTTGTCAACCTCTATGCAGACCTCTATCTATCTAGAAGGTCAAGTGGATTCTAATTGTATTTAAAGTGAGCTTAATGTTTAAAATGTTGTGATTAAGTCCATCTATAAATGAATTAGGCTGCTCCAGAGTGCCCTGCCAGAAAAAACTAAATCAAGGTAGCGCATCCAGCACTGCACACAATGCGCGGCCAGGGCACCCCTACCAGCAAACAAGTCCCTCTCCCAAAAAGTAATGATCAAGTTTGTGTATGGTGGTGCACAAGCCACGCCCATGGCAGTGTAAATAAAACTGATTTTTTTTTTAATTTTTTTTATTTTTTAATTTGAGTTTTATACAAATAAAAGGAACAAACTCCAAAAAGAAAATAGATTATGTAGAACACAATCTCCTATTCAGAGACATGTTCAAGAGCTTGTATCATTGACAAGGAGAATAAACAGTAAATAACCGGGATTAAAACTAAGTAAAAGAATGTGGAACAGGTGTTACAAACAATCACAATTGTAGTGTTTAAATGCTAGAAGCAAAAATTCAATATGCGATCACTTGGCTCCGGAGGATGTTCATTCAGTTGTTTAATTTTGTAGAAAAAAAACTGATCACAGACATGGCACATAATGAAAGTAATTTCAAATGGCAACTCTCTGGCATGAAGAAACACTAAAAGAAATCATGAAAAAAAATGTGCTAGCCAGTAACGGTTACTTTTTTAGACCAAGTTGGGGGAAAAATTATGGAATAACTCAATTCTGAGGTAAAAATTAGGGAATCACTAAATTCTGAGGTAAAAATTAGGGAATCACCCTGTAAATTCTCATTCCCAAAACGAACACCTGCATCAAATAAGATCTGCTCGTTAGTCTGCATCTAGAAAGGAGTGATCACACCTTGGAGAGCTGTAGCATCAAGTGGACTGACATGAATCATAACACAAAATACAAACAACGGGAAGGTTGTTAAGGGCAAACATACTGGTAGACCAAGAAAAACATACCGTATATACTCGCGTATAAGCCGAGTTTTTCAGGCCAAAAATTGGGCTGAAAAGTCTCCCCTCGGCTTATACGCGAGTATATACGGTATATAAAAAAAAACAAAATCTCAAGGGGTAGTACACAGCAGCCCCAGGTCCCCCTCACTGTTTGGCGCCCCCACCGCTGCGCTCATACATTACCGGTCTAGCAGCTGTCATCCTCCGGTGGCAGATCGCGGCTCCCGGCTCCGGCTTCCATCTTCTTCTGTGTCTTCCTGCATGTCACATGACCGGCCGGCGTCGCGATGACGTCATCGCGATGCGCCCCGGTCACAATGCAGGAAGACACAGAAGAAGATGGAAGCCGGAGCCGGGAGCCGCGATCCGCCACCGGAGGATGACAGCTGCTAGACCGGTAATGTATGAGCGCAGCGGTGGGGGCGCCAAACAGTGAGGGGGACCTGGGGCTGCTGTGTACTACCCCTGGGGCTGCTGTGTACTACCCCTGGGGCTGCTGTGTATTACCCCTGGGGCTGCTGTGTATTACCCCTGGGGCTGCTGTGTATTACCCCTGGGGCTGCTGTGTATTACCCCTGGGGCTGCTGTGTACTACCCCTGGGGCTGCTGTGTATTACCCCTGGGGCTGCTGTGTACTACCCCTGGGGCTGCTGTGTACTACCCCTGGGGCTGCTGTGTATTACCCCTGGGGCTGCTGTGTATTACCCCTGGGGCTGCTGTGTATTACCCCTGGGGCTGCTGTGTATTACCCCTGGGGCTGCTGTGTACTACCCCTGGGGCTGCTGTGTACTACCCCTGGGGCTGCTGTGTATTACCCCTGGGGCTGCTGTGTATTACCCCTGGGGCTGCTGTGTATTACCCCTGGGGCTGCTGTGTATTACCCCTGGGGCTGCTGTGTATTACCCCTGGGGCTGCTGTGTATTACCCCTGGGGCTGCTGTGTATTACCCCTGGGGCTGCTGTGTACTACCCCTGGGGCTGCTGTGTACTACCCCTGGGGCTGCTGTGTACTACCCCTGGGGCTGCTGTGTACTACCCCTGGGGCTGCTGTGTATTACCCCTGGGGCTGCTGTGTATTACCCCTGGGGCTGCTGTGTATTACCCCTGGGGCTGCTGTGTATTACCCCTGGGGCTGCTGTGTATTACCCCTGGGGCTGCTGTGTATTACCCCTGGGGCTGCTGTGTATTACCCCTGGGGCTGCTGTGTATTACCCCTGGGGCTGCTGTGTACTACCCCTGGGGCTGCTGCGTATTACCCCTTCGGCTGCTGTATATACCCCTGGGGCTGCTGTGTACTACCCCTGGGGCTGCTGTGTACTACCCCTGGGGCTGCTGTGTACTACCCCTGGGGCTGCTGTAAATACCCCTGGGACTGCTGTGTACTACCCCTGGGGCTGCTGTATACACCCCTGGGGCTGCTGTATACACCCCTGGGGCTGCTGTATACACCCCTGGGGCTGCTGTGTACTACCCCTGGGGCTGCTGTGTACTACCCCTGGGGCTGCTGTAAATACCCCTGGGACTGCTGTGTACTACCCCTGGGGCTGCTGTATACACCCCTGGGGCTGCTGTGTACTACCCCTGGGGCTGCTGTGTACTACCCCCTTGGGCTGCTGTGTACTACCCCTGGGGCTGCTGTGTACTACCCCTGGGGCTGCTGTGTACTACCCCTGGGGCTGCTGTGTATTACCCCTGGGGCTGCTGTGTACTACCCCTGGGGCTGCTGTGTATTACCCCTGGGCTGCTGTGTATTACCCCTGGGGCTGCTGTGTACTACCCCTGGGGCTGCTGTGTACTACCCCTGGGGCTGCTGTGTACTACCCCTGGGGCTGCTGTGTATTACCCCTGGGGCTGCTGTGTATTACCCCTGGGGCTGCTGTGTACTACCCCTGGGGCTGCTGTGTATTACCCCTGGGGCTGCTGTGTACTACCCCTGGGGCTGCTGTGTACTACCCCTGGGGCTGCTGTGTACTACCCCTGGGGCTGCTGTGTACTACCCCTGGGGCTGCTGTGTACTACCCCTGGGGCTGCTGTGTACTACCCCTGGGGCTGCTGTGTACTACCCCTGGGGCTGCTGTGTACTACCCCTGGGGCTGCTGTGTACTACCCCTGGGGCTGCTGTGTACACCCCTGGGGCTGCTGTGTACACCCCTGGGGCTGATGTGTATACCCCTGGGGCTGCTGTGTACTACCTAAGGGCTGCTGTATACCACTGGGGCTGCTGTATATACTGCTGGGGCCTGCATACCACTGGGGAGGCTGCTGTATACTACCACTGGGGAGGCCTGTATACCACACTGCTGGGGGCTGTATACCTGTGCTGGGGTCCACCCTCGGCTTATACACGAGTCAATAGGTTTTCCCAGGTTTTGGGGGCAAAAGTAGGGGGGTCGGCTTATACACGGGTCGGCTTATACACGAGTATATACGGTAAATGCATCAAGACTGGAAACTTTAAGCAATATTTCTCTAAAACAGGAAATGCACAACAAAACAAATGAGGAACGAATAGGAGGAAACAAGTCAATGTCTGTCACCGAAATGTAAGAAATCACCTAAAGGAAATAGGCTTTACAGACAGAAAAGCTAAACAAAAGCCATCATTAACACCTAAACAGAAAAAAACAAGGTTACAATTGGCTAAGGAAAAGCAATTGTGGACTGTGGATGACTGGATGAAAGTAATTTTCAGTGATGAATCGCAAATCTGTATTGGGCAAGGTGATGATGCTGAAACTTTTGTAAAGATAACTGCCTGAAGAGAACATGCAAATTTCCACAGTCATTGATGATATGGGGCTACATGTCAGGTAAAGGCACTGGGGAGACGGCTGTCATTAAATCTTCAATAAATGCCCAAGTTTACATTGATATTTTGGACACTTCTCTTATCCCATCCCATTTTTTTTTTTTCATGATTTCTTTTAGTGTTTCTTAAAGTCAGAAAGTTGCCATTTGAAATGGCTTTAGTTTTGTGCCATGTCTGTGATTTGCTTTTTTTTTCGACAAAATTAAACAACTGAATGAACATCCTCTGAGCCAGGTGATTCCATAAATTTTTGCCAGGGGTTGTAGCATTCCATAGAACAAGTGATGTGGCTGAGCCCTAATTACAAATGAACAATAACAGTATAGAGGGAGCACGAAAACTACTCCCGTCATCCAGGGTGCTCACTTCTCAAGAAAGCTCGACCACAGTGGCAATCCCGGAGAAGTTAAAGATCCCCTCCTTCCTTATAAAGTCTAGACCCGGGGTCTCAAACTCGGCTGGGTTGGTGGTCCGCACATAGAAAAAAATTGATATCGGGGGGCCGCATTGCTTGTAGGACTAAGTGACATTTTTAGTAATACCAGAATTTTTTGCTCAATGTAGTAATGTCCAAATCCTAATCCCCCTTCTTGTAGTAATGTCCCCATACTGGTCCCCTCCTGATACCCCTCTTGTACTAATCTCCCCAGTCTGATGCCCTTCTGTAGTAATGTCCCCCATGCTGATCTCCTTTTATAGTGATGTCACCATCCTGTCCTCCATGCTGATCCCCTTTTGTAGTGATACCACCATCCTGTCCCCTTTTGCAATGATGTCCCCTATCCTGGTCCCCTTTTGTAGTGATGTCCCCATCCTGGCCCACATAGTGTAGTAATGTCCTCCGTGCTGATCGTAAACTTGATAGGAAAAGCGATACCGACAACCATCTTCATTTTTTCATTATTTTATTCAATGTTCCATGAAGATAACAACCTAGAGTAGAGGGAACGCAGTCCCACCGCTGGACGCGTTTCGGATGAGCGTCCTTAGTCTACAGCATGAGCAAGAATCTTTCCCCCAAGTACATAAATACTCATTAAAACTCAACCCCCATAGAACACACATGTTGAATAGGACTTAATCAAGTATTAACTCCTCATTGTTCGAAACGCATCCAGCGGTGGGACTGCGTTCCCCCTACTCTGTTTTTATCTTCATGTAACATTGAATAAAGCAATGAAAAAATGAAGATGGTTGTCTGATGCTGGTTTTCCTATCAAGTTTACCATTGAGAGAACTACTGATGTCCTATCCAGACACCAACGGCTGAGTGTGAGTCCGGTTGAGCACTTCCCCTCCCCAAGTGCTACTCCATGCTAATCCCCTTTTGTAGTGATCACCCCATAGTTCTGTAATGTCCCCCATGCTGGACCCTTTTTTTAGTGATGTCCCCAACCTGGTCTACCTTCTTTTTACACACACACACTCTCACACACACACACACACACACACACACACACTCACACTCACACACTCACACATACTCACATTAACTCACACTCACTCATGTGGAACAAAAGGGGGGAAAGCACAACCGATGAGCGGTACATGGTGGTCTAGTGGGAGTATCAATAACAGGTGTTCGCATCTTACCTTTGGAGGTTGTGAAACATGTGGTGGTATATTAAAGGTAATTAAATGTGTGCGCTAGTGCTTCTGTTATAATCACACACTTCTGTACAAACTCACTCTCTCAGACCCTCACACTCTCAGACCCTCACACCCTCAGACCCTCACACACACTTTTGTTACCCTAACCATGCTGGCGGCGGTCCCGTGCATGGAACTGCCGCGGTCTCCGCTATATTATTACTTCTGGCCACTTCCCTCTGCTGCTGGTTCTGCCAGTTCAATGCAAGCCGTCAACCAATGAGAGGCCCACAGGTGACATCGGCGTGTGACGTCACCTACGTGCCTCTCGTTGGCTGACTGCTTGCATTGAACTTGCAGAGTGGCAAAGTGAGCGGACAGCATGGTTAATTGTCCACGGTGCTGTGGGCTGCACAGAGAAGCCCCAGGGGATGCATGCGGCCCGCAGGCTGCGTGTTTGAGATCCCTGGTCTAGACCAAGGAGCCCAGGTCTCAAGGAAACGGTCATGAGAGAAAGTCTCCCAACTCGAGAGTTCCTTTTAATGCATACCATTATTTTATTTGCCTTTGCAGCAGCTGCCTGATACTGGCCACTAAATGTGAGTTTATCATCTACCCATACACCCAGGTCTTTTTCAGTAACAGTTTTGCCCAGTGTTTTACAATTAAGCACATAATTATACCTTTTGTTTCCTCTGCCCAAGTGCATGATCTTACATTTATTCCCATTAAAGCTCGTTTGCCATTTATCAGCCCAAGCTTCTAGTTTACATAAATCCTCCTGTAATATAAAATTGTCCTCCTCTGTATTGATTATTCTGCAGAGTTTAGTGTAATCTGCAAATATTGGGATTCTACTCTGTATTCCATTAATAATCACCCTGTTTCCTATCACTAAGCCAATTCTTAACCCACTTACACAATTATTAACTCACAAATGGCCATCCCAGTTGGAGTTCTCCAGATAAAAGCAGGCCACCTCCACGCCTTCATCATGATCGTTGCAGGTGTAGAGAGATTCAACATCAGGATTAACAATAGTCCTATTGGTTCCACAAAGATTCCGTCGATCCTCCTCAGAACGTCCGTCGTGTCTTCTACAAAGGATGGTAACGTTTCCACCAATGGCTTCAAGTAAAAAGCTATAATCCGGTGGTATGGTCGCATAATCCATCAGTAACTTACACGATAGTACAACCTAGGGGGTTAACGGGATCTTTGTGGATTTTCCCTACAGCAATAATGGGTCATTTTTCAGTATAGATGTTTAATCAAGGCGATAAGAGAATATCAGCGCAAATGTAAAATGTAGGTATTTTTGGAAAGGTTACAGTCGGGCTTCCCAAAACCTTTTTTTGTGGTGACACCCACCCCCCCTCCTCCTCCCACCAAAAATTTCTGCAGCTGATCAATAAGCAATGGCAAAGGGTTTGAGTCTAATTTGGTGGTATGATCTCTGTTGTGTAAAGACTTCTTTTTCATTTTTATGATTAGGCCAGATCTCTCTATTTCCCCCCCTTTTCTGCTGCTTTTATCACTACATTATTCAAAGATTGCAATTCATAATTTGCAATCTGTTGCTTATAACAAAGGTTGTTACATTTTCTAATAGTTGTGTGAGGTAGCGCCCCAGGGAACTCGCTTGCTGCATAATGACCCCAACATGTGCTTATAATTTTTTTCAAATGGCTACCCGTTTATTTCTCACATACATATCATAACCCGGGTAGCACATTAAACATTGATCGTAAGTACATCACATAATACACACATTACACTAAAACTGCACATCACAACATAATACATTACATTACATAACATATTACATTACAGGACATTTCACATTACACTATACCATCAACATTTATCAACGGGTCATTTTATCGACTACCTAGTCGGACCCAATGGCGGCTTTGCCCGCCTGGCACTATTCCATCTCAACTGGTCCTGGTCGGACCTAATGGCGGCTATGCCCACCTATTACATCATGGATACCTCATGCATGGCCCTTTCATCATCAGCCATCATGAGTCTCCCACGATACACATGATATGCCTCCCGTAGGGCTATCACATATAAACACAACACTTAACATTTACATTAACTACCTATCAATGGGCCCTGTGGGTCCCAATGGCAGTACTAGCTGCCTGGCTTTACTTACCCAGCACAACATCTTAATACTAGCCCATAGTACAGGCTCCAGCCTGTCTGGGCACTTACACACTGCATATGATCCATCACAACACATCCATGGATCACATACATTCTTACACACGCTCACAGCCCATCATAATACATCCATGGACTGTGGCCCCTCTGGGTCCATAACAGAGATTGGCCTACCTGAGTACCCGGGTAAACCATTCGTCACCTAGGCCTCCTCACCACGTGTCCAGGCCACCAGCCGCCACCAAACCTCCTTCCTCAGGCAGGCCTCCAGGTAGACGACTGTGCCCCACGCCTGAGTCGAGCGCTCTCCAGGATCAGCCCTGGTTTCCCCTCTAGGAGCCCTCTTAACCCCTGTATCTGACCACAGGTTCACACACTCGCTGGGTCTCTCCCACAGACTAAACTGAACTCCCATTGTCCTCTCTCGCCACTAGGCATTGCACATGGCACTCAGTCCACCATTGCATATGTGCAATGGTGGACTGAACGTTATTTGTGCTCCTTCCTGGTACCAGAGATGAACTCTGGGTCTCCCTTTTTTGTTAATTGGATCGCTGTGTCTTCCTTTATGAACACCCACGACTACTAGGCACATTTCTGTGGCCTATGTTTCTCTTTCCTAACAAGTAAATGGCAACGTATCAGGTCTAATAAATAATAAATGACACGGCATACACGTAGCTTTTGACTGAGTGGCCAATAACGTGTCGACACATAGAAGCCCGAAGAGGTATCCAGGTGACCATACGTTGCCAGTGTAGTGTGGGTATAGATTATAATACAGGCAGTTGGAGGTGTGTTGGTGTGTCTGTGGAAACAATCCCTCCCTGACCATATACATTATTATATATGTGAATATGTTTGTGATAACATGCATAGTAAAACTTATGGCTTGGAAGGCGCAGGGGAGATGGAATTCTCCCCGTTACTGCTGATAATTCAGCCTTCACTTTAGAGGGTTAATCAATATGACACAAAAAAGGATGGTTTTAAACACCTTTCTTCCTCTTCCCCCCTCCCCATAGGGGAGTTTAATTTAGCTAAATTGTACTAAATTTTACTTACTATGGAACAACTTGATTCCCCTCTAACCATACATATCAACATTTATATAGATTATGTTTGTAATAACACACAAAGTATGACTTGAGGCTTGAACGACGTAGGGGAAACGGATTTTTCCCCCTTACTGCTGATAATTCAGCTTTTATTTTAGAGGGTTAATCAATTTAATCATTATGACACAAAGAGAAGGGAAGAAAAGGGGAAAAAGGGATGGTTTTAAAACACTTTTCTCTTTTTTTTTTTTTTTCTTCCCCCCTCCCCATCGGGGAGTCGAATCTGGTTCAAGTTCTTGCTTATTGTGGAAATAAAGGTCTAGGCTTAATAGGTGAATTCCGCCTCTAGGATTAATTCCCACAGACCCACACACTCTTGCCCTTTCTAACCGCACGACACTGGCGCTTCAAGTTTGGTTGCCTGGACAACGCCTGGCATCAGGGGGCGATAACCTTACTGTAAAACACGGCTGTTAGACACTGGTAGTCTGCAGCTGATTGCCCTGATAACACCTGTCGTCAGTTAATAGGCGACATTTCCGCCATAAAGTATACCTCAGCGTTGCCTGTGTCATGGCGCTGACAGAAATGGCAGTGTCCTCTCTGTGCAGCATTAAACTGCATTTCTGCATGAAATTGTAATTACTGTGACTTATTCATGTATATACTATGTTGACATTTTTGTAAGCATGTTTTTACTTCATTCTAGTGTTTTTAATTGCACACCTGTATCAAGGAGGAGGTGACGTTTAAGGGAGTTTCCCTATAAATTCTGCCATGACGTCACCTCCCCCAGACCTGTAGAAGCGGGCAAACCGCGAAACAGGACCTGTCGTCTGTACCTTCATGCACCCCCTCCCCGCACCTCTTCAATAAAGAAAGCACTTACGAACACACGGTGAGTGCCGCCTATTTGTTTTCTATACTTGGACTGTAAATGCTTGACTGGCTGATGCAGGTGTAGCACCACCAGGTGGCTGGGGATAAGACAGCGGTCTGTCTTTATGGAGGAATAAGAAAGACCAATAGCCCTGAAGGTGCCCGGTGCCCCTACCTTTCTATACACCCATTGCATACGTGCACTGCTAGCTTACCGGGGCACCGAACTGGGTCTAGCAACCTGAGTTGCCGGGTTATACCATGCGTCACCAAGGTCTACTCACCACGTGTTCAGGCCACCAGCCGCCACCAAACCTCCTTCCTCAGGTAGGTCTCCAGGTCGACGACTGTGCCCCACGCCTGAGTCGAGTGCCCTCCAGGATCAGCCACGGCTCCCCACTCCAGGAGCCACAACAACCCGTTCCCGGCCACCAGTATGGAGCTGGCATGCTCCATTCACGTCCTCTGATTCCCATCCATCTCTCGTCTGCCTGGTCTCTCTCTGGACTCTGCAGTCTCTCGTCTCTGGTCTGCAGTCTGATCTGATCTCTGATCTGATCTCTGATCTGATCTATTCTCCTTCACGCAGATACCTGGCTAGCTCTTATCGTAGCTGCCACACCCACACTGACACACCCACCTGGGCTGCTATGCAATCAGTACCCACATTGCTCTCAGCCGCTCATTTTTCTCATGATTCCTTCAACTATTAACTCACTGTGTATCGGGTAAGTTTCACCCAGAACAACCCCAGTAAAACCAGCTAATGTGCACAGAGTCATACACCGACAACCCGTGTGATGCACCCAGCCATGGGCTGCATCACCACAGTTGATAACCATTTAAAGTCATCCACAATTGGCTTTGTAAAGAATTATATAGCAGGACATAAGGGGGGAAATCTCATGTAGATGATCTAGGCATAATAGACTGAGGGAATTTACCTTCTGAATTAGGCATATTTTCCCCTAATAATTCCTCCAAATTGAGTATTACTCTCTTTTTTTCCTTTTTTGCCTGCTGGATCATGAGGGCCTCTTGAATGTAATTTTTTCAGACGTTTTCTTGAAAAAATATGAAGATCCTTCACTGCTACAAAAAAATTGATCGCACTAATAGGGGCAAAAGTAAGGCCTTTTAAAGGAACCCCTAACTGATTAATTTGTCTGAATATATTTTGATTCCCACGCACTTGTAAAAGTTCCCCTTCTCCTACTTTTCTCTTCTCCTTTTTTTTAGATTTTGAAGCAGTGACCTGTTCTTGATGTCTTTTGATAATTTGTCTGCCGGTCTAGTGGGTAAACCAGCACTGGCTGTCCCACATCCCCTCCGCACCCAGAGGTTTCACCTTCCTTATTCGTCTCATCACCTGACCTGAGCAAAATCACTGACCCAGCCCTTGGTGGTTCATGTGGTTTTGATGTGGGACCCGGTTTAGATTTTCTTCGCTGGGATCTCCATTTGTAGACCATATTATGTTGAGACAAACATAATGACACTCACAGCAAATGGGGACCTCTTTCATCCCCAATGTGAGGCGGATGTCCAAAACCCAGGGAGACCCACCTGGAACACGTCACATCCATATCCGTAAAAGATGGCGCCTCTCCAGTTGGTTCCTTCAAACGCTTTATTCTATTGCCCAAAAACACAACGTTTCGATCACTGGGATCTTTGTCAAGTGTACAATGCTCATACAGAAAAAAATCCTTTTATAGTGTAACCACCTCCCCCTACATTATACACACCAATCACATCATGTGTCATTATAAACAATGCAAAAAACATCACATACATATTAAAAACTAACTCATATATTAGTTCCCCCGGATTGGTTCAAGGAGTCCACACTAAAGATGTTAATAGATCGCTCATCGCCATCCTAAGCCGCCTCACAACGTAAAAATAAGTCCATAAAGATAAAAAGCTAAACAAAATATTAAATATTTGTACAAACACAGCACGGCTGTATTAGTCTCCATGGTATCCATATCCATCATCAGGGCACCTGATCCTGTCCAGCCAATCGTGTCTTGATCAGTAGAGGGCATTTCCGGTTACTTGTGTGCTTGCGTCAGCGTCCTTTTATTATATGTTAAAGCGCATGTCAATCAGTATCCACCAGTTCTCCGATTGGTTGCCCAACTATCCCTACTTTAACAACATAGGACATACATCCGCTCCATTATCTTAGCCAGCCATCTTATCGTAACCTACCCAAACAGCGTAAATATACCGGCTAATCACTGCATAGTAGCGGATAACTGGGGTAAAAAGTCAGATAGTAATAGATACAAATTGCATCCACTAATCTGATTCTAACACTATTGGGGCTGTAATATAGGTAATATTAAATCAATCCTTATTTCTTTTGATATTATTTGAGAATATACTCCCCTACAAACATTCACAAATTACTCTTATCCGTAATAATGTAACTACATTCTCTCACAAGGATAAGTTAATCATACATAAGTAACATTACCATGTTATCAACCCCATACTGTTCATTCCAGAAAAAATCCCCAACTCTCCATATCGGTTATACTATTTCCCCAGGTGCAAATATACATGAGACATTCAGCTATAGCATCATATATTTATCAAATTATAGGACATGGATGCAAAGGGGAGTAACCCATCTATCATGAATATATGATGACACTAACCCAAATAATGGGGACATCATCTCCCAACCAAACCGGCTCTTCTCAATTATTAGAAGAAGCATTATGGTATATCACAGAATAACCCACAATAATATCTAGATAATTGGACCCTCCATTGCATCCCTGCCCATACATAAAACTTCTAGAGTCATGCCATGATAATAATTGCCATACACTTCGAATTCAAACTACAACAACATACGTGCGGATACTCTCAATAAAAGCATAATTAGGGGCTACTTGCTCTATTTAAGATCCAGTAGAGCAAATGATGTCTTAATCTGGGGTAAAATTAAAATCAAATGTTAAAAACAAATGCATAGATTGCTACAGGTAATCATCACAGACATGAGGCTAACAAGTATCACTACCTGAGCAAACAGCCACGCTGGTCATAATCAACATTCATACCCTTTGGGGTGAGGGTGTCCAGTTCAGATATCCACTTCAATTCTTTCCTTTTTAACATGGCTGCCCTATCACCCCCTCACCTAGGTAAGGGTACATCATCTATTACCCTAAAGCGGAGTTGGTTAACCGTATGTCTCATATTAAAAAAATGGCTGGGCACTGGTAACTCCGTCATCCCCATTCTGATTCTGCTCTTATGTTTGCTAATTCTAATCTTAACCTCCATAGTGGCCTCTCCTATGTAGAGGAGATCACATGGGCAACAAATTGTATAGATGACAAAACTACTAGAGATGAGTGAGTACTAAAATGCTCGGGTGCTCGAAGCATCTCAAGATACTCGTGTACTCGGTCCGAGCACCGAGCCCAATGTTATCCTATGGGAGACCCGAGTATTTTTCTGGCATGACCACCGGCAGCATGGAAAAACCCTAAAAATTTCACAAGTACCAGAACAGTGCTCAAATGACATGGGAACAGCATGAGGAAGACCCCTGCAAGCATTTCAGGCCCCAAGGTCACTGCTGTGAACAATGTTGTCAGACTATTACGCCACTTTTATGGACTGTCAAGAAAACTTTACAAAATGAAACCAAAATGAATTTTCATGAAAAAAATATTAAGGGCTCATACCCACTTGTGAGTTAGTGTATGTTAGTTTTTTGGATTATATGAAAGTTTAAAAAAAAAAAAATTGTGGCACTCCCATGCCCCTGGGAAAAGACGTAAATGAAGGCCTCTTTAAGTAATGTGCCCATTGTAAGAAAGTGGTTTTTTGTAGTATTGCCCTAGGCAGGGCTGCTAAACCTTGGGTGGCACCACAGTGCCCCTGGGAAGAGACTTACATGAAGGCCTCTTTAAATAATGTGCCTATTTTAAGCAAGTGGGTCGTTTGTAGTATTGCCCTTGGCAGGGAAGCCAAAAATTGTGTGGCACTCTGATGGCCCTGGATAGAGACGTGCATGAGGGCCTCTTTAAATAATGTGCCCATTTTAAGGAAGCGGGTCTTTTGTATAGGGCAGCATGGTGGCTCAAGTGGTTAAGGTGGTTAGCACTGCAGCCCTTGCAGCACTGGGGTCCTGAGGTTCTGGGTTCAATTCCCACCAAGGACACTAAGTACAACATCTGCAAGGA
Source organism: Allobates femoralis (assembly GCA_033576535.1). Classification (NCBI taxonomy): domain Eukaryota; kingdom Metazoa; phylum Chordata; class Amphibia; order Anura; family Aromobatidae; genus Allobates; species Allobates femoralis. The sequence goes on from JARQOC010000004.1 coordinate 475,251,091, forward strand.
GTTTGTATGTTCTCCCCGTGTTTGCGTGGGTTTCCTCCGGGCACTCCGGTTTCCTTCCACATTGTGAAAACATACGATGGTGGCGGATGAGAAGGAGGAACAGTACAGCAAGTAGCCAAAGACATGAAGTGTGTACCGATGTGTGGGTGTGCGGAGGTGCAATCTACCGGCACAAAATTTAAATTCTGCTATCATTTCGTGGTGGTGTGGTGAAGCCCAATCCAACCATTGTTCATCTTGATCAGAGTCAGTCTGTCAGCATTTTCAGTTGACAGGCGGGTGCGTTTATCTGTAATGATTCCACCTGCGGCACTAAAAACACACTCTGACAAAATGCTAGCAGCAGGGCAGGCCAGGACTTCCAAGGCGTAGAGAGCCAATTCCTGCCACGTGTCCAGCTTGGATACCCAGTAATTATAAGGCACAGAGGAGTCTAGGAGCACTTTAGTACGATCGGCAAGGTTCTCCCTCAGCATCTTGGCAAACTTTGCAGTCCTTGTGACACTACCCCACACCTCAGGGCCTATGGTACAGGAGGTGCTGAGAAAAGTGTCCCAGATCTTTGAGAGGTTTCCCCTACCTTTTCTGGATTGGACTTGTGCCTCTCTCGGCCAGACGCCTGGTTGTCCACTGAATCGTGACCTCTGCCGCTAGCGTTTTCAGAAGGGAATTTTTTGACTAATTCCGCAACTATGGCCTTCTTTTACTGCAGCATTTTTATAGAACTCTCCGCCTCGGGAATAAGAGAAATAAAGTTCTCTTTGTAGCGTGTGTCTAAAGGTATCTTTACACGCCGCCACTGTGCCTAGCAACAGGTATCCACCGCACGTGCACGCGCATGTTTTTAACGGTGGATACCGATCGCTGATGCCGCATATAGACGCCGCCATTGCATTGTCAATTGAAGGTATCTTTGTTCCCCGGAAGTTCCGACAGATCCTGCGGATAACGTCCTGTAGAATACCTTCGCTGCTTCACACGCCGCTACCACAAAGGAATATGGGCGTATATCTTTCGCGCCGCAAGTACATAGGCGTGACAGAGTTGTGTATTCCGTGACGCTAATACGCTGATTGGACAACGCAATAGCATCATGATTGGCCAGCCTGCGCAGGAAGGCTGGCTAATACATGACGCTATTGAAATTGTGTAGTGTGAATGGTCAGCTCTTTAAATATGGTGCCCTGTGAAGGGACAGCCAATGGTTACACAGTAGCCCCCACCAATGATCGCTGATAGGTGGTGTCCATGACGCTGTGGCATGCCCCTGGGAGTTCACTAGGGGACGCAACATCCATGCCTGTGCCCCGTTTAGACGCCACTACCATGGCAATTGTGCCTTTGTGTTGCTTTCGGTTTTTGAGCACGGCTCAGAAACGGGTATCTGAGTTAACTGCAGGACACCGGGAGGAATTGCCCTATTAACACGCCGCCATTTCGTAGCAATTTCATGGCAATAGGCACAAATATCCCCAATGCCCGGCAGTTGCTACCTTCCAGTGGTGGCGTGTAAAGGGACCCTTAAAGTGTCACCAACCAGTACTGAGTGTCCGCCAAGATCTTAGTAACGCGAGGGTCACGAGACAGGCAGCGTAACATAGTCAGCCATGTGCGCCAGACTGTTAACAGGCAAAACTTTAGGGTCCTCCTCCTCCTCCCCTGTCCTCTGGCCATCCACGCTGAACCGACGGTCTGACGGTTGTGCATGTATTACCGTCAATTCCGCATGAAAGTAGCTCTCTTTCTTCATAATCCTCCTCCTCGTCATAGTCCTCAAATGCACGTTGGGATGAGATGAGGCTGGGCTGTGTGTAATCATCCAGTACGGTTTCTTGCTGCAAGTCATCGTGCTCCGCCTGCAATGCATCATCTTTGATTTTGAGCAGAGAGTGTTTTAGAAGACAGAGAAGCGGGATGGTGACGCGAATGATGGCATTATCGCCGCTCACCATCTTTGTGAAGTCCTCAAAGTTTTGGAGGATGGTACATATGTCGGACATCCATGTCCACTCCTGAGGTCTTATGTGTGGAGTTTGAACCATATACCGACAGCCTAGTTGATGCTGGTACTCAACAACTGCCCTCTTCTGCTTATAAATCCTGACCAACATGTGCAGTGTGGAATTCCAACGCGTGGGGACATCACATACCAGTCTGTGAGCCGGAAGCTGCAAACGCCGCTGAAAGACTGCAAGGCCGGCAGAAGCAGTAGGTGACTTTCTAAAATGGGCACACAGGCGGCTTACTTTGACGAGCAGATCAGACAGCTCCGGGTAGGATTTAATAAACCGCTGAACCACCAGGTTGAGCACATGGGCCATGCATTAAACATGTGTCAGCTCGCCTCAGAGCCTCCACAAGGTTCCTGCATTGTCACACATGACCATGCCTGGCTGTAGGTTCAGCAGTGTGAGCCAGTGATCTGCCTGCTGTTTCAGAGCTGTCCACAACTCTTTAGCGTTGTGTGGTTTGTCACCTACGCATATTAGCTTCAGCACAGCCTGTTGCCGCTTAGCCGAGGCAGTGCTGCAGTGCTTCCAGCTTGGGACTGGTGTGGAGGGTGAAGTGGAGGAAGAGGAGGAGGAGGCAGAGGAGCATGACGTGCCAGAGCTGTACACTGTGGGTGAAACCCTGACTGAGTTAGTAGGGCCTGCAATCCTTGGTGTCGAAAGGACGTGTTCCGTCCCAAGCTCAGACTGGGTCCCAGCTTCCAGAATATTAACCCAGTGTGCCGTCAGCGAGATGTACCGGCCCTGCCCACAAGCACTTGTCCACGTGTCCGTGGTTAGGTGGATTTTGCCTGAAACTGCGTTGTTAAAGGGAACCAACCACCTAAAAATCCCTATCTAACCTATAAATATCTGTCCCTGGAGCCTAAAATTACTATTCTAACCATCCCTGACTGACTAAATCTACCTTACTAGATGCACAATAAATCACTTTTTATACTTACCAAATCCTTGACTGATGGGCGTTCCTCCATTGTCTTTGTCAGATAGGCGGGTCTCCTTGCTGCGCTCGCACCCGCCTCGCTGCTGTCCATCTTCTTTCCAGGATTCAAATTACCCGCCCATCGCGTCCTCGCAATGAGCTGGTCACGTGCTGCAGGCCTCGCGTCACTTCCGCCCGCCGCGTTGCTAGGTCTATGACGTGCCCAGGCCGGCTTCAGCATGCCATCTGCGCATGCTCTGAGGCCGGCCTGGGTGTACCAGTGATGCGGCGGGCGGAAATGACGCGGGGCCAGCAGCACGTCACCCGCTCATTGCGAGGACGCGATGGGCGGGTAATTTGAATACTGGAAAGAAGATGGACAGCAGAGAGGCGGGTGCGAGCGCAGCGAAGAGACCCGCCTATCTGACAAAGACACTGGAGGAATGCCCATCAGTCAAGGATTTGGTAAGTATAAAAAGTAATTTATTGTGCATCTAGTTAGGTAGATTTAGTCAGTCAGGGATGTTTAGAATTGTAATTTTAGGCTCAAGAGACAGATATTTATAGGTTAGATGGGGATATTTTTTTTTTTTTTTTTTTTTTGGTAAATCAAATTTTATTGATAAGAATAATCAATGTCAACAGTGAGATAAAACACAGAAACACAATATTACTTTTGTTCTGCTCCTAAACCACAATATAACTGTAAACCGACAATACAGTTGAGCAGAATAGGTAGAGTGGGTAAAGTCTAGCAGACCCACAAGCTATTTGTATAACAAAAACGGGGTTAGTACCCTTAATTACTATAAAGAAAAGAACAGAAAGAGAGAAGAAAAAAGATAGAAGTATAGGACGTAAAGAGTGGATGTAGTAGACAGACCCTGGATAACCTAGGATATATGAAAGTGAATTATCCTCTGAATATGTTTTAAATTTGCTTCACATATTCTCGCCAGCCCCTGAGAGCCACACCCGCAACTCTGCAGTCTCCCAATACAATATCCAAGGGACCAAATTTTACAGTGTCTGTCAATGGATTGGGGATCAAACATCAAGAAGTTGATTAATTCTTCTAGTCTACACACTTTATTCAACTCCTCTATCAAGTCCAGACGCGAGGGACATACTGTTTGCTTCCAATGAGTTGAGATTAGGTGTCTCGCAGCAGTTAGAAAATGTCTCAGTAAACCTTTCTTTTTTTTAAACCATTAAATTTTTATTAAGAGTATATCAAATATCCAAATATAGACAATAACAACATTTGTAGTATACACATGGCAACTACAGAAGAAAACAAACAAACAAAAAAAAAAAAACATAACAGGAAGGGGAGAAGGAAGGAGGGGGGAGAAGGGTTGCCGCCTCTGCATAATACTGATCAAGGATGAGAAGCCGGTATGTTAGCAATTAGCTAAGTGGAGATGCTCAGCGAGGGACATGGTAGGTAGAGGAGATCCACGGATCCCACCACGCTAAAACCTTATTTTTCCTAGGGAGGTCGTGGCAAGGATACATTCATAGCTGTAGTGTGCATCCAATTGGTTGATCAGTTCAGTCACAGTGGGGATCACAGGAAGTTTCCAATGTCTGGCTATGCACTGTCTGCTGGCCACCAAAATATTAGTGACCACAGGTTGGTACAATTTTGGGATTGCCGCTATGCCCACCCCCAACAGAGCCAGTTGGCCACTTAGAGTGATCTGAAGGCCCGTCACCCCTGACAAGACTCCCTCCACACCCGACCAAAAACGCTGTAACTCCGGACATTCCCACCAGACGTGTTCCAGAGTTCCTATCTGCCCGCACCCCTTCCAGCACAACCCAGAAGAGGACTTGCCAAAGTTAGCAAGTTTATGTGGGCAGATGTACCAACCTAGTTGGATTTTTTTTTGCTTGCTCCAGGTGATTAACACAGGTGAATCTGGAAGCGTGGGTCATAGCCGAGCGCCAGATGTCGGGTGATGATGTGAAGGAAAGTCTCGTTTCCCATTTCAGCATGAAGGGGTGTTTGTCAAAGTCTGCTGGAATGAGGAGTAATTTGTAGAGGACCGAGATGCCATGTGGCAAAGGACCTGCTGCTTTGTAAAGGCGCTGCAAAGGGCTGGTGAGGTCAGAGACACCCAAGGAGGGGAGGCCAGAGGCAGATAGTAGGTGACGGATCTGGAGATATTGATAAAACAATGTGTTAGGCAGGCCAAATTTGGCGTGCAAAGTTTCAAAAGGTACAAGTCTCGAGTCGTCAATAATGTCATATAGAGTGGCGATGCCTCTGAGCGTCCACCCCGAGAGCGACAAGCCCCCAACCAGCAATTCCAGGGCCTGCAGAGAAATATTTCGTATAAGAAAGGGGTAGTGAGTCCTACCCAGCAACGACCAGACCCTAAGGAGCGAAGACATGGTGCGTAGGGGGGGAGGGGCTTTATAGTTTGGAGCAGAGATGCTTCAAGTAGGAGCCTGGGAGAGTTCCTGGGGGAGAGTTGTGTTTCAATATGAAGCCAAGAGTGCTGAGATGGATCACCATCCCACCACAACTTAGCAGGCTCGAGTAAAGCTGCCAGATGGTATGCTTTCAAATCAGGGACCCCCAGTCCTCCCTCTTTAATCGGGAGTGACATCATCTTGTGAGAAACTCTGGGGGGTTTGTTGTTCCATATAAAGCCATTCAGTGCCCGTTGGAGAGAGGAGATGCATCTGCTTGGGAAACAAAGAGGAAGATTTCTAAATACATAGAGTATTTTTGGTAAAATACACATCTTCACCACGTGGACTCTAGCAATCCAGGATAGGCACGATGTGGGGATGTTAGCTATAATGGATTTAACCTCCTGGAGAAGGAGATCACTGTTAGACCGTATAATGTTGTGCAACTGGGTTATCTGAATCCCCAGGTATGTAAACCCTGAGGGGGCCCATTTGAATGAGTAAGTGGATTGGAGACGCGCAGCAACCCCAGGTGTCAGATTTAGGGGAAATATAGAAGATTTGGATAGGTTGAGACGATAGAGCGAGGCATTTGAGAAGTCAGATAAGGTGGACAGAAGCTCAGGCAGAGATTGTTCGACACACGTGCAGGACACAATCACGTCATCTGCATAGAGGCCTATCTTGTAGGACCTGTCCCCATCCTGTACCCCACAGATATTGTTATTATGTCTTATTATGGAGGCTAACGGCTCCATCACCAAGGCAAAGATCAACGGAGAGAGCGGGCAACCTTGACGGGTGCCATTTGAAATGTCAAAGGTGGGCGACAAAAAGCCTGAGGCAAGAACCGAGGCAGAGGGAGCCGAGTATAGGGCTGCAATAGCCTTCTCCACAGGACCCTTCAAACCGAACCTGCGGAGAACCTCAGTTACATATCCCCAGTGCACCCTGTCAAAGGCCTTTTCTGCGTCCAAAGACAGAAATGCACTAGGGATGCCTCCCCTCTCCACCACGTCAAGGAGGTCCACAACTCTACGAGTTCCATCCCTGGTTTGGCGGCCCGGGACAAATCCCACCTGATCAGGGTCCACCAGCGAGGGCAGAACTTCCTGCAATCTAGTTGCCCATATCCTCGCATAAAGTTTGACGTCACAGTTCAGGAGGGCTATTGGCCTGTAGTCGCCTGGGGTAGTCAAGGGCTTCCCCGGTTTTGGCAAGGTGACTATTGTGGCTTCTAAGCCCTCCTTTTTGATTACGCCTGCCGTCTGCCAGTGAGAGAAAAGGCGAAGAAGATAGGGTGTTAAAATAGAGGAAAATTGAGAGTAATAAGGAAAGGAGAATCCATCTGGACAAGGGGCCGAGTGTTTAGAGGCATGTGCAATAGCTGTTTGGATCTCAGACAAAGAGAGGGGGGCATTTAAGGCGCCTAGTTGGCTCTCCGACACCCTTGGCAGAACAGCCCTGTCCAGGAACTCTGCGATAGCCGCCGGGGAGGGATGAGGAGAAAGGGGATCAGAGCTCAAATTGTATAGTGAAGAGTAGAAACTACCAAACTCAGCTGCAATACCGATAGGGCTGGTCACCTTAGAACCATCCCCCCTTAACAAAAAGGGGATCTTGGAGCGGATTTCAGTGCGTTTAACTCTTTTAGCTAGCAGCTCTCCCGCTCTATCACCCATGGCGTAATATTTGGCTCTAGTTTTTTTAAGGTTTTTCTCCACCCTCACTAGCAGCAAGGACCTTAAATCCTGCCTAGCCCTGGACAGGTCTGCCAAACCTTTGGGAGAAGGATTTGATTTATATTGTTTTTCTAATGATTGCAAATACTCGGTTGCCTCCAGCACCTCAGCCTGGTGTCTCTTTTTGAACATAGCCGCTATTTTAATAAGGTGACCCCGGATGACCGCCTTGTGTGCAAACCACAAAACATCATCCGACACGTCACGAGTGTCATTGCGGTCAAAGTAATCTCTCATTTGATCTGCGAGACCTTCAGAGATAGTAGGGTCCGCGAGGAGGTATTCATTTAGTTTCCATTTGCCAGGGGGGCGAATGGCTTTTATGTCTGTTATCCGGACAGAGATAGGGGCATGGTCCGTCCAAGTTATGTTTCCGATATCAGCCGATAAGCATTGCGGAAGCAAAGCATCGTCCACCAAAATGTAATCAATTCTGCTGAAGGAATGAAACCTGGGTGACAGATATGTAAAATCTTTTTCTGTTCCATGCAAGTATCTCCAGATGTCGTGTAAGTGATGGGATTCAATCAGAGAGCCCATCTCCGACCTGGAAGGTGCAGGACCCGAGCAATCTATCGCCTTGGACATTGGGATATTGAAATCGCCAGCTATCACCCTGTTTCGACCGACAGCAGAATCGAGAATCTTCGAAAAATTTCCTCAAAAATTTAAGTTGCCCCACGTTCGGGCCATACAGAGATACTATGGTGAAGGGAACTTCATTAATAGAGCAAATTACAATAATATATCTGCCCTTAGGGTCCCTAATCACCCTGTCCAGCAGGAAGGACACAGATCTCGAGATCAAAATCCCCACCCCCGCTTTTTTCCCCTCCCCGCTAGCATACAGTTGGTAGGGGTAATGTGGCGAGCTCATTCTGTGTTCATCCTGCGGGAGCAGGTGCGTCTCCTGCAGACACATCACCTCACTTTTTGTCTTGAGAAGTTGCAGCCATGTCAAGGATCTCTTAGTGGGTGAATTTAGACCATTGACGTTGACGGATAATACCGAAATACTCATATTAGATATAGCAGAGCACCTCTTCTATAAGCAATTAAAACACAATACAGTACTGCAGAGGGGCGAAGAAGGGAAGAGGAGGGAATCGGAACAAAGGATATGTGAGAAAAAAAAAAAAATAAAATCAAATCAACACTAGTAAACAATGAATCAAACAAATATAAATTCTTGTCGTGGGGAATCCACAGATCATAGAGGAGTGTACAAAAAACACTCTGGGGGTTGGACCATATATTCCAAATGGAAACAACTAGGGTCCAGAAAGAACAGGAAGGGAATCTGTTCCGGTCCGACCACAACGTTGCGAAAACCACTCCATCAAGTTGCTTTCTTTGCACGGTTAGAGCCAGAGGGACCGCGACCGTGATCAGATTTAGGTGAAGGCAGGTTAGAGGACGATACCAAATTCCAGGTTCTCAATGCTTTGCGTAGCAACGATGGAGATGCAAAAGATTGTCTGGTACCTTTATATCTAAAGTTTACAGAGACGGGCGATCCCCAGGAGTACACGATGCCCCTGTCCCGGAGCACCTGGCAGCACAGTCCAAACTCTCTGCGGCGCGAGAGAGTCCCAGGGCAGAGGTCAGGATACACCGACAGACCCCCAAAAGGCTCCGGGAGGTGCGGGTTGCGTCTCATAGCTTGCAAGAGATCGTCTCTGATACCCGGGCGAATCAGGAGCACCACACATCTCTTGGTATTTCTTTGGGTAGATGGTTAGGTTTAGGGATCCTATACGTTTTTTCCATTGCTAGAACATCTCTGGACACTCCAGGTAGAGCCGCGGAAAGAAAGTTGGCAACAGTCGCTGGGAGGTCCGCATCCTCCACCCTTTCGGGTAGACCTCTGATTTTGAAGTTGTTCCGTCGGAGTTTGTCCTCCAAGTGACAGATTGTCGTGTTGACCGACCCCATCTCTCTGTCTAAGGCTGAGTGGCTATCTGTAAGTTCGTTATGAGCTACCGAATATTCCGTCATTTTCGATTCCAAATGAGAGGTTCATCCTGTTATTGCCGTTAAATCTTCTCGCATTTCGCGTATCAGCCCTTTTATGTCTTCGAACCAAGTTTGTTGCATAGAGCCCAACAGGGTTTTAAGATAACCCCTCGACACAGGGGAATCATCCTGCTCCCCAAGGGCCACATCTCCAGCTCCCCCAGGTGAGCGAGGGCCCGTCTGGGAAGACTTTTGTGGGCTGTGAGATACCTGAGCCATCTGAGGAGTAGGCGCTTGCCAACCCTCTGCTATAAAAAAATCAGTCACCTTAGGGCCTCTGTTGCGTCGCCGGGAGGAGGACCTGGACATTGCCTGAATTACTGCCGGTCCACTGATGGCAGACGGCAGTTAGTAAAGGTGTGCAACACTCCGATTAGGGACCAACGTGGCAAACGCTGCAGCTTTGGTGCTTGTAGCAGACTGGTGTGCAGTGGATTATAAAGGATGATCAAGGCAGTGCAGCAGGTTTCCAGCATATAAAGTAGAGAAGCAGTTGTGAACGCTGCGGCTGTAGTGTCTGTAGCAGACCAGTGAGCAATGTATTATAATGCAGTGCAGCAGGTTTCCAGTATATAAAGTAGAGAAGCAGTGGTGAACGCTGCGGCTGTAGTGTCTGTAGCAGACCAGTGAGCAATGTATGATAACAGATATTCAATGCAGTGCAGCAGGCTTCCAGTATATAAAGTAGAGAGGCAGTGGTGAACGCTGCGGCTGTAGTGTCTGCAGCAGACCAGTGAGCAATGTATTATAATGCAGTGCAGCAGGCTTCCAGTATATAAAGTAGAGAAGCAGTGGTGAACGCTGCGGCTGTAGTGTCTGTAGCAGACCAGTGAGCAATGTATGATAACAGATATTCAATGCAGTGCAGCAGGCTTCTAGCAGGTAAAGTAGAGAAGCAGTGGGTCTGCAAGGTACTGTGAGGGTTAACAGATAAAAGTTCGTGCCTGCCTCGGCTTGTGGTGATCAGTAACTCCTCTATATGTTTGAGAGGGTTAAGTGCATTACTGCTGCAGATGTCTCCCAAAGGACCGCGTCCCCAATTCCTCAGGGTCGGGTCCCGGGCGGCAGGAGCCGTGCAGTTCTCCCCCACAGCCGACCGGACGCTCGGTGTAATCAGACACAGCCGGGGCACACACGCTTTGCAACTGACTTAATGGCCGGCAGCATCCCCCAGCAGACCGGGCCGCAATCGGCGGGAGAACGGGTACCGCCTACCTCCAGCCAGGTCCCCTTACTCCGGGAATGCCCCGCGGGGTCCCCGCCACTCCGATGTGCTGGCGCCGGGATTCCTCCGCTCTCCCTCCGGCGGCCGCTCTCCAAGCAGGAGGAGACGTGGACCTGCAAGCAGACGGGGGTCAGGACGCCTCCACCGCCGTGCAGCCTCGTGGCGTGGGGGAGGGGAAGGAGCTTCTGCGGCTCTGAAGGGGCTTGATACCGTGTCTAGGAGCAAGTGTGGCCCAGCGCAGTCTTCCCGGCGGGATCCGGCTCGCAGTCCCCCGCTCTGGGTGTCAATAGTGCTGTATGTTAGCCGATAGGATGCCGTTTAGGTAGAAGGACCGGGAGAGCTCCCTCAATATGCGTCCGGCGCCATAGGCTGTAGGACACGCCCCCAGTAAACCTTTCTTGAATTTGGATAAAGACATATTTGAACAGTTCAGCAAAGCCAATTCCGGCGTCAGTGTGATTCCCTCAGACGTGACTTTCTGATAAAGATCCGCTAACCCGGCCCAGAACACATTAATGAGTGGACAGCTCCACCATATGTGGATATAGGAACCCATTCCCCCACATCCCCTCCAACACAATGGTGACGATTCTAGATAGATTTTATTTAGGTCCGCCGGACATCTGTACCACCTCGCCACCACCCTGTAATTTCTATCCTGAGCATCAGCCGAGACAGAAGCTTTGTTGGAGAAGGTATATATGTTCTCCCACTCATGTGGGGAAAGAGGTCTCTCCAGGTCTGACTCCCACCTGCGTACAAAAGGAAGGTCCTGTGATGCGCTCTCAATTTCAGAGCCACGAAACCAGTTATATAAGACTGAAACCGCATGCTCCAGGGGTTCACCTCCCCTGCATCTCTGCTCAAACACAGTTAACGGACGAAATACTGAATCCTGTTTAAGCGATTTGATATAACTCACTAATCTGGCATGTAGTAACCAGGAATCAGCTGGCAGTTCCTCATCTGGGTACAGGGCAGGTAGGGCTTTAACACCAACAGGTGACACATAATTGGATATTGTAGGGTATTGACTTTTCGTAATGTTCAGAAAGAGTCCTACCCTCCTCCACCGGGAAGTGAGAGTTCCCATAGATGGGCGTCATGGAGCCCGGCCAGGACGTTAGATGTAGGTGTGGATTACGACTATGAAGGAAAAGATGCAATTGGGAGGTGATGAACGGGGTATCCCTAGGCGTAGTCAAACCCTCCCAGTACACCAGGGCCTGAGGAGGGCTAACCGAGAACAGAGTCTCGGCCTCCACCCATCGCTTCTTATCTGTTTGCCTGAACAGGTCCAAAATACATCCCCCCCAGGGTGGCTGAGTGATAAGTTGGAAAATCTGGTAACCCCAAGCCCCCCCTTTTTATTGGTCTACATAGAGTGCGAAAAGAGATCCTTGGCCGTTTATGAGACCAAATAAAGTTCAGTATTTTAGATTTTAATCTTGAAAAGTAGGCCGCAGGAAGCCTAAGGGGGATCGTTTGGAAATAGTAAAGAATACGTGGGAGGAGGTTCATCCCCACTGCGTGAATTCTTTCTAGCCATGAAAGAGGCAATTTGTTCCACTTAACCAAGTCTGTCTCTAAGCGAGACATCATTGGGAGGAAATTAATTTGATAAAGTTCTGCAGGATCATGGGTTAATTTGATGCCCAGGTAAGGTAGAAACTCTCCTGACCGCTTGAATGAGAAATCCTCTTTCAAAAGTTGGGATACCAGGTGAGGGAGCGATACGTTTAACAGCTGTGACTTGGACATGTTGATTTTTAGGTTGCTTAAGAGGCCGTATTTACCTAGTTCCGACATAATGTTTGGGATGCTGATCAGGGGGTTGGTGATCTATAGGAGGAGATCATCAGCAAAGAGAGCTACTTTGTGCTCTCTTGCTCCCCCCCACTCCCTGTATAGAGGGGTTGCCCCTGAGCGAGGAGGACAACGACTCCATGCAGATTATGTACGAAAAGGGAGACAGAGGACAACCCTGTCTAGTACCATTCTTAATTGTAAAAGGTTCAGACAGGGAGCCATTTACTCGGATACGTGCTGTAGGGTTGGTATAGAGAGCATTGATACAGTGGAGAGTGGGTTCTGTTAGTCCCAGATATCGTAGAGACTCCATCATGAACACCCAGTGTTCCCTGTCGAATGCCTTCTCTGCGTCCAATGACAGGATACACATGGGTAATCCACGTCTCCTGGCTCCATCTATTAGAGCGATGGATCTGATGGTGTTGTCAAAAGTAGAAAATGAGCAGCACCACTAATGATAGAAGAGTATCAACGGGGTGCTCACCATGCCAACAAAAACAGTATGTAAGGGGAGAAAAGATATTGGCATATGCAGGGAGCACACCACAATATAATTGAATGTAAAAGAACAACAAAGTTTTATTAAACAACTGTGAGACATACAATATAAAATCACTTAAAATAAACATACAATAGACATGGGGCCCATCATTCCTCAAAACAGAATATGGGAGGAAAATAATTACGGATAGCAGAGGGGAATTACCACAATCACCAGTACAGATAGCAAATAATAGTAGATGGATTTACAATGCAGAATCTCTCTTGTGCAAAGAATATTCACTTATAAGGTGCAATGAGATTGACAGAATACTATAAATATTATAGACCCCTATACAAAGCAATATATATATATATTGCACTATTCCCGAATGCCTTCTCTGCGTCCAATGACAGGATACACATGGGTAATCCACGTCTCCTGGCTCCATCTATTAGAGCGATGGATCTGATGGTGTTGTCTCTCGCCTCCCGCCCAGGGACAAAACCCACCTGATCAGCATTAATCAAATCTGGGAGATAAATTTTGAGTCTATTCGCTAGCAGTTTAGAATAAACCTTAATGTCTATATTGATTAGGGATATAGGACAGTAATTCCCATAAAGAGAGGCATCTTTATCTGGCTTTGGGATGACAACAACATGCGCCATCAGTGCCTGCGGAAAAAAGAATTCACCGCCAGCAACTTCATTACAGACCTCTAGAAATTTAGGGGCCAACGACTTCTGGAACCTCTTGTAAAAGCTGACGGAAAATCCGTCAGGGCCTGGGCATTTACCCACTTTCAAAGATTTGATACAATCCTTGATTTCATCAATCGAGAACTGTCTGGCCAACGCATCTATAGCGGACTGCGGCATAGTAGGCATCCCACATCCTCTTAGATACGAGACCATTTTATCTTTCAGAAGAGGTAGCGGCATGTCCTTGTAAGGTCCTTTCAGATTGTATAAATCAGAATAAAACTGATGGAAACCTGCCAGGATGTCTCTCGTTCTGTGAACCACCCTCCCTGCTGGGTCTCTTATGTGTAGTATCGTAGACCTATTCTCTCTACGATTGAGAGCTCTAGCCAACAGCTTACCCCTTTTGTTACCTAAGTAGTAAAAACGGGAGCTGAACCTATTCTGGAATAGCCGGTGCTTTACGTCTAATATGTTTAAGAGTTTATGTCTGGCAGTGGAGAGGGAAGAGAGTGTCTCTGGAGAAGAGTCTATCTTATGCTGGGCCTTGGGTGGAGATCAAGTTCAACAAATGGTTTATTTCAGTGGCTCTAGATTTTTTAAGCCGTGAGCCATGAGAGATGAAGAGCCCTCTGAGGACGCACTTGAGAGCCTCCCACTTTACCGGTTTAGGGGTAGGGTCCGTCTCATGAACCTCGTAAAAGTCAGAAATGGCCTTTTCAATATCTTCCATCGGGAAGCGCGAGTTTGAGCAGCTCGGCTCCAGGACCTCGCTCGCAACAACTTATCGTCTCCCATCTGTGGCTCGTCTAACACCAGCTGGTACGATCGAGGATCGCAACACGGCACCCCGTCTGTCGGATACCCCCGGCCTGAGGCCGCGCCAGCCCGTTCCCCCGCTCGCCAGCTAGTCACACGGCTCGACACCAATAATCCCGTCATTGGCTCGCACGCTTGAGGATCACAGCACGTCCCACACTCGCCAACTCCATCAGGCTTGGAGGCCGCGCCGACAGATCCCTCGCTCGGCCCGGCACAACTAAACCAGGTGAGCACTAGGTGATTTTGATCCATCTCACCCACAGTGTTAAAGCAGTGTGGCGCAACCTTTTTTCTTTTTTTTCAATATCTGCGACACACGTGGGGTCACGTAATAGATTTTCATTTAGGCGCCAGGAGTATTCCCGAGGTGTGTCAGCACAAAGACCCAAAGAGAGTTATACTGGAGCATGGTCTGAAAGTAGAATATTATCTATATCTGAACGCAGGTGGGAATCTAAAAGAGAATGGGATATATAGAATCTGTCAATTCTAGAATAGTTGGAATGAACTGACGAGAAGTATGTATAATCACGAACCTCTGGGTTCAATGTACGCCAGGCAAGGTCGGACTGGGGTGTCAGGGGCCCACCAGGGAAATTGACTCCAGGGGCCCACTCACCCGCTATATGCAAATACCTGTTAGCCGTTATACCCATTATAGCGGTTACTCCTGCACATCAATCTGCGCTCACCATTACTGCAATGTACCATTACTGTAGTGTACATTAAAGGGATACTTTGGTGAAAACAAGTTACCAACAATCGTCAGGTTCGCCAGGTGATCACTTAGTTATTGGTGGAATCCGACCAATCAAAACCACATCGTCGGAAGAATGTGGCACTTTTACCCCTTTTATTAACTGCAGCGGCCGGTAATGATGTGACCGCGGCTCCATTCATTATCATTGGAGCTCCCAGAAAAAGGCAAACCCAGCGCTCACAGCCACTGAGGGAGTGAAGGGATCATGGGCGAGCTGTACATCACCTCCAGTCTAAGGGGACAAAACAAACGTATGTCTAAGGACTGTCTTTAAGGACATTGATTTAAATGTCCTTTTTAATACTTTTCTAATATAATGAATTTTTAAGGATCTAGATCTCAGGACTCTGTGCTGCATATTTTTCTATTTTTTGGACACATAATGGGGATAAAAGCTGCACATTCAGCAGTCGCACCCCCACCAACTAATACCTTATCACATCCTTAGACCATGTGCACACACTGAGTATTTGGGGAGTTTTTTACCTCGGTCTTTGTAAGACAAAACCAGGAGTGGAGCAATCAGAGGTCATATGTTCTGCATTTCTCACCATCTCCTGCTTCTGTCTTATAAATACTGAAGTGAAAATCTCACCAAATATTCACTGTGTGAACGTGGCCTTAGACGAGATAATTACTTGCTTTCTCTGGAGAACCTCTGTAAGTGCATTTTGCTGCTGCTGTGTCACAGGACAGGAAGGGGTTAAGCAACCAAGTTTTTAATATCTACTGGAAATAAAGAATTTTCCCCTTATTGATATCAGAAAAAAACTAATAATCAACCACAATCCACTATACCAAGACCAGTAATACCACATATAAAGGAGACATACCACCACACTGTGATCAGAGCACATATTACTACTAAACTGTGATCAAATACTACAACGTGCAAGGTATAAATACTGCCACACCATAAGACCACATATAACCGACATATTGTAATTGAATAATTCCACATTCAAGGGACAAATACACAACGCCCTGACCAGAGCACATAATGCCACTACATAGTGACCAATAAAATCCAGTCAACCCATAGAAGCACCACCCAGCTCAAAATGGTTTGCCGTCGTCTGCTCCTTCCCTTCTCCTCTTACCTGATAAACCACAAGTTTAGTGCCAGACCCACTACTACATGTCAGTACTCTGTGGTGCCCAGCTGTTTCTTCTTCAGTGTGAATAGTGACCAATAATACTACAATAATGAAGATTAAAAAAAGCTCTGTATATTTGGTCAGTGTAAATACAGTGATTATCAGTGACATTATACACAGAAACTCTGTATATAATGTCAGTGTACAGTTGATGCAGAGAACACCAGTGACATTATACACAGGAACTCTGTATAGAGTTCAGTGTACAGGTGATGCAGAGAGCACCAGTGACATTATACACAGGAGCTCTGTATATAGTGTCAGTGTACAGGTGATGCAGCGATCCCGAGTGACATTATACACAGGAGCTCTGTATATAGTGTCAGTGTACAGGTGATGCAGAGAACACCAGTGACATTATACACAGGAACTCTGCATATAGTGTCAGTGTACAGGTGATGCAGAGATCACCAGTGACATTATACACAGGAACTCTGTACATAGTGTATAGTGTGCGTGGATAGGTAATACACCTACTCACCAGAGATGTATCTTGGTGAAATCATTCATCTTCAGGTTTCTTCTTCCCCTGTCGCAGTGAAATATCACGTCTTCTAGCCAGGACTCATCTCTGCAGAAAATAACACAGTTATCTACTGTATAGAACTGATCACTTCCATAGCATATTCCACACTTTTCCCAAGATTGCTACACTACATCAAACGACCAAAAAAGCGACATTGTGCCGCCTCGCACAGTAACAAGGCCTCCCTTTGGTTCCCCTCATGGAAAAGTAAATTATATTACAGCAGTAATAATGTCGCCTGATTGGCCCCTACAGTAAATATGTCCCCACTTCCCACCGTATACCAATAATGTATGTTCCTCATTCTGGCCCCCATATAGTAATAACGTCTTGGACCCCCATGTTCCCCCATTCTAGGTCCCCAGACGGACATGACAACTTCTCCAGCCATTTACATAGATTACAACAAAGACACATCTGACATCTCACATTTCCAGCCCGATCTATTCCCAAAGTAGACAAACTCCTCATCCTACTGATCCCCCAATACTGAGCCGTTGCTGCTGTCCCTATTACTGCACATGCTGCGTGGTACAAAAACAGTGCTTCTCTTACTGCCCCACATAATAATGTCACCACTGTGCCCTCCACATTGTAATACCACCACTGTGCCCTCCACATAGTAATACCACCACTGTGCCCTCCACATAGTAATACCACCACTGTGTCCTCCACATAGTAATACCACCACTGTGTCCTCCACATAGTAATACCACCACTGTGCCCTCCACATAGTAATACCACCACTGTGCCCTCCACATAGTAATACACCACTGTGCCCTCCACATAGTAATACCACCACTGTGCCCTCCACATTGTAATACCACCACTGTGCCCTCCACATAGTAATACCACCACTGTGCCCTCCACATAGTAATACCACCACTGTGCCCTCCACATTAGTAATACCACCACTGTGCCCTCCACATAGTAATACCACCACTGTGCCCTCCACATAGTAATACCACCACTGTGCCCTCCACATAGTAATACCACCACTGTGCCCTCCACATAGTAATACCACCACTGTGCCCTCCACATAGTAATACCACCACTGTGCCCTCTACATAGTAATACCACCACTGTGCCCTCCACATAGTAATACCAACACTGTATTGGATATACCACCACATGACCCCCTCCATGTTGCACATGATCCCCTGCATGTTGCACAGGGCCCCCTGCGTGTTGCACGGGACCCCCTCCATGCTGCACGGGACCCCCTCCATGCTGCACGGTTACACACACATATTGTTGCTGCTGGGGGACAGCACACTGATTGTTGCTGCTACGGGGGGGCACATATTGCTGGTGCTAAGGGAGAGACATATGGCTGCTGCTGGGGGAGGCACACTGATTGCTGCAGCTTCTTCTTGGGGGCACACATTATTTATTGCTGCAGCTGAAGGAGCACAGTGATGTTGCTGCTAACGGGGGGGGGGGGGCACATATTGCTGGTGCCAAGGGGGAGACATATGGCTGCTGCTGGGGGAGGCACACTGATTGCTGCAGCTGTTGCTGGGGGGCACACATACCTCATCCAGGGCCGTATTTGGAGTTCCTGCTGCCCTAGGCACTGTCAGTGGTCGCCCCCCCCCCCCTGTCACAGCTCCTCCTCCATCATGGCTCCAACCCCATTGCGGCCCTTCCCGCCGTCACGGACAGTCTTCCCTCTATTTGCGGCCATCCCCTGAAACTTCATGTAGCTTCTCCCCCCACATTTCATCATGTAGTACATATAAAAGGTTTGTCCAGCCACAATACAGAGACATACTGACAGGATGTTTACATTGTGAGCCCTAATGGGGACAGTGTTGATGATGTATGTAAAGTGCTGTGGAGTGCATAGTGTAATATAAGTGCAAAAAATATTATTCTTAACATGTCACAATACCGGGATCTGAGGATCTTCTATTTGGAGGTCAGGGGCTCTCTGATGCGCTGTCGCTGCCTGTCTCGCTGTCTTCCTCTTTTGACACTACAGTGCGGTGGACAAGAGAGCATTAACTGGTTAATAACAAGAAGCATGGAGTGTGTACTAACTGAGCCATAAACCCTCCCCATACCATGTCCAGCAGACATTGTAGGATTACTATATGGATTTTATTATTAGGGCACGGACACACTGGCATGAAATTTGGATGAGTGCAATGTGTGATTTTATCGCATTGCACTCGGACCAATGTTAATCAATGTATGAGAGCACACTGGCGAGTGTCGGACGCTTTTTTCTCAGCCAGATTCTGGTTGGGGAAAGAAAGTCACAACATGCTGCGACAGTATGCGATTCACGCGCGAGACTCGCCAATGCAAGTCTATGGGTCTGACAAAATCACGGACAGCACACAAACCATCCGAGTCGGACACGTTTTTTTCACGGATACATTATCATTCTGTAACTGAGAACACTGTAAAATGTTCCTGTAAATGATTCTACACTAATAGCTGCTGAGGAAAGACAGATTGCACACGGATGTGATCGGAGAGAAATGTCGGACACTCGCACAGCAGTTGGATGCCAAATGGACCAAAAAACTGATGACACTCATCCAACTCTCCTGGATGAGAAACAGCCCGATTTTAAGGTGACGGGAGACAGTGTACCACCATGTCCCCAGCTCTGTGCTGTGCACAGTGTACCACCATGTCCTCAGCTCTGTACTGTGTACCACCATGTCCTCTGCACACACTCCCATGTCCTCTGCACACACTCCCATGTCCTCTGCACACACTCCCATGTCCTCTGCACCCCACTCCCATGTCCTCTGCACACCACTCCCATGTCCTCTGCACACACTCCCATGTCCTCTGCACCACACTCCCATGTCCTCTGCACACACTCCCATGTCCTCTGCACCCCACTCTCATGTCCTCTGCACCCCACTCCCATGTTCTTTGCACCCCCCTCCCATGTCCTCTGCATCCCCTCCCATGTCCTCTGCATGACCTCCATGTCCTCTGCATCCCCTCCATGTCCTCTGCATCCCCTCCATGTCCTCTGCACCCCCTCCATGTCCTCTGCACCCCCTCCATGTCCTCTGCACCCCCTCCATGTCCTCTGCACCCCCTCCATGTCCTCTGCACCCCCCTCCATGTCCTCTGCACCCCCCTCCATGTCCTCTGCACCCCCCTCCATATTCTCTGCACCCCCCTCCATGTTCTCTGCACCCCCTCCATGTTCTCTGCACACACTCCATGTCCTCTGCACCCCCTCCATGTCCTCTGCACCCCCTCCATGTTCTCTGCACACACTCCATGTCCTCTGTACACGCTCCATGTCCTCTGCACACACTCCATGTCCTCTGCCTACACTCCATGTCCTCTGCACACACTCCATGTCCTCTGCACACACTCCATGTCCTCTGCACACACTCCATGTCCTCTGCACACACTCCATGTCCTCTGCACACACTCCATGTTCTCTGCACACACTCCATGTTCTCTGCACACACTCCATGTCCTCTGCACACACTCCATGTTCTCTGCACCCCCTTCCATGTCCTCTGCACACACTCCATGTTCTCTGCAAACACTCCATGTCCTCTGCACACACTCCATGTCCTCTGCAAACACTCCATGTCCTCTGCACACACTCCATGTCCTCTGCACACACTCCATGTCCTCTGCACACACTCCATGTCCTCTGCACACACTCCATGTCCTCTGCACACACTCCATGTCCTCTGCACACACTCCATGTCCTCTGCACACACTCCATGTTCTCTGCACCCCCCTCCATGTCCTCTGCACCCGCTCCATGTCCTCTGCACCCCGCTCCATGTCCTCTGCACCCCGCTCCATGTCCTCTGCACCCCGCTCCATGTCCTCTGCACCCGCTCCATGTCCTCTGCACCCCGCTCCATGTTCTCTGCACCCCCCTCCATGTTCTCTGCACACCCCCTCCATGTTCTCTGCACCCCCCTCCATGTTCTCTGCACCCCCTCCATGTTCTCTGCACACACCTCCATGTTCTCTGCACACACCTCCATGTTCTCTGCACACACTCCATGTTCTCTGCACCCCCCTCCATGTTCTCTGCACACACTCCATGTTCTCTGCACCCCCCTCCATGTTCTCTGCACACACCTCCATGTTCTCTGCACCCCCCTCCATGTTCTCTGCACACACTCCATGTTCTCTGCACCCCCTCCATGTTCTCTGCACACACTCCATGTTCTCTGCACCCCCCTCCATGTTCTCTGCACACACTCCATGTTCTCTGCACCCCCCTCCATGTCCTCTGCACCCCCCTCCATGTTCTCTGCACACACTCCATGTCCTCTGCACACACTCCCATGTTCTCTGCACACACTCCATGTCTTCTGCACCCCCCTCCATGTTCTGTGCACACACTCCATGTTCTCTGCACCCCCCTCCATGTTCTCTGCACACACTCCATGTTCTCTGCACACACTCCATGTCCTCTGCACCCCCCTCCATGTCCTCTGCACACACTCCATGTTCTCTGCACACACTCCATGTTCTCTGCACCCCCCTCCATGTCTTCTGCACCCCCCTCCATGTTCTGTGCACACACTCCATGTTCTCTGCACCCCCTCCATATTCTCTGCACACACTCCATGTTCTCTGCACCCCCTCCATGTTCTCTGCACACACTCCATGTTCTCTGCACACACTCCATGTTCTCTGCACCCCCTCCATGTTCTCTGCACACACTCCATGTTCTCTGCACCCCCCTCCATGTTGTCTGCACACACTCCATGTTCTCTGCACCCCCCTCCATGTCCTCTGCACCCCCTCCATGTTCTCTGCACACACTCCATGTCCTCTGCACACACTCCCATGTTCTCTGCACACACTCCATGTCTTCTGCACCCCCCTCCATGTTCTGTGCACACACTCCATGTTCTCTGCACCCCCCTCCATGTTCTCTGCACACACTCCATGTTCTCTGCACAACTCCATGTCCTCTGCACCCCCTCCATGTCCTCTGCACACACTCCATGTTCTCTGCACACACTCCATGTTCTCTGCACCCCCCTCCATGTCTTCTGCACCCCCCTCCATGTTCTGTGCACACACTCCATGTTCTCTGCACCCCCCTCCATGTTCTCTGCACACACTCCATGTTCTCTGCACCCCCTCCATGTTCTCTGCACACACTCCATGTTCTCTGCACACACTCCATGTTCTCTGCACCCCCTTCTATGTCCTCTGCACACACTCCATGTCCTCTGCACACACTCCATGTCCTCTGCACACACTCCTTGTCCTCTGCACACACTCCTTGTCCTCTGCACACACTCCTTGTCCTCTGCACACACTCCATGTCCTCTGCACACACTCCATGTCCTCTGCACACACTCCATGTCCTCTGCACACACTCCATGTTCTCTGCACACACTCCATGTTCTCTGCACACACTCCATGTTCTCTGCACACACTCCATGTCCTCTGCACCCCCTCCATGTCCTCTGCACACACTCCATGTTCTCTGCACCCCCCTCCATGTTCTCTGCACACTCCGTTCTCTGCACCCCCCTCCATGTTCTCTGCACACACTCCATGTTCTCTGCACCCCCCTCCATGTTCTCTGCACACACTCCATGTTCTCTGCACACACTCCATGTACCTTGTATAGTCAGTCCCAGCTCCTAATCTGTTCACACTTCTTCTTGCCGGGCAAAATGTGGCTCCGCCCACCCGAGTCACATGTGTGTGACGTCATCACAGGTCCTGTACCACTAGGCACCTGCACTATGATCCAGCTGCCCTCCCTGTCGCCTGCCATCAATCATGCTGAGTGTCTGCAGCAGCATCATGCACAGCACCAGCACGTTGCGACGACACCCCCACCACTCCGAATCCTCTTCCTTCTGGACTTCTAGTGAGTTGAGGTGGGTGTGCTCCAGGGGGACCCGTTCGGGCCCGTTGGGGGGCGGGGCCACAATTCCTGGGGGCCCACCATCACTTTTAACCGGTTAACCCGCAGCCCAGTCCGAGCCTGACGCCAGGCATCTACCAGTGCGAGTCCCTCCCATTGCCTCCCCAGGTGGCGGAGAGATGGCACAGGCCGGCTGGACTTACCCGTGGATACATCTAGAAAAGGATCAGCTAGATAGTTGAAATCACCACCCAGGATGATCCGGGCCGAGTCAGCGAAGTCACGTAAAGCCGATTTGAATCCTGCACCGAACTGTCGTATCCCCCTGTTTGGAAAGTAAACATTTGCAATGACATAAGTACGATTTGATATTGATACCATGAGGAATATAAAGCGACCCAATGGATCTATTTTTTGTTTCAATATAGAGGGAATAAATGACTTGTGAAATCCAATGAACACACCCTTTGATTTTGACTCAGGGTTGGTGCTATGGAACCACAAGGGATAAAGGGGTGATTCGCATTTAGGCACTGACTCAGAGCGAAAGTGCGTTTCCTGAAGCATCAGGACATGTACCCGTCTTTTGTGAGCTGAATACAAGACCTGACGCCTCTTTTGTGGGACATTCAGCCCCCTCACATTGAAAGAGCAAAATGTTAAATCAGCCATAATCATCAACTACTACAACTCTTGATATAAAAGCAGGGTCCACTTCGTCCATAAAAAAGAAGATAGGTAGGAAAAGATATAGAAAAGGAAAGAGAAAAGTTAGAGTAAGAGTAAAAGTTAGGTGCATATTATAGACCAACTGTAGAACAAAAAAGCTGAAACTCGTCTTGTGCAATTTAAGACAGAACATCAACTGTCTTGCACACATGGGGGATTTCGGGAGCCAAAGAGGTGGCCGCTCCTGCTTCCCGCTACATCCCAAAACCTATTTAACTAGTTAACTAATGTTCATCACCGCCGACTTTTGGCGAACAGGTCAACTGAACAAGGAAGGGTGGGGGGAGGAGAAGGGAAAAGAGGGGATAAGGGAAAGATGAAGGCGAAGGGAGAGGGGAGGGGAGGGAAGGGGTGGAGGAAGGAGAAGGAAGAAAAGGGTGGTCTACCGGGAAGGAAAGGTTGGGGGGGGGGGGGGGGGGGGAAACAGGTATAGTTGGAAGAACAAGGATGAAGAGTCAAATTAAGGACCCAGGCCACTGTAATTCAAATCAGCACAGAGAGAAAGTCAAGGACTTTCAGGAGTTCGGGTTCGCCTATCTTGCCATCTGAGTGGAGGTGCAGGCAGATGATGGGACGGAGGCCAGTCCGGCAGTTCAATCGGAGGGAGATCAAAGGCATTCAGAAATGCAGGAAGGTCACCAATTCTGCGGAACGAGGCTGATTTCCCATCTCCGTGGGCTAGTAGTTGGAAGGGAAAGCCCCATCTGTATACAATGCCGTTAGACTTGAGAAGGGTCAAAAGAGGTCTCAGACCCCTTCTTTGTTGCAAAGTGCGTCGCGCCAGATCCGGGAACAAAGTGACCTCAGCGTCCTGAAACTGAATGGGTCCTTGTTGCCTAGCCTCCTGCATAATAGCCTCTTTGGTGGTAAAATAGTGCAGGCGGCAGATTACATCTCGTGGCCTGGAATCAGCAGATGGCTTATAGGAGCCAGGGCTCTATGAACTCTGTCCATGACGATCTCTGAATCTATGGGGTCCCCCAGAATGGTGTTAAATAACTGCTGCACTGTTGATTTTAGGTCTACAGGAGAGATGGATTCAGGGAGGCCTCTGATGTGTACATTGTTTCTCCTGTTCCTATTCTCCATGTCTTCTTGACCATAAAGAATGTCCTCAATCATAGTGGTATGCATCTCTAATAGCTCTCTGTGTGCCTGCAATTCAGATAATGCACCCTCCTGCACAGCCTCCACATCCTCTATACGTGCAGTAAATTCAGTTTTGAGGGTCTGCAGCTCTCTCCTATATGAGCCCTCCAGCCTACTAGCCAGCCTGTCCAAGTCCCTCTTTGTAGGGAGAAGTTTAAGAAGTTTACTTAGCTCAGTGGGGGGGAAGATTCATAGCGTCTTCCATCTGGGCTGAGTCCTCATCAGAGTCCTGTTGCAGAGGAGTAAAGCGGCTGCCCCGGTCACTGGTTTCCCGCGCTCCATTTACTCTGTGCTGGGAGGGCTCCGCTGTGTGTGTGGCTGGAGGAGCGGAGAAAGCGGTCTAAATTACCGCTATTGCTGGGGATATCGGTGCCGGAGGCTCCCTGTGTCTTCCTTGTTTTGCCCATATGAGTGGAGCCGGCGGTGAGGAGGTAAAAGTAGCGGTTTATGGGGAGTCAGGAGCGGAGCGGCTCAGACACACGTCCTATTCCCTCATCAGCTGGCCACGCCCCCCAGATGGGGATTTTTAGGTGGTTGGTTCCCTTTAAGGGCACGTATGATGTTTTGTGACACGTGCTTATGTAATGCGGGGACGGCACACCGGGAAAAATAGTGGCGGCTTGGGACCGAGTAACGTGGGACAGCCAACGCCATCAGGTTGCGGAATGCTTCCGTCTCCACCAGTCTAAAAGGCAATATTTCCAGAGCAAGCAGTCGCGAAATGTGTGCATTTAGAACTGTGGCATGTGGGGCGTTGTCAGCGTATTTGCGCCTGCGTTCCAAAGATTGGTGTATGGATAACTGAACGCTGCGCTGGGACAAGGACGTGGCTGATGATGGTGCTATTTCTGCTTGTGCAAGTACAGGTGAAGGACAGGAGGCATCTTCGCCTGCAGTATGGACAGGGGATTGGCTTGCACGCACAACAGTGAAAGACGCAGCGGTGTCACCCGCAGACAATGCTCCTGGAGTCTGCTGTACATCCCACAATGTCGGGTGCTTTGCTGCCATGTGCCTGATCATGTTGGTGGTGGTCAGGCTGCTAGTTTTGCTACCCCTGCTGATGCCGGCATGGCAGGTGTTGCAGATGGCCTTTTTCGAATTATCTGCAGACACCTTAAAAAACAGCCAGACTCGGGAAGACCTAACAGTAGTACTGGCAACTTCTGTTGTGTTTTTGTCCCGGGGAACGGTTGTCTGCCTTCTGCCTGCGGACACCACCCTGCTTCTTCTGGCCTGTTTTGATGCTACACCTAATTCCCCCTGTGCACTGCTGTCCTCGCTCTGCATGTCCTCCTGCCAGGTTGGGTAAGTTACTGGATCATCCTCCACGTCATCTTCCACTTCCGCACCCTGGTCCTCCTCCTGACTTTCTGGCAATTGTCTCATCATCGTCCTTCTCTTGTTGACACGTTCCCATCGTTGACTTCGTGAGACCGTGGCTGCTCAAATATTTGGGCATCGGTACATACGATCTCCTCATGACCCACTTCAACTGGAGCTGGCGAGAGGCCAGAATCTACGAATGGATAAGTGAACAGCTCTTCAGAGTGTCCCAGTGTGTGATCAGTTATGTCCGGGGCCGGGCACTCGGCATGGCGAGAGGAAGGAGTATCAAGGTGTGGAATGTGCGGTACAGTCTCACGGCTACTGACACTTGACCGTGTGGAAGACAAGGTATTTGTGGTGGTGCCAAACTGACTGGAAGCATTATCCGCTATCCAACTAACAACCTGTTGACACTGGTCTTGGTTTAATAATGGTGTACTGCTTGGTCCCCTAGAAATTGGGACATGAAGGTCGAGCGAGATGATGTGGGCGTTTGTCGTGGCGCAATTCAAGCTTGCACACGGCCTCGGCCTCTGCCTGCACCACCATCACGTCCAGTTCCTTGTCCCTTGCCAACGGCCTTGCGCATTTTCAATGTTGTGCTGACTGTATACAGCTAAATGAAGGCGTCCAAGAAATGGTTTTTAGCACGACACTGAGATTAGAGATTAAGGCCCTGCAGATGGACTAGTCAGACACAAACGCTGACGAGAATAGCGAGTCTTTTGGCGTATCCTAATTTGCGCTAAAACCTACTCCTGCCTGTAGAGAGCTAAATTAATCCCTAAAAGCACTGTGTTTGGGATGGATGGATGAGATTTCCAGCCTGTACACCAGTCCCAGATGTGATGCAGGCTGGTATACTGGCACAACGAAGTTTGCTATATACCCTGCCTCCCTGCCTGCCTGTATACAGCTCTATTAGTCCTCAGAAGGACTGTTGTGGTAATTAGACTGGCAGCCCTGCACCTACACTAGCTGAAAGGCCACAAATCTGTCCCTTAATCAGCAGCAGGTCTCCCTACACCGACTGTCTGTGGAGCAGAGTGACGAGCACAGCGCGGTCAGGTCTTATAAAGACCTGATGATGCTGTCGGCCAGCCATTCACTGTAATGCCATAACCAACATGGCTGTGGCATTACAGTGTCTGTCAGCCAATCCCTGCATGCGGGCTGGCTCTGTAAAGAGCGCCAACATGCACGGAGGTGGACCCCGAGCATTGCAAGAGTATCGCGAGATTACTCGTACTCGCCGAGTACCGAGATGTTCGTGCGAGTACCGAGTAGTGACAAGCATACTCGCTCTTCCCTAATAACTACTCGTATACTTATATCTTTCTGATGTCATACCTCTTCCCAGATTGTGGATGACAAAAGCTATGTTCCATAATCATATTGCCACAACAAGCACAACCCAAGCAAGTAATTACCTAGGGTAGGTTGGCTCAGTGTCATTTGAATGTTACGTCTTGAACTACCAATGTTCGATTTAACAGGTCATCTTTAAGATTATGACCCCTCCTATAGGAAAATAGAGGCGGTGTTCTAAACTCCTCTGTTAGGTATGACCTTTACCTAACAGTGGTCAATGTTTCCGCACGATACCAGCTATCCTATTACTCAAGCCATTATAAGTTGTTACCAATGGGATTCTCTTCGACTGATTATCCCTCCTTTTAGAAATCAGCAAATCATCACGTTTAACAACAAGTGCTTTCCATTTAAGTTGCATCAAGCTTTCCCTGGGGTAACCCCTCTGGGAAAACTTATCACACATTTCCTGTAGCCTCAAATCAACCTTAGCTTCATCAGAGACAATTCTCTGTACATGTCTCTTTCATGGTGCGGACGAGAATGTATGATTTGTGCGCAAGCATCTGCATGCGTACAAATCACACCTGGAGGGCAATGGGTGCGCACCAGAGTGCATACACCGTGCGTTCCCATGTTAAACATAGGGACGCGTGGTGTACACACTCGCCTTGCACTCCCCCGCCGCAATACGCAGCGGCGGGGAACACAAGTGTGAATTCACTCTTGCTTCCGTTTGCACTTACACTCCAGTCACGCTAAGCTCGTCTCATCCTCGCTAAGGAAGAAGATTTAAGGAGGTTTTTTTTTTTTTTGGTTTTTTTTTTTCCTCTTCAGCTGAAATCCAACCTACAGCTCGGTGAACATCCAAAGAACTGGAAGCCCCTACCAGCTTCTTCTTATACACCCTTAATTATAAACCACCAGCCTTAATTATTTCCTTGTGAATTTAGCCATACCACAGGATTTAAATGCAATTGTTAACCCTTAACTCACAGGCAGTAAAATAAGATACTGTAAATAGAGATGAGCCACCACCCCGGTGTTCGAATTCGATTCGTCGAATTTGATGTGTGTCCGTCGAATCCCATTGAAAACAGTGGCAGGCAAACGCATACAAACACATAGAAAACACCTTCTAAGGTGTCCAAAAGGTGACAAACTACTCAGAAGACACAAAAAACACATGGAAAAGTGACAAGTACATATAAAAATGCAAAAAGAAAAGAGATTTACGAGTAAGAGGAGGAGACACAGATATAGGCATGTCATGCCCCTCTAAAATCCGTTTTTACACCAGTATTTGTAAGGCATCATACACACTGAGTATTTGGTGACTTTTACTTCAGTGTTTGTAAGGCCATGTTCAGACGATGAGTATTTGGTGAGTTTTACTTCAATATCTGTAAGGCAACATTCAGACGCTGAGTATTTGGTGAGGTTTTTACTCACTATCTGTAAGGCCTCGTGGAGACTGAGTATTTGGTGAGTTTAACTTCATTATCGGTAAGGCCTCATCATGCAAACGACGAGTATTTGGTGTTGTTATTCCTCCGTATCTGGAAGGCCTTGTGCAGGCGCTGAGTGTTTGGTAATGTTATTCCTCAGTATCTGGAAGGCCTCATGCAGACGATGAGTATTGTCACATTTAGGGGACTACAAGAAGAGTCTCCATTTTTTCCAAAAATTTGGGCACAGACACCACTTAAGTGGCATCAATTGCCCTACAATTGCAAACTTTAATGGTTACTTTTAGGCAAAAATCCACAAGGCTTTAGTCTCCCCAGGATGACACAGGGGTATAAAAGTCCTTGCGGATCCATGCCTTGTTCATCTTTATGAACGTTAGTCTGTCCACATTCTGGTCGGACAGACGCGTGCGCTTGTCTGTCAGCACACCACCAGCAGTGCTGCAGACACGTTCCGAGAGAACGCTGGCTGCGGGGCACGAAAAGATCTTTAAGGCCTGAGTGGCGAGCTCAGGCCATTTTTTCCAGTTTGGAAGCCCAAAATGAGCAAGGCTCCAGTTCCCCAGTCATGGCATCGATGTTAAGTTGGAGATACTTGTCTACCATCCGCTCCAGGCGTTGACGATGCGTCAGACTTCTCGTGTCTTCAGGCCTGGCAAACGATGGTCTAAAAAAATCATGAAATGAGGCCACGAAATTGGTGTTACCACCACCAGATACGGTGTTACTGGTACGGTGTGAGTGATGATAGACTCCACAGTCCCATGGTTGACAAGTGAGAACTGTGAGATTCACTCTGTCTACCACTGGTGGTTTGTGGAAAAGCTGATCTGAGATTATGTATCAACCTATGCTGATACTCCTGCATGCGTGCGTCCCTTTGTATGGCAGGAATTATTTTGGTAAATATGGTCTTGTACCAGGGATCTAAGAGTGTGGCAACCCAGTAGTCGGCATTGCTTCTAATTCGGACAATCCGAGGGTCATGTTGCAGGTAGTGCAGCAAGAAGGCGCTCATGTGTCTTGCACATCCAGGA
Organism: Allobates femoralis; assembly: GCA_033576535.1. Lineage (NCBI taxonomy): Eukaryota > Metazoa > Chordata > Amphibia > Anura > Aromobatidae > Allobates > Allobates femoralis. Next base: position 475,280,560 of record JARQOC010000004.1, read on the forward strand.
GGACTAAGTCCTTGTTGTGTTGCTCATGGGGAGGTGAGAATTATGCTTCCTTCCTCTGCCCTCTCCCCCCAATCTCGCACAACAGAAATGTCATCAAGGTCTCCCTCATCTGCTGACTCTTCCTGCCCATCGCCAGTTCATCCTCAATTTCTTCCTGGGCTTCTGCACCTTCCTCAGCAGTTTGGCTGCTACCATGTGCCCTCGTTAATACCTCTCTACCCTCCCATGCCTGCCGTGGTGCTGCCGACCGTGAGGACCTTGGAGATGTTGTTATCCCTTCCACATAGGACTCCTCCTGTACTTCCTCTTATTATTTAGAGTGTGCTCCAGCGTGAAGATGACCGGAATAGTCATGCTGATAATGGCATCGTCAGCACTAAACATCTTCGTTTCCATCTCAAAAACTGTGCAGAAGGGTGCATAGGTCCTTGATTTGAGACCACTCCTGCAGCGTGATCTGCCCGACCTCTGGATCTCGTTGGCCCAGGCTATATGTCATAACATATTGCACCAGGGCTCTGCGGTGCTGCCACAGTCGCTGCAACATGTGCAGAGTAGAATTCCAGCATGTTGGCACATCATATTTCAGCAGGTGAACGGGCAAGCCGAAAGACTTCTGTAGCGAAGCAAGTCGTTGAGCTGCGGGATGCGAATGCTGGAAGTGAGCACACAGCGACCGTGCCCTCTGCAGAAGCCCATCTAGGCTGGGATAGTGTGTCAAAAATTGCTGGACAACCAGATTCAACACGTGAGCCATACAAGACTGTTGTGATATTGCCCCGGCGAAGGGGCGCACCCAGGTTTGCAGTATTGTCACACACGGTCTTCCCTGGCTGCAGGTTGAGTGGAGACAACCATTGCTGAAACTCGGTCGCCAGAGCTGACCACAACTCCTCAGCTGTGTGACTCACATTTCCCAGGCATTTCAAGGTAAAGACCGCCTGATGGCGTTGAGCCCTGCTGCCAGCATAGTTGAGAGGTATGCAAGATTACTTCTCTGCAGTTACAACACTGGTGGTATTACCAGACAGGCTTTGGGCGGAGGTGGAGGACCGAGACGAGGTTGAGGAGGCAGAAGCAGTGGAGGAACATCTATCTTCAGAGGATTGACGCACATCTTGTGGGGACGGCAAGACATGGACAGCAGACCCTTCTCCAGCTCTTAGCATAGTTAACCAGTGCCCAGTCAGCGACATATAACGCCCCTGTCCATGCTCACTAGTCCAAGTGTCTGTGGTGAAATGCACCCTGTCACACACAGTTTCTCAAGGAAGCGGTGATGTTGTCTGCAACATGCTGGTGTAGCGCAGGCACACCTTTCTTGGAGAAGTAGTGACGACTGGGCATCTGGTACTGGGACACTGCGACGGACATAAGGTCTCGAAAATCTGTGTCCACCATGCGGAAAGGCAGCATTTCTGAAGCCAATAGCTTGCAGATGGTGATATTCAAGCGCTTAGCTTTCTCATTGCTAGGAGTATATGGCTTTTTACTTGTCCACATCTGAGGGACGAAGGGTTGGCTGCTGTGCTGAGACACAGTTGAGTAGGGTGTCCCCGGCAAACTGCTCGTCTGGGAGGGAAGTGTAGGCGAGATTTAATGTTGCTGTCATCCAAATGTGGTGCTCTTGGTGTTTGAAAGAGCTCAACACCACCACCATTGTCCAGTTGAAAACCAAGTGACGACCTGCCAATCACACTGCCTGTCGCGGGTAAAGAGGTGGAAGGTCTACGTCGAAAAGCATGTGTGACAGCTGTCCCCACAGTCACAGACGATGAAGAGCACACGGATGCACTTGATGGGGCAGATGGTGGTAGGCCCGCCTCGCTAGCCCCCGCATTCTAGCACGGTGAGCTTCCCACTGCGACTTGTGCTTTATGTCCATTTGGCGGTTCATACATGAAGTACTCAAGCTAGTGAGTTTTTGGCCTCTACTCGGAGATTGGTGACAAATCTTGCAGATGACATGAGTTGGGAGATCCTTGACGATGTCAAGAAAGGCCCAGGCTAAGCAAGGCTTAGAGCCCATGCGAGCTGCAGAGCCAACATGACTTCCGCTCAGAAGCAGAGTTGTAGCTGCGGATGCAGTTGTTGAGGTGCTTCTAGTACTTCGTCTATGTCCAGGAAGGTGCAACCTAGCCTCATCGTCAGTAGCATCCTCCTCCACCACCTGTGCTGACCTTATCAACTGGCTTACTGTGGGTTGACAGTAAGTGGGATCTCCAACCTTATCATCATCCTCTGTGTTCTCACACCCCTCATCTTCCTCAGAAACAACCTCTTCCTGCCTTGACCAACAACTTAATTTGTCAATCCAATCCGGTATCTGAGTCTCATCACCCTCATCCTCCTTGTATCCACCAAGATTAGTTACTGTTAGGGAATGAGGGTCTACATGAAGGTCAGAACCTTCTTCATCTGGGTCTGGATCTGACTCGCAAAGCTTCTGGGCATCAATGCAGATCATTAACTCGTCTGGACTCATGCAGCTTTGGAGCAGACCTCTGATTCCCAGGCTATTGTGTGACTGAACAGCTCTGCAGACTCAACCATGTCTGTTACCCCAAACTCAGTAGGGCGGCTGTAGTCTTAGGAGCTTGCACGAATCAAGTGCAATTGGGCTGACACCTCAGATGACTGGAGAGTTTGTGATGTAGAAGGTGAGGTGGAGGAGAGACCACTTGATGGAACAGTTGCTATCTATTCGAGCACCTACTGTTTTTGTGCCTCAGTGGTACCGATGCTCATGTCCGTAAGAAAGGGATCATATCCGATTGTCCACGTAAAGAAGTTGACATCTTACTTTGGCTGGAAGATTCTTTCTTCAGCAGATGTTAATGTAGATTTAGCATCTACCCCACGGGGACAAACTTTTTTTCCCTTTCCACCACGCTTACTCCCATTCCCACCAACTGCAGGCCTTTTGCCACTCATTTTGTATGTGACAAAATTGGGAACTGTACAGTTGTAAGACCCAAAAAAGCTGGATGTAAATCAAGCAGAGGTGACTGCACCAACACTGCTTCTTGACTCGAAGTCAGACCTGGGCAAGGTGCAGTTAAAAATTAGTATGAACTGCACAGGTGGTGTAGTTGGTTCTATTAGAAGTGGCCTACACTACAGGATTTTGTGGCACTGCTACTTGACCCGAAGTCAGACCTTGGCAAGGTGCAGGTAAAAATTAGTAGGAACCACACAGGCGGTGTAGTTGGTTCTATTAGAAGTGAAAATTAACCATGTAAAACATCCATTGCACCTAGCAGGAGGCTGTAAGCTCCGCTGAGAGGTAACACAAGTGTCTGAATACCAATGCTCAATCTCCTGCAACCAACCAAAGCTATGGGGGCGGTTGTGGCACCTGCGTCCAGCCATGCTATGGGGGAGGTGACTGGTGGTATTTATAGACACAAGGTTATCATTGGGCATCAGTCATCCATGCACATGTGACGCAAAGTGTCAGATTGCAGCCTATTGGTCACGCCCTGCTATTAAATCAGGCGGGCTGCACCGTACTATGTATATGCATTTTAATGACCGATGCCCCCCAGAGGGCTCAGCCACATACTGCAAAAGATAAAAAGGTGCAATAAAACACTAAAAGATGAAGATGTGAGGTGTTTGTGGATATTTGGCCAAAGACGTAAGCTCGTAATCAACGTCAAGGGCCCTCACGCTTACGAGTCCTAACCATAAATTTGTTTAGTGGTAAACCACCAAACATTCAGAAAAAATCACCGAAAGGGGACATGAATTCAGAGAAACTCACTGAAAATTAGCCATGTAAAACATCCATTGCACCTAGCAATGCACCTGCTAGGTGCAATGGATGTTTTTTTTTTAATCAGATATATTTTATTAAATAGTATGGTAAATGAACATACAGTACACCAATAGTTACAATATTTTCCCTTTTTTTTGAAACCCCAAACAAAGCCAGTTCCCCCCCCCCCCCCCGAACAAACCCCCTCCTCCCCCCCCACCCTCCACCCACCCCCAACCCCTCCCCAACAGACAGTATCCCACAACACAGTTTCATTACATTTTTAGGTAATAGTATATATACCATATCCTTATAACAACATACATCACACAATCCCAGTTTTTACCCCAATAAACCATCCGGTCTAGCACATAACCAATGAGAAGGAGAAAATCATTCATCAGCACTGCTGAGCTACCCCCTTCTCCTCCACGGTTCCCATATACCTTCAAAAACTGACATATTACTCCTTTTCTGGTATATAGCCTCCTCCAATCCCACAATATAGTCAACCTGTCTAATATACTCTATCCTGCTCAGGGGCTCGGCCCTGATCCAGTATTTTGCTATCAGCTTTATTGCCAGATATAACATTCTTGCCACCACGATTTTATGTAGACTCGTCACTCTAGCTTCTTCAACATAACCCAGGACACATACCAGTGGAGTCCTTGGGACCATACAATCATACTTCCTCTCTATTAACCCAATCACATCTCCCCAAAATGTTTGCAATTTCGGGCAATCCCATATCATGTGTAGAGTCCCAGCATTCCCCTGTCTACACCTCATACACTCCGACGTATTCCTTACCCCAATCTTACATAGGAACGCAGGGGTCCTGTAAGCTCTGTGAATGAGAAGCAACTGCGACATCCTACCAGGCTCGCTCAATGAGAGCTTAGGGCCATACTCTAGTATTGTATCCCACGTTTCATTTTCCATGGCACCAATATCTGCCTCCCACTTATCTCTTGCCTTAATAGGATGCCGCAGCAACCCCATATGCAGGAGGTCACCATATATAGTAGATATTACTCCTCTCGTTACCCCTTCCATACACACATAGTCCACAACAACATCTTTTTGAATAACTAATTACCCATTTTAGCTTGTTTTTGAAACGCATGAGCAATACGGAGGTACAGGAACTCATCTGTTGCCGGCATCCGATACTCCTCAACTAGAGACGAGAATGACTTCAACTGAATGACTTCAACTTTCCATCTATCATCAATTGAAATACATATTTTATTCCCCGGGACTCCCATCTCTTCTGATCTCCCAACTTACATATTTCCCCTAGATTATTATTGTTCCATATTGGAGTATAAAGCGTCAGACCCGTAATTCCTCTCAGCTTTTTGATTTCCCTCCAAATTTTTTGGATCAGGCACAGGGTAGGGAACCTCCCCCCTCTAGTGCCAAAATCTCCGGCTTCCAAACTCAATACCAGAGGGCGTCTACGCATAATATACATAATATACAGATTTTGAATGGCATTCCCATTACCATATGCCCACCCTCTCAGATGTTGCCCCTGGGCTGCCAAAAAATAAATCCATGGATTAGGCAGCGCTAGACCCCCCTCATCTTTTGGACGCTGTAAAATTTCAAGTTTTAATCTAGGCCACCCCCCATACCAGATGCCTAAATATAGAATTAATTTTTGGAAAAGCTCTCTAGGAATCCAGAGTGGCGAATTGTGAAGCACATACAGGAGTTTCGGCATTGGTATCATCTTGGCAAGATTCGTCCTGCCCACCACCGAGAGAGGCAATCTGCACCACGCCTGAGCCTTATCCTTCAATTTAGTCAGAAGAGGTGTTACATTCATTTTAATATAATCCGTTATTGGCAGAGATACTTGGATGCCCAGATACCTGAATTGCTTCACTACCTCTAGCCTCGAGCACCCCACTACTTCCCCCTCATCTATTCTATCTTCATCCACTAGTAAAAGATTCGATTTTCCCAGTTGATATGCAAACCGGACATCTTACCAAAGGTCTCCACTACCCGAACTGCATGTCCCAAAGAATCATATGAATCTTGTAGAAATAGCAGCACATCGTCTGCATACAGCGCAATCTTCTCCTCCACTGGGCCATAAACAAAGCCCTTCACCTCCTTTGTTTCACGTATATGAGCGGCCAGAGGTTCTATTGCAACTACAAACAACAGAGGTGAAAGTGGGCACCCTTGTCTAGTTCCCCTAGTAAGAGCAAACCTATCTGACCTCCCACCATTCACCCTCACTCAAGCCACTGGGAGAGAGTACAGCAATTTAACCCATGAGATAAAACCTCGACCAAACCCCATTCTCTCGAGTACCAGCCACAGAGAGTCCCACTCCACGCTGTCAAATGCTTTATGTGCATCCAGTGATACCACAGCCCTACGCCCCACATTATCCGCTGGTAGTTGTAGATTTAAAAATAATCTCCTTAAATTTATTGCTGTGGATTTGTGTGGCATAAAACCCGATTGGTCTGGGTGGATCACATCAGTAATAACACCTGACAATCTACTGGCCAACACTTTTGCTAATAATTTTGCATCTACTGACAGCAAGGAAATGGGCCTATATGACTCTGCCTTTTTCGTATCCTTATCTTCTTTGGGCAAAACTACTATTGTGGCTTCTCTCATAGATTCTGGCAAACAACCCGTCCCCAAGGCCGCCTGGAAGACCACACAGAGTTTTGGTAGTAATATATCTCTGAGCTGTTTGTACACTTCTGTGGGTAAACCATCGGCCCCCGGGGCCTTGTCCCCCGCCATTTTCGTTAATGCTTCCTCTAATTCTTCCACCATTACCGGTCGTCCCAGTCTTTCACTCTCCTCTTCCGTGATACCTGGAATCCGAACCTCATCCACGTATCTTTTTATTTCCTCCTGTGAGGTTGTCAGCCCGGAGGTATACAAGGTCTTATACAAATCCCTAAAAATATTAAGGATATCGCCTGTGTCCTCCACAACCATCCCTTCATTATTATAAAGACCGTATACATGAGAGGAGTCCCTCTGAGCCGCAGCCACCACAGACAGAAAATGCCCCACCTTTTCCCCATCCTCCTAGAATCTTGCCTTCTGAAATTCCTGCTTCTGCCTAGTCATCTGAAGATGGACCCTATCCACTGCCTCCTGCGCATCCTGTAAACGCGCTTGCGTCTCCGGTGAGGGCCGACCAATTACCTCCTCTTCCGCTCTCCTCAGTGCTTCAATCACCACTCGTTCCTCCCTTCTAGTTTCGGTTTTGCACCTAGATATATCTCGAATAAATAATCCCCTGAGATAAGCCTTCATAGCATCCCACACAACCCCCGGCCCTGCACTACCCTCATTCTCCTGGAAGAATAGTTCCACCTCTTCTCCTATTTTTCCCATGTCCATCTTTTTCAACCAGTTTGGGTGAATCTTCCACTCCCCTCTATGACCCAATCCACCTATTCCCATGTTTAACACAACCTCCAGGGGCTTATGGTCAGAAACCACCTTCGGCAAATATTCCACCTTGCTGACCCTGTTGTCTAATTGTCCATTCCCCAATGCGATATCTACTCTCGACATAGCTCTATGTGAAGCCAAAAAGCAGGAAAAACACTTCACCCCAGTATTTCTGACTCTCCAAATATCCGTAAGGCCTAACTCCTTGATTTGTTTTGCGAACGGAGTCACATTCCCTTGTCTTGTTATCAGCCCCCGCCTTCTCCCTTCCCTATCAAGATCCAAATCCAAAACATTGTTAACATCTCCAATTAATAAGATAGGAATCCCCACCCTGCGTCTTGTCAGTTCCATAATTTCAAGTAGCTTACGGTCTGAATATGGGGGTGGAAAATACACCGCTACCAAACATAACATTTGTCCATACACTCTGCACACCACACACACATATTGGCCATCCTTGTCCACTAGCACTTCAATCTCTTCATACGGAACGGATGAATGGACCAGGACCGAGACCCCCCTTGCATAACCGGAGTAAGTGGCATGATAGGCATACCGAATCCACCTCCGGCCCAAAATTCCTCTCTTCTCCCTCGTCAAATGCGTCTCCATCAGTCACATAATAGACGGTTTAAATGACATCAAATATCTCAGTACAGTCGCTCGCTTACTCCTATCCGCTAGACCTCACACATTCCAGCTAATGATTTTTATTTGATTAGCCATAGCTGATATACATTGCTCATAAAACAATCCCTTTCCCACCACAGTGTCTTAGGTACTGTCCGATACCTCCTCCCTCCCCCAATCCCCCTCCCCCCCTGAACTCTCCTCCCATTATCTCCTCTCTTGAAAGATTGGGGAAACTCGTTCGACCTAGTCCCCCTTACCGCAAACTAGTTCTTCGTTTGCTGTGAATCACCCGCAGAACCCTCAGCATCTTCCCGCCTTAAGTAAATATACATTCAACATACTGTGTAACAGGCTGTTTCACCCCGCCACAGCCGTGGCCTAGCCACCCCACCACCATTTTGCAAATAAACACTGTTAGCTCAATAAAGAAACATCATTGGAACATCATTAGAACAGCAGTAGCCCTCTCACTTCTCTCCTGCAGAGAAAAAGTAAAATAATAAAAGAAGAACAACAATTTCACAACACGTGAGAGGGCCAGACACATCACTAGATCCAGACCAATAACAGTCGAGCCTTAGGCGGAGCATCCGCCCACCAGGCCTCCTCAGTCTGGGTTCTGGACACTCAGCTTCTTGTTATTTCTTTCAAGCCAGTCTGTGACCTCTTCCGGCTCTTGAAAAAAGTGGACTTTCCCCAACGCTACCACCCGCAGCTTAGCCGGGTAGATCATTGAGTATGTGAGCCCAAGGTCCCTCAGTTTCCGTTTTGCTTCCCAAAAGCTCATTCTCATTTTCTGCACTACTGGAGAATAGTCCGCATAAATGGAAATATTCTGACCATCGATAGTTAGATCTTTCGCACTCCTAGCTTTGCGCAAAATGGTGTCTGTCCCGGTAATTCAGAATCTTAGCCAGCATGGCCCAGGGGAGGGCTCCAGGAGGCGGCGGCCTTGCAGGGACCCTGTGGGCTCTTTCCACCACAAACATCTTTGATAGCACATCTGTTCCAAATTTCTGCTTGAGCCAAGCCTCTAGAAATTCACAGGGCGCTGTTCCTTCGGACTTTTCTCTAATCCCCACAATTTTTATGTTGTTTCGCCGTGAGCGATTCTCTAGGTCATCGTTCTTATCCATAACCTCTCGCAGCATTTTATCAAATTGCTTTTGTTGTTTCTGCAGTTTGCTAATGTCGTCTTCTGCAGTACCAACCCTCTCTTCTACTTCTCCCAGTCTGGTATTAGCTTTAGTCATATCACTTTTTATATGACTGATCTCATTCTGCACCCCTGTAACTCTCTGGGTTAAAACAGTCAGGGCCTCTTTGCAAAAGTTTACTGCTGAGAAAATGTCTCTGAGTGTAGGTTCTCGTGTGCTCTGGTCTTCCCCCATCTCTCCTGCAGTGCTCTCATCTTGGGGGTCTCCCTGCAGCCCAGCCAGAGCCTCCATGCCCTCTCCCCCCTCTTGTACCTGCTCCATGTCAGAATCCTCAGCCTCAGATCCTTTGTCCTCCTGCCCTCGGTCGCCATGTTCCTCCACTCTAGCAAACTGTTGCAGGCGGGCGGCAGCCGACATTCTCCTCGTGCATGCTTTGTTTGTCCGCGCCGCCTCCTCCTCTGCTGCGGCGCCATCTTGGATCCCGGCGGCCTCCGCCGCGCCTAAGTCTTTTTGCCTTCTGCGGGTCATACTCGTTCCCCCGGCTTCGGCGACCAGTCCTCCGGTGTCTCGAGGGTGTCCTACTGCGATTCTGGCTGAATCGGCGGCTCCGGTCTGCAGCGGTCACAGCTATCCAGCTATGTGTCGGCGGGAGAGCTCTCCTGCTGCGACCGCTCACATCCCTCGCTAGGCCACGCCCCCTCGCAATGGATGTTTTACATAGCTAATTTTCGGTGAGTTTTTCTGAATTTGTGCCCCTTTCGGTGATTTTTTTTTTTCTATTAGAAGTGGCCTACACTACAGGTTTTTGTGGCACTGCTGCTTGACCTGAAGTCAGACCTGGGCAAGGTACAGGTAACAGTAAGGAACCACACAGGCAGTGTAGTTGGTTCTATTAGAAGTGGCCTACACTACAGGTTTTTGTGGCACTGCTACTTGACCCGAAGTCAGACCTGGGCAAGGTGCAGGTAAAAATTAGTACCAACTACACAGGCGGTGTAGCTTCTTTCACAAGTGGGCTACACCACTGTGTAAGTGACACTGCTACAGTACTGGCCCGAACAAATTGCCTGGACTAGCTGCAGCTAAAAAATGCCTACTTAACACAAGTGGTGTAGGTTTCTTCACAGCAGTGCTACACTACTTGCCCTAAAGGATTCACTGAGCTAGATGTGGCCAGATGCTGTGAAAAACACTTGCACAGCACTGACACACACCAGCCTGGCAAAAACTAATAGGGACTGCTCTAACCTAGCCCTAAAAAGAGCTGCAATTTAAACTAATCCCTGCTTCTATGAAGTAGACCTGAAAAAGGGCTGCTAGACTACTAGTCCCTAATCTCTACTCCTATGAAGCAGCCCTAAAAAGGGATGATACTCCTAAAATTCGCACCCTCCCTCCAGTCCCTACTCCCTAAGCCTATCTACCTTTGTATTCGCTCATTAGCTGAATCAGAAAACAATTGCTTGATTTCACTGTATAGCGCCCACAGCAGCAGTGGTACCGTCTGACACAGAGCTACAGCAATGAGCAAATGGTGGCGATGGGGAAAATGGCTGGGTCTTATTGGGCTAGGAAATGTGACTTACACAGCCAATGATGCCTGACCTTGCTTGTGTGCAAAAAATGCACTTTGCTGTGTGTGTGTGTGTGTGTGTGTGTGTGTGTGTGTGTGTTTGGCTGACAGCCTGCACCGCACCACTGCACCATCTGCAGTTTGGAGAAAAAAAAATGTAGATCGCTATTATTTCTACAGCACTGATGTGTTAACCTCCCCTGCACACTATACACAGAAAATTGATATTAACATTCATTAACAGGGTTAGGGTTAAGCTTTTGGTGATCAAAACGTTATCGAACATAACCTCGAACTGCCGAATTTGAAGCAAATTGTTCTAATTCGTCGAATGCCTTGAACACCGCCCAAAACAGCTCGAATTTGAGATTGGCGAACAATTCGAATCGAACACCGCTCATCTCTAACTGTAAACTTATAGAGAGAAAAAAAAAGTTAATGCCCAATAAGGTAGAAATACTCAGCAATTCAGCAACTCACAGCAATTCACACAGGAATTTGTTTCAGCCTTCCCAAATACCTCCTCACAGAATCACAAGTCACACACTTAGTTCCGTTCGCACTTACGCTCCGGTCACACTAAGCTCATGTCACACTCGCTAAGGAAGAAGATCCAAAGAGTTTTTTTGTTTTGTTTTTTCCCTTCAGCAGAAATCCTACCTACAGCTCAGTGAACTTCCAAAGGACTTCAAGTCACGAGTGCAAGTGAAGCACACTATTGTACTGACTGCTAGGGGTGGAGAAGCCCTCAGAGATAGGAATCATACCCATGAGGTGACAGAGTCTGACAGGGTAGCAAGGTCTGACCTTTGGTGGCGACGCGGACGAACCCCTGGTACAGGGACCTACGGTGCCAAGCCGTTTGGCTTTAGGCAGAGGGGGGGTATGTGGTATGTCGGACAGCCATGGTCTGAATGGCTGGTATCCATTGCACAGGCAGAGGTCTGATGCAATGTGAATGTTTCACTGTGTCTTGCAGCAGTAGAAAGAGTTAATGCAAGTATGTGTGTGTATGAGTTAACACACCTCCTCGAGGGGTGTGGTCAGGGCTGATATCATGTGACTTCTGACTGGTAATGGGCTGTGAGATCAGCTCAGGTCCTGAAGACTGAGAGAGCAGACTTCTAGAGCACATGGAAAAAGGCCCAGGTGTGCAACTTGTAGCAGCTTCTGGAGCAATGGACTGTCAGGAGACAGTATGAAAGAAGCTGACTATGATTGCTGGACAAGGTAACCTCATGAGAAATGAGAAAGGGGCTTGTATACTGACAGAGGTCAATGAATGAACTGTGTAGACGAACCCCATGTAAAGTGATGGATTGTGTACAGTACTTGTTTATATCAAGTGGTTTGTGTGGCTAAATAAACCAACAGGACTGTAGTTACATATAAACGATTGCTGTGGGCTTGAATTACGCTGTCAAGTGAGTGTACCCCAACCCGCTTAGTGATCACTACGTCACAATATAGTGTGTGTATATCTACAGTACAGACCAAAAGTTTGGACACACCTTCTCATTCAAAGAGTTTTCTTTATTTTCATGACTATGAAAATTGTAGATTCACACTGAAGACATCAAAACTATGAATTAACACATGTGGAATTATGTACTTAACAAAAGTGTGAAACAACTGAAAATATGTCTTATATTCTAGGTTCTTCAAAGTAGCCACCTTTTGCTTTGATTACTGCTTTGCACACTCTTGGCATTCTCTTGATGAGCTTCAAGAGGTAGTCACCAGAAATGATTTGCACTTCACAGGTCTGCCCTGTCATGTTTAAAAAGTGGGATTTTTTGCCTTATAAATGGGGTTGGGGACCATCAGTTGTGTTATGCAGAAGTCTGGTGGATACACAGCTGATAGTCCTACTGAATAGACTGTTAGCTGCTTTTTTCTTGCCAGAATACAAATTCTAACTAAAGAAGAATGAGTGGCTATCATTACTTTAAGAAATGAAGGTCAGTCAGTCTGAAAAATTGGGAAAACTTTGAAAGTGTCCCCAAGTGCAGTTGCAAAAACCATCAAGTGCTACAAAGAGAATGGTTCGCATGAGGACCGTCAAAGGAAAGGAAGACCAAGAGTCACCTCTGCTGCGGAGGATAAGTTAATCAGAGTCACCAGCCTCAAAAATCACAGGTTAACAGCAGCTCAGATTAGAGACCAGGTCAATGCCACACAGAGCTCTAGCAGCAGACACATCTCTAAAACAACTGTAAAGAGAAGACTTTGTGCAGCAGGCCTTCGTGGTAAAATATCTGCTAGGAAACCACTGCAAAGGACCTGCAACAAGCAGAAGAGACTTGTTTGGGCTAAAGAACACAAGGAGTGGACATTAGACCAGTGGAATCTGTGCTTTGGTCTGATGAGTCCAAATTTAAGATCTTTGGTTCCAACCACCATGTCTTTGAAGCTCATCAAGAGAATGCCAAGTGTGTTCAAAGCAGTAATCAAAATGAAAGATGGCTACTTTGAAGAACCTAGAATATAAGACATATTTTCAGTTGTTTCACACTTTTTTGTTAAGTAGTTAATTCCACATGTGTTAATTCATAGGTTTTTTTTTTTTGAAACAATAATTTTATTGAGTTAACCAAGTAACAGCAGAAAGACATTTTATGCAAAGTCTGGAAGAATCAATACGTCTTTCTTCAAACATAAAATAGCATAATACAAATAGTGGGGGGGGAGGGGTAAAGGGCAGGAGGGTGAGGAAAGGTTATGGGAGAAGAGGAGAGGGGTAAAGGGAGTGAGCAGTCACATTAATTTCAAGGCTAGCACAGATTCAGTATACTTTAAATATTACTAAGGAACCTTGATGGTATTGTAATGGGAGGAGGCCCAAGGGTCCCACCAGCATAGGACCTTGATTCTCCTTTTGGCCTCATGTGCCAAAAGTAGTTCGTGCTGGAAGTGCAGATTCACAGATTGGATCAGATCGTCAGTTGTAGGAACAGTAGATTGTTTCCAGTAGCGTGCAATGCAATTGCGGGCAGCGATTAAGATAAATGTGATCAACGGGTGAAAACTTGGAGGGAAGGACTCCAGCCCCAATCCCAATAGGGCCAATGTAGGAGGCAAGACCACTGGTAGACCCGTCAGATCAGAAAGAATGGCCCCAACAGAGGACCAAAAATGTTGAAGTTTAGGGCAAAACCACCATAAGTGTTGAATTGTACCTTTGTATTTCTTCCAGCAGCCAGGTGATGCTGTTTGAGGATTCTTTGAAAAGCGGGAAAGTCGCTCCGGAGAAACGTACCAGTCCATCTGTGTTTTTTTTAATTGTTCATGGTGATTAATACACCTGGAAAACGCAGTCACATGTGTGGCTGCTCTTTGCCACGATTCAAGATCAGTGGAGAAGTCGAGTTTCCTTTCCCATTTCAACATGTAGGTTAGCTTTTTGTTGCCCCTCTCCATTGCTAAGGTATTATATATAATGGCTACTCCACGATCGTTTGATGAAGATGATTTAAAGTATCTCTGCAAACTTTGATCAACGTCAATGAGACTCACCTCAGGTAATTTTTTGGAGTCCAGAAAATGGCGTAGCTGAAGATATTGGTAGAAGGAAGAACGTGGGACCCCATATCTATCCGTTAAATCTGAAAAGGCCTTGACTCTGTCCCCCTCCCTCACCTGTCTCAGATGTTCCACCCCAAGCGCCCTCCAGTGAGCAAGAGAAAGATTGTCCACCGCTGCCTCTACTGCTCGAATAGAGATAAAGTGGTGTAAGAAAGCTAGTATTCCTCTAGCATGATACGACCAGATATTAATGAGTGTATTCATTGTCTTAAGTGGCTGTTCATGTTTACAGGTCAAGAGTAGTGATGTTTCTAACAATAATCTAGTTGATTGCCGAGGAGAAAATTGTTGTTCTATTTGTAGCCAAAGGCATTGAGAGTCTTCCCTCCACCATACTCCAGCCACTGCCAAATGAATGGCATGATAATAAGCCAGGATGTTGGGGAGACCAAGTCCGCCTAGTCTCGTTGGCAGAGTGAGAACTTTAGCATTCACCCTGTGTGGTTTGAAATTCCAGACAAAATTCCCTAGTAGCCCCTGTAAGGAATTCAAGAAACGTCTAGGAAACGAATAAGGAAGGCATATCATCACATAAAGTATTTTGGGGAGATATGTCATTTTGATGATTTGGATTCTAGCAATCCATGATAAGTTTAGTGAGGAATGGGAGCTCAATCCTGATTTAATTGTATTATAAAGAGCATCATAGTTCCTGCGCACCATGTCAGTTGTGCGAGTGACATGTATCCCCAAGTATGGGAATCCCTCAGGAGACCAAACAAAGGGTAAGTCGGATTGTAGACGTGCAGCTAGATCCTGAGGGATATTAATGGGGAATAGCAGGGATTTGGATGAATTTAATTTGTAATATGAGATTTCCGAGAACTCACAAAGGACCTCTATGATCCGAGGTATGGACCTCGATACTTCCGTGCACATAAATACAACATCATCGGCGTATAGGCCGATTTTGTGTTCCCTGGGTCCCACACATGGCCCTGTAATTTCAGGATCTTGTCGCACTCTTTCAGCCAAAGGTTCCATTGCTAGTGCAAATATTAATGATGAGAGTGGACACCCTTGCCTCGTTCCGTTCGAAATGGAGAACCCAGAGGAGACAAAACCAGATGTCCTCACTTTCGCATTAGGGAATGAATAAAGAGCCATTATGGAGTTCTGAAAGTCTCCGGAGATACCGAATCTGGACAATACTTCCTTCAGATACCCCCAGTGCACTCTGTCAAACGCTTTCTCAGCATCAAGTGACAAGAGCGCACCGGGGGCATTGTTTCTTTCCATTACCTCTAATAAGTCTAGCAATCTTCTAGTACCATCAGAGGCCTGTCTAGCTGGGATAAAACCCACCTGATCCGGGTTTATTAAATGTGGCAATACAGTCATCAGACGTGTGGCTAACACTTTTGCGTATATTTTTAAGTCGCTATTAAGGAGAGCAATTGGTCTAAAATTTGCCGGAGTTGTAGTTGGTTTTCCTGGTTTCGGTAGAGTGGAAATCAGGGCTTCCAGACCCTCTGGAGCTATCTGTCCCCTTAACCTCCAAAAATTAAATAACTTCAATAGATAAGGGGCAAGTGACTGCAGGAAGGAGTGATAGTACGAATACGAAAATCCGTCAGGACCCGGAGCCGACCCTTTTTTCATAGTCCCAGTCACATCCTGAATCTCCTTTAACGAAAAAGGGGCATTTAAAAAGTCCATTTGAATAGTGGACACTTTGGGAAGTCGAATTTTGTCAAGAAAATCATTAATAAGGTTTGCGGAAGGTTGTGGAGTCGAATTGTCAGTGTTTAAATTGTATAGAGTAGAATAGTAGTTACGAAATTCCTCGGCAATGACTAGAGGATTTCTAATTGGAGTGTTGTTTTGAGCTACTAAATGATCAATTTTGTTATGTTCCTGCTTTTTCTTGATACGACGAGCTAGTAAGGTGCCCGCTCGATCCCCCATCCCATAATACTCTGCTTTGGTTTTCTTTAAATTATGTTCAACCTTAGCCAAAAGTAATCCACGCAATTCCAAGCGCGCATTTGAGAGATCTTTGAGTATTGTGGGAAGAGGTGTTTGTTTGTGCAGGCCCTCCAGTGACGCAATTTTGGTTATGAGATGTGTCATCTTTTCCTCCCTTCGTTTTTTTTGCTTGAGCTGCTAATTTAATGAGCATGCCACGAATATATGCTTTATGTGCTAGCCAAAGGATTTCTGAAGACGTGTCTCCCGTGTCGTTTTGTGTAAAGTACTCATCAATATGACCCTTAATCTGTTAAGAAATATCTGGTATAGACAGTAGGTAGTCATTAAGTTTCCAGGTCTTTTGAGGAGAGAAGTGAGAGGGATCTGAGATATGTAGTGTAACTGGGGCATGGTCTGACCACGTAATGTGACCAATTTCTGCCTTTAGACAGTTTGGTAGCAAATGATCAGTCACCAGAAAGTAGTCTATCCTACTATATGTACCGTATCTTGGGGACATATATGTCTAGTCTCTCTCATCCCCATGTAGATAGCGCCAGATGTCGTGGAGCTGGTGGGAAGATATTAAATTACCCATATCCGTTCGATAGTGAGCAGAAGAGGAAGAGTCAAGCCTTCTATTTGGGGGCAGATTAAAGTCCCCTGCGATAATCGTTGGTCCCTTTGTAATCCCGTCAAGTTTTGCAAATAAAGCACGTGAAATTTCACTTGCCCTGAATTCGGTCCATACACCGAGACCAACGAATATGCTACATTATTGAGTAGGGCACGAACTACCAGAAACCTACCCTGGGGGTCTGTTATTTCCTCTAGCACTTGGACTGATACAGATTTGTGAATGACTATTGCCACCCCTGCTTTCTTGGCACCTGAGGATGCAAAGAACCTGTGGGGGAATAGATTACTAGCCATTCTGGAGGCATCTTGAGGGAGAAGGTGAGTTTCCTGTAAAAAAATCACTTCACTTCGCAATTTTTTGATTTGGCTCCACACAAGGGAGCACTTACCAGGTGAGTTGAGCCCATTGACGTTGATCGTAGAGAACTTCAGAGCCATGGTCGTCATTCACTATGTCTAGGCAGGAGAGAGGCGACAAAATTACAACCAGGAATGTAAATGCTCTGATTCTTAGATGAAATATTCAGTAATTAACTTTTTTCTCTGCGACTGTTCACAAGGAGGGGGGATTGGGAAGGAAAGGAAAAATAGGAAGGGAAGAAGGGACAAGGAAAAAACTATGTACAGTTCTTTAAATGATGTAAGTGGGGTTAAATTTCCCCAACAGAATTATTACCCCTCAGATGTAAATTGAGGTACAAATACAAATACAGCAATTTGCTGACCAGGTACCAAGAAAGTACCCTAGGGGGCAGTCAAATTCCAGCTTAGGAATTATCAAAAAAGAGAGAAATATAAAGGGAAGAATAAAGGGGAGTTGGAGATGAAATCAGTATATTGAGAGTGCAAGTAGGGGGAAGATAAGTAAGAGAGAGAAGAGAAGAGTGTGGGCAAGGACAGAGATATAGGAGAGAAATAGTAAGTTCCTAGGTGAAAATAGAGCAGTAATAACGATCAAGAGAGTATAGAATGAGGATAGAACTGGGAGAAGAAATTTAGGAGGATTTTAGTACGATTTGAGAGAGAGATTAAGAAGGAGAGAAGAAAAGATAAAATAAAAAGCAATAAATGAAAATACAGGAATTGAGGCCCCACTGACACACAAGCATTTTAACCGGTAATTTCAGTGCTGGAACAGGTCAGACAGGATCCAGGTGGCGATCCGGGAGGTCATCTTGGGCGTTAGGATGCTCTCGACTCGGCGAGACAGGATTCTTGGGTGGGATAAAATCCCACTGCCGCAGGTGTTCTTCAGCTTGTAGAGGGGTCATACAGGCATAGATCACATTGTCCCGCTTGATTAGCAATTTCATGGGGTATCCCCAACGGTACTCAATCTGGCGGTTTCTCAGTACGATGGTGATTTCCTGAAATCCTCTTCTCCTAGCCAGCGTACCCGCAGATAAATCCGGGAACACCGAGATGTGCCTGAATTCCTCTGGAGGCCCGGAGCTGTTTCTAAGTGCCCTCATGAAGTCCTCTTTAACTTCAAAAAAATGAACCCTGGCAAGCACATCCCGGGGTAATGCAGGGTCTATCTGGGAGTGTCTGGGGAGCCTGTGGATTCTGTCTATAATCACTTCCCCAGGTTGTAAGGCAGGTAGAGTAGATGAGATAAATTTCTGCAGCAGGGCCCTCAGTTCCCCAGATGGCACAGTCTCAGGGATCCCCCTGAGTTTCACATTGTTGCGCCTAGAACGATCCTCCAAGTCCATTTGCTTCAGCGCCTGTTTGTCAAATTTCTCCTGTAATTCTGCATGGGCATCTAGTAAAGCATTGTGTGACCTCACTAGTTCCCCCATTTTGCCTTCTAGATGTTCTGTGCGGCTAGTTAGAGCTGTGACCTCACCTCTCACTCCTGTCAGCATATTCTGCATGTCTTCTTGCAGGAAAGACCGCAGCCCAGCCAATAGTTCCCTCATGGCTGTATGGGTTAGAGGAATGTCTGCTCTGGGGCCCGAGGCAGTAGAGAAGGAGCCCAGGGAGGCTGTGGAGTTTCTCCTAGATGCACGTGTAGAGCGTGTGGGGGAGGAAGGCGGGAACGCCATGTTTACTGCTGCTGCAGGAGGACTGGGGAGGGAGGCCCAAAGAAGTCCGTGACCCGGGGGGGGTGCCTTTTTCGGGTGTCTTACCCGGCCCATCGGCTGCCTGACCTGTTCAGCTATCCGGAGGTGTATCACTGGTGGGGTAAGTGCCGGTTTGAGCGTCGGTCTGTCGCTTTGTAGTCAGCGGGTCCTCAGCTCCCGGTCTATGCGGCCATTCCTTGCAAGCTCCAGGCCACGCCCTTAATTCATAGTTTTGATGCCTTCAGTGTCAATCTACAATTTTCATAGTCATGAAAATACAGAAAAATCTTTGAGGTATGTCCAAACTTTTGGTCTGTACTGTATGTATGTATAATATATATATATATGTATATGTAATACACTGTAAGCGGCAAATAACAGTTTTTAACAAAAACATACTAAATAACATTTGTGCAGTCTATGAATTTGTTCTAAGAAATAGAATCGCCCCCATCAGATCCTCCTTCATAGATTACCTCAAATCTGACCTAATAATTTTAAGGCTAGAGAACAACCTCTCTACACTAACTTGGGTTGGAGGCAAAGCCGTAACCACATGGGCAACATCTCTAACAATCTCTGGGTATAAAGGAATTGCCTCATGCACAGTCAGTTTTGACGAACGGTTGAATTTTTTTATTTCTTTGAGAGCAAGCAAAAAATTTTGCTGAAATATGGTCAATCTGCTTGCTATAGGAGACAGAGTGAAATCTTATTCATTGCAGCAATGCTTTTCCTGCTCAATGTCATCCAAATACTTGTCAAAGTTAAACTCCTCATTTGATGAGGATTAAGATGTGGCAGCAGTAGCACTGTCAGGACCCAAGTCCTCTTGCGCCTGGCAGTCCTGTAAGCCACTCATCCTAACTGCTACCTCAGTCAGAGCTTCTTTTCCTTTAGTAAGCTGATGATCATCAAGCAGTATACCATGACTTGGGTCCACATAAACAGCTGCCAGAAGAATTTTATTTTCCAATAGCTATGTCTCTGTTTCATTGAAGCAGAAATGCCATCTGTGATTAAACCTCTTTGGGATAGGTAAAATAGCAAGTTCTTCCACTCCCTTATGAAAATGCCAGGAGATACACTCACTGATGAAGGAGCATAGCGGGCTCCGAAATGCGTTGGATGGATCCAAATAAATGTATAGAGTGAACTTTTGATTCGAGTTATTTGTGGCAGCGCGGACCGACGACACATTGTCCCTGGAAAAATCAGGAGTTAAATCCTCAGCTTGTAATTTTTTAGTCACGGTAAATTGGTGATTAGGCATTTCCTTCAATTCAGCCACCTGTGTCCATTGACCTTCATTTAGGGTTACCTGAGGGTTCGCCATATCTATAAGAAATGTTTTTAGTTCAAGCAATCGCTCAATTATTAAATAAGTGCTGCCCTACTGAGTGGCTTGATCAACAATTGCCCCTTTCTTAGCATGTCTCTTCAAGATGGAATTAATTTTAGGGGTTCTGGAGGCAATAACCAATTTCCTCACTTTTCCAATTAGGTTTCCAGCATGTCCCTCTTGCATACTGTCTCTTATTGCCAGCTACAACGTGTGCACAATACAGTGCATGTGATGAATATGAGTGTTTTGATACAGCTTCAACAAGATCTAATTCTAAAGTATCATTTTGCTGTTCTTCTGTAGTAATATCTATTTGTTCCTCAGTTCCATGAACAGCACTGTGGCCTTCCATCTCAAACATACTGATTCCTAAATTTTCTTCTAGCTGTTGTTCATCTTCATTACTCTCATTCATCAGTTTAATTGCACTTATCAAGTTTGAAGCATTGTCCGTTATAATAGCAAGAACCTGTTCTTTTTGAGTTTGTAATCTTGTAGAACGCTTTCCATTAAGGTCTGGAGAAACTGGCTGCTGTGATGAGCTTTAGTATCTTTTACTGCCAGTGTCTTGCTATCAATTTCTTTGTTGTCACAAACATCGAACATTGATGGCAAAATATTTCACTCTGATGTGTGCAGGCATCCATTTTAAGAAACATGAAGCGTCTTTTGAGAGTCTTTTTAAGATGTTCCTTTTGTTTAAGGGCTTCTTCAATCACTAATTTTCTAATGCTTTCTGTTTCAAGAGAAACACCAAGTTTGCGGACCATTTCTCCATTAAGAGCTGTAAAACCTGGTTGTGTAAATAATGATAATGGTACACCGTCCTTCACAACAAGCTGTATGAGCTGTCTTTTAAACATAACTGCCGTCATTGTTACAGTAACTTTGTCACTTACAAAATAGCTTGTAATGATATTTGAGATGCTCTTTCCTCCGCCTTTGCGGTGCCGGCAGAAAGTGCTGGGCACTGGTTTATTGGTGCTGCTGTTATCTTTTTCAGTCACAGCTTTGAAAACTTCTGGGTGGAAGCTCTTGTAGGAGCATTTTTATCACTGCCTAAGTATGCATTGATTTTGTCATCACAGCATTTCTTTTCATCTGGGTCACTTGTCATACATTGACACAAAATATTTTTCATGTCAAGTCACTGTGAAATGCTCAAATACAGCTGACTTCATAGGAAGCTTCTTAGGCTACTTTGACATTACGATTTTTTCCCTGTCCGTGGGATCCTACTTTTTGTAGGATCCCACAGACAGGAAAGGAAAGTATCGGAGGTGACCTCCAGATGCTTTTTCTGTGTCCGGGTCCGTGATTATTAAGGATCTGGACACAGCAGGGCATTTTCACTTATGCAATGTATAATTGCAGAAGTGAAATATAAGAGAGTTAAAAATAAAAAATCAATATGCTCACCTATCCTCTATCCAACGCTGCTTCCCAGCAAGGTCCTTGTGCTTACAGGTCCTGTGATGATGTCACAAAGCATCATCGGGTCACATGACGTAACTTCGGTCATGTGATCCGATGATGCTCTCTGACATCATCACAGGTCCTGTAAGCACAAGGACCTTGCTGTGGGAGGCAGTGCTGGATAGAGGATAGGTGAGCATATTGTTTTTTATTTTTAACTTTTTCTTTTACTTAATTACACTTCTGCAATGTATATTATACATTGCAGAAGTGTAATTAGAAGGGTTGGAGCAATTTCAATGTACTGAGCATGCTCAGTACACTAAAATCAGGTCCGAGGAGACATCAGATGTTTCCTCGGACCCTGCTCCATAGGGCCCCATGTTAATGGAATCGGATCGCATCGGATTTGGCATAATTGCCATCCGATTTGTCCGATCCGATTTTATCCGGTTTTTGATTCGGATGCAAAAATCGGAGCAGTCTCCGATTTTTGCATCGGAAAGAAATCGGACAAAATCGGATCGGACAAATCGGATGGCAATTAGTGCACATCCGAATAGGTCCGATCCCCATAGGGTGACATGGGGGCAAATTCGGATCCGATGCTGTCCGATTTCTATCGGACAGCATCAGATTTCACAAAATAATAGTGTGAAACCAGCCTATTATAATTCCAGCAAGAACAGGGAACAATGTACAGTAGGGAAAAGTATTTGATATATTGGCAATTTTGCAAGTTTTCCCACCTACAAAAAATGGACAGATATGTAATTGTTATTGTAGGTACACTTCACCTGTGAGAGACAGAATCTAAAAAAAAAAAAATCCAGAAAATCACATTGTATGTTGCATTTGATTGCATGAAATAAGTATTTGATACAATAGAAAAACAGAACTTAATATTTGGTACAGAAACCTTTGTTTGCAATTACAGAGGTCAGACGTGTCCTGTATATTCTGTCTCTCACATTTAAATGTACCTATGATAAAACTTACAGACCTCTCCATTCTTTGTAGGTGGGAAAACTTGCAAAATCGACAGTGAATCAAATACTTATTTTCTCCACTGTGTAATTTTAGATAGAAATAAAACAAACTGCATAAATCAATTTTACAGATGACAAATATAAAGTTTGTAAAATATGTTATTAGATAGATTTACGGTACTTAGAATTTTCAATTTCAGGCTTTTCTTAGGGTACAGCTCACTAAATGTTTCACATCAGATTGCTTCACAGTCTATGAAGAGGGGAGGAGGGAAGGAGCACGTTTATTGTGACTCATACTCCAGGAACAAAGAAACTGATAACACAGAGCTAATAATTTGATGTTTTGGCTTCTATACCTATACAAGTCCTCATATAAGTCCTCCTCAATCCTGTCGCTGTATTTTCCCTGTATATTGTATGTATACTGTATTGTATAGAAGAAGCTAGCCTCCCAAATTTACACTGTATGCAGAATTATTAGGCAAGTTGTATTTTAGATGATTATCTTTATTATTGATCAACAACTAAGTTCTCAATCAACCCAAAAAACTCATAAATATCAAAGCTTATTATTTTTAGAAGTTGGAATGTTTTTTTTTTTTTTTAGATTTGGCAACTATTACTGTGCAGAATTCTTAGGCAACTTAATAAAAACCAAATATATTGCCATCTCACTGGTTTATTTTTACCAGGTAAACTAATATAACTGCACAAAATTTAGAAAAAAAACATTTGCATGCAAAAACAAAACACAAATAAATTAGTGACCAATATAGCCACCTTTCTTTATGACACTCAACAGCCTTCCATCCATAGATTCTGTCAGTTGCTTGATCTGTTTACGATCAACATTGTGTGCAGCAGCCACCACAGACTCCCAGACACTGTTCCGAGAGGTGCACTGTTTTCCCTCTCTCTAGATCTCACATTTTAGGAGGGACCACAGGTTCTCTATGGGGTTCAGATCAGGTGAACAAGGGGGCCATGTCATTTTTTTTTTTTTTCTTTTACACCTTTACTGGCCAGCCACGCTGTAGAGCAGTTGGATGCATGTGATGGAGCATTGTCCTGCATGAAAATCATGTTTTTTTAATGATACCGACTTCTTCCTGTACCACTGCTTGAAGAAGTTGTCTTCCATTATTTTCCGACGTGTTTCAGATGTTCCCTGAGGATGGAGCTCGGTATGTGGCTCTGAAACGCGTCGGAAAATAAAACCGTTATCACCGTACCCAGACATCTCGTGTCTTTGGTGTTTCAACATCTCTCTGGCAGCAGCGCGGACTTGAAGGTACTTTGTCTGGAAGATATGTCCCTGAGTATAGCACACCTTGTGCTTTTTGATACTGCAGTAACGTTGCAGCTCTGAAATATGGCAAAACTGGTGGCAAATGGCATCTTGGCAGCTTCACACTTGAGTTTTCTCAATTCATGGGCAGTTATTTTCCTCCTTTTTTGCCCAACACACTTCTTGAGACCTTGTTGGCTATTTGCCATGAAACGTTTGATTGTTCGGTGATCATGTTTCAAAAGTTTGGCAATTTCAAGACTGCAGCATCACTCTGCAAGACATCTCACAATATTCAAGAAAATGATGGGAGTGATGGTGTACCACGGTCCGCGCTGCTCTGGGTTCAAATAACTCACCAAAGAGTCAGTCAGCTTTTCATCCTCTTTATTCCTCCTACGCGTTTCAGCGCCACACCCGGCGCCTTCCTCAGGGATATTACAATCATTATCACCAAGGGGGTTTTTATAGCCCTTAGTCCACATAAAAGGGGTGTCATTTGTTTACTGGTGATGTCATCCTCATCATCAAAAATGGGTGGAACCACCCATTTTGGCGCTATTTTTACATAAAACATCACATACAGCTCAAAATTGTTAAAAAAGTGCTCAGTACCTCCATCAATTAACAGTCATTGTTCTCCAGGTTACATTTTTCGAAAATGAGCAAAATAGAAGCCACAGAACATAAAAAGATCGATCCATTCATTGATGGTCCAAAAAAAATATATAACACATTTTCTACTCTTATTGGACAAGAACCTGGGGTCCTGAAGGATACAAGTGGAGTTCTATTGTTTTAATAGTGAGCGCCACCAGGGATTCTCATATTAGAGCTGTTCAAGTTAAGGGATTATGTAGTTAAAAACAGCAATAAAAACAATAAATTATGAAGAGGAGGATAAGAAAGCTATAAAAAAAAAAAAAAAAAATATATATATATATATATATATATATGTATATATATGTATATATATATAGTAAAATAATTTTTTATTATTATAAATATCAAGAAATAAAAATATCTTTAAAATTTGGAAATTTTAGTATAGATTATAGGTAAAAGGATTAGTAAAACAACTGTGCATATATTCCTGAATGGTGGCTCAATAGGAAGAAAACGAGGAGAAATGCTCCATATCAACACCCCAGGTTCTATCCCCCAATGGGGCATGTCACCAAATACAGGAGTTGCATCACAATGTCTGGCTACATACACAAAAACCATACATCCCTAAAAAAACCGAAAGGATTTTTGTAACTGCATATTACAATCTAGACACAAGATGGCGCCCATCGGGGGACTGCAGGGAGAAGCCGCCCTGCACCCGCCGCACATGGTGAGTACAGGGCAGCTGGGGTCTCCCTGCCTCCACATGTGGCTTCACTTATGTCCGGAGGAGCCGCGTCCAACACACAGCTACTCCCGACTGTGAGCGCACACCTTTAGTATGGTCTTTATTACTTTTACAAGGGCCAACAAGATGAATGAGATGGGATTTGTTCATGTAGTAACAATCCCTTTAAGAACTATCACTCCCAGCATGTACTGTTGATCCTATAGCATGCTTGGAGTTCTAGTTAAGCACAGTATTGGTAGTGTTAACTTTACTTTATTAGTGGTTATGTTACATATACATGTGCACTCACTTTAATGTGTCCTGCTTTGCCATCACCCTGCTGAAATGAAGGAAGTGGCCAGTCTGTATATAAAGATCTGATGTGATGTACTGTATGAGGGAGGGCCAGGGAGGGGGGCTGTACACTGTGCTGAAATATGATGCTCTAGCCCTGTCTCCTAATTACAAGTCACCACAGAGCTTGACCTGTATGCAGGGCCAGGGGAGCTGTACACTGCCGTTATATGCAGGCTCCAGCCCTGCTCTCCATACACTGAAGCTCCTGAACTGCAGACCGAGCTTCCTGCATTTCTGCTTGGTGTCAGGGCTCAGCAGGACACATTACACTGAGCAGAGGGAGTGAGGCAGGACACTGACAAACAAGGTACCTGCTGTGATAAAGTGCCGATCTGCTGTGCTCTGTCTCTGTCTTCATGGCAGTGAATCAGCACAGAGCTCAGTGCTGATTCACTTGCCACAGCTGCACCCAGCTCCTCCGTTCTCACTATCTGCAGCACACAATGTCCCCAGCAGCTGCAGGAGCGACCATGTGTGCCGGCTAAGCAGCTTCTCCTGCTCCCCGTGCTCTCACCTCTCCTCGCTGTGTCTTCAGTGCAGAGAGGTGGGTGGAGACTGGGAGCAAGTGAAGTGAATATTTAAGTAGATAATGAGCCGGGGACACGTGGTGCTCCTGCCGCCCGGATTCTTCAGCAGGGACCATTCCCTGTCACTTCTGTCCCCACTTCACTGCTGTCCCCCCCTCCCAAGCAACTGAGGATGATAGAATGTTATATTCCTTTTATAAGACGCACCCCCACTTTCCTCCAAAACTTGGAGGAAAAAAAGTGCGTCTTATAAAAGGAAAAATACGGTATATAGAAGTGTGGAAGTGTTGAATAAGAGAAAAAGAGGCGATCAAACCTCTCTGAAAAGTGAAATGTGTATTTTCGTGTGGAAAACTGCAATTCCTAGTCCAGCAAAATAGGTGGCGCTAGAATCGGTACCCAGTTCTCCTCTGGAGACAATTTCCATAGTTACGGATCTGTAAAACTGCAAATGTCCGCCTCTAGGGGCGGTCAAGAGTAGTTTTTATATGATTCTTGAGGTAATTTCCATCAGAATAAATACGCTTACAAAAGGTTATGTTATAAAGAGATTACTATAAAATGCAAAAATGATGTAAAATTCTATGGTTATATGAGCCATGGCGGTGGCGGGGAGGACTTCATAGTAGAAAATGAAGGTGAAATAAACTCAGATGGAAAACACTGAGTCATTAATACATATATGTGGAAAGTGCATGTGCATGTGGATAAATAATTAAAAGAATTATAGTATAAGGGTGATCAATATTAATACTAGTGTATAAATAGTATTATATTAGTGGTAATTAAGAATTGGAAGTTAGTTTTTAGAAACATCTCTTTAATAAAAACCAAACTGAAAGATATATACCGTATTTTTCGCTTTATAAGACGCACCGGATTATAAGACGCACCCAGATTTTAGAGGTGGAAAATAGGGAAAAAAATATTTGTAGCAAAAAATGACTTTGATATGACACTCAGGCCCTGCGACCAGTCAGTGTTGGCGTCTGTTTCCTTCGGATGCAGGTGCAGCATGTGAGCAACACCAATGACTTCTGCTCCAGTGTCTGTTGGCGGGGAGACAGACGCCAGCACTGACTGGTCAGAGGGCTGAGTCTCATATCAATATCACATGGGACATGACTATGCAACTTCTGATAACGTTGGAACTGCTGCAGAATCAGGGGTATGGGTGCGTGCACACGATGAGTATACGCAGCCTTTTGGACGCAGCGTCTTGCTGCTGTGTCCAAAATGCTGCGTAGTACAGTACAAGCATAGTGGATGGAATTTGTAGAAATCCCATACTCACTATGCTTCATCCGACCGCAGCATTCTGACAGCTGCGGTGCGGGTTGCCACCATTCCGCTCCTTCTCAGCATGTTCATTTCATGCTGTGGAGTTGGAAGCGGCTCCCATCGGGGGACTGCAGGGAGAAGCCGCCCTGCACCCGCCGCACATGGTGAGTACAGGGCAGCTGGGGTCTCCCTGCCTCCACATGTGGCTTCACTTATGTCCGGAGGAGCCGCGTCCAACACACAGCTACTCCCGACTGTGAGCGCACACCTTTAGTATGGTCTTTATTACTTTTACAAGGGCCAACAAGATGAATGAGATGGGATTTGTTCATGTAGTAACAATCCCTTTAAGAACTATCACTCCCAGCATGTACTGTTGATCCTATAGCATGCTTGGAGTTCTAGTTAAGCACAGTATTGGTAGTGTTAACTTTACTTTATTAGTGGTTATGTTACATATACATGTGCACTCACTTTAATGTGTCCTGCTTTGCCATCACCCTGCTGAAATGAAGGAAGTGGCCAGTCTGTATATAAAGATCTGATGTGATGTACTGTATGAGGGAGGGCCAGGGAGGGGGGCTGTACACTGTGCTGAAATATGATGCTCTAGCCCTGTCTCCTAATTACAAGTCACCACAGAGCTTGACCTGTATGCAGGGCCAGGGGAGCTGTACACTGCCGTTATATGCAGGCTCCAGCCCTGCTCTCCATACACTGAAGCTCCTGAACTGCAGACCGAGCTTCCTGCATTTCTGCTTGGTGTCAGGGCTCAGCAGGACACATTACACTGAGCAGAGGGAGTGAGGCAGGACACTGACAAACAAGGTACCTGCTGTGATAAAGTGCCGATCTGCTGTGCTCTGTCTCTGTCTTCATGGCAGTGAATCAGCACAGAGCTCAGTGCTGATTCACTTGCCACAGCTGCACCCAGCTCCTCCGTTCTCACTATCTGCAGCACACAATGTCCCCAGCAGCTGCAGGAGCGACCATGTGTGCCGGCTAAGCAGCTTCTCCTGCTCCCCGTGCTCTCACCTCTCCTCGCTGTGTCTTCAGTGCAGAGAGGTGGGTGGAGACTGGGAGCAAGTGAAGTGAATATTTAAGTAGATAATGAGCCGGGGACACGTGGTGCTCCTGCCGCCCGGATTCTTCAGCAGGGACCATTCCCTGTCACTTCTGTCCCCACTTCACTGCTGTCCCCCCCTCCCAAGCAACTGAGGATGATAGAATGTTATATTCCTTTTATAAGACGCACCCCCACTTTCCTCCAAAACTTGGAGGAAAAAAAGTGCGTCTTATAAAAGGAAAAATACGGTATATAGAAGTGTGGAAGTGTTGAATAAGAGAAAAAGAGGCGATCAAACCTCTCTGAAAAGTGAAATGTGTATTTTCGTGTGGAAAACTGCAATTCCTAGTCCAGCAAAATAGGTGGCGCTAGAATCGGTACCCAGTTCTCCTCTGGAGACAATTTCCATAGTTACGGATCTGTAAAACTGCAAATGTCCGCCTCTAGGGGCGGTCAAGAGTAGTTTTTATAAAGAGAATAGATTTGTTTTGGGCTGTAATTTTTTATTCAGCCACAAGATGGCTCTAGATATGGTACCCAATTTGGCTCCCGGAGTCAGTAGCCATAGTTACAGGCTTGTGAATAGAAAGGACTGCAAATGTCCGCCACTAGGAGCAGACAAGAGCAGTTCCTAGAAACAGAATGCCAAACTTTGTAAATCAGCTCCAGATAAAACGAGTGATATTGTAAGCGCTAAGGTACATTAACAGGACACGGCTCACATAAGTATTACCTTTCAGCTTTAATGATTCAGCATATGGATCCCTTTAGCCACAACGCGTTTCAGCGCCAATTGCGCCTTTTTCAAGTGATTCACTTGAAAAAGGCGCAATTGGCGCTGAAATGCGTTGTGGCTAAAGGGATCCATATGCTGAATCATTAAAGCTGAAAGGTAATACTTATGTGAGCCGTGTCCTGTTAATATACCTTAGCGCTTACAATATCACTCGTTTTATCTGGAGCTGCAAATTTCTTCCCTGCTGGGAAGCGTGATACAGAGCAGCTTAGGAATACAGGACCTGGCAGACGTCACACCATCACTCCCCTCGAGCTGTCACGTGCACCGGGTCACACGGGAAATACGTGCACTTATCACCTCGCTGCTTGGAGCCCAAATAGGAGAGCCCAGCTGGGAGACAGATTAAACTCTTACTCCAGTTGTGCGGACAGGCACAACAATAGAAGGTGAGCAGAGGGGATCATTTACCGATCCCACAATTTAATGAAAGCAGTTTGGCGCAAACCTTTTGTGTATTTTGTAAACTTTGTAAATCAGAGATCATATAGAAAGGACAGTGGATATGTCACATATAATAAATAAATAAATAAAAAATAGATAGAAATAGATATGCATTAACTATTTTAACCCTTTATGTGCCCAATGCAGACAAAAAAGAGGGGAGGGGGGGAGGGGAGGTTTTATCATGGTTAATGATAGATATTAAATTAGCTCAGTAACCAAATTTAACCCTTTTGGTTTCAGGGTGTTTAAGCTATAGATCCAGAATTTTTCTTTTCTTTTGAGAACCTCAAACCTATTGTTGGTCTCAGCAGGTACATGGTCGATAGGGGTTATTCTGACTACTGTTGGGTCCCTATTATGATATTTATCAAAATAGGATGATACGTCATGTAGCTTAAATCCATGTTTTATATTGCTCCTGTGTTTATTCAATCTCTCAATTAGTGGTCTAATGGTCCGTCCCACGTATTGGAGACGGCAGGGGCATTCTAACAAGTAGATTACATGGTCAGTTGTACAATTCATATTATGTTCTATCGGGAAGGTTTTACTTGTTACAGAGGAGCTGAATGAGGATACTTTTTGCATACTTTTACAACATAAACACTTTTTCTTACCACATCTCGCAGTGGTTTTCACTGTTTTGACAAATCCTGTTTTGGATTTAGGCTGTGGAAGGCGACTTGGAGCTATCAAACTTTTTATGTTTGGCGCTCTCCTAAATGTTATCACAGGTTTATCAGGGATTATGGATTTCAAGATGGGGTCTTTCTTTAGGATGTACCAATGTTCATATAAACAGTTTTTTATGGCTGCGTGGTTCCTATTGAATGTGGTGATAAAATTCAGGGTGAAATTATTTTTTATCTTTCAACCTGGGGATTAACAGAGTATCTTGGCTGATTTTTCCACAAGATTTGCGGGCCATTTTGACCAATTTTTTCGAATATTTCCTATCTAGGAACCTTTCACTCAGTACTTCAGATTGGGTTAAATAGTCATTTTGATTGGAACAATTTTTTCTAATACGTCTAAATTGTCCCAGAGGTATGTTCCTTAGCCATTTGGCATAGTGCCCACTCTTGTAATCTATATATGAGTTTCTATCTGTTGGCTTAAAAACGTTTTAGTACAGATGGTATCATTCTCAATAAAAATAGTCAGATCCAAAAAATGTATGGTTTGTCTGTTCACAAGAGGTTCAAAACCTAGTCCCCAATTATTCTGTAAAATAGAGTTGATAAAATTGTGTATATCACTGAAATCTGTGTCCCATATAACCAGGATATCATCAATGAATCTTTTATATATTACCAAGCCTTTCTTAAAATCATCATTCAGCATGTACAGATTTTCAAATAACCCCATGAATAAATTCGCATAAGAACACGCGACCTTTGACCCCATCGCTGTTCCATATGTTTGGTGGTACATATTCCCATTGTGAGTGAAGAAATTATTATGTAATATAAATTTTAAACCTTCCAAAATAAATGACATCATAGGATTGCTCATCTCTAGATCTTGTTTGAGGAAAAATTCAACACAGAGTAGTCCTGTAGTATGATTGATGTTCGTATACAGAGATGCTACGTCAAGGGTAGCAAGTACATACGAGCTTTTCCATTTTACATTTTTCAGAAGTTTTATCACATCTGTAGAATCCTTTATAAAACTGTCTAGTTTTACCACATATTTCTGTAGTGACTTGTCAATGAACATGGCAAGTTTGCTCGTCAGGGAGCCTATTCCCGATATTATTGGTCTACCGGGAGGGTTGACCAAACTTTTGTGAACCTTGGGCAGATGGTAGAGGAATGGTGTAGTAGGTTGGTTCACCAATAGGAACTTTTTTAGATTTTTGTTAATTATTCCTTTTTCAAAAGCTTCTTTGATATTCTTGGTTAGTTCTGGATAAGGGTTGATTTGGATTTTTTTATAGTATTTTGAATCCGCCAGGAGTCTTTCTGCCTCTTCAATATAGGTGGATCTATCCTGTATGACAATACCTCCTCCCTTGTCCGCTGCTCTTATTACTATATCCCTATTGTTTTTCAAGCTTTTTAAGGCTGCTGTCTCTCTTTTTGTTAGATTTTTATTATCACGTTGTAGATTGTTTGTTTTCACCAGTGTGTCCTTATTCAGATCATTGAGTAAAAGATCCTGAAAGGTCTCTAGTATGTGGCCCCTACTCTCCAAAGGGTAAAAATTAGACTTTGCCTTGAATACATCGGATTTATCATTGCGGTCAACTCCATTGGAGTCTATTTCACTCCCATCGATTTTTAGTGCAAAGTGTCTTTTTAAAGTGAGTTTGCGGATAAAATGGTGTACGTCTATAAAAAGATCAAAATCGTCTGGTTCTTTTGATGGACAAAAAAGTAAGCCTTTGTTCAATGATACTTCTTCCTCAGTGGGTACATATTGTGATAAATTAATTATATTGTTATCTTTGGTATCGGCTGATCTCAATCTTTTACGGTATTTTACAGTATCTCACAATATTGGACTTTTCAGAGCCCGTCAAAATCTCTCTTCTGACCCATTTTGCCTAAGGAAAGGCATTTGCCTAATAATTAAGCACATCTTATATAGGGTGATGTCATTACACCACACACCTCCTCATTACAGAGATGCATATCACCTGATTTACTTAATTGGTAGTTGGCTCTCAAGCCTATACAGCTTGGGGTAGGACATCACGTATAAAAGTATCATGTGATCAAAATACTCATTTGCCTAATAATTCTGCACAACCGTGTACATGAGCTAAGAGAACAAAAACAAACAAGCGTCAAGCATACAGAGAGAACATTCAGTATACAGTATACTGGACTATTGATTTATGCACAATTTATTGAAAGTTTAAATATGCTTTAAGAAGTAATTACCGTATTTTTCGCTTTATAAGACGCACCTGATTATAAGACGCACCCCCAAATTTGGTGAAGGAAAAGAGAAAAAAATATTTTTTAATGTTAAATGGGGTCCATCTTATAATGTCAGTGTCCGTCTTACAAATCATATAGGGTATATGTCTCTCATAGCCCCCTCTTCCTGGTACATGGTCCTCATCTTTGGATATAGTCCCCCATCCTAGATATGGCCCCCTTATTCTGGTTATGGCTGGCACACGTCCGCCAGGGCTGACACATGCCCCCCAGGGCTCTCACACATCCCCTAGTACTGGCACATGCCCCCAAGGGCTGGCACATGCCCCCCAGGGCTCTCTCACATCCCCCAGGGCTGGTACATGCCCCCCAGGGCTCTGACACATCCCCTAGGGCTGGCACATACCCCCCAGGGCTCTCACACATCCCCCAGGGCTGGTACATGCCCCCCAGGGCTCTCACACATCCCCTAGGGCTGGCACAAGTCCCCCCTTTGCTGCTGTGCACAAGTCCCCCTTTGCTGCTGGGCACAAGTCCCCCCTTTGCTGCTGGGCACAAGTCCCCCCTTTGCTGCTGGGCACAAGTCCCCCCTTTGCTGCTGGGCACAAGTCCCCCTTTGCTGCTGGGCACAAGTCCCCCCTTTGCTGCTGGGCACAAGTCCCCCCTTTGCTGCTGGGCACAAGTCCCCCCTTTGCTGCTGGGCACAAGTCCCCCCTTTGCTGCTGGGCACAAGTCCCCCCTTTGCTGCTGGGCACAAGTCCCCCCTTTGCTGCTGGGCACAAGTCCCCCCTTTGCTGCTGGGCACAAGTCCCCCCTTTGGCGCTGGGCACAAGTCCCCCCTTTGGCGCTGGGCACAAGTCCCCCCTTTGGCGCTGGGCACAAGTCCCCCCTTTGGCGCTGGGCACAAGTCCCCCCTTTGGCGCTGGGCACAAGTCCCCCTTTGGCGCTGGGCACAAGTCCCCCCTTTGGCGCTGGGCACAAGTCCCCCCTTTGGCGCTGGGCACAAGTCCCCCCTTTGGCGCTGGGCACAAGTCCCCCCTTTGGCGCTGGGCACAAGTCCCCCCTTTGGCGCTGGGCACAAGTCCCCCCTTTGGCGCTGGGCACAAGTCCCCCCTTTGGCGCTGGGCACAAGTCCCCCCTTTGGCGCTGGGCACAAGTCCCCCCTTTGGCGCTGGGCACAAGTCCCCCCTTTGGCGCTGGGCACAAGTCCCCCTTTGGCGCTGGGCACAAGTCGCCCCCTTTGGCGCTGGGCACAAGTCCCCCCTTTGGCGCTGGGCACAAGTCCCCCCTTTGGCGCTGGGCACAAGTCCCCCCTTTGGCGCTGGGCACAAGTCCCCCCTTTGGCGCTGGGCACAAGTCCCCCCTTTGGCGCTGGGCACAAGTCCCCCTTTGGCGCTGGGCACAAGTCCCCCTTTGGCGCTGGGCACAAGTCCCCCCTTTGGCGCTGGGCACAAGTCCCCCTTTGGCGCTGGGCACAAGTCCCCCCTTTGGCGCTGGGCACAAGTCCCCCTTTGGCGCTGGGCACAAGTCCCCCCTTTGGCGCTGGGCACAAGTCCCCCCTTTGGCGCTGGGCACAAGTCCCCCCTTTGGCGCTGGGCACAAGTCCCCCCTTTGGCGCTGGGCACAAGTCCCCCCTTTGGCGCTGGGCACAAGTCCCCCCTTTGGCGCTGGGCACAAGTCCCCCCTTTGGCGCTGGGCACAAGTCCCCCCTTTGGCGCTGGGCACAAGTCCCCCCTTTGGCGCTGGGCACAAGTCCCCCCTTTGGCGCTGGGCACAAGTCCCCCCTTTGGCGCTGGGCACAAGTCCCCCTTTGGCGCTGGGCACAAGTCCCCCTTTGGCGCTGGGCACAAGTCGCCCCTTTGGCGCTGGGCACAAGTCGCCCCTTTGGCGCTGGGCACAAGTGCCCCTTTGGCGCTGGGCACAAGTCCCCCTTTGGCGCTGGGCACAAGTCCCCCTTTGGCGCTGGGACAAGTCCCCCCTTTGGCGCTGGGCACAAGTGTCCCCTTTGGCGCTGGGCACAAGTGTCCCCTCTGGCGCTGGGCACAAGTGTCCCCTCTGGTGCTGGGCACAAAATAACAAACATTTTATACTTACCTCTCCGGCGCTTGCCTCAGTCTTTCAGTGCCTCTCTCCCTGACTGCCGCAATCTTACCTCCGAGGTCACGGAGAAGCCGGTCATGTGATCGGGCGCACACTGATGACTCCAGGGCGGGTGATGTCATCAGTGTGCACCCGATCACATTACCGGCTTCTCCGTGACCTCGGAGGGTGATTGCGGCAGTCAGGGAGAGAGGCACTGAAAGACTGAGGCAAGCGCTGGAGAGGTAAGTATAAAATGTTTGTTATTTTATGCCCAGCAGCATGGGGGGACTGCAGGGACATTTAATATGCCCTGCTCCCCTGTCCATACCTCGGCGCTAGCTTCAGCACCGAGGTGATGGACAGCGGCAGTGCAGTGCATATTAAATGAGTTAATGAGCGGGGGTCACGTGACCTCCCGCTGCCTCCTACAGCCCGCAGCCAGTCCGCCCCAGCCCCGAACACACTCCAGAGCTGCCCCCACTCTCCCCTGCACCGTACCTTCGTTTTTTAAGACGCACCCCACACTTTCCCCCAGAATTTGGGGGAACAAAAGTGCGTCTTAAAAAGTGAAAAATACGGTACCTTAATCTTGTTATCCTGTTTACTGTAGCAATTCTGAGATGCGTGCAGGCCTTCCTTCTTTCTGATTGTGTTTACCTTTTACCCTTGCCTGTAGTAGAGGAGCTTCACTGGTGCTGAAGTGAAGTACAGACTTATTTCAGCTAAGACAAAGCCTAGAACCTTAGGCTACATTCACACAGCGTTTTTGCTGCTTTTTTTGCGGATCCGTTTTTTTCCGTGAAATGCAGTGACTCTGGGCATCCCAACAAAGTCAATGGGTTTCAAGATATGACTATCAGACACACCATTTTGTGAGGATCCGGTTTTGGGCTCAAAAACAGATCCTCACAAAGACTGAGCATGTCAGTTTGAGTGGTGCTTTTCTAATCTGCTTTTGCTATTGAAACCATTGTATGAGCTCAAAAAACGCAAGTGAGAAAGCAGATCTAATTTTGCAGCTCAAAGACATATCCTTAAAAAATGCAGCAAAGACGCTGTGTGTGAATGTAGCCTTAGATCAGGAATAGAACAGCCATCTATATGATATTTCATAACTTTCACAAATTCCTATGAAAAAATATGCAGCACATTTTGCATTGAACAACTATACCCAATTTATTATATATTTTAGGAGTTGTTATTTTATACCAACTCCACCAAAATGGACAATTAACTCGACTCAGACTCCACAGCACTGGTTAGGATGGCACGGTGGCTCAGTGGTTAGTATTACAGTCTTGCTGCGCTGGGATCCTGAATTAAAGTCCCACCAAGGACAACATCTGCAAAAAGTTTATATTCGTCCTGTGTTTGTGTGGGTTTTCTCCAGTTTCTCAGGTTTCCTACAATACTCCAAAGACATAGGCCGGTTTCACATCACAATTTTGAGGCATCCTTGTGTATCCGTTTCAAAATGGATGCACACCGATGCGATTGTGGCTCCCATGTATCCCTATGGTCTCGGATTGTGCTCGGATGTGTCCTTTTGGCCATCCGATTTAAGCACAATCCGTAGCCTTCCGATTAAATCACTGATCCAAAATCACAGCCTGCTGCGATTTTAGATCCGTGACTAAAATCAGACTCCACGGATCCGTGAAGGTCCGTAGGGCTACACAATGGGAGCCTATGGACATCGGATCCGATTTTTTTTTTTTTTTTTGAACCATCATTTTTTTATTGTTTAATATTTGAACATGTGCATTAATATACATGCTAATAGGAAAACATTAAATATCAAAAGTTAACATTGAGGTCATAACATATAATGTCATAGCCATGTGCATCAGTTACAGCTTAACATCAACATTTTAGAAAATAATAGTACCCCTTAAACCCACCCTCCTCCCTTCCTAGAGAGCATCTCTACAGTGTTACACTTGTTAGGTATTACTATAGATTTCTAAAAGTAGTGTCCTTTCTAGATTGTACACTTAAGTCTACCCAGTGTATCTCCTAAGTCTTCAGTGGCATACCATGTCGAAGACCTATGAGACCTCATAAGATTCCTAATTTCAGCATCAGTGAATTCTTGCTCAATGAATCGTCTCCATTTATGGAAGAATTTTTGTGTTAATTTACTGGGATTACGCGTTGCATCTAAGGATTCAATTGCAAGAATATTTCGCAACGTAGTCTTGACCTTTGACAAATCAGGGGGTTTATCATTAAGCCAAAACTGCAACAAGAGTCTCTTTGCAGTTATAGCTATATAATGAAACAATACAGGCGGTTGCTCCCTTCTCATCGAGTCTCCCCGGTAGTGGAAAAGCCATAGCATCGGGTTAAATTTTTCTAGTCCTACCAACATTCCCCTCGCCCACTTTTCAACCGAATTCCAAAATAATCGAGAAGCAGGACAGGACCAAAGACCATGCTCTAGATCCGTCATGTGTGCTTTACATTTTGGGCAGTTTACCCATCTCTCCTGATTACTTGGTGCCGAGGGTATATTAAACGCCTGTACTGTCCCATGAATAATTCTAAATTGGGAGTCTCTCCATCTTTCGTTTTGTATAAATCGTCTGTAGGTCCCCCAACCCTCCAATATTTTCTGTGTGAGGTCAGGGTCTTCTATATGTTTTTTCCATTTCTTAAAGAGAGTCACCTTCTTTGCTGGTCGTAAAACTGTTTGTAATTTAGCGTAAAGAGAGGTAATGGATATATCTCCCTCGTTCATAGCCAGCAAGTTAGACCATATGTTGTCATTGACCTCTCCCGAAACATCTCTCAATCGAGAGAGTAGATAATGGTGTATCTGGCGATACTGCATGGCTTGGGACCGAGGAAGATTATAAGTGTGCAGGACCTCATTTTCAGTCATCCACCTTCTCTCTCTTGTATCTATAAGGTCACCTAAAGTTCTAATGCCTCTCTCTCTACATGCCACGAAGAGTAGATTTTCACGGCCTAACGGGAAGGCCGGGCACTTCCACGGGTTGAGTGATTTAGAAATTTTCCAGGATAAGTTAATTTTTTCCTCACCACCTTCCAAGTTGCTATCATATCTCTATATGTTATCGTGCTCTTAAGAGTCTTAGGCAGGTGAGGCATTGGAGAGTGCAGCAAAGCCGATAGGTCCCAAGGTCTAGCAAACTCTCCTTCCAGGACTATGTCTGAGTATCTGTTAGTGCCCCTGATCCAGTCAAGAACATTACGTAAGATGCACGCCAAGTTGTAGCCACGGACATCAGGGAGTTGAAGGCCTCCCTCTTGTTTCGACTGCATCAAGACACCAAAAGCCAGTCTAGGTTTTTTTCCCGCCATAGGAATCTCGAGAAGGCTTTGTTCAATTTAGTTAAATCAGTATGTTTTAACAGCATGGGGATATTTTGGAGGGGGTATAATAGCCTGGCAAAACTGATCATTTTAAGTAGATGGCATCTTCCCAACAGAGAAAGTGGCAAATTAGCCCAGCCTGCCAGTTCCCTCTCAATTTTTGAGAGAATTGGGACAAAATTGAGTTTATAAGTCTGGTTAGGATATCTAGCTAGATGGATACCTAGGTATTTGATACTATCTTTAGTGACTGGGAGACCGCAAAATAGCGAATTTAGTGAGAGTTTACTTTTAGGGTTAATGAACATTATCTCACATTTCTCTTTATTTAGGCAAAAGCCTGATTGTTTACCTAAGGTTTCAATGCTTTCAAGTATGCGAGGGAGGTCTCTTTCTGGGTTTTGTACATATAGAACAATATCATCTGCGAAAAGCGATAATTTAACTTCTTTGGTTCCCACTCTAAAGCCTTCATATGTGGAGCTCTGTTCCAGATATAGAGCCAGAGGCTTTATGGCCAAATTGAAGAGCAGGGGTGATAATGGGCATCCCTGTCTCGTTCCCTTCTGTAAAAAGAAAGAATCCGACAGGTAGCCAGGTGTACTAATACATGCCTTTGGATTGTTGTAAAGAGATTGGAGGTATTGCCTAAATGGCCCTATTATCCCAACGGCATCTAAGACCCTTCCCAGCCATGACCACCGTACATTATCAAACGCTTTTTCTGCATCTAGGGTGATCACGGCTGGGTCTCCTATCTCCGTTCCCACTTTTCTTCCCATAATATTAATCAGAAGCATCGTTCTTCTAATATTGGTAGCAGTTGATCTCCCTTTAATAAACCCCGCCTGGTGGGGAGGTATTAGTTTAGGCATAATTGTCGCTAGTCTGTCTGCCATTATTTTGGAAAGAAGTTTTAGGTCCTGATTTATCAGGGAAATTGGTCTAAAGCTTGCGGTATCTGTTGGTACCTTTCCTTGTTTAGGAATAAGCTTTATGTGGGCCAAGTTCATTCTATCTGGGATAGGAGTTCCCTGGAGAACTGCATTAAATAAGTCTCTCAAAACAGGGGAAACTTGTTCCCTAAGTGCTTTAAAGAATGCACCATTATAGCCATCAGGGCCAGGTGCTTTGCCCAGATTTATATTTCTGATAGCATCCTCTATCTCTTCTACCGTGATAGGACTATTCAAAAATTGTTTGTCCTTTTCTGTCACACTCGGCAAACGTATCAAGTGTAACAAGTCAGGTTGTACGGGTATGTCAGAGTCGGTATCTGAGTATAGAGATGCATAGAATTTTCCTAATGCCTGGCTGATATCTTTAGGGTTGGTCCAGATGTTACCTCGCTTATCAATTATAGTTTAGATGGGGGATGAAGGTTGTTTTCCACGTGACAGTCGTGCTAGCAGTTGGCCGGCTTTGTCACCAAATTTATGGAGACTAAGTTCTATTCTATTTTTATATATGTCTTCCCTCCTTCTTGCCCACATATCAAATTTTTCTTTAGCCTGTTGCCAGGTTTCCCTATCGGGGTCAGCCATCGTGTTTTTATAACGGGAGTAAGCGTTCCTCACCTCCAAGCTGGCTGCTACAAATTGTTCTTTTATTTTTTTCTTTATCCCCATGCTGTAAGCCATTACATGTCCTCTCAACACCGCTTTTGCTGTTTCCCAAAACAAGCACGGGTCGGAGCAATGATTTTCATTATCTCTTGAATATGCTGACCACCATTCTCCAAGGAGGGAAACAAAATTTTCTTCCCTGGTGAACGTGTCTGGAAACCTTCACAGATAATCCGCGCCTTTTTCATAGGTGTCTTTGGATTCCAACACCAATGGGCTATGGTCAGATATCACCATGTCCTCAATTTTGATTTCAGTTAACCTCTGTAGTACATTAGGAGATGTGAAAAACATGTCTATTCTAGACCAAGACCCATGGGGGTGGGAAAAGTGAGTAAACTCTCTATCAAGAGGGTCCATCGTTCTCCATGCGTCAGTCATATTTACAGCTGTAAAAATAGAGTCAAGGAAGCTTTCAGTACGTGATACTATTGGTGTCTGGCTTCTCTCACCCAGAGGTGTTGATTGTCTCCTATCCTCCTCTGCGTATAGCACCATATTAAAATCGCCTCCTACTATCCTGTTATGTCCATTGTCAGTCAAGAGTCTAGCTTGTAGGCCCTGGTAGAAAGCTTTCTGATTCGTGTTTGGTGCATAGATATTATATATAGAGAAGACGTCTTTCTGGATCTGGATGGTCATTTGGATTATCCTTCCCCCGTCATCTATCTGTGTGGACAGGACCTTATGCGGTAAAGATTTATGGATCAAGATTAAAACTCCTGCTTTCCTCTCCACCGCACCTGATCCATAGACTTCCCCCACCCAGAGCTTCTTAAGACGAAAGAAATCCTTAGACGTCAAGTGGGTCTCCTGGAGCAAGGCAACCTCTGTACGGAGTCTTTTAAGATGACGTAAAATCATCATGCGCTTTGCTGGGGAGCGCATACCCTTTACGTTCCAGGAGACCCACCTAACCATCGCAGCCACCCTATCGATATTCCTGTCGAGTACTGTTTCATAAGCCACATGTGTACCCTTCTCCATGCCCCAAGCCAAGGAAAGACGAATGAGTTCCAAGGAACACGTTGATGTGTTATTGCACTGGTAAGTATGTGTCTAGGTACCCTCCCCCTCCCTAATGTCCCCCCTGAAACTGATATCACCTCTTCTACCTTTGTGCCCTAATAGCTGACTTCTCTTCTTCCCTCCAATACAGCCCATATAGCAACATCTCATCCCGCCACAGCAACCGGCTGATAATTAATAACATATTCGTATTCTTTTATGTATCCTTATCCCTCCCCTCCCTTCAATCCCGATTATCATCATGTCTTCCCCATCTCAGATTTCTTCTCATCTGCGCAATACCAGAACTATAATCATATCATCAGCAGATTCTGGAAAATTGTCTTCTGCGATGTGATTGGTGATTACCAAAAACAAAAAATTTGGAATATTGGGTTGTTATATCTGAGAGCATTAATGGGCTCTCGGGCGGTAATTTGCAGTTAGTCCATCATTGGTGGTATCCACAATGCCCCTCCCATCAACATCAAATCTCTAGACATTATCTGAGTCAATAAAGTCTATCCAAGGGGTTGACCTGTACAAATTCGGCGACTGGACCGCAATCGTAGAGATGGCGACTTGGTTTCTCCTTCCTGTACCAGGCTCAGTGTTCCTGTAGGGAGAGAGAGAGAGAGAGAAAGGGAAAAAAAAAAAAGAGGGGGGGGGGGGGGGTGAAAGAGGAAGGACGCCGGGATAGGAGGGGGCAAGATCGAGGGTCGCCGGAGCACCTGGAGTCCTGCGATGCGTGAGACAGGGACAGTGCATTCTCAAAGCTCCGTAGTTAGCCTACTAGGTGTTAAAGTCCCTCCTCTGTATCTCGTCTTAGCAGTATCTAGTAAGTCAGCGCAGACTAACCGTTTCGTCGATGCTATTTCTTCTTTTGCCAATGAGATCCTGTCTGACGTTGTTGCTTGGGAGTACCGCTTCTGGATGGAGGATCCTCGTACGTGACATTAGAGCGTAGTCTGTATGATCTGACCGAATCTCGCTCTTCAGGTTCCACCTCTGGATTCGATAATGCTGTTGTTCTATCTGCGGCAGCGTTAGGGGGTGTCACAGCTCTTGGTGAGCGAGTATTGTCCAAAATCGCCGTCATTGCAACCTCTGGGTCTGTGAAAGTCAGTGGTGTTCCTTCTCGAGACCTGAACCTCAGGGTAGCAGGGAAGTTCAGCTGGAAACGCACGTTCCTTTTATAGAGTATGGAGCATGCCTCACTAAAGGCTCTCCTGCGGCGGGAGACTTCTATTGAGTAGTCTGCAAAGACCAACACCTTTTGGCCGTGCAGTGTCAGAGGAAGCCTCCTAGCCTTATAAGCCCTGAGTATTTCTTCTTTGTCCCTGTGGTTAAGAAACTTCGCGATGGCATGTCTCGGTTTGTTGCTACGATTCCCAGGGAGGGAAGGACTCTTTGAAGTGTCCGTTGTAGTGGTTATACTGTCTCTAGGCGGCCCAATTCTGTGGGTGCGTTCTGTTTTACACCTGTGTTGTAGGCCCAGGGCTTTGGGGAGATCTACTTCAAAGATTTCGACAAGTTGGCCTGTTGGAATAGATTCAGGGAGACCCACTATCTTAAGGTTGCTCCTTCTTGACCTATTCTCAATATCTTCCAGCTTTGCAAAGGCATAATCAGAGCGTTTTTGTAATGCTGCGACTTGGTCCTCTAGTTCTAATATTCTATCTTCAGCAGATCCAATTCTGGTTTCTGTCTCTTTAAATCTCTGAACGTGAGCTTCTACTTTTCTCTTAAGCTCTGTGGTAGTGGCAGCTACCATATCAGCCACTGCTGCTTTAAACTCCTCAGCCATATGAATGGCCAGCTCTTTGGCCAGTATTTTATAGTCTATTAGCTGTGACTTCAGCCCTTCTCTTGTGTGTGCACCCTGTGCTTCTCCTCTTAGTTCTGCCTCGGGCTGCTCATGTCTCCTGCCTTCCAGGGATCCCACCTGCCGTTCTCCCTCCTGGTCTGAGCTGCCCGTTTGGATCTCGCGGGCTGAGTCTCCCGTCTGACCTCTGTTAGCGTTCATCATCTCTCCCGCTGTGGACCCCAATGAGCTGGTTTCTTCCCGTTCGGGGCTGTGGTCCCGCCCTTCCCTCCCACCCGCCACTCGGGCGCCATCAGCCGCGGCCTCATGCTGAGGGAGCTTACTTAAGGGGTTATCTGCCGCGACACTACTATAACATGATACATGACAATGAATGAGTGGCACTGGAAACAGGAGGATCAATGGATATGTGAATTGCAGTAACTGCCCTAAGTTAAATATGAAAAAATGGAGTTCTTAGTTTCCCATAGCTGCCACTAGAGGGTAAGCTTGGCATCCACTTACAAGGAGCCTCCACTGCCAAGTCCTAACACTATGCCCTGGTGAATTGTGAATGTGAATGGGTTTATAAGCCCAAGGGTTAATTGGAAACAATGAATAGGTGTGTGTAGGGCTCTAACAATGGTGTCCAAGTGTGGATACCAAACTAAGGGATGGGGGAAGGGGAAATGCCACTCATTCATTGTCATGTATCATGTTATAGTAGTGTCGCGGCAGATAACCCCTTAAGTAAGTACATTATTTTCTGCTTGCACCTACGTTTGTGGTCATGCTGAGGGAGAGCCCGGCTACGCTCCCCCTTCCGCGTTACATACCGGTCCATCATGTCCGCGGAAGGTGCCTTGCGCCTCAGCCACCAGTCTGCTGAAGGATGTGATTCAGGAGCTCAGAGGGGGGTTGGATGGGGCCGGATAGCCGTGGCGGGTCCCGGAGCCCCTCTACATGCAGCTGGTCATGGCGGCGCCGGAACCGGAAGTGGATCCGATTTTAAATCGGATCTGATGTCTGCTCAGTGATTATGTACTGAGCATGACTAGAGGCAGTCCTCAGTACATAACCTGCCTGTCCCTGTCTGTCCCTGTTTTTCCCTGCCTGCCCCTCTTCTATCTCTGCCCCCCCTCTCCTCTATCCTCCCCCTCCCCCTGTCCTCTCCCCTACAGTATGTGAAACATAAAAAAAAAAGTCCTCCCAGAGGATACTTTACCCAGTTGCTCCCAGCCCCTGACGAAGCCGCTTTATTAGCGGCGACACGCGTCGGGCAGAGGGCCGCATGGTCTTTCCTCCAGGCATCATCCCTTATGCCCTCTAGGTGAGACTACATTGGAGTTCCTCGAACTGGCTGTATATCGGCACCTCCTCACCCAGGTTGTATGACTTGTTTTCTCCCCATGTCATTTCAGGTTACCAGTTTGTTTGCCACTCACATATGGC
The DNA here is from genome assembly GCA_033576535.1 of Allobates femoralis. Taxonomy (NCBI): domain Eukaryota; kingdom Metazoa; phylum Chordata; class Amphibia; order Anura; family Aromobatidae; genus Allobates; species Allobates femoralis. The sequence continues at coordinate 475,324,392 of JARQOC010000004.1, forward strand.
CTTCAGCCTGCGGCTGTCCTTTTGTAGCAGGCCTTTTGTGCCAGCCATCTCGATCAACCTGTGGACCTGGTTTCCTAATTACTTAGGCGCTGCCTTCTGAGTACCTGAAAGGTTATTAAATATCTCAGGTGCTGCCTGCTAACCACAGACAGCATCTGTTTTTGGCCACTTCAGGCATCTTTACAACTGTGTATAACCCTGAGTTCGTATTGTTGTCTTGACAATTTGTCACCTTGTTTTCAACCTCGTGGTTGTATTACTTTTGGTCTCACCAGATTAACCTGTGTGACTCTGACACATTTATCGATAAATAAGGGGTAACTCTGTCATACTATTCTTTTTCTACCTGGCATTTTAGTAAAATCTTTCTGACTAGATCTAGTCAGACTCTTATTGCACCCAATGGAGAGCTTACGGACTTATCTAGCCTCCCGGATGTTTGGAACAATGTTTGCCATCCATCATTTGAGGGTCATTGATATTTGGGACGTACACCTATGGTCCCTGTTATGGCCACTTTACACGCGGCTACATTTCTAGCTTATCCACAGGTAACTTACTGGCTGCAGTGAAATCATGGAGACTTGGTTCTATCTTGTTGCTGTGTACAAATGGAATAATGTATCCATGATTTCACTGCAGCCAGTAAGTTACCTGTGGATAAGCTAGAAATGTAGCCGCGTGTAAAGTGGCCATTAATGATTTATAATATATCTTTCCCTTTGGGGAAACATTTGTTGTCTCTACACAATTTTAATTGTTTTTAATGTTGTGTCTATACTTGTGCACTTTTCAATAAATTTGTCATTTTTTCACCATAAAATTTGATTTGTGCCTTGATCCCAGACATGTTACTTTTTCTACTTATTAAGAGGATACTTTACCTTCCGCCGGCTCCATGCGACAGTCAACATCTGGTGGTTGAAAGACCTGTGGTGATGTCACAGAGCCGCTCAGGTGACCGGCTCTGTGACATCACGAGAGGTCCTGTACTCACCAGATGGTGATGGTCGCACGGAGCCGGCGGAAGGTAAAGTATCCCTTTTTTTTTTTTTTTTTTTACTTTTCACATACTGGAGAGGGGAGGATAGAGGAGAGGGGGGTCAGAGGTAGAAGAGGGACAGGCAAGGAGAACAGGATCCACAAGGATCCTGCATCAGATCGGATACGGATGGCTATTTGCCATCTGATTGCAGGGATCCGTGTGGATCCATGGCTGTCCGTGGGGATCCTGACAAAACACTGATCCCCACGGACAGCCACAAATCGTGATGTGAAACCGGCCATACTGATAGGGGGCTCACAATCGAAATTCTCTATGGGATTTGCTGATGTATTTAAAGAGCAGTGAAATTAATGGTGCTATATAATTAAGTAAATATTATCTAATGAATGTTGTGTCACACTGAATGGATTGATCACATTCTGAAAATTCACTGCTGGCCGCACCCTTTGCGACTGCTGACAACATCCCAGTATGGAGACATATAGGCCATGGTGGCCTGTTTATGCCATGCAGCAGATCTTGATGATTTGTGTGCCCACATTAGGCATGTCAGAACATTATACAACAGACAAATGGAAGAGATCCAGCGGCACTCAGATTCATAAAATCAAAATAATTTATTCCATCAATTAAAAGTAATACATACCAAAGTAATCTTTAGTGGGAGTGAGGGAGCAGCGGTTCACAGATTGTACATAAGTAAAGGTGCTGACAGGCAACGTCCATTTCCCACAGAATGCACTTCTACGGACCTTTTAATTGATGTAATAAATTCTTCTGATTTTATATTTTTTTGGATCCGATTGCCGCTGGATTTTTTCATTTTTTCTATTTGCCTACCCTTCCAGCTGGGTCATTTGTTGAGCACCGTGTTCATATGGGCAGCTTTGGCCTGATCAGTAGTGGTGAGTGGATGTTATACGACTAATGTCATTAGCAGTTTGAGGCTTTTCTCCCTTTTATCTTTGTTTGTTTATTCCTTATACAACCGTTATTAACCTCATTGATAGCATTAAGGTTTGTTAGGGTATCGTTACACGTCACAATATCGTTCTAATATCGCATGCAAATTCAAGGGAGCGCGCACGTTTTTGGCACTTGTCCAAGATCACATAGGAGATGTCATACAGGGAGATATCAGCAGGCAGCGCAACTAGGATGTTGTATGCAACTTTTGTGCGCTGGGTATAAGCAACCCAGCGTCCGAGCATTAACAATGTAGTGAATAGGGGAACTTGCGTTCAACATCGTAGTTGCACGAGCATGCCAGATCGCATATGCAACATTGCATGGTTGAAGAGCATACACAATCTCATTGCGATATCGTCCCTGCTATTTATTGCAGTCGCATTGCCCTGTTACACGACACAACAAACGAACGATATCAGCTGCAACGACCAAACCACGTGACTTTTGGTCGATGTTGCATTGCGATATTGTGACGTTTAACGGTACTTTTATTGCTGTATTTCTGCATATGGCGCTCATACTAGATACTGAATAAAAGGGCCACTTTACACACACCAACTTATCTGTCCAACTTCTGAACAACTTACTGGTTGCAGTGAAATCATGGGCACATTGTTCCATTTTGTGGCTGTGTACAAATGGAGCAATGTGTCCATGATTTCACTGCAACCAGAGATCTGTTCAGAAGTTGGTCACAAAAGTTGGTGTGTTTAAAGCGGCCCTAATGCATGCAATCCTCATACATCCAATGTGTTTCACATCCAAAGTACTGAATGCTACGCTGCTAAATCAACTGCTCATTTTTACCTTCTCCCTGCTTTGTGGATTTTCCATTTTTAAAGCTTCAATTTACCCTTAACCCCTTTATGACCTTGGAATTTTTCGTTTTGCATTTTCGTTTTTTGCTCCCCTGCTCTCAAGAGCAATAACTTTATTTTTCTGTCAATATAGACATATGACGCCTTGTTTTTTGCGGGACGAGTTGTACTTTCAGGTGCAATCATTTATTTTACCATTTAGTGTACAGGGAAATTGCAAAAAAATTCCAAGTGCAGTGAGATTGCAAAAAAAAAAATGCAATTACATGTTTGTTTTTTTGGGTTCTTTAGTTGCCATGTTCACTATATGGTAAAACCGACATAGTGTGATGCCTCAGGACGTATGAGTTCGTAGATACCAAACATATCTACCTTTACTGGTATCTAAGTGGTGACAAAAATTCAGAAGTTTGATTAAAAAAAAAAAAAATTAAACACACTTTTTGCGCCCATTTTCTGTGGCCCGTAGCGTCCTCATTTTTCGGGATCTGGGGCTGTGTCATGGCTTATTTTTTGCGTCCTGAGCTGACGTTGCTAATGATACCATGTTTGGGTGGATGCGCTATTTGGATAGCCTGTTATTGCATTTTATAACCGTGTTGCTGCGACCAAAGAAACGTAATTTTGGCGTTTGGACCTTTTTTTCCATTACGCAGTTTACGGCTCTCATTAATTGATTTTATATCTTGATAGATCGGGCGATTCTAAACGCGGCAATACCAAACTTATTTTTTACATTTATTTAATACTTTTATTGTGAATTGAGGAAAAGGGGGGATGATTTGAACTTTTATGGTTTTTTACATGTTTGTAAAAACTTTTATTCCTTGATTCTTATTTTTACACTTCCCCATAGAGAGGCCCCCCCAAGGAACTTATCTGGATGCATAGTGAGTACTTTGAACCCCAGGTGCTTCACAAATTGATCCGTAAAATGAGTATTTTTTTTTTCTCACAAAAACTTTTTTTGGCCTCAAGTTTTTCATTTTCACGTGAGCAACAGGATAAAATGCATGCTAAAATTTGTTGGGCAATTTCTCCTGAGTACACCGATACCTCATATGTGGTAATAAACCACTGTTTGGGCGCACGGCAGGGCTCGAAAGCGAAGGAGCGCCATTTGACTTTTTGCATGGAAAATTAGCTTCAAAAGTCAAATGGCGCTCCTTCCCTTCTGAGCCCTGCCGTGCGCCCAAACAGTGGTTTATGACCACATATGAGGTATCCGTGTACTCATGAGAAATTGCCCAACAAATTTTAGGATGCATTTTATCCTGTTGCCCATGTGAAAATGAAAAAAATTAGGCTAAAAGAACATTTTTGTTGGAAAAATTAAAATGTCAATTATTTTCCTTCCACTTTACTTTAGTTCCTGTGAAGTACCTGAAGGGTTAATAATCTTCTTGAATGTAGTTTTGAGTAGCTTGAGGGGTGCAGTTTTTGGAATGGTGTCACTTTTGGGTGTTTTCTATCATGTACACCCCTCAAAGGGACTTCAAATGTGATGTGGTCACTAAAAAAATGGTTTTGTAAATTTTGCTGGAAAAATGAGAAATTGCTGATTAACTTTGAACCCTTATGGCAGGGGTGGGGAACCTTTACTCTGCAAAGGGCCATTTGGAAATTAAGAATATCATTCGCGGGCCGTATAAAATTCGCGGGCCGGACGTTCCCCACCCCTGACATAGGGGCTACAGCATATGCATCACATAGGAGACATGGGGGCTACAGCATATACATCACATTGAAGACATAGGGGGCTACAGCATATACATGACATAGGAGACATAGGGGGCTACAGCATATACATGACATAGGAGACATGGGGCTACAGCATATACATGACATAGGAGACATGGGGCTACAGCATATACATCACATAGGAGACATAGGGGGCTACAGCATATACATCACATAGGATACATGGGGGCTACAGCATATACATCACATAGGATACATGGGGGCTACAGCATACACATCACATAGGATACATGGGGGCTACAGCATACACATCACATAGGATACATGGGGGCTACAGCATACACATCACATAGGATACATGGGGGCTACAGCATATACACTGCAGCACTGGGGGAGTATATAGATAATTGGGGGCATATACAGCCCTGGGGGATTAAATACATCACTAGGGGGTATGTACATCACTGAGAGGTATACACAGCATTGGGGGAGAAAATACATCACTGGAGGATATATACAGCCCTGGGTGGTAAATACAGCCATGGCGGAGAAAATACATCACTGGGGTTAAATACATCACTGGGGGGTGTAAACACACCACTGGGGTATATACACAGCACTGGGTCGTATATACAGCACACTGGGGGAGTATAGATAGCCCTGGGAGGTATGTAGAACCCTGGGGGGGATATACAGCACTAAAGAAGTATACAGAGCACTGGGGGGTATATACAGAGCACTGGGGGGTATATACAGACCACTGGGGGGTATACAGGGCACTGGGGGGTATATACAGACCACTGGGGCTACACAGAGCACTGGGGAGTATACTGAAAACTGGGGGAGTACACAGAGCACTGGGGGGGTATACAAAGCACTGGGTGGTACACAGAGTACTAGGGGGTATATACAGAGCATTGGGGGAGTACACAGAGCACTAAGGGAATATATACAGCACTGGATGGTAACTATAGAACTGGGGGGTACACAGAGCACTGAGCAGCTGTATACTGAGCCTGGGGGGGAAGGGGAGCAGATGTGTGCAGAAACACAACCAGTTTTTTATCTCCCTCTTGAATGTTCTGCTGCACCTTTTTGCTTATCTTCTTGCTGCTGACACGTTCCTCCTCCCTGCAGCCCGGGAACTTTGTAATTGAAAGCTGATGTTTTTTTCTCTTTTCTGTTTCCCCTACACTTGTACTGACCTGGGAGGTGGAGGACATCAGAACACAACCACCCGATGCCGGCAGGAGCTGATTTATAGGTCAGGGGGAGCTGCAGAGCACAGTGGAGCGCAGCCCTTTCTCTCACACAGAACTCTCATTCCCTGGCTCTGGTGCACGTCGGACATTAATATCGCGCGCACCTCTGAACAATTAAAGGGCCCGCAGTAAAAAAAACAAAACAGGTAGAGTGGCACGGGCCGCATCAGATGACTCGGCGGGCCGGATGTGGCCCGGGGCCGGACGTTCCCCACCCCTGCCTTATGGCCACTTTACACACACCAACTTATCTGTCCAACTTCTGACCAACTTACTGGTTGCAGTGAAATCATGGACACATTGTTCCATTTGTACACAGCCACAAAATGGAGCAATGTGTCCATGATTTCACTGCAACCAGTACCGTATATACTCGTGTATAAGCCGACCCCCCTACTTTTGCCCCAAAAATCTGGAAAAACCTATTGACTCGTGTATAAGCCGAGGGTGGACCCCAGCACAGGTACACAGCCCCCAGCAGTGTGGTATACAGGCCCCCCCCCAGTGGTATACAGGCCTCCCCAGTGGTAGTATACAGCAGCCCCAGTGGTAGTATACAGCAGCCCCAGTGGTAGTATACAGCAGCCCCAGTGGTAGTATACAGCAGCCCCAGTGGTAGTATACAGCAGCCCCAGTGGTAGTATACAGCAGCCCCAGTGGTAGTATATAGCAGCCTCAGTGGTAGTATACAGCAGCCCCAGTGGTAGTATACAGCAGCCCCAGTGGTAGTATACAGCAGCCCCAGTGGTAGTATACAGCAGCCCCAGTGGTAGTATACAGCAGCCCCAGTGGTATACAGCAGGCCCCCAGGGGTACATATAGCAGCCCCCAGGAGGTACCCAGCAGCCCCCAGGGGGTACACAGCAGTCCCCAGGGGGTACACAGCAGTCCCCAGGGGGTACACAGCAGTCCCCAGGGGGTACACAGCAGCCCCCAGGGGGTACACAGCAGCCCCCAGGGGGTACACAGCGGCCCCCAGGGGGTACACAGCGGCTCCCTGGGGGTCCCCAGCGGCCCCCTGGGAGTACACAGCGGCCCCCAGGGGGTCCCCAGCAGCCCCCTGGGGGTCCCCAGCAGCCCCCAAATGCTGGCACTCGTCCCCCCTTGCAAGGGCCCCCCCCGCTTCTCTTACCATTCCGGACTTCTGATCCGCGCCGCTCCTCGCTGCTCCGTCCGTCCGTCTTCTACATCCGGGATCCCCGGCCGCGCGATGACGTCATATGCCTGCGACAGCCGGAGATCCCGGATGTAGAAGACGGCAGCGAGGATGAAGCACCGAGGAGCGGCGCGGATCAGAAGTCCGGAATGGTAATATAACCATCGGGGGGGGGGCCCTTACAAGGGGGGGCGAGTGCCAGCATATGGGGGCTATATGCACTGCTCCCCCTGCCGCTGATTGACAGGGGAAGCAGTGCATATTTAATGAGCGGCCCCACGTGACGGGGCCGCTCATACAGCAGCCCCCCTCCCACCTCCTGCAGCCTCCACAGCCCCGGACACAGCCCCCCCCGTATTGACTCGTGTATAAGCCGAGGGGGAGACTTTTCAGCCCAAATTTTGGGCTGAAAAACTCGGCTTATACACGAGTATATACGGTAAGTTGGTCAGAAGTTGGACAGATAAGTTGGTGTGTGTAAAGTGGCCCTTATAACTTCCTACCAAAAAAATTATTTTTCCAAAATTGTGCTGATATAGACATGTGGGAAATGTTATTTATTCATTATTTTGTGTCTCATAACTCTCTGGTTTAACAGAATAAACATTTTTGAAAATTGTGAAATTTTCATAAATTTTTTATTTTTTTCACTAATAAACGCAAAAATTATTGACCTAAATTTACAACTAACATGAAGCCCAATATGTCACGAAAAAATTCTCACAATCGCTAGGATCCGTTGAAGCGTTCCACAGTCATAACCTCATGAAGGGACACTGGTCAGAATTACAAAAAATGGCCTGGTCATTAAGGTGTTTATCAAAACCAGGGGATACCAACTTATTTATAATAAAAATATATCTTTTATTCGTATCAAAAGTTAAAAACAAACACGACCACAATTTAGACAAACATATACATACATATACCGTGTTTCCCCGAAAGTAAGACCCTGTCTTACATTAATTTTACCCCAAAAAGTCCCACCCTATCTTACTTTCGGGGGAGGTCTTACATTAGCCGAAAAAAAATGCCGTATCCCACTGCACACAGCCCCATAACACTGCTGGATCCCACTGCACACAGCCCCATACCCCATAACACTGCTGGATCCCACTGCACACAGCCCCATACCCTATACAGTACACACACACCCATGGTACAGTATAACGGTACATGTTTCCTTACTTTCTCTTTCAATGGTGGACGCTGGGCCAATCAGCAGGGAGTCAGGAATCAGCTCGAGCCGGGGGCCGGTGGTGACGTGGGGAGCAGGTGACGTCGGGGCTGGGGCGGCCAATGACAGCCCGAGCTGCTGGGCCAATCAGCACTCGAGCTGATTGGCCAATCAGCGCTCGAGTCGGGGGCCGGCGGTGATGTGGGGAGCAGGTGACATCGGGGCTGGGGCAGCCAATGAGCGCTTGAGCTGGGCGGACTTCAGCAGGGGTAACACAGCGAGTTAACCCCAAAAACGCTGGACCTGCCCAGCTGCACCTGCGGACACCTGAGGAGCCTTCAGCCTGGAGCCTGGAAACACCTGGGGACCCACAGGGGGACAGCGGCGGCCCAAAGGTAAGGGAGGCCTTACATTTCCCAGCGGCCCCCCCAACCCTGCCTTACATTCGGGGGAAGTCTTACATTGGCGGACCCCCCCGAAACCCCCACCCTATCTTACTTTCGGGGAAACACGGTATATAGAGTGGGGAACCATGCACAATGTAATGTACATATATTTATTAACCAGAGGAAGGAAGGGTCACACTCTTTTTATCCCAAAGGACTCCAGGAGTGTCATCCCTAGGGGAGTATCGTAATGCATACAAATACATATGCTCTAATGTCTCACGAGGGGTAGAAAAATAGAGAAATAGCTTTGTGAAACAAGAGAGAAGCACATTTCAAAACCTGGTAGCAGAATCAAACAGGGTTTTGTACTTTCGAGTGCCGGAGACCTTCAATCCATTATCTGGGTTCCTGGTCATTAATGTGGAAATTGGCTCCATCACTAAGGGTTAAGGCCCCTTTACACGTAGCGATATCGCTAACGGTATCGCTGCAACGTCAGTTTTTGTGACGTTGCAGCGATGTCGCTGCGTGTGACATGCTGCAGTGACCAATGATCAAAAAATGGTCCTGGCCATTCTGCAGGGATTAGATCCCTGCGGAATGGCCAGGACCATTTTTTGATCGCTGGTCTCCTGCTGTCATGCATGCATCGGCATGTGTGACAGGAGCAACGACCAGCGATCCCCAGTGCGCGCCCGAGTCCCTGAACCATCCAAGCGACCATCGGGTGTCGGCGCATTCCTGGGTGATCTCTGGTAAGTATGCCTGTGTGGCATCTCGCCAGCGATAACATAGCGATGTTCCAGCGATCCCGATGTTTGGTTGGGTCGCTGTAACATCGCTACGTGTAACTCGGACTTGAAAGCTTGCTGTTGTTTACCATCTTTTCATTTATCCATTAAAAGGTATCAATCACGGAGGACTCTCAGATTCTAATATTTGCATAATTTTGAACTTTTTCCATCTGTATCTCTAGGAACATTCAATGCTTTTGTATTTTTACATATCCTTTTCCTTGTTTATGTAATGCAATGATCTTGTTTCTTTACTTTTTGACCATTTTCTTGAATTCGGCTCTTCCACACATCCATACAATCTGGACCAATGTAGGATCACAATGCAATGGACTGTCTTAGGCCGGCTTCACACCACGGCACAAACCGATCCGGGGCTGTCCGGTGTAAACCGGACAGCCCCGGACCGGGTTTTGGCCCCATAGTATCCTATGGAGCCGGATGGCAGCTCTCTGCCATCCGGTTTCCATGTGTCCTGGAGAATCCGGGAGGAATCAGATTTTTCTCCCGGACACAAAATCGGAGCATGCAGTATTTTTGTGTCCGGAGAGAAAAATCATCCCAAATCGGATCCTCCCGGATCCAGGGCAATCCAGCGCTCTCTAACATGGGAGTCTATGGGGCCGGATTGCACCAATTTGGGAGGATTCGGCAACCAGATACCGGCGGCTGCACGCTGCTGTAATTTCAGGATCGTGGCAGCCCGGATTGGATTTCACCATGGTGTGAAGCCAGCCTTAGGCTATGTGCACATCAGTCGTTTTCTGGGCTGTTTTTGGACGTTTTACGTCGGCGTTTTCTGCTGAGTTTTATGTTAATTTATGTTAATCCTAGCCACCGGCTGGGTTAACATGATACTCAATGGAGTTTAGAAAACGCTGTCTTCATTAGAACGTTTTTCTTCTGGTCGTTTTCAGTCAAAACTGAGTTTTTCCAGTCAAAACTGAGTTTTTACAACGTTTTTCAAAGAATAGAGCAAGTGACTTCTTTCCTCCGTTTTTCCAGCGCTTCCAGCTGATCAAGTGCACAAAAAACTCAGTTTTCAAAACAGCCGAGAAAAACGCCGAGAAAAACGCTGGAAAACCCGGCTGAAAACGAGCAAAAAACGAGGGACACTGCTGAGCACAGAAAACTCAGTTTCTGCTAAAAAAAACCAGGTTTTTGGACGTTCTGCAGAGATGCACAAACGTCAGATGTGCACTTACCCTTATGGTGGGTTTACACACACCAATCATTGTATCCAATATCTGAACAGATCTCTGGTTGCAGTGAAATCATGGACACATAGTTCCATTTTGTGGCTGTGTACAACATGGAGCAATCTGTCCATGATTTCACTGCAACCAGAGATTGGTTCAGATATTGGATACAATGATTGGTGTGTGTAAACCCACCATTAGTGTCTTCAGACTTGAGCTTCGTATATTTTAAGTTGTCAAGTTTGGGTGTGAAGAGCCGTGGCCAGTCCTTGCAGTGGGATCAGACCGAATTTCAAGGATGTGTTAGAGAATTTATGCATATTAATAACATACAATTAATGTCAACTGACTACACCTGATGCAAATAATGAAGCCCTTGGTTAGTAGTTTACAGTTTGCTTGAGACATCATCTAATTTGCATGTGAATCTTCTTATGGGGTACTCTATTGAGTGGGTTGAATAACTTTGAGAGTACATTAGCCATTTAAAAGTGATATTTTATATTAAATCTGCATAAATCACTTGTTACATTAGTTGTGTTGATTTTTCTTGTTTCATCAGTTTATTGCAAACAGCAGAATATTTGTACAGTTTTCTAATGAATGTAATAGGCAATGGGCTTCATTACTTGTTATTGCATCTGTATTTGTATTGAATAGGTACACATTTTAATACAAGATTTGATTTTGAATTTATATTTTCCGCATGATGGTAGATTGCTCTAGAGAAAGTACAGCAGCATGAAGCCAAGCGTGTGAATCAATGTTACCATTCATTTCATAGGCAAGAGGAAGGTATCCCCAGACAAAATGGCAGAGATGCAAGCAAGGATTGATGAAGAAAGGAAAGCACTTGAAGCAAAACTTGACATGGAGGAAGAAGAACGGAATAAAGTTAGAGCAGAGCTGGAGAAAAGGGAGAAAGATCTACTTAAGGCCCAGTAAGTACAGTGCAGCAGTTCTTCAGCTCTTCAGCCAGTGCGTCTGTCATTACAGATCTTTCTGTTCTCTTTATATTCATTCAGATATTGTATATGAGGGAATTTTTTATAGTATGCAGGCTCTTCCCCTTTTTATGCTGACCTTTTGAGAGATAGTTAGTAAACACTTGTTTTGCTTATGAGAAAATCAGTTTCCATTAGATACCAAAGTTCATGAAGATGGTTGTAGACTATTCTCCCAGAGCAGGGAGTGAGATTTATTGAAGGATATGTAAAGGTACCGTCACACAGGGACATATCGCCGGCGATATTGCCGGGGATCGCGGGAGCGCGCATCCCTGACAACATCGCCGGTGAGATGTCAGACTGAGCAACTTACCGGCGATGTCGCCGGCTAGTTGCCGCGGCTATCGCTCAGCTGGGTTGCCCAGCAACCCAGCAAGCGATCACTCGCAATGTTGGAGATAGGCGGAATCGCCCGCAACATTGCTGGTTGCCGCGTTTCACAGGGCGATCAGGCAGGATCGCCTGAGCAACATCGCCAGGTTTCCCTGAATATCGCCCTGTCACACGAGGCAACTCGCCGGCGATGTCGCCGCAACCTGGCCACGCCCCTCAGTTGCCGGCAACATCGCCAGCGATATCTCCCCGTGTGACGGGCCCTTAATAGAGCAGCCAGTATACAGGTTACAAAGCACACAGACACACACAGGTGTTCAGACAGGTAAGCAATAAGATGGGGAGGGGGGGGGTTGTCATGGTCTGGCCCTGAATTCTAATGTGAAGACCTTTTAGACATAGTTCAAACAAAGAGACTACATTTTTAGAAATAGGCATTAAGGTTAATTTCATACTGCGTCAAAGGTGTGTACATATAAGCACAAAGAAAAGGCAAAAGTTCAATTTAACAACACATCTGTATGAATAAATATTGCCACTAATCACAACAAAATCTCTAAATCACGTGTTGTACCTGGTCACATCAGGGCTTTTAGCCTACTTATATAACTGCTCAATATCATCAGACAATATGGTCTGGTCCGGATAACCATTTTGCTGATCTCACAACTTCTACCACATAAATACAACATATACTTATTATTACCTATTGTGTTTGTCTGGGGCAGCTCCTTTCAGCTTCTCTCTGCTGGCTAATGACTTTGAGATCCCTTTACATTACTTTTCTGGAGGCAGCTTTCACTCGACACTCGAGAGTCGATCGAGGAAGAATTCTGGGGGGACCGGTGGTGCAGAAACATTAGGACCAGACCTGTTAGGGCTACAGTGTCTGGAGACAGCGCAATTCCTCAACATGAATAAGGTTCTTTCGGAGAAACCTTTGTTTGCAACATATGCAGAAGAAACAACCAAACGCAATACCACCTAGATTAAAAACCTAGAGCACGAGATGTGTGAAAAAATGACGACCCACACTTTGAAGTGGAGGTGTTTTTATTGTTAAACACTTGACAATCTCATCCCACCAAGATATATCTAATTCTCTGTATTGTCATACTATTTTGTGTATTTTTTCTTTATTGTTGGCCACCGTAAGGCTATTTTCACACAGGTGAGGTTTTGCTGCATTTTTGCTGCATTTTTGGGGTCAGGTTTTGTCCTAATGTTATGTAAATGTATACTAATCTCATTTAAAATTTTTGGTTTCCAGCAAAACCTATGTGATTTGGAGATAAGTTGTCCACACACATTGTTTTTTTTTCTCAGCAGAAAGTGTCAACTCCACAGGTTTTGCTGCATTTTTGAAAGAATGAACATTTCATTTTTCTGCCTTTCTGCTATAGTTTCTATGGCAAATCTGCAGCAAAAACACAGCAAACCTCCTGCCAAGAAATCAGAAGAAAAAAGCAACTCCTAGGATTTGCTGCAGATCTATTTGCACCAAAAACCAATGTGTCTGGAAATAGCATAATGAGAACTCTCTTAGGCCACATGCACACGCTGAGTATTGATGAGTTTTTTTACCTCAGGATTTGTAGCCAAAACCAGGAGTGGGTGATAAATACAGAAGTGGTGCAGGTGTTTCTATTAGGGCCGCTTTACACACACCAACTTCTGTGACCAACTTCTGAATAGATCTCTGGTTGCAGTGAAATCATGGACTCATTGTTCCATTTTGTGGCTGTGTACAAATGTAACAATGGACACATTGCTCCATTTTGTGGCTGTTACAAATGTAACATTGTGTCCATGATTTCACTGCAACCAGTAAGTTGGTCAGAAGTTGGATAGAGAAGTTGGTGTGTCTAAAGTGGCCCTAAGGGCCACTTTACACACACCAACTTTTCTGTCCAACTTCTTAACAACTTACTGGTTGCAGTGAAATCATGGACACATTGCTCCATTTTGTGGCTGTGTACAAATGGAACAATGTGTTCATGATTTCACTGCAACCAGTAAGTTGGTCAGAAGTTGGACAGATAAGTTGGTGTGTGTAAAGTGGCCATTAGACTTTTCCTCTGATTGCTTCACTCCTGGTTTTGTCTTCAAATCCTGAAGTAAAAAAAACTCATCAAATACTCCGCGTGTGCACGTGGCCTTATTGGTCTAATTATACACATGTTGAAGATGATCCAAAACTTTCAGATACCTAACCATCTAGTAACTATCGAGCACATATAGAAAAGGCAAACTACAATAACTAATGTATGAGTTTTTAAGTAATAATGAGTCCCGTAACAGTGTTTCAAAAAATTTTTTTTCCTTTGGTCCATGTCTCCTTTTTTCCAGTTAGATTTCCCAGGTCTTCTCCCTCTGTCACACAGTCTTGAGTTCCACTGGATGAAGTGACTCGTCATCTCCAGGCGGATCCATGAGTCCAAAGCCAATAGAGGCATATGGGAGAAAAAAAAATTATAAACAATAGGCAAACCGTCAATGTAATCTCCTTATACAGACAGTAATTGAAAACCAGCAAGGGTGCAGAAAATGACTATATAATTAAGCTTAGAGGTGAGTTAGGAAACATATCTGGGGCATTCATAATACTTCTAACAATTAGTGTGGTGCTACTTATTGGGCTGATGAGCCTAATTCCTTCAATCTGCCCCACATGCAGTTGGTCAAAGCCTTTACATATACCTCTATGCAGATCACAATAAATGTGCACCATTTGCTGCTTTCAGCAGCCACCCTATACGTTGTTACCTATTGTGGACCCCACCAGGACTGATATAATCCTATGGTGTATGGGGTGCGGTGAGCGGCCCCATGTTCTCAGTCTCCTCCATGGGTTGTGCCCAGCTGCCCAGTCAGTCCGCCCCATCACTTCTGCTTTGTCACTTCCTGTAATCACATGACGCCGGGTGATTGACAGCCCTGCTCTGCCTATCTCCTACACAGTTAGTGTGGAGAGACGGAGGGGAATCGCCATGTTCGTTATGGGCATTATGCCAGTAACCAACCACCTGTATAGTTTAGCATAACGCCGCTGCGGTGGGAGGGTGGTAATAAATAAAGCACATGGGGGAAGAGAAAAAAAAGTGGATAATTCTCAATATGGGACTATGGAGAGAGAGGGGAAGATTTTAAAAGGGTTTAGTTATAACTTATTGCTGGCAGCACACCAGACGCCGCTATACTATTGCATATACACTGTAGTGGTATTGCCAGAATGTACCCATTCATCTACTCATTATTGACAGTATACCAAATGTCACCTGAGTATTCCATACAGGCCACAGTGGTGTTGCCAAGGTGAGTCCAGGATATGTAATGAAACATCACGGGAGGGGGTCCCTCTAAGCGATGTCTCATAGTACTCGTCCATCAGGGACCACTTTTGGGTGTATACCAAGCCAGCCAAACAGATGCGCACGGACCGCGGTGGTATAACCAGGGTGAACCTGTTGATGTTACACCTCAATGGCAATGTACCAGACGCCGTCAGACATTTGCGCATAGGCCATGGTGGTGTTGCCAAGGCAAGTCAAAGACATATTGGAAGACTTAGCAGGACGATGTCCCTCAAAATGATCTCACATGGCGTTCGTCCACCTGGGACCACTACGGGATCATATGGGTGCTAGGTCTAATCTTACCATTTGTGGTGTCCTTACGTTGCAGGAGCACCAAAGTCATATATGGCTCATTGCATATCAACCAACATTGGCCCGGGACATGGTCATGACTCATGTTCCGTTTGGAACCAAATTGTATAAACATATATACACAATTAAGCACTCCACACATTACAATCAGACACAACGTATGGGGGAGCCCCTGCGCGATATTATGGGGAACCATCCTCATCCATGTTTTAGACTGTTACTTGAATTCTAGAGGACCTAGTTGGAATTTGCCCCTTATATCCAATATGCCCCTGATAGGTTGAGAAAGATTTTAGTACCCAATGAATGAGGTGTTAAAAATGCCAGTGGTATGATGTGTCAGTCAGGGACCTTATAGTCCAAGTTCTTGTGAAGTCCCTCAAGATAGTGCTCATGGGTAAATGTTTTATAAGTAAAGATCCAGGTTCCTAAGATTTGTTGTATGTATGCCCCAGTATCTTCTAATAATCCCTCAGGGCTATGATAATGGTCAAGGGATGCACGGTTCATCCAGAGTCTGCAATTGCCTTAGTCCTGTGTAGCTGTGGGAATGATTAAGTGTAATATCCATCACGTCACTTAAAGGCTTCCTCCAGTTACTTCAGTCTGTGTGGATGCTGGACAAGAGCAGGGATCCGTCACTTTTGTGTTGAGGCTTTTGGGGCATCTTCAGTAGAGATCACTGGGGCTATATATGAGGAGAAAAAGAGATCCTTATGGGGTTTTAGATCAGCAGTTCAACGAGATCAGACAAATTTGCCCATGACTAATCCCCCCAAAACCCCGTAAAGTTGAGTTCATCATTTAAACGGTGAGTGACGGTATTAAGTTCAAATCTCCATCTAAATTCTTTCTGTAAAAGCAGTTTTTTTAGGAAGTCTGAGCGGCCATTACCTTTGGCTTGTTCCAGACCGGTTACTTGAAGGAGGTGGCTCCTGCTCCGATGGTGCTCCAAAAAGTGTGTTGCCACTGGGGTGATATTCATGACTTTTTCCCGATGCACGGCTCAAGATTAATTGTAGAGATGTGTTTTTGTACACGCTTACGTAATTCTTGGGAGGTTTGGCCTATATACAGCTTGTTGCACGGACATGTCAGTGCATAAATTACTTATATATAGCTTTTACAATTGATAGTCTTTTAGTCGATGTTCTCTGTGATCTGTTGGGGTTATGAATGTATCCCGTCTAGGGGTCATGATGGGACAGACATTACATTTCCCACAATGGATGGAACCCGTATGCGTGTGCCCCAATTCAGTCTGGTTGTGGGTCGCCTGTAGTGACTTTTCACCATAAGATCCCCCAGGTTGGGGGCTCTTTTTGCTGTCATGGCCGGTCGATCCCCTACCATACGTGCCACATTGGGCTCCATAGTTAGAATCTCCCAGTGGGTACCCAAGATGCTCCTGATTTTGAACCACAGATTATTATAATCCGTAATGAAACAGATTTTCTGATCCTGGGTCCTCCTTCCTCTGTAGCAAAAGGTCTACTTGTGATTTCTCCTTCGCCTCATTGGGGGACACAGGACCATGGGTGTTATGCTGCTGTCCACTAGGAGGCGACACTAAGCAGAATCTGCAAAAGAGTTACAGTGGCTCCTCCTCTGTAGCATACACCCCTGGAGCAGGCACTGCCTCACCAGTTTTTACAGTGTCTGTAGGATGCGCATCTAGATTTTATTCTCTCAATTTTTTTCACTATTTAATTTTTTCTTCAATAGAAGAAAAGTGGGTCCGGCGTGGCCCCCGGCATGCTCCTTTCTCGGCCACCCACTGTTGGGCGCTGGGTTAAAGTTGAGATATCCTTACATATGCCGCCCTCCTTTCTCGGCATCCCACTGTTGGGGTGCTGGGTTAAAGTTGAGATAGACCAGCATTCCATCCTCCTTCCTCATCTCCCCACTGATGGCGACATGAGTTAAAGTGAGGTTCTGCAGCATCTCTCCCATGCACAGAAGCAGATGTTTCCCTTGAGGACTTAAGACTGCAGAATAAGGATCAACAGCCACCCTCCCCACTTTACCTGGTCGGTACTTGGGTTGAGACATCTTTAAGGTACCCCCATGAGATCCCTGCTGCTGCAGGATTGGAGACGTTCCCAGGCCCCCTATGGGGCTCCCCCAGGGGATTTTCCCGCCATTTTCCTGGCGCGGATCCGGGGCTTCGGGAACTCCTTGGTGGCTCTCTCCCTCCTTTCTCACCCCTGCGGGGGTCTGATAGTTAAGAGCTGCTCCAGCCCACACACGGCCCTGCAGTGCACGGCGTGGAATACTCCCCCAGGAGCAGTTGTGGGGGCCACTGTCCTTAACATGTATTTTTTTTTACAGGGGGCCTCCGCCGCGGAAGTTCCGGAGAACCGTCCGGACTTCCGCGCCAGCCTGTCCCCGTTTTCGGAGCCGCATTATAATCTAGGCCCCTGCTCGGGCCTACATTGCCGCAGCGCCGCTCAGTCCCGACTCCCGGCCGCCCACCGGATGACGCTGCGGACGCGTCATCGAGAGGCGGGACAGTCATTTCTGGCGCCTTCTCGCTCGCTCGCGAGATCTCATGCGCGCCCTGAAGACTTCATATGTCCCGCCCCTCCTCCTCCACTCTACCACGGAAGTCGGCGGTCTCCATGGCAGCAGGACGGAGTCCTGTATCGGGGCAGGCCGCCATGCAGGTATACGAGGGATCCGCACAGGGGACATGGAACTGGTCAGATTGCTGATCAGTTACCTCCCACACTATGGGCAGCATGCGGCAGAGGTGACAATGCTGCAAGGTTGCAGACACCATGATATTCTGTTCTGTAAGTGCTGCAATACTGCTGGCCAGTCTAGTGCAGCCATAGCAGAAGTATGCAGCTCAATAGCTTACTGCTGAATAAGCTAGCCTGCTTCTCATCGTATATTGTGTCACAGTGGGAGCATTTCAGGCAGCACGAGATGGTGCTGGTGGTGCTGCCCTGCATAACAGGCCATTCCTTACTCCCCGGACTGATTCCGTCAAGCCGTGCACTACTATGGTTTCTTCAGTTTTATTACAGCCCCTTCAGGTCTTCAGTATAACTCCGGCCAGGACTTTGATACGTCCTTAGGTCTAGAACCGCCAGCACCTAACGTTCTAGTAGGAGATCTAATGCCGTCCCGTGGTCAGGTCCTGGATATCTCCGACCCACCAATTGGGACTCCAGACACACTGTGTCTTTTAAACTGGACAATGACGGAGCAGATATTTTGCAGATAATCCTGTTTTTCAGGGGTTTTCCAAACACGTGGCTCTCACCCTGGGAAAACTAATTAATGCACGCTGTGTCCTCAACTGGGCCATGTTACTTTAAGCGCCTCCCCCAGTACCCTGACTTGCACTACTATCCTGAGGCCCACGAACGCCGATCCTACTCTGGCGGACCAGGCAGCTCAGGTTGCAGACGCAGCTGACTACCTGATACAGCAACCCTTTGTTTGGCCAGTCGCACAGCATTATCAACTGTCAATACTATTACATTTACCATGCATCCTCGCATAGCAAAGTAATCATGACGTCTATCACAAATCATGGGGTATTCCTCCAAAAGAATGCCAGCGCTCTTCAAGCGCCAGCATACAAAGGAGCCCGCTGTGGGTTACGACCTCTGGCAATGACCCAATCTCGGATGCTGACCCTGGGTTCAATACCCCTTGGCCTCACGACAAAATAGGCAAACAGATGGAAAGAGCGGCCTCCACTTCGCTTGCTATCATTTTGTTACCCATCGACTGGCTCACCACCGCAGACTAGTGATCGATTGCCAAGCTGGGGGCGATCACAGACTAACCAAAAAGGTTACTCGGCCTGGCAAAGACAGTCTCGCCAATTTACGCCCAAGAGACCAAGGCCTCACAGGCCTTCTGTTCCCTTATTCCTACACCACCAGGTTACCTGGCATGCAGGACAAGTGGGTGCGAAGCCAGTCAACCCGCCCAACCATTACTTCCTTTCAGTCCCCCAAAAAATTCCCAGTGAAGGCCCAAGCATTCTTTACGGCAGTTAAGTCTCTTCTAAGCTCAGGAGTGTTTTTAGCATTTTCGATCCCAATCTGGGTAGTCTCCAAAGAGAGAGTTACAGTACGGCCTCTACTACACCTACTCCAACTGGACAGATATGTCCAAGTCAGCCATTTCCGCGTGGACTCTCTTCACTCCATATTTGCGTCCAGGGAATAGGATAAATTCCTCACGTCCAGGGATCTACAGGGTGCCTACCTGCAATCTACAAGAACGCTGCCAATGAATGGCATATCCTTTCGTCTTGGCTACAGGTCCAGGTGTTTCCTGAAGTATTCATACATGTCATAGCGACCATCCTGATTATTATTTTATTATACTTGCATACCTGAATGACCGGCTCATCGAAGCGCCGACCTTCTAGGAATGTGAACACAGTGTTCTCTTCACGGTGGTCTCTCTGAAAACGGATCGGCTAACTGGTCAACCCCCACAGGCGGTCTCAGATCTTACTTAAACTACAATTCACTACATCAACGGCTTAAGTCAACCTTCCCCCAGGATGTGGCATGGGCCCTTCGGATATGAGTCCGTGCCCTCCTTCGCCGGGTTCCGCGGTTCTTCAGCACTGCCATAAAAGTTCTCGGCGGAATTGTGACAGCAACATCGGCAGTATCCTTCCGCAGCTACTCCTCAGATCACTTCATAGGAAAAGAGATACCGGTCTCTCGACGAAAGGGTTCGCCACCTGAATCGGCCAGGCAGTCTCTCTACGGGTGACTCTGGCCACTCTCTCTCTCACGCAGGGAAAGTCTTTCTTCTTCCATGTTAGAATGTTCTGACCACCGATGCGAGCCTATTAGGATGGGGCGTGGTACGCCCCCATCGCAGGTTACAGGACTTAGAGTCCCACCTGGACTCACAGATGCCTATCAGTCTATTGAAGATCAGACGATATTTCTACCACTAAAGCTCTTTGGACTTCTTCTTGCAGGCTGCCGTATCAGACTACAATCAGACAAGGGTACGGCTGTGGCATGTGAGGACCACTAAGGCGGAACCCGCAGTCTCCAGGCGATGGCAGAAGTTCATTTACTAGGCGGAATCCACAGTACTGTCAGCCATCCACATATCGTGTATGGACAATTGGAATGTGCATTTCCTCAGCTGCCAAGCGATAGACTCAGAGAACTGGTCCCTACATCCAGACTCCTTCTGACATGCTGACGCTTGAAGAACCCCGGCCGTGAATCTCATGGCGTGGCGCCTGAATATCAAGGTTCCTGTACTCAATGCCAGGTCCCCTGACCTGCAGTTTTTAGGGGAAAATATACTAGTATTTTTTGCTCTCTACCTCTTATACCTAAGGTAGTGAGACAGATCAAGCGAACCTATCACTGGATCATCTTCATGCTCCAGACTGGCCCAGTAGCACTTGGTACGCCGCTCTCGTACAACTCACAGCAGACGTGCCAGGGCGCCTACCAGACCGTTCAGTCCTACGCTCTCATTGCCGTTTTGCCATCGGACTTCGTCGGTTCTGACCTTGTCGGCATGGCCCTTAACACATGGGTCTTCATCCATGCTAGCCTTTTCCCTAGGATGCTGTGGCGCCCATACTCAGAGTGGGACTCCTCCCTCAGTACAGATTTACCTCTGTACATAGGACACCTATCTTGCTTGGTGTGACGCTCTACGTCGTTCCCTTCTCTACCAAGAATTCTTAATTTCCTTCACTTGAGCTTGGACTCATGATTGTCCTTGGGTTTCCTCACAGGACAGTTTTCAGCCTTTTCCGTCCTATTCCTGAGCCACCTTGCTTCTATTCCTGATGTGTAATTCTTTTTTCACGGTGTTTGTCTTCTACCTCCTCATTCCAGGGCACCGCTGGTTCCGTGTGACCTAACCTTGTCCTCACGGAACTACAAGGGTCCTCCTTCAAGCTTCTCTCTGGAATTCCTCTTTCCATTCTCATATAGAATGTGGTATTTTTCGTAGCACTCACCTCTCTCCAAAGAGTCTCGAAGCTTACAGCTTTTTCCTGTATACTGCCACCTCCGGTCTTCCATCAGAGCAAGGTTTCCCTACGGTCGGCTCTTCTTTTCTGTCAAGGTGGTGTCATCTTCCCACCTGCTTAGGGTCATTGTTTACCATCACTGTACCCAGCATTCGTTCTTGGGGTCAACACAGTTTTTTTCATATGATGGACCTCGTCAGAACTCTGTGTCCAGGACAGCACCTCAGAAGGTCGGCTATCTCTCTCTTCCTTCTCCAGAGTGGAAATGCTCAGGCTTGCCAGCCTCTAACACTTCTCGAGGTAGTTAGATCAAACCAACCCTCTAGGACGCTCTTACCATCGAAAACCCGCCCCTTCCGGCAGGTAACAACGCACATTCTATTCTGGCCGTAGGGGCCTCCTGGGCTGTTAAGCGCAAGGCGTCATCACCGCAAGTATGTAAGGCAGCCACATGGTACAGCCTACATGTTTTTCCGAGGCACTATAGTATTCTCACTCAGTCCCGGTAGCGGTAAGTTAGGTAGACGTAGCCTCCAGGTGGCAGTAGCCCACCTGTAGGTGCATAGTCCTTCTCTTCCTTTGTTCCATGTTAATAGTTCCATTGCTTTTCCCACCCAGGGACTGCTTTGGGACGTCCCACGGTCCTGTGTCCCCCAATGAGGCGAAGGAGAAAAGGAGAATTTTGTGTACTCACCGTAAATTCCTTTTCTCTTAGCCTCTAATTGGGGGACACAGCACCCACCCTATTGCCCTTGTGGGCCTTTTTTTTCTACAGTTCTTACATAGTTTCTCAGCTGTTACATGGTTAACAAGTTTACACATGTTTGCCTATCATCACTCTGCTCAATGTTGCATGTTTAAACTTGGGCCTGTTCGGTTCCAGGCCTTGTAGTACTGTGAGCCTGTTTGGTTATAGGCCTTGTTATACAATTTTTGCTCCGTTGACTCTTCACGGTTTACACATGGGCCTGTTTAGTTACAGGTCTTATTGTACTCATATTCTTTGCTAACTCTTACCTGTTAAACTGTTATTACCTCGTTAGCTATATCTGTTTTACTGTTATCTGTACTCTCCTACTGCTTTAGCACAAAACTGGTGAGG
Organism: Allobates femoralis; assembly: GCA_033576535.1. NCBI lineage: Eukaryota > Metazoa > Chordata > Amphibia > Anura > Aromobatidae > Allobates > Allobates femoralis. Next base: position 475,346,962 of record JARQOC010000004.1, read on the forward strand.
CAGTGCCTGCTCCAGGGGTGTATGCTACAGAGGAGGAGCCACTGTAACTCTTTTGCAGATTCTGCTTAGTGTCGCCTCCTAGTGGACAGCAGCATAACACCCACGGTCCTGTGTCCCCCAATTAGAGGCTAAGAGAAAAGGAATTTACGGTGAGTACACAAAATTCTCCTTTTTCCCTTGGCACGTTGGTAAGCCCTGGAGATCACCCTTTTTTGATATCCACGCTCCTTAAATCGTGTTGTCAGTTCACGGGCTTGCCTATGGAAATCCTGATCTGTTGTACAATTTCTACGTATCCGAAAGAAGTGACCTTGTTGGGACTCCCTGTTTGATGTGTTGCGCGTGGAAGCTTGAAAAATCCAGAAGGCTGTTGGTGGCTGTGGCTTTACGGAAAAGTTCTGTAACCAGTTCTTCTCCTTGTCTTCTCACAGTTGTGTCCAAAAAGGTGGCCGAGGTATGTGATGTTGAAAATGTAAGAAAGATGTTAAGTATGTTGCTATTGAAATACGTAAGAAGCTCAGTACACACATCCATCGATCCAGTCCAAATAAAGAAGACGTTGTCAATGAGCCTCTTCCAGGTTCTTACATAATGTTGATACATATCATAGGGATAAACAACAGTTTCTTCCCACCAGCCTAAGAGGTTCGCCACCACAGGTGCCCATCTAGCCCCCATAGCAACGCCGGACATTTGGCGATAGAACTGCCAATCAACCACAAAGTAATTGTGGTTCAGGACAAATCTCAGAAGGTCTACAAGAAAAGAATCATGCAGTCTATTTGAGTTCTCTTGTAGGTCCAGGAAATGGGACACTGCCTGTAGGCCGTCCTCGTGCTTGATATTGGAATATAGGGTTTCTACGTCACAAGTGACTAGGAAAATCACCTTTATCCAAATTTATGCTGACACATTTCTGTATGAAATGAGAGGTGTCCTTCAGATATGATGGTAGTCTGAGCACAAACAATTATAAAAAGAAGTGTATGTAAACACAAGCTTTTTCATTTAGGCTACATTTGTGGCCACGATAGGCCGGCCTGGGGTTTATCCATGTTTTTATGTACCTTTGGTAGTACGTAGAAGTTCGGGACGACAGGATGTTGAACCATCAGAAAACGTTTTTCCTCCTCGGAGATGACTCCGATGTTGAAAGCCGAGACCAACAGCCTGTGGAGTTTAGATGAAAACACCGAAGTAGGATAAGAAAGCAGTTTGTTATAAAACCTCACATTGTGGAGTTGTCTGTGTACCTCCTCAAAATATAACTCTATGGGCCACAGAACCACGTTATCTCCTTTATTCGCCTCCTTTATGACAAAGGAGGGGTTGTCACTCAAGCTTCGTATAGCCGTCATCTCGTCGCAGCTTAGATTAAGAGGACTCTTCCCCACATTATTCATTTTCATTAAATTACCCCTAACCAAGTTGAAAGAATATTTTAACATTGAGGGCCAATGATAATGCCGTTGTTACGTCTGATTTATTCCTTAGGGGAAGTGTTTCCTCCCAAGCACTGGGTCATACTCATCATGTAAAGCCAGGAGGTCCCGGAAGATCCCCTGGTCCTCCATCGGAAGTTGTGTCGCAAGTTCTGGTTTCTCATGAATGGATCTCAACAGAATCTTTCTACAGAAAGGATAAAGATCTTTTACTGCTGTAAATTTTTCAAAAGACTGCATGGGGGAGAAGGTTAGACCCGTTCCAGGGCTGTCAATTCAATCCTGGAAAGATTATATGTGGCAAGATTAATTACCTGTAATTTCTGGGGTGGGCTGGAAGGTCCTGTATATTCAGGGTCAGGCTTGCCAGTGTCATTTCTAGGGCCTCTTCTTCCTGCCTAATCGAGGGTAAGGGGCTCCTGTTGTTTTGTGACGTGGAATGCGAGGTCTCGCGTCTCTCCTGGGAGCCGGTGGAAGCAATGGTGTCCCGCCCCCGACTGCACCTTCCTCTGCCCCTGTTACGTCTTCCTCCCCTTGCCCTGTGTCCTGGTCGCTGGATTAGGCAGGAAGAAGAGGCCCTAGAAATGACACTGGCAAGCTGAAGTTACTGAAGTAACTGGAGGAATCCTTTGTGACGTGATGGATATTACACTTAATCATTCCCACAGCTACACAGGACTAAGGCAATTGCAGACTCTGGATGAACTGTGCATCCCTTGACCATTATCATAGCCCTGAGGGATTATTAGAAGATACTGGGGCTTGCATACAACAAATCTTAGGAACCTGGATCTTTTACTTATAAAACATTTACCCATGAGCACTATCTTGAGGGACTTCACAAGAACTCGGACTATAAGGTCCCTGACTGACACATCATACCACTGGCATTTTTAACACCTCATTTATTGGGTACTAAAATCTTTATCAACCTATCAGGGGCATATTGGATATAAGGGGGCAAATTCCAACTAGGGTTCTCTAGAATTCAAGTAACAGTCTAAAACATGGATGAGGATGGTTCCCCATAATATCGCCGCTGGGGTTCCCCCGTACGTTGTGTCTGATTGTAATTTGGGGAGTGCTTAATTATGTATAAACGCATATACAATTTGGTTCCATACGGACATGAGTCATGACCATGTCCCGGGCCAATGTTGGTTGATATGCAATGAGCCATATATGACTTTGGTGCTCCTGCAACGTAAGGACACCACAAATGGGTAAGATTGGACCTAGCACCCATATGATCCCGTAGTGGTACCAGGTGGACGACCGCCATGTGAGATCATTTTGAGGGTCATCGTCCCGCTAAGCTTTTCAATGTCTTTGACTCGCCTTGGCAACACCACCATGGCCTATGCGCAAATGTCTGACGGCGTCTGGTACATTGCCATTGAGGTGTAACATCAACAGGTTCACCCTGGTTTTACCACCACGGTCCATGCGCATCTGTATGGCGGGCTTGGTATAAACCCAAAAGTTGTCCCTGATGGACAAGTACTATGAGACATCGTTTAGAGGGACCCCCTCCCGTGATGTTTCCTTACATATCCTGCACTCACCTTGGCAACACCACCGTGGCCTGTATGGAATACTCAGGTGACATTTGGTATACTGCCAATAATGAGTAGATGAATGGGTACATTCTGGAAATACCACCGCGGTGTATACGCAATCGTATAGCGGCGTCTGGTGTGCTGCCAGCAATAAGTTATAACTAAACCCTTTTAAAATCTCCCCTCTCTCTCCATAGTCCCATATTGAGAATTATCCACTTTTTTTTCTCTTCCCCCATGTGCTTTATTTATCACCACCCTCCCAGCCAGACCACTGCAGCGGTGTTATGCTAAACTATACAAGTGGTTGGTTACTGGCATAATGCCCACAACCAACATGGCGATTCCCCTCCGTCTCTCCACACTAACTGTGTAGGAGATAGGCAGAGCAGGACTGTCAATCACCCGCGTCATGTGATTACAGGAAGTGACAAAGCAGAAGTGATGGGGCGGACTGACTGAGCGGCTGGACACAACCCATGGAGGAGACTGAGAACATGACCTGCACACATTTAGGACAGGTACAACCAGGGTTGCCTCAGCCCCTGACGAAGCCTGATTGGGCGATACGCGTCGGGCTGCTCACAGCACCCCATACACCATAGGATTATATCAGTCCTGGTGGGGTCCACAATAGGTAACAACGTATAGGGTAGCTGTTGGAAGCAGCAAATGGTGCACATTTATTGTGATCTGCATAGAGCTATATGTAAAGGCTTTGACCAACTGCATGTGGGGCAGATTGAAGGATCTAGGCTCATCAGCCTAATAAGTAGCATCACACTAATTGTTAGATGTATTATGAATGCCCCAGATATGTTCCCTAACTCACCTCCAAGCTTAATTATATAGTCATTTTCTGCACCCTTGCTGGTTTTCAATTACTGTCTGTATAAGGAGATTACATTGACGGTTTGCCTATCTACTATATAATTGTCTAAGGCTTCTGTCTGAAGCCGAAATTGCGCACTAGACAGAGACTGCCTCCGGCGGCCACCAATGAGCACAGACTATGCAAATAGGCGCGCGAATTCAAAGTTCGAATTTCACGCCAATTTGCAGCCCGGGAACAGCGGCGCATACGGGATACACGGGTCCAGCCGACGGTGGCCGCAGTGCGAGCCAGCCGGGAGATCACCGGTGTCAGCCGGTCATCTCCCGGCTGGCGAGCCGCTGCCCAGAGCTCAGCCGCGGCTACCTGCGGCACAGAGGTCCGCGGCGAGCACAGTGCTTTTTTTTTGCGACGGTACGGAGTACCGGAAAATGTGAGCTGGGGCGGGCTGGTGGAGGCTGCAGGAGGGAGCTGGAGATCTCCTGCTCATATAATCTGCTTAGCCGCTCTCAATCACCTGCTGAAACCGCACCGCAGTGATGGGCTGGGGGAGCGGCGCATATTATATGGTTCTGCGCCCCCCCTGTGATTGCACATGCCCCCCTATGTTAGATATGGCCCCCATGCTGCTGCCATAGTAAAATAATAATCTCTATACTTACCTCCTGGCTCCTCCTCCAGCACTGATCCCCAGTGTCTCTCCGGTCTCCCGGCTGCTACTGTGATCACACGCAGAGATGATGTCACTCTTTGCTGTGCTGATCACATGACCGCACAGAACCAGGAAGTGGAGGAGCTCAGCTGCATCATCTCTGCCCGATCACAGCTGCACGGAGGGACACCGGGAGATCAGCGCTGGAGGAGGAGGTAAGTATAGAGTTTTTATTATTTTCCTATGGGGGCCATATCTAACACAGGGGGGCATGTGCCACACATAAAGGACGTGTGCCCCACATGGGGGACGTGTGCCATGCATAGGCAGGGCCGCACTGTCCAATGGTCAATATGAGCCTTTAGGCTCAGGCGGCATGGAGGCGGGGGAGCCGCAGAGCAGAAGGGGGCGGTGCCTGCACCATGCAGCCGTCTCCCTGTGTGACGTGCGCCGGCTGCATAAGGTAAAATCACCAGCGGCGCCTACCGACAGCACCCCCCTCCCCACTCCTCACCCGCGGCCGCCGACAGCAACCCCACCCCCCCGGTCCTCACTTATGCTCAGGTGGCAGAGAGCCTTGCTGCACCCCTGTGCATAGGGGAAATTAATCTGACATGCGTACTGGCAAATATGTTTTTTACAAAAAAAGCACTGGCGACTCATCAGCAACGCGGGATTGCTGTGACAGAGACGACAGTGCTACACTCACATAGTGGGCGGGAAAGCCGACTTCACTGTCAGCTTTCCCATCCCGCTATTTGGAATGAACAGTGATGTGAAAACGACGCACCAGTGATCCCGGCCAAGTCGTATCGTTATCTGTATCGCTGGTGCGTCGTTATGTGTGACGGGGGCTCTATACTTACAGGACCTCTGATGTCAACAATCCTGGCCGGAGCAAGATCACATGGCTGTGACATCACCAGAGGTCCTTAAGCTAAACGCACACAGTACCAGGAGCCAGGTACTGCAGACAACTTACACCCACACACTCTACACTCACCCTGCACTCATTCACTCACCCACCACTCACACTCACCCTGCACTCGTGTCGCGCTCTGCCCTGCACTCGCGTCGCGCTCTGCCCTGCACTCGCGTCGCGCTCTGCCCTGCACTCGCGTCGCGCTCTGCCCTGCACCTCGCATCGTCGCCTCTGCCCTGCACTCGCGTCGCACTCTGCCCTGCACTCGTGTCGCACTCTGCCCTGCACTCGCGTCGCGCTCTGCCCTGCACTCACCTTGCACTCACGTCACACTATCGCCAACGCAAAACTCGCGTCGCTGATTGTTCGTGGCTGGCTAGGTGCAAACAATCAGCGACACGGGATTTCCGTTGCAGCGAAACAGGCACAGTCCGCCTGGTCTCCCGGCCCCCCTCCGCTCTGTCTCCTGCCCGTTGCTCACCTGCTCCACGCTCCATCTGCCCGCCGCTCACCCCACCATTCTTCTTTTTCTTTTCGTGGCATAGACTCCAGAAATTCAAAGGCCGTAGGGTGTAGGGGTGGAGCTACCAAAGGGGGAGTCGTAATGGCCGTGAACAAGGGCACGCCCACCAGATCAGGGCTATGCGCTTGGACATGCCTACAATGACTCTCCCTATTAACTCCACCCCCTGAGGCCTTGGAATTGTTGACGTCTATGCTGAAGGAAGTAGAAGACATGCTAGAAGGTGAGAGGCGGCTGGACAGAACCCTGGAGCGGGTGAGAACGGAGGGGGTCACCGTTGCACACTCACACAACCGCACCGCCGTACACCTGCACCGCCGCACACCCGCACTGCCGCAGACCTGCACTCCCGCACACCCACATATTCTAGAATACCCGATGCGTTTGAATTGGGTCACCATCTAGTTGTTTATAATTGATCCCTCCTGCCGACTACCATAGGCAGGAGTATGTTTGGGTGGGTGACAAGTTACCCAGTAACTATTTTAATTGTTTTTATTTATACTCTGTGTTGTAGTGCCACTTGCAAATTTTGAAAAAATAAAATAATACCTCACTAAAGTGTGCAACCCCGTCTATAGTATACAGTGGTTCTTTTTCTCCCATATGCTTCTCTTTTACCACTGAGTGGGGTAGCACCTAGTACTGCATCTCCTGAAGCATGTGAACTCCTGTCTCCATAGTTCAAAGCCAATAGAGGCATGAAAACAAATTAAAAGTGAGGTATCAATTTTTACCAGTATTCTTAAGAGGCATCTTGACTAGTGTTGAGCGAACATGCTCGGCACTACTCGTTACTCGCACGAGTATCACTGTACTCGGGCGACTCGCCGAGCACCGAGTAATCTCGCGATACTCGTGCTGTGCTCGTGGTCGTCATCTCTCCATATTGGTGCTCTTTTGAGAGCCAGCCCACGTGCAGGGATTGGCTGACAGACCACTGCAATGCCACAGCCCTGTTAGTTGTTTTATAGCAGTGATTGGCCGGCCTGCACAGCGTCACCGAGCCTTTATAAGTCCCGGCGCGCTGTGCTCGGCACACAGCCTTCCAGACAGTGAGTGTAGGGAGAGTGTCTGCTGCTGATTAGGGACAGATTTGCGGCCCTCATAGGTAGATCCGGATCAGGGCTGCAAACTGCTGCTGACCACAACAGTCCTTCTTAGGACTAATCTAGGAGGACATAGGCAGGGTGATCCAGATCGGAGTCCAAGATTTCCAGTGACCAGAACAGTCCTTCTCAGGACTAATCTAGGAGGATATAGGCAGGGTGATACAGATTGGAATCCAAGCTTTTCTGTGACCATTAGAGTCACCACACTCTTGTACTTAGTACCTTAATACAGGTTAGGGACTAAAATTCTCTCTTCAAACCATTACAGTCACCAGACAGGTGTACGTACTACCTTAATACAGGTTAGGGACTAAAATCCTCTCTTCAAACCATTACAGTCACCAGACAGGTGTACGTAGTACCTTAATACAGGTTAGGGAACTAAAATCCTAACTCTTGTCATCAAAACAGTCAGCAGACAGGTGTACGTACTACCTTAATACAGGTTAGGGATTAAAATCCTCTCTTCAAACCATTACAGTCACCAGACAGGTGTACGTACTACCTTAATACAGGTTAGGGAACTAAAATCCTAACTCTTGTCATCAAAACAGTCAGCAGACAGTGTACGTACTACCTTAATACAGGTTAGGGATTAAATCCTCTCTTCAAACCATTACAGTCACCAGACAGGTGTACGTACTACCTTAATACAGGTTAGGGAACTAAAATCCTCTCTTCAAACCATTACAGTCACCACACTGTTGTACGTCATACGTTTCTACAGGTTAGGGAACTAAAATCCTAACTCTTGTCATCTCAACAGTCACCACACTGTTGTACGTCATAAGTTTCTACAAGTTAGGGAACTAAAATCCTAACTCTTGTCATCTCAACAGTCACCACACTGTTGTACGTCATAAGTTTGTACAAGTTAGGGAACAAAAATCCTAACTCTTGTCATCTCAACAGTCACCACACTGTTGTACGTCATAAGTTTGTACAAGTTAGGGAACAAAAATCCTAACTCTTGTCATCTCAACAGTCACCACACTGTTGTACGTCATACGTTTCTACAAGTTAGGGAACTAAAATCCTAACTCTTGTCATCTCAACAGTCACCACACTGTTGTACGTCATAAGTTTCTACAAGTTAGGGAAGTAAAATCCTAACTCTTGTCATCTCAACAGTCACACACACTGTTGTACGTCATACGTTTCTACAGGTTAGGGAACTAAAATCCTAACTATTGTCATCTCAACAGTCACCACACTGTTGTACGTCATACGTTTCTACAAGTTAGGGAACTAAAATCCTAACTCTTGTCATCTCAACAGTCACCACACTGTTGTACGTCATAAGTTTGTACAAGTTAGGGAACAAAAATCCTAACTCTTGTCATCTCAACAGTCACCACACTGTTGTACGTCATACGTTTCTACAGGTTAGGAACTAAAATCCTAACTCTTGTCATCTCAACAGTCACCACACTGTTGTACGTCATACCTTATACAGGTTAGGGAACTAAAATCCTAATCTCCTGTGACCTCCACAGTCACCAGGCAGTTGTCGCTCTATACAGGCAAAATGCGCAAAGGCGTTGGCAAGGGCGTTGCAAGGAACAAGGAAGTGGACGTGATGGTGGTGCAGGCAGAGGCCGAGGTCGTGTGCAAGCACTCATTTCGCAACAACAAAGGGCCACATCTCCTCGCTCGCACGTCCTGTCCCAAATTCTTGGGGCCCGCAGCAGTACACCACTGTTGAACCAAGACCAGTGTCAACAGGTTGTTACTTGGATAGCGGATAATGCTTCAAGTCAGATGGGCACCTCCACAAACACCCTGTCTTCCGCACGGTCAACTGTCAGTAGCCGTGATACTGCACCGCACATTTCCCAACCTGATCCTCCTTCCTACCACCTGGCCGATTACACGTCCACGGACATTACAGATCCCACACTAGGACACTCGGAAGAGCTGTTCACGTATCCATTCGCAGAATCTGGCCTGTCGCCACCTCCTCTTGAAGTGGGTCATGAGGAGATGGGTATGTACAGATGCCCAAATATTTGAGCAGCCGCGTTATGACGAACGGAACGTTGTCAAAGTGTCTCAACAAGGGGTGGACGATGATGAGACACAATTGCCAGGAAGTCAGGAGGAGGATCAGGGTGCGGAAGAGGAAGACGACGTGGTGGATGATCCAGTAGCTGACCCTACATGGCAGGAGGATATGCAGAGCGAGGACAGCAGTGCACAGGGGGAGGGAGGCGTAGCATCACAACAGCCAGTACGAAGCAGGGGTGCGTCCGCAGGCAGAAGGCAGACAACCGTTCCCCGGAACAACAACACGACTCAAGGTGCCTGTGCAAATGTTCGGTCTTCCCGAGTCTGGGAGTTTTTTAAGTTGGCTCCAGAAGACTCTAAAAAGGCCATTTGCCACACCTGCCATGCCACTATCAGCAGGGGTACGAAAACTAGCAGCCTGACCACCACCAGCATGATCAGGCACATGTCAGCCAAGCACCCGACTTTGTGGGAAGTACCACAGAGTCGAGGAGCGGTGCGTGCTGATGTCACTGCTACGTCTTCGGCTGTTGTGCATGCAAGCCAATCCCCTGTCCATGCTGGCCGCGAACAAGCCTCCGGTCCTGCACCTGAAGTTGCTGAAGCACAAATTACGCCACCATCAAGCACGTCCTTGTCCCAGCGCAGCGTTCAATTATCCATTCAGCAAACATTTGAACGCAGGCGCAAATATGCTGCCAATGCCCCACATGCCACAGTCCTCAATGCTCACATTTCGCGACTCATAGCGCTAGAAATGTTGCCTTTCCGTCTGGTGGAGACAGACGCATTCTGCGACCTGATGGCGGCTGCTGTCCCACGTTACTCGGTCCCCAGCCGACACTATTTCTCCAGATGTGCCGTCCCCGCATTGCATAACCACGTGTCCAACACCATCACACGTGCCCTGAACAATGCTGTTTCAGCCAAAGTCCACCTAACCACAGACACGTGGACAAGTGCTTGTGGGCAAGGCCGCTACATCTCCTTGACGGCACACTGGATTAATATTGTGGAGGCTGGGACCCAGTCTGAGCGAGGGACGGAACACGTCCTTCCCACACCAAGGATAGCAGGCCCTACCTCTGTCATGGTTTCACCGACACTCTACAGCTCCGGAATGTCATGCTCTTCAGCCTCCTCCTCCTCCACCTGCGCATCCTCATCCACTGTACCCTCCACACCAGTCACAAGCTGGAAGCACTGCAGCACTGCCTCTGCAAAGCGGCAACAGGCTGTGCTGAAGCTAGTCTGCATAGGTGACAAACCCCACAATGCAGAAGAGGTGTGGACAGCTCTGAAACAGCAGGCAGATCACTGGCTCACACCTCTGAACCTAAAGCCAGGAAAGGTCGTGTGTGACAATGGCTGGAACCTGGTGGCAGCTTTGAGGCGAGGGCAGCTGACGCATGTTCCATGCGTGGCCCATGTGCTCAACCTGGTGGTTCAGAAGTTTGTGAAGTCATACCCGGAGGTGTCTGACCTGCTGGTAAAAGTTCGGCGTCTGTCTGCACATTTTCGCAAGTCACCTGCTGCTTAAGCCAGCCTTGCAAGCTTTCAGCGCCGTTTGCATCTTCCGGCCCACAGACTGGTGTGTGATGTCCCCACGCGTTGGAATTCAACGCTGCACATGTTGGTCAGGATATGTGAGCAGAAGAGGGCAGTTGTGGACTACCTGCATCACCTAAGCCGTCGGGAAATGGGTCAAACTCCACACATAACACCGAGGAGTGGAGATGGATGTCGGACCTATGCACCGTCCTCCAAAACTTTGAGGACTCCACCAAGATGGTGAGCGGTGATGACGCCATTATTAGCGTCACCATACCACTACTCTGCCTTCTAAAACGGTCTCTGCTGAAAATAAGAGGATGCATTGCAGGCAGAGCGCGATGACTTAGAGCAGGGGTCTCAAACTCAGCTGGGTTGGTGGGCCGCACATAGAAAAACATTTATAGTGGGGGGCCGCATCTCTTGTAGGACTAAGTGATATTTTTAGTAATACCAGAATTTCTTGCTCAATGTAGTAAAGTACAAGTCCTTTCTTGTAGTAATGTCCTTTTCTACTGATGTCCCCCCTCCTGATCCCCTTTTCTAGTGATGTCCCCCATCGATCATGGTCCCCTTTTGTAGTGATGTCCCCACACTGATCTCCTTTTGTAGTGATGTCCCCATCCTGATCCCCCTTTTCTAGTGATGACCCCCTTCCTGATCTCCTTTTCTAGTGATGTCCCCCATCCTGATCCCCTTTAGTGATGATGTCCCATCCCGATCCCCTTTTATAGTTATGTCCCCCATCCTGATCTACTTTTCTAGTGATGTCCCCCATCCTGATCCCCTTTTATAGTGGTGTCCCCCATCCTGATCCCCTTTTATAGTGATGTCCTCCGCCCTATCCTGATCTACTTTTATAGTGATGCCCCCCCATCCTGATCTGATTTTATAGTGATGCCCCCCCATCCTGATCTACTTTTATAGTGATGCCCCCCCATCCTGTTTTACCTTCTTACACACTCAAATACACACTCTATCACACTCACACACAAACCCACACACAAACCCCCCCACACACACACATACTCTCAAACACACTCTCACACATCCTCATACACACTCTTACACTCACACTCATACACACACTGAAACTCGCACACACTTTCTTATACACACATCCTCACTCACACACTCACCCTCTCTTACACACTCACACTTTTCTCACTTTAATGATGCATCTTTCCAGTGCAGGGGGCCGTGGCGGTCCCCACTGTACTGACTTCCGGCCTCCACTGTGCTATGACTTCCTCCAGCCGCCGCTCAGAAAAGCTCTGTTGCTCATCAAGATCAATGCAATCTACCAGCCAGAGGCCTGCAGGTGACGTCATATTCTGCCATCAGCTGCGGGCCTCTCATTGGCTGGCAGCTTGCATTGATCTTGCTGAGTGGCAGAGCTTGTTAGTGCTGTGGACATAAGTCATCACACAGCGGGGACTGCAGCGGCCCCCTGCACTGGGGCAATGCATCATTAAGTTGTCCAAGGTGCCGCGGGCCGCATAGTGAAGCCCCAGGGGCCGCATGCGGCCCTCGGGCCGCGAGTTTGAGACCCCTGACTTAGAGCAAGAAACTGTAGTGGGTGTGGGTGAAAACACACAGCCCAGCCTCATGTCATCACAACGTGTAGTGGAGGACTATGACGAGGAGGAGGAGGAGGAGGATGAAGACATGGAGCAACTCTCAGGCCAAATTGGGGATATGACATGCACACCAGTCATACCCTCGATTCAGCGTGGCTGGCCAGAGGACAGGGGAGATGAGGAGGAGGAGGAGGAGGAGGACAGCATGTTCAGTCATCGTGTTGGTCTGGATAATGAAGTGATGGCTGTTAAGAGTCTGGCGCACATGGCTGACTTTATGGTAAGCTGCCTGTCTCGTGACCCTCGCGTTCAGAACATCTTGGCCGACAATCAGTACTATGGCAACACTCTTAGACCCACGCTACAAGGAGAACTTTGTCTCTCATTCCTGAGGCGGAGAGGTCAGCCAAAATGCTGCAGTTCCAGAGGGCCATAGTCACGGAAGTTGTGAAATCCTTCCCCTCACAAAACGCTAGCGGCATAGGTCAGGATTCGATGGACAACCAAGGCGTACGGCCGAGAGGGGCACAAGTCCAATCCGCCAGAGGCAGGGGAACTGTCTTTACGATGTGGGACAGTTTTCTCAGCCCCTCACGTACCACAGCCCCTGAGGTGCGGGGTAGTGCCACCAGAAATGCTAAGTTCGGGCAGATGCTGAAGGAGTACCTTGCAGATCGAACAACTGTACTGCGAGATTCATCGGTGCCTTTCAATTATTGGGTCTCCAAGCTCGACACGTGGCATGAATTGGCTCTCTACGCCTTGGAAGTCCTGGCCTGCCCTGCCGCTAGCGTTTTATCAGAGCGTGTTTTCAGTGCAGCAGGTGGAATCATCACTGATAAACGCACCCGCCTGTCAACTGAAAATGCGGACAGGCTCACTCTGATCAAGATGAACAAGGGTTGGATTGGGCCAGACTTCACGACACCACCAGCAAATGACAACTGAATTAAATTTTGTTATTTGAATTTGACATGTACCTCCACTCACCCATGGGTACACACTTCCGTACTTTGGCTAATCGCTGGACTGCTACTCCTTCTCCTCATGTGACACCATGATGAGCGTTAGAATAGTTAGGCTCTTGTTTGAGGTATACCCGCAGTGGTAAATTTTTTAGCCCATTCTGTTAGAATGGGCATTACAACGACAGGAGACCCGCTCCTTTTCAATGGGAAAAATGTTTTTAGGTACTCCTACACGTCTCTATCCAGGGACAAAGAGGAGCCTCCAAATTTTTGGCTGCCCTGACAAAAGGGCTACACTACAATACACCCAGTTCTTCTTAACAGGCCCTCCTGCACGTCTCCATCCAGGGACAAAGAGGAGCCTCACAATTTTTGGCTGCCCTGACCTAAGGGCTATAGTAAAATACACCCACTTGAGGGTTACAGGCCCTACTACATGTCTGTATGCATGGGTCATTGTTGAACCTCCCAATTTTTGGCTGCCCTGACCAAAGGGCTCTACTACAATACACCCACTTGAGGGTTACAGCCCCTACTACATGTCTGTATGCATGGGTCATTGTTGAGCCTCCCAATTTTTGGCTGCCCTGACCAAAGGGCTATACTACAATACACCCAGTTCTTCTTAACAGGCCCTCCTGCACGTCTCCATCCAGGGACAAAGAGGAGCCTCACAATTTTTGGCTGCCCTGACCAAAGGGCTATACTACAATACACCCACTTGAGGGTTACAGGCCCTACTACATGTCTGTATGCATGGGTCATTGTTGAACCTCCCAATTTTTGGCTGCCCTGACCAAAGGGCTCTACTACAATACACCCACTTGAGGTTACAGCCCCTACTACATGTCTGTATGCATGGGTCATTGTTGAACCTCCCAATTTTTGGCTGCCCTGACCAAAGGGCTATACTACAATACACCCAGTTCTTCTTAACAGGCCCTCCTGCACGTCTCCATCCAGGGGCAAAGAGGAGCCTCACAATTTTTGGCTGCCCTGACCTAAGGGCTATACTACAATACACCCACTTGAGGGTTACAGGCCCTACTACATGTCTGTATGCATGGGTCATTGTTGAACCTCCCAATTTTTGGCTGCCCTGACCAAAGGGCTCTACTACAATACACCCAGTTCTTCTTAACAGGCCCTCCTGCACTTCTCCATCCAGGGACAAAGAGGAGCCTCACAATTTTTGGCTGCCCTGACCTAAGGGCTATACTACAATACACCCACTTGAGGGTTACAGGCCCTACTACATGTCTGTATGCATGGGTCATTGTTGAACCTCCCAATTTTTGGCTGCCCTGACCAAAGTGCTATACTACAATACACCCAGTTCTTCTTAACAGGCCCTCCTGCACGTCTCCATCCAGGGACAAAGAGGAGCCTCACAATTTTTGGCTGCCCTGACCTAAGGGCTATACTACAATACACCCACTTGAGGGTTACAGGCCCTACTACATGTCTGTATGCATGGGTCATTGTTGAACCTCCCAATTTTTGGCTGCCCTGACCAAAGGGCTATACTACAATACACCCAGTTCTTCTTAACAGGCCCTCCTGCATGTCTCCATCCAGGGACAAAGAGGAGCCTCACAATTTTTGGCTGCCCTGACCAAAGGGCTATACTACAATACACCCACTTGAGGGTTACAGGCCCTACTACATGTCTGTATGCATGGGTCATTGTTGAACCTCCCAATTTTTGGCTGCCCTGACCAAAGGGCTATACTAAAATACACCCAGTTCTTCTTAACAGGCCCTCCTGCATGTCTCCATCCAGGGACAAATAGGAGCCTCCCAATTTTTGGCTGCCCTGACCAAAGGGCTATACTACCATACACCCAGTTCTTGTTTACAGGCCATCCTGCATCTCTGTATCCAGGGGCATTGGTGAACCTCCCAATTTTTGACTGCCCTTGCAAAGGAAGATACTACAATAGACCCAGTTCCTCAAAATGGGCACTTTATTTGTAGACAGGGCTTCATGTACATCTCTTGTCAGGGTCATCGGAGTGTCGCACAATGTTTTCACGTAAAATCTTTTATGTAATCACAAAAAGTGACATACACCAGCTGTATCGCACTATTGGGTATGTGCCCTTAACATTTCCACCCTAAATATTTATTTTGGTGTCATTTTGGAAGGTTTTCTGGACACTCCGTAAAATTGCCGTGAAACTCGGACAACATTGTTCACATCTGTGACTTTTGAGTGAGAAATGCTTCCAGGGGTCTTCCCCATGGTGTTGCCATGTCATTTCAGCACTCTTCTGAGACTTTTGTGACATTTTTAGGGTTTTTCCAGGCAGCCGGCAGTCATTTCATAAAAATACTCGTGTCTCCCATAGGATAACATTGGGCTCGTTACTCGGGCCGAGTACACGAGTATCTCGGGATGCTCGGCCCGAGCTTCGAGCACCCGAGCATTTTAGTACTCGCTCATCACTAATCTTGACAAGTTTACATTGAACAATATGAACAATTTTAACACCTTTGTCTCTTGGTTTGCTAATCCTAAGGACTCCTAAAGCAGTCAAGCCAATCACATGTGTGATCACAAAACAGACCTTCCAAATTTGCCTCCCATGATCCTGTCTTCCTAAAAGTCCTAATCATGACCTGAATTCCTGTAACAAATTTGGACTTGTATGATTTTTGTTTTCTGTAGACTCCACACAACTTTTAGCCATTTGAAAACCAGCATACTGATGGAGGTACTTAACTTGTTTAATTTGATGCAGCCACTGATCCCTCTGTACTACAGCTTGTTCTGGGCTAGGAAGTACAATGTCACTAGACAACAAGACAGGCATCTGTCTACCCGTTCAATTCAGAAGAGAAAATTCCTGTTGCCTTTTAAGCTACAGCATGTATGGCCATCAGAATGGCTGGTAAATGATTAACCCAGTCACCACCTTTTTTTCCTGGATCATTTTGGACAGTTCTGATTGTAGTATTCGACAATGCCTGCTGATTTGAGACTGAAACGGGGTGTGAAACCACTGCTGGATCCCAGCAAAGTACAAAGATGAGTCATGATTTGACAAAATGAGATCCATTGTGACATATTTTAGGAAAAACCAATTGTGGGGAAGAAAAACAAACATTTTCAATAAAGGTCTGGCTGTTGTCAGGACAGTATTGTTTATGGCGTGCAAGGCTTCAACCCATTTCGAAAAAACATTAACGATCACCAATGCATACTGGAATTTTTCTTTTGATGGAGGAAAGGGGCCAATTAAATCGATTTAAATTGACTGCCAGGGGCCATCCACTACCTGTAATCTTCAGAGATGGGGTTTACCTTTAGGCAGATTAAGCACTCAGTATGTACTTTTTGACATAAAGCTCTCAGTTGGGGATGCAACATTTTCTGTTGTAAAAGCTCTAACAATGCTTCTGGTCCTGGGTGAGGAAAAAATGAATGATTAAATGTTGTCTGAAGCTTACGGCCCTGTCACACCTAAGACCGCTCCAGCGATCCCGACAGCGATAACGACCTGCCGGGATCGCTGGAGTGTCATTACTTGGTCGCTGGGGAGCTGTCAAACAGGCAGATCTCCCCAGCGATCAGGGCCATGGGAGCCATCTCCCACATCGCTGAAGACGATGTTGGCATCCTCCCTGCTACCTGGATACGCATGCTGCCTGGATACCCATTGTTTACCTTAGTTACCAGCGTCCTCCCCTCTTACAGGCAGCCCTAAGCAGGGAGGACGCTGGTAGCCATGGTAAACACCGGGTATCTAGGCAGCGCACGCTGCCTAGATACCCGGTGTTTACCATGGTTACCAGCCAGTGAGGGCACTGATCACTGGTTTCTCGCTGTCACACGCAGCGATGCGTGCTGACCAGCGGAAACCAACAATCAAATGATGACCCAGAGCACTTTGCAGCGATCAGCGTCCTCACAGCAGGGGCCTGATCGCTGCAAAGTGTCACACAGAACGACATCTCTCTAACGATATTGTTATGTGTGACTGGGCCTTTTTTTGTAATTTAGATATTCTCCTTTGTTAATGGGTAGGGATTCAGGAGAATTAAACAAGGATGGCTCCCCATGCTCTCTTTACACCTTTTAGGAGGTCTTGGAATGGAGAAACAGCAGGGGAGGGGCTCTTCTCGGGGTTTCATTGTGGAAACAGAGATTGTTTCACAAGGATATTTGTACACTCCTATCAGGGCTGCTTCCTTGTTTGTGTGATCTACAGTACATATGCATTTACCAAGGATGTGGTGGTCAAGGGTCAGCCTCTGATGACCCTTAATTTTACAGATCTCTTCCAAGAATTGTCCAGTGAGTTGAGGAAATTTGCATCTTGAGTTCTTTATAAAATTTCCATTTATTGGTATTCAGGTAAATACAGGTTTCTTAACACGTAAAAACACACAGGTCAGTTTATCATGTCTTAAAGGGAACCAACCACCCCAAATGACCCCCCCGGACTGTTAATATGTGTCCCTACACCCAGCACACACATTTGGGGCAATCGTTTTTGCTAAAAAAACTGTTTAGTAGAAGCTAAGATACATGTTTATGATGTTTAATAAATGCAGACGGATGGGTGTTACCTAGCTTGTCCTCCTGCAGTGTTCGTGCTTGTGATCCTCCTCTCCCCCCTCCCCTCTCAATTTCTAAGAGCCTGGCCGCGTCATTAAAGGGGCGTGGCTAAACCGCGTCATGAAAGGCGGCGGGGCTCGCCGCGATTTAGCCCCGCCCCTTTCATGACGCGGCCAGGCTCTTAGAAATTGAGAGGGGAGGGGGGAGAGGAGGATCACAAGCACGAACACTGCACGTGGACAAAGCTAGGTAACACCCATCCGTCGGAATTTATTAACCTTTATAAACATGTATCTTAGCTTCTACTAAACAGATTTTTTAGCAAAAACGATTGCCCCAAATGTGTGTGCTGGGTGTGGGGACACATATTAACAGTCCGGGGGGGTCATTTGGGGTGGTTGGTTCCCTTTAATTTGAATGCAGCTACAGGCCTGCTGGAGTCCGTGCTGAGAGGGAGGAAAACAGAAGAGAGAAGTCAGGTTAGTGCACCCTGCACAGTTTGTGTAAAAATATCTACATTTTGAAGAGGCTTATTCTGTGAATCCAGAACCCCCCCCTTCCCCAGGGCCCTTACATTGTTATACAGTATAATGGAAGAAACAACATAAACGATGCCATTGAAAATATTCTTAGGTTTGTTGCACAATTGGATGATTTCCAATTCAGCTTTCTGAACAGAAAGATGACCTGGGTGTCTATACGATGACAATAAAAAAGGGGGAGACAGAAGCGCATAATAGGGTCTTATCCAATGGTATACAGCAAACCATACAGCAAAGCCTGTGATGCACTTTCCTTCCAATGAATATCAAGCTTCGGGAGATCGAGGGCGTGGCCTGGCCATGAGAGGGGAGAGACACTGAATCCTGAGCTCCTGCTGCCCGGCCGGCAAGAAGCCCTTTAAACAACGTTATAACCGACCATATTCTTGCCTTATGTCGGTGAGAAGGAAGAGTAGCCGATCAGCTACTCACACGGGACCCCCGGTGCCAGTGGCGTAACTTCATGCCCTGGGGCCCCGATGCGAAAGGTCCAACGAGGCCCCCAATTATTGCAAATCTTTAATAGAATGAGTCTTTTTCTATGGGCCAAAGGGACTTTTGGGGCCCCCTAGGCTGCAGGGCCCGGGTGCAATCGCAACCCCTGCACCTGTGGTAGTTACGCCCCTGCCCGGTGCAGTATACTGTCAGCATATCACGATTTTTGAGGAGCTCTGGCAAGAGGCCCTCAGTCAGTACAGCATCTAAGATGGCGGATCCTATCCTCAAGCCCTACAGCATGCACTATACGGCGGGAAGCAACAGGGGAGACAGGACCAAGGGAGGAATCCGGCTCCCGGTTATGACGGCGGGCGCAATAGGAACACTGGCGTTGGCGGAGGTGAGCGGTGGGTGTGAGGGCTGAGACCATCCACTCCCAACAAGGAGGAGGAAGTGGGCACCCGGTCCTGATGGCAAGCGCATTGACAACGCCGGCGGTGACAGAGATATGCAGCGGTGTGAAGTGTGCACGGGTGGATGCAAGCGCCTACACATGTCAAGCGGGGATGCAGCACCGGAGGGGGCTGAGCGGAGCGGCAGTATGGAAGATGAGATCACCTGCTCCCAGCCTGCAAGAGGGAGCGGAGGTTACGGAGGAGAGTTGGCGGGAGAATTAAGCCCTAGTCAAACTGCCCAGGTGGAAGAAGGGCACGTTCAGAAGCCTGATAGAGACATGGAGAAGATGGGGGCCAAATCTCCTGTTAATAAGCACTGTGAAAGCCCAAATCAGCCTTATCCACCCATTACCATGCGCATGCAATCCCTGACACAACCACTGGCCACAGGGGCATCTCATGCCAGCTATACCTTGTCCAAAGACAACATAGAGCCAAGTGTAGTCTGCCCTGCTGGCAATCAAGAGGGTGTAAGGGAAATAAGAGGGGTTCCGGCAAAGAAACCAGGCATGATAATTGTGACACCAACAATTCTCATAAAGACGGGACACAAAGCCACCATACTCCTGGTGGGGAAATGTAGGAATCCTTCAGGGCCCGTATTCCTAATGTCCCTACCAAGGAAGAACTGGAGGACTTTGTTTCCAGGCTTGAGACCTCTTTTAAAACCGAGGCATTGAATGGCGAAGTTTCCAGATTGTCAGATAAGGTCTCTCACACCGATACCACTGTTGATAAGCTATCAAAAAGGGTACAGATACTGGAGGACCAGTTGGCGGCTCAGACATCTAACTACAATATCTTTTTGGATTCCGTGGAACACTTAAACTGTGAAAGACGCCAAAATATTAGAGTGAGGGTCCTGCCCGAGTCGGTCCTACCTAACGAGCTGAGTACAACTCTGCAAGACCTATTCAGTTCCATTAGAAATGCTCCCGCAGAGACTGTTATTGAGTTTGATAGGGCCCATAGAGCACTCGGCCCACCGCCACCAGACGGAGCGAGACCAAGAGACGTTATCTGTCGTTTTCATAGATACAAAGTTAAGGAGGAGATACTGAACTACTACAGAAAGAACGATAAGATAAGGTTTCAGGGATGCCTGGTACTGCTTAGGCGGACCTTTCCAGAAGAACCCTCCAAAAGAGACGTGCCTTGAGACCGCTATTGGATTTTCTCAGACAGAGCCAGATACCATACTCATCGGGATACCCGTTCTGTCTACAAGTACGACGAGGAAACCAGACGGCTTTTCTTACCCATCCGAGGGAGATTCGGGAGTTTTTGTCTGCATTGGATCTTTCAGACCTGGGTCTTCAGTTTCCGGACTAGCCGAGACCTCAAGCTGCCAGATATCACCCTCTGCCGCTGAGTCCGCAAAGATTCGTACGTAGAAGGGGAAGAGGTGGTGGCAGAGGGAGGAGAGTGAGAGATGGTCGAGACGACCGATCAGAAGGCGGCTAAATTTTCTGACTCTGTGTATCTTGGTTTGTTTTGAATTTTTAGAAATAGGGCCTAGCCCCTAGGCCAAGGCCAATAGTGTATAAGTCTGCATTTATGAAAAACTTTGTAATTGTGATTTATTGTTCTGGAGACATTCGTCCCCAGCATATGGTGGTCCCTTCCTTCCCCCAGTCCCCTCCCCCCCTTTCCCTATGTCTTTCCTCACTATACTCCCCCCCTCAATCCCACAGCCATTTAACATATCCAGAGATTATTGAAATTCAGAGTTATATAGATTCAATATTGATTAAAACCCAATTAATGCTTTAAGATGTGAAGATGAGATGCGACGTTAATGTGAAGTTTTCATGACACTGTGTTTATTACAAAGTCTTCCTAACCTAATACGGTCACTTGGGACTGGTTACCTAGTGGTAACACACAGACAACATGCTATGAAATACCCCTATTTCAATAATCGACATAGTCGTCCTCACTGGGCAAGATAATAAACCTGATACGCCACAGAGATTCGATGAATGAGTCAATATATTAATGTGGGACATAATGTGTTCAAAAAGTTATACTCTTCAGTTATTTTGGTTTTTAAGGTTGTAGCAGTAAATCTGTGAAAGAAGCTCTGGTTGCTACTAACGGCCGGGGAGTATATTCTCTTCGAGCGTCCTATCAGCTGTGACATAAACAATATAAAGTATTTGTTTTGTTGATGTACTTTGGTGTCTTCTCCCTCCTCTAGGGGAAAGTACACATCTCACCCGGGGCACCACATTCTCGTTATAGAGAGTGTATTATCTGTACAAGATTATACCCATAACATCTGTAATTGATTACATTTTTCTTGTTCGCCCAGGGGGAAAATTTCCCCTAAGCTTAACCTTTCCTTCCTTCCTTCTTTTCTTTTCTAGAGACCACTGACTAGGTGGACATTACATAATAGTTAATACATCACCCATATGGACACTCTAGTGACATGGGTTCTAAAAAGTTAGGGTCCCTTAATGTGAGGGGATTTAATACGCTCCAAAAGAGAACGCAAGTTCTGGGGGATATGCACAAGAAGGGAGTTCGCATTTTGTTCCTCCAAGAAACCCATTTAAAAAAAAACCATGTGCCGTCCATGGGAGGGCAGTATTTTACTAGATGGACTTACAGCACAAACCCCGAATCTAGAACAAAGGGGGTATCAATAGCCATACATAAAAGCATGGACCTCACGATAGTAGACTCGGTGGTGGACAAGGGAGGACGCTACATCTTCCTTAAAGTAAAAGTGGCGGAAAAAATGTTGACTCTTGTTAATTGGTACCTCCCGAACAGGGAGCAGACCAGGGTGTGCAGATCTCTCTTTTTAAAGTTGACGGAGTTTGCAGAGGGACAGGTCATTATTAGAGGTGATTTTAACTTTCTTTTGGACCCCACAGCGGACTCCTCATCTGGACGGGGAGCAGTCCCACTGCGACAAGTGAAGGCTTTGCAGAAACCTCTCCTGAAACTTCAACTGACTGATGTCTGGAGAATCCTCAACCCTAAGGGTAGGGACTATAGCTTCTATTCCAGGACCTACGGCTCTTATAGCAGAATTGACCTGTTCTTGGTCAGTCAGGGGATTCTTTCTTGGAGGCCTGAGGCCACGATAGGAAACATTATCCTGTCGGACTACAGCCCCATTTTTCTATCCAAGAGGTCCCTGGGCTGGCAGAGAGAAGGTGGTCATGGAGACTAAACAGTAACCTTCTACAAGATGCAGCCTGTCTGGAGGACTTGAAAGCAGATATAGAAACTTTCACCCAAATGCATGAAACAGACACTATTCCCAAACCTCAGAAATGGGAGGCTCTAAAATGCATAATGAGAGGCACTTTAATTAAACATGGAGCCAGATTAAAGAGAGTCCAGAATGAAC
Source organism: Allobates femoralis (assembly GCA_033576535.1). Classification (NCBI taxonomy): domain Eukaryota; kingdom Metazoa; phylum Chordata; class Amphibia; order Anura; family Aromobatidae; genus Allobates; species Allobates femoralis. The sequence goes on from JARQOC010000004.1 coordinate 475,369,476, forward strand.
ACATCAACGAACTACTGACACTAATTCATATTCTGGAGTCTAGACATAAAACAGCAAACAAACACGAATTGTTGGTAGAGCTCACCACCAAACTGCTTGAATTTAAAGAGTCTGCTGGACAGACAGTTCCAGAGAGACAGAGAGCGGACAGCGGGATTTTTTCATAAGAAGGCCAATACATGCGGCCGCCCACTGGCGAGACTTCTACATCCCAGAATGGGCCCTACTTTCATCTCATCAATTAAGAGAGGCGCGGGAAAGGTAGTTCATAACAATGAGGAGATTGCAGGGGTTTTTCAAGCATTTTATAAGGAACTGTATAACATCAAAGGGAAATTCTCGGATATGGATCCTTCCATGCTGAGGACTAAAATTAGAAAATACATAAAATTAAGATCCCATCTTTGTCAGAGACAGATTTCACAACTCTGGAGGAAGACCTAATAGTGGTGGAGCTGTCGGAAGTAATCAGAGCCCATCTTTTACAAAACTCTACTAGACAGTTTGATGCCCCAAATGATCCTTAGGTTCGATGCAATCACGGAGGGTGAAAGTTTCACCCCTCAAGCGATGGAGGCGCACATATGTGTAATCCCGAAACCCAATAAGGACCCTTTGTTGGCGGCAAGCTATAGGCCAATTTCATTAATAAATTTGGATGTAAAGTTATTTGCCACGATTTTGGCTGGCAGACTTTCCAAATTGCTGCCCTCAATTATTAATTTATATCAGGTGGACTTTGTCAAAGGCCGAGAGGCATGGGACAACATCATTAGATCCCTTCTCGTTATATACATGGCTAAGGTGTGGAAGTCCCCTCTATGTCTGTCTGTAGACGCAGAAAAGGCCTTCAACAGAGTCCACTGGGGATTCTTGCGGGAAGCCCTGGAACACATTGGGCTACAACAAAAATTCCTGGGTAGAGTTATGTCCCTTTACTCGAAACCCTCAGCTAGGGTCAGGATCAATGGATCCTTGTCTGATCAGTTCTATATTCATAATGGTACGAGGCAAGGTGCCCGTTGTCCCCTTTGTTATATGTCATCGTAATTGAACATCTGGCTAAAGCTATTGGGGACAACGAAAATATTAAGGGGATGCAGACTGGAAATACCAATCAAAAGGCGTCTTTGTTCGCTGACGACGTGCTCCTCTGTCTCTCAACCAGTCACTTCATTCCCTGTGATACTAAAGGAGTTTGACACTTTTGGGACTTTGAGTAATTTTAAGGTGAACTATTTGAAAACGGAAGCCTTAAACATTTCTTTGCCACCATTAGAAGTAGCCTCCCTAATGAGGGACTTTCCTTTTCGGTGGAGATAGGGACAGATCTCATACTTAGGTGTGAGCCTCCCCAATGACCTGAGTAAACCTTTCTTCCTAAATCATCAAGCCATATTAGACAGAGTAGGGTCACTTCTGGATTCATATAGGCAACTAAAACTTTCTTGGCTAGGGAGGATCCAAGTCATAAAAATGGACATCCTACCGGGATTTCTATATAAATTCCAAGCAGTCCCAATTTGGCCTAACAGATCCTTTTTTACCAAACTCCGTTCTCTGATCTCTAGGTTCATTTGGAAGGGAAAAAAGCAGAGGGTGGGATATAAGACTCTGTCAGCGTCTCGACAAAATGGAGGTGTGGGACTCCCAGATCTTCAAAATTATTGTCTGGCAGCCATTTTAGTCAGACTCCTAGACTGGAAATATAAAGAAGCATCCAAGAAGTGGGTCCAGATTGAACAAGTGGGGATGGAAATACCCCTTCAATATCTTCAGTAGACCTCTAGTCGTACCATCAAAAACCATGAGAACCTGGCATTCCTAACCACGGAAACATTAAGGGCATGGCAAGCTACACAGGATAGGAATTCGGATGCACAGTTGGTGAGTTCTTTGACTCCTATATTTAGAAATCCGGCTTTCCCCCCCGGGATGAGAAGGCAGACCTTCTTGGGATGGAAGTTTCAGTGACGATACTCGTATTAGACACATCCTACAACAAGGGGAGCTTCCCACATTTAATGTATTGCAAAATTATTTCATTGGCACAAAACTAAACTGGTGTGAATACTTACAAATAAGATCTTTCCTGCAATCCGTGAGGGTGTCGGGTGGTCACGATCTTCAATTGTCACACATGGAAAAAATTTTCTCATGTGAGGCTCCGCCATCCCGGGGGATATCAGTTCTCTATCAAATTTCATCAGCAGTAGAGAATACTGATAAGCATAAATACCAGATTACTTGGGAAAAGGAATTAGGAAAGTCTGTGTCTAGTGAAGACTAGGAGAGATGTTTCCTAATGGCTCATAAGTTGCCTGGCTCGTGCGATGCACAGGAGAAGTGCTATAAACTGCAATTAAGGCTGCCTTCAGACTTGCAGATGCATCTGCAGCGTTTTGCAGATGCATCTGCAAGCATCTGCATGCAGACCGCGGCCCCTATGTTTATAATGGCGCGCACGGCGGTCTGCAGATGCTTGCAGACCGCCGTGCGCTCTCATTGCCCGCCATTAGTGATCTGTGCGCATGCGGATGCCTGCGCACAAATCACACACTCTCGCACGCACCAGGGACGCGACATGCTGCGTCCCGGGTGCGGACGCGGGACACCGGAAGGAGCAGTTATCGTCCGCACCCGAACGCCGCAAACGCTGCCAAACGCAGGCACTATGCGTTCCTATGTTAAACATAGGAACGCAGTGCGCATGCGTTTGAATGCGTATGGGAACGCAGCATAAGCTGCGTTCACATACGCAAATGTGAAGGCAGCCTTAGATGGTATCTAAGCCCAGACAGGCTGCATCGGTTCTCTCCAACGGCTTCCAAATTTTGTTGGAGGTGTGGGTCCGAAGAGGGTACGCTGCTGCATATCTGATGGAACTGCTCCCTGATTAGTAAATTTTGGGAGAAAGTTTCCCGAAACTACAGGATGATTACTGGTAAACATGTAGTTGAAAATCCATGAGATGGCCTTGCTCTCTATGCTGCCTGGTTCAGTGAGGGCACAAAGAAGAGACATTCTAAGATTCTGCCTTTCTGCGGTTAGAGCGGTGATCCCTCGCCGCTGGAAGGAACAGAATCCGCCAACTATTTTGGAGTGGTTCTTGGAGATGAAGTCCATTTATGGAATGGAAGAGATTTTTGGCTTACACAGACACTGAATGTTTTCACCCTCACTTGGTCTGCGTGGATCTTATTTAAAGACGCCACTAATTATAAGGAGATGTTCTCCTAATCTGAGGTTGATGCTGCCCCCATAATGGATATAGTCCATCCCTATGAAAACCGTCTCCGAGTCTTGATAGTCATGTAAAAGAATTCTAGTTTTTCCTTTTTTCTTCTTTCTTTCCATACTCCCTCTTTCCCTAATTCCCTGGGCGAATATGAGCTAAGGGTATAAATCAAGGACAGGCAAAACCTTCTGACAATTTACTTTGTCAACCACAGTTTAAAAGTGGACTGTATGTTAGGTTCCTCAAGTTGTAGAGGACACTTAAAAATATTTACAAAAATTCATATTTTTTATTTTTACTTTTACTACTTGTCTCGTTATATAGTCAAAATTTAAAACCATAGACAATGGCTTTAAATACTATGTGATAATGGTGTAAGCATTATGTACTATGTAAGATATTGTGCAAACAGTAAGCATGTTGAGTAATGTTTACTATGTTCAACAAATTTATTCTTTTGTTTAATAAAAACCTATTTAATAAAGCTTCGGGAGATCAAGATGGCTGCCGAGCAGTAAAGACATACTGCTCTTTTCTACTCAACATCCACAGCCATCTGTGGCCCTAAACATCATACTGGCCCAAGATCATATTCATTGATTACAGCTCCCTCTGGCTACCTGGACACCTGTTTTAGTGAAAGTGGAGGAACTTCTCTAAACACCCTTTGCCTTCCGACCATAGCGCTGCTGCAGGAGGCACCCTCGGACCTAGCCCGGAGGCCCAACATTGGTGAGACTTCACTCGATGGATATATCTGACCCATCCACTGCTCTCAATTCACCATAGGGACCCTTTTGAGACCATCTGCAAATGTCCTGGTAAACACTGCGCTACTCTGGCTGCAGAGGCCATCTGCACAGGCCGGAGCCACGGCCTATAGTAGCGGGCTTGTCGGAGTATCCGAAACTTTGCACCCAGCCGGAGACCATCGCACATCCAGGCCGCAAACCCAGCTTGAACTGGCGTGTGGCCGGGAGCGGAAAGTGAGGAGATGGCTTTCACTCTTCACTCCACTGTATAGAACCGAAGCCCAGTGGCTAAACTGAAACCGGAGCCTAGTATTGCGGGCCTCCCGGAGTCTCTGAAACCCGTACCCAGATGGTGCCCAGCACAGCATTAGGCAATTAAGCTCCCATAAACGTTGGAGCTGTCCAATACATTGTTGGAACTCTACTACATTATAATTGCCATCCCACAAACCGAGATTGGATATAGGAGGCTTCTGACCTTACTGATGGCTCCTAATAAAGGGCTATGAATTAAGCCACACACCCACTAATAAAGATGCTGCAGGACCCGAGAAGATGGTCGCAGACCTGCACAGATGTGTTTGAGAGCTCCCAACATCTGAACTCACAATCCGCTTCATCCGACTACCTGGGGCCCCCGCAAAGCTTTGTGATACACTGGAGACCCTTCCCTCACACATCAGACCCAAACGACTGAATACTGGAGCCCCCATCCTGCTCCTGAAGATATAACAAGAGGTACAGCTCTCCCACCCCTCTGCCCTGCTGCCGCGCCACCTCCACAAGCACCATGACTGAGCCTGACCCCACAGCAGTGCACACTGACCCTGCAGCCCTTACCTGGTACCCAGATGATCCACCCACAGCCGCTCCACGATTCTCATCAACTGGCACACACCGGCAGATCGGGCCCAGCGCCTCCCACAGAGAGTGCGGCCTGCACTTTCGGATTCATCCCTGGCCTCTGGTGTATGAGAGCCCCGCTAGGCCGACATATATCCCTGCATCCGCGGTGGTCTGCCTGTGTCACCCAACCACCTGCAACAGAGTCTGCAGAGCTGCAGGAACACTTCTCTAGCAATAAAGAAGTCAATAAGCAGGGAACTGACTCTGCAAAAGGGGGCTTCTGCAATACTACAAGGGACACTCAATATAGTAAATGACCCTTGATCTGGACTCACAGTGCTTCTCCTAAATACAGCAAAGGGAGTTCTACACAGCCTCAATATAGACTTTCTGCCTGCCCGAATAATCATAGGTTTGGATCACATATAGTGCTGCAGCAACAGCTGCTGGCTGCGATCTACAATTATCTCCCCTCATAATTTGATCTCACCCCTGATTTGTCAGTGCTTCTTCACGACCTCACATATCCAGCACATGCAGTGAGAACAGGTTAACCGCTCCTCTCAGCTCCTCCTCCCCCTGTTTACCGCCGGCGTGCATACCGCGGCTGCAGTCACCTCTGAAACACCCATCTGCCCCACAATCACGACATAAAATCCGGGCGGGAGTGAGTGAAGCAAGGCACCAGGGGAGACTAAAGTAGCCCCCATCGTCCACCCCTATGGTGTGACAATTAGGCAGGATCAGGAGGTTCCAAGTGTAAAGCCTCCATAGAACAAAGTTGACACATGTATGCTGGTGCCAGAATTGAACAACAGGAGACAACCCATGGGTGCCACCTGCTGGCCTCTATTGTACACTACAAGCTCCTTAAATTCCCTCTCCAAACACACAGCCTGTTATTTTTTACCCACCTCGCCCCCGCCAGCCAAGACTTGATATAGTAATCAGACCATGACAGCCTTCCTACTACTCTATCCCACTATGATCAGTAACCTGGCAATCTGCTTTCCCTGTCTGCTGCCTCTCCCTGCCACCGGGGTGTTGTAATGGGCAAATACCTAATAAAGAACACAAACCAAGAAACCCACCGCTGTTAAAGAGCCCCTGCTGCTCAGCACACAATCGCCATCCACAATGCACAAAGGTAAGTCCGCCCCGAAATCACCCAAACAATCCGCTAGAAACCCACGCCACTGACTAGCCTCCTCAGCAACTGGCTCACCGCCTAAATCACAGATGGATGCCAGCCTATCCCCACCGCAGTCCACCCAACAATCAAGCTACTGTGAACCCACCAAATAAGACCCTTCACAAATAACTTTGCTAGCTCAAGAGGTTTCCAAATTATTGATGACCCAACTTGACCAGTGGTTTGACGCCCTCCATGCTGCCCTCGCCACAGCCATGGCCCTAATCACCACCAACTTCCAAAAGATCAAAGAGTTGGAAAGCAGAATCCAGTCCAACGAGAAGCAGATCGTGGAATTGAGAGCCTCTCTCAAACAGAGCCAAGCAGCAGAGTGAGAAATGCACAATAAACTGGAGGTCTAGGAGAACACAGATCGCCGCAACAACCTGCATTTTGTGGGCATTCTGAAGTCGGTGGGCAGTGAATATCTCATGGAATATCCCACTAAAGACCTCCCAGCTGCCCTTCGGATGGATCTTGGCAAAGACCAAATGACCATTGAGCGAGCACACAGACTAAGCCCCCCAGGATCCAACCAGAGCAAAGGAAATTGTAGACCTCACCCAGTTGTAGCAAAGTACCTCAACTGGGCCGTGAAAGAAAAGGTTCTGAGCGCATACCGACTGCAACGAGAATTGACTGTCCACGGTTCCAAGTTCCTACTCTTTCAGGACTTCTCCCCAGCTGTAGCCTAGAAAAGCAAAGCATTTGGGCCCACGTGCTGTCTACTGATTTGAAAAAACATCAGATTCCAACTACTCTAGCCGGCTAAGCTCAAAGTTCAAGAGGGCGACTATGTAACTATTTACGAAGACCCTGAGGTGGTGGAGAGAAGACTTCGCTGTGCTAGAGATGCTGCAGTGGAATAAGCCACAAACCTGTTATCCACGCTACCTTCTACTACAGGAAGACTGTTGTTACCATAATGTAATGTTTCTCCCAGTGATGACATGGCTCACACTAAGCATTGTTGGCGAGCTGCCACCACTGACTTGCAATGCTGAACATGCTGTTTTCATAACCCCTCCTTTTTTTTACCCTCCTTTGCTCTCCCTCTTCCCCACTCAAGTTCTAATCCATGTGGGACCCACCACTGACGACACCTCAACCACCTGTTCACTCCTGCGGCTCGCTGGGACTGACAGGGATGAACACACCCTACCACTGTATGCTTTTCAGACCCTGCCCTGGGACCCAGGATGAGTACTTTTCAAACACAAGACCCTGACACCGCTTACACCTCACCACACTTGCTGTTCCTGTCCTGGAACGTGGCGGGCCTTAACACCCCTCTCAAACGTAAAAAGGTCTTGAACCACCTAAAGCAATTCTCACCAGATGTGGTCTTCCTTCAGGAAACACTGGAGGGCTGACAAGCCAGGTAAATTGCTATCCCCTTGGATAGGAGATTGCTACATTGCTTCGCATACTTCATCATCACGCGGAGTAGCCATTCTCATCAAGAAAGGCCTACCATGCTCCATTAAGGACTCTTATTAGTGATATTCAAGGCATATTCGGAGGGTGGAAATAGCAGGGAAAATATACTTCTTGGTCAAACGCTACACTCCTAACCATGACCAATACATCTTCTACACATCGATTCTCCAGGTTCTCCTAGGACTTAAGCCTGGTCACCTGATAGTGGGAGGAGAATTTAATCCAGTACAATGTCCCACCCTACACCGCTCCTCATCCTCTCCACGGACATCAGCAGCCACCACATCCCTCCTACACCTCATGGAATAGCTCTAACTCTGCGACCCATGGAGAGTGACAGACTCTACAGTTAGAGTGCACGTGCCACTCCCTCACCCACTCCCTCACCCATCAGTCCTCCCAAGTTGATTTCTTCCTCATCTCCTCACAACTATTCACCCAACACCACGACTCCCATATTCACCCAATACTGATCTCAGACCATGCTCCTCACTGTTCCGAACTCTAGCAGAACCAAGTCCTCGGACGAGACATTGGTGGTTTCCATCCTGCCTGGCAGAATCAGATGATTTCATAACCTTCCTTAAATCACACTGGAATGATTTCTAAATGACAACATCATTCACACTGACAATACCCACCTGCTCTGGGCCATTTCTAAGGCTGTTATGAGAGACCATATCATCAGCTATCTGTCATGCAGGAGGAAAACACGCAAAAAGAAATTCAACTGACTCAAAATAAATTTTGTCGCTGGGGAAATAAGACTGGTAAATTATTAGCGACCTTAACTAAAGGCAAAAACCCTACAAACCAATTCTTAAACTACAGAAACCCGCAACAGGTTTGAAGACGATTGACCATTAAGTGATTACGCAAATTTTCAATGACTACTACGAAGACCTCTGTAGAGCCGCCCCCACCAACCTCCCATTAATTAACTTCTTCTTGAACCTAATTAATCACCCATCCCTGACCACTGAACAAGTGATGCTGGACTCGAGATAACAGAAGACGAAGTGAGACGAGCTATAGCAGACGCATCCAACGATAAGACCCCAGGTCCTGATGGTATCTCTGCTGAATACAACAAGATACTATCCCCTCCCCACAGAGATGGAAACTGAATCTGGGTGTTCTGTCAGCTGGTGGTGTTGTCTATGAGGTTGGAGAAACCTCGCTGAATTCTTTGCTCTTAACGCCAATGTTGAAGTGTCAGATGAGGTTCTGGGCCTCACATAAGGCTTTCATTAGAGGAATATTCCTTCAAAAAGCTTCTCATCTTAAAAAATGTAAAGACAAATTACGGTCCTCCCTCCTCTCCCAACTTTTCAGCTGGAAAGTGCGAACAAGCTAAACCCGACCCCACAGCTCTCGAGGCAACTTATGCAAGTCCGTTTCCAATTGTGAGCGCACCTCCTTACCTTACATGAATGCTTTCTTAGGCATCTCAAAACATCATTTTTTGCGGCAGGGGATAGAGCGGGTGCACTGCTTGCAAAGCGTATTAAAAAAAATGATGTTAAACGGTCAATAGAGGTGCTGCGGGCTGCTGGGGGAGAGGTGGTCAGGGACCCACGAGAAATTGCAGAGGCATTTGCATGCTATTACTCCTCTCTTTATAACCTCTGTGATGACCCCTCAGTCCACCAACCTTCTGGGGAAGAGAGAGATCAATTCCTTGCTAGTATATCCTCCCGCTATTGTCAAAGGAACAGAAAAATGTAATGCTCCCTTTTCGACGGACAAGGTAATTAAGATAATTGGACTAACCAAACTACACTCCACACCTGGCCCCGACGAACTTCCCAATGACTATTACCGGACGTTCCCCCACCTCCTCTCCCCATACCTTATTAAAATCTTTAAACATTGGCAGTAAACCGAATCCATCTCCTCTTTGGAGCGCAAGGCTACAATCGTCACCATTCCTAAGACAGGGAAACCCAGCAGATTCACTGGGCAGCTACTGACCCATTTCGTTGCTTATTTGTGATGTTCAAATTTTTGCCAAAATGTTCGCGTTGAAGTTACAGGAGGTCTTACCTTCCTTGATTGCCCTTGACTGATGGTGGGCTGACAAGCGAAGCATGGAGACCTGATCAAGGTGGCTGAATCTAGAGGGTCCCCCAGTGTATTCCTGTCGCTTAATGCAGAGAAAGCTTTTATGATTAATCTCTTTTTGTTATTAATTTTAAAAGAAGAAAAAAAAACATTACAAGTTATACAAGTGAGCATAGGTCAGAAAGACAAATGAGGAATTCACAGTAGGAACAGCATTACAAAGTATATTCAATGTACAATCTCAGATTTATGTATCCTCTTCAGATATAAGGCGATCCATTCCCGTACTTGTAAATCACAAATAGGGGATTAAAATACCCCTATATTAGTCAAGGGACATACCACAATGAAGGGGGTTGATAATCCCTTATATATTATAGTAACAGACTCCCCTTTGTCAGATTGGTCAAAAGCGAACGAGTATCTATTGGGGTATTACACTTTAACCCCTCACTGAATTTTAGCGCATCCGTGAAAATTAAGTCTCATGGGACCTTTGTAAAGTCCAGTCCGTCTGAAGTAGGCTTGCCTTATCAGGGTTCCTCGTTGAAACAGGTAAATTGCTCCTTTCAGTTTTGCTGGAGCCTCATAAAAGAGTAAACCAATAGAAAAAATAATAATTCTCAAAACTAAGACTATTAAATGACACAGAGTAGGTATAAAGAAAGAGGGAGAGAATTAGATAGAGATAGTAGAAGGGAAAATGGGGACTGGACTGAAATAATCGGGTTCAGGATAAGAGGAGAGTAGGTCCAAAGAGGGGAGAGAAATAAGGGATAGGGGGTACCTCGACCCCGTGCCGACCATTAATCATACCAGCTAATCAACCTCAGAGAAAGTTCTCCCGAATTCAGTCAAATCTTGGTAAAGAATCCATTCAGTCCAGGTCACTGAGAATTTGTCACGAGAACCTGAAGCGTCAGCCACCAATTCCTCCATTCTAAATAGGTCCGTCATCTCCTTGAACCAGTCAAGTAGGGAAGGTACCTGAGGGGTCTTCCAGAATCTCGGAATTAGTGAACAAGCGGCTGAGACACAGAAGCGAAGTATATCCTTCTTGTTAAGCCCAATGGGACCAGGAAAGATGGATAATAGAGCTACTTCAGGACAACACTTAACCTGTTTGCCTGTTATTTGTGTGTAAATGCCGAACACCCCAGACCAGAACCGCTGGATTTCACCATAATTCCACTAAATGTGGAGCATCGTCCCTGGAGCTGCCCCACAACGCCAACAACTATCTGAAATTTCAGGGAACACTCGGTGCATGGCAACAGGGCATAAGTACCATCTGGTGAGCAACTTGTAGCTCCTTTCTTGTGCGATGCAGGCACTGGCTAATTTGTGTGTCAATAAAAAGCTTTTCTGCCACTCGTTGTCAGTGATGGTCCTGTTTAATTCTCTCTCCCATGATCGTTGGAAGTGCAGGGAGTCCTGGGTACGCAGGGAACCTAAAGCCAAATATAAGGCCGAAATTTTGCGCTTCGGGGGGGAAATCCTGTTGGAACAATCTCTCCAATAAATTTGGTGTCATTCTCACCCTGCACTCACAGCCGGTCGGGAGTAGAAATGATTTGTATTGGAGGAACTCAAACCATCTAAGAGGTCTGGTAGGGTCAATAGCTTGGATCTCCCTCATTGAGGGTAAATCCCCCTTGGATAGAGTCTGTCCCATTCGGGTGTCGTTCACACTCTGCCAGCACAGAAATCTTCGCCTTCCGAACCCAGGTGGAAAAGCAGGACAGGAAAAAAGGGGGGCGAGAGGAATGAGTTTGCATCTGTATAGAGTGTTTTTGTCGCTGAATGCCACACTTGCAGAGTGGTCTTGGTCATGTCAGAAAGGGGGGCAAGTTCTTTTATGTTCCCTGGAGGAATCCAAAGTAAATGTCTCAGCGGGATCCCCAGGCTGTCCTGCTCCACCTCAACCTATCTCTTTGAGGATGCATAATAGTGCCAGTCTAGAGCCCTGACAAGAGAAGAGGCTAAAAAGTATCTACAATGTGGGGTAACCCAACCCTCCTCTAGATCTAGGCAAGGAAAGAATATCAATCCCCAACCTTGATCTCTTCCCGCTCTAGGTAAATTTAATAATAAGAGATTGCAATTTTGCAAAAAACATTCTGTCCGGGGGGACAGGTACTGTTTGAAAGATATACAGGATTCGGGGTAGACCATCCATTTTAATAACGTTATTCTCCCGAACCAGGATAGCTTTAATTGACGGTATGATGAGAAAGCCTTTTCTATGCCAGATAATAGGGGATGATAGTTTAACTTAAACAATTGCCTAAGATCTTTTGGGATATTAACTCCCAAGTATTTAATAGCTTCCTCCTTCCATTTGAATGGGAACTGTCTGGATAAGTGAGATACCAAATCTCCAGGTAAAGAGATATTGAGTTCTTCCGTCTTGGCGCAATTAACCTTAAAGTTACTCAACCGCCCAAACTCTTCGAATTCCCCCAAAATTGAAGGGATAGAGATCAGGGGCTGTGAGACATAAAAGAGGAGATCGTCAGCAAATAGTGCCGTCTTGCGATGGTTGTGACCCAGCTCAATCCCATGAATGTCAATATTGGCTCTGATTGCTGTGGCTAAATTCTCCATTACAATAATGTATAGCAGGGGTGATAATGGACATCCCTGTCTGATCCCATTTGCAATTTTAAACAGGGCTCCCCCAATCTTCACCTTGGCAGATGAGAGGAATATAGAGCCATGATTCCGTGTAAAAATCGTGGGCCCAGGCCAAGTTGAATCAGCGCCTCCTTCATAAACCCCCAGTGGACTCCATCAAAGGCCTTTTCAGCATCCACAGAAATCAGACCAAGTAGAGCTGAAGAGCTTTTGGCCTTGGCTATAAGGAGGAGGGTTCTAATAGTGTTATCCCTAGCCTCCCGGTCTCTGACAAAGCCCACCTGGTCCGAGTCAATCACGGAGGGGAGAAGCGGGGCTAAGCGGTCGGCTAAAATTTTTTAAAATAATTTGACATCCACGTTCAGTAACGAAATCGGCCTGTAGTTTGATACTGAAGATGGGTCTTTCCCAGGTTTGGGGATGACGCTGATATGGGCTTCTAAAGACTGAGGCACGAAATCAGAGCCCCTCAAAACAGCATTAAAGGCCTCCAACATTGCGGGGGACAGCTGGGTCTGAAGTATTTTATAAAAGTTGGGTAAGAACCCATCTGGACCTGAACACTTCCCTGACAGGGTAGACTGGATGGCCCGTAACAGTTCCTCCCCTGAGATCTCCTCCTCTAACATTGCAATGGTCTCCTTAGCTAGTGTTGGGATCGCTGTTTTATCCATATATCTCTTAATCCTTTCTGATAATTCCGTAGTAGGGACATCAGACAAATGTCCCTTGATATTATAGAGATCTAAATAATACTGTCTAAATTCCTCCATTATTTCATTCGGCAGGGAAGTGCGACCTCCCGTTTTAGTGGAGATGTTTGGGACAAACGTCGGGTTTAACCGAGGGTGGAGCAGTCTGGCCAAGGGACGCCCACATTTATCAGAATTGGAGTAAAAATAGCTCCTAGATTTCTCCAAATATCTGCGATATTTTTGATCTAAAAAATCCTTAAGTTCTTTTTTCTTTAAAGTCAGGTCGGAGAGGGTCATTCTAGATAAGGTCTGTTTGTGTGCCTTTTCTAATAAATGAATCTGAGAAAGTAAGTCTTCTACCATTTTTATGTTATTTTTCTTCAGACGAGTGCCGTGCTTTATAAACACTCCCTTTCAGAACACACTTCAGCGTTTCCCATTTCGTGGGGGGGAAGGGGTGGGATCAGAAGCATGGTCTCGGCCAAAGGACTGTATAGTCTTCCTAACCTCCGTCATACACACTTCATCCTTCAGTAGATGTTCATTAAGTCTCCAGGTCCAGGGTCTGTTACTGGTATCTGGCAAAGTAAGGGTCAAATAAGTGGGTGCATGGTCTGATAGTAAAATATCACCTATGTTTGCCTCAGGATTCCAAGATATTAAGTTATGGCTAATGAAAAATAGGTCTATTCTACTGTATGAGTCGTGTACTGGGGAGAAATACGTGAAATCCCTCCCTTGTGGATTCAAGGTCCTCCAGATGTCTATAAGCCGCAGAGTGTGAAAGAGCTTTTTTATGGAGACAAGCCGTTTATTTGGGATAGATCTCTTACCAGAGGATGAGTCTGCCGCCGGGTCCAGGGTGAAATTGAGATCCCCACCAATAATGGTTAATCCTTCTGCAAAGGTTGTCAACCGCAATAGATACGACCTGCACGTCTTCGTTTGAAACCTATTAGGCAAGTACCAATTAACAACAGTTAGCAAAGATCCAGCCTTGTGGGTCTATACAGGTATCAAGAATCTCGTGTGGCAGTGACCTGTGTATCGCGATGGACACTCCCTTCGTTCTCACTTCTGGGTTCGTACTATAGTGCCAGGAAGAGAAGTATCTGTTACGGAGACTCGGGACATGACCTGATTTGAAGTGAGTCTCCTGTAACACCAGGATCTGACACTTCTGCTTATGAGCAGAGTATAAGATCTGAGACCTCTTCTGAGGAGTGTTGATTGAAAACAACGAAAAACTGTATAATGCACCTAAATAACAGGTATAGGAAATTGTTTGGTTGCAGGTAAAAATCATCAGTTTATTACATTAAAAAACAAGCAGACAATAACCAGAACCAGTAAGTACATAAAAGGAGGGTGCAGACAAGTTAAGAGACAGAAAACACTCTATGCCTCAAAGTTCAACATACCACCAGGGATAAAATCAGCAGCCGAAGTACAATGTACAGCACAGGTAACACGGGTTTCACAATTACAATCCATACAAACAAGTCAATAAATCATAATATCGTCACATTATAAAGAGAGTGTAATGAGTACCCAAATAAATCTTACATAGTGCTGCAGCTAAAGTGCATCTATGCCCTAGGACGGTGGATGGAGAGGCACAGAGTGTCAGAGCCCCGACACATGTGTTTCCCTGTTTTCATCAGGGGGCTGTGCACGTTCTGGTTATTGTCTGCTTGTTTTTTAATGTAATAAACTGATGATTTTTACCTGCAACCAAACAATTTCCTATACCTGTTATTTAGGTGCATTATACGGTTTTTCGTTGTTTTCAATTAGACTTTACGTAGCACCCTTTACTTATGAGGTCCAGTACGCCCTTCACTGAATTTGTTATTACTCTTCTGAGGAGTATTGAATCCCTTTACATTGAGCGAGCAAATTTTTAAAGTTGACATGATCACACCTGGGGTCAGAGGTAGGGTAGGGAAGAAAATAAACTGGGAGACGGGTAAAGGGGGATGAACAGAAAGGAGGAAAGATAGGAGGAATGGACCAGAGGACCTTAAGTAGGAGAATAAAGAAAAATAACCAGATATTTAGTGTAAGAGAGAAAAAGGGAAGCAGAAAGAAGAAAGAAAACCAGAAAAAGATTGAGGACAAAGAAAGTTCCCAGAATAATCTGGAATAGCGGTTTGGGGTGGTCTATTTGACCAGTCTTCCTTAAAACAGGTGACTATATCCCAGTGAGGTGTAGCCTGGCCACTTAGGAGCTGTCCCCTTCACCCCGGGCCACATTTATAAACATGAGGAAATTATAACATTTAAAAATAACATATCTAAACATTAACAGCTAAACCTGGGTAAATTATTTAGGGTTAATATCAGGAATGGATAAGACGTCTGAGCCGGTATAAATTCTACGGACCCCGTGACATAATGGCAAATTAACTTAGTGCATTATAGATGTAACAGAAGAAACATGAGAAACCTTAGTATACAGATGTTTTTAGAAAAAAAGATGAGTCGTTATGGAAACTATCTCTACTATCTCCCTTAAAAGAAAAACCACTGAAATGTAGGAGGACTATCAGCGTATCCTTCAAGACGGGAGAAAGAATCCTCATCCGTTATTAAACGAACCCCTTCTCCACCCTCTATTCCTCCCTCTCCGCGAAGCCCCCCTTCCCCTCCTCCTGCTTCCTCTAAACGCTTCCTGGGTCATCGGCATCCAATCTAGGTATTCATAATGTCCCGGCCATTCCTCTGGCGAGATGGTGACCGGAGGGAGCCCCAGGACCTCTGTGAACTCCGGTACTCCCCTAGGATGAGTGACGTAGTGAAGCACTCCCTCTCTCCGCACCTGAAGGCGAAATGGAAAGCCCCAAGTATATGGTATGTCCTGTTGTCTTAGGATCTCCAGGAGGGGGCGAAACGCCCTCCGTTTTTGTAAGGTGCGCCTCGACAAGTCTGCCGGTAGTTGAAGGGAATAGTCCTGGTACTTAATCTGTCCTTTAGATCGAGCTTTAGTAAAGATCGCCTCTTTGATCTTATACTTAGGCCCCGAGACGTGGTGTGCAGGATCCATATCTCCTTCCATAGGGGGAGGTCCCAGAGATCTATGTGCCCTATCGAATTCCAGGACTGAGTCTGTCGATACCTCCCTAATTGAATTGAATATGTTTTTAAGAGTATAGTCCAGCTCCTTAGGACCGACACTTTCGGGAAGACCTCTGATCCTTATATTGTTCCTCCTCTCCCGATTCTCCATGTCTTTCATGGAGTCTAACATTCTTTCTAACTGAGAGGCTTGTGAAGAGACCTTGCCTTCTAATATCCGTAGCCTCTTGTCTACGTTCTGGGAGGATGATTCAGTGGAGGATACTCTCATTTTGAGCTTATGGACTTCACCCGTAGTTCAGTAGCCTCGGCTTTAAAGGATGCCTACATCCGAGCAATAAAGCCCTCCATTTCCTCCCTGGTAGGGATAGTCTGAATACGTGACCTGAGATCATCCCATATTCCCTGTCCTCCTGGAGCGCTGGACATCAATACCTGACCTGGAGATAAGGGGGATCTGGTGTAGGTAGGGTTCTGTAGCGGTGTGTTTGCTAGGTTACAAGGGGGTCTCTCCATATTTTCCACTGTGGGTCCCCTTATCAAGGGGGTTTGTGTATTCCCCTCACCCACAGCCCCTCTCTGGGGAGATTTAGTCTCAGTCCGCCTCATTTCCACTGGGAAATTAGATAGTCCTTGCTGATGTGACGACCATCCCCTGTGAGGCCGAGCTGCTGGTAGGCAGCCCCCGAGAAACCCCGAGACCCTTAACCCCTATACAGGGATCTGGAATTACAGCGGAGCCCAGGGGGTAGCTGCCTATATGAGCAACAGAGCCGGGGAGGTCGCCAGGGGAAAATCAAGACCCGAAAAACGAAGTCAGAAATCCGAGTCAAAACCGAGAGGGCAGCGAAGGTACAAAATCGTCAGGCAGTAGCAGAGTCAAAAATCCAGGCAAAGGTCAAGGGCAAAACCAAGAGGGCAGCTGAGGTACAAAATCAATAGGCAGAGGCAGAGTCAGAAATCCAGGCAAGGTCAGAGACAAAACTAAACATACACTATATCACTGGGGAACCAAAACTATATCTGGCGGCCTGCAAGACGAGCTCCAATGTATTTGAAGGGCGCTGTTACCTCCCATAGGCTGGAGCTCACAGCCTGATGACCTCAACCGGACCGCCCCTAGATCCAGGCCAGATGGAGATGCACGACTGGCTCCACCCACACCACCTCTGACAGAAGAACGCAGGCTGCGCCTAACGGACACCTCTGCAGGGCCCCCTCCTCTGCGACCAACACCACCCAGAGGGGAAACACAGCGGCGCTCAGCGACAGAGGCAGACGTCGCGGGAGCAGTTCCATATGAGGACAAGGCCCTCCTACCACCGGCGCCACCAGCCGAAGGAATCCGGCTCCTCCCAGCGGCCGAGGCAGGAACACCAGCCACCGAGTCCAATGGCGATGTGACAGCTGACTGAATTCCCCCATAATGGTGTCAGCATGTACAGCAGCCTGATGATATATCTGGGCCTCAGTAGAATCTCTTGTATTTGTTAGGGTGGTGTCCCCGCCATCTTCGGGCGCTAGCTGTGCGTTATGGGTCAGGGCCTCATGGACATCCGCCGCTCCACTGGCCTGGTGAGATGGTGGGACAATCTGAGGTCAGCTGCACACCAGAAGCGGAGCCTCCATCTTGTGCAGCGCATGTCAGGAGATGGGGGAGAGGGGCACACATTACCAGACTCTGCTGTTGCTCCCGGTCCGGAGTCTGCGACCCCTCGCGCTGTGAGGGGGTCTCCGCCATGTCTCTACAGCCCTCTGCAGCTCGGTGCGGCTTTTGATCTGCCGCGTTTGTGGAAGCGCCGGCCGCCATCTTCCCTGCGGCCACCTCCTGCTCCAAGGCTGAGCTCCGGAGGTAATGTGAGATCCTCCCTGCGGGGGGTATAGACGGTTCCCGGGCATCCTGGCAGCGGCTGCTCCTCTTTTTAGACGGCATAGGGGTTTATCCCAGGGTCTGATACCGGCTATTTCAGCCCGGAGGTGGGCTAAGGGCAGGAGCTCTAGCAATCAGCCTCTGCTCTCCGCCATGTCCAGGCCACGCCCCCAATACAGAGAAAGCTTTGACGGTGCACTGGGGATACCTGCAATGGGTACTGTGCAGGTTCGGGTTCTCTGAACCTTTTTTTTTCTGCAGTCCTGTCTTTATAGTCCAACCCGAATGCTAGAGTCCTCTCTTCGGGTTTCCTTTCTCCTAGCTTTCCCATCAGTAACGGCACTCGAAAAGGGTGTCTGCTCTCGCCCGCCATCTTTGCACTTGTGGTGGAACCTCTGGCAGATGCCATCAGATCTCACCCGGGGATTACAGGTATCCGAGTTGGTTTGACGGATCATGTGATTGGTCTATACGCAGACGATATCATCATTGCGTGTACAGATTTAGAATCCTTCCTCCGCAATATCATGTCCACTTTGTCTCAATACTCACACGTCTCGTATTACAAATTAAATGCCTCCAAATCAGTGATTTTCCCAGTGCAAGTCCCAAAACCTTTGATAACACGGCTGAAATCAGACTTTCCTTTCTCGTGCTCCCCTGAAAGCACCCTCTACTTGGACATCCTTTTAATCCCATCCCGAAACGCAGCTTTCCGAAGTATCGAATCACTAACAAAATCTATCCTGAGGGATATGAAATCTCACCCACTACAGAATCTCTCATGGATTGTGAAGATCCACACCTTAAAAATGCTGTTTCTTCCAAAAATTACTGCTTTAGATGCCTCCCAATTAACCTTCCGAGGTATCTGTTG
Source organism: Allobates femoralis (assembly GCA_033576535.1). Classification (NCBI taxonomy): domain Eukaryota; kingdom Metazoa; phylum Chordata; class Amphibia; order Anura; family Aromobatidae; genus Allobates; species Allobates femoralis. The sequence goes on from JARQOC010000004.1 coordinate 475,388,165, forward strand.
AAAAAACTGCAAAAGATAGTCTACGTGTATGTGTGGGCAAAGCAATGCCCCCATGTGGCTCGGAGGATCATGTATCTCTCTTACTGTAAGTGGGGCATGGGTGTTCCTGATCTGGTTGCATATCATAGAGCCATTATGCTGGAGAAGGCTAAAACCTGGTGGACAGGTGGGTACAGTTGGAGGCTTCTTTTGTCCCACTGGGCTCCCTACAGGTCTTGCTAACCTCCGAGCCGTGTCCCTGATTCACACCATCTAAACTATGCTTGAACCTCAAGGAGTGGGAAAAAGCTGGGTTGTGTGCTGTGGGAGATGTTGTTATTAATGGAAAGAATGTGACTATTGAGGCCTTAAGGTTAAAGTTTCATCTATCAGGTAATTTGATTTACCAATTCCTCCATATAAAGCATTGCTTTCCTCTCTTCCCTACTTAAGGAATCGGGGGCCCCTCCGGACTCCTCCCTCGCAGTTTCAATCCTTTCTCTACTCTGATCCCAGCCGGCATAAGGCCCTGTTACCGCTATATAAAGATCTAACCTCTCTCCCCTCTCCCTCGTCCTTGAAACTTAACTATATGACTAAATCAGAGGAAGACTTGGGGTTCACTGCAGAAAGGGAAGACTGGAGACTGGCGCTTGTGGGGGTACAAAGGGCGGCCAGGTGTGTTAATCTCCCTGAAAATGTAAAGAAAATACATCTCCGATGGTACCTCTCTCCCTCGCAGTTGGCCTCTTTCAGCCCTGAGGGGTCTCCGCTGTGCTGGAGACAGTGTGGAGGCAAAGGTAAATTAGCTCACATGTGGTGGGCTTGCCCTTACATTGCTGCCTTCTGCTCAATTGTGGAGTCTCTCCTGGGCTCAATTACTGGGATACATGAGTGCCTCAACCCCCAGTTGGCTATCCTGAACATAGGTATAGAACATTTTCCCTGGGAACTGAGATGGGTGGTCTCATACATTCTCATAGCTTCTACATTGTGTGGCGGCCAGGTGGAAGTCCCACCTTTCCCATTCCTTGCAAGATTTGGAAGAGGTGACCAACTCCATCTTTCAGCAAGAATATTGCTTAGCTTTAGATCTGAAAGGAAAACGGGCCTCACTTGAGAGCTGGAAATTGTGGGTGGCTCACCCTCTAGCAGCCCCAGCTCCACTGATCTGAAAGATTCCCCCTCGCCAGGAGAAGATGGTGTACTGTTAATATCCTCTATACATCCTCGGTTCAGGCAGGCCCCTCTGCTTTCCCCCCTTCCCCTGCCCTTTCCCCCTTTTCCTTTTTTACCTTCCCCCACCTTCCCACTTTTCAAGTTGTGGATTTCTTTATTTGTTGACTGCTTAAACCTTAATAAAAATGTATTGGATTAAAAAAAGATACTATCCCCTGACTTAGTACACACTCTGACCAACCTCTACAACACAGCTTTTCTTCAGGGCGTCCCCATCGATTGATTTACTGACTCAAGCACCATAGTTCTAAACCTAAACCTAACCCCATTACTACCGCAATCATACCGCCCAATCTCACTCCTCAACCATGACTACAAACTCTTGGCTAAGATATTAGCAAGCTGCTTACAACTGGTAATACCCGACCTTCTATGTGAGGCCCAGACGGGCTTTACTCAGGGACGAAGCAGTGTGGCAAACCTACGCCTTGCGGTCGTTGCTACAGTCTTGGCCCAAGAAACATTGAGACTGCCCACAAATTGGCATGGCCTTCTTTGTACAAAGTGCTGGGCAGGTGGAAGTTTAGCCCAAGGTTCCTGCAAATACAATACCTCCACATGAATGCAAACACCTACGTAGCGGTCAGCAGACGTAGTACACCAACCATAGACCTCTTCTGAGGCGTCAAACAGGGATGCCCTCTGTCACCCATCCGATTTTAACCTTTTTATCGCCCCCCTACTACACCATTTATTGTGGACCCCTACTTTTAGGGGACTTGAGGTGGGCTCTAGGGAGCTCAAGGTCGTTACATTCACAGATGATGTTCTGCTGGTAGGAACTAACCCCAAACAAGTTCTAGACTGTTATACGCGAGCTAGAGGACATGGGAGGCCTACTAGGCTAGTATTAACTGGGACAAAACAGAAGTGATGATGCTGCGCAGCCCCTCCAGACTGTTGTGGATATTGGGGTTCCCCTGCCAGTGGAACACTAGCTCACTAACATACCTGAGAGTACAAGTGACTAGGTACCCAGTTAATCTATACAAAACCAACGTCAACTCATACCTTAACAACCTAAACTCCACTTTAACTAAATGGCAAGATTTTAACCTATTATACCTAGGTAGAGCCAACTTAATTAAAATGACATGACATAATTCCCACATATACTCTATCTTTTTCACACTCTCACAATCTACTTAGCCCCCAAAGAGGAAAAACATATGAACTATCTATACCGCTCATTTATCTGGGAGGGAAAATAGCCCCGTATTACCTAGAAAATACTCTCAACAACTGAAGAGAAATGGGGGGATAAACCTTCCTGATAGTGTCCAATATCATTTAGTATCCCTATTCTGAGTGGTGGGGGACTGGCTGGGGGAACATCCTGCTATGCCCAGTATGACTTAGAGTGCTGTCTCACACTAGGGCTGGCTCTCCCTGCACTCCTACACCTCCTTTAAACTGAACTGCCACATGAGGTGAGGGCGAACCCCCTCCTGGTGTCCACATGGAAAGCATGGCAGAAAATATACTGTGAGGTAGCGCCCCTGGGGAGCCCGCTTGGTAGCAAAATAACATCACTACAAGGGTTAACAGTAATGTGTCTAACGGTTTATTAATAATGGCAATAACCAGGGACAAAAGACACTTGCATAACCTAATACCGTGTTTACATCACACATAACATAACCTTCATATCTGTCCATTACAGGATATTCCATCATATTATTTACACTATATACAGCTCACATTACATACATCTTTTACTCTGGAGCACTAACTACAGCTCCTTTGGTGCTCCCGGTCGTCTAGCCATATCCACCCGTCACATTTACATATAATACATTTTTCACCAGAACCTCAAGGTTCCCCCACCAACCCTTGCAGACCTCTGTCTGGTTCTAATGGCGGTTTCAGCACATCATATGCACATTTGGACACATCATATGGTACTTTTTCATTCACCATTATAACTCCCACAGTTACAATACACATCCATCACACAGGGTAATTTGACATACGCCCTGTTGATCCATCATACAGGATAGTTTTGCATACGCCCAATATGATTCACACCTTTATCACCGGGATCATATCACAACCTAGCAGTCGGTCCCAATGGCGGTTATGACGTCCTGGCCCTTGAGCCGTCCACGGACTCCAGCCCGTCACAGGGGCCATACCCACATGTAACCACAATCCTCATGGACATCGGCTTCTCCGGTCAGAGGGGCAGGCGTCTCCAGCATGGAGAGCCAGGCTTCTCGCCTCACATCCTGACTTCTTGCAGGATCCGTCTGGTCTAGTTCCCATCTCCAGTCATTGCTCTTTCTCAGCCACTCATTGGTCTCATCAGCCTCTCGGCTCTTAACCCACTGTGCACTGGTTCAGTCTTACAGCACTCACTCAGTGAAACAGGCTCATGTGAACAGGCACCTGCACTGCAAGCCCATGTGATGCACCCCGTCCATGAGACCACGGCGGCGGTGCTTCACAATACCAACAGCTCCAGCTTTCTCCTCAAACATCTCTCCTCCCACTCATTGATAACCCCCATTTTCAACACGGGCATGTCCATCCAGCCTTCTATCGGTGTCACTCTCAGGGTATAACATCCATCAAACATCTGATCCACCCAGGGGAACGCCGTATGTATTCGATATTGGAACTGCAATCTAAATCCCTACCACTACATTCCCCTCATTCCAATACCTACAGGCTAAGAGTTATATGACCAAGATGATAACTCATCTCCCTGAGCGGGAGTAGAGTCCACAACTGCTTAGATGGTTCACTAAATCTAACACCTCAACTGGCCAAATAGCCTCCAACTGTAAACTCACCCATGCCGCCCTGGACTACAAGCAATCCCATAACAAAATGTCAGATCGATGACCACACCTTATCCTACAACACAATTCTGAAAGCTCTGTACCAAGTCCACAAATTTCTCCCCTCTGCCTGTTTTCTTGAAATGACAGAAAATCTGCCACAGATTCTATCTAACCCCCCAGAAGGGTCATAGAATGTGGCTGTACACAACCTCCGAGTGCTTTAAGTGCTGCTTCCCCGAAGCCAATCTGTTCCACTGCCTGTGGACATACCCGGCCATCCAGCCATTCTGGACCAGAATACGACAATTTACCACTACACATCTGACAAACTTTGCCCCTGATAGCCAAAGATGGCCTATAAAGGCTTATCTAGAGCCAGACAAATGCACATGCTCTCTGGGGGCCCGTAAACTGCTACACATGGTGGCGACAGCCGGTGTTAAGGCCATCCTGCAGGTGTGGATCCATGACCAAACTCCTCCACAAGGAGGAAAAGGTGCAGTCTTTCTTTGAAACTTGGGAAAGGTTCACCTCTCTGCTCCCGCAACGCATCCGAGATGACATTAGACCTTGTTTCCAACTTACAGTGTGGTATCAAGAACCGCTCCTACTGGAGGGAGCGCCTGCATAGATACATGTTTGTTAGAGCCGCCAAATGGAGACACATCTAAGGGTCAAGAGGTCCATCCTGGTGTCAGAGGTCAGTCCCAGTGTCGGTGAGTCCTGCACAACTCTCAAAGAGAGACTAAGGAAAAGTATCTGCTCCAGACACCCCCTTCTACCCCCCTCCCAGTTTTGGTTTATTTGGTTTTGTTTTTCCTTTTTTCCCCTTTTTTTTCTTTTCTTTCTTTCTCTTTTTTTTATTTTTTATTTTTATTTACTCTAGACAGCCAAGCTTGAAATATTTACTATCATTTACTATTTACCATTTACTATCTTGGAACAACCTTTTTTTTTTAAATCAGATATTATTAGCCAATAAAAATAAAATGTTACAAAACATGGGTAAAAATTGCCCTCAAATTAAGATTATCAAAGGTGAACTCCCCCCTCCCCTCCCTCCCACCCACCTGCCATTGCAGACATCAAGTATTACTTCTCTTTCCGTAGGAGCGCAGGACCAGCAGATTCAAACATTATACAGTCCAATACCACATATCCTATCGCAGGAATACGAGTCCATTCTCTAAACCAGGGGTCCCCAACCACCGGGCCGCGGACCAGGACCGGACCGCGGGGGTCTGGGTGCCGGTCCGCTCCGCCACAGACCAGCACTACACATTGTGTGCTCTGCGGCGACTCCCAGAGTGATGTCACTGCCCCCTGCAGCATTACGTTCCCCCTCTCTTCTTTTCATCAGCTATGTGAATAGAACTACATGAGAAGCCATCGGCCAATCACTGTGCAGCAGCCAGGCCCTGATTGGCTAGTGGCTTTTGCACTGTGATTGGCTGATGGCTTCTCATGTAGTTCTATTCACATAGCTGAGGAACAGAGAGAGGACGTAATGCAGCAGGTGCTGGGGGGGGAAACGGCGGTGACCGAAGTGTGTGTGTAGAGATGATGGGGGCTGAATAAGGAGGTTGTGGATGAAAGAGGAGGCCGGGGGATGAAAGAGGAGGCTGGAGGGTTAGAGAGGAGGCTGGAGGCTGAAAGAGGAGGCTGGGGGATGGAAAAGCAGGTTTGGCTGGAAGAGGAGGCTGGGGGTTAAAGAGGAGGCTAGAGGCTGAAAGAGTGGAGGCTGAGGGGATGGAAATAAGCAGGTTAAAATGGCTGGAAGAGGAGGCTGGGGTTAAAGACGAGGCTAGAGGCTGAAAGTGGAGGCGGGGGTTAAAGAGGAGACTGAAAGAGGAGACTGGGGGATGGAAAAGTAGGTTATGGCTGGAAGAGGAGGCTGGGAGGTTAAAGAGGAGGCTGGAAGCTGAAAGAGAAGGCTGGGGGTGAAAGAGGAGGCTGGATGCTGAAAGAGGAGGTTGGGGGATGGATAAGCAGGTTATGGCTGGAAGAGGAAGCTGGGGCTGAAAGAGGAGGCTGGGGGATTGAAAAGCAGGTTATGGCTGGAAGAGGAGGCTGGAGGCTGAAAGAGGATGCTGGGGGCTGAAAGAGGAGGCTGCGGGCTGGAAAAGCAGGTTGTGGCTGGAAGAGGAGGCTGGGGTCTAGAAAAGGAGGCTGGGGCTGCAAAAGGAGGCTGGGGGCTGCAAGGGGATAGAGAAATAAGACATTCCCTGCAAATAAGATGTAATGCATCTTTCGGGGAAACAGGATACTAAACCCCACCCCTTCTACATGGCCCCGCCCCATATGTTCAAACCTCCGCCCCCTATAACACCCGCCGCCGGGCCTCAGAGAAATTATCTTGCTTGATGCCGGTCCCTGGAGCAAAAAAGGTTGGGGACTAATGCTCTAAACCATCCCCAGGGATTAACTCCCTCACTCACTCCTCACCTCTTCCATGCATTCCATAACTTATCAAACCTTGTCGTAGCATGACTCTTATAATAAATACTTTCTTCAAGCTTTATTGTATAATCAACTTGCTTAATATATTCTATCCTAGTAGGCAGCACGGCCTCGATCCAGTTCTTGGCAATCAGCTTTCTAGCCATAAATAATAACCTGGAAATCGCCACCTTTTGTGCATTATTTAATATTTATTTCTTCTACATACCCTAATATACACACCAGCAGAGTCCTTGGCACCACACATACATACCTTCTAGAAGCTCTTCGAATAGTATATAGCTGCAACATTCTTCCCGGTTCACTTAATGACAGTTTGGGATGTATCTCAAAATAGACTCCCACACTGTGTCATCAAATTCATCAAATACACCTATTTCTTCCTCCTATTTTCCTTGTGTCCGAATAGGATGTCGCAGCAGAAAAGTATGCAGAATATCTCTATAAACAGTGGAGATAACCCCTTTCGTGGATCCCACCATGCAAATGTAGTCCAGAACGATATCCTACTGCACTGTCGCAGCACCCAAACGTACTTGACGCCCATAGGCATGCTGAACCCTGATGTACCGGAACCAATCTGTGTCCGGCAGTTGAAATTCAGCCTGTAAAGCTTCAAATGTTTTTAGTTTATGATTAATCAACAACTATGAAATATAGCAGATCCCTTTGAGTCCAGTATCTTTCAGCCCCCAGCTTATACAATTCACTTAATTTATCATTCATCCATGTGTGAGAGTATTCAGTCAGGCCAGTAACTTCCCTAAGTATTTTAATCTTATTCCAGATCCTATGTATAAAGCACAGTGTGGGGAACCTTCAACATAATCTACCAAAAGTATTGGCCTCCAATCCCTGTACCAAAGGAGCCCTTCGTATAAAATAGCGTAACATTGCCTGTACTGATCCCTTTCCCTCTGTGGATGCCCATCCTCTAAAATGCTGATTTTGCGATGCCAGGAAATAATCCACAGATTAGGCACAGCAATCCCACCTTCCTCTTTTGACCTTTGCAATATTTCCAGTTTAATTCGGGGTTTCCTCCCACCCCATATCAAGTCCCGAAATAGAGAGCTAAATCGCTGGAATAATCCCCAAGGAAGCCACACCGGTGAATTATGTAGCACATGAAGTTTTTTTTGTATAAATCAATGTTTATTAACCTTTTGAATTTGTTACATTCAGATACACATAACATTATCAAATATATTTATCATATTCCAAGAAAATGACATATTTAACTGAATGAATGTCCACGTAACTTGTCACAAATCCGTTGTATAACCAATCCCCGCCGCAAGGGGCGATGACTCTTAATGAGGCCGCGCTTTGCCACGGCTCGAAATCGCATTGGTATATGGAATGTGTACAAAAACAGGCATGAAGCAGTATTTATGTAACCTCAAATATATGAAGGGTTTGCTAATCACATGATATGATGAGGAGTAAGGTAGAAAGAGCAAAGAGAGGGTTAAAGAAAGAAAGAGATTAAAGAAGGAAAGAAGATGGGGAAAAGGAGGTAAGGTCAGGAAAACTGGCAGGGTCATGATATCTCGTGTACCTTATGCAGGCGTTGGAAGTTATGAGGTATTGGTCAATCTTCAGTTATGTCAGCCAAGATTTTAGTGACTCAGATTCCCTTATCAGAAGCCATGGTGCCCACAAATCACAGTGCCTCGTAATGCTGTTCTCATCTGGCATACTGTGAGCGATCAATTCCTCCAGTCTGCAGGCGGTGTTCAGTTCATGAACTAAGTCTCCCTGGTCGGACGCTCGGGCCTCAACCATAGTCTGGAGATAAGAAGTCTCGCTACCGTGAGAAAGTAACGGAGGAGAGATTTTTTAAATTTAGCTATGGACATACCCGAATATGACAGTAAAGCTAACTGAGCATCAAATTTTATTGGAGTGTGGGTAGTCCTGCCAAACAGGTCCTCCACGTCATCCCAGAAAGTGCGTAGGCGTTCACATCCCCACCATATATGGAGGTACGTGCCTCTCTGACCACACCGTCTCCAACAATCGGCTGATCTAGATGGGAATATTCTATTGATCTCTGCTGGGCATCTGTACCATCGTGCCGCCACCCTATAGTTACGATCTTGAGAATCGACAGACATGGAGGATTTGCGGATAAAGAGGAAAGCTTTTTCCCATTCCATTGCAGTGAACGTTCTATTGAGATCATGCTCCCATCTAGTAGTGAAGGTGGGTAGATTATCTGTGGGGCCACCTGCCAAATCTTGGAATAGTTTATATAGGGTAGATACTGCATGGTCCAAAGGACAGCCGTCTGAGCACCATTTTTCGTATTGGGTTAGTGGTCTAAAGATATTTGACCTGGGTAGAGATAAGACATAGTGTTTCAATCTAGCCTGGTGAAACCAAGCGTCCGGAGGCGGAGTCATGCCCGGGAACAGAGACCCGACATCCCTGACCGTGTCGTTGTTAGTGAAGCTAGCTATAGTCGGGTGAGAGGAACTGTCTAGATGTAAGAACTTACGCTCACCCCGACTCATTCGAAACTGAGGGTTCCCAAAAATTGGAGTCAAAGGTCCCGGGGTCGTCGTCAGTTGCAAAGTCTTATTATATCTTTGTATGAATAGTTTCAGTTGTTTAGTGATGAAACCACCGGAGGTCCCAGGTAACACTCCCCCAGACCAGATCTCTGACAAAGGGTGATAGGGAGACATATGTTTCTCGCTATGAGTCCATCTTTTGGGCTGTTCCACTTGGAACAGGTCTAGGATGCATTTGCCCATAGAGGCAAGATGATATAGTTGAAAATCTGGGAGACCTACCCCACCTCTATCAACTCTTCGGGTCAGAAGACGGTATGATAATCTGGCTCGTCCATGAGACCAAATGAATTTAGTGATCATGGTCTTCAGCCTAGAGAAGAAAGAGGCGGGAAGGAGGTATGGGATAGTCTGGAAATAATATAGCAATTTAGGGAGAAGGTCCATTCGGACTGCATTAACCCGCCCCATCCAGGATAGTGAAAGTTTATGCCATTTACTAAGATCCGTCTCTGTTTGTTTCATCAGGGAGTGATAGTTCAGGGAGAACAGGGCAGCCGGGTCACGTGTCAAATGGATACCAAGGTACTTGAGGGCGTCCCGCTTCCACTTAAACCCATAATCAGACTTTAGCAGACGAACCACCACTTCTGGAAGGGATATGTTCAATATGTCTGATTTCGACATGTTAATTTTAAAATTACTCAACTGCCCGTATTTGCGAATTTCGTCTAGGCAATTCGGAGGCTGATCAGTGGGTTGGACAAGTATAGAAGCAGGTCGTCCGCAAATAAGGCTAATTTATGTTCCCCCCCATCTGTTGGGACCCCCTGGATGGATGCGTTGCCCCTGAGAGAGGAGGCCAGGGATTCCATACATAGGACGTATACCAGAGGAGAAAGCGGACATCCCTGTCGTGTGCCGTTTGAGATGTTGAACGGCTCAGAGAGGGATCCGTTGATGCTAATACGAGCAGTAGGACCCGCGTACAGCGCCTCAACAGACCGCAAGGCACTGCCCGACAGGCCCAGGTGACGTAAGGTCTCGAATAAAAACATCCAGTGCATCCTGTCGAACGCTTTTTCAGCGTCTATGGACAGGATGCATACTGGGATTCCCCTCCTTCTGGCCCCATCGATAAGCGAGACCGAGCGTATCGTGTTGTCCCTGGCCTCCCGACCCGGGACAAACCCAACCTGGTCCATGTCAATGACCTCCGGCAGACCCTCCCTTAATCTGTTAGCTATAATCTTTGCATAAACTTTAATATCTAAGTTAATTAATGAGATGGGGCGATAATTGCTACAGACCGAGGGATCCTTCCCTGGTTTGGGCAACAGCACTATATGGGCCATGAGAGCCTGTCTAGGGAAAGCCGAGCCAGCGGCAACGGAGTTGCATACCTCCAGGAACAAAGGTCCCAAGCTATCGGAGAATGTCTTAAAGAAGGCAGCGGTGTATCCGTCTGGACCTGGGGCCTTGCCAGCTTTTAAACCGGCGAAGCCGTCTGTAATTTCCTCCATTGTGAAGGTCCTGGACATGGCTTCGGTGATGGACTGTGGGAGAGGCGGGACCCCACTGCGCTTCAAGTAATCCTGTATTTTCTGCCTCAGCTGGGACCGTTCCAGATCCTGGAAATGACCCCTTAAATTATAGAGAGAATGATAATATTCCCGAAAGACTTTCAAGATGTCACTTGTTTTGTGACACTTGGTGCCATCGGATTTCTGGATGAACGGAATGTTGTTATGGACTGTTCTGGGGTGGAGTGATCTGGCGAGCATTTTGCCGCTTTTATTCCCTAAGTGGTAGAACCGTGCGCGCATTCTATCTCTAAAGCTGCGATCTTTCTGATCCAATATCTTAAGTAATTTGTGTCGCTTTTCGGATAGTTGAGCAAATATGAGAGAGGAAGGATCGCGCTTATGAGCGTCCTCTAGTCTGGAAATTTCCTGGATGAGTATTGTCATTTCCTGTGACCTAAGCTTTTTCATACGGGCCCCATGAGATATGAATATGCCTCTTAACACGCTTTTAAGTGCCTCCCACCGTATTGGTGGTGTAGTCTGGTCGTCCCGGTGATCAGAAATGAAGTCAGTGATAGCTGTTGCAATAGCTAGTCGGCATGTCGGGTCATGTAAGAGATTATCGTTTAATCTTCAGGTATATTCTCTCGGTCCCCCCTCCGTCAGGCTAATAGAAATGTAGATGGGAGCATGATCAGACTGCAGTATATGTCCAATTGAGGCCCTTATTTTTCGCTCAAGCAATGATTGGGATACATAAAATCTGTCAATTCTGCTATACACAGAATGTACATGAGAGTAATAGGTGTAGTCCCTGGTGGAGGGATGAAGAGCCCGCCAAGCGTCCACCAGGGCCAACCCCTCCCAATGTCTATCGAGGCGGCGGACAGATGACACAGATTGAGATGACTTACCAGCAGAAACATCGACAGAAGGGTCTGACGGGTAGTTGAAGTCTCCCCTAGGACGATAGGGCAAGAGCCCGCGAACTCTTCCAACTTCTTCCTGACACTAGCTGCGAAACGGTGTGAGGACCTGTTGGGAAAGTACACATTAGCCAAAACCAAGGTATGAGAGGCCCAAGACACCTGGAGGAAGAGATATCTGCCCATCGGATCTACCATCTGTTTGAGGACATTAGGGTGGAACGTCTTGTGAAAGGCTATAGAGACCCCTTTGGACTTTGCCATTGGGTTTGAACTGTGGAACCATGTCGTATAGTAACCAGAGACACACTGGGGTATGGCATCAGTCCTGAAATGTGTCTCCTGAAACATCAGGACATGGACCCTGTTTTTATGGGCTGAGTATAAAACTTGGCGACGTTTTTCTGGAATGTTTAGACCATTAACGTTATAGGAGCAACATGTCCAATCATCCATGGTCCAAATTAAATGAGTTAGAACATTTAAATTTGACATTGCCTGCTCCTGACCGTGAGGTAGGTGAGGGGGGGAGGGAGAGAAGAAAGGAAGGTACAGAGAGAAAAGAAGGGAAAAAAAGATACATAGAAAATGTCAATGTAAAAAACATTTAAGTCTGAGATAATAAACCACAAACAATCTCACAGACTGGACGAGTAAGTCCTCGTGTCTGTTTCTCTTTTCCTGTCGGGGGGCGTGAAAGCCAACAGGGCCGCCGCTCCAACTCCCACAAGCACCTCGGGGCTCTCATGAACAGTATAGACCCCAGAAGCTGGAATTCTTGCAACCAGTATAAGTAACAATGGGGGGATGGGAGGTCGAGGGAGGGGGGAGGAAGGATTAGGGAGAAAGGGGTATGGGGAAAGGAGAAAACAGGGGGAGGGAAGAGTCAGGGAGGGGGTAGAAGAGAGGTGATGATATAACCAAGGAACGAAGAGTTATATTGTTAAAGGTTATTTTAAAATATTGTCATTGGTCACCGTGAAATAGATTATGGTCCCCGGTGTCAAGGGGACACTACTCAACAGGGACTACACCACCTTCAAAATAAAGATCTATAACCATATCCGGCAATGTGTCCTTCAATTCCAGCGTCTCGGGAGCGTCGAATGTGTAGTCCTGCTCGTTAGGAGCTAATGGGTCCACATCCTGAAGGCATCTGAGGAGATCGGGGATGTGGGAAGAAAAAAGATAAAAAAATAAAAATGAAGCAAAAAAGGGGAAAAACCTTATAACTTTGAGAACATCTTTCAGCTTCCTCAACTGCCCTACAGGGGCAACATGGAGTCGGTCCTAAGGTAGTCGACTCATGACCTTACTCTTCAGTGTCTCTGGAAGAACCTTTGTTCAAGTGGGAGACCTGCGAGAAGCGCCCCCGTGACCAACCTCCCTCCATCTCGGGAGAGGAGGCGGAAGGCCTGAAACAGTAGGCCAATCCGGGAGGTCAACCTCGGGCAGTCAAAGAGCACGCAGGAAGCCCGGCAGGTCTCCTTTCTTACGGAAGGTGGCAGACTGACCATCCCTGGTGGCGACGAGCTGGAAGGGAAAGCCCCATCGGTAGGTGATGTTGTTGTCCTTAAGTACCGACAGTAGGGGTCGTAAGCCTCTTCTCTGCTGGAGTGTGCGACGTGCCAGGTCAGGGTACAGGGAAATGTTGGTATTCATGAAGGAGATTTGCCTCTGCGCCCTGGCAGCTTGCATTATAGCATCTTTTATAGTAAAGAAATGCACCCTGCAGATAACGTCTCGGACCCTGGACTCGTCTGCGGATCTTGGCGCAAGTGCCCTGTGCACCCTGTCCATCTCTATAGCCGGCCCTTCAGGTTCTCCCAGCACTTGGTTGAAGAGCTGCTGCACTACATGTCTCAGCTCGCCGGAGGGAACAGACTCAGGAAGACCTCGGATACGGATGTTATTCCTCCGGTTGCGGTTTTCCGAGTCTTCCTGGCCTGAGAGCAGCTCTTCAATTAGGTTTGAGTGGGACTCTATCAGAGCTCTATGAGCCTGTAGTTCATCTAACATGGCCTCCTGGGTCTGCTCCACCACCTCCACCCGGGCTGTAAACTCCCCCTTCAAGGCCTGTATCTCTTGTCTATAAGTGCCCTCCAAGCGTGTGGCCAGCCTGTCTAGGTCACCTTTAGTGGGGAGATGTTTGATCAAGTCACTTAGCTCTGATACCGGACGGGTATCCTGTGAAGCAGTGTGGCGGGCTTCCTCCTCCTCTCCTCCTTGCAGGGCTGCATAGCGGTTGCTTCTTTCCCTCCTCTCCTTAGCCGCAGCTCCCGCGCTGTGAGGGGCCGCCGCCATCTTAGGTGTTGTGGCTGCTGAGTGGGGCAAGGCGGAAGAGCGGAGATATCGCTCCAGGCTGGTCTCCGGTCCCTGTGCTGCGGATCCCCCGTGTCCCTGGGTCTTCCTGGTGCGGCCCATATAAGTGGAGGCTCCTAGGGCGGCGGGAATATAAGCCTCCCGTGTGTCTGCAGAGCGGAGCGGCTGGAAGCACGACTTAGCCCTCCATCAGCAAGCCACGCCCCCCAGCACATGAAGTTTTGACATAAGTATCATGTTGGCCAAATTTGTCCTACCCACCACCGAGAGATGCATTTTACTCCATGGCTGAGTTTTCTCTTTCAATTTAACTAGGAGTGGGAACACATTTATTATCACATATTCTGTTACTGGAAGAGCAACCTGAATACCAAGATACTTAAACTGTTCAACAATTTTGAGTCCTGCACATCCCATCTCTCTCTCTATTCTTCCACCCCCCTGCAATCCACAGTCATAAGATTAGATTTATCCCAATTTATTCTAAGTGAGGACAATGTCCCAAACCGCTCAATAATAGACATCGCTTGATTTGATGACTCCCATGAATCCTGAAGAAACAACAATAAATCATTGCCATAAAGTGCAATCTTTTCCTCCACCGATCCGAATTTGAATTCTTTAATAACCATTTTTGCCTTCTGAATATGTGCTGCTAGTGGCTCAATTGCGAGAGTGAACAATAAAGGAGAGAGGGGGTAACCCTGCCGGGTCCCTCTAGTAAGGTTAATCCCATCTGACCTCTCTCCGTTCACCCTTATTCATGCCCTCGGGGACGAATAGAGCAACTTTACCCATGAGATAAAAATTGGCCCAAAGCCCATCTCCCTAAGTACTATCCACAAATAGTCCCACTCCACACTGTCAAACGCTTTATGCGCGTCTAAGGATGCCACAACCCAAATTTTACAATTGCTCGAACAAACCCACCAAACTTTTCGCTACACTTATAAAACACCGCAGAACTAAAACTAACATTTCCCAAGTGAAAAACAATAATGGTATCCCACAAAAACTACCACAACAGATTTCGGACACCTTTGCCGAATATTATAAGTCCCTCTACAACCTGAACCAAACGCACTCAGACCCTACTACCCTCCACTCCAAAATTACCGCCTTTCTCGATTCAGTAGATGTTCCCTCACTCTCTGAAGAAGACGAAAAATTCTTGAACTTTCCATTCACTGAAAGAGAAGTTCTAGACACAATTAAGTCTTTGAAAAAGCTTAAATCCCCTGGACCTGACGGCCTTCAAAACGAATATTACTCCACTTATCAAGAAATATTAGTACCCTACTTAACCAGACTTCTAAATTCCTTCACCGACCCCAAAACACAACCCCCTAAAGAAATCTTACAGGCCATTATCACCATGATACCCAAAAACAAAGGCGACCCAGAGAACGTATCAAATTTTAGACCCATCTCACTTTTAAATTCAGACCTTAAAATAATTTCCAAAACCATTAACACCAGAATACAGAAGATCACGCCGAAACTAATACACAGCGATCAAGTAGGATTCATCAAAAACAGAGGTTCAGCGGATGCAACCAGAAGAATCATCAACTTACTATCTCATATCGAAAGTCATAAAACCCCTGCAATTATGGTCTCTGTCGACGCCGAAAAGGCGTTCGACAGAGTCCATTGGGGTTTTCTCTTCGAATCATTGAAAAAATTCGGCTTTAGGGGTAATATTCTCCACTTAATCCAATAATTGTACTCTTACCCAACAGCTAGCATCTTAACTAACAACACCTTTTCAGATACCTTCCCCCTATCAAATGGAACTAGACAGGGATGCCCCCTATCACCCTCATTATTTGATCTCTACATTGAACCGCTTGCGGAAAAAATTAGGATGAATCATCTCATAAAAGGTATTCACACCAGGACTAAAGAGAATAAAATCAGTCTGTTTGCGGATGACGTCATTCTCACCTTATCGGATACCATTAACTCACTTAGAAGTCTGTTTTCGACCATTGAAGAATTTGCAGCAGTTTCTTCATAAAAAAATTAACCTCACTAAGACTCAAGTCCTACACTTCAATCTTGACCCCGAAACATTGTCTGCTATTAAGGCTGAGCATAACCTTGCTTGGGATAAGAAGGAATTAGACTATCTAGGCATCCAAATTACTAGTCACACCTCCACCCTGATAGACAAAAACCTTACGACATTAATCAAAACTATCCAGTCGGATCTAACGCATATCTCAACGGTTGATTTGTCTTGGATTGGAAGGATCGAATCTTACAGGATGTTTACACTGCCAAAGATACTTTGTTTTTCGCTCCCTTATAATTCCAATAAAACAAACGTGGATTAAGAAATTCCAGTCCCAACTCTACTCCTTCATATGGGGGCAAAAGAAACTGAGGGTCGCTCGGAATACCTTGGAGAAGAGCAGAACAAATGGAGGCCTGGCAATTCCCAATCTCATGGCGTACTATACCACAACCATAATTACTATGAGCAGAACCTGGTGGAGCGAGACTTTAAGACCCAGCTGGCTTACTTTAGAGGAACCAAACATCCTAAACACAAACTCACTCTCCTACTTCTATCTCATCTATGTGAAAAAGCAAAAAGGCTTCCATCGGATTTAACAACCAAAGCGACAATTCAGGCATGGAAGCTCCTAGCTACCAAAGCAACGGAAACCTCTTCTTTGTTGTCACATGAATGGATTCCAATCGAAACTTTAAAAGTATTGATCCCGCAAGTAAACTTAGACCTATGGAAAAGCTCAGGAGTGAACCTCCTATCTGACATCATTGATAGAAGCAATCAGCTAATCCCGTTTGCCCAATTACAATCAGCTTTCCATCTACAAGGAAACGAACTCTTAACATGGGAAAAGATTAACAGTTACATAGACAAGAAAAAAACAAACCTCCTGCTTCCCCTCTCTATAGTGCAACTATTTAAACACAATCTCTCCCTCACTTTCTGGTCCACCAAAAGTATATACAAAATTGTGAATTCAGACTCATCCCTCACTAAAACCTCCAACTTAATTGCCTGGGAAAAAGAACGAAGAATCACGATCGACCCCGACCTCTTGAGTTTCTCACTTTCGAAGCTGCAGAAGGCGATTCCGTGCTCAACTCTGATAGAAACCCATTATAAGACGCTCACTAGGTGGTACTTTACCCCACAAAGACTTCATTCAATCAAAGAAGAAAATTCTCCACTATGCTGGCGTTGCCTTCTTGAGATAGGCAGCATCTCACATATCTTTTGGTACTGTAAAGCCTTAGAGACTTTCTGGAATGAGACTCAATTACTCCTCACAGACCTAACAGACAACGGCTGTACACTTACCCCGGAACTTGTCATCTTACTCCTAGATATAGAACCTATCCCCCCTCAATTTAGACCCCTGACTGCCCACATTATCCTGACTGCAAAAACACTCATCGCATCAATGTGGAGGGACACCAAGGCACCCTCCTTCTCTATCCTTCTAGAGAAAGTGGCCGCACACAATGCATACGAATTGTCCTATGCGCTAAGGCACAAATTAATAAACAAATACCACAAGAAATGGGGGCCATAGAAAAGACTCTTCCCTTCCATACACGCCCCATCCTCGAAATCTTAGGCACAAAAGCTCTTGAGAACACACTTCCTGACGGAGCAGACTCTACACCCTATCAAACCCTGTTCCCCCCTCCCCCCCTCCTACCCCTGTTTTATCCCTGCCTTACCTTTATCCTTTGAACCATGTTCTAGAATTGCACTATCTGTTTTATATTGCACAGTCCTGAAATTACTTCATGATCATTAACTGCCAGTTCTAAGCCTATATTGTTGTGGACGTAGTTTAAGTCCCGTTGGTTGGAACTATAATCCTCCACCTAATCTCTACTGATTAGTACTCATCTCGGACTATGTTAATTTTAGTGCATGTTTATCTTGTTTATTTTGTCATGTAAAATCAATAAAAACTTTTGAACAAGGATGCCACAGCCCTATTTCCCGCATTATCAGCTTGCATTTGAACATTCAAAAACAGTCTTCAAAGGTTGATGGCTGTTGATTTATTTGGCATAAATCCAGACTGGTCTGGGTGTATAGCAGCAGTTACCACTTTCGCCAGCCTGTTCGCCATAACTTTAGCAAGCAACTTGGCATCCACTGACAATAATGAAGTGGGCCTATAGTATTCTGGTCTAATATCTTTATCCTCTTTTGGTAAAACCACAATTGTTGCTTCCCTCATAGATTCTGGAAGCCTACCCTTCCCCAAGGCCTTGAGAAAAACCTCCCTCAGTCTTGGCAACAAGAGATCCTTAAACTACTTATAGACCTCTGCTGGTATGACATACACCACCGGGGCCTTATCATTCGCCATGGAAGCCAAAGTGTCCTCCAATTCCTCTGACAATTGCTCTTCTAGTTTTACTCTATCCGCATCACTAAGCCGCGGCAACCTTGCTTCCACCAAAAAGTTCTGTATCTCCATCCTCTCACCGACATCCTAGACGTATATAACTCCCGATAAAATTTTCTAAAGATTTTAAGGATACCGTCAGTGCCGGCCACCAGATCGCCACCCTCGTCATATAGCCTGTATACGTATGAGGATTCCCTTTGAGCGGAAACAACTATTGATAAAAGATGTCCAACTTTCTCCCCATCTTCATAAAATGAGACTTTCTGGAATTCTTGCCTCTTTCTAGCACTTCGAATGTGAATCTCATCCACTAATTCCTGGGCCTTTTTAAGATTTCCCTGCATGTCCGGAGTGGGTCTATTTATTGCGTCACTCTCAGCCATCCTTAGGTCTTCCAGCACCTGCATCTCCTGGACTCTGATTTAAACCTTGAAAATTCTCTAATAAATAGGCCCCAAGCAAAAGCTTTCATAGTGTCCCAGACTACACCCTCAGATGCACTCCCAGCATTATTCTTGAAGAATTCATCTATCTCACCCATAATCGTATCCATATCCAATGAGTTCAACCATGGCGGGTGTACCTTCCACTCCCCTTTCTGATCTCGGAATCCCATACCAACATGCTATACCACTTTCAATGGCTTATGGTCAGAGACCATCCTTGGCAAGTAATCTACATTCTTAATCAATTAACCCATACATCTGTTCCCAAGTACCATATCAATACGTGACATGGAGTCGTGAGACGGACGCAGAAAAACAGGAATAACATTTCACCTCCAGATTCCTCCACCCTCCACAAATCTAATAATCCAATTTCCCTAATATATTTTGCAAAGGGTGTCCCTCCGTCTCTCTCCATACAGCTGCCCGTCCTCGGTCTAACTCATGGTTGAGTACATTATTCATGTCTCCAATCACTAATAGTGGTATCCCCACCCTGTGCCTAGTCAACTCAAGGATCTTTTGTAATTTCTTCCCCGAATATGGTGGTGGAAAATATACTGAAACCAGACATCTCAATTGCCCATACACATGACACACCAAAAAAACATACTGTCCATCCTTATCCACATGCACCTCCACTTCTTCATACGGCAGTGAAACATGGACCAGGACCGAGACCCCCCCCTTGCATAACTGGAATATGTAGCATGATATGCATGCCTAATCCATTTTGTCGCTGGGGCTCCAACCCGGTCTTTAACCAAATGAGTTTCCAGCAAACATAATATAAACTGTTTGTAAAACAGACATTGCCTTAATACCGCTGCTCGTTTACCTCTATCTTCCAGACCCCTAATATTCCAGTTTAACACTTTAATGACTCCCATCAGGTATTAGCATAGACTGTATATATTTGCTCCAAATCTTTCTGTATCCACAGTCTACAAGTCCCCTTCCCCTACCCAAACCACTCCTTCACTCCCCTCCCACCTCATCCCCCTAAAACTAACCATACCGGTTATATAAACTAAACCACCTTTATTCCCCTCCCCCCCCCCGTCCCAGTTAACTTAACTCTATATGAGAGTGGGTAAAATCCCTTGACCCAACCTCCCCACTATACATCCTTCAGCAAAATCCCTCAGATCACTTAAAGTAAACCACAATAACAAATCGTCACCCACACTTCCCCCTCCCGCCTTTAGTAGGCAATTCAACGTGTTCAGACTTTAACTTTAAGAGCCGCAACACCACAACACCTTTAACACAATGACCGGCAACACCGGTATATACCAGTCCAAATAACAAAGTTAAAAAAAAAAAGAAAGAAAAAATATCACGCAGAATAAAAGAATAAGGAAAACATAATCAAATGTCAGCCATGACTTTGAATGGGCCTATCAGAGAAAAAATGTGAAATATCCAAGTTGCACCATAGGAAAAAAATCAGAGTATATGGAGATGTTGTCATGCTGGGGAAGCCGGGTTACCCAGAATTAGGATGGAGCTGGGCATAGGGAGTCATGGGAACCTGCTCTTGCCCTGATACTGGGGCTCCTGACTCGCTCTGATCTCGGAGGTACCTCTAAAGGTGAGGAGGTCCAAGCCACCAGCCTAAGTCCCTAACTCCTGAGAAGCCCTAGGCATAAGCCTCTACCTCTACCCATGGACCACGGAACCCAACAACTTCCAATCAAGAGTAAGGCAGCATCTCTGGAACCGCTCACAACAGGTCACAGTCCAGAAATGAACTGAATCAGCGACAGCAAGTGGATGTCAGCTGACACATTTATGGCTGAAGGGTGGGGAGCAGCCAGCCCAGGCACGCCCCTCAGCTCACCTAAGCATGAGTCATATCCATCACACACACCTGCAGCAACCTCACTGTAGAGCCACACGCTGCAAAGCAGAGGAAAAAAAGGCTTCATTTTAGCCACAGCAGCAGCACTTCCATACAGCAAGGCAGTCAATACGTAAAGTACCCCCCTCTTTGAGAGGCCTCTGGACTCCAAACCGGACACGTCCGGCAATGATCTGAACCTCCTAAGCAATGACCTATGGCAGATATTACGGGTACAAAGCACTGGAGGGATGGCTAGCTGGAACAACACGGGGTTGAAAATGGCCGCAATTTTAAACTGACCAATTACTCCAGTAGTAGGAGCTCCACCCACACACTTCCACCTTACATGTTTTGACAGCACCCACACAGTCATCCACACTCAGGTCTGGACCTGAATGTTTATTGCCAGTCACGAGGTTACAGGCCGAAGGTTCACTCTCAGGGGGGCAAATGTCAGAGATGGTTCCCAGTTTCGTTTCGGGGACCATTCTCACCAAGGGCTTAGTAGGGATAACCACCTTCCCCCCTAACACGCTTCTCCGAATAACCCCTGAGTCCAGCATCGATCTGAGGAGCAGGCAGGATTTTACTCCTATCCTTCGGTGGGTGATTAACCACCACCAGTGGAGACATAGGAGAAGGCCTGACCAACACTGCAGACACAGAAGCACTCCCGCACTTATCCACATGGGACGTCTGCAGCTGAGTAGCAGGGTTAGCACAGAATGGACAGACCCTAATGAAGTGATCAGGTTGACCGCAAAAGAAACAAGACCGTCCAACCTGACGACCTGCAGATGGGTTAGTACAAGACTCTTCAGTCCCCAACAGCTTAGGAACATCTGAACCCACACGTGTAACCTCCGCAGCAGGGATGGTCACCAGGGGCTGGGTCAGATCTGGTCTCTCTCTTAGATGTCTGTCCAACCCAATAGCAAGCACCATTGCTGCCTCCAGCGTTTCCAGAGCAATGTACTTGGTTATAGTGTCTTGTAACCGATCTGACAACCCTAGACATAACTGACTCCTCAGAGCAGGATCATTCCATTGTGTGTCAGTGGCTCACCTCCTGAACTCAGAGCACTACTCCTCGACCGGTTGTGCTCCCTGCCTGAGCTTACGTAGTTTAGACTCAGCAAGACAAATGGAATCAGGGTCTCCATACACCAGGGCAAGCGCTGCAAAAAAACTCATCCACTGACCGCATGGATGGAGAATTGGTTGGCAGATAGAAGGCCCAGGCCTGGGGATCCTATTAAGAAGAGATAGTATAATCCCCACGCGCTGTTCCTTGCTCTTTGAAGAATGAGGACGCAGCCTGAAATACAATTTGCAGGCTTCTCTAAAAACAAAAAATTTCTCTCTCCCTCCTGAAAACCGGACAGAAAGAGAGATACCGGGTTCTGGTATAGCCAGCGTGTGAACCGCAGCCAGATACCCAACCACTTCTCGAAGCTGATGCACCATCTGGTTTCGAAAGGTAAACACCTCCTTAGAGAGTTCTTCCACCAGGTGCACAAAAGCTTGTGTTGACATAGTGACTTTGGGGAAAAAATAGTGGGTCGCTGATTATGTCACGCTGTCGGGGCCGTTGTACCCAGAAGTAGGATGGAGTTGGGCGTAGGGAGTCAGGGCTGCCTGCTCTGGCCCTGATACTGGGGTCCTTGACTCGCCCTGATCTCTGAGGTACCTCTAAAGGTGAGGAGATTCCAGCCACCTGCCTAAGTCCCTAACTCCTGAGAAGCCCAAGACATAAGCCCCTACCTCCACCCACGGACCACGAAACCCAACAACTTCCAATGGAGAGTAAGGCAGCAGCTCTGGATCAGCATCCGCTCACAACAGTCAATATATAATGGATATGTTATCTATTAATTGTCATATCCTCAACATTTCTTGCTTTCCTCAATATAGCATCCCTGTCCCAGTCATTCAGGATTCTCGCAAAAATGGTACTGGGGCCTTGTCCCGGAGGCAAGGGTCTCATGGATACTCTATGTGCTCGCTCCACTTCAAACACTTTAGAGAGCGCAGCAGCTCCAAGTTTCTCCAGCAGCCATGTCTCAATAAAGTCTGTGGGGTTAGAGCCCTCTGCTTTCTCAGCCACGCCTATAATTCTAATATTCTTCTGCCGAGAGCGGTTTTCAAGGTCATCATTTTTCATAGTGACCTCCGCCAGTTGTTTGACATATTGCTTCTACACTTTTTGTTATTTGTCTAAATGGTCTCCTGCAGTGCCGATCCTCTTTTCTACCTCACCGGTCCGCACATCTGCCTTACACATGGAGGCTTTGATATTCCTCATTTCAGACTGCAGACCAAACACTTGCTGGGTTAGAGTGGTCAGTGTCTTCTTACAGAAGCTCACTATGGAGTAGACATCTTTAATAGTGGGCTCCGCATCCCCATTATCAGCATTCTCTCCTCCTGGGTTGTTGCTGCCATTTGCCCCCTCAAGTCCTTCCACATCATACTCCCCACTCTCCATATCCTTTTTCTGAGCCTCCTCCAGATCTTCTTCCTCCTCTTCTGCCCCTGCCTCTAGGCCTCACTGCCCCATCCCACTCTTCTCCTCCACCACCACCCTAGCAAACCTTTCAAGGCGGGACGCCACCTCCTGGCAGGCCGCATTCTCTCTGGCCGCGTCATCCAGGGCATTGGCGCCATCTTGGGTCTTCCCGCCATCCATGGCGCCAGCATCTTTTTGGTGCCGGCGGGTCATCACTGCTCCCCGCATGGCTCCGTTGACTCCAGCAATATCCATTAACCCGGTGTTGGCACAGTCCAGCGATGCGGCGTTACAGCTCCCAAGCAAGTGTACAGGCGGGAAAGCTCTGAGCCGTGTCTGCTCACATCGCTGGCTAGGCCACGCCCCATCTTAGAACAACCTTACCATGCATATATCAAGCCATATTTACACCAATGTATGAAAACTTTTATTTTCAATAAAAAAAATTCAAAGAGAATATCAAGCGTTGTCAATATCAGCCCAGAGAATGCTCTCCTGGGAATCTGCTCGGAAGGAGGAGGGAGTGACATTAGTTTGTTCGAGCTGGAAGTCATGAGATTCTCCTGCAGCATTTATGCTAAATGGTACTTTTCCCCTACTTCTACTAACAAGACTATAGTCTCAAAATAAAAATCCACTGAACCATTATTTGTGAATTTAAAGTTAACAAATCATCCACATATTGAACGACTTTACCTCTGTAACTTAGAAGTTCCAACATCATCCGCTAAAGCCTGATTGAAATACATAGGTGGACTGTGGAATCCCTTGGGCAACTGTGTAAACAAGTACTGGACATTCTCAAATATCAATGCAAAGCGGAGAGCAGATTTATGTTTTCGTGGTATGGAGAAAAAACCTTTTGCAATGTACAAACAAGAAAACACCTTTAACATTCACTCTTCACCTGCGACGTAAGTTTAGGGACAGATGCAACAAGATGAGCAGCTAATGTAGAATATTTACAAGTCTCAAGTCCATGACCATTCTAAAGCTACCATCTTCCTTTTTGACAGGTAAAATGGGTCTGTTGCATTGGGAGTTACCCCTTTCAACGATTCCTTGGTTTTCCAGTTCACTGACTGCCCCCCTTATGTAAGGAATTGCATGCCCTGGGATGCAATACTGACAGTGGAAAGGTAGCTCTTCACTATCAATTTTAATTTGAGCCTGCATTAAACCACAATCATTTATTTATTTATTTTTAATCCTCAATTCTGGGAACATTTTCAACAATTCATGTTTTAAAAAGGACCTGTCACCAAACCAGGCATGGTGATCTAATTACAGCACTGGATGCAGCATGTCTGCAGCATGCAGGCAAGGGGTCACCCAGCACTTGAGCAGCCCTGTACCCCGAGATAACACACTTAGAAAACTTACATGCTCCAGCCACATAGGAGGTGGCTAGAGGCTGCAGCCAAGGGCAGATTCACACCCCCTGCATGTGTAATCTGCCCACCGCTGCCAATCATTCTCTCCCTCTTCAGCAGCATTTAAACAGAGTTTTTTTTTTCTCTCCGAGAAAGTCCGTTTAGCCCCACTCCATGAGGGGCGGGGCCACACGGCTAGTTCTGAAGAAAAAGAAAAAACACTCTATTTAAATACTGCTGAAGAGGGAGAGAATGATTGGCAGCGGTGGGCAGATTACACATGCAGGGGTGTGAATCTGCCCTTGGCTGCAGCCTCTAGCCACCTCCTATTTGGCTGGAGCATGTAAGTTTTCTAAGTGTATTATCTCGGGGTACAGGGCTGCTCAAGTGCTGGGTGACCCCTTGCCTGCATGCTGCAGACATGCTGCATCCAGTGCTGTAATTAGATCACCATGCCTGGTTTGGTGACAGGTCCTCTTTAAAGCATCATCTGTAACATCTCCCCCACTAGTGTCATTACTGTCTGAGCTAAAACTGGCAATGGTTAATTTATGACTGTTAATTCCTCCTCCTACAGGCACAATCGCGGAACAGATGGTTGCTCTCTTGTCCTGCCACAATACTTTGTTACTTAAATCAATAACAATCCCCATAGCTCCTAGTAAATCAGTACCCAGAATAGTAGACCATAACTGTGGGTTAACCCAGAAAGTACATTGAAGACCCCTTTGCTTCGATCGCCCTGTATTCTGAAATCTCAGGTTCACATGACAACTTTTTCTCACTTGGATACAGGAGTGCAGAAATCCTACCAAAATGGTAGGTTCTGGCAGTCCAGGGGGTAACTGCAATGTCCTGTTACTGAGACTGAGGCTCCTGTATCTATAAAGATGTCTTCTCATGGCAACCCCTCTATTCTCCCTCAGACATACGGTTGTCCGTCCCCGTCGAGGGAAAGGGGCTAGGAGGGAGAGGGAAACAGGGGTCATGGCATCAATCAGTGCATTCTGCAATGGGAAGCCCAAAAAATCAATCACCCTAATTTTTTCTGGCCTACTGCTCCCACCTCTGCCAAAAAGAGATCTTCAGGAAGCACCTTGTCCTCATGTTACCTCAATTACTTAGTCAGCGGGATATAGGGGTGAGGAAAACCCCCTTCGTGAGAAGGGGGAAACCTTTCCTGAAGGGCATTGATCTCCCGGCTGAGATGGCTGGGAACGGATGAATGGGGAGGTGGAGCAGAAGGCTTCTGAGAGACTGTGTTAATCATTTGAGGACCATTTTACTCATTATACTGCTGATACTGCCTGAAATCACTAACAGCTGGCTATCTACGGTTATTAATGGCTGGATATGGAGGTCTAGCTCCTTGGGGTGGTCTGGGATAATCTGGGGAACAGCAGGATTAAACCGCACCATTGGTTTGATCTTTGGGATATGTGGGACACACATATCTGATATGTCCCATTTGTCTACAAAAGTAATATAGGAAAGACCCATGAAAATCTGGGGGGAAAATTCTGCTGACTGGGACCTGCCCGCTCTCAGCATTTGGCCATACCCCCCAAGAAAGCCTGGTCTCCTGACATCAGTAAATGCAACCCAAGAAGGGCGATAAGCAAAAACATTGGTATCATTGCTAGTGAAGAGCCCCCACCTAAGCGTTCGAATTCAATTTGATTTGCCGAATTGGGGTGTGTTCATCAAATTGTTCATTGAACATCGTCGAACCCCATTGGAATCGATGGCCGGCTACAGCAAACACATAGAAAACACCTTCCTTCAGAAGTGTTCAAAAGCTGCCAAACTACTCAGAATAGACAACAAACGCCAGGAAAAGTGACAGCAATCTAACCACAGTACATATAGTCTCATGGCGTATCATGGGTGCACGAGACAGTCTGTGCCAGGCTGCACACTCTTCCAAAGCACTTCAAAATAATAGAAGGTGGTTGACATTCACCTAAAATTTCAGAGGTGAGTGAAACTGACTTTGAATTGACTAATGAGTTAAAGGGGAAAAGTGGCAGTAGTTTTCTACATTAAGTAAAAAGAGGTGGAGGAGTAAAAGGAGGATGAGACACAGGTATAGGCATGTCACACCCTGCTCAAATTATGTACCACACAGCAACGGGACCCCAACAGTAGTCCTTACTCTTCCCAAAGGGTCATACCACAGAAAAAATGGCATCAATTGCCCCAGACCAAAAATTGCTGAATGCCTGAGCCTGCCTGCATGGCCCACAGTCTGGAAGAGGACCTGGCCTAGCATTTCGAGGTTACACATTGCTAGTTTTGTGGAGTATTACAGGAAAAACTAGAGAGGTAAGTCAGTGACCTGTTTAGACCTACTGTGCCGGATAAACTCAGATCTCATGCAAGCGCTCCCATCAATCTTCTGCCCTGCACACACAGGTGGGATAAGTATACATTTTGTGTAGTTATACAGTAAATAGAGCGGTAGGTCAGTGACCTGTTTAGGCCTACTGGGTCGAATAAATTCAAAGCTCATGCAAGTGCTCCCATCAGTTTTATGCCCTGCCACACACAGGTGGGACAACTATAAGTTTCGTGGAATATTGCCAGAAAACTAGTCAGGTAGGTCAGTGACCTGTATAAACCTAGTGGACAGAGGAGATTGACCAAACAATGCTTTCAAGGGCCCAAAAACTGTGTGTGTACATCACATTTGCCAAAACCTGGTTTGATGCCCCAAAGCAGTTTACTCAAACATTAAGCGAGGTGTAGTAATCACTGCTTTTAAGCACCCAAAAATGGAGGATGTGAATATAGCAAATTTGTTAATCACTGGTTCAATAAACAAAAAGGTTTAATATTCAGAAAGAGGGACAGGAGTGTCAGGGATAGGTATTGAGCTCAGAGGGCCCTACTGACGTCAAGCAACAAACAGCAAGGAGACCGCAAAAACAGTTTCCATTTTTCAAAAACATTAGGCATAGCAACCACTCGTGTAGCATCAATTGCCCCAGAATCGAAATATTAAAATGGGGAGTTTAATGCAGCACATTGAAAAGTGCACAAGTAATTTAGTCTCCCTAGGCTGACACAGGGGTGGATAAGTCCTTGCGTATCCATGACTTTATCATCTTGATAAACTTTAGTCTGTCTACACTGTCATTGGACAGCCGCGTGTGCTTATCCTTCAGCACACTACCAGCAGCGCTGAAGACACATTCAGATAGAAGGCTGGCTGCGGGGCACGACAAAATATCCAAGGCATGAGTGGCGAGCTCAGACCATTTTTCCAGTTTTGAAGCCCAAAATGTACAAGGATCCAGTTCCACAGTCATGGCATCGATATTCAGCTGTAGATGCTCCTGTACCATCCTCTCTAGGTGTTCACTATGTGTCAGACTTTAGTCTTTAGTTTGTTTTTTTTTTGTAATTTCTTATAAAACCTGGCAGACTGGGAAGCACTTGCGAGAGGTTTGCTTTCAGCTTGCTTCTTTTTTTTTTTTTTTTTTTTCAGAAAATATTGTTTATTAAAGTTTAGCATAACAAGTATCAAACAATAAAGAATGGTAAGACATAGTAAAGTAAAGAGAAAATAATAAAGTAAAAAGATAATAACAATAATGCATGAGAATATCCTACAATAGTAGAGCCAGAATACATGAAGGCACACAATATATATGGCGAGCTACCCGCCCTTTTGAGGCTAAGGAAGGGACATACATCAGAGCATGCCGGGGCCACTGGTAGTATAGTCCCGTGAGCCTCCCAGTACCCGGCGGGTAAAATAATCAGAATAATACTAGATTGAGATGTAGAAAAGAGAGAGGATCAAGAGGGGTAGAAGAGAGCACAGGGGATCAAAGGAGGAAGAAAAGGAGGGATAAGCGGGGGAGCAGCATTCAAGATGTCCAGGTCATGTCTGCGCATTTCGCAGAAGAGACTCAAGTAGAGGGCCATCCCGGCAATACCACCATGGAGACCAAAGCTGCTTGTATTTTTCCCAGGTCTCATGGTCGGGGGCCATAAGTCCCTCGATGCGGCATATCCTGTCCATTTCCTTTACCCATTCTCCAATGGAGGGGGCGACTGTTGATTTCCAATGCCGCGGAATCAAGACCCTGGCCGCCATCAGGCAGAAACGGAACAGACCACGTTTGCACGATTTGAGTGAACCGGCGGGGATAAGGGATAGAAGTGCGATTTGTGGAGAAGGTGAATGGCGTATTCCTGAGATACATTCAGCTTGCTTCCTTTAAGTGACTTTCATGTGGCGCCACAATTTTTCTCGTTTCCAGACCCTGGCTCCTCGTCTAAAGTCTTCTTGGGCTCTTCAGAAAATAACCTTACTTGGTCCTCTCTCCAGGCTCAAGCTCGTCATTTGTGTCAGAATCAATGTCCATTAGTTACCAGAGTTCGAGAAGATGGTGTAGACAATTCCTTTGGAGCAGGATGTGAGGTTTATTGAAGAGATATGCAACAGAGCAGATAGGATACAGGTTACAAAGCACGCGGACACGCCCAGATATCCAGTCAGGTAAGCAATGGGGTGGTGTTGTGGTCTGGCCCTGAAGCCTAGTGTGAGGGCTTTATTAAACACGGTGCAAACAGAGAGACTGAATTTTGAGAAATAGGCGTAATGTTAACTTAATACTGCGTCAAAAGGTGTGTACATATAAGAACAAAGAAAAGGCAAAAGTTCAATGTGACAACATATACTTGGATGTGTAAACATCACTACTAATCACATCAAAAACTCGAAATCTCCCATCGATAATCATATCAGGGCTTTCAGCCTTCTCGTATAACTCATTAGTATTGACAGATAATATGGTCTGGTCTGGATAACTATGTTGCTAATCTCAGTACTTCTACCACAAAAATTCAACATATACTTCTTATTACCTATTGTATTTGCCAGGGGCAGTTCCTATCAGCCAATAAAATTAGAACAAAATCACTTACACTGACACACCGACTCAGAAGGGGAAAAAAAATATCTAAAATCTATTAACCCCTTCTCGACCTTTGACATTGTGGAACGTCATAGATTTTGGTGACCTCCAGACCTTTGACGTTCTAAAACATCATGGTGGGATTGCATTCCTGTAGCTCCGGCCACCGGGGCTGCTGAAAAATCACCAGAGCTACCGGTAGGAAGGCACCCCTTCTCATCGTCAGAGGGGGTGACTTTGCTACCCCGTGCCTGTCATCACTGTTATTGGCTGTTGAACTTTAACATCCAATCATCACTCTCCAGCTATGGAAGGGGCTGCCCTCTCCAGCACTGATGGGAATGATCTGATGTGATTGATCACTCCCATCTGTGCAAGCATGGCAGCGGTGCCGCCGCTCCACTGCCTGTGGCAGCCTGTGCATGCTCAGTCCTCCATCCTCTCTCCTCCTGATACCGCTGTCCTCCCCTCCTGTGCCAGCTCCCCTCCTCTACCCGCTCCCATCTTGATCCTGCCCTTCCTCTTCTTCCTCCTACTCACTCCATTCCTGATCCCCCTCCCCTTCTCTGTCTGCTCCCTTCCTGTGTCCGCACACCTGCAGATTCTGCTTTTCCGCTGCCTTATCTCCCTGCATGGAGTTGAGGCTGTGGGTGAGCAATGTGACAGCCAGGGCACAGCGATCTGTGTGATTGCTGTGCCATGGCTCTGTGTCACCCTCTAAGTGTTGCAATCTTACCAATCGCAGCACTTGGGGTCCGTGGAGAGGGAGCGCAGTGTCTCTTACCTCTCCCAGCTGTGATCGGCCATCATAATATAATTGCGATGGGCCAATCACCATGGTAACCAGAGCTTACCATGGCAACCAGACATTGCCATAACAACATCCGATCACCTGACCCAAGCCTCAGAGATCATGTAATTTCTGAGACTTGGGTTTGCCACACTAATGGTGCACTGTATCGCAATGATCTTCTATACAGTGCACCAACACTGTGACCCCCAGAGACTACAACAAGAGGATGCTAGATCTCTTGCTGCAATCTCTGGGATCACACTGATGGTGCACTGTATGGCAGATCATTGCCATACAGTGCACCATCAGTGTGACCCCAGAGACTACATCAAGAGGACACTTAATCCCTTGCTACAGTCTCTGGATGTAGTAGAGGCGATCAAGTGCTGCGGGACCATACTTTTGGACTACCTTGGAAGGTAAAATAAAGATGGAGTCTAAATTTGTGTGTTTTTTTTCTAATAATTTTTTTTTCTCGTGTGTAGTGTATTTCTTTACTATTTACTGGAGATTTGTAATGGCTGGGTCTAACATTGGCACGACATTATGAATCTCGGGCTTAATGCCAGCTGCCAATAAAAAAAGCTGGCATTACCTCCTTTATCACCCAGTTTGCCAACGGCACCAGGGCAACTGAGAGTCTGGGTTCAGCACCAGAAAATGGCGCTTCAATGAATGCGCCATTTTCTGGAGCAGTTGGTTGCTGCACCTCGCAGCATGGGGGGCCCAGAACACTTGGGCCTCTCAATGCTCAGGATTCCAGCCAACAGCTGCTTAGTTGTACCTGGCTGGCAACCAAAAATACAGCGAAGCTCCACGTAATTTTTCTTTTTTCTTTAAATACCTCCATAAAAAAAGTTGGGCTTCACTGTCTTTTGGATTGCCAGCCAAGTACAATTTGTCATCTGTGGGTGGGTGGCAGTCAGTAGCTGTTAAATTGCACCTGGCTGGCAACCAAAAGTACGGCGAAGCGTTTCTTTTTTTTAATTATTTCTACAAATAAGTGCCATGGAGCTTTGCCATATTTTTGGTTGCCAGCCGGGTACAACTTGGCAGCTGTGCAGCTGGAATCCTCAGCATGGAGAGACCAAAACATTCTGGGCCCTCCACGCTGTGAATTGCAACCCACGGCCACCCAAGAAAATAGCACATTCATTAGAGGTGCCATTTTCTGGTTCTGTACCCTGACTGCTCCAGTTGCCCTGGTGCCGGTGGCAAACTGGGTAATAAAGGGGATAATGCCAGCTTTGTATTGGCAGCTGGCACTAAGCCTAAGATTCATAATGTCAGGCCAATGCTAGACCCAGCCATTAGGAATTTCTAATAAATGGTAAATACACAACAATCAAAGAAAAATAATTTTATTAGAACAAAAAACAAATGTATCTGAACTCCATTATTATTACTTCCACATAACTCTCCACAATCCTTCATTCAGAGTCTGCAGGGAGAGAACAAGCATCCTCTCCCTGCAGAGTCTGCAGTTAAACTAACCGCAGGGACTCAGTGAGTGACAGCACCTGCAGCAGACAGAGACTGCCACAGGGGAGTGGTGACATCGTTCGCTGAGTCAACAGGGCTCCCTGTGGCGGAGAACTCAAAATGTCACTTGTGGGTGGTTTCCACTGTTTAGGCATATCAGGGGCTCTTCTAACAGGATATGACACCCACAGACCATGGCATCAAAATCTGTGTTCCAAAATGTCACTCTCTCCATTCAAAGCCCTGCGATGTGTCTAAAACAGTGGTTTTTCACCTTATATTAGGCACTGGAGTGCTCAGGAGAAATTGCCCAGCAAATTTTAGGATCCACTTCATCGTGTCGCCCTTGTGAAAATTAAAAAATTGAGGCTAAAAACATTTTTGTGGTTATAAAAAAAAAAAAAGTACTTTTTTTCATTTTAACGGCTCAACGTATGAAGCACAAGAGGGTTCAAAGTGCTCACCATGCATCTAGATAAGTTCCTTGGGGGAGTCTAATTTCCAAAATGGGGTCACTTGTGGGAGAGCTCCACTGTTTAGGCACACAAGGGCTTTCCAAACGCGACATGATGTCCGCTATTCATTGCACTAATTTTCCGCTTAAACATCAAATGTCATTTTTTCCCTTCTCAGCCCTGCCGTGCGCCCAAACAGTGGTTTTCCGCCACATATGAGGTATCTATGTACTGAGGAGAAATTGCTTAACAAATTTTATCCTGTTGCCCTTGTGAAAATAAAAAAATTGAGGCTAAAAATATTTTTGTGGAAGAAAAGTGTTTTTTCATTTTCACAGCTCAACGTTATGAAATTCTGTGAAGCACCTGGGGGTTCAAAGTGTTCACCGTACATCTAGATTCCTTGGGGGGGTCTAGTTTCCAAAATGGGGAGGTTTCCACTGTTTAGGCACATCAGGGCCTCTGCAAACGGGACATGGTGTCAGCTAACGATTCCAGCTAATTTTCCTTTCAAAAAGTCAAAAGGACGCTCCATCCCTTCCAAGCCGTACTGTGCGCCCAAACAGTGATTTTCGACCACATATGGGGTATCTGCGTACTCAAGAGAAAAAGATCAACAAATGTTAAGGTCCATATTCTCCTGTTATCCTTGTGAAAATGCAATATTTGAGGCTAAAGTAACATTTTTGTTGGTAAAAGTATGTTAATTTTTCCTTCCACTTTGCTTTAGCTCCTGTGAAGCACCTGAAGGGTTAATAATCTTCTTGAATGTGGTTTTGAGTAGCTTGAGGGATGCAGTTTTTGGAATGGTGTACTTGGGTGTTTTCTGTCATGTTGGCCCCTCAAAGACACTTCAAATGTGATATGGTCCCTTAAAAAAAAAGTAGCTTTCTAAATTTTGGTGGCAAAATGAGAAATTACTGATTAACTTTGAACCCTTCTAACTTTCTAACAAAGAAAAATAGTTTCCAAAATTGTGCTGATGTAAACTAGACATGTGGGAAATGTTATTTATTAACTACTAGCTGGGTGCCCGATGCACATGCATCGGGATTCTAGAAGAGCGAGTCTCTGACTCGCAATGGCCGCTTCGCGGCCAATGCTTCGCGCTGCTAAGGCGACTCGCCATGCCTGCTGCGCGGGCATAGCGAGTCGCCTTAGAACTGCTCGCAATGGCCGCTGCGCGGCCAATGCTTCAGTCGTATCCACATGACCACGCTGACTCGCAGCGCGTGTGGACTCAGAAGGGGCAAAAAACCCATTCGTGATTATATAATAGATTTTGTGTGGTTTAACAGTACAAAAATGAAGTTAGAAAATTGGGAAATTTTCCAAATCTTTGCAATTTTTTTTTTTTAAAGAAACATGAAAATTATTAACCTAATTTAACAACTAACATGAAGTCTGCTATGTCATGAAAAACTAATCTCAGAATCACATTGATCCGTTAAAGCTTTTCAGTTATAACCTCATAAAGTGACACTGATCAGAATTGCAAAAAGTGGCCAGTTCAGGAAAGTGAAAACAGGCTGAGTGGCGAAAGAGTTAAGCAGGGAGGATAGGAGAGATGAGAAGTAAGTTTGTTTCTCAGCATTGAGCATGGACTTGAAGTTGGTGAGGGACTGCTTGTATGCAACAAAGTGCTTGGAGAAATGGGATCTCTTCCATCTCTGTTCTGCAACCCTGGAAGCCCATTTCAGTTCTTTAGTCAGCCTGGTTTGTCAGGGTTTCCTGTTGATTGTGCGAGTTTTGCTATGTTTGAGGGGGGAGGCCGAATCGTGCGCTGTTGTTGTTGTGTTATGTAACATGGCAGCAGCATCTGGATCATGTAAGGAAGCTAAATCTGTGAGAGGGAGAAAGAGGATTAGTGAGTTTGTGGAGTGGGAGTTGCACACTAGGAAAAGAGAGGTAAGAGAATGTCAGAAGCTTGTGGTCAGACAGGGGCGAGTTTGTTAGTAAGGGAACAGAGGGGGTAAAGATAAGGTTCAGCATTTGGCCATCTATGTGAGTGGCCACAGAGGACCACTGAGCTAGGCCAAAGGAGGTAGTTATAAAAGTTAAGAGGCAGCTGAGTTTGAAGCGCCAATGAGGATATTGAAGTCACCCATGATAATGTCGGCAGAAAGGAAATGAAGTAGTCAGCTGGTGAAATAGTCAAAGGTAGTGATGCCTAGCTCTGGGAGGCAGTAGAGAACAGCCAGCGGGAGGTTGGAGGGTGGAGTAGATGTGGACTAAGTGCACCACAAATCAGGGAAGAATAGCAGAGTGTGGTAGTGGAATTTGGGTTAAGGAGCAGTTATCAGACAGGAGTAAGCCAACTCCATCATGTTTGTTGTCCGGGCGAGGTGTTTGAGAGAAATGGAATCCGCCTGTGGAAAGTGCAGCTAGAGAGGCTGTGAGAGGGGGGTGGCAGATTTCAGTGAAACCAAGCAAGAAGGGTTTGTTTGTGATGAAGTCGTGGATGTATGAAGGTGTGTTGCATACAGAGAGAATGTTCCATAGGGCTCCAGGTAAGGGGAGTGGGGGCTCACTGAATAGGTTTGAAGTTATTGGGGTTGCAAAAATTGATGAAGGATTGTGGGTGGGGGTTAGAAATGAGTGTGGGTATGTGAGGGGGAGGGCCAGGATTTGGAGATATGTCACCAGCAATGATGAGAATTAGAGACAATGTTAATAGGTGGGAGCAGGAGAGGGCATGAGGTTTGTGTGCAAGTCTGGAGACAAAGGATTGTGTGCGGAGGAACAGTTCTGAGGAGGAGGTGAGATGGGTGGGGAAGATGGAGGGAGAAATGACTTGTTTCTTACTAGGCGGGTTGATTAGAGAAGTGAGTAAGAAATGACGCAGTATGGGGTTGAGTGTGAATAGAAATAGAAAAATTTTATACAGTGGCTTTGTATCCCGTTATCTTCCAGTCAATTGCAGTCAAATTCTGGTCAAATTAATTTCTTGACATTTAGGTGAGACACTGAGCAGACAAGTCTGAGAGCAGACTTGAAGCTTAAAAGATATATAATGAAGTCAGCTGTGGAACAGAGGTGAGAGGACTGGGCTCAATTAGGCCACTTACAATCAAGACTGAACCAAATGGATCACAGGCAAAGGAAAACTAGAGGTAGGTAAGATGGGGCAGTGGAATGAACAGTTACGTTCATAATACTGTAGAATAGAATGTTGAAGCATGAAAAACAAGAGATCAGTGGAGCAGAGAAGCTGGCTACATGGATACATAGTCACACGTACCTCTGGCGAGAGGAGCCAAAATTGACATGATCAAGTGATGATTAGTGATGAGCGAGTGTAATCATTATTATTTGCTCCTCGCATGGATAGTACAGTATTCGCGATACTCATTACTCGGCGAGTATCACAGGTGCTCGTGAGTGATGCATCGATCGTCATTGATCTGACACAAATTGACAGCTTCCTTTGGTACACAAAGTGAGCTGGCACCTCAGTGAGAGCCTCTGGAATGTTAGGGTCTCTCTGGGGGGCCCTTGCAAGGTGATTTATGAACTAGAAACGCAAAAAAGGCCACATTCCCACCCTGTCCCGGAAATACTGGTTTTGTTGCCGGACGTGTGTCGGCAGAGCTAATCACTAATTGACTAACATACGACTTGCTTTTTGGACGAATAAGCGAGAATTAAAAACTAGTCGTTGCAAGTATAGTGAGTGCGAATATTTTGCTATTCGCTCATCCCTAGTAATGATCAGAGAGCCATAATGATAGATGATAGTGACCTCATGCTTCATATTAATTCTGGTCTAATTAATTTCTTACACTTGTATGAGACGCAGAGCAGACAAGTCTGCGATCAGACTTGAAGCTTGTAAGATATACTTCTACAAGGCTATAACCTATTGCCACACTGTACTGGTAATTTACTAGATCTTACTTAAAGGGATCCTGTCACCTCCAGAACGCCTCCTAAGCTACCAAAACATGTCCCTGCAGCATCCCATCACTAATCTCACACTCCTTTTGCCTCCTAAAAGCATCCTGTGAAAGTGGAGAAAAACGTTTTATAACTCACTCATTAGTGATTATAATTAGTAGGGGCTATATTCTTTAGTCACCAAGGCGTGCGGTTTTGCAACTTGAATGATCCACCCTGTCTCTGTCTGTGTTCCTCTGCTTGTGCAGGCTTTACCCTCCCCCCTCTCTATCACTCACAGAATGCAAATCATTAGTCCTGCCTTCAGCTGCACATTACAGCAGCACAGACAGAGAGAGGGTGGATCCTCAAGGCTGCAAAACAACATGCCCTGGTGACTAAAGAATATAGCCCCTGCTAATTATAATCACTAATGAGTAAGTATTAAAACGTTTTTATGCACTTTCACAGGATGCTATTAGGAGACAAAAGGAGTGTGAGATTAGTGAAAGGGCATGTTTTGGTAGCTTATGAGGCGTTCTGGAGGTGACAGGATCCCTTAAAATGTTTTTCTTTGTTGTAAAATATACTCTTAGTTTTTATGCATCATTATAAGCATGTACCATTTTCATTATTTTTACTTTCATGTAGTGTAGTGCCTATGGAAAAAAGCATGAAAAAATACCATACCCAAAGAATGCTGTATTTAGAAAAAAAACTGCATGGGCCCAAAAAAACGACTCAAATTGTGAAATAACACCACAAACCATGCTTTTCCTATTTTCCTGGTGGCGTACATTCATCTGGCTACAGTGTTTTTTTTCTTTCTGTAAAGCGCAAAAAAGTTGCATCTGTGATACCATGGTGAAGTCACACCATATTTTTAGGGAGTTGGTTAAATATCTGGGGTTTTTCTTTCATTATTTCAATTATCTTCCTCAATATGTAGTTATCTAGTTGTGATGTATTGTATACTACATCACTGAGTTAGTGCTGGAAACAACAAAGAAAAATGAACAAGGTGTAAACTAATAGAAGTGTGCCTGACAGTGCTTTATTTGGTTTCAGTTTACTGATTAAAGTGCACTTGTCAACAGTTTTTTGGTATACAAACTGAGGGCAGAGCAAAGTATTGTACTAAGCAGGTGTGTGTAAAGGTCAAAGAACCAGATATAGCTCAGGATTTGGTTTATCATGGACCATAGGACCTCAAGGGTCCTTTACGACAATGAATTGAAAAGTTAAGATACAGCACATTGTGTATTTTGGGAATTAAAAAATAACCTAATAATACCACTTAAAAAGGTGGCTTTGTCCTCACCACTCTTAGGGCCCTTTCACATCAGCGGTAAGCGATGATCGCAGCAGTTGCAGTGAAAAACCGCAACTGCCGTGGTTACTGCATAACAGCCGCACTTGCGATTCACTTGCGGCAAGCCCCATGCAGTGCCTATGGGGCTTGCGGCAAGTGCAGTATAGTTGTGGTTTCGGCAGATGCGGCCGCAAAACCGCACTTGCCGCACCCTTACCGCAAGCCCCATAGACATTGCACTGCTTAGATACCTGGTGTTTATCATGGTTACCAGCATCCTCCTGCTTAGCTCAGCGGACGCTGTTAACCATGATAAACACCAGGTATCTAGGCAGTGCGTGCTGCTTAGTCACCTGGTGTTTATCGTGGTTACCAGCCTGTGAGGTCGCTGGATCGCTGGTCTCTCGCGGTCACACGCGCAGATGTGTGCTGACCAGCTGAAGACCAAGGACCAAAAAATGGTCCTGAGTGACGTGCAGCAACCAGCGACCTCACAGCAGGGGCCATGTCGCTGGTGTGCGTCACACACTGCGACATTGCTGTAGAGGTCGCTGGTACGTCACAAAACCTGTGACGTTGCAGCGACATCGCTAGTGATGTTGCAGTGTGTGAAGTACCCCTAACAGATCAGATTTTGATCTAAAGGGAAAAAAAAAACACATTATTGTCTGAGATCACATTGACTGCTACTTGAGAAATGACTTGAGCAGGTTCAGGACGCCTAAATGATTCAACCAAATTTTAGAAATACACTGAGCTCACATTAGTCAATATTCATGCATTTCTCCAGGATAAATCTAATCTATCAAATTACCTCAATTCTTATAATATCAAACGTAAATTTTCAAGATGTACTTAAGGCCCCGTCACACATGTCCATGTCACCATTGCCAGCAATCTGATCGCTGGCGACATTGACGGCTGATCGCTGGTGAGCTGTCACACAGGCAGACTCGCCAGCGATCAGTACCATTGAGAACACTGGTATCCATGTAAACAAGTGGGTAACTAAGCAAATGGAGTTTACAAAAATATTGTGTTCCTGATTGAAAATAAAGATTAAAGGCGGCGTCACACGTGCCAACCAAGGCTGCGATGTCGGAAGCGATGCGCGGGTGCGCGCTCGCTTCCGACATCGCAGCCTTGGTGTTATACGGCAACATGTTGCTGGTGATGCAGCGGCAATGTGGGCGGAGCCATCGCTCGCTGGGTTGGGATCAACCCAGCGAGCGATCCGCAGCAATACTGTGGTATTGGCTGGATCGCCGCCAACATCGCTACTGTCAGACGGCACGATCCAGCCTAATCGCTGTTTGCAGATTGACAGGTTTACGTTCATCCTCGTAAACCTGTCAACCAGCGATAAATTGCAGTTGCGTCGCTCTGTCACACACAGCACGACGCACTTGCTATATCGCTAGCGACATCACTGATGCGTCACTTTTCGGCGATGTCGCTCGCAATATTGACACGTGTGACGCCGCCTTAAGACCATGCATAAAACTAAACCACAACTTTTAGGTCACAATACAGTGTGATTCATCACAATAGGATGATTACTTATTTAATTGTTTGCAAACAATTATTTTAACCTTTAACTTTGAGCTCATTGTCTAACCCACATGTCTTATATATAACTAAATACATTGGATCTGATTCCTCTGATAAACTGTTTGTCCAGTCTGAAAAGAAGCACAAAAAAAAGTTATAATAAATACAAGTCTAATACTGCACTTTGTCCTTATCCTATCTGTTATTCATATGCTAATAGATTATTCACATATAGACAGACAAAAACAACAGAAGGGGAAAAAAAACAACCACCTCACTGGATACATTGTATTGTTTTAATAAATAACACAGGAATGATGATTGGTGACCTATTTAAAATGATCCAGCCCCATAGAGAGATCACAGGAATGTTAGCATAGTCTTTTGGGGGTCTACGATATGACACATTCTGCTCTTTCTCAGTCTCACCTTTATCAACATTTGGGATCTGCATTACTTGCGACTTTTGTGCAGTTGTAGCACAGCTTTTTTACCCATGTCTGTAAATTCAGTATTGTTGATGGCAAGTTCTTCCTCATTCTCAATACTATCAATATTCTGAATGACTCTCTGGTTTGGTATTACAATAACGTTTAATGTGGCCCATCTTCCCACATCTAAAGCAATACCTAGGCCAGTAAACAGCAGACACATTCTCTGATACTTCATCTTGCTCTTTTGACTCATGACACCAGTCACTTAATAGTTTTACAAATCTTTCATATGAACTGGTATTTCTGCGAGACACTCTTGTGGCATAATCTACATTACAATGATTTGCCATTGAAAATAGAAAACTAGCATCATCCTAAGGCGGCCGTCACACGCTTCAATGTCCTGCACGATATTGTTAGCGATCACAGGCACGCATGATCGCTAACAATATCGTTCACATCGCTGGTGAGCTGTCACACAGGCAGACTCACCAGCGATGTGGACCAGCGAGATCACTGGTAACTATGGTACACATCGGGTTACTAGGCGCCGCGCGGTGCTTAGTAACCTGATGTTTACCATAGATACCATCTCCCAGCATAGGCTCTGCCGCTGGGAGATCGTTCATTGTGGTGTCAAACACCACGATGAGGCAGATTGATCAAGCGATTATTGCTTGATATGAGCTCCGGCTCACAAATCTGCGATCTCACAATCAAGCGATTTTACAGTGTAAAATCGCTTGATTACATGCAGTGGCGCACAGACAATATCGCTTAAGCGATCAAAAAGCAGATCGCTTAAGTGATATCGTGCATAACATTGAAGCTGTGACGGCCGCCTAAGACATATCTGGATGATTGTAAACATTTCTGTACAATGCCATATAATCACTACAGAACAACATGGGATCATCAGATCGCCTAAATCTAGACATTGCCAGGACCTTTTCACCCCAAGTATTTCTCCTACTTAAGGTACGTTGCAACTTAAATCTATTAGACACACTGCAATCTTCTTCCTTATTCTGGTTTTGCTTCCCTGTAGCTGTCTCTACAACCTGTCTTTGGCATATATGATAATCTTTTAATGGCTTAATAAGAGAATCCATATCCATCTCCCCATTAAAATAATCGTACCCCTGTTCTGTGTCGGTGACAGTTTTGGAGTCAGTTGACTCTGGTGCATCACTATCCCACTGATCTGGGTTCCACTCCATCTCTGCTTTGGCTATGGCCAAAGCTTTCTTCTTGTTCACCTTCTCCCTCTTCTTTCTGCTCTTACACTGTTTTACACATACAGCAGCCTGTTCTGCATTATGCTGAGTTCCAACACATTTGTCCATTACTAACTTATTCTGACCCAATGCATTCTGGGGATCACACAGTTGCATTTCCAATTCCTGTACTTTAGTTAGCTGTTTCCTATATGCAGATAGCAGGACCCAGCCACGCCTACCAACAATTCTCAATTCTTTCCCTTTTTCTACTTTTACTTTCTGAAAGCATTCTGCCACATCAGTAGGCTCTGCATCCTGCAAACTTGTGTCCCATGGTTCACTTGAACCAACACTGTGCGACCACTTAGTTGCCAAATTATGATATGGAGTTTCCTCCCATCCTGGAGTCTTAATAGACAAACTCACAATCACCTTTTTCCTAAAAAGACGCATGTTTTATGCAATATCACACTATATAATAAAAATTACTGAATCCTTCTGTCGAATCCTGCCGACTACACCAAATGTTTTGCCAAACGGGTTCGGACACAGCTTTAAAGAAGGTAATGAAGTAATTTTATTAAAGAGGCTAATATAGAATACAAAGCTACAAAAACACAGTGTGACGGGGTGTGCGACAGAGCAGGAAGGGACACCCGGCCGATGATCAATCCAAGGAAATTTATTAAACAAGAAAGCTGGAACAACACACATGAGAGTAAATCTGCAGAGTCCGCAATGAGTCCAAACAAAAGAAACAGATCCAGGGAACCTCCCGATAATCCTTGTGTCACATAAACGAAAGCAATAGTCCTTGCATGAGTCCAATTGATCCAACGCAATCCCACAGACGACGAGATCTGGCCTCCGCTCAGGTCTCGCTCCGTCCACTTCCACAGTCAACTCACATTTGATCCTAAAACATGAATGTATTGTTTGAGCTCCTGGGATCAGCCCATGTGAAAGGGAGTAGGGGTTCACACCTACTATTGAGTGGTTTGTTCGATCAGATGATTCTAGAAACGTTTGGCTCCAGTGTGTCTGGTAGTATGTAGATTGGACTAGCCACCTGCTGGCAGGAAGAATGGCTAATCCTTCACTAGCTGTTGACCGATGCTTAATTACAGTACAGTCCAGGAACGCAATTCTTGGGGGAAGGAGACATGTTAAATTACAGCACAATAAATTGCATAGTATACAGCTAATAGAAAATGGTGAAAGGTTACAACACATCAAATGGCATAGTATACAGAAATACAGGACAGGGAAAAGGCATATATCATTGACACACAGTATGATATTGCATACACTATTTGTATAATCAACACACAAAGGTTATGTATTTACTTACATCACATCACCACGGAGTTATAATACATCATCTTGTCTTGGAACATCAATCGGAGAAGCATGATGAAGACAGAGCTTCAGTGGGAAAACACAACACTGTATTCGGACGTCAAACGAATACAGGTACACAAAATGACTTCTTCATTTAGGAACTTATAAGAACTCCTGGAGAAGTCTCCACAAGAAAGCTTCTGTCTGTATCATGATTCCAGCAACTTTTATAAGGCTTAGACAATGGAAGCATAAAACTGGTTAATGTTTATAAGTTTTGTCTTGTCGTTAAAACCGAATTGGCCAGACTCTAATCTCGAAGTTTACTGATAAACATTATTTTAAACAATAGATCTGTGTATTTCTCATGGGACATAATGGTAAGTGGACAACCATTATTTGAACATCGTATTTTGGTTACAATAACACTATTTGTCAAAGCAAATATCACAGTGGTCACTTGTGTACAAATCAGGATAATGAATCTTTGAAACACTCATCTTCATAGACCATAAAACCGTTAACATTGTCTTACTGTATTAACACAGAGCAAAAACTTTGTGGATAGCAGACAACCAGGACAGTTCATGTGAATGAACTAGTTTCAAAGTATATCAATACACTGCAGTATATTGCAATATATAGTGCTTGGATTCAGACAAACCTATTTCATATTTGCAATACATTCCACACTGTCTAGTGACCACACTTTATCAAAGCATATAAACAATATGTTACAATATATAGGCTATAAGATATCCATATTTTTTATTAGCAATACACGAGGATAAAGCCACCTTTTTAAGTGGTATTAAGTTATTTTTTAATTCCCAAAATACACAAGACACTATATCTAAAGGTCAAAGAACAATAGAATGTTTGAGAAGAAAAAAAAGAGACACTCACTAGGATGTATAAGAAATTCTTTCATTAAAAGAGAAGGATATGCAGGTCACAGGATGGAGAAGGGCCCAGCGGGACTGCTTGAGTTTCGCGCTTGTTTCTTCCACAGGTCCAAAGGTCAAAATGCCCACGTATTACAATACTTTGCCCCCAGCATGGCAAAGTGAATATGTGCACACAGGAGGAGTCTTTGTGCGGGTGACATAGGACGCATCACCCATTGAAGCAGAGAAGAGGTAGGCATACAGAGGAAGAAGTAAGGTGGTAGACAGAGACTTGTAACACCTATCGGACCAAATTATCCC
The DNA here is from genome assembly GCA_033576535.1 of Allobates femoralis. Lineage (NCBI taxonomy): Eukaryota > Metazoa > Chordata > Amphibia > Anura > Aromobatidae > Allobates > Allobates femoralis. The sequence goes on from JARQOC010000004.1 coordinate 475,431,108, forward strand.
CCAGGTGATTATAATAAAAGCTGGCAGTTTTTTTGCATAATACTGATTGGCCTGGGGACTTATATATACAGCATACAAGAATGCTGCATATAAGCCTTACTGATGGTGGCTGCAGCTTATACGCAAAAAAAAACTGGTGACAGGTGCTCATTAAATCTAACGCCCTCCAATATCTTGGTCTGTATAGAGAGTATCCATCACACATACTAGGAACAATTTGTTTGGAATCCTAAATGGAATTGGCATTACAGTTGATGTACATCAATTTGCAGTATTGGGTATATTGGCTATGTCACTAATCTGTGGGTGCTGGACCGGAGCCCTGAGAATCACCTTCAACTTTTCTTGTGCTTTTGAGTATAGAGGTGTGCATCTTTAATTTTTGGCAGAGACCTTTAGCTTTTAGTATGAGCCTTTGACTGGGTTCACACAAGTGTATTTCATTACCCGTATATGAACTTCAATGCCCGGTATGGAGGTGGGTCTCCCAACCCACATTTATAGATTTGTGTTTCTAAGGCAGCAGCTTCAGATCGGGGCACCTTCAGTCAGTCCATGCATTATGGTCCATATACGGATCATGAAATACACTCGTGAACCCCAGGGCTGTGGAGTTGGCAAGCCAAACCTCCAAATCTCTGATATATGGCTCATGATTAAGTGAAAAATTTATTGTAGTACAATGTGAACATCAGGCTTGAATTTCTCTTCATACGACACAAAATAAGATAGACAGTGCTTCTCACCATTATTGGCACCCCTTTCATTTTTTTCATAGACTGGTACATTTCCATTTACCGTATATACTCGTGTATAAGCCGACCCCCCTACTTTTGCCCCAAAAATCTGGAAAAACCTATTGACTCGTGTATAAGCCTAGGGTGGACCCCAGCACAGGTATACAGTTCCCAGCAGTGTGGTATACAGGCCCCCCCCCAGTGGTATACAGGCCTCCCCAGTGGTAGTATACAGCAGCCCCAGTGGTAGTATACAGCAGCAGCACCCAGTGGTAGTATATAGCATCCCCAGTAGTAGTATATAGCAGCCCCAGTGGTAGTATATAGCAGCTCCAGCAGTAGTATATAGCAGCCCCAGTGGTAGTGTATAGCAGCCTCAGCGGTAGTATATAGCAGCCCCAGCAGTCCCAGTGGTAGTATATAGCAGCCCCAGTGGTAGTATATAGCAGCCTCAGTGGTAGTATATAGCAGCCCCAGCAGTCCCAGTGGTAGTATATAGCATCCCCAGCAGCCCCAGTGGTAGTATATAGCAGCCCCAGTGGTAGTATATAGCAGCTCCAGCAGTAGTATATAGCAGCTCAGCGGTAGTATATAGCAGCCCCAGCAGCCCTAGTGTTAGTATATAGCAGCCCCAGCGTAGTATATAGCAGCCCCAGCAGTCGCAGTGGTAGTATATAGCAGTTCCAGTGGTAGTATATAGCAGTCCCAGTGGTAGTATAAAGCAGCCCCAGTGGTAGTAATAAAGCACCCCAGTGGTAGTATAAAGCAGCCCCAGTGGTAGTATATAGCAACCCCAGCAGTAGTAGTATACAACCAGCAGTCCCAGTGGTAGTATATAGCAGTCCCAGTGGTAGTATATAGCAGCCCCAGTGGTAGTATATAGCAGCCCCAGCAGCCCCAGTGGTAGTATACAGCAGCCCCAGTGGTATACAGACCCCAGCAGTATATACAGCAGCCCTGGGGTATACAGCAGCCCCCAGGGGTAATACAGCAGCCCCCTGGGGGTACCCAGCAGTCCCCAGGGGGTACCGAGCAGCCCCCTGGGGGTACCCAGCAGCCCCGAAGGGGTACCAGCAGCCCCCAAGGGGTACCCAGCAACCCCCAGGGGGTACCCAGCAGCCCCCTGGGGGTATCCAGCAGCCCCCAAATGCTGGCACTCACCCCCCTCCTGCTTATCTTACCATCCCGGTCTTCTGATCAGCACCGCTCCTCGGTGCTCCGTTCTTCATGCTCCGCCTCGCTGCATCCGGGATCTCCGGCCGTCGCGCGATGACGTCATATGCCTGCGAGGGCCGGGGATCCCGGATGTAGCTGGACGGACGGAGCACCGAGGAGCGGCGCTGATCAGAAGACCGGGATGGTAATATAACCAGCGGGGGGGGCCCTTACAAGGGGGGACAGTGCCAGCATTTGGGGGGCATATATGAACTGCTTCCCCCTGCCGCTGATTGACAGGGGGAAGCAGTGCATATATAATGAGCGGCCCCACGTGACGAGGCCGCTCATACAGCAGCCTCCCCCCGCCTCCTCCAGCCTCCACAGCCCCCACCCGTATTGACTCGTGTATAAGCCGAGGGGGAGACTTTTCAGACCAAATTTTGGGCTGAAAAACTCGGCTTATACACGAGTATATACGGTACTTCTGAAGATATTGTACAAATTTATATCCTCAAGATTTTTTTCATTAGTGCTCCAAAGTAATACAAGAAAACATTTTGTCAACTTACATGTTGCAATTTCAAAGAAGAAAAAGAATAAACAGCATGTGCAGCAATAAAGCCACCCCTAGTAAACACTTGATTGCACACCCTTTGGCAATGATAACAGCATTCAAACATTTCTTATAGCCATCTATATGCCTCTTGCACTTATCAGCTGGTATTCTCTCCCACTCTTTCTTTGCAGTTTGTTCAAGCTCTTGAATGCATGCTGGGTTCTTATTCCCAATGGCATATTTCAGCTCACCCCAAAGATTTTCAATAGGATTGAGGTCAGGACTCATTGCTGGCCATTTTAAAACAGTCCAATTTTTCTTTTTCAACCATTTCTGTGCACTTTTTGATTTGTGCTCTGGGTCATTGTCTCTCTGGTAGATCCATAATCTTCTACTCAAACTAAATTTTCTTACACTGGGCAGGACATTTCACTCTAATTTTTTTTTTTTTTTTTTTAAGTAAATGTGTTAATTAAACTGTTTGCATCAAGAAAGACAAAAAAATACTTTACAAGTAAAAACAAAATATGATGCACCTCCACACACAAAAGTTGAAATATCACAAAGTACAAAAGAGTAAAGGCTGCACTCCATAAACTACCACAGAACTATAAGAATAGAGCGACTTTGATATTATGAGATACCACATAGATTGATAGAAGCAGGTTACCTTCCAATAGGAGGACCTGACCCAATTAGGCTTCCTTCCCGAGGTATCGGGGAGGTAAGGACTTACCAACATATAAACCCAGTATCGTCCAGGGGGGAGGGGAACCAGGGAGGGGGCAGGAGAAAGAGTAAAAGTAAAAAGTCTTATGTCCAAGAAGACGGATAACATTTACCTAGGGTTAGTGCCCAGCTCAGGAGAACAGGGCGAAAAAATTAGACGCATCTCTGAAGAGGATCCATTCCAACCAGACAGTTGTGAAGTCGGCTAGAGTCTGCGTGAGCCCAGCTGAAGTCTCATCCAATCTAAAAACCGCCTCCATTTCAGAATACTAATCTCAGATCGAAGGGGGATTCTGATTGTTCCAATGCGGGGAAGCACAAACCTCACCGTGGAGAGGCAAAATCGGAGAATATAATTTTTCTGTGATTTGACCGATCCAGGGAGCATGGAGAGCAAAGCCATTTCAGGGGTGCTGTCAACGTGCTTACCTGTTACAAGGCCGTAATTTCGGAACACTTGTCTCCAAAAACCTTTGATCAGGGAGTAGTCCCACCATATGTGGAGAATTGTACCTACTTTGGACCCACACCTCCAACAGCAGTCAGATGCTGACGGAAAACATCGACGTAACCTATTAGGGGTGAGATCCAGCAAAATCGCAGCTTAAAGCACTTCTCTCAAGCGTCACATGTACTCGACAACTTCTGGACCGTTTGAAAGGTTTTTTCTCACTCGCTAGCAGGTATGGACCTACCCAAGTCCCTTTCCCAAGACCTCCTATATGTGGGTGCATCGCAACTGAAGAAAAAATGCGGTATAGTGTAGAGATCCCTCTAGTGGGCGGGCACTCTGCCTTAAAGACAGTTTCAATAGGGAGCAAGTGAATGTTGGGGCCTCCAGGGAAATCTCCAGACTGAAGGAAGGACCTCAACTGTAAATATTCCCACCACTTCAAGTGCAGATCAGGATAGGATTTTTGTAGATCAGCAAAGGAAGGGAAATCTACTGTTTTTAAAATGTCTCCAACACGCACATCGTCGTCAAACTTCCAACCTAGGAAGGCCTGGGCATTTAGACCAGGGGGAAAAGCCCGGTTACGAAACAGAGGGGTCAAAGAGCTCTCCTTCCCTGCTACAGACTCTCTACCCAGACAGGTCTGCCAAGCCCTAAGCATCTCTAAAGTGAGGAGTGAAAGGCCCCCAAGAGAGCCAACAGACTGCTGAGGGATCCATTGAAGGTAATGCAGGGGAATGTGCGAGTTCGCTTGTTCAATTTGTATCCATTGTTTAGAATAGACCTTTTATTTCCAATCCAAAAGCCTCACCAACACTGCTGCCAAACAGTAATTATGGAAGTCTGGGAGCCCTGCACCCCCCTCAGTACGAGGGGCTGAGAGTCTTAAAACTCACCCGTGGCTTCATTCCCTTCCAGATAAATCTTCTAAAAATCTCTTGATAATTTTCTGATTCCATGATTCCTGTGATATGATCAATGCCTCCAGTACCAGATTCAGCAAAGCAACACCACAGCATTATGGATCCTCCACCATGCTTAACTGTTGGTAGGGTGTTCTTTTCCTTATAAGATGTTGTACCCCATGTCAAGCATTCTTACAAAACTGTTCCTGTGCATTGCCAGACAGAAAATAGAAAATTAAAAATAATAGAAATAGAAAATAGAAATTTTTGATTCATCTCTCTACAGGACATTTTCCTAGAAGGATTGTGATTTGTCAAAGTAGCAAAGATCAGGGGGGCGTGGCCCAGGAGCTCATGGTGCTGGACGTGTATCTCTGAGCTCCTGCAATTTCCCGGGCTAACAGCAACTTACAGTGAGCCCATAGCCTCCATCCAGACTCCATCCGGTGGCAGAAGCTTCCCTGATCTCCTCAGGTATGCCTATAAACTCCTCCAGGCAGCGGGCAGCAACGAAAAGGGTCACAGACTTTTTCGGCTCTGATCAGCCCCAGCACCCACAGGCTAAGGTGGCGCCGGCTCCCAGGTCTCCTCCCTCCCACTCCCGCACTTCCCGCAGCCCCAGAACGCACCTGCGACCTGAAACGAGAACACAACTGCGTCTCGAAACGACGACGCACCTGTGACCCGACTGGAACTTAAAGACCTTTTGGGATCGCTGCGGTGTTCCCTACAGGACAATATGCGGGACATGTTGGGGGAGATTCGCAAGGGTCTGTCCTCCCTGGGAGAAAGGATGGATTACATTGAAGAAAAACTGGCCGAATATGCGGATGCCCATAACGAGCTGGCTACTGACTATGGCCTGATGGTGGAGGAACTGAAACAAGCTCAACTCAGGATCTGCAGCCTGGAGGACGGGGCCAGAAAGGGTAACATCAGGGTTCGGGGGATCCCAGAGGCGCAGGAGTCGGAGAACCTACAGAACATTGTCCAATCATTATTGACCCAACTGCTCCCAGATGCACAGGAGGAGAGCTGGTGATTGCTAAAACTTTCAGGATCCCCAAACCCCCACACGTCAATAAGGCACTCCCCAGAGACATTTTGATCCAACTTGATAAGCCATCTCTTGCTGATGCTGTACTACAGGCCATGCGGAAGAAACCCACGCTGACCTCTCCTTTCACGGGCATACCCATTTTCCAAGATCTATCCGCGGGCACCCTAGCCAGGAGGCGCGAATTTGCTACATATTGCTAAATCCTGCAAGACCGAGGCCTCATGTACTCCTAGGGGTTCCCGGTCCATATTCTCTTCCGCTACAAGGGATCTACACAAATCTTTCGTTCACCCAGCCGCTTGGGGCGAGCCCTTAAAGACTGGGCCAGATAAAGATCAACGGCAATTTCAACACCACACTTGGGTTTATAAATGCATATATGTTTTTATTACAAATTACATCAAATCACACAAGATAAAACCATCACCTAAAACAACTCCAAGACAGTGTGGATACAGTTACATACTTTTGATTACAGGCCTGTATACCATAACAGTAAAATCAAGACAATGTCTGCATAAGATGGGTTTCAAATTCTCATTAATCCATATACCTCCTTTCACCCCTTTACATGTCCTCATTTGAGGACAGGGATACAGAATTGTATATTATAGCCATCCCACATCCATCATATAGCATTATTCACATGTAAGATTGTCACCATACCGCACCACACTGGCCAGCACCTCAACGTTTCGCTCACTGCTTCGTCAGGAGGCGCTGGGACAGTGTCATGATCACCTTTTTATTCTTGTGTTTTATCTGCATCATCTGCAGCTGCTTGATGGTGCACGCATGTCTGCGCCTGCCCGCATTCGTCCGCCCCCCGGCGTTCCGGAAGTGTCAACCGCGCATGCGCTATCACAGCACACTCCATTGGACGCCGGGGTCACGTGGGAGGCGGGGACGCTCCAGACATCGCGCGCACACAGCCCAGAGCTCCCGCACCATCTTAAGTGTGGGCAACTTGCCCACTTGCTCCATAAACCCTTTTCAAACTTAGTAAGACTGGTTATTGTATTATTACACATGTGCCCATAACAGGTTTTTTAGCCTCCATATTATCATCTATATTTTATACATATACATATTTCACCATCTACCAGGATGACACATCGTGTCCAACATCCTCCCCTCCTCATTATCCCATAAACAGAACATCATATGATTTACAGCATATATATATATATAGAAGCTGTGGGCATGAACGATGAATGCATCCTCCTGACGAAACGGTGACATGGTTCCTGGGCAGTGCTGAACATCAGACTTCATTTGATGGTTTAGCATGGTGCATGGATCCTATATAATCATTACTTCTGCAAGCAGATATTGGAACAACTACTGATTAATTGTACCTTATAGACTGGGGCCTGAGCCCGGACTCTGAGAAGACTCCTAACTCCCCCTTCCCCCCGCTCTGGCTCTAACCCTAAAACATCTGCCCATACAGTTACCAAGGAATGGGAGAAGGCTGTTTGACTCTGACTCTGAGTATTCACATGCCCGGTGGTTGTGGCTCTTAGGACCTGGCTCAGGTCCTTGGTTTGGACTCTGCCGGTTCCTTTTTCGGGTCCACTTTGCGATCTGAGAATTTTTTTCCCCCACGAGTGAGTTTTGGTCACTCTTTTGAGGCACAAGGATTTTGGCGCCTCCTGTTTCGCTTACTGTTTTATGGACTGTTTTGTTTTTGCACTATTTCTTTATCTTTTCTTTTTCAGACCTTTTTTGAACCCCTGTCCTTATGGCCGGTGACCCTTCCTCATAACCTCCGTTCTTTTCCCACCCCTTCCCCTCTCTATTCTGCAGGTCCCAATGATGATGATTTATGGCCTATATGTGGTTGGGTTGGGAGGGAATGTTTCCATCTTAGTTGCATAATATGGTATTATGAGTATTGCTGTCTTGTCTCTGAATGATAACGGCCTAAACTCGCCCGCCAAAGTGTCGATGGCCCTGAGGCAATTTGGGAAATCCAGGAGTGACATAGTCTTTATACAAGAAACCCACCTACTAGCTACAGATAACTTTAGACTACAATCTAAAACCTTCCCCTTCCAGTTTTTTGCTAATAGTCCCCTGAAAAAAGCCGGTGTGGCTATTCTCATTAGGAACTCTGTCTCCTTCCAGCTGACTGAATCTTTTCCCGACGCGGAGGGGAGATACCTGATCCTTTCATGCTTGATTAATAATACCCCCTACATCCTTGTATCCCTATATGCACCTAATGTGGGACAAAAGTCCATTTTGAGTTCACTCCTGGATAGGCTTACCATGTATGGCCGATGCCGCATTCCCATGGATAAGAGTCTTCATTGTTCTGATATAACTGCTTCAAGGGGAGAAATGGGTCCTCTCAGGACGGACCACGGCTTACATGATATATGGCGATACTTCCACTGTACAGAACGTGACTACACATTCCTATCTCCTCGTTATCATACGTATAGTAGAATTTATTATATTTTTGTAAATGATGCTTTATTACAAGCCTGCACTGCCGCCGCTATCGACAGCATTACCTGGTCAGACCACACCCCCACCTCCCTACAGATAGCGGATCCCTCTGCCGTTCGCCCTCCCTTTCTCTGGAAACTTAATTCATACCTCCTGACAAACCCCCGGATCTCTAAAGAAGTGACTATTCACCTGACGGAATTCTTTAAATTAAATGATAATGGTGAGTTGCGGGATGATACCCTTTGGTTTTCCCACAAGGCTGTGCTCAGAGGTCTTCTTATAAAAACAGCATCATTTGTTAAAAAGCAGTGTACAGCTGAACTCAATGCCACTCTGTGCTCCTTGCGGTCCTTAGAGGAACAACATAAGACATCCCCCTTGCCTGCGGTCCTGTCCTCGCTCACTGAGGTGAGAAATAATCTCCGCACTCTGCCCCTCCATAAAACGGAAACACACCTTAAAATCCTTAAAGCTAAGTATTATGGCATGGGCGACAGGGCCGGGGCCCTGCTGGCCAGGCGGGTACAGAAGAAATTGGCATATTCTAAGATTTCACATCTCGTCAAACCCTCTGGACAGCAGATTCGCCACCCTGTAAAAATAGCCGAAGAATTTCGACACTACTATGAATCCCTTTATAATCTAAATAAAGATTCTAATACCCAGCAACCTACCACTGAAGCTATTGCGGCCTTCCTTGATAAGGTTCATCTTCCTAAATTGTCCCCGCATCAATTGGCCCTCCTGGATGGCCCCTTGACTGCCCCTGAAGTCTCTCAGGTGATTATATCCGCTAAAAAATATTCTGTGCCTGGCCCGGATGGGTTCTCTTTTTCTTACTATGCACAATTCTCTCCTATCCTTCTACCATTCCTACTGAGGCTCTTCGAGTGCTGGCGGTCCAGGGCAGAGGTTGGGAGGAAGGGCTTGGAGGCAATAGTTGCTACCCTGCCCAAACCGGGGAGGCCGCCTACTATGCCAGGAAATTACTGCCCTATAGCGTTGCTAAACTGCGACATAAAGATATATGCCAAGATCTGGGCTAACAGGCTCATGGGGGCTCTAGTTGCCCCTGATCAGGTTGGCTTTGTCCCGGGCAGACAGGCTCGCGACGGAACCAGACGTCTAATTAATATCCTGGATGTCTTGGAGAGATCCAGGGCCCCCGGTGTTCTCCTGTTTCTGGATGCCGAAAAAGCGTTCGACAGAGTTCACTGGGGTACCTTGGAGAGGTGTTGAGTAACTTGTGCATCAAGGGCCAAGTTAAGGCGGCCATTATGGCCCTATACTCACTCCCCTCTGCTTCTGTCCGAGCCTCTGGCTTCATGTCAAGTAGCTCTGATATAACCAATGGGACAAGACAGGGCTGCCCGCTCTCTCCCCTGATTTTTGCGCTGGCTATGGAACCATTGGCCACTGCGGTCAGGGCCAATGCCGGCATTCATGGACTTGTCATTGGGAGGCGGGAGCATAAGATTGGATTGTATGCGGATGATGTGGTCTTCTCTTGTTTAGATGTCTCGTCTTCACTGGAGGAGATCATGTCCGTCCTCAGAGAATTTTCAGCAGCATCTTACCATAGCCTTAACATGTCCAAATCTGTGCTGTTCCCTATTAATGTACCTAAACCTGTACAGGAGCATCTTCAGCGACGTTTCTCCTTCTCCTGGTCTCATGAGGGTTTCATGTATCTTGGGGTTTTTATATCCCGTGTGCACTCTATTGTTAAGAAAAACTTTGATAGAGTGCAGCTGGAGATTTCACGGGAGCTTGACAGAATCTCCCCTTTGGTCCTCTCCTGGACCGCCTGCATACACATTACCAAAATGATTATTCTCCCAAAACTGATTTACCTTTTTCGTGATCTACCCCTATTGTTTCCTCGTATCTGTCTCTCTAGCCTTCAGCGCCTCATCAACTCGTTCATTTGGAACAAAAAGCCCCCTCGTATTGCCCATAAAGTGATGGTTCTTCCGTGTGCTGCTGGGGGACTGGAAGTCCCGGACGTCCTGATGTATTATAGAGCGGCCCTCTTGGAGTACGCAAAAATTTGGAGGTAGGGGGCTGACCCCCCCATACCTTGGCTACAAATTGAGGCACATCATGCCCCTTCAGGGTCCCTTAGGATCCTCTTGGAGATGGGCCTTCTCCGGCCCTCCCCCTCGGCGGTATTCTGAGAACAATGACTGCTCTACTGAAAGTATGGTACCTTGTAGGCTACTCTCATCTTGCCATTTTATTTAGATTTATTTCTCTTGGGGCCATAGAATGTAGTATACCAGATTTGTCTTTGTCTCGCTGGGTGGCCTCAAATATACTGACGTTATATGACCTAATGGATGGTCCTGACCTCCGACCCTTCTCAGAACTACACCGTATTTATGCTCTCTCCAATGTAGTGTTTTACCAATATCTCCAGGTTCGCCATTTCCTCTCCACATGCCTTGTGCCGTCATGGGACAAATCGCCTGTTAATGATCGTTTACAAAGATATTTTAAACCCCAATGCTCTGCAACTCATGGGATGTCAATTTTGTACCAGGCCTTGCTCTTGGCTGGGGCTCAGCAAAAGCTCCCTTATATGACGATCTGGGAGCGAAGGCTCTCCTTCTCGGCCCCCTTGGACTCCTGGATTAGAGCCGCAAACCACACCTCTAGGTTTTTGTCTTGTATCCTACATTTGGAACAGCCAAAGAAAATCCAGTTAAACTGGTACTTGACGCCCCTTCGACTGGCAAAAATCCAGCAGTCCTCAGCCTCCTTGTGCTGGAAATGTGGCCTGGAAGGTGGGCTTCATGGAACATGTGTGGTGGCTCTGCCCCCGGGTCCAGGGGCTCTGGAACATAGTTGAGTCACTGATCTCCGAGGTCGTTGGGTTTCCCTTCAACCTTGGCGGACCCATGACTCTGCTGGGCCTTGGCCTTGAGGACATCCCTGGAATGCTCCGCCCCATTGTAACCAATATTTTAATTGCGGCTAGACTATGCCTATCCAGACACTGAAGGCTTCTCTCCATACCCTCAAAGGGCGAATTGACCTCACAAATTGGGCTGCACTTGCAACACGAAACCACCCTGGCACATGATCTTGCCGTTAAGTCTGAGAGGCTGAGATGGTGGGACCCATGGCTATCCTCCGCATATGGCTCTAACTCCAATTGATCTTATCACCAGTTTGGCAGCTTGTTAACTTGATTATTAGCGGATATGCTGTTCACTATTAGTTTCGTGGATTTATAATCAACTATTCCTCCCACCAATGGATCCTTCTTAATGCAATTTAATATACCCTATTGATTTTTGATGAGTATACACTGTGATTAGACCTTCCTCCCCTCCTAATCCCTTATCTTCCTTTTTTTGTTTTCTTCCTTTATTGTCTGTGTCGATCTTAATTGTACTATTGTTCGGGAATGTTATCCCGTTTATGTTGTATTATTATACATAAATCTTAATAAAAGACCAAATGATTTAAAAAAAAAAAAAAAAAAAGTAGCAAAGATCAGTCGTTCCTTTTTATGTGTCTTTTTTTCAGCAATGGTTTCTTCCTTGGCCTTCACTCCTCAATTTCTGCGTGGTCTATGGTACCTGTTAAAACTATGACCCCAGACTGTTCCGGGTTGGCCTCCAGGTCTTTGGATCTTTGACAGTGTTTTTCCAACCATTCGCACCAACCTTCAAATACCTCTCTTGTCTATTTTCCTCTTTACCACACGTCTTTGGAGCCTCTTGTCAGTTCCATGCTTGGCAAATTTCTTAATAACATTGTGCACAGTTGAAACTGGGATACCAAGAGCTTTGTAGATGGCCTTATACCCTTTGGATGTGATTCTCCTGTGATTTACCACAGACTAAATGTGTTTCCATACTAATTTAATGTGAAGGGTGCCAATTTCTGTGTCACAGCAAGCTGTAGTTTTTTCTATTTTTCCCTCTTACTGTTTTTGTGTTAAACTGTAAAGCATTTGCTCTTTTGTATTTAACATGAGTGCTCTATAGAAAAAAACTGTTTTCATTTGAGTTTTTTTCAGGAGATATTCCGCATTATGTACTTAAACTTCATTGATGCCAATAACTATGATCAGGACTGTAAAAGGACCACTTACCAATAACTGGTTACAATACCAGTATACTGCACCCTGCAGTGATGTGGACTTGGCACAGGTTCAAAATACTTTTGAACAACCACACAACTATCATCCACGTGGGGATGTTTGGCGTTTTTATTTTTTTACTTACCAATGTACATCTATAATACTAAGCAATCAGACTGCTACATGTAATGCATCATGTCTGCTTACATTCTGTTAGTGACACTCACATTATTAGGTCAGGTGGACTCTCCAGTACTACATAAGTGCACCCTACCAGAACTGACACACCAATGTTTTTTCACCAACACACTAGGGCCTGACTGCATCCTACAAAGATGAATTAATACACAAGGTGTTTTGATATTTTGCCCAAAATACTCAAGCTTGTACCCCATGTCAAGCATTCTAATTGTCTTGTGAGTCGCAAATTACTAGACAGAACATCAAGACCAAAAAGCATCATTGTAAAGAAAGACCATGCTTGCCAATACTGGGTCACAAAACTATTAATTAGGTAATTCTAAAGGCACAGTCACACTTGGTGACGCACCAGCGATCCCGACAACGATCCGACCTGGTAGGGATCGCTGGTGCATCGCTATGTGAACGCTGGTGAGATGTCAAACAGTCAGATCTTACCAGCAACGCAGCAGCGATACCCTGTCACTCTCGGGTGTAGTGATGAGATTATTGGTTGTTGTCCCTGTCAAACATAGCGATGCACGCTGCCCAGCAGGAGCGCAATGACCAAAAAATGGTCCAGAACAGTTTGTACCGATCAGCGATCTTACAGCAGGGGCCTGATCGCTGATACGTGTCACACAAAGCGAGATCGCTGTTGAGATCTCTGTTGCGTCACAAAACTTGTGACTCCGCAGCGATCTCGCTAGCGATCTTGCTTAGTGTGACAGGGGCTTAATGGAATACTAATACTAATAAGGTGTACCTGAGACTTCACATGATTCGCTAATTTGTGGTGTTAACAGCAATTCAATTCAGGAGGTGTAATAAATCTAAGACAACAATAATTGGTAAAAGTGGCATTTTATTTTTAATCTTTTTGGAGAAACCACTTGATATATCAGATACCATATCAAAAAATTCCCAAAGGAAACAAGGGTATCTTTATAAATCACAATTTTATTATTAGGCTTAAAATCAAGCTACGGTAAATAGCTTTATGAAGTCAAAAATAACATAATAGAAACAAACAGAAAATGGTATGAGTACAGTTTTCTCTCTATCAAGAGGACAGTGCCTCACAGCACGCTGAGGGGGCTGGAGAGCTCCACTCAAAATTTTACAGCATGTAACAGGTTTCACCAATTCAACTGTTATGAGATTCTTCACCAACTACCATCACACATTGTTGGAAAAAATAATCCAAAAAACATAAAGGAAGAAGCTGAGTAAAGATTGAAGTACATAATGACTGACAAATTGAAAAATTCAGCAGATTTACACGTTAATCACAACCTGTCGATTTTGTCATGTGCACAAATGGATTCAGTATACTGTATTCCATAACACTAAAATGTAACGCAACTCCTCAAGGATTATCCCATCAAGTGAAAAATGGTATTTTATATATACACTATCTCACGTGCCCAGACATATTGCACCACACCATGCCCACAAGGATTATAAACTGACTGTGTGCAGATTACAATATAAAAATACCTGGACTTCAAACCCTGCATCTAGTTACATCCTTGATATATTAGATATATAGAATCTTTGCCAATATTCTGTGCCTAAATCACTGCTCATTTAGTAAAAAAGAGTTCAGCTCACACCTCTGCGTCCCAGGCATGCATGGTTCAAAACTGCTCACACAGAGCCGCCCCAATCCTGGCGTGATTTTCATTAAAGGTACCGTCACACGCCACCATATGGCTTCTATATCACTGACAATTTGACTTGAGCGCGCATGTTTCGGGCACTTTTGTCACATAGCTGTGGAGCTGTCACACGTAGCGATCTCGCAGGCGATCCTGCGCTCCGGATATCGCCTGCTGAAGACCGGAAACTATCTTCCCTTCACACGTCACCGCGTCACACGCCACAATTATAGCAGCGTTGAGCATACTGTCTGGATAGGGGCGTACTAGAGTGTGTTTCATCGCGCCCCTATCACTACAATTGGTGGACTGAACTGCGTTCCCATTGGTCAGCCTTGCGTGAATGCACGTGTCATTAAATACGGCGCCTCGGACACGGCCAGCGAATTGGAGCGCAGTATTACCCACCAATCGCTGCTACTACGGCGCGAAAAAAAAAACACATCCAAGCACGTCTACAGGATTTTTTTCAGGAATGCTGCATACGTCTCTATCGCCCTGTCACACGCCAGGATGCGCTGAGATCGCCTGGTGGATATCGCCTTATTTCACTGCAGTGCAGGGCAATCAGGCGACCCTCCACCAATGATTTCTTGATGTGGAATCGCCCAGTCACACACCACTACGCACAGGCGATGTTGTTTCTACATTGCTGAATTTGGGAATTGCCAATGAAATCTCTGGGCGATATGGCGGCATGTCACTGTACCTTTACTCTAAACCACAGCACGGTACTAAACATGAATAAAAAAATTACTACGGTATTTTATTTCCTAACAACTCAGTAAGATAATTTTTGATGGTTTCCTTTGCATATTTTGTAAAAATATAACAGTCCTTTTGGTTATGCCAGGTTATTAATTTTGTGGTGGTTATTACTGATTTTTATTTACATAACGGAATGACCAATTATACTACAATTCTAGAGCTCCTATAAACATAAAATCCATATGGCATTTACATCTAGAGCCAGAGGGTAAATTTACCAAATTTTGGCTCAGTGGTTCAACACAATACGTGCATATACTAACAAGGAGAACAAATGTGGAACCAAACTTGCTTACAAATATGTTACCAAATTTCTTTCTTTCACATGAGACACATTAACACAAGATAAAATATGAAACAAGGCTGACATGGAATTAACATATTGCAGCCCACCAGGGTATAATAAGAATAGAAACCAGTACACTGTATATTCAAAAGGAAGTTCCTTACAGCAAAATGAGGGATTTAAAAAAAACTGATTTATGGAGAGACTCTTGTTTATAAAGTGCATCAAAGCATTCAATAGTAACAATTGTTAATAATTTAAGTGCCTTACAATTGAATGCAAGAATATAGAAGAACAAACCCACATCACAAAAAACTTTACATAAAATCATCCCCTCAATAGACATGACACACAGTGGTGGTAGGGTTAATAAACAGTCATTAAGTCATACCCACAAAGTACAGCATACAAATGAGCAAAAAAAAGGGGGAGTCCGTCCAGTGGGAGACCCTCCCTTTTTTTGTCTGTTAACCCTACGTATTTGTAAGCTAGATTGGTTCCACATTTGTTCTCCTTGTTACTAAATTCTTGAGCTCCTGCCTATAGTATCTTGTACAGTGGATGTATACTGTGAAATTACAGCTTGGTTAGAAATGGTGGCGATGAATGTGTATCCCAGAGATAGAATGTAATTATCTTTCCATTGTAGACAGGAACATCATTCTCTCCTTGAGAAACTATCCGCTTTGGAGAAAAAGGTCATTGTTGGTGGAGTAGATTTGCTGGCCAAGGCAGAGGAACAGGAGAAACTTTTGGATGAATCAAACCAAGAGCTCGAAGAGCGCAGAAGGCGAGCAGAGAAACTTCGTAGGGAGTTGGAAGAGAAAGAGGTTGGTGATTGAGGCTTTGGATAGAAAACCATAGGAATGCATCCACAATAATAATTATTTTATTATGGGTTTTTAGAAGCTAGCGTAGCATTTTGATCGTTCAGTGTTACATTAGTATTTGTCTCATCCATACATATATTAAAATGGTTCTCCTTGTTAAATTTTTATTTTTACTATTTCTATAGCAAGAGCGGCTGGATATTGAGGAGAAATACACAAGTTTACAGGAGGAGGCACAGGGTAAAACCAAGAAACTGAAGAAAGTGTGGACAATGCTCATGGCAGCGAAGTCTGAGGTGTGTTATTCAGTCTCTCTAATCCTTTTCTGAGCTACAATCCTATCTCCATCCTTGAAATACAGTTTTGTGCTTGCCCTTATTCGTGGAATATGATATGCTACATTTTTATTTTGACAATTAATATAAGAGTGCCAAGCAGTAAATGTTAAGCTCTTTATTGTGGGAAACTTAAAAAAAGGAAAGGGGTGATAGAAAAAAGTGCTCATCCAAATGAGCCTCCCAATTATCCTTGAAGCTTTCATCCGATACTTCAGGATGGGAACACCTGGACACAAAGTCCACGCAGAATCAGATCATGTTCGATGTATTTACAAAGGAGGGCCCTATTCCACCATACGCGGGTGTGTCTTCTCAATAAATCTTTATACTTGTTCATCAAAGCCCCCAGTTGTTGATCCGTACCAGTGTTGATTGTCCCACGACGTCATGGCGGGATCGGGATCCTGCGGCACTGGTAACATGTCACTGGTGCCGCTGGAACATGAGGACCTGTATTTTGTCCTGGGGGGGGCTCCCCCCCCCCCGTGGCTAGATTCGCTCTGATTGGCAGTTTAAACTTAAATCAGAGTGATTCACCCCTCCAGATCTGATTGGAGCTGTCCAATCAGGTTTGGAGGGGTGGGGTGCCCGGGTGCCCTCCCCTTTCTCTGCACCCTCCCACTCAGATCAACTCCCCCCATGCCTTCCCTGGGCCCCCCCACCTCCGATCCCTGCTGTGTCCCCCCTCCGCACCGCTCCTGCATGCTGGTTCCGGTGGGTGCACGGTGCCCTCAATCCTCCCCAGCACCCTCCCGCCCCGGATCACCTGTCCGAAACCCCCCCGATCCCCATGCCCCCTCTCACCGCTCCTCCGTCCTCCGTGGTGCTGCACTGGTCTCCTCGGTGTGGCGCGCCTCCTCTCCCAGGCTCCTCCTCCCCACCGGAGGATCGAGAAAGGTAAGTATGTGTGTGTGTGCATGGGTGGATGGAAGGGTGCATGGATGGTGGATGGGTGCATAGGTGCGTGTATGGGTGGATGTATGGGCGCATGGGTGTGTGGATGGATGGGTTCATGGGTGCGTGCATGGATGGATGGGTGCGTGGATGGATGGGTGCAACAAGGGATAAAGTGTCCACTTGTTGTAGTCTCTGGGGTCAGAGTCATGGTGCATGGTACGGCAGATCATTGCCATACAGTGCACCATGACTCTGACCCCAGAGACTATAACAAGAGGACACTTGATCCCTTGTTGTAGTCTCTGGGGTCACAGTCATGAAGCATGGTACGGGCAGATCATTGCCATACAGTGCACCATGATTCTGAGCCCAGAGACTACAACAAGGGATCAAGTGTCCTCTTGTTGTAGTCTCTGAGGTCAGAGTAACCCCAGAGACTGTAGGAAGAGGACACTTGATCCCTTGCTGCAGTCTCTGGATGTATCAGAGGCGATGGAGTATTGTGGGTCCTTTGTTGTGGACTACGTCGGAGGCGATCGAGCGTCGTGGGACCTTTGTTGTGGACCACGTCGGATCTTTATAATAAAGATGGAGTCCGAATTTTGTTTGCTTTTTCTCTGTGTGGTGTATTTTTTGACTATTTACCAGAGATTCCTAATGGCCGGGTCTAACATTGGCCTGACATTATGAATCTCGGGCTTAGTGCCAGCTGCCAATAAAAGAGCTGACAGTAACCCCTTTATTACCAAGCTTGCCACCGGCACCAGGGCAACTGGAAGAGTCTAGGTACAGCGCCACAAAATGGCGCTTTAATCAATGCACCATTTTCTGGGGCGGCTGCGGGCTGCAGTTCGCAGCATGGGGGGCCCAGAACGCTTGGGCGTCTCCATGCTGAGGATTCCAGCCCCCAGCTGCCTAGTTGTACTTGGCTGGACCAAAAATATGGCGGAGCCCTACGTCATTTTTTTTTTTCTAGAATTAATTCTAGAACTAAAAAAAAAAAAAAAAAATGGGCTCCACTGTATTTTTGGTTGCCAGCCAGGTACAACGATGCAGCTGTTTTTGTTGGCAATCCGTAGCTGCCAAGTTGTACCTGGCTGGACCAAAAATATGGCGGCGCACCACGCCATTTTTTTTCTAGAATTAGTCCTAGAAAATTTTAAAAAATGGGCTTCGCTGTATTTTTGGTTGCCAGCGAGGTACAACCAGGCAGCTGGGGGTTGGTGGCAGTCTGTAGCTGCTAAGTTGTATCTGGCTGGACCAAAAATATGTCATTTTTTTTTATTACTTCTACAAATAAAATGACATGGAGCTTTGCCTTATTTTTGGTTGCTAGCCAGGTACAACTTGACAGTTGGGGGGCTGGAATCCTCAGCGTGGAGAGACCCAAACGTTGTGGGCCCCCCACGTTGCAAATTGCAACCCACAGCCACCTCAGAAAATAGCGCATTAATTAGTGACGCCATTTTCTGGTGCTGTACCCCAACTCTTCCAGTTGCTCTTGTGCTGGTGGCAATGCTGGTGGCAAACAGGGGCTCTCCATACGCGACATGGTGTCCGCTAACAATTTGAATGGAAAATCAGCTCAAATTGTTAGCGGACACGATGTCGCTTTTGTAGAGCCACTGTGTGCCGAAACATTGGAGCTCCCCACAAATGACCCCATTTTGGAAACTAGACCCCCTAGGGAACTTATGTAGATGGGTGGTGAGCACTTTGAGCGCACAGATGTTTCCCAAATTGATTTGTAAAAATGAAAAAGTACTTTTGTTTTCACAAAAAAATTCTTTTAGCCTAAATTTTTTCATTTTCACATGGGCAACAGGATAAAATGCATCCTAAAATTTGTTGGGCAATTTCTCTTGAGTACACTGATACCTCATATGTGGTCGTAAACCACTATTTGGGTGCATGGCAGAGCTCAGAAGTCAAGGAGCAACATTTCACTTTTTGAATGGAAAATTAGCTCCAAAAGTCAATTGCGCTCCTTCCCTTCTGAGCCCTGCCGTGCACCCAAACAGTGGTTTATGACCACATATGAGGTATCGGTGTACTCAGGAGAAATTGCCCAACAAACCTTAGAATGCATTTTATCCTGTTACCCATGTTGAAAATGAAAGAGTTGAGGCTAAAAGAACATTTTTGTCAGAAAAATTAAAATGTCAATTTTTTTCCTTCCACGTTGCTTTAGTTCCTGTGAAGCACCTGAAGGGTTAATAATCTTCTTGAATGTAGTTTTGAGTAACTTGAGGTTTGCAGTTTTTGAAATGGTGTCACTTTTTCGTGTTTTCTGTCATGTACACCCCTCAAAGGGGCTTCAAATGGGGATGTGGTCACTAAAAAAAAATGGTTTTGTAAATTTTGCTGGAAAAATGAGAAATTGCTGATAAACTTTGAACCCTTATAACTTCCTACCAAAAAAAAATATTTTTTTTCCAAAATTGTGCTGATGTAAAATAGACATGTGGGAAATGTTATTTAATAACTATTTTGTGCCACATAACGCTCTAGTTTAGCAGATCAAAATGTTAGATTTTTTTTTCTCAAATAAACGCAAAAATTATCGACCTATATTTACTACTAACATGAAGCCCAATATGTCATGAAAAAACAATCTCCGAATCGCTAGGATCCGTTGAAGCGTTCCAGAGTTATTACCTCATAAAGGGACACTGGTCAGAATTAACAAATATGCCACGGTCTTTAGGGTCAAAATAGGCTGGGTCATGAAGGGGTTAAAACGTCATCTAGTTGTTTTAGCCACATATGCTCACGTGACCGAAAATTTATTTTCGCCATAAGTAATAACTGTGGAAACACTGACAAAGCACAAAAGGTTGACAAAACCTGTAATGACATCATATTTCATATGCAACCGACCTCATAGAGCATTCAGCCTGTGCAATAGCAGGACATACTCAAAAATCATTTTGAACAATTAATATGACTTAATTTTTAACAGATTAAATAGCATATTAGTGTGTCCACAATGTCGAGAGTTTTAATGTGAATTGCCTCTTTGGAGAATTCCAGCCCGCCCAACATTCCATTTGCAGACAAATGTTTTGTGGTTTTTGCCCTCATCAGTGCAATGGCGAAGATCTAGTTGGTTAAGAGGTTTATTTTCTCCTTGTGGAGCGAGACCTATTAAAATTCCCAGAGGAACATTGTTTTACAGAGTAAATCACCCCTCCTTTTCCCAATTTAAAAGGAAAAAGGGACTGGGAGCACGTATTATTTATTATTTATTATTATTTATTTATGTAGCGCCATTAAATTCCATGGCGCTTTACATGCTAAAAGGGCAGACCAGGACAAGTACAATAAATGTGGACAATTTGGTTGTACAGATACAAGAGGGGAGAAGATCCTGTCTGCAAGGGCTCACAATCTACGAGGGGTGGGTGGGGATACAATAGGAGGGGGAGGTGCAGGTCGTTAGGTGGTGGGTGGACCGGGTCTCATAGGAGGTTGTGGGCTCGGCGGAAGAGGTGGGTCTTTAGGCTTCTTTTGAAGGTTCCCAGGGTAGGAGAATGTCTGATGTGTTGGGGCACAGAGTTCCAGAGTATGGGGGTTGCCCGGATAAATCCTGAATGCGGTTGTGTGAAGAGGAGATGAAGGGGGAGTAGAGGAGGAGTTCTTGGGAGGATTGCAGGTTGCGCGAGGGTAGGTATCAGGAGACCATGTCGGAAATGTATGGAGGGGACGATGGCTTTGTATGTCATGGTTAATGTTTTAAACAGGATTCTCTGGGAAGCAGGGAGCCAATGAAGGGCTTGGCAGAGGGGTAGGACAGATGGATTAGACGGGCAGCGGAGTTTTGGACAGATTGGAGAGGTGCAAGGGAGGTAGCAGGGAGAACGGAGAGCAGGAGGTTGCAATAGTCGAGGCGGGAGATGATGAGAGCGTGAATAAGGGTTTTAGCAGTATCGTAATCAAGAAAAGTGCTGCTCCGGGAGATGTTTTTGAGCAGGAAATGGCAGGAGGTGGCGAGGGCCTGGATGTGGGGCTTGAAGGGAGAGGGAAGAGTCGAGGATAACCCAGAGGCAGTTGGCGTTGGGGACTGGGGAGAGAGAGCAGTCATTGACAATGATGGATAGGTCGGGTAGTGAGGGGAAGAGGCTTGGGGGAAGTCGAGGAACTCTGTTTTCTCCATATTCACCTTAAGGAAGCGAGCTGAGAAGAAGGATTTGATGGCGGCAGGCATTGTGGAATTTTGGATAGTAGGGAGGCGATGTCAGGTCCAGACAGGTAGATTTGGGTGTCGTCGGCGTAGAGGTGGTACTGGAGGCCGTGGGACTCCATGAGATGCCCTAGTCTGAGAGTGTAGATTGAGAAGAGTATCGGTCCCAGAACAGAGCCCCGGGGACCCCGACAGATAGGGGGTAGGGTGGAGAGGAGGTGTGGGAGTCTGTGATGCTGAAGGTCCAGTCCTTTAGGTATGAAGAGATCCAAGAGTTGTAAGGTCCATGATGCCAAGAGTTTCCAAGATCTGAATTAGAAGGGAGTGGTGAACAGTGTCGAAGGCGGCAGATAGGTCGAGGAGGAGGACAGAGTGGTGAAGTTTGCTTTTGGCAGTCAGTAGGTCATTGGTGACTTTGGTCAGGGCAGTTTCAGTGGAGTGGAGGGGTCAGAAGCCAGATTGCAGGCGGTCGAAGAGGGAGTAGGAGGAGAGGTGAGAGGACATTGATTCAATCCATCAGGTAAAGGCTATGTCATTTAGTTAGTAAACCTTGTAGTGATCTGGGATATTGGTGCAGCACCCTTGGTTTTATCACGGACTTGTGTTCACATGTAAAGTCAGTGGTGTTTGGGAGAGAGCCTTATATTCCATAGATCCGCCTTTTGTGTACTCCCTTTGGGAAACAAAGGGTGTTTATAATCCCATAACACTATTCTCAGGCTGTGAAACAGGGATCAGTTATTTGCTGTATTATAGCGGTTAATACCCATGAACTCTTAAGGTACCGACACACAGGGAGATATCGCCGGCGATATTGCCGGCAACTGAGGGGCGTGGCCAGGTTGCTGCGACCTCGCTGGAGAGTTGCCTCATGTGACAAGGCGGTAATCAGGCGAAAAATCGCCTGAGTAACATCGCCAGGTTTCCCAACAATGTTGGGAAGCCTGGCGATGTTGGTCAGGCGATCATGCCTGATCGCCCTGTGTAACGCGGCAACCTGCAATGTTGCGGGCGATTCCGCCTATCTCCAACATTGCGGATTACCGCTCGCTGGGTTGCTGGGCAACCCAGCGAGCGATAGCCGCGGCAACTAGCTGACGAAATCGCCGGCAAGTTGCTCCGTGTGACATCTCCCTGGCGATGTTGCCAGGGATGAGCGCTCCCGCGATCACCGGTAACATCGCCGGCGATATCTCCCTGTGTGACGGTACCTTTAGTCAATTAATATGTGCATTTTCATTTTTTCGAACTGTCAGGTACCTGCTTGTTAACGTAATTTAATTGGTATGCCTTAATTGGAGACATTATTTCTTGCCTCAAATATGTATATAAGAATATGTAATCTAATCTACTATATAATTGCCTAATCGTGTCTGTCTGTTGCCGAAATAGCGCGCCAGCGTTCATTGGTCGCCGCCAGCCGAGGCAACCAAAGAGTGCAGCGTATGCAAAACAGCCGCGCGTATTCAAAACTCGTGCCAAGCTGAAACCTGGCGACAGCGACGCACAGGCGTCCAGACGCAGCTACCACAGAGGTCTGCGGTGGCACCCCTGCCCACCTACCCCCTTGCCTCCCTCTGTTCTCACCCGTCGCCTCTAGCTACAGAGTCGCACTCTGTACAGCGGTCATGTGACCGGGTGGGCTGATGTGACATCACATAGCCCGCTCTGTCACATGACCGCTGCACAGACTTAAGCACCCGCATCGCTCAAGCCAGCCACCGGTGAGAACAGAGGGGGACGAGAGGGATCCTGCCCTCTCAGCTCCACCCTGCCCTCTCGGCTCTATCCTGCCCTCTCGGCTCCATCCTGCCCCCCCCCTCCCGGCTCCATCCCAAAGGCTCCATCCTGCCCCCCCCCCCCCCCCCCGCGCCATACTGCCCTGCTCCATTCTGCCTCCACTGATTAGTCGCACCCGGCCACTTAACACTGACACTGCCGCACAATACTGACACCACTGCACACTGACGGTGCTGGACCCATCCTGCCCCACTGGCTCCATCCTGCCCTGCTCCTTTCTGCCCCTGATGATTAGTCTTGCCCGGCGACTGCCGCACAACACAGGCACTGCCGCACAACACAGACACTGCCGCACAACACAGACACTGCCGCACAACACAGACACTGCCGGCTACATCCTGCCCCACTGGCTCCATCTTGCCTCGCTCGCTCCATCCTTTCCCGCTCCATTTTGCCCCCGCTGATTAGTCTCGCCCGGCGACTGAACACCAACACCACCGCACACCGACACCGCCGTAAAACACTGATGCTTCT
Source organism: Allobates femoralis (assembly GCA_033576535.1). Classification (NCBI taxonomy): domain Eukaryota; kingdom Metazoa; phylum Chordata; class Amphibia; order Anura; family Aromobatidae; genus Allobates; species Allobates femoralis. The sequence goes on from JARQOC010000004.1 coordinate 475,454,677, forward strand.
GTTCTGCACACTGACACTACTGTACACTAACACTGCTATACACCAACACCGCCGCACAGCACTGATACTTCTGTACACCGACACTGCTGTACACTGACACCGTCGCACAACACTGAAAGTGCTGTACACAGACTCCACTGCTAACATATCAAACTGCTGACATATCAAAAGGTAACAGATAAGTGCATATCTAGTGTGAAATTGTCGAATAAATCTATTCCCACTCAGAGAGATTGACGGGATGACAAGTATGCCTAAAATGAAATGACAGGAAGGCAAATTTCCAACGGTTGAGAGATGATCTTAGTGCAATAAATTGGGACGATGTCCTGAGACATAAAAGTACACAACACAAATGGTAGATGTTTATTAGCATCCTGAATAGGACCTGTGCACAATATATACCCTATGGGAATAAGCATGCTAGAAATAGGAGGAAACCACTATGGCTAAATAAAGCGGTAAGAAGTGTAATATGTGACAAAAGCATTTAGGGAATTAAAGCAAGTAGGTAGTGATGAAGCATTAAATAAATACAGAAAATTAAATAACATTTGTAAAATGCAAATCAAGGCAGCAAAGATTGAGACAGAGAGACTTATTGCCAGAGAAAGTAAAAAGAATCCCAAAATATTTTTTAACTACATAAATAGTAAGAAACTAAAAAATGATGGTGTTGGCCCCTTTAAAAATAGCCTGGGTGAAATGGTGGATGAGGATGAGGAAAAAGCCAATATGCTAAATGACTTTTTTTCAACAGTATTTACACAAGAAAATCCCATGACAGACAATATGATCAGTGATAACAAAAAGTCTCAATTAAATGTCACCTGCTTAACCCAAGAGGGTTAAAAATCACTAAAATTGACAAATCCCCGGGCCCGGATGGGATACACCCCAGAGTGCTGCAGGAATTAAGTACTGTCATAGATAGACCATTATTTTTAATATTTAAAGATTCCATAATAACAGGGTCTGTACCACAGGACTGACGTATAGCAAATGTGGTGCCAATATTCAAAAAGGGGACAAAAACTGAACTTGGAAATTATAGGCCAGTAAGCTTAACCTCTACTGTGGGTAAAATCCTAGAGGGTTTTCTAAGAGATGCTATACTGGAGTATCTGAAGAAAAATAACCTCATGACCCATTATCAACATGGTTTTACGAGGGACTGTTCCTGTCAAACTAATCTGATAAGCTTCTATGAAGAAATAAGTTCTGGACTGGACCAAGGAAATGCAGTGGATGTGGTGTATATGGACATTTCAAAAGCTTTTGATACGGTGCCACACAAAAGGTTGATACATAAAATGAGGGCAATGGGGATAGGGGAAAATATGTGTAAGTGGGTTAAGAACTGCCTCAGTGATGAGAAACAAAGGGTGGTTATTAATGGAACACACTCAGAATGGGTCACAGTTAACAGTGGGGTACCACAGGGGTCAGTGTTGGGCCCGCTTATATTTAATATATTTATTAATGACCTTGTAGGGGGCATACGGAGTAGAATCTCAATATTTGCAGATGACACTAAACTCTGCAGGGTAATCAATACAGAGGAGGACAATTTTATATTACAGGAGGATTTATGTAAACTAGAAGCTTGGGCTGCTAAATGGCAAATGCGCTTTAATGGGGATAAATGTAAAGTCATGCACTTGGGCAGAGGAAACAAAAGGTATAATTATGTGCTTAATTGTAAAACACTGGGCAAAACTGTCACTGAAAAAGACCTGGGTGTATGGGTAGATGACAAACTCACATTTAGTGGCCAGTGTCAGGCAGCTGCTGCAAAGGCAAATAAAATAATGGGATGCATTAAAAGAGGCATAGATGCTCATGAGGAGAACATAATTTTACCTCTATACAAGTCACTAGTGCGACCACACTTAGAATACTGTGTACAATTCTGGTCTCCGGTGTATAAGAAAGACATAGCTGAACTAGAGCGGGTCCAGAGAAGAGCGACAAAAGTCATTAGAGGACTAAGGGGTCTGCAATACCAAGACAGGTTATTAAACTTGGGGTTATTTAGCTTGGAAAAACGAAGGCTTAGGGGTGATCTTATAATAATGTATAAATATATGAGGGGACAGTACAGAGAACTTTCTAATGATCTCTTTACTCTTAGGCCTGAGACTGGGACAAGGGGGCATCCTCTACGTCTGGAGGAAAGAAGGTTTAATCATAATCACAGACGCGGATTCTTTACTGTAATGGTACCTTTACACGCCGCCACAACAGGATGGATACAACCCGCTATAGGCTACAAATGTAGCTTGTCGCGCCAATATCGCCCGTAGTAGCGGCGTCTGAAGACGGGACGACACAGCCGGCTACAGATACCTCTGTATCCGTGCACTGCCCATAAACATATGGCAACATCGCCGATTGTAGCGAGCTGTATCGGCGTGTAAAGAAGGAACAGAAGGGTTGTTCCTACACCATGCTATGTAGCTGGGGCGTGACACAGGCTCCGGGTTACCGCGCCCCTTCAGCGATCATTGGAGGAAGCTCCTGCGTTACGATTGGTAGTCGCTGCACAGGGCGGCATATTTAAGGAGCTGACCAGTCACACTACACAATTGCTCGAGCGTCAAGTATTAATCAGCCTCCTGCGATGCCTGGCCAATCAAGGTATTATTGCTTTGTCCTATCAGCGTATGGACGACTCGTAATCCACAATTGTAGCACGCCTATGTGCTGTCCCTGCTGCACCAGGTACGCCCATAGTAGCTGTTTGTAGCGGTGTATAAATGAGCTACAGATGGCTACTTGAGACACCCGGTGATGTAGCTAGCTGTAGATGTAGCGTAGCGTAGCGCACCTTGTGGCGGCGTGTAAAGAGGGTGCGGTTCCCGTTGGTAACCGTTCGGCCGTGCTCGTGCACGTGAAGTTGCCGTTGGTATCCATCCTGTTGTGGCGGCGTGTAAAGGTACCATAAGAGCAGTGAGACTATGGAACTCTCTGCCACATGCTGTTGTAATGAGTGACTCACTACTAACATTTAAGAAGGGCCTGGATGCCTTTCTTGAAAACTATAATATTATCAGTTATACATACTAGATTCTTTGATAGGGCGTTGATCCAGGGAATTAGTCTGATTGCCATATCTGGAGTCAGGAAGGAATTTTTTCCCCCAATGTGGAGCTTAGTGTTGCCACATGGTTTTTTTTTGCCTTCCTCTGGATCAACATGTTAGGCTATGGGTTGAACTAGATGGACTTAAAGTTCCCTTCAACCTTAAAAACGATGTTACTATGTTACTAAGTACTGTACATAGAAGAGTGTATGAAAACAATATGAGAAGTTAGTATGGATAAAAAGGAAAAAAATGCCAGAGGTGAAAAGGAGACAAAAAAGGAAAAAAAAGAAAGAAAAATAGAATTAGGGATGGAAAAAGTGTAGAAAAATATCATAGATAGAGGAGTTCAGAATAAAGAAAAGGAGTGGAAGGAGATATCACAAGTACATAGTTATGATCTCATCAATTTTGTCATCAAGATAATAATTTAGTAGTATAAAAAGAAAAAATGGATTCCGCTTCGGCGGAATCAGTGCGCTTTTCTGCCACAGCTAACGCGCTCTTGAACTTGGCCATGCATGCTGTCTGGTTGAAGACATTGTCGGGTGACAATGTGTCAAAAAGCAAGTTCTTTTCTAATCCTTTTACGGGTCTGAGTACCTTTGAACCTGTCTTAGACGACATCTTAGAGAAAGCCTCTGATAAAAAGGGGTTTTCAGATAATAGACACAGGTCCCGACCCTTTTGTGACTCTTGTCTCTTCCACTCTCAATCCTTTAAGGAGAAGGGTTAGTTGGGTAGGTGGATCTACTCCAAGGGAGGTATGGACAGTGCCAACCGGTCCCGTTTTTTCAAAGCCACATCCTGATACCTTTCAGGTGTGGGGGTTGAGTCATTTCACAGAGAGATGGCAGATGGCGTCCTCAAATTATTGGGTCATTCAGACAGTTACGGCTACAGGATACAGTTTGCCTGGGCCCCTCAGACAACATTACATTTAACAAATTGTCAGTCCCCTGCAGTCCTTGCAGTAACACTAACAGTGGTAGAGCAGTTTCAGGGACTGTATTCTACCCTGTTCTCCATCCTTAAATCCTCTGGGGACTACAGGACCATCATCAACCTTAGTCCCCTCAAAAAGTGGGTCTAATGCAGGAGATTCAAAATGGAGTCAATTCAATCAATGATTCCTCTGATAGGAAGTGGTTCAGTGATGGGGACCATAGATTTGCAGGATGCTTATTACCATCTGGCCATCCACCCATCCAGGCAGAGGTACCTGAGGTTCACAATAGAGAGGAAGGGCAACGTTCTCTACTTCCAGTTCCAGTACCTCCCATTTGGTCTTTCTTCAGCCCCACAAATCTTCACTAAGCTGATTGCAGAGGTGACGTCCTTCCTCAGGCTACAGGGAGTAACGATGGTTCCCTACCTGGATGACCTGCTTCTGATTGCAGATATGACCCACAATCTAGAACGAGACCTGAAATTCACCAGGTGCTCCCTAGAAGATTTTGAGTGGACAATCAACGACCGGAAGTCGGATTTCATTCCCGGCAGGCTGAAGACTATCCTTGGGGTGCAGTTGGACTCATTAAAACTAATGCCCTTCCTTCCGCTGCACAAGAGGACTTCAATCTGCTAGAGAATACGATACTTCCAAAATAAGCGCCGGGTCACCCTCAGGGTAGCTTTGAGTGTCCTGGGCCTCTGCAAGACCTCTGCAAGATATTGCCAGACAGATTTTTCATTAGGCGGAACTCAATTTTCTCTGAATCACAGTGGTCTATTTGAAGTGATCAGACTGCAAAGTTGAAGATTAGCTCAGTCTTCGTCGTCTCAACGCTTCGGAATGGCAGCTAGACGATCGGGCTTATCAACAGGTGCACAGGTGGGGGTACTCCACAGATAGACCTGTTTGTCTCAAGAACCAATGCGAAGATTGTAAGATTTTTCTTTCTGAATCCAGCGGACAATCTTCTGGCGGTGGACGCACTGTCCCAGGATTGGGACTTGGCACTCTCGTATGCTTTTTCACCTCTTCCTTTGATACCTCGCGTCCTGAGGAAGATTCAGGAGGATTAGGCCGAAGAGAAGCTGGTTTTCCTTCCTGGAACGTCTGTCCCTGGAAGAACTGATCATCCCTGCAAGAGCAGATCTCCTTTCGGCAGGGACCTCTGCTTCATACAAATATACATCAGCTATACCTTTGCCTGAATCCTGAGTAGCAGATCCTGAAGTCTCAGGGTCTTTTGGAGCAGGTCATATCTACCTTGCATTAAGCATGTCACACAATCTATAAGAAGATTTGGAAGACCTTCTGTTCCTTTTGTGAACATCAGCCCTTAGTTCCTTCTGCTCCCGGTATTCCAAGAATCTTGGACTTCCTCCAGAAGAGCTTTGATCAGGGCCTGAAGCCCAGTACATTGAAGGTTCAGATCTCCGCTCTAGGTGTTTTCTTCAATACCTCCTAGATTCGCACCCTTGGATTTCTAGGTTCATCAGAGCAACCCAGAGACTCAGACCCATGCTGCGGTCTTTAATACCTCCTTGAGACTTAAGCCTGGTCCTGAATGTACTTTGTGGTCATTCATACCGTCCTTCAGAGGGTCTTCCGATTAAAGAGCTCTCTTACAAGATGGCCTTTCTCATAGTAGTCAGTAGTGCTAAGTGGGTCAATGAGATTCAGGCATTGTCTGTCCGGGATCCTTGTCTTCGAGTCAAAGGTGGTCTTAATGGTGAACCTTAGCTAGGAGATAGTCTTGCCATCATTCTGTCAAGATTTGTCTAATCCTTAGGAAGAGCGATTTCACTCTTTAGATGTCAGAATATCAGTTCTCGCATATCTGGAGGCTACCCGGAACTGGAGAATGGACTCAAATCTGTTCCTTCAATTCTGGGACAGAAACAGGGGGAGAAAAGCTTCTAGCAACTAGCTAGATGTTTTACCTTCTTGATCTTGGCAGCATATACCTTGAAGGGAAGCCCCCTCCAGTGATTGTCAGGGCCCACTCTACCAAGGCAATTTCTGCATCTTTGGCATAGCGAGCAGGGGACTCAGTAGAACAAATTTGTAAGGCCACCTCATGCTCAGGCTTGAGCACCTTCTGTAGGCACTAAAAGTTAGATGTGACATCTACTCGCCAGACCACATACAGCAGGAAGGTCCTACAGACTGTTGTCCTGCTCTGAAGTAGTTTATTTGGTATACTCCTGTGGTGCTGTCATGTGGATGCTCTGGAAAATAAGAATGTCTTAAAGATAATTATAGTTGCAGGAGTCCATCCTGACAGCACCTGTATTTCCCTCCCATTTCCTTTACTTTAGTGTGAAGTTAACATTGATTGTAAGTGGAATTGTTGAATAAAATGGTGTTGGACCCATCCCGGAGTGGTAATTGGAATGCCACTGGAGAGGGTGGGGTGGGAGGGGCTTTTAAACTCTCATTTTCTGTTTCCAGTCCCTATATAGGATATGGGATAAGAACTCATGTGGTGCTCTCATGATGGATTCCTGGAAAGATAATTACCGGTAAAACTAATTCTTACTTTCATCACTAAAACGAACTGTGGACCACTTCTCCTCTGTCCACACAACATGCGCCTCACCAAAGGTGAGTTTAGCCTTTTGATTCTTTCTGCTAATGAGAGGCTTCAGTCTTAATGCTCTTAAACGTTGTGACACTGTATGACGAGACAGATCCAGTGCTGAACTGGCAAGCTATGCCAGCTGCAGTGTGGAAACAATTACCTGTAAAGATTCTCCGTATTATCCTGTCCTCTCTTGCATTTGTCTCTTACGAGGGACCAGCCTTCTTGGGGACTTGGAAGAGTTGTAAAGATGCAATATTCTAGAAAGCACACTCTTGGAACAACCAACTTCTGTTTCTATGGCTGATAGGGTGATCTATTTGGCCTTCATCTGGATAATATGCTGCCAGGGGCTTTGTCACTTTGGAATGACACACTATTTCTGCAAAGTGAGTGCAAACTGGAAAATTAAAATGCCAGTTAAATAGGGTTTCAGATAATTCAGGAAATTAGCACCAGGTGCCAGATTAACATAGCTAATTTACACATTTTTGAAAGTGTTCTCTGATTTTGATCAGTGCTCTTTTTCATGTATCTCATATACATTTATATTGGGTGATGTAGAATATATTCAATTTGTGAAACAAGCTTAAAATACTGCTATTTTACTCAATTTAGGATATGTTCACGTAGGACAGCAAAATAGCCTTAACATTAAGGAAATTGTGTGTTATTCTCTAACTTTGCCAGTATATGAGTGCAGAGGAGAATATCTTAAATACTGGATAGGAAAGCTAAGGCAAAAGTGCATAACTAGTGCATAGCAAGGTGTTTATGTACCAAAATAAATAGTATAGTATGGTTATAGCGTAAAAAAAGAGGGAGAAAGGTTTCTATAATGTTAACTAAGAAAGTGAAAGTAATACTAATGTGTAAAACAAATTCAAATGGGGTGCACAATAGGGGTGAAGTGGATCAAAGCACTTAGTGTCGTGATCTTCAGCAATAGGGTGACAAGTTGAATAAAGTCCATTTAGCTTTGTAAAGGGAAGAGATGGTTCGAGAACGGTAGTACATGTAAAAAGAAGAGTATTGTATATAGTAGAGAAGGGGAATATTAAAAGGAGACTTGGAAAGACCACATCATACAAAAACATACATGTTATAATATTATAACACAATATTATAATGATTAATATGATGTAACAAAGAACCATGGTAGAACGCATCCAATAAAACCATTCATATTCTCTATTAAGACCTAATGGTTTTAGTCTCTGCAGAGTGAAAGTCCGATAGGATTCTTGTCCTTTGAGCATCCTGATTCTGTTCCTCCTCTTCTAGTTTGTGGAATGTGTTCAATCAGATGGAGTCTCAACTGTGTAATGGAATGATTGTGTCTAATCAATTGTGCCAGGATTGGTAATAAAGTATTCTTGATTGATTTATGTTTACTGATTCAGACCTGGATATGCTAGGTTGTTTCCCAAACATACCCAAGACTGGGAACTTAATGAGGTACACTACAAAAGAGTTCTCGCATGTGAAGAAGTCTAAACCTAGAAGAGGTGGCAATAGGATCAGGTTCCTCAAAGAATGAGAATTCTATTAAATTTTCACTCTGCAGACACTAGAACCATTAGACAATTTGAATGGTTTTATTGAATGTTTTCTGCCATGGTTCTTTGTTACTTCATATTAGTCATTATCTATGGGTATTGTTATAATATTGTACCATGTATTTTTTTTGCTGATGTGATTCTTCCATGTCTCATTTTAATATTCCACTTCTCTACTATATACTCCTTTTCACATGTACTACGGTTCTCTTAACCATCTATTTCTTTTACAGAGTTCACTGTACTTTATTCAATTTTTCCTATAATTGCTGAAGATGATGACACCAAGTGCTTCAATCCCCTAAACCCCTATTGGAGTTCACTGCACAGCACTACCTTTGAATTTTTTGGCATGGAAGTATCACTTTCACTTTTGGTTACCATTATTGCAACCTTTCTCCCCCTTTTTTTAAACTATAACCATACTCTACTGTTTCTTTTGGTACAGAAACACCTCCTTATGCACTAGTTATGCACTTTTCCCTTAGTTATCCACTATTTAGGATAATCTCCCCAAGCTCATATATCCAATTTTATTTATGGTAGAGAAAAGGAGCACCACTAGATATCTATAGATTAATGATGGGTGCTCACCATGTCACGAAAACAGTATTTTGGAACAAGAAAAAGGCATGACATAGAAAGCTTGGGAGCACACCAAAAGTTTGAAAAAAAGTATTACTGATGGTATTCTATTAAGAATTGATGCTTGTACAAGCTACATAATTGATTGTTATGGATCAGCAACCTTTTTTTTGGGGGGTGGGGTTAATTTTACTGGTTGCTAACCACAATTGATGTCAGATCTGGGATTTTTGACTGCCCATACCTGACCTTAAACTGTGTGATAGGTTTTAGATAACACTCTGATTCCACCTAATGGACTGTACTGGTGACACTTATAGAATTGGCTATTTTTATTAGCTAGAAAGTGCCCTGCACCTTGGCACAAAGCACCACCCAGACCATTTGGCCCTATACCTATCACTACTAGCCATATTATGCAGACTACCAGTGTCATGCACTTGTCACATTTCTAGATATGTATATGTACTCATTAATTTGCATAAATATTTGCATCTGTACTTTTTTCTAACCAGAAATTGTATATTATATACTACCTGCTGTCATATGAGCACGTACTAAGACATCTTGGTTCTAAAAGAGGCTTTTTGTATACTATGTCTGATTTGACTTAACAGTTTATTTGAATCCTATAACTCCTCTCATTCTGCACCTTACTCAGGTATATATAAACTGGATTTAAATATTTAATGTGATTCTATGAACAAGCGTGGCTTGTGTGATGTACGGTATCTTTTTTATTTGTATAACGAATTGTACATGCATCTTAATTTATGTTTATCTGATGTGAATTACTTGTACTGCAATATTGTGATGTATGGTTCTGCATAAACCGTCCACCGGACTGGTGGGGCTGTATATTTCTGCCACACATTGATCTACTGGGTTGCAACCTTAATTTTTTGACCTTGACCTGACTTATATTGTCAGTGTTCTTTATACACCTAGACGTCCATGTATTTGATTTCCCAGTGGTTTTAATAGATTTTAATGTGCTAATGTCCGTATAATTGTTAAATAAAATCCTGTATATACTTTTTTCAAACTTTTTGTGTGCTCCCGGCTTTCTATATGTCATGCCTTTTTCTTGTTCCATATATCCAATTTTGACCATCATCTACATGTGCTCCAATTACTTGTACCTCTTGGCATCCTTCATACTCAGCTGGATGCTTTATTATTATTTCCATATTTTTGTTACTATATTTTGGAGTCCTTGTATTGTTTTGATTTATCTCTAGGTGCTATAATGTTGTCACCGCACACGCTCACTACTCGCTAGGAGGTCTACAATGGTGCCCATAACTCCTATTTCCTTTACACATCAAGAAGTGGCAATATGACTGCCGCACATAGGCACAATATCCCCTTATCCTTATACATTTGAGTGCAGCAACATGGCCATCTACTACTTCCTTTCTCGGCGTTCCAAGCCCATTCACTCTCCTTCTGAGTGCATGCCACCTACATGAAGTACTTTTCCTGCATCTTACTCAGCATTATCATATAAGGACACTACCCCGTTGATCCCTCACCTTATCCTCCTGGCTCATTCAGTGTATCACTATAGAGGTATCTTACCACACCATCTACATCTCCTCTCACCAGCTTATTCATCTTTTGACCTTCATTACTTATCTTTTGTTATCTTTACCATATTACATTTCAGGGACTTGGCTATAGCTCCATGTCATTTGGTGTGTATGCTATCTTTAACCTGCCCTATTCTGTTTAGTATTTATACCTACCGTATATACTTATTTTTATTGCATTTCATTTCAGCCATATGCCATGTCCATTTTAGGAGTATTTCGAATTTTCATTTTTCTACTACACTACTATCTTGATGACTAAATTGATGATTATTACATACTTGTGATATCTCCATCCACTCTCCTTTCTTCATTCTGAACTCCTATCTATGACATTTCTGCCCTTTTTCCTCCTTTTTTCCATTTCTCCTTCCTTTTTTCTTCTTTTTTTGTCCTTTTCACCTCTGGCTTTTTTTCTTTTTATCCATGCTTTCTTTTCATATTGTTTCCTTACATTCTTCTTTGCACCTGACATTTAATTTAATTTTGGGTGTAGTTGTGATCTCTTCAAGCTCTCTGAGCGAGAATAGATTTAATAAGACAAATTCACATTTCTTATTATTCACTGATATTATATTATGATCTATATATTATTGTCTATATTTAATTCCCATGTCAATGTACCCTTGGTTCTGTTTTTCACTTACGGATATGCAATTACTTGTAAAAAGGCCCATTGCTATCGCATCGTGAGTGCGGTGACATCAAGATGGGGGCGGGCTCTTTGGCAGCAGCTGTCACTTGACCCTGTGCTGTCTGTCCCCTGCGTGCTGATTTTTGGCCCTCGGTCTCTGCCCCCTTCCTCTGTGCTTTGTCTAATGTGGCGACAGAGGATGGTGGCACGAGGAACTGGTGCAGTTCCTTGTTCAGCCTGCCGCAGGGTGAGTGAGGTGAGCGACGTGAGTGTGGTGAGCCGGCTGCAGGCTGAGTGGAGTGAGTGCAGGCTGAGCAGGCAGGGTGAGTGAGTACAGGGTGTGTGCAGGCAGAGTGAGTGCAGGTTGAGTGAGTGTGGAGTAACCGTGGTGTAGGCTGAATGAGTGCGGGGCTGGGTGAGTGAGGGCTGGGTGAGTGGAGGGTAACCATGGTATAGGCTGAGGGAGCGCGGGGCAGGATAAGTGCGGAGCTGAATGAGTGCTGGGGCAGAGTGCAGGAAGAGTGAGTGCTGGGGCAGAGTGCAGGTATAGTGAGCGTGGGGCACAGTGAGTGCAGGGTGAGTGAGTGTGGGGGCAGAGTGAGTGGTGGGGATGAGTGAGGGGGCAGAGTGAATGTGGGTTTAGTGAGTGCGGGGCAGAGTGAGTGTGGGCTCAGTGAGTGCAGGGTGAGTGTGGGCTAAGTGAGTGAAAGGTGAGTGAGTGTGGGCTGAGTGAGATGTAGAGAGTGCAGGGCAGAGTGAGTGTGGGCTCAGTGGGTGCAGGTCAGAGTGAGTGTGGGCTTAATGAGCGCAGGGTGAGTGTGGCGTGAGTGAGAATAGGGTGAGTGTGGGCTGAGTGAGTGTGGGCTGAGTGAGGGGTAGAGTAAGTGTAGGGCACAGTGAGTGTGGGCTCAGTGAGTGGAGGTTCAGTGAGTGCAGGGTGAGTGAGTGTGGGGCAAAGTGCGGGGTGAATGCAGGGCTGATGGTGGTGTGGGATGCGGTAGAATTACCTGGCTGCTGCATCCGTTCTGCGTGCGGTGCTTAAGGACCTGTGGTGACGTCATGGTCATGTGACCTGGCTCCGCGCATGACACTGATGTCACCACAGGTCCCGTAAGTTGCGGGTCATTGGCGGCGGGGAGGATGGCTGGCGGGGGCTGAAGTGTGGGGTTAGCGAGGAGGAGTGCGGGGACCGGGCGGGGGTTCAGCATGCGGACTGCTAGGAGCGGGCGGGGAGAGGAAGCAGTAGGCTGCGAGTTTTTCATTTGCAGCTAGTGTGCTGCTATGGCAGCATCCAGCAAGGCAAGCGGCGGCTCGCGATGGCGCAAGCGCGCCATCACTTGCAACGCCGCAAAGGATTCTGGAATAGCGGCACAGTGGCCGGAAACGCAAAACTCGTGATTATGTAAGTAGATGAATTCCTTTACAGACTGTCAAGAACATTAAGTGTGTGATCTACCATATTATTTATGTGCTGTATATTTTCATGTATATGTTTTCTTTTCTATGATGCATTGTAATTTTATATTTATCTACAGATCCTTGATAAAGGCTTAATAGTTAAGGCCAAAACGTTGAATCAATTGTCTATAAGCCTAAACTCAATTAAAGATATTTATTTCTCAAAAGTTCATTGTTGTGTATCGAGGTTTCCTATATTATTTGTCCATTCATAGCTCTTGTCCAGCTGTGTCTCCGATATCCCTATCATATCATATTTTTTTCCAACAATATTAATTCTAATTCCTCCATCTTGTTGGTAAAGTTCCTGGCATTAGTGTACATGCACTTCGTATAGTTCTCTGTACCTCTACGACTTCTTAGGCTGGCTTCAGACTTGCGGACCCTCCGCAGCGTCCTGCGGAGGAGATCCGCAAGCTGAACGCAGTCCTTATGTTTATAATGAGAACGCACTGTGCTGCTTGGGTCTGCGCATGACCGTGCGCTCTCATTCACTGCAATATGTGATTTGTACGCAGGCGGATGCCCGCGCACAAATCACACACTCTCGTCCGCACCAGGAACACGACCATGTCGCAGGACGCTGTGGAGGGGTCCGCAAGTGTGAAGGCAGCCTTAGTGTATTGACTGTTTAACCGCTCTTCCCCATGCCGCCCCCAATTCCATTGTTAGTGCAAATAGTAACCTGGGCACAATCTTCACCTCCTATATAGTGAATACACTCCAAAACAATCCCTAGTTTAAACACTCCTCCAAACTTGTCCCCCACTACCAGCATTTATGTAGGCTGCCCTGCTCTCCTTTTTTCACCCTTAGGGCTCAGACACACAAACGTTTAAATCGGATGGTCATAGCACTCTGGCCAGTGTTAATAAATGAGTCAGAACAGATGAACGTGTGTCTTCAGTTTTTTTTCTCATCCAAATTCTGGATGAGAAAAAAGTAGCAACATACTATGAGTGGATGTGAGTCTCCTGCGAGACTCTCCAATGCAATTCAATGGGTGGGATAAAAAAATCACAAAGCACGCTGACTGCACACAGACAGCATAGGGACAGCGATTTAAGCATGGTCTTTCTCATGCTGGGAAAAGTTGAAATTGAATAGATAGGATAGATAAAGATGCTAGAATAACTAGAACACCTTGTGTTTTTTTTTAATCAAGTACTTTTTATTTGAAAAACAACAAGTAACAATACAGATAGATGTGCGTTCACATGAGTTAAGATTTTCAAAATTTCCCTAACATAAACATAACCATCATCCTCTGTCCCCCTCCCCACCTTGTACATGTAAAGGCTATATGTAATCATCTACCTCCATATTCCATATACATCCTTTCGTCTACTTAACCTGTTTTAGAACCCAAATACCCTATCTTTCAGAAGGTCAAAAGTTGCCAGCCGTGGGTAATCCAGCCATCCTCCACAAAAATTCTCTTAGTGATTCAACTTGCCTCTTTTGGTATAGATATTTTGTTCCATAAGGATGATAAAATTGACTCTTTCCTTGTCGGGAGATTCTCATCCAACCAATGTAGGGTGATTGTCTTCCGCGCAATACACAACATCCTTGCTATCACCAGCTTTCCCCATTCATCCGTCACAATATCTCCCACTTACCCCAATGCATGTCAACGGGTCACAAGACACATCCACTCCCATCAGACCCTGTATGAGGTTCAGGACAACAATATAAAATGCCTGTAACCGAGGGCAGGACCACAGCATATGAAGGGTGTCCACCTCATCCATCCCACATTTAGGACATTTGGAATCCGCCCTCAACCCGGCTTTTCACATCTATATAGGGGTTCTATAGACTCTATGTACAGTAAATAATTGCAGCATTCTTCCAAATTCACTCATAGAGATCTTAAGGACAAATTACAAGGAGATAGTCCCCTAGTTCCCCTCTGCGATCCAATCATATTTAGTATACTGTCTGCCTGAACAACTATTGGTGATTGTCTATATTTATGAAATGCATGCCACAGATGTAGATACTGGTAGAACATCATACACTCCAAAGGAAAGTCTTTCCCGAGCTCTTCAAATGACTTAAACGTTTCACCATTCAACAGCTGTGAAATGTACCATATTTTAATTCTCCACTTACCATATGCTGCATCTCAGTCAGCCTGGGGTCGTGCTAGACAGAGGTATATCTTGTATATACTGTAATTCCTCTCCATTGCTTAATTTTCTGCCACACTTTACAGATCATTACCACTTTGTGGAATCTTTCAGAGTTCAGCCGGAATTTACCCTCTTCCAAACTAGTCAACAATGGGCCTCCCCCCCACCATATGCACAATGATCTTTCCTACTGAACTGTCAAAGGCATGTTTCCCCCCCATCATATAATGTGCTGATATTGGGACGCAATATAGTATACCCACGGGTTAGGCATCGGCAGACGCCCATCATCCTTTGGACATTGCAGATGTTTCAGATTAATACGCGCCTGCCTTCCGTTCCAGATCAGATCTCTAAAAATTGCATTAATGCTATAAAACCTATTTTTTGGCCACCACACCGGGGCGTAATGTAAGACATAGAGGAGTTGGGGCATAAGTATAATTTTTAATAAATTTGCTCTTCCTGCTGCCGAAAGACACTGTCTACACCATTGCGCAATTTTCTGTGTAAATTTGCCTAACAAGGGATATGAATTGAGTCTCTCATAATCCTCTATATTAGCCAACACCTTAATTCCAGGTAACTAAACTCTTTGATTACCTGTATTTCAACCAATTGATCCGACTCCACAGTGTTCGCCAGATCCAGCGGGAGCAACATCGATTTGTCCCAGTTGATAGAGATCCCAAAAATAGCACCATAGTCATTAAGTACCCTCATAACTGCTCTGAGAGCCCCCCCCCCCTGCATCTCACAAGAGCAAGAGCATATCATCCACGTAGAGCGCCACCTTTTCCTCATGCGTCCCATATGGGGGACAGAGGGCAACCCTGTCTTGTCCCCCTAAAGAGAGGGAAATCCTCAGACAGCCGCCCATTAACACGTATTTTCACCTTAGGAGAGGCATACAACAACTGGGTGTTAGGTCCCCTGGCATCGGTCCCCAGCTCATCTTTGCTGGGTCTGCATCCTCTGTTCCTCTGCTGATCGGGCATCTGTTGTCCAGACGTGCTGTGTCCTGGAGCCATCGCCGGGTCCCCTTCCTGTCTGCTCACCGCCTGGCTGACGCACCAGCACGCTGCAGTGGTTGGTTTTCATAACTGTAATAAGTGGTACACTAGGCACGGTCGCGCTCCTCCCCTGTGACTCTAGGGGCCGGCACGGCCCAACCTGACACGCCTCCTGACCAATAGCTGCCCGTCCTCTGGTATATCAGGCCACCTCCACTGATGGGAGATGCCTGATTATTGAGTTAGTTAAGCTTCTGCTATGCTGGCTGTTGGTCGGGTCCTCCTTGTGCTCTCCTTCGGTAGAACCATACCTGCTCTCCTAGCCTTGGGCCCTGTTACCTCGAATCCTCCTTAGCTATACCGTAGTATAGGCTAACCCTACGAGCTGCCCCCCTGGTGCTAGCAGCTGTGGTATTTAGATCACCTGGGCTTGCCCCTGACAATCCCTGTATAGGGTTGGTTAAACCAGGACCAGCTCACCCAGGGGAGTTCGGTGCCACGTCCCAGTATGTGTTTGTGTCTTCAGAATTTGTGTCATTATCAGCCTGACAAAGAGGCCATAGTGTCCCGAAAGCTTGCTATGCTTACCATCTTTTCAGTTAGCCATTAGAAAGTATCAACCACTGAGGACACTCAAATTCCAAATTTTTTTTAGCAGCATCCAGTGACAGAATGGTTATGTGTCCAACATTGTCCACTCTAGCTTGCATGTTGATATATAATGGATGCTCTGACCTTACTAAGACGATTGGCCATCATTTTAGCCAAAAGCTTGATATCCACTGTCAATAGGGAGATTGGGCGATACAAGGCTGGTGCAGTGGGATCTCTACCTTTCTTGGGGAGCACTACAATAATTACCTCCTGCATGGACCGTGGCAGCTCCCCACTTTCCAACCCTGTGTGTTAGACCTCTAACAAGACTGGAAACAAGAGCCCCCTATATTGCTTACTAGATGGTGGCCCCATTCTAACGCATCGGTTATTCTAGAATATGTGGGTGTGCGGCGGTGCGAGTGTACGGCAGTGCGGGTGTACGGCGGTGTGGTTGTGCGAGTGTGTAACGGTGGACCCCTCAGTTCTCACCCGCTCCAGGCTTCTGTACAGCCGCCTCTCACCCTAGCATGTCTTCTTCTTCCTCCAGCATAGATGTCAACAATTCCGAAGCCTCAGGAGGCGGAGTTAACATGGGGCATCATAGTAGGCGTGTCCAAGCACATAGCCCTGATGTGGTGGGCGTGCCCTTGTTAACGGCCATTACGACGCCCCCTTTGGTAGCTCAACCTTCACCCCCTGCGGCCTTTGAATTTCTGGAGTCTATGCCACGATAAGAAGAATAATAATTGCGGGTTGAGCAGCGGCAGATGGAGCATGGAGCGGCGGCCGGGAGGGAGTGTGGAGCGGGGGAGCATCGGGCAGGAGACCGAGCGGAGGGGGGCCGGGAGACCAGGCGGACTGTGCCTGTTTCGCTGTAACGGAAATCCCGCGTCGCTGATTGGTCGCGCCCAGCCAGCCGCGAACAATCAGCGACGCGGGTTTTGCGTTAGAGACAGTGTGACCTGAGTGTAGGGCTAAGTGTGAGGTGAGTGCAAGGTGAGTGTGACGTGAGTCCAGGGCAGTGTAGGGTGTGTGGGTTTAAGTGGTCTGCATACCTGGCTCTTGGTGTTGTGTGCGTTTAGCTTAAGGACCTCTGGAGTTAAGATTAATTTCCCCTATGCACAGGGGTGCAGAAAGGCTCTCTGCCGCCTTGCCACCTGAGCCTAAAGGCTCATATTGGCCATTGGACTATTATTGCCTATGCTTGGCACACGTCCCCTATGCGTGGCACGCGTCCCCTATGCGTGGCACGCGTCCCCTATGCTGGCACGCGTCCCCTGTGCGTGGCAACGCGTCCCCTGTGCGTGGCACGCGTCCCCTGTGCGTGGCACGTGTTCCCTGTGCGTGGCACGTGTCTTCTGTGCGTGACACGCGTCCCTTATGCGTGGCACGCGCTCCCCTGTGTTAGCTATTGCCCCCATGCTGCTCTATTCTTCCCTACCCCAGCGCTGATCTCCTGGTCTCCCTCCGTGCAGCTGTGATCGGGCAGAGATGATGCAGCAGAGCTCCTCCTCTATCTGTTTCTCAGTGCCGGTCATGTGATCGGCAAAGCAGAGTCACATCATCTCTGCGTGCGATCACAGCAGCAGCCGGGAGACCGGAGAGACACCGGGAGATCAGCGCTGGAGGAGGAGCCAGGAGGTAAGTATAGAGTTTATTTTTTTATTATGGCAGCAGCATGGGGGCCATATCTAACATAGGGGGGGCATGTGCCATCACAGGAGGGCGCAGGACCATATAATATGCGCCGCTCCCCCAGCCTATCACCGTGGTGCAGTTTCAGCACCATGGTGATGGAGAGCGGCTATGCATATTATATGAGCGGGAGCAGGAGAGCTTCCACTCCCTCCTGCAGCCTCCACCAGTCTCCCCCAGCTCACATTTTCCGGTACACCATAGCCGCGGCTGAGTTCCGATCAGCGACTCACTAGCCGGGAGATGACCGGCTGACGCTGGTCATCTCCCGGCTGGCTTGCGCGCGCTGCAGCCACAGTCGGCTGGACCAGTGTATCCCGGCAACAGCGGCGCCGGGCTGCAAATTGGCACGAAATTCGAACTTTGAATTTGCGCACCTATATGCATAGTCTGTGCTTATTGGTGGCCGCCTCCGCCACCAATGAGCAGCCCCTGTCTGGTGCGTGATTTCTGTGACCGACAGATGCCTTAGTAAATTATATAGTAGATACACTTCTCCGTAATCCGTACACCCCCAAAGGCATGTCATTAGCCATAGATGCCAAGGCAGCCTCCAGCTCCCCTATGTCAAAGTGCTCATCCAACAATTTTTGGAATTCGATGGACAACTTTGGAAGCGCAGCTCTACCCAAAAAGTCCTCAATCTCCTCCTCCTGCCACACCACTGACCTATGTAATATTGTATAAAAATCTACCATTACCTCCATTTTATCTCGAGTGGTATTAACCTCCCCACCATCCTCTGTTCTCAACTTAAGTTTAAATGAAGTATCCCTCTGTGCAGCAGCCACCAAGGCCAGGAGATTTTATTATTATTATTATTATTGTTGTTGTTATTATTATCCTAGGTAAGGGCTGCACCTCAATGGTGAGGGTGCAGCTGTGCTGTGGAAGAAAATGGCTAGAAGATTGGAGGAGTGTTTAAACTAGATATTGGGGGGGAGGATATTCATTATACAGGAGGGGAAGATAGTGTAAATAGTAAGCTGGGCACAAATAATGAAGTTGTGGGTGGCATGGGGGGTTTGGGGTTAGAGCAGTCAATATAGTAAGAAGGAATAGAGATAAAGAAAGATGCATAAAGTGCATGTAATGCACTAATGCCAGAAGCCTCACCAACAAAATTGAGGAATTAAAATTAATTTTGTTGGAAAATAATTGACATGGTTGGGATATCGACAACATGGCTGGACGAGGGCCATGACTGGGCTGTTAATTTACATGGCTATTGTCTGTTCAGAAATGACAGTACAAATAAGCGAGGGGGAGGTGTCTGTTTATACGTAAAATCATCCTTAAAACCCATCCTTCGTGATAATATATGTGAATCTAATGAAAATGTAGAGTCCCTGTGGATGGAGATAAGGGGAGTGGGGAAGAAATAATAAATTACTGATAGGGGATTGTTTTAAGTCTCCAACAACAATGGAAGTGGAGGAGAATATCCTCATAAAGCAAATAGATGAAGCAGCGACTCAGGGAGAAGTCCTTATTATGGGGGACTTCAACTACCCTGAAATTCCTTTGGGAACAAAAACCTGTAGTTCCAGCAAATGTAATAGATTTTTGACAATTATGAGACACAGTTAACTTTCACAACTGGTTCAGGACCCAACAAGAAGGGGGGCGCTTCTAGACCTAATATTAACCAACAGGCCGGAACGCATATCAAATATACAGGCTGGAGGTCACTTGTTTTATAGTGATCACAAAATAATAAGTTTTCAAGTATCCTTTAAAGGGAACCAACCACCCCCAATGACCCCCCCGGACTATTAATATCAGTGCCTACACACAGCACATACATGTGCTGCACTGATTTTGGCTAAAAAAACTGTTTTTTAAAACTAAAGATAATGATTTTTAAAGTTTAAACCGGAGCGACGGATGGGCGGTACTTATCTGTGGCAAACGACGATATCTGATGCCAATCATCCCCCGTCTCCCCTCGCAGCAGTTATGGCCACCCCTTTGTGCAGCGTCACAGCCCTGTGCACGGGCTCGCATGCCCGTGCACACGTCATCATCTACAGCCGGGAAGCGAGCGCGCGCTCTGTCTTCCTGCGCTCGGCTATGGAAGACAGAGCGCGCGCTCGCTTCCCGGCTGTAGATGATGACGTGTGCACGGGCATGCGAGCCCGTGCACAGGGCTGTGACGCTGCACAAAGGGGTGGCCATAACTGCTGCGAGGGGAGACGGGGGGATGATTGGCATCAGATATCGTCGTTTGCCACAGATAAGTACCGCCCATCCGTCGCTCCGGTTTAAACTTTAAAAATCATTATCTTTAGTTTTAAAAAACAGTTTTTTTAGCCAAAATCAGTGCAGCACATGTATGTGCTGTGTGTAGGCACTGATATTAATAGTCCGGGGGGGTCATTGGGGGTGGTTGGTTCCCTTTAATAAGATGTGTAGTAGAGGGGCTACAAGGACACTAAACCTTACATAAATAGTAAGAAACTAAAAAATGATTGTGTTGGCCCCTTAAAAATAGTCTGGGTGAAATGGTGGATGAGGATGAGGAAAAAGCCAATATACTAAATTACTTTTTTCAACAGTACTTACTCTAGAAAATCTCATGACAAATAACATGATCAGTGATAACAAAAATTCTCCATTAAATGTCACCTGCTTAACCCAGCAAGAACTACGACACCGCCTAAAAATCACTAAAATTGACAAATCCCCAGGGCCGGATGGGATACACCCAGAGTACTGCATGAATTAAGTACTGTCATAGATGGACCATTATTTTTAATATGTAAAGATTCTATGATAACAGGGTCTGTACCACAGGACTGGCATATAGCAAATGTGGTGCCAATAGTCAAAAAGGGGACAAAAACTGAACTTGGAAATTATAGGCCAGAAAGCTTAATCTCTACTCTGGGTAAATTCCTAGAGGTTTTTCGAAGAGATGCTATAATGGAGTATCTGAAGAAAATAAACTCATGAGCCAATATCATCATGGGTTTACAAGGGACTGTTCCTGTCAAACTAATCTGATAAGCTTCAATGAAGAGGATTTGGTATAAGGGAAAATATGTGTAAGTGGGTTAAGGACTGTCTTAGTGATAGGAAACAAAGGGTGGTTATTAATGGAACACACTCAGAATGGATCACAGTTAACAGTGGGGTAACACTGGGGTCAGTATTGGGCCCACTTTTTAACATATTTATTAATGAACTTGTAGGGGGCATACAGAGGAGAATCTCAATATTTGCAGATGACACTAAACTCTGCAGGGTAATCAATACAGAGGAGGACAATTTTATATTACAGGAGGATTTATGTAAACTACAAGCTTGGGCTGATAAATGGCAAATGAGTTTTAATAGGGATAAATGTAAGGTCATGCACTTGGGCAGTGGAAATAAAAGGTATAATCCTTTGCTTAATTGTAAAACACTGGTCAAAACTGTCACTGAAAAAGACCTGGGTGTATGGGTAGATGACAAACTCACATTTAGTGGCCAGTGTCAGGCAGCTGCTGCAAAAGCAAAATAATGGGATGCATTAAAAGAGGCATAGATGCTCATGAGGAGAACATAATTTTACCTCTATACAAGTCACTAGTGCGACCACACTTAGAATACTGTGTACAATTCTGGTCTCCGGTGTATAAGAAAGACATAGCTGAACTAGAGCGGGTGCAGAGAAGAGCGACCAAGGTTATTAGAGGACTGAGGGGTCTGCAATACCAAGACAGGTTATTAAACTTTCGTTTGGAAAAGTAAAGGCTTTGGGGTGATCTTATAATAATGTATAAATATATGACGGAACAGTACAGAGACCTTTTTAATGATCTTTTTACTCTTAGGCCTGAGATGGGGACAAGGGGGCATCCTCTACGTCTGGAGGAAAGAAGGTTTAATCATAATCACCGATGGTGGATTCTTTACTGTAAGAGCAGTGAGACTATGGAACTCTCTGCCACATGATGTTGTAATGAGTGAGTCACTACTAACATTTAAGAAGGGCCTAGATGCCTTTCTTGAAAACCATAATAGTACCAGTTATATATACTACATTCTTTGATAGGGCGTTGATCCAGGGAACTAGTCTGATTGCCTTATGGGGAGTCAGGAAGGAATTTTTTTTCCTCAATGTGGAGCTTAGTGTTGCCAAATGTTTTTTTTTTTGCCTTCCTCTGGATCAACATGTTAGGCTATGGGTTGAACTAGATGGACTTAGTCTTCCTTTAACCTTAAAAACTATGTTGCTATGTATGTATTATTTATTTATGTAGCACCATTAGATTCCATGGTGCATTACATAAGGAAAGGGCAGACGAGGGCAAGTACAATAAATGTGAACAATCAAGTCATACAGGTACAGGAAGAAAGAGGACCCGGTCCACAAGGGCTCACAGTCTACGAGGGATGGGTGGGGATACAGTAAGTGGGGGTATGTTGTGAATTCATTGATGAAGAATTCTAGTTGTGAGCTTCCTCCTGTGGTGGTTGTTGGTGACGCAGCTGGCTGTGTTTTGGAGAGTTCCTCAGCTGATCCTGATGATTGGAAGTCTGCTTTGGATTGGAGCATATAGTTGGTTGGAGCTGATCAATCTCTGCCAGTTGTAATTATTCATGGAGGTCTTAACATCTCTCCCTGGTGCCTTCCGGCTCTGATGAATCGTTGTATGCTAAGTGAATGGTGTTTTGCTATTTTGTGGAACACATGTTGTTGCTTGAGGATCTGCTTATTGCTTGTCCTGCTCTGAGTTTTGGGTTGATATTTAGTCTACGTATTTGTTTACCTGCTCTCAGTAAGTTTTCTTCCTAAGTATGAACTGCTATTCACTGTTGTCTGCAACTTCCAGTTCTGCTGGTGTTAGAATCTATTTATGCTAGTTTGATTCACAAAAGTTCCTGCAGAGGATGGTGAGTCTTAGCAGACTCAGGTTTATTTTTTGGTACTATCTGCTGTTGGAGGTTTTTGATACCGTAGTATTTTAATACTGACCGCAATAGTATTTCATCCTGTCTTTACTATCTGTCTATTGTGGCCTCTTTTGCTAAACTCGATTATCTGCCTTTGTGTGTCTTTTTTTCCCTCTCCTGTTTCCCAGTCAATATCCGTGGGGGGCTTGTTATTCTTTTGGGGTTCTGCTCTGAGGCAAGATAGACTTTCCTGTTAACATCTTTAGGGGTAGTAGTTCTCCGGCCGTGTCAAGGTGTCCAAGGCATGGTTAGTTACATCCCATGGTTACTTCTAGTTGCGGTATTTAGTCAGGGCTGCGGTCAATACAGTTGCCATCTACTTCTGTGAAGTCTGTTTGTTACGCCTACGTCATTGGATCATAACAGGGGTGGTGCCAATTGTGAGAGGGTGCGGTGGACTGGGTCTTATTGCAGGTTGTGGGCTTGAAGGAAGAGGTGGGTCTTCAGATTTCTTTTAAAGGTTCCCAGGTTAGGTGAGTGTCTGACATGTTGGGGCAGAGAGTTCCAGAGTATGGCTGATGCACGGGAGAAATCCTGTATGCGGTTGTGAGAAGAGAGGAGCTGGGAGTAGAGGAGGAGCTCTTGGAAGGGACGCAGGTTGCGGGAGGGTAGGTATCGGGAGATGATGTCAGAGATGTATGGAGGAGACAGGTTGTGGATGGCTTTGTATGTCATAGTTATTGTTTTAAACCGGGATCTCTTGAGAGGTGGGGAGCCAGTGAAGGGCTTGGCAGAGGGGAGAGACACGGGCATAGCGGGAAGACAGGTGGATTAGTCGGGCAGCGGAGTTTAGTATAGATTGGAGAGGTGCAAGGGAGGTAAATGGGAGGCCGGGAAGCAGGAGGTGCCAGTAGTCAAGGCGGGAGATGATGAGAGCATGAATAAGTGTTTTAGCAGTGTTGTTGTGAAAGTGCGAATCTGGGAGATGTTTTTGAGCTGGAGTCTGCAGGAGGTGGCGAGGGCCTGGATGTGGGGCTTGAAGGAGAGGGAGGAGTCGAGGATTACTCTGAGGCACTTGGCGTGGGGGACTGGGGAGAGTGAGCCGTCGTTGACAAGGATGGATAGGTTGGGTATTGGGGGTGAGCGTCTTGGTGGGAAGACTATGAATTCAGTTTTGTCCATGTTCAGCTTGAGGAAGCGAGCAGAGAAGGATGAGATGGGGGACAGGCATTGTGGAATTTTGGATAGTAGAGAGGTGATGTCAGGGCCAGACAGGTAGATCTGGGTGTCGTCAGAGTAGAGATGGTACTGAAGGCCATGGGACTCAATGAGGCCAAAGGTGTAGATGGAAAAGAGAAGTCCCAGAACCAAGCTTTGGGGGACAAAGACAGATGGGGGGTAGGGCGAAGAGGACATGTGGGAGTGGGTGACGATGAAAATCCGGTTTAAGTAAGAGGAGATCCAGGAGAGGGCTAGGTCAGTGATGCCATGAGATTCCAGGATCTGAAGTACAAGGGCAATGGTCAACAGTGTCGAAGGCGGCAGATTGGTCGAGGAGGAGGAGGTTGGAGTAATGTCGTTTGCTCTTGACGGTCAATAGGTTGTTGGTGACTTTGGTTAGGGCTGTTTCGGTGGAGTGGTGGGGTCGGAAACTGGATTGTAGGCAGTCAAAGGGAGCAGGAAGAGAGGTGGGAGGACAGTTCTGAATGGACGTGCTGTTCAAGTAGCCTTGAGGCTAAGCGGAGAAGAGATATGGGGCAATAGTTAAAAACAGATGATTGGGCGAGGGAGGGTTTTTTGAGGATTGGTGTGATCAAGGCATGTTTGAAGGCTGGGGGGAAGACACCAATAGTAAGTGATAAGTTGAAGAGATGCGTTAGGGTTGGGATGAAGACAGAGGTGAGGTTGGGAATGAGGTGGGATGGGAGCGGGTCGTGGGTGCTGGTAAGGTGTGACTTTGACAGAAGTAAGGAGAGCTAATCTTCAGTTATGGGGGAGAAGTAGCTGATGGAGGGAGAGGGCAGTGTAGGTGAGTGGGGAAGCTGTGGAGACAATGGGTCAAAGCTGTCTCTGATTTTATCGATTTTCTGCTTGAAGAAAGAGGCAAAGTCTGCAGCAGAGATAAGGGGAGAGGGAGGAGGTGCGGGCAGACAGAGTAGGGAATTGAAAGTTTTAAAAAGCTGTTTGGGAATGTGGGACAAGGAGGTTATTAGGTATGAGAAGAAGGCTTGTTTGGCGGCAGCGAGTGCAGCCTTGAAGTCAGTGAAGGACTCCTTGAACAATGTGAAGTGCTCAGAGGATTGAGATTTCTTCCATCTCTTCTCGGCGACCCTGGAAGCCTATCTCAGGTCTTTAGTGAAGGTGGTGTGCCAGGTTTGCCTGTTTGTGCGAGGAGTGTTATATGTGAGTGAGGCGGCTAAGTCAAGGGCCGTAATTATGGTGGTGTTATATAGGGTGGTGGCAGCGTCTGTGTCGTGTATGGAAGCTATGTCTGCGAGAGGGACAGAGGGAGGGGTGAGGTTAGTGAGGGAGCAAAGGCAGGTGAAGATGAGGTCCAACATGTGGCCATCTTTGTGGGTGGCATAGGAGGACCATTGGGAGAGCCCAAAGGAAGTAGTCGGTGAGAGAAGTTTAGAGGCGGTTGGGTGGGAAGTGTTAATGGGGATATTGAAATCGCCCATAATGCTAGTGGGGATGTCTACAGAAAGGAAGTGAAGTAGCCAGGTGGTGAAATGGTCAAGGAAGGAGGCGATGGATCCAGGGGGGTGGTAGATGACAGCCAGCTGAAGGTTACAGGGAGAGAGAATGCGGACAGAGTGGGCTTCGAAAGAGGGATAATAGCGGAGTGAGGCAGTGGAATAGGGGTGAAGGAGCAGGTATTGGACAGGAGTATGCTGACACCTCCGCCATGTTTGTTAGAGGGGCGGGGCATATGGGAAAGACTGAGTCCACTATAATAGTACCGTCACATGCCGCAATCTCGCCTGGCGATATGAGGCGATTTAACATGCGCGTGCACGTTTTTCATGGTCACCTGAGATCGCCGATGGCGGCATCAAACGCCGCATTTGCGCCTTGAAAGTAAGGCGATGTGTTGCTCCGGAAATCGCCTCGCCTACAGCGGAAGCAATCCTGGCTAATTTCCTCGCCGCTTCACATGCTGCAAGCTCAAAGGCAATGTGGGTGTACATGTTCAGCGCGGAGAAGAGATAGGCGTGCCGCAGTGATTTACACCGCACCCCATACGCGCTCATTGGACAATGCAACAGCGTCACGATTAGTCAGCCTGCTCTGGAAGGCTGGCTAATACATGACGCCATTGTCTGTCGGAATTTTGTACAAATACACGCTCGACTCGTCTATTGTGGCTCCTGCAACACATTTTCGAGGCACAAAAGTGTCGCACAGGTGCGGTCTTGTGGATTACAGTGGATTACAGTTACAATGCCTAGGTGTGCGTCTGTAGGTGATTGCGGGTAACCTACAAGCAACACTATAGACATTTATACCTGCATTTGGTCCACGCCATGGCAGAGTTGCCATGGCAGAACCATGTGTGTGCACACATGTTTGCGTGTGTGTAGTGAAGTGTACCTACATCCCCCACAAACACCATTGCATTCTCCATGTATGTGGACACGGTCCATGTGGCCAAACACATCATAATGGACATGTACACACAGTCACGGCACACAGTGTGGGCCAAAGGGCTGGACCTGTGTACTGGACATTAACACACAATGCTGCACGGACCCATCAATACCATTTTACGGCCCACATACCTCTGTGCACAGCATAAGGCTATGTGCAACTGCCCTGTATTGAAAAGTAACGAGCAGAAACGTAATGACATTACCACGCACACTGGCGCCGCCAAACAAGGTTAGCCGTCCGCGGTGTTGGAGCACTATAATGTACCCATCTGTGTCACCAAAAAACGCGCACGTACGGTTCGTAGTGGGTGACCCATGGCACACATCTATGATGTATGGTCCAACATCTGAGGTGCCATGTGGCACTATTCTGGACCCAGTGCAGATTAATACACGTGGACCACATAGCTTGCGCTCTTCAATGACGCGCATTAATGCACTGTGCTTGCGTACAGTTGTGTAGCAGAAGATGTGTGTGGTGCTGAATGGAAAAGCTCTTCAAATATGGCGCAGTGTTAAGTGACAGCCAATGGGAACACAGTAGCCCACACCAATCATTTCTGACGGTGCGTGGACTACAGCACGCTATGGCACGCCTTCGGGAAATCCTAGGCAACGCTCATTCCATCACTATTGTCCGATCACACGCCACAACACGTACATATCGCCTCCACGATTGCGGCTGATTTCTGAGCAGTGCTTAGTAACCAGGCGATGGGCGAGAGGCGATTTATGCCGTGAAATCCCCCAATCACATGCCGCCACCGTGAGGCAATTTCATGGCGATTGCTCCGGCGCGGCATATCGCCTCATAGATTGCCAGGCGAGATTGCGGCGTGTGACAGTACCATATGAGAGAGCAGCAGGGGAGGCTGATAACTGGTTCTTTCACCTTCTTCATAAGGTTCCATAGTTTGGAACATTATCTAGCGTTCTGCATTTGTCCTGCTAAATTTACCTGGATCGGGGCAGAGCCCGTACTTACGTAGCACTCACTGACTTAGGCTGCGTTCACACTGGGCGTAATTTTTGCGCTTTTTTTCGCGCGTATTTCCCCCCAAAGTAGACCTGCGTCTGCGTGTCACAGCAAAGTGAATGCACTTTCACTTTTGCTGTTAACACGCAGCGCAATTTTCGGCCGCGCTTTTATGGGAGAAAGCGCGCACGTAAAAAGAATGAACATGTTCATTCTTTCCCCTTTTTACGTGCGCTTTCTCCCATAGGCCCCATTTTAACCCCTGGAATTACGCATCGCCGTTCAGACGATGCGCATTCCAGCGCTGGGCAAGGGGTATGAGGAGGAAATGATGTCACACGGGAACAGCCCCAGGGAAAACAGGAACAGGAAATCCCACCATTTTGGGATTCCTGCTTTCCCGTGGCTGTCCCTGTGTGACCGAGTGTCTGGATACTCACTGCTCCTCAGGATGCATGGGAGAGGCGTCCGGTCCTCCTCGCGGCTTCCAGCATCTGCCGGTGAAGCGATCAGCTGACTGTCAGCTGACCGGCTCGTGATGTACGAGACAGTCAGCTGACAGATCGCTTCACCGGCACACCAACAGACATGGGGCATTGCAGAGGACATGGGGCATTGCAGAGGACATGGGGCATTGCAGAGGACATGGCTTTGAGGGCATGGTGTGGCATTGCAGAGGACATGGGGTGGGCTTTGCAGAGGACATGGGGCATTGCAGAGAGGGCATGGGGGGGGCTTGCAGAGGACATGGGTGGGGGGGGCTTGCAGAGGACATGGGGGGGGCTTGCAGAGGACACATGGGGGGGGGCTTGCAGAGGACATGGGGGGCTTGCAGAGGACATGTGAGGATGGCTTGCAGAGGACATGGAGGCTTGCAGAGGACATGGAGGCTTGCAGAGGACATGGGGGGCTTGCAGAGGACATGGGGGGCTTGCAGAGGACATGGGGGCTTGCAGAGGACATGGGGGGGGCTTGCAGGGACATGGGGCTTCAGAGGACATGGGGGGGCTTGCAGAGGACATGGGGGGGCTTGCAGAGGACATGGGGGGCTTGCAGAGACATGGGGCTTGAGAGGACATGGGGGGGCTTGCAGAGGACATGGGGGCTTGCAGAGGACACAGGAGGAGAGGAGGGCACAAGGAAGAGGAGGACCGACCGAGGAGAGGAGACACAAACGCAGGAGAGGAGACCAGGGAGGACAGGAAAGGGAGGCAAAGGGGGAGAGAAGGCCAGGGAGGAGAGGAGGACATGGAGGAGATGAGACCAGGGAGGCCAGGGACGACAGGAAAGGGAGGCCAGGGAGGAGAGGAGGCCACCGTACAGTGCTAACCACTGAGCCACCGTATACTGTGCTAACAACTGATCCACCATATACTGTGCTAACCACTGAGCCACCATATACTCTGCTAACCACTGAGCCACCATATACACTGCTAACCAATGAGCCACCATATACTCTGCTAACCACTGAGCCACCATATACAGTGCTAACCACTGAGCCACCATACAGTGCTAACCACTGAGCCACCGTATACAGTGCTAACCACTGAGCCACCATACAGTGCTAACCACTGAGCCACCGTATACAGTGCTAACCACTGAGCCACCATATACTGTGCTAACCACTGAGCCACCATATACACTGCCAACCACTGAGCCACCATATAATCTGCTAACCAGAGCCACCATATACAGTGCTAACCACTGTGCGTGCTGACATGTGTGCGTGCGTGGATGTCAGCGTGCTTGGATGTGCGTGCTTGGATGTGCGTGCGTGGATGTGCGTGCGTGGATATGTGTGCGTGCGTGGAAGTGCATGCGTGCATGTGCGTGCTTGGACGTGCGTGGTTGTGTGCATGCGTGGATGATGGGTGCATAGGTGGATGGATGGGTGCAACAAGGGATCAAGTGTCCTCTTGTTATAGTCTCTGGGATCATAGTCATAGTGCACTGTATAACAGATCATTGTCATACAGTGCACCACAACTCTGACCCCCGAGACTGTAGGAAGAGGACACTTGATCCCTTGCTGTAGTCTCTGGATTGAGCAGAGGCGATCGAGCATCGTGGGACCTTCGTTGTGGACTACGTCTGAGGCGATCGAGCGTCGTGGGACCTTCGTTGTGGACTACGTCGGATCTTTATAATAAAGATGGAGTCCGAATTTTGTTTGTGTTTTTTTTTCAAATAAAAAGATTTTTCTATGTGTGTATTTTCTGACTATTTACCAGAGATTCCTAATGGCGGGTCTAACATTGGCCCTATATTATGAATCTCGGGCTTAGTGCCAGCTGCCAATAAAAAGGTGGCATTAACCCCTTTATTACCCAGTTTGCCACCGGCACCAGGGCAACTGGAAAGCATGGGTACAGCGCCAGAAAATGGCGCTTCAATGAATGCGCCATTTTCTGGGGCCGCTGCGGGCTGCAATTCGCAGCATAGGGGGCCCAGAACGCTTGGGCCTTTAACATGCTGAGGATTCCAGCCCCCAGCTGCCTAGTTGTACCTGGCTGGACCAAAAATATGGGGAGCCCCACGTCATTTTTTTTTTTTTTAATTAGGTCTAGAAATAAAAAAAAAACCGGGCTTCGCTGTATTTTTGGTTGCAGCCAGGTACAACGAGGCAGCTGGGGGTTGCTGGCAGTCTGTAGCTGCCAAGTTGTACCTGGCTGGACCAAAAATATGGCGGAGCCCCACGTAATTTTTTTTTTTCTAGAATTAGTTCTAGAAATAAAAAAAAGGCCTTCGCTGTATTTTTTGTAGCCAGCCAGGTACAACTTGGCAGCTGGCGGACTGGAATCCTCAGCGTGGAGAGACCCAAATGTTGTGGGTCCCCCACGCTGCAAATTTCAACCCACAGCCACCCAAGAAAATAGCGCATTCATTAGAGGCGGCATTTTCTGGTGCTGTACCCCAACTCTTCCAGTTGCTCTTGTGCTGGTGGCACACGGGTTCTCCATATGCGACATGGTGTCCGCTAACAATTTCAATGGAAAATTAGCTCCAATTGTTAGCGGAAACCATGTTGGGTATGGAGAGCCCCTCCTTGTGTGCCTGAGCATTGGAGCTTCCCCAAAACAACCCCATTTTGGAAACTAGACCCCCCAAAGGAACGTATCTAGATGCATAGTGAGCTCTTTGAACCCCCAGGTGCTTCACAAATTGATCCGTAATAATGAAAAAAGAAATTATTTGTGGAAAAAAAAGTGCTTTTTCTTTTTTACAGATGAATTTCTGAAGCATCTGGGGTTCAAAGTGCTCACTATGCATCTAGATACGTTCCTTTGGGGGTCTAGTTTCCAAAATGGGGTCACTTGTGAGGGAGCTCCAATGTGGAGGCACACAGGGACCCTCCATACGCGACATGGTTTCCGCTAACAAATTGAGCTCATTTTCCATTCAAATTGAAAAGAAAGGAAATGATATCACAAGGCTTTTTTTTTTTCTTTTTTTTTAACAAACTTTATTTCTATGTGTTTGCAGTACACATGCAAAAAAATACACGTCCGTAAAAAAAACGCATCAAAAAACGCATGTGTGTGAACACACATGCGTTTTTTTACGCGCGTAAAAAAAGTGCGTATTTCTTTAGAAAACTGAAAGCGTAAAAATACGCGACAAAATACGCACTGTGTGAACGCAGCCTTACAAATCAGGCATGAATTATAAAATTCTTTATAGCAAGATTACATTTATTTGTTTACAAAGTAGCACATGAATTGTTATCAATTGAATACAGGCTTAACACAAATTATACCAATTATACCTAGACTTAATTATAGCGAATAAGCGTCAATACTTTACCGCGTATTGCAGCTGCTTCACCTTCTTCATCGGGGAGGTCACGATCAGCAAGAAGGGATCAACACCATGGCTTGCTTCACAGAGAAGTGCGTCCACGTTGGCCTCTGGAAAGGTTTTCCCCCCTCTCACTGAACGTAACCTCCTTTTATACAGTTTTAGAATATCTATGATCACGCGCTGACTGCCTGTTACAAGATGTATGTCACAAGATGTCCATCTGTGTTCCTGTCACAGGATGTATGTCACAA
Organism: Allobates femoralis; assembly: GCA_033576535.1. Taxonomy (NCBI): domain Eukaryota; kingdom Metazoa; phylum Chordata; class Amphibia; order Anura; family Aromobatidae; genus Allobates; species Allobates femoralis. Next base: position 475,486,131 of record JARQOC010000004.1, read on the forward strand.
GATGTCCATCTGTGTTCCTGTCATGAAATGACATCTCAAGACATCCAGCTCGTGTTCTCATCATAGCAGCATAATGTCAGAGAGTTCACCTTTTTTATATCTCAACATTGCACTGATACATATATGGAATGATAAGACCTGTGGTCACTATTCTATTAATATACCTATTCTATACACTTACACACTCCATTCTCATCTCATGGGTATCACAGCATTCCTCAAGGACAGTGTAATAACAATAGGCTGAGCTCCCTTTAGTCTCTCCTGTGCCTGTGTAGATGGGTTTAAAATTAAAACCCCTTCCACCTCTTCAAGCTCCTAAATTATTAGCTGGTCCTTTTTCCTAGTATCCGCTGTAACTCTAGATAGTTCCTAAATACATAAGCCCCTGAAAAAAGCTTTCATAGCTTCCCAAACAGTTCCAATATGTGCTGTCCCTCTATTGATCTTAAAATATTCCTCAAGTCTCCTCTCTAAATCTTTCCCCGTATCTGTAAGCTGCAGCCAGAAAGGATTTGTTATTGGGCAGGATCTCCTCATTCTTGAGTATCACATACATAGGGGAGTGGTCTGACACTGTTCTCACCAAATATCCTACCTCCTGCGGCAAACCCAGCATTTGTTCATCACCCAACGCCAAGGTCAATCCTGGACAGAAAAGAGAAGGTTGCTGAAAAACACGAGAACCGATGTGTGGTTGGGTGATGAACCCGCTATAAATCCATCAGTGCTGTTTCCTTCAACAAGGCACCAGAGTACAATTGCCCCCCCTGTCTTAGGTCTTCTCTTCTACCTTTATCCCAGTGAGACTGCTGAACATTATTAAAGTCACCCATTATTAAATAGGGAACTCCTGGGAAACCTGCAATCATTTCCAATAGTTTTTGAATCAATTTTACTGCTCTATAGGGGTGGAATGTATAGAGACACAAAGAGCATAACCCTACTATTTATTTTACACAACAAGCATACATATCGCCCCTCTGAGTCAGTGGCACCTTGAGTTTTTCAAACTGTGCTCCAGAGCAAACCAATGTATGAACACCCCTCAAATAGGCAGAATAAGTTGCATGATAACCTTCCTGCACCCATTGCTTACATAGACTGAGTTTTCTCTGGGACCATATGAGTCTCCTGTAGACAATTCAGGATTGACTTTTCTTGAAAAACATCATTACTCAAACCTTCAAGTATTACAAAATCTTTATCAACAAGTACGTTCCTTAGATACATGACGCGACTAAAAAATTTCCCTCCCCTTCCCCACCCACCCCAAAACAACTGAACAGAACCCCATTATTACAATATACCCTTTCCGGCAAGAAAGATGGGTGCACTTTGTCGGTAACCAACCGCTGAGTCAGGTCCCGCACCAAGTCCCTGAATACTGATCCAATATGTCCTGGAATTACATATTAGGCTGCATTCACACATTGCGTATTTTGCTGCGCTTTTTTACGCGCGCTTTTCAAAATACGCAATGTGCCTTTTGTCTGCCAGCAAAGTGAATGTGAAATTCACTTTGCAGTGCAGACATTGCGCAAAAATACGCAGTGCGTTTTCCGGGAGAAAGCGCAGCTCCGTAAAGAATTGATATGTCAATTCTTTACGCAGCTGCTCCTGCGTATTCTCCCTGTGATGTCACAGAGGGGAGGAAGAATCCTGCTTCCTCCTCCCCTCTGTGACAGCTGTGACAGCCCCATTAGATTTCGCAGTGTATTAATATACACTGTGAAATCTAAATTAAACAAAAGCAAGTGAATGAAAAATAAAAAAAGAATGAATACTTCACCTGTCCGACGCCTTCTCCCGCTGTCCGGTGCCTTCTCCCGCTGTCTGGTCTCCGGTTCCAAGTGAGAGGTGTACTGACAGGACCTGTGGTGATGTCAGATACATATCACATGACCGCGAACAGCCAATCAGCGCTGGGAACGCCCCGGGAATGCCCCCCTCTGACGTCACCACAGGTCCTGTCAGTACACCTCTCACTTAGAACCGGAGACCGGACAGCGGGAGAAGGCACCGGACAGCGGGAGAAGGCGTCGGACTGGTGAAGTATTCATTCTTTTTTATTTTACATACATTTGCCTCTGTTTAATTTAGATTTCACAGTGTATATTAATACACTGTGAAATCTAAAGGGCGGCTACAGCTGTCACAGAGGGGAGGAGGAAGCAGGATTCTTCCTCCCCTCTGTGACATCACTGCGCTTTCTGGAGTAAAGAAAGCGCAGTGTGTGAAAGCCCCTGCGTATTTTGTTGCGCTTTTTTGCGCAGCCGAAAAACGCGGCAAAAAGCGCAGCAAAATGCGCAAATGTGTGAACGCAGCCTTAACTTGTAAAGAGACACCAGAGATTTCAACAATACGATCCATCGTCCTGGTCATCTGGCCATCAACCCTGGGAACCTCTCGCCTTCTCCATTCTAAGCTGTTTCTCATTGCAGTCCAGCCAGCGAAGCGCCTCCTTAACCTCAGTAAAAAAAGTACCTTGTCCTGTGCCACGACCCGCATTTTGGCCAGTATAACATAAGAGTATTTGACACCAATCTCTCTTAAGGGGCCGTCACACGCATCAATTTGTTGTTAGCGATTTCGGTTAAGCGAGATCGCTAGCAACATCGCTGGTGAGCTCACAGGCAGACTCACCAGCAATGTGGACCAGCGAGATCGTTGGTATCCATGGTACACATCGGGTTACTAGGTGCCGCGCGGCTCTTAGTAACCCGATGTTTACCAAGGATACAAGCTCCCAGCATAGGCTGTGTGGCGCGTGGAGCTCGCTGATCGCTGGTCTCCCACTGTCACACGCAATGATGCTGCGTGTCCAGCGGGCGACCATCGATAGATTTGTGAACATGTTCACAAATCTGCGATCAACGACTGATCGTTGACAGGTGTCACACGCAACAATGTCATTCACGACATCGCTGCAGCTTCACCAAAAATGTGACGTATGAACGATATCGTTTAAAAAAATCGTTGCGTGTGACGGCCCCTTTAGCCGTTTTTTAGATATTAATAAATTGAGCACATTGTGTCTGTACTTCTATGGAGAATTCCTGAAAAATTGAGATTTTAGATCCATTTATCACCAAGTCAGGGTGATCCTTGGCAAGCCTCAGTATGTTATCTGTCACGGTAATGTAGTATTTTGGCAAGAACAGTTCTCGGTGAATAACCAGGGGGGAGGCGATGAGTGTGCTTACGCTATGGCATACATTCGAGAAAACTTATCAGATCCAATTTTATTCAGGAGCCACTGTTCAAAAAATTTTGTAGGGGCATTACCCTCAACTTTTTCCGACACACCAATCAGCCTCAGGTTATTATGCCAAGACCTATTCTCCAGGTCATGCGTTTTAGCCTGAACGGTAGTTAGATCATGTGCCATACTCCTTTTGGGCTTTTTTCATATAACCCTCTGCATTGCTGATTCTTTTTTCCACTTCTCCCATCCTTTCTTTCACAAGATGCATATTATGCTGCATTTTGGCCATGTCAGCCTTGAAGCTGCCCAGCTGGGTTGCCATACTAGTAATAGAGGAAACACAATGAATAAATGCCTGGAGCACATCGTTTAAAGAGGACCTGTCACCCCCCTGGTGCTATGCTAACTGAATGCATCACTGAATGCAGCGTGTCTGCTGCACTCAGGGAAGGAATCCCCCATGTCTCTAGCCACCCTGTAAGCTGTTAAAAAGACTTTATAAAGTGTACAGCTAATGAGTCCGGAGGGACTTGCTCAGTAAGGAGCCATCGCTGTTGCTGGTGTCCTCCCCACCTCCAGCCCTCTATGTGCCACCCTATTGTTCAGCCTCCTGAGGGTTGGAGGTGGGGAGGGCACCAGCAACAGCGATGACTTGTTACTGAGTAAGTCCCTCCTGACTCGTTATCGTAACACTTTCTAAAGTCTTTTTAACAATTTACAGACGGCTAGTTACATGGGGGACCCCTTCCCTGAATGCAGCAGACACGCTGCATTCAGTTAGCATAGCACTAGGGGAGTGACAGGTCCTCTTTAAAGTAGGCTCCTCTCCCAGTGAACCCTCATTTTTGAATATCTCAAGACAATCATACCCCATACTTAGGGATTTTGTTTCCCAGGGGGGATTAAGCCCCTTTCTGTGATCTACCCATCGGGCCCTGCACCCGGGGCAGCTTGGCTTACTCACGCCAGATTTAACAACTACATCAAAACATTACCCTTGGAAGATATCACACGCCCCTCCTGGGTTTTGAACAATTATGCCTAAGTAGAACCCATGTCCCCACATGCCATCTCCACAATATATCGCATCTTGACAGACCACCTCAACAGATCTGCGCCCGGACCCACCAGGTTTTGGGGAAATTGGGAGAGAGACTTGGGACTAAAGTTATGTACTTCAGATTGGGAAAAAATACATCTTCTCACATACAAATCATCATCAACAGCATTGTCGCAGGAGAGAAATTACAAGGTGGTGGCGAGGTGGTACAGAGGCCCGACGGACGTCCATGCGATATTCCCCACTGCTTCGGACAGGTGCTGGCGCTGCGAGCGTGATGTTGGCACCTACATACACATATGGTGGGGGTGCCCTTTAATAGCCCCCTTCTGGAGGGAAGTCAACACACTTTATAACAGAGTTATGTCTAATGATCTGAATCTCTCAGCGGATCTTGCCTTATTAAACAGAACATCCATGTCTATATCGAAATTTAAAAAAGATTTGCTTAGATACTTTTTAACGTCCGCAAGACGCTTAATACCTAGGTGGTGGAAGCGTACTAGACGCCCATCCAGAGTTGAACTGGTATCAGAACTCAACGATGTTTGCAGATTGGAGGAACTGGCGTCTCAGTCCCTCCCAGGTCCGGCCGCAGCTGATAGACATTGTGCCTTATGGGCTCCCTGGATCATGTACAGGGAATCACAGGATTTGAAGGAATGGTTAAACCAGTGGGATGATAATTGACTGCTCCCTAGATAGGCGCCAATACCAAGACATGAGATGAGGTTGAACCTAAATCAGGCTTGAAAGGACGTCAGCTCGGTTCCCCACCCTACCCCTATTCTTTTTCCCTTCCTCTTTCTTTCTATTCTACTCTATTTTTCCACCTCTTATTACTAATGTTATTCTTTTTTACAAATGCACTCGGACGAGTGTATACTACAATACAAGTTTGTGTATTCCTGGTTTTAAGAGAAGATTTGATTTAGTGATAGTGATGGATATATTTCCCACGGAGATGTATATGCGTCTTCAAGTGGAACTTACGAGTAATACTAATCTCATTATAAGATAGTAGGATCCATATCATCTGGAAAAAATGATTGACCCTAATCCTACTTTAGTCTAGTTTATAAGTATTTTTGAAAAATGTAAATCTTTCTGCGTCCTATCTTTGTACAATTACAGTTGTAACTTGTTTTCTCTCTTTAATTGGATTGCAAATAAACATTGATTTAACAAAAAAAAAAAAAAGTAGGCTCCTCTGGCAGCAGCAATTCACCTAGCATCCATCACGGTATCTCCTCTGTTTCACCCCCGCAGCGTGCCTCCTTTTTGCAGGCTTTTCTGGCTTCCAACATCACTTTCCATTGTCCTCTCCTCGATCAGTCTTTTTCTCCCTTCTCATACCTCTGCATGTCTAGCAAGCCTTCACCTTTTTCTTAGTTTATAATTTATGAGCTGACCGCTAACTCTTTGGCTTCAAATAAAAAGTGTAAACAGATACTTACAGTTGACCATTATTTGTGATGTTTATTGAAACAATTCATGTATCAAAAATTATGAATATGCAAACTCATTACAATCCATAAAATCTAAAGGTTAAAATCAATGATACACTAAAATAGTTTAAAATTTGGCCACTCCTATATAAGTGGTGCTCTAAGGGCAATCCGAAATTCATTAACGTTCATATATGATGGTTATAATGAACCTATTCCCAATAATGGGATTTTCTAAAAACTAGGTGACTTCCGATATTAGAATGTGAGTCTTATTGCATGCTTCTCGTATTACTCTTGTGGATCTTGCAGGGAAACTTTGTCAATGCTTGTGCCTAGCAAAGTTGCTGGATTTAGATGTTAGCTTTTTATTTGTTTTTCAGTCTGAGGTGGAGGTTTGTGGAGGATTAGGATTACAAAAGTAACGGAATGCGGTGTTTGTATGTTTTGTCCTCCTATAGGATGGTACTGAGCTTTGTTTTGGGTTCTTAGACATTACCCCTAGAAGGTAAGAATTATGTTCTACACGTTGGTTTGGAGAATTGACTTCTGCTCAGGGTGTGTCATCTTGGAGAGTGTTCGATACTGGAATGCAATTAGAACAAATTGTTATGTTTATCTGTTCGGTTCTGTAACTGGGAACATCAATTTTGTACGTATATATAATCTTACTCACTTGTATAGATTCTTTTTTTATAACTCTTTTATTGTGTTTTCAAAAACTATAGCCTTACAAATTATACATATAAGCTGTACAAGTATACATAACATCGTTGGTAAAATATACCTGCAGGTAGTTATTATCTGAACAATTCAAAAAATGTTACATAAAATATCATAATTCGGTCAATACTGGACACAGGGTATCAATTATCATACAACAACATTGCGTCTGTGGTTCAATTTCCAAACAATTTACAATTTACATTTTCAGTTTTCCTAGAGTTCCCCCTAAATCTTCCAAGAGATACCATGAGGTGTCTTTTATTGGTATTATTATCTGCCGAATCTCTTCAGTTGACATTTGAGATTCCATAAAACCCCTCCATTTTCCCATGAACGCTTTGATGCCACTTTCTTTGTCCCGAAGAACCTCCCTCCTATCCACTTCTAGCGCCTTTTTTAAACCCATTAGCACCTCTGATTTTCCGGGCATATCTGGTTTAATCCAATAGGTCAACAACAAACGTTTTGCCAGTAGGATTAAAACATGAGCCATTTTCAGCCCCTCCCCCCTACCTTGTGGTGCCTCTAAATCTTGAAATATCCAAATTTTCGGATCTAATTCAAAGGTGATCTTGCATATTTGTGAGCATAAATCACTAATTGAGGTCCAGAATTTCTGTACCCTCGGGCAATTCCATATACCGTGGATCATGTCCGTTTTGAGTTGGTTACATTTAGGGCAGCTATTTTTTCTGTCAGGATTTGTCATTGTTGCTGGGATATTAAAACCATAAATTAAACCGTGCATTATTCGAAAATGTGAATCGCGCCATTGCTCATTTAACACGTTGTGTCTCACTTTGTTCCAACCTGCCAAGATAATATCTTCCGCTGCTTCATGTTCTAAAAATTTGCGCCATTTTTGAAAGGGTGCCGATATTTCTCTAGGCAACAATATTTCTCTTAATGTCCCGTACAACTCAGATATTGTGAGTTGGCTGTCATCTAACGTTAGTATCCTATCCCAGATATTACTTTTAGTTTCTTTCGTCAGGTCCTTCAAGTTGGCCATAATATGGTGTTTCAATTGAAGGAACTGTAAATCTTGTGCTCCGCCCAGATTGTATGTCTCTAGCACTTCATGTTTTGTCAACCATCTAGCCTCCGACAAGTGCATCAAGTCGCCCATCTTATGTATCCCTTTTTGTTTCCATTTATCAAAAAGAGCGTTCTCTCTCCCCATTGGGAAGTCAGGGAAGGCCCAAGGGACAAGATACTTAGACACCTTCCAGGATAAACCACATTTCTTCCTAACCGCCTTCCAGGACTGGATAGTGTCTCTAAAGACTGCTGACAATTTTATATGAGTTGGTAACCCCGTCATTGACGTGTGGAGTAGTGAGCATTTCTCCCAAGGTGCACAATATGCCGTCTCCAACCGTTTGTCCGAATACCTTTCTGAATCTTTAATCCACTCTGCTACATGCCTAAGGAGACATGCCAAATTATATCCTCTAATGTCCGGTAAATTTGTACCCCCTCTCTCCTTTCCTCGGGTCATGATTTTCAAACTCAGTCTCGATCTTTTGCCCCTCCACAAAAAATTCGTGAATGCTCTATTTAGCCTGGCTATATCCGCCCTTTTCAATAGCAGAGGTAGAGTCTGTAGAGGGTATAAAAGTCTAGCGAAACTGATCATTTTCACTAAATGACTACGTCCTAATAATGACAATGGTAGTTCTATCCATCTTTTCAGTTCTTTCTCAATCTTTTCAATGAGTGGGCCATAATTAAGGGTATAAGTTTGTTCCGACGTCCTTCCCAATTTTAGCCCCAGATACTTGACGGCCGTGTGTGCTATTGGTATACCTAACTTTCCTAATGTTCCTCCTTTATCCTCCCCCCCTCTAATTTTCAACAGTTCACATTTTTTCCTGTTCAACCGGAAACCTGAGAAGCTTCCGTAACATTCCAATGTATTTAAAAGTGTAGGAAGGTCACGAACTGGGTTATTCATGAACAATATTATATCGTCCGCAAACAAAGCAGAACTCAGTTTCTGCTCCCCTACTGAAATACCTTCAAAGGGGCTACAGTTGTTCATGTATCTTGCCAGAGGTTCTATAGCCAGGTCGAACAGGAGCGGTGATAGCGGACACCCCTGTCTGGTGCCTTTCTGTAGAGGAAATGTGGGGGATAAGAAGCCCGGCGTATGGACCCTGGCTGTTGGGCTAGAATATAGAGACTTCAGATATTGATGAAATCTCCCCTGTATCCCAATGCGATCTAGCACCAGACCCAGCCATGGCCACCTTACATTATCAAATGCTTTTTCAGCGTCTAATGTGACCATGGCTGGGTCTCCCGCCCTCCTCTGTTTTCCCGAATCGTACCGCATCCATCGCCAAAAGGGCTTTACGCACATTCGTTACCGCTGATCTCCCCTTAACAAATCCCGTTTGGTGACTTTGGATCAGATCTGGTAGTACCTTCGCTAGTCTCTCCGCCATAAGTTTGGATAATATTTTAAGGTCAAGATTTATTAAAGATATATGGGTCTAAAGTTTGCTGGATCATCTCCCCCTCCCTCCCCTTTTGGTAGCACTTTGATATAGGCCATATTCATGGCATCTGATATGGGCTCTCCCGCAAGAATGTTGTTGAATAGGCCTGTCAGTGTCGGGGTCACTTCCTCTCTTAGGATTTTATAGAATTCCCCTGAGAAACCGTCCGGTCCCGGAGCTTTTCCATTACCTAGATTTTTTATTGTGTGGTCCACCTCTTCTTCCGTTATTGGCCTATTAAGATCCTCCAGATCAAGCTCCGTGACCGTAGTGAGGGATACCCTATCTAACCAGTCCTTCCCCTCCCGCATGGGTACGTCCGAGGTCTCATATAATCTCCTATAATACTTTTCTAATACGGAATTTATTTCCTTGGGTGCTGTCGTGACGAGTCCCCCTTTTCCACGTAATGCTCTTATTGGGTTGGGTAGTCTTCGTCCCTTTGCTAGCCCTGCCAGCAGCCGCCCCGCCTTGTCACCGAACCTGTTAAGATCAGTCTCCAATTGACCTTTTATCATCACTTCTCTCCTACTGGCCCACAACTCAAATTCTGTTTTGGCTTCTACCCAGGCTTTTTTGTCTCTGGGATTTTGTGATTGCCTGAACAGCCTGTACGCAGAGGATACAGTTTCACTGGCCGTTTTGTATCGTTCTCTTATAATTTTTTTTGCTTAGAGGTGTGAGCCAGTATGAGACCTCTGAGCACTGCCTTTCCCGTTTCCCAAAAGAGACGATGATCCCCCTTGTGCTCTATGTTATCAGAATTGAATCCACTCCACCATTCTTTCAGTCTTGTCTTAAATTCTCCATCTCTTGCTAGGTGAGTGGGAAACCTCCATATAAAATCTGTTCCTCTCTGGTGTGTCTCTGCAATTTCAATAGATATCGGACAATGGTCGGAGATGACCATATTTTCTAATGTGGCATTTTCTGTCCTCCTCCATAGGCACTCGGACGCTAGGAATAGATCAATGCGCGACCAAGAACTATGTGGGTGTGAGTAGTGTGTGTAATCCAGTTCTTGTGGGTGCATTACCCTCCACACGTCAATTAGCCTCGTCGTCTCCAAAAGCCCTACAAGGTCACTGTTTTTTGTTGTTTGAGAGGTCAGTCCTCCCCTCCCTCCCCCCTTTTTCCTATCTATATCTGGTATCACCACTTCATTAAAGTCCCCTCCAATTAAAAGATTAGTTTCCCTATCTCCCAAAATGGAAATAGATAGATCAGTGAAGAATTGGGTTCTGGAGGTATTGGGTGCATAAATATTGTGGATACTCAGTTGCTGGTCTTGGAGTTGTAGCACCACTTGTAATCTTCTCCCTTCTGAATCATGTGATACTGAAATTAAAGTGTGGGCTATATGTTTATTGAGTAACGTCAGCACTCCTGCCTTTTTCTCTCGGGCACCTGATATCCATCCCGCCCCCACCCACAGCTTTTGCATATATTTTAGCTCGTGTGTTTGGAGGTGGGTCTCCTGAAGAAGAGCTATATCAGCCTTTAATTTTTTAAGGTGGCGTAAAATCATATAGCGCTTATTGGGAGACCTCAAACCCTTCACGTTCCATGAGATTATTCGTAAAATTGCTTGAATCTCCCTACCCCTTCGCACCCTGTGACCGTTTTATGAACCAACTCCTCATCCTTGCCTCTCCCGAATGTCCAATACCCGGTAATGTAAACACCAGCATTTGAAATACATAACCGTTAGTTTTTTGTAACACAAACATAAAAATCAACGATGCTTTCCCATGAACATTTACCCCCCCCCCTTTTTTCCCATTCTCAAGGAGCCTTTTACTCAAACCCCACCTCTCCTTGGATGAATACTCTTTCTCGTGACTTCCCTTGTACTGCAGAAGATAGCTGCTCCCCGCGCCTTAAGTAACATTTGGTCACTTGTACTTTTGCCCCTCCCCCTCTCCCTTCAAGCGATCTGCACTTATCATCAACATATATTCCCTTCTTTTTCCACCCACACATTCCTGTTACCACAATAATAAAGAAGGGTGAGCCTCTCTCTGTGTGTGACTCTTCAAACCGGTAGTTGATTGGAGATCGTTATAATTCCGAAAACATCTTATATTCTATAAATTGATAAAATCCAGATCAAAACATATATCAAAACATATATTATTCGGAACAATTAAGCATAACCAGTTCCTCGGCCTTCCTTTCCTCTCTCTCCCTCTCTCTACTCCTTAACTTTTCGTCTTCTCTAATAGGCAAATGTTGTCTCAAAGTCCTCTGTTCCAAGCTTGCTTCTGTCCTTTCTGTCCTTTGCCGTCTTTGTACGGTGGCCTTTTTCCCTCTTTGTTTGCCGCAACCTTTTCTGCATATGTGTGCTGCAATGAGAGTGTCTGTGAGTCACTTGGTGTGGATATCGGCCGTGATCTCTGAGGCGATAGTGACTCCTGCTGAAGAAAGTCCATGGCCACCCTAGCATTCATAAACGACAGCATCTCGCCTTGACTGTTTCTGAATCGCAGTATAGCAGGAAAGGCTAGTTGAAACCTTATGTTTCGCCTATATAAGATGGTACAGGCTGCACTAAAGGTTTTCCGTTTACGTGCTACTTCTGCCGAGTAGTCTTCGTATAGTCTAATTTTATGTCCTTGTAAAACCAGTGGGATCTTCTTGGACCTAAATTCCCTCAGAATGGCTTCCTTATCTTTATAGTCCAAAAATCTGGCTATGATCTGACGTGGACCCTCTTTTGGGTCTTTTGGGGGGCCGAGCCTGTGAGCTCTTTCCACTTTGCATTGTCTCTTTAGACCCATAGCTTTAGGCAGCTCCGTTTCCCAAATCGCATCTAGTTGTCCTGGTAAAAAAGATTCTGGTAGACCAACCATCCTGAGGTTATTCCTTCTGGAACGATTTTCAAGATCGTCTACTTTTTCCTCAGTATAAGCAGAGTGTTTTTGTAAGGCTGCTATGTGTCGCTCCATTATCACAATCCTGTCTTCAGCCTCCCCTAATCTCCTCTCTGCCTCCTGCAGCCTCTCTCCATGTTGTTCTGTAGTCTGTCTCAGCCCAGATAGAGCTTCCGTTACAGTGTCCTTCAGGGCTGCGGTTATGTCGGCCACTATATAGGGGGCTATAGCTTTAGCCAGTTTAGCAACATCAATGGGACGTGTAATGCATGTCATTTCTTTCCCCTCTATTGCCTCTACATGCTGAGTTTCCCTCGGCAGTGTGGCCACCCAGCCCTCCTCCAGTACCTCTGCAGAGTCTAAGTATTGCTGCTCCTCTGCTTCCTCATCTCTGCCCGGGTCACCTCGTGCAGTTTCTGGGCTGTGCCGGTCAACTTCCACTTCTCCCTTCTCAGAGGTATTAGCACGGTCTCCATTGCGGCTGGCACTCCCCTCTGTTTGCGTTTTGCCTCCTCCCGCGGCCGCCATTTTCACCGCGGTCCCGCTCTTCTTCCCGCTCTGTGCGATCACCGGCTCCTCGCGTCCCGAGCTCCTCAGGACGTAGCGGTCCAGGGTCCCCGATGTTTTGGGAGTCCCCTCCGAGCCTCTGGGAGTGTTTTGGGGCATCTGTCTCGGTGCTGTTAGCATGTATGTGACGCGGTCTCCGGAGCGTCTCCCTCACGCTGCCATCTCCTTCAGAGCCGGAACCGGAAGTCGACCGTATAGACTTCTAAGCTGTGCTTCGGCTTCAGGTGTGTTGGTGTTCTTGTGTTTATTGCTTCAAACCAGTTGATGGTACTATTTGACCAGTTGATGGTACATATTGAATAAAATGTCAATCATACCTGTCCTGCAAACCTGTGTTATGGTTTAACTAAACTGTGGTTACCTCTCTTTCCCAGAGATGTGGTTGAGTGCTGTTGTCAGATTCTCTTGTACAAAATACAGGTTTTTGCCTCTCTTTGCTCTATAATATGATTAATAGTTACAAATGAGTGGTTAAAAAGTGGTGCTGGTTAACAAATAGATTTCAGATATACAATTCAGTGGTGGATTTGATATGTATATGCACCAATATCCCTTTATATTATTGTTGGTCATCCATAAGGATTATTTAAACTATAAGTGATGTCCCCCTGTTATTGTGACATAAAAATTAATGTTACTGTTGATATAGATCCTAGTGTTTAACTAGTTTGTCCGGAGGATTGTAATACAGTACTTGCCTCCTGCTTACTGAGTCAGTGATTTTGGTGTCTACTCACTTCTTTAGAAGTGGGTTTTATGTGTCTTTCACTATATCAGTGTTGTATTACTGCTCCTGGTTTTAGTATATTTTGAAGTGTCTATTGTTGGTGGTTTTTATTTTTTTCTTCTTAATCCCCTATTATAGGTATAATGTTGGTTAACTTCCTTTCTCTTGTTCTGCTGATACTCCACTATATGGCTAATTGAAGGCTTATAATCACTGGCACTTTGTGGACATTTGTGCAATTTACATCAAGAACTGTGTGAAGAATTACTCTACCTTTAATAGTTCTTTAGAGTTCTCTGGTCGTCCTGCTGCCACTTTTCTTTTAATTTTCCCTGTCCTGTACAGTAGCGGTAACTGGCGGTTCTGAGACCGCATGCTGTGTGTTGCAGCTGTGCATTTCCTCTTCCGCGTCACCTGACACCCATGTCACTATCGCATCAGTGGCCACATGACCGGGTAGGCGGGATTACTGTTGCGGTTCTGTCAGGCAAGCGGGGAACATCCTAGGGAGGGCGGGCTGTGCTGCTAGTCCTGTATCATCAATGCATTTCAGAGGTCTACGGCCTCCTTCCACAGGGTAGCTAACCTTACAGCCCATATGTCTATCTATGTAAAGTGAGTGTTTAAACCTGATTGGTTGTCAGTCTTAACCCTTTGGGATTTGATGGAGGGGTTATGTAAGAATAATAGTTTGCTGTTGCACCTTTTTTATATCCTGTATAAATCCTTATGTTAATTATGATATGAGGTGCGTATTCTAATATCAAGTGAGCATCCTATGCATCAAGGGTTCCTTAGCTTGCAATGTGCTTTATTTTCTGGCTAATGTTATGTGACAAGGTGCTCATATGGTCTCGTGTATGGTGAAAAAATTGATTATATCCTTCATGCTGGAAAGTATTATCACCTAGCTGTGCTTGAAAAGGTGTATTCATCTTTGGTTTCTTGAGGTTCCCATGTGCTTTTATTAAAAGGTTTTGTCACCAGCACCTAATTTGCTTAGAGGTATGTGTAGTGACTTGTGCGACCCTGTAGTGACTCGTGCTTGCGTGTATAGCTGAAAATTGTATGTATAAGCAGATCTATACAGTGCTTCTATACATGGTCATGATGTAGTGTGTCCTGCTCATATTATTTCTCCTTCGCCTCATTGGGGGACACAGACCGTGGGTGTTATGCTGCTGTCCACTAGGAGGCGACTCTAGGCAGAATCTGCAAAAGAGTTAAGTGACTCCTCCTCTGCAGCATTACACCCCTGAAGCAGAAAGTGCTTCTCCAGTTTTTGCTTAGTGTCGATAGGAGGCACACACACAAATTTTATTGCTCCTAAAATTTTTCACTTTTTGAATTTTTTACTTCAAGAAGAAGAAAAGTGGGTCTCTAACGAGACTCCCGGCATGGTCCCTCCTCGGCCCCCCACTGTTGGGGGCGCCTGGTTGAGGTCGACTTTTCCCCCCACATGCTGCTCCCTCATCGGCCCACCACTGTTGGGGGTGCCTGGTTGAGGTTGAGATGATGGTCTTCCTTCCCCAGCTCCCCACTGTTGGGGACCCTGGGTCTACACAGAAGCCCTTGGATGATGGACTGCAGCATCCCTCCCTAACCACCCCTCATGGGGCTGAAAGGTTGAGACACCGCAGGTAGGGCACTAACGTGCCGCGCGGTCGCAATGCACTGCCAGGTGCTCCTAAAGGGCTCAGGGGACAAGGCTAACAGGTCAGCTGCATTGCGCAGCACATGCAGGAGACCTCAGCCTGGCTGACTACTCCCCAAGAGCCCCAGTCCTGCCGCCACGAGACTGTTCCCTAGGGTCCCCTAAAGGCTGCAGCAAACGTCCGTGTAACTCCAGGAGATCAGCTTTTGCTGCTCTCTCCTGAGAGGGAAGGGAGCCCATACTGCAAGTGGGAGCACCGTTTTTTCTGGGCTCCTTGCAGGGTCCCCACAGTCCCTGGATGCCGGGAGACCCAGTTTTCTGGGATATCCTGATGGGAGCAGCCACCCTACCCCTGAATCCAGGAGACCCAGTCCCCTGGGTTCTCCTGCTGGGGGCTGCGCTGGGCAAGCGCGCATGTGGCCACAGCTCCTGGGGTCCGGCCGGGTCCAGATCTGTTCCGGTCCCGGACCGGACCTCCGCGCCGGCCTGCCGTCATTTGCGGCTTCGCTGTTTACTTGAGGCCGCGGCTTCGGCCTAGCGCGAAGCCGCCGCCTTATCACCGCCCCCGGCCCGCCCCCGGATGACGAGAATGACGCGGACAGCGTCATAACAGAGGGCGGGCCGGAGCTGCACAGCAAAGCAGGGGGCGGGACGGAGGATAACTGGCGCGAAGCCTATGGCACGCCTTAGGATTCTGGTCCCGCCCTGCTGTTAGCAGCGGCGCCCATTATCCACAGGGCACAGTGGAAGCAGGGTTGAAAGCACAGTGTGCACAACCCTTAGTGCCAAACTAAGGCTGGATTGGGCACAGCTCCTCATTGGTACCAAGTACTGTGGCCATGACAGGGCTTCATCCCTGCTGCAGGGTTGAAAGCGAACTTGGGCCAGCGAATATGTGCGGTGCAGGACCAGATAAGGAGCTCAGGAAGAGCTTCCTGCCTGCCTCAGCCCTTAGGACACTGCTGCCAAAGGTCAGGGAGTTCAAGGCAGCCCACCTGCGGCAGCCCTCAGAACGGGCAGCTGGAGCCAGGGGTCAAGGAACCCAGCAGGGCTCCCTGCCTGCGGCAATACATCACTAAGGCCGCTTCCAGGGGTTCCGGAAAAGGCTTACAGAGCCTCGCTCTGTGCCAGTTCCCAATAGCGACTGCAGGACAACCAGCAATGATGTCCTGCTGCATTTAGTCCTCACGCCCAGTGGCGTAACTTCAGGCCTCGGGGCCTCGATGCGAAAGGGTCCAACGAGGCCCCCAATTATTGCAAATCTTTAGTTCCCCTGCACCTATTGTAGTTACGCCCCTGCTTATGCCACACATGCAAGGAACGATGTCATAATATAAGGGGCAGTGTAAATACGTCAGGTGATCAGATTACTGCCCTGTCCTACAGTATTAAAGTTACCTGACAGTACACCTATCATACACCTACTGGCCAGACATTACGCATGCTTCTGCTTTCTATATTGATGCACAGACAGCACGTAGGTCGTTTTCATGACATTCTCCAAAAATCATTGATTTCGTCCCGATAACCGGTTTAATAACTGTAAGGTAATCAAGATACGGATTCAATTCCGTCAGGCACTATTGTTTCCTGCCCGCCGATCATACTCTGTGGCCCGGATGGCTCGAGTCGTTACCTCAGGACTATCTGATACATAAGTCCTGGACGCTGCCAATTGCTCTGCAATAACAGCGTCTACTGCCATCGCCAGTAGACGTGGCATCGGGTTACGTGGTTGGGAGGCGGAAGTGGTCGTAAGGAGGCCATCACAGGTCTCCTATGCCTCACTAGACACCTGTTTGGAGAATTTCTGTACACCTCAGGCGCTAAGGAGGCAAAATCGTTTTCCACCCCCAGAACACATCAGGACGGTTTTTTATCCGCCGTTGGCATAACTGATTCCGGTCCTTCGGAATCGTTGGGGTTGGTCAGAGCTTAGGCTAAGTCTGACAAGGGATCGGTCGCCACGCAGGGCCTTTTTTAGTGGCGGACTTCCTTCAGGTTTAACTGACAGAGCCTTCCTCGGGCCCCCACTGTTGGAGAGCCCAGTTGAAGCTGATATAACCTGCAATTACCCGACAACAGTAAGGCGTCCCAGGACTGCTCACCAATTCTCTCCAGACCCCACAGCTGGAGCTCCGGTTGGCGGTGACGACAGCCAAGTCTCAAAAGACACAGGCTGAAACGCCGTGATCCGCAGCGGCACAGGGAACTGAGCTAAGGGTCTCGGGAACCTACGACCCATAGCATACTCCTTCCTCGCCTCCCCACTGTTGGGGACTCGGGTTGAAGTTGGGACCGCACAGGGTCTACCCGGCCTCCATCCCCGGACTACTAAAACAAAACTCTATGTTGCAGAACGTGGAACACGAGCCCAGCGGCCAATCTCCTCACTGTACCTATATTAGGTACTTGGGTTGAGATAACACGCGTAATGCCCTCTGCTCAGTCCGCTTCGAAGCAGGACCTCGCAGACTCGCAAATGCATTAACCCAATGGATGGGCCCCTCCGGTCTCCCGTGTGGCTGTGGCCTGAACCTTCTTCCACGCAGTCAGTCCCTTCTCGTCTCAGGAGTTAAAAGTGACTACCGTGAGACCTAAAGCTCATAAATGCAGCCTGAAGATGGAAATGTCTATACTGCATTTCAGGAGTCTCCCATATCGGGACGACTTATTCATCAATGCATGATTTTCGGAGTCTGCGAACACTGTCGATTTCACTGGACACGTTAAGAAGACTCGGTTGGCGGATCATCCTCCATGAGTCTACCACAATGCCAGAGCACATGTTCCAGCACAGCACACAAACTCAGGGAGTCCTATATGTCTTCCTGATGGCCACATGCTGCAGCATCACATATGGAGTATCAGCCATATTGGTTTTTCCCAGACAAGGCACGGATTCTTCGTCTGGGAATTCGCTTCAGCGGTCTCCTCAATCTTTCACAACGGCTATAAGAGTCCTAGACAGGATAGTGGCAGCATGGGAGGCAGTTCCATAGCCTCAGCTGCACCTACGGCCTCTTCAACTATCCATGCTTAGACATGGCCCAGAAACAGGATGTGGTGCGATGTACTCCCATCACAATGCACTTGCCAATAGTCCCGCCCACACACGAGGATGCCCCTCAATCTACAAAGATTCGGGCAGTATTTCTAGTACTGGAATCATTCAGTGACCTTCTGGCAGTCGGTCTTGCTAGGATATAGTCAGACAATGCCACAGCCGTGGCATATGTCAACCACCAGGGTGGAACCCACAGTCTCCAAGTGATGACAGACGTTCGCCACATCCTTCACCGGGTGGAATCCTTGAACACTGTACTGTCAGCTGTTCTCATACCAGGCTAACCCGCCAAGGGACGGACTCAGGGAAGCGGCCCCTTCATCCAGATGTCTTCTGTCAAGGCTGCCAGTGCCAGGAAACTACAGATGTGGACCTGACGGCCTCACGTCTCCAATGCTAAGGTTCCATCCTTTCTGGCCAGGTCCTAGAACCTACAGTCAATAGGACAGACATACCAGTCCTAGATGGGACCTGTCTCCGTCTCCCCTATATTCTTTCACACTAGCAGGATAGTGCGGAAGGTCAAACAAGACGGTTGCCAGATCTCCCTGTATTTTCAGACTGGCCCAGATGCGCTTGGACGAAAATTTCGTCCAACTCATACCAGCAGTACCAGGACAACTAACAAGACAGTTCAGACCTGCTCTCCCTCGAATTCCTCAACTCTGAAAATAGTGGCGGAGCCCTTGAGACCTGGAATTTACCCATGGGTTTTTTCCCTGGATGTTGTAGCGACCATGGTCGCAGCGAGTAAACCAGCCTTATCGACGATATACCATGAGTGTAATCGTTTTGTTTTTCTTTATCTCCGAGCACCTCTAGGGGTCATTCCCCTTACCCTATTTCATGCAAAGATCTTTCGTTTCTTCCACTCAGACCTAGACTCAGGTCTGTCCTTGGGGTCTCTCACACAGCAGGGTTTCAGCCTGTTTCACCTTCCAAAAACGTGTTGCCACCAGGTCTCTAGGAAAATCCTTCCTTCAAAGGGTCTCCCATTTAAGGTCTCCATACCACAGGACTACACCTGCGGGACCTGATCTTCGTCCTCATGGCTCTACAAGATCCACCTTTTGAGCGTCTATAGGTTTACCCTTAGCATTTTCATCCAAACAGTAATGTGTTTTGGTGGCAAATTATTTTTCTCTGCAGAGGTATCGGTACTTTCAGCGCTCTCATGTAACCATCTTTTCTGGTCTTCTACCTGAACAAGGCTGTCCTACGGCTGGTTCCATCCTACTTCTTAGGCGGTATACTCTTTCCACCTCACTAAAGACGTCTCTGTCATCGCTGCGACCGACTCCTTCTGTCTGGTCGTAAAGGAACTACATATGCAGGACCTTATCAGGTCCCTACGCATCTAAGTACCCACAACCAGTGCCTCTCTAACAGGTCGGATTCTCCTTTTCCCTTCTTCCAGAAGGCAGAAATAATGACATGTCAGCCTCTAAGACTCCTCTAACCAGGTGGATTCGTCTAACCATCCAAGACACTTATACCGTCGAAAACTCATCCCTTCCGGCAGCGGCACGGCACATTCTACTACGGCAGTGAGGGCTTCCTGGTCCGTTCAGCACCAGGTGTCAGTCCAACAAGTGTGTAGACAGCCAAAAGGGGTCAGCCTACACACATACTCAAGCCACTATAGGGCTTGACGTGCCCTCCACGCGGCAGCAAGCCCGCCTGTTGGGGCATAGTTCTTCACTGACCATGCTCAGTGTCACTAGTTCCATTGTTCTTTCCCACCCAGGGACTGCTTTGGGACGTCCCACGGTCTGTGTCCCCCAATGAGGCGAAGGAGAAAAGGAGATTTTTGTGTACTCACCGTAAAATCCTTTTCTCTTAGCCTCTAATTGGGGGACACAGCACCCACCCTATTGCCCTTGTGGGCCTTTTTTCTACAGTTCTCACATAGCTTCTCAGCTGTTACATGGTTAACATGTTTACACATGTTCGCCTATTATCACTCTGTTCACTGTTTAACCTTGTGCCTGTTTAGACCCAGGCCTTGTAGTACTGTGAGCCTGTTTAGTTATCAGGCCCTGTTGTACGATTATTGCTTCGTTAACTCTTAACGGTTTTCCACATGCGCCGGCTTAGTTACAGGCCTTGTGGTACTAGTATTACTCTGCTAACTATTAACTGTTTACACACGTGCCTGTTTGGTTCAGGCCTTGTTACACTGTTATTGCCTTGTTAACTATATTGTTTACACAGGTTGCCTGCGTAGACTTCCTGTGTCACTGTTATTATCTGTTAACTCTCCTACTGCTTTAGCACAAAACTGGAGAAGCACTTCCTGCTTCAGGGGTGTAATGCTGCAGAGGAGGAGTCACTAACTCTTTTGCAGATTCTGCCTAGTGTCGCCTCCTAGTGGACAGCAGCATAACACCCACGGTCTGTGTCCCCCAATTAGAGGCTAAGAGAAAAGGATTTTACGGTGAGTACACAAAAATCTCTTTTTGCTCTAATCTTGTATTAATCCCGGTTGTGGAAGTTTATGGGTAAATGTAAATGCTAAAATACCTAAAATTGTCTGGTATTATCATGACGTCATTGTGAGCATGTATCATGGTGGAGTTTTATGGGTAGATGTAAATCTCTAAACTTATCTGGTGTTTTCATGACGTTATTGTGAGCATACACGAGTGCTCCCGTAGTCTCCTTTATGCTGGTTCCTTTTGATTGGGGTAGCTATTCTTTTTGTGTTCCATTTTACACTAGGATGGTTTGTTCTTCTATGGTTCATTGAGGGGTTCTATATGTATGGTCAATATTAGATAAATGATTCCCTATATTTAGGATCTAAGCATACATCCAACTGTTATTATATTGAGTATGGGGTATCCTTTATGGGTTGATGAAGAGTTACTTAGAACCCAAATAACTCTAATTTGGATTCACATCTTGACATCTTCGCTATAAAATGTCCACCTCTTGGATCCTTGTAAACTGTTTGAATGGCGCAGAATTTCAGGTTCTTTGTTTTGGAGTTCTGGAATTTATTGAAATGCTTTGACAATGGATGTCCAAGGAAGCCTTTTTTTATATTGTGGACATGTTCTGATATTCTTACTTCTAGGCTTCGTATTGTTCTGCCTATGTAGATCTTGTTACACGGGCAGGTGATCATATAGATTACCTGTTTGGATTGACAAGTGAGTATTTGTCCAATTTTTAAACTCCTACAACCATCGGAGTTAATAACCTCTGTGGTTAATCTTGTGGAGATGTCTGTAGCTTGACAGTTTGAACAATGTCTACAGGGGTGAAAACCAGTTTGCAGCTGATTTGTGGTTATACTCACTTGTTTTTGGATAGCGGTGTTCTTAACACTAGGTGCAATCTGTTGATTTACTGAACTTGCCTTTCTGAAGATGAATCTCAGATTACGCGATAATAGATCTCCAATCCATTTGTCCAATTTTAGGATGTTCCAGTGTCTTCCAATAATCTTGATGAAGTCTCTGTAGTTCTTGTGGAATTGGGTTACCAGTGGAAGCGTGGAGATCTGTTCTTGTATGGTCGGGCATTCTGTCATCTTCTCTTTGTGGGTCAATAGTTTCTTGCTATCAACTCTCTCTATCTGGTCTGTCAGTGTTTTGATGTTCTCTTTATTGTAGCCTTTAAATGTCAGTTAATCTTGTGGTAATTTGGCTTCCTCCCTATAATCTTCGATCCTTGTACAGTTCCTGCGGAGCCTAGTTAATTGGCCCTTAGGAATGTTGTTAATCCAATTGGTGAGATGACAGCTGTTTGTGTGCAGACAGCTGTTACAATTTGTGGGTTTCCTATATTTTCTTGTACCCAATTTCCATTCTCGATGTATATCTCTAGGTCTAGGTAGTTAATCTTTGATTTACTTGTTTAACCTGAAAATTCTACTCCGTAATTAATGTCATTAATTTCTTTAGGAAGTTCTTTAGGGATTCTTCTCTTCCTTTCCAGATGAAGACATCATCTATATACCTTTTCCACAGGTGGAGCCCCTCTCTAAGGTTGCCCTGGTTATAGATACAGTCTTGTTCCCACCTCTCCACATAGAGGCTTGCATAACCTGGCACAAATCTCGTCCCTATTGCTGTCCCTGACTCCTGGCGGTAGAATGTGCCGCCATACTGAAAATAATTATGGGACAGGATGAAGGCAATGCTATCCACAATGAAGTTTATCTGTGTATTGCCTAGATTGCTGGTTTGTTCCAGGAAGTGTTGCACGGCCTCACATCATTTCTGGTGTTCATTCACACTGTATGGGGACTTAATGTCCAGCGTCCCAAGAATAAATGTTGGTTCCCATTCTATTTTCTCTAAAATCTTTAAGGTGTGGGTTGTGTCCTTCAGATGTGTGGGGAGAGATTCTACACTTTTGTGTAGATATTTATCAATATATTTTGACAAATTTGCCGTTGAGCTACCAATTCCCGAAATGATCGGTCTTCCTGGTGGGTTAGTTTGATTCTTGTTTATTTTGGGATTGAAATAGAAAACTGCTGTTCTGGGTATTTTATTGTTGATAAATGAATACTCTTTCTTATTAAGGATCTTTTCTTCTCTTCCTCTCATTGCCAATTATTCCAGTTCTTTTGCATATTTGGAGGTAGGGTTGGATTTTAGTACTATGTCTTTAGTAATATGTCTTCTTGTCATTAAGTATATTCAATGCCTCCCTATGGTACTACTCTGCGCTCATAATCACTGTTAAGTCCCCTTTGTCTGCTGGTCGAATTACAATAGAGTTGTTGTTCTGAAAATCCTTAATTGCCTTGTTCATCTTGGGTTAGCTATTGGTTAGCATATTTTGGCTTTTGTTTAAGGTCTTAGGTTACCAAAGTTTCGAAGGTGGTCATAGCCTTGCTCCTGGACTGGATTGAGGGATGATTTGTTGGATAGTCCTGAATGTATGATTCCGGAGTTGTCCCCTAATATTGTTGGTGTTGGGTTCTTTAGAAAGTATTTCTTGATGTTCAAGTTTCTCAGATATTGCTTAGTGCTAATGAAGAGGTGGAAGGCGGTTGTTTCATTAGATGATGCATATTTGAGTCCTTTTTCCAATATTGCTTGTTCGTCTGGTGTTAATATGTGTGGACTGAGGTTGAAGATTATTTGTCCTAACTCTCCCTGTGCAGGTGTTACTTCATCTTTGGGACGTTTCCTACCTCTGCATCCTCTTTTGCTTTTTTTCTTCTTGCTTAGAAAAAATCCTTTCCCTTGTTTTTTTTGGGAGATCTGTTTGGTTCTTATTCCTTTTTGTTGTATCTTTTCTCTGCAGGAGAGTGTTGTTGTTGCTTGAATTCAGTCTCCCAGTTAGATCTCTTCTTTTTTTGATTCATTGCTGCTTCTTCGTTTACAACTTCTTTTTGATTTTGATATTGTTCATCTTGTTCAGGGAGGTTGATCAGAGGTGAAAATCTATTGGTAGTACTTATTTTCACTTTTGTTTGTGTGGACATTGATGATGTCATGGGACGATCTTGTTTCGTTTGAATGTTGCCTCTTGAAACATCTAATAGTCGCTCTTCACTGTTAATCCTCCTGTGTGTCTTGCTCCTTCTTGCCACCAGTGTATAGATGGTAGAATCCGTTTTCGCTGACAGTAGTGAATCATCTGTGATTTCCATTGTCTTACTTATCACCGTTGCGTAATGTTTATCGACCACTATGAGGCTTTTTTCTGTTAGATTAAGGGAATGTGCTTATCTATGGTTACTGCTGGTGATGGTGGTGTTTAATTCTTACTTTTATCTGCTGTGTTATATTCATCAATTGTCATAAGGCTGTTCTCCAATAAACTGACCTCCTGGTTGTCTCCATCCTGGCTGTCGGTTATTGTAGACCATTCATCATCATGCGGGTCACATTGAGCTAAGGTTTAGGATGTATTTTCCCCTTTAATTTCTGATTCTGCATCTGTGAATCTTCTAATTTTATAGGGTTTGCCATTTCTTTCAAATTTATTGATTTTCTTAATAATAGTGTCCTTTTCTTTTTTAATTAATCTTGCAGAAATTGCATCAATGAGGGGGTATAGTTCTTCGCATTTTGGTGTGTTGCTTACTTGTGCCAACAGATGTTCTGTCTCCTTGCTTGTTCTCCTAATGCTCTTTTTTTCTCTTGTGTGAGGCAGTGATCGGTGTCATCTATGAAGGTCGGGATGTATCTCCCCTAATGTGCTCTGAAACTTTATAAGACCCCCTGGAG
This sequence comes from Allobates femoralis, assembly GCA_033576535.1. NCBI lineage: Eukaryota > Metazoa > Chordata > Amphibia > Anura > Aromobatidae > Allobates > Allobates femoralis. The sequence goes on from JARQOC010000004.1 coordinate 475,510,162, forward strand.
TCTTCCTCCAGTCCATGTCTTCCAGGAGTCTCATGGCCGGGAATGTGTTTAAACCTGGCCTTGCAGCACAGGGTGGTGTTCTCTGTGTGGAGCCAAGAAGGCTAATAAGCGGGAGTTGATAGAGCAGGTTGTGTGCAGACTAAAACACAACCTAGCCATGTGGACTTGGCCCTCGCCCAGGACCCAGCCAAGACAGAACTTGGCAGAGGTACAGAGCTTATACCAGTCTGTGTTGTGAATGTACAATGTTGTACCGGCTGCGTGACAGATCCCTGATGTCTGTAAATAAATGGAGTTTGTAAATAAACAGTGTTGTGTGAACAAGAGCCTGGGTAACTGCCTCCCGTCTTGGCACTCTCAAGGATCGTGATGGTGGCTCAGTGGGGCCACAAAGACACCAGGCTGTGTGCTAGGAATTGTCAGGATCCTGAAGTCCTGAGTGGCCGTGAGGGCATCAGCATGAGGCATACCAGGTCACATATGTCCGTGGTTAAACCTGCTACGCTCCGGTATAAACCTGTATCTACCATGGAGACATTCTAAAGCAGTTGGCTCAGGCTAATGTAGCAGAGCAATGCACACCTGCTACAGTATTTGGATCATCAGCAGCGGCAGATGGAACTCCTGACTGAGGCTCACCGGCCCATCCCCAGATAAGACAATAACTGCAGCGTCCGGAAAGCAGTAAGGTGAGCAGTGCAAAAAATGACCCCGGGAGATGATGTGGAAGCTTTGCTGGCAGTCTTTGAGAGGATCGTAGAGCAGGAGGAGTGTCCTTCGGAGCAGTGGGCAGAAGTGTTGGCACTGTATTTAACAGGAGAGCCCCCAAAAATCCTACCTTGATCTCTTTGCAGAGGACGCCAGGGACTACGGGTCCCTAAAAGGTGAGATCCTTGCCCGAATGGGGGTTAACACTTATGTAAGGGCTCAACGGGTAAGCCAGTGGTACTTTGAGGAAGGTAAACCTGTACATATCTGTGAAAAATTTCCAAGTGTGGACTATGTTCAGAACAGATTTTCCTTGAGAGAGAGACTGATACTACAAACTATTGGTGTTAATAATTACACCCCCGCAACCTCAGAGAGTTTCCAAGAAATTTTCACAGAGGAGGATATTGCAAAGATGTAAGAACTATTACACAATTTAGAGGATAACTTGAAGGACGAGATCAAATATGGCATTGATGCTAGATTTCTTTCACTGTACATAGATTGCAAAGTATTCACTGATCTTAGGGAGACCAGTCCAAGAAAACACTGCGGGCAGCTGGCTAAAGCGCTCAAACACAGTGAATTCCTAGGTACATTGCCCCTGGGAAATATGAATATGCAAATAGAGTCTGTGGAGCCTCGGTTAGGAGTCTCAAACACAGGACTAGCCATATATCCCTCCAGGGAAGGACCCAGCCCAGCCAAGATTCAGGAACACTACAGAATATGACCAACTATCCCACTAGGCGGTTTTCTAATAGTAAAAGACAAATACCTTTGGATAAATCTGCAAATAAAACCCAAACACTATTAAATGGGAAGACTCGCACCCTTAATAAGCAAAACACCAATGGTTCTAACATAAATACACTTCAACATAATACATCCACTATAACAATTATTAATGAAGGTAATTTAGAAGAGATTTCACATAAAAAGGATAGTAATGATAATTCAACCTTTGAGACTACCAGCAATGACACTTTAATAGAAGATTTCGAGGATGGTGAATCTATATCCTCTGATAATGAAAGTGCTTTCATTAATGATGATTGGGACAATATTGAGATCGAGAAACAAAAGAGCACAAATCCGCCTGGCATCAGTACCAATCGATCTGAAAATAGTCCTATAGATAATGAAACTAACAATGGAGACAACAATAGAAATAAGAATATAGTGATCACTAAAGCATTAGTACATCACACTGATGAACAAAATACTGTTCCTGTTTATAATAAAAATGAACAAAAAAGGGATATCACATCTGAAGATGAACATCTTCTGAAAATTAAGGAGCAAATTAAGCGCATTAACCGTGAAAGACCTCTGAAGCCCATAATTTTACACAACAATAACAGAATAATAGCAAATGAGACCCAATCCGTTAAAAATGATCTGATTGAAATTGATACACCAAAAGTGCCTCATAGAATTATTAGGAATAAAACAAGCAGTATCACTGGAACAGAACAATCCCCATAACACCCACGAAACTCACATCTGATGTCACTTTGAATAAGAAAATCATCATCGACAACTCAAGTAATGATAACACTGGTTTAGTTCCTTTTTTATGTACCGCAAACCACCAGAACCAGATCACAAATTTCTTCAGCCCTGTTTTGGGAAAAAAAAAAATAGACGAGGTGGGAGAGGTAAAAGAAAAAAACTAAGAAAAAAGGAAGGGTCACGTTTGCAATATAGAAATTGGGAACATTGAGGACAATAATATTATCAATTTGTCTGACCACACACTGTCCAAAGCTGAAATCACCCTATTGAATAGAGGACTTTCTTTTTGCCCCACGTTTGAACCCAATGATTTTGACTTGTTTGTTGATACACATAAGTTCATCAGAAAACTCACCCTAAAAAGACATTTTTGTTTGCAGAATATGGGATCACAAAATATTACTCACACTGATAATTACATCCACCCTGATCTGAAAAATACGAGCAATTTTTACCCGATTGAGAGTAGAGGACATGTATTAGAGACTTTCAAGACTTAATTTTGAGGGATCTCAACTCTTTAAACAAAGGGAAAAATGACATGACTAGTAATTTATTTGAAAAAGAAAAAATGGCTCTTTATGATCTTCAAAAAAAACAGGAAGATTGTAATAAGGAGTGCAGACAAAGGGGGAGGTATAGTGGTACAGAACTATGCAGATTACACGAAAGAGGCTTACAATATTTTGTCTGATCATATTTATTATGAAAAGATTGATTCTGACCCATTCCCAGGTCTTATAAAAATTTATAACAGGATGATCAAAGAAGCTTTTGATGATGGTATCATTAATACTAATGAAAAAAAGGTTTTGATTTGCAGAAACCCCACAGTTCCTTTCATGTATCACCTCCCTAAAGTGCACAAAAATCTCAAAACACCACCGGGCAGACCTATCATATCTGGAATAGATTAATTAACTAGTAACCTGGCCACTTATATTGACAAAATATTGCAATTCCATGTTTTATCATTAGACAGCTATTTAAGGGATTCAACGGAACTTATACACTCTGTAAAAAATACGAAATGGAAAGACTCTTATTGTTTCATGACTCTAGATGTATCATCCCTATATACAAATATCGAACACAATATCGGCATGATGTGTGTTGATTACTATCTATGCACAGACGAGAGGATACCTAAAAGACAAAAAGATATTATTTAACAGGGCCTTAAATTTATTCTGAATAATAATTTTTACTTTTCTGGGTGATTTTTGTCCATCAAATCAGAGACACTGCGATGGGGTCGAAGGTCGCATGTTCATATGCGAATCTATTCATGGGCTTTTTGAGAACATTTATGTATACAATAATCCTGCATAATAAGGGACTAATTATGTATAAAAGGTACATCGATGATATTTTCATTATTTGGGATACCCATCATGACGACATTAATGGATTTCTGGGGGAGATACAAAATAATATATGGGGTCTAAAATTTGAACCCCATATAAATCATAATTGCATTGATTTTTTAGATCTAACCCTATATCACAGATTTTCAGATCATGACTAAAACTTTCTTTAAGAAAGTAGATAAGAACAGTTATGTTCATTTTACAAGTGGTCATTACAATAAGTGGATCAGAAATATTCCAATCAATCAGTTCAAAAGGATAAAGAAAAATTGTACTGAAGATTCATTATTCCAGGAACAATCGGAAATTCTCAAAAAAAGATTTATAGAGAGGAAATATCCTAATACATTGATTGATAATGCTATTAATGTAAGTGTGAACTCAACCCAAGGTGATTTTCTGGAAAAGAAATGTGGCAAAAATGTAAAAACCAATGATTTTGCTTATAATTTTATCACCACATATAACAAAAAAAATAGGCAAATTAAAGAAATACTTACTAAATACTGGCCATTATTGCTTAGTGACCCCATTTTGGGGAAATTTCTACCCAATAAACCTGGAATGACGTACCGGAGAGCGCCAACAATAAAAAGTATTTTGGCACCCAGCAGACTTAAATATCCATTTAATAAAAATATAGTGGCACAATCCTCCCCCAAAGGATCTTTTAATTGCGGTAAAAAATGATGCTTATGCTGCAGACACATACAGACCACCAAAAATTCAAAAATACTGGGGAAACCTTTCTTATACGTTTTGACCTGAACAGTAAATCAACTTTTGTAATACATCTTCTTGAATGCCCCTGTGGTATACAATATATAGGACGAACTACACAGGAACTACATCATAGATTAAATAAACACAGATCAAATATTAAAAATGGTTTTAAGCTGCATGGGGTTTCTAGTCATTTCGATGTGGCCCACAATAGGGACTTCACAAAATTAAAGGTTACCACAATTGATTTTATAGCACCCAACATTAATAATAGAATAAGTGCTCTCAATAAAAAAGAGAAATATTGGATGCACAAACTAGGTACTTTGAAACCAGGTGGTTTGAATTTGGTGTCTGAAATAATTTCATAATTCATATACAGGTAGTCCTCGACTTACGACGGTGTTCCGTTCCTACGCGGCGTCGTAAACCGAATTTCGACGTAAGTCGGATCATACATGTATACAGAGTACTGTAGCATAATAACAGTACTGTACTGTACTGCAAACACGTAGCCTATCCATACACCTATTCTAATACATAATTATCAATAAAAACAGTAAAATATTGTGCAGAAAAGTAATTTTAATAATGAAATGCTGTACTGTACTATACAGTACTGTAAGTGCTGTAACAGTAATAAACAGTGTACTGTAATAAGCAAAAATAACAATGCCAAAGAGAGAACAAGCTTATTGGGAGGAAGCTACAGAACTTGCTGGAGATACTGGGGCAGGTGAGTCAAGAGGGGCAGGTGAGTCAAGAGGGGTCGGTGAGTTAAGAGGGGCAGCTGAGCTAGAGGGTACAGGTACAGGATCTGTTGGAGGCTCTGCTGCAGGCTCTGTTGCAGGCCTGTCTAGCTTCTTGAAGTACTGCTGCAGGTTACTTTGGAAGGAGACCATCTTCTTCTCCTCCAATATCTCCTTATAACACCTAAGGGAATCCATGACTCCTCTGGCAACCCTAGTGTACCTCTCCATGTTGGGATCCTCAGCCTCAAACCTTGACAACCCTTCCTCTATCAGGGCAAAACCTCCTGCCAAGCCCTGCCTTGTAAATCTCTTTGGTTCTGGGGTTGGTATGTCTTCCTCTTCTTCTATCATCTGCTTCTCCAGTTGAATAAGGTCCTCAGCAGATAACTCCTCTCCATGAGATGCCAGTAGCTGTCACATCATCCTCCTCCAACTCCAGATTCATTGTCTTACTCACATCAACAATGTTCTTTATGACACTAGTCACTGACTCTTGGACCTCTGTGACATCATTCACAAACTGGGGACACCGTTTTTTCCACGCACCATTCATAGTGCTCTGCTTAATCTCATCCCAGGAATAAGCAATGTTATTCACAGCATCCAGGATGTTGTATGATTTCCAAAAGTCCTTAAGAGTCAAGTCCTTATTCTTTTCAGTTGCTGCTAAAGCATTATTAATGACTCTTCGGAGGTAGTAGGCCTTGAATGTAGCAATGACTCCTTGGTCCATAGGCTGTATTAGGGAAGTGGTATTAGGTGGAAGGTAAACCACCTTGATATTAGGGTTACAGTCATCCAGCTGGGCAGGGTGTCCAGGGGCATTGTCCAGAATTAGCAACACCTTAAAGGGGATATCCTTGGAGGTACAATACCGCTTCACACCTGGCACAAAATGGTTGGTGAACCAGTCATCAGAAACTGCAATTGTCACCCATGCCTTCCTATTAGACTTCCAGATGACTGGTAGTTCACCCTTTGAAATGCCCTTGAGTGCCCTGGGATTCTCAGCCTGATACACCAGCATGGGCTTCAATTTGTAGTCGCCAGCAGCATTTCCCTCAAGAAGCAAAGTCAGTCTCTCCTTGCCTACTTTATGACCTGGTGCTGACTTCTCCTCCTTGGCGATGTATGTACGGTTGGGTAAACGTTTCCAAAACAAGCCTGTCTCGTCCACGTTGAACACTTGTTGAGCACAGTAACCACCCTCCTCAATTATCTCAGCCAATGCTTTAGGAAACTCAGTTGCTGCTTTCTCATCAGCACTTGCAGCTTCACCTTGCACTTTAATGTTATGAAAATTGGCACGATCCTTAAACCTCATAAACCAACCCCTACTCGCCACAAATTCTTCATTTTCACTTCCGTCTCCCTTTTCTCTTTTCAACACCTCAAACAGTCGCCTAGCCTTCTCCTGAATAACCATAAGGCTCACAGGGATACGGCGTTGATTTTGGTCTTCCAACCACAGCACCAATAATCTTTCCATCTCAATAATGAGCCCACTACGCTGCTTTGTTATCACTGTCGCTTTCATAGGAGCAGATCCTTTCACATGTTCAAGGATACGATCTTTATCCTTAATAATCGTAGCGACAGTCGAACGACTAAGTTGTAATGACCTGCCAATTTCTGTTGGTGTTTCCCCCTTATCAGATCGCCTTATGATGTCCACTTTCACCTCCATGGTGATGGCCTTCCTTTTCTTTGCTGCATCCTTTTCTTTAGGGTCAGCTGAGTCTGGCTTACGTTTGGGAGCCATAATGAAGGGTCCTATGGCATGCAGGAGACTAGTTTTCCTCTTGTAACCAGCTACAGTGTACAGTACTGGACTACACTACTGTATATTCCTCCGCCACTGCACGTAATTCGACTTACGTCGCAAAACCGCGTAAGTCGGACTGAGCCGTCGTAAACATCGTCGTAACCATGAAACGACGTAAGTCGAGACCGTCGTAACCCGAGGACTACCTGTATTTAGACACAATACATTTTTAGAGTATTTTTATTTTTGTACAATTGGATATTATTGAATTTGTGCCCACAACCCACATATTTTTGGGTCAATATGAGCAGAAAAACATAACTCTGCTACATCTGCTCAGTCATTTGGATAAGCTTGGATTATATTCTAACTGTTCCTTCTGACCAATATAGTTTCTGCTTATATGAGCACAATACAACTCTGCTATGTCTACATATGCAATTGATAGTTGTTCATCACCCCTCACCCCTTCCTTTAGCTTGATTCATTTATGTGATCTTTTGAACACTAGAAAATGATGATATGACGCAGTACACATACTTGCTTCTGTTTACACTAATCTCACAGGAGGCTTCCTCCTTATATTTGTTCTTGAATCTTGGTGATTAATGCGCTTTAATATCTGTTACACAGGGTCACTTTGGTAAACTTCACCTTTGTTCTGCATTAAATACCTGTTTTTTATGCATATTTCATATTCATATTCATATTTCTCTCTGGCATCTCTGGTATTTAGTGGCTAAATATTTATGTAAATAATCATTGGCACAAGCTCAGAGTTACATTAAATTAGAGAAGTGTGCTCTTAATTCCTTTTTTCATTGGAGACACGCGCAGCGACACCTATCTAATTGCAGGCAAACGCTGTACTTAAAATCTAATTGCCGACACACGCAGCTCTTGACTTTGTAACACAGGCACGCGCCTATGATTATAGATGGCAACATTGTTGCACTTGCTTGTTACTTGTTAGACTATATCACTGGCGCGCGCAGATCATTACCTGCGTTTTCTCTTGTGCTGTTTCTCTTCCACTACTACTGGTTCATTTTTTTCTGAGATTTTACACCTGCACTGATAGCTCAGTGGTTTTAACATCATACACACTGACATATGTCATATTATATTAGACAGGTTGAAACCTAGTTCTAGTCCGAAATGTTACCTCGCATTATATCAATTTCTTCAATAGGTGGAATTCTATATGTATTAAAACTTAATTAACACAGATGCATTCAGTTTTTAGGAGATTTTATTCAACACATTTTTGATAGACATATCTAGAATTAATCATTTCTTTACTGTTTTTATCAACTTTTCCCTTGAATTTAATTACTTCATTTTTTTTAGAATCAAATAATACCCATTAATTTTTACAACTAAAATCATCTTTAATATTCATATCCAATCTTGTAATACATTTATTAAAATGATACATTTTTATTGATATTTATTATTTATATATTTTTTTAGTACTGGATCGCCGTTTCTCTTTTGTCCCTCTGATTTTATTCTTCCCGAGATTCCTATGCAATATTGATACCTGCAAAGAGATGGATCAATGTTATAGTATGTTATTTCATTACTATATATACAAATATTATTTCCTCTTGGTTGATTATAGATCACAGGCAATTTAGCACAGCGCATACATGAAAGAGATTCTTTTTATATTTATGTCTTTATCCTGAGTTCCACGCCCACCGTCACCATTATAATTTTTTTACACTTTCTACAGATATACACATTTATACACAATACAGATATATCGCACTAAAGGTGTTTCTCATTCTGCACTTTTTCTTTTTGTTCTGATTTGATTGGCACATTCACTTCAGAGCTTTATAGTCTATTCTATCTATACTATTTCTCTATAACTTGGAGCAGTTAGAAAGATAGATAGCTCAATTGGCAAAGCACTGTAAACTATATGGTATATACCAGTGGTCCCCCAACCTTTTTTGCACCGGGGACCGGCTTCATGCAAGCCCATTTGTCCGCGGCCCGGCGTGGGGGGGGCTTTGGCCATATGGGGCGTGGCCATAGATAAGGGGTGGAGTTTAGCACTCTGCTTCCCCCAAAAGATGTGTTACGTATTATTTTCAGGGGATGTTTTATTTTTCCATCCCCTTGCAGCCCCCAATGTGGTATCCACATAATTCCCTTGCAGCCCCCAATACCATATCCCCCATCATAATCCCCTTGCAGCCCCACCATCCTCCTCTTCCAGCCCCAGTATCCTCCTCTTCCAGCCCCAGTATCCTCCTCTTCCAGCCCAAGTATCCTCTTCTCCCAGCCCCACCATCCTCCTCTTCCAGCCCCAGTATCCTCCTCTCCCAGCCCCAGTAACCTCTTCTCCCAGCCCCACCATCCTCCTCTTCTAGTCACCACCATTCACTTAAAGCCCTTATTATCCTGTTCCAGCCCCACCATCTCCAGCACACACAAATAGCAGTCACCAGCCCCCCCTGCACCTGCAGCATTAGGTTGTCTCGGCTGTATGCATGCATAGATGTATGGGAGAATCTCTCCGCCCATCACAGAGCAGAAGCCGGGCCAATCACAGTGCAACAGCCAGTAGCCAATCCGGGCCTGGCTGCTGCACCGTGATTGGCCCGGCTTCTGCACTGTGATGGGCGGAGAGATTCTCCCATACATCTATGCATGCATACAGCCGAGACAACCTAATTGCTGCAGCGGCGGGCCGCATCCCAGCACTCAGCCGCCGCAGAGCTCAGCACATTGTGTAGTGCTGGTCTGCGGCGGCGCGGACCGGCACACAGACCCCCGCGGCCCAGTCCGCGGACCGGTGGTTGGGGACCCCTGGTATATACCACTATCTACTATTCTTGTGAGTTTGATTCCGTACTGTGGAGTTTTCAGCTTTGATAATGTAAACTACCGTATATACTCGTGTATAAGCCGAGTTTTTCAGACCAAAATTTGGGCTGAAAAGTCTCCCCCTCGGCTTATACACGAGTCACTACAGTTGGTGGGGGCTGTGGAGGCTGCAGGAGGCGGGGGGAGGCTGCTGTATGAGCGGCCCTGTCACGTGGGGCCGCTCATTATATATGCACTGCTTCCCCCTGTCAATCAGCGGCAGGGGGAAGCAGTTCATATATGCCCCCAAATGCTGGCACTCACCCCCCCTCCTTGTAAAGGCCCCCCCGCTGCTTATATTACCATCCCGGTCTTCTGCTCAGCGCCGCTCCTCGGTGCTCCGTTCTTCATCCTCCCGTCCAGCTACATCCGGGATCCCCGGCCGTCGCAGGCATATGACGTCATCGTGCGACGGCCGGAGATCCTGGATGCAGCGAGGACGGAGCATGAAGAATGGAGCACCGAGAGCGGCGCTGAGCAGAAGACCGGGATGGTAAGATAAGCAGGAGGGGAGGTGAGTGCCAGCATTTGGGGGCTGCTGGGTAACCCCTGGGGGCTGCTGGGTAACCCCTGGGGGCTGCTGGGTACCCCCTGGGGGCTGCTGGGTACCCCCTGGGGGCTGCTGGATACCCCCTGGGGGGCTGCTGGGTTCCCCCAGGGGGCTGCTGGGTACCCCCTGGGGGCTGCTGCATACCCCCAGCGGGCTGCTGGATACCCCCTGGGGGGTGCTGTATAACCCCTGGGGGCTGCTGTATACCCCCAAGGCTGCTGTATATACTGCTGGGGCCTGTATACCACTGGGGCTGCTGTATATACCACTGGGGCTGCTGTATATACTGGTGGGGTCTGTATATACCACTGGGGAGGCTGCTGTATACCACTGGGGTTGCTGTATATACTACTGGGGCCTGTATATGCCACTGGGGAGGCTGCTGTATACTACCATTGGGGGGCCTGTATACCACACTGCTGGGGGCTGTATACCTGTACTGGGGTCCACCCTCGGCTTATACACGAGTCAATAGGTTTTCCCAGGATTTGGGGGCAAAAGTAGGGGGGTCGGCTTATACACGGGTCGGCTTATACACGAGTATATACGGTATTTATTTTTTAATTTTTTTCAGTGTTTTTTCTATATATAATTATCTCATCATTTGCGTACTTTATGGATAGATTTTATTGCGATTTTGAAACTGAAAATTATGTGTAGCGGTTACGAGAATCTGTTTACAAACAATGTGACGTCATGTTCAGATCCTCCCTTCATGCTGATTTATTCCAATTATGTTTTGGTGCCTTTTCTCTTTTAAATAAGAAGGTGTTCAGTGTAATCTTGATGTTCCCTGATGAAGGTGCTCGGTAGGAGGCTCCAAAACGCGTCGGAAAATAAAGGCTTGAGCTGATCCAGACATTCCTGTGTCTTGGTTCCTTTGACCCTATAGCAGCAGCGCGGACATTAAGGCACTTCGTCCAAAGCATTTTTGCAATCTGTACATATGGCATATGACTTGTGGCACCTGGTGAAGAAGTGGCTGCAGCCTGAGACTCACCCAGCGCAGATGGTAGAGAGGGCCCCAAGGTTGCAGCCATTTGGTATGGGTAATATCATGGTTTGATCATGAGCTTGGCTAGATGAGGAGCAGGTCTTAATGCTGGAACATTGGATATGATTTTTTGCAAAATATGTGTAATAATCTGAGATCATACTGATATGATAGTAGGTTATTGTGTTCTGCTATGTACTTTGACTGTTTCTCCACTATACCTTGATCCCAGTATGTTATTGGAACATGCTTGTATTTTTCATATGTACCACCTGGGGTATGGGGCCTACCTGGTTTTAGATGTTTTTAATTGTGTGGTTTGTTTTTGCCTTTTTGTACAATAAAACTTATATATCATTTTCTAATACTGGGATGTGCATAATTGATTCCGCATGAGCTTTTCTAATGTTAGTAATGATAACCATCACACGGTATTTTGCACTCCGCTTAATTAAACTGTGCACCACCATATTTTCTATACAGATGGCCTGCCTGTTCCTATTAAATGGTGGGAGGGACAAGATGACCCGGGTACCCTTGATCAGATGGTGAGTTTGTGGAGCATCATGTGGCTACTTAGGACTTAATCCGGGACATTAAGACTTTATGTGCAGCCCGTCGGTCCACATCCACCAAACAAGCGATTAAAGACCCCCAACCCGGTCCTGCCTGGGACTCCATCTCCGGCCAGGCCGAGACTACACTCTGCCTTAAAGAGGGCCAAAAACCCATGTCTCCTAAGGGGGACACCTCCAATAGACTTACCCCACTATGAGGTGTTGGCAATGCCAAGGTTTTGGACATACTATGACCCAGTGTCCCCTCACCACAGAGCCCATGGACTGCTGGTATGCCCAGACTGTTTGCACGGCAACCACTGTTACCTTGGGGAACAAGCCTCATTTGTGCCAAGTGCATGTCAATGGGTACAAGGTTACTGCCCTATTGGACTCTGGAAGCTTAGGGAGTCTCGTGCATGCATCCCTGGTCACCAGGACCAAACCCACTGGTCGTACAGTGGGGGTACTCTGTATCCATGGGGACCTCCGGGAGTACCCAACAGAGGTGGTCACTATCATTACCCTGTGTGGGGAGGTTCAGCACGAATTGGGGGTGTTAAAAACACTTCCCTATGACCTGATTCTGGGGAGGGATCTACCTCTTTTCTGGACTCTATGTAGGAGGCAACCCAAACCTCCCCAGACAATGGACAGTCCGGGGCCCTGAGCCCGAAGATCCCAAATTTGTGGTACCTGCCGTAGGGGTCACCAACAGAGTGTAAACACGACAGGTCTCCCCTAGAGGTAATGGCAGGAGAGCTCGAGGTGGTCGAGCCAATCCCGGAGTTAGGTGTCTCCGGATAATTTTGGGATAGCCCAACTTCAGGATCCTACAGTGCTGTGCAAATTTATTGGGACAAAGCAAGTTTTTCTTCCATTACTTTTACTATTTATGATAAGTGTATTATCAGTTCTTGGTGCTTGGTGTCTTTTTCCTTTTTCTTCCACATTTCCCTTTTCGTTTTAGAGAAAATGATCCAGTTTCATTGTCTGTGCGAATTATTCTTCAAACGATAGATTTTCCAATACCAACAGTGGAAGCGATTTCTTTTACAGTCAGACTTGTATGTTCATTAAGAGTAATAATTGTAGACCTCTTCCGTGGAGTAACATCTATTTTTACAGGCACGAATCACACTGCGAGAAAAAGTACACTAAACCACTCCTCACAGAAACAAGCTCTCAACTGAAGCTGAGGGGGCAGTTAGATGTTATTTTCTGACTAAAACCAGTCAAACCACATTTTGTTACTTAAGGTTGTACCCTCACACCTGTTCAAAGCAGTTAAAACTGGTTTGAATCACTGACTGGTAACCAACTTACGATTTTACTTAAAACAAAATGCTTTGTCCCAATTAATTTGCACAGCACTGTACATTGGTACATGCCCGCAGTAGGTTGGTAGTGATTGATGGGATGGCGCAAATGTCCAGCGTCGAGGTAAGTTATCCCCATTTCGCCCTCAAACGAGATTTACTTAATCAGATCGATAAAATACGAGGTGATATAGTGGAGCAGCTGTTAGTTTCACAGCTGTATCATTGGCAGGCCCTGGAGTTGGCACATAAACACCTAACAAGTGGCCACCTGGGAGTAAAAAAAATGCAGGAGCAACTGTGGCAGTATTTTATTTGGCCCGGAGTCTTTGTGGAGGTTAACAGGTTTTGTGAAACCTGCCCTTAGTGTTAGCTAACTGCACCCATGGCTCATTTCCACAGTCTTTTGGTACCTCTGCCCATCATAGAGGTCCCTTTCAAGCGGATCACCATGGATCTGGACGGTCCACTTGTCAAGTCCACCCGCGGACATCAACACATCCTGGTCATAGTCGATTATGCCATGCGATACCTGGAGGCGGTACCACTTAGACATACCTCAGCTAAGCTTATTGCTCGGCAGTTGTTTGCCATGTTCTGTCGAGTGGGGTTGCCTAAGGAGATCCTTATGGATCAGGGGACCCCATTCATTTCCACAAAAGAACTGTGCAAACTTCTCCAGATTAAGCAGCTGCGTACGTCTGTGTACCACCCTCAAACCGATGGTCTGGTGGAGCATTTTAATAAGACCCTGAAAACTATGCTAAAAAGGGTGATCTCCAAGGATGGGGAGGGATTGGGACATGCTGCTTACCTATTTACTGTTTGCCATCCGTGAAGTGCCACAATCGTCAACCGGGTTTTCGCCATTTGAGTTGCTGTATGGCCGTCATCCCTGGAAGCTACTGAATATAGCTAAAGAAACATGGGAGCAGGAGCCCACCCCCCATAAAAGCGTAATTGAGCACATTATGGGTATGCAGGACCTAATCACGGCCGTCATGCCGATTGTGAAGGCACATCTACAGGATGCCCAGGCAGCTCAAAGTGCTAGGTTAAAGAACGGCCACAGTCAGGTCCTTTCACCTGGGGGATTTAGTGTTAGTAATGGTGCCCACAGCTGAAAGTAAATTCCTATGTAAGTGGTAAAGTCCTTACGAAATCCCAGAAAAGGTTGGGGGAATAAATTACAAGGTATATCAACCTGGTAGAAGGAAACCAGAACAAATATACCATGTAAACCTGTTAAAGCCTTGGAAAGACAGAGAATGTATGGTATCTGATGTAACCCTGGACCTATCTTTCTCTGGTCACCTGACACCGCGGCTACAGTGGCATCTGGGGAAGATGAGCCAGGAGTGAAGATAGGGGACTCTCTCACCAAACAACAGAGGTGGGAACAAAGAGGTTGATACAGCAGATGTGTTCTCAGACCTGCCAGGCAGAACTTCCGTGATCCAACAGGATGTTGTCACCGAGCTCCACTTAAAGGTATGCATGAAATCATACCGGAGGCTCTGAGGCAAGCTATTGCAGATGAAGTGAGTAAAATCCTACAAATAGGGGATTAAGGAGTCCAGAAGCGAGTGGGATCGTTGCAGTTCTGTAAAGACTTCCAGAGGTTAAACTAAGGGAAGTTGTTACAGAACCGCAAAGTACTGGGACAGGCAAAGTACTACACTACACTCGACCTGACCAAGGGATACTGGCAGGTGCCGCTGACTTACTCAGCGAAAGATAAGACCACTTTTCTCACCCCTGAGGGTCTCGATCACTATGTCGTCTTGCCTTTTGGGTTACATAGGGCTCCAGCCACATTCCAGAGGCTGATGGACATAGTGCTGGCACCAAAAGCATGCATCAGCGTATTTGGATGACATCATCATCTATAGTGCTGATTTGCACACCCACCTGGTTCATTTACAAGTGGTGGTGGATTCACTCAGAACTGCCGGTCTGACAGCCAATCCAAAAAAATGTGCAGTGGGATTCCAGGAAGCCCGCTACTTGGGGCACGTAATAGGTCAAGGGGTGATTAAGCCTCAAATCAATAAAATCAAAGCTATTCACAACTGGCCCCGACCCCTTACCACGAAGTAGGTACAAGCTTTCCTTGGTATCGTTGGATATTAGACACTTCTTTCCCAATTTCGCTGGGTTTTCGGCACCATTGACAGATCTTCTGAAGGGACAGAAGTTGGTCATGGTGCGCTGGAATCCTCAGGCTGAGGAGTCATTCTAAGCGTTGAAGAGGGTCCTGTGCGGACAGCTTGTTCTCACCAACCACGACTTCAGAAGGGAGTTTATTGTGCAGACAAATGCCTCTGAAGTTTGGGAGCAGTAGTGTCACGAGGTGAACGGTGAGGAGCACCCAGTCACCTACTTGAGTAGGAAGCTCATCCCACCTGAGAGGAACTGGAGCATGGTTGAATTGGAGTGCCTGGCCATAAAGTGGGCTTTGGAATCCCTGCGCTATTACCTGTTGGGGCGATGGTTTCGATTGGTGACGGACCACTCCCCATTGGTCTGGTTGTGTAAGGAGAGGAATGCTAAGGTTACCCAGGGCTTCCTCACCCTGCAGCCCTTTAGTTTTACTGTGGAACAACGGGCGGGGAGGTTGCAGGGCAATGCGGATGCCCGGTCTAGGGGCCCTTGTCTGGTGACTGGTGTTCAACCCTACAAGCTTGAACCAAGTATGTGAGGCAGTGACCGATGTCATCTATGAAGGTATCTCCCCGAACGTGCTCTGAAACCTTATAAGACCTGCTGGAGTCTTTCTCAAGCAGTCTCGTGGCCGGGAATGTGTTTAAACCTGGGCTTGCAGCATAGGGCGGGGTTCTCAGTTTTTCCCCTTCGGGGGCACCTGTTTTACTATTTTTATTGAATAAAGGACATAAACCGCATCGGTGGCACCGGAATTATTCTTTTTATACTAATCCTGGATGGTTGCCTCCCATCTATCCGGAAACCTGGGAGTCTGGAGGTTTTGAGCAGAACTTCATTATACTTCATTGATCGAGGCTGCAGCTCCTACCCCTCACACACTGGGAAATCTTCCCATCATTTGACCGTATTTTCGGCCATGGACTCCACGCGGGACTACCTGACGTTATGTCGAGAGGTACGAACAAAGAAACTTGATGCACTATTTTCTGGCGGCAGTAATGCCGCAATTCATGCACCAGAAATTGAACAAGCTTTTCATTCCTTGGAGAAAGTACTCCTACAGCATGTCAGAGTGGTGGGACCATGCAACATTAACAAAATATGTTGCCCGCAAGATGATACCAAGGGGCCTAAGGATTAAAAAAGTGGCTACCACCTTGTTTAATGAGGAGTTTGAAAAGCAATGGAATAATGTGTTAACAGACTGTTCGCTCCAGCTGATTACTCTAATTCTCACAGGAGAAAAAGAAATTGGAGCTATTGGAGGAAACTATACAAACCTTACAAGAGGAGGCTGACAAATTTATCATGGATAAAGCATATGAGACCTTTTATGAAAATATGCATAAGAAAATTGATGATTTAGAGAAGATCATCATTGATACCAAAAGTCGAAATATAATCGGGATGTAAAAGACTACGAGACTAACACAGTATATGTATGGAAGCGGTTTACTCCAAAGAAACCCCATAATCCAAAATCACCATCTACTCCAAAAACTCAGAAAAAAACAAATGCACCAAAGCAACCTAAACCCATTCTAAGACATCCAGTGGGAAAAGGAGCCCGTAATGTGAGTTTTTCTTCTGTAAATAATTCGTCTGAGGAATCAAATGAGACCTCAGATTCTGAACCAAATCCAGAAACTTCTAGCCAGATCTATAGAACAAGAAATTACGTGAATGCAAACGGGGAAGGAAACGGAGGAGAAGGAGGAGATCCGAAAAAACACAAAAAGAAGTGATGAAGGAAATTATACTGTAATAAATGTCGGCCAACATATTATCAGACGTTCAGATGAAGGTTTTGGAAAGGGGATTGAACTTTGTCCCGAGTAATTCTGCAGATTTATATCAAACTATCAAAGATGTAAATCGTTTCGTACGTAATTTAACTGTCAAAAGACATTTTCAAAGGGATAATGTGATCTCTGATGTAGTTCATTCTGATAATAATATCACAAAGCATTCACTGATCTCAGGGAGACCAGTGCAAGAAAACACTGCGGGCAGCTGGCTAAAGCGCTCAACACAGAGAATTCCTTGGCGCATTGCCTGCTGTGATTATGAATATGCAAATAGTCTGTGGAGCCTCGGTTAGGAGTCTCAAACACAGGACTAGCCAGATATCCCTCCAGGGAAGGACCAAGCCAAGGGGTGGCTCCTTGCGGACAACACCATAACCACCATATTAAGTGGCCCTTTTAGTCAATATCCAGCTCTTTTACGAGTTTAGAGATATGACAAGGGAATACCAAAGCCAGGTATCCATCCAGACAGCTGTTTCGGGGTGTTGTCCCTCATCAGTGTGGAGTAGGATTCTGGCTAGGTGGGGCCTTCCCTGGAGGGATATCTGGCTAGTCCTGTGTTTGAGACTCCTAACCGAGGCTCCACAGACTCTATTTGCATATTCTGATAATAATGACACACAATCTGTGCAGAATTTGGAGGCTTATCCCTTATATATGGAATTACGTGATGTGATGTTGACTAAAAAATTACAGGATTTGA
This sequence comes from Allobates femoralis, assembly GCA_033576535.1. NCBI lineage: Eukaryota > Metazoa > Chordata > Amphibia > Anura > Aromobatidae > Allobates > Allobates femoralis. The sequence continues at coordinate 475,527,975 of JARQOC010000004.1, forward strand.
GTTGTGGGAAAGAGGTAGAATTGTGCCGATATAATAAATTGCAAGCATCAAAAAAGTTTGTATCTAATTCTGCTTACTACCCATTAATCTCAAGGGTTCCTGCTATGGAAGCTTTCCAGGGGGCTATGTAGAGATCTACATGACCTCCTGGAGAAAAATGATAATCAGAAATTTACTAACAATTTATCAAAATTAGAGAGACAGGCACTACGTGATATAGAAAGTAATCCTAACATTGTAATTCGGTCTGCAGATAAGGGGGGCTCTGTGGTGGTTTTAGACTCAGGTCTATACAAGCAGGAAATTATCCAATGACCCCACTCCATCTTTCATGCGTGAATTGGAAAAACCTTTGCAGGAAGGTTTGGCCATGGGAGCTATTGATCAAAAAATGAAGGAGTATTTGTCTGTAGAAAATCCTGTAATCCCAGTTTTCCATGCCCTCCCTAAGACTCATAAGGGGATCTTTCCCCCCAACCTCTGAGGCCAATTGTGGCTGGGATTGGATCCCTCCACGAGAGGCTTTCAGAGTGGGTGGATGACAAACTTCAGGTCCTAGTGGAGGGGATACCAGGAAAAATTAAAGATACAAAACATCTACTACAAGCAATAGAAAATATACCTTGGGAAATTGGTTCTAGGTGGATAACATGCGATGTTGTCCAACTATACTCTGCTATGCCTCATGAAAAATCTGGGTATTGGAAAAAATCCTCACAAAAACAGAGGTGTTTGAGACACCTATAAGAGTTCCCACTTATGAGTTTGCGATACTTACTTAAGAGTAATTACAGTTATGCGGTTGTCGTATGGGGGCGAAATTTTCGCCTTCATTGGCAAACTTGTTTATGCATAAATTGGAAGAAGAATTTATATATATTGAGGATAATTTTCTAGTTGATTGTATACGTTGGTATGGGAGATACCTGGACGACATGGTCATGATATGGGCTGTGCCGTCCACAGTATCTCCCACCCCGTAACGTTCATCTTTATTGAGCAGGTTTCAGGGGAATACATACAATCTAAAATTTACCATGGAGGTTTTTGAAAATTCTGCACCTTTTTTGGATTTATTCCTTTATGGGTTGTGAAAAAACAAAGAGAATCTATTCTAAATTGTATCGCAAACCAATAGGTGGAAATGCAATATTACAAGCAGATAGTAGCCATCTAAAGTTTATTATCAAAAATCTCTCGGTGGGAGAATTTATCCGTGCAAAAAGAAATTACAGTGGGGGTGAGGATAATGAAAGAGAAGTTGGTACCATGACAAAAAGACTAAAATCACAAGGCTATAAAAACTGGATTATAGACAGAGCAAAAACCTTAGTAAAAGATAGAAATAGAGACGATCTATTAAAAGATAATACGGTATGTTACGTGGCTATTTTCTAATTAAGTACTTGAAATATATATATCTATGGCTAAACTAATTTATTTTTATATATATATATATATATATATAATCACTAAACTAATTATATCTATGACTACACTAAAAAAAAAAAAAAAAAAAAAATTGAAACTAAAACATTTTTATACACAATATTTTGTGTAAAAACTTTGGGACTATGAGGCAGTAATTGTCCTTGAAGTGGTGTATTGACCACTTTGACCCTGACATTGCAACGCTGTTTGACTCTGGAAAATGCAACATAGAGTTGACCATGGGCAAATTCTGGTTCTGGTAGATATATCCCAACTCGATTGAGCGTCTGCCCTTGGGATTTATTAATGGTCATTGCAAATGCTGGCTTAATCGGAAATTGTCTACGTCGTAATTTGAAAGGTAATCCAGTCTGATGGACACAAATCAATTCGTGGAATGAATACCACATTTCCTGCTGCTGAGCCACAAATTACTTTAGCTTGTATGATATTGCCATGTAACGCAGTGACAATCAGCCGAGTACCATTGCAGAGACCTTTCTTGGTGTTGATGTTTCGTAATAACATGACAATGGTGCCAACTTTAAGTTTTAGCCGCTGTGAAGGCATTCCAGTTGGTGTTAGTGAATTTAAAAATTCCACTGGGTATTGGTCAAGGTCATCAGGTTCATCAGGATCGATGGAATCATCACTGATATATTCACTATAGTCACCTGGCAAGCGATCTATGACGTTAGAATTGACTTTCTCAACGTCTTCATTTTTTGGACATAAAATAGCATGAGAAGCAGCAATATTTATGCTCTCGGTATCATTCACATCAATAGAAAGTTTATCTCCAAAAATATCAGTGATTAAACAGCCAGTGCACACTATGTCTGGAGGAATTTCAAAGACATCGTCTCCAAGGTTATCTTCATTTGACAGCTGTCCATTTCCCAGTCGAAGCAACCAACTGCTGTATTCAGGATCAATGGAATGCATGTTGTTGATAAGCGGCAGTCGAGCAAAAAGTTGCCATGTTTGTGAATATTTAATACAGCTGTCTAATATATCTGTTCTTGATCCATGAGCAATAACAGGAAGACATTGTCTAAAGTCTCCTCCAAGAACAATAACTTTTCCTCCAAATGGTGTTTTCTCTTTCTTAGCCACATTCGTTGTCATGATGTCTCGTAAAAGTCTATCGATGACATTCAAGGCATGTTTAGATAGCATTGTGCACTCATCAATAATAAAAAGTTTCGTATTCTGCAAATGCTTAGCCGCATCAGTATCATTTTTAATCCTGGAAACAGATGTTTCATTCACAGGTATTGGAATGCCATAGAGAGAATGTATTGTTCGTCCCCCTTGTAGTAAATTAGCCGCAATTCCTGTAGTGGCAGCAGGTGATACAATGTTTCCTTGTCCCCTTAGAAGATGTAGGAGGAGATGATATAGATAGGTTTTTCCACTACCACCAGGACCGTCAAGGAAAAAGAACTTGGGTGTTACATTATTGTCTTCTAAAGCCTGATTAATGGTAGGTATCATAGGCCAAAAGTTGTTCCTCATTGAGAGTAGCTTTCATCTCAGCAGCTGTTCTTAGCTCTTAATCCTTATCATACTGCGGGAGCAGTTGTGGTTTCTTAGCTGGGCGTGGTAAACGGAAATCAGTATAACTTTTCCTGTGAACGTTTAGAACATCTTGGACATCTGTCATAGCATATCCTTCACAATTTATACAGTCTTCAATGTTGGAGTGGTATGCACGGCAGTAGTCTTGTACAAAGTGTTATTTAAATTCATCCCACAACTCAAGAGGATTAGCTGGAGGGCCAAATATACAGATATAGGCAAAGAGGTCGCGAAGCTGTGCAGGCATATTAAGAATACAGGCATCAGGGGGCGTGGCCTGACCATGGCTGGGTGAAGACGTGTCCTTGCTAAGCTCTGCAGACCCGGGACTCCTTTACTTAACTTTTACCCACAGCCGGCCCTAATATGTCACGGAGGAGGAAGGTGGACATCACCGCACCTAGTCTGGCCCCACAGAAGAGACCGGAGACTCGCGGGGACATCCCCAGGTTGTTCCAGGCTGCAGGAGGTAAAACGGCGCGCTCGCCTGTAATGGCGGCGGGAGCGGCACAGAAGCAGACCCCGCCACCTCAGCAGCCGCTGCAGCAGAGGAGCCCGCGGAGCCCGGGAGCCGGGAGCCAGAACAAGGAGGCGATTCGGAGCACAGGAGAGGCGGTAAGGAGATCAGTGCCCCAGCAGACACAAACAGGCAGCATGCAGGCTGCAGCCATGAGAGAAGAAGATGGCGCAGAGTTAATGATGCGGGCCCCCTCTGTTGAATCTCACATGTTGGAGCCCTCCTCCTCCTCCACACTGCAGAATGTCCCACAGTCTGAGCTACAGGCAATCAGACACATGATTGCTGCACTCCCATCAAAATTAGACATTGACAATATAGTAGCCCGCATGGAGGCTTCACAGGAGAGAGCACTCTGCTCTATAAGGGAGGACATTGATATTCTCAAGCAAAAAACATCTCAAACTGAGGGATCCCTGGTCACCATAGATGACAGAGTCACTGCTCTGGAAAAGGAGATGTCTCGAGCTCAGGCTTATACAGTTGCCTTCATTATACAGTCAGATGATCAGGAAAACAGAGAAAGGCGTAACAATATAAGACTAAAGGGGATTCCTGAATCTGTGCTGACACCTGATCTTCTAGATACTGTTACGAGCATCTTCAATACAGTCTCGCAGCTGCCGTCCGACTCGACGTATAAAGTTGATAGGATCCACAGGGTTTCCAGATCAGCACCTATTGATCCATCCAACCCAAGGGATGTTCTGTGTAGGTTGCATAACTATACAGACAAAGACGCAATAGCTCGGGCGGCCTGGCAATACGGAAACGTAACGCTAGAGGATGCCACCGTCCGACTGTTCCCAGACGTTTCCAGCCTTACACTATACTTGAGACGTCAACTCCGTCCTTTGCTCCTCAAGGTTAAAGAAGCAGGAGCTACATATAGATGGGGACACCCCTTTCACTTAATTGTGAGGAAGGAGAAGAGGGTGTTCTACCTGTGGCGGCATGAGGAACTGGACGATCTTTTTAACTTTCTACGCATTCAGCCCATTCAGATCTCTGATTGGCTTTCATTGGAAGGCCTCAAGAAGTTTACAGCGATGCGTCGTGACCCACAATTCACTTCAGGAGACTTACGAGGCAAGAACAGGGAGCCCAGACGTAGCCCTCGTCCGTCTTCCCAGGTGTCTGGCCCCTCAAGTCCGAGACGACAGAGGAGAAGATCCTATGAGGACTTGCCACCTTGAGAGTTCCGGTCACCTCTCATGGAGCTTGATGAGATATGTGGGGTGTCCTTGTTTTGTTTTGTCCAGGTTTTCCCGGAAATATTTCGGACGGGTCTACTGGACAATACTTGTTATAAAAAGATGGTATATTTAGATATGCAACAAATTTACTGACTGTTTAATGTCACCTTATCTTCCTGTTTTGTCTTAATTTTTCCTTGTTGGTTTTACGCGAAATTGATGTTGTGGAGTGAAGAGATGACCTTGGTAATATATAAGAGTCCTGGGTCTGCGGATCGTTGCTTTTTGGTCAGTTACGGTCCCTACGACTCTCTCTCATTTTCTTTTCCTTTTTCCTAAGAGGGAGTTGAGTTGCTGGCTTGACCGGCTTAGACTAGAATAGTCTTTTTCTTTCTTACTTATAGTCTTTATCTTTTATTCTTCTACTTCCCTCCCTCCCCCCCTCTTACCTCCTCCCCCTCTTTCCTGAATCCTTAACCCCTTTTCCTTGGAGACCCCAGGTCTGTGATAGTGAAGATGTCGCATAGCACCCTTTCAGCTATTCAAATAGGCACGTTAAATGTGCAAGGTCTACATGATGCAGGGAAAAGATCTATTTTGTTTAACTACTTGAAAACTAACAAAATTCATGTTGCTTTTCTTCAGGAGACTCATATGTGTGAGAACAAGCCGTATAAACTCTCCAGTCACTGGTTTCCTTCGTCATACCACAGCTTATCTAATAACCCACACTCCTCCGGCTCCAGTATCGTGATATCGAGATCAATACCATGGGAATTTCTGGACTCCTATAGTGGTGAAAACGGAAGACTCCTTATGGTCAAAGGTAAGATCGCCTCCAGAACGTACACATTTGCCTCGCTATACCTCCCTAATTCGGGTCAGATTACAATGCTCCTGCAGTTTTTGGAAAAAATTGAGGTCTTCGCAGAGGGAACACTGGTCTTAGGAGGGGATTTCAATGTTACACTTGACCCAGATCTTGACACATCTCGGGGTAGGTCTAGCTTGTCTAAAGCAGCTATTAGAAGGTTGAACAGAGCGCTCCATGATCATCAATTGTTAGATGCTTGGCGGCTTTTGTTCCCTACATCCAAAGACTACACCTTCTACTCACCTATACACGACGTGTACTCTAGACTTGACTTTTTTCTCCTGAGACAGTCTGATCTGACACAATTAATGGACGCTTCTATTGAACCGATTTCCTTTTCAGACCATGCCTTGGTCAAGATTTCCATTATGCTCCAATCTCCGATTCCAAGACAGTGGCAATGGAGACTAAACGCTTCTTTATTAGAAGACACAGTAGTCCTAACGGACGTTGCTAAAACTCTGAAGGACTATTTTGACATGAACACTTCTGCAGACGTGACACCTGGGGGGTGTGGGAGGCTCACAAGTGTGTAATTCGAGGTATTTTAATACAACATGGAGCCCGTTTAAAAAAAAATTAGAGGTGCTGAAATCCAAGATCTTATGACTAAACTGAGAGATCTTGAGACTAGGCACAAGCGTTGCTCCCTCCCTGAGCTGAAGAGAGAATTATTAGATGTTAGAGAGAAGTTACGTACCACCCTATTATATAAGGCAAAAGGAGTACTTACTAGATGCCGTAGGCATTTTTATGAATACGGTAATAAATCTGGAAGAGCTCTGGCAAGGGCGTCTAGACTCAGTAGAGCCACTACTTATGTCTCTGAGATGTCACACCCCAGCACCTCGAAACGTTCAAAGTTTCCCCAGGATATCGCTGAGGCGTTCAAACATTACTATGCCGCTTTATACAATCTAGACACGAACAAAACGCCGGAAGCATTAACTACTTTGACATCACGTATACGGAAATATATTGAATCTTCGGCTATGCCGAAATTGGCAGATTCAGTCTCGCAATCCCTGGAGATGCCTATCTCAGACCGGGAGATTGAGGAGGCGCTGTCGTCAGCTAAATCCGGGAAAGCTCCTGGACCAGATGGGTTTACGATTGTTTATTATAAAAAGCTGAAGGACTCTCTGTTACCACACCTGAAAACATTTTTTAATGCTTTGGCGACAGATACACCACCCAAAGATGCCTTGAGAGCCAATATAACTGTGATTCATAAATCAGGGAAAGACCCTCTGCTATGCTCCAGTTACCGCCCGATATCCTTGTTAAACGCGGATATTAAGCTCTTTGCTAAAATTCTTGCGACAAGACTCTCCCCGTTTATTCCGGACTTGATTCACCCAGACCAGACGGGATTTGTCACGGGTCGCGAGGCAAGAGACAACACCACTAAAGCCATAGACTTAACTTATACAGCCAAGATATCTAAAACACCACTGATGTTGTTATCTACAGATGCAGAAAAAGCATTCGACCGCGTTCATTGGACCTTTATTAAAGAGACATTGTCTCACATAGGGTTGGGTGCTAAGATGCTTGGATGGGTGTTGTCTCTGTACTCCGTCCCGTCGGCAAGAGTGAGGGTCAATGGGATCCTCTCGGAGTCATTTGATATTAACAATGGCATGCGACAAGGATGCCCGTTGTCTCCACTAATTTTTATTATGACCTTAGAACCTTTACTGCGTCGTGTCCGGATGAACGGGGATATTTCAGGCATGCAGGTAAAATCGGGTGTATATAAAATTGCAGCATATGCAGACGATCTCCTGTTCTTTTTAACAAACCCAGAGATTTCTCTTCCCAACTTATTGAAAGAATTGGAGACGTATAATACTCTCTCTAATTTTAAAATAAATAGATCAAAATCTGAGGCACTAAATATATCGCTTCCTCCAAACCAAATAAATAGATTACAGAACGCCTTTTCATTCCATTGGTCTCCTAAAAATCTTAGTTACTTAGGGGTGCGGATTACTCCAGATGTACAAGATCTGTATAGTGCGAACTTTCCATCACTCCTGCGGTCAATTAAAGCAGATTGTGAGAGATGGCTATTATCTACTTTCACGTGGTCAGGTAGATGCCAGCTCTTTAAAATGAATATTCTCCCTAGGATATTATATTACCTACAGACATTACCTATTACCATTCCACTATCCTTCTTTACGACAATTGCACGATTGCAGACAAAATTCATATGGAGTAATTCGAAACCACGTCTAGCGAGATCAATCCTGCATAGACGGAAAAAAGATGGTGGAGTAAATCTGCCAAACATCAAACTTTACCATATAGCCTCCCATCTCACGAGAGTAATAGATTGGTGTAGACAAGGTACAAACAAACTGTGGGTACAAATCGAACAAGATTCTACTCCCTTTAGACTCCAAACACTACCCTGGGTGTCACTTCGGAAAGAAGAATCATTATTTGATCACCCGACAATTGGGCCCACTCTCAAGATATGTGACCACACCTTAGTTAGATCTTTAATGATACCATCTGCCTCTGTCTTGAGTCCGATCCTTAGTCATCCGGATTTTAAACCAAGTTTGGATGACCCTGTGTTTCAGCGTTGGATTAGGGCAGGTCTGGATAGGATTGAAAAATGGAGTGAGGGAGACTCATGGCCAACGATCGAACAACTTAATTCAATCTCATACCCGTCGGCGTTGGGTTTCTGGAGATGTGTACAACTGGTGCATTACCTTCATGGACTTCCTCCTAAGAAGTTATATATACGGCCTAAAACGCTGTTTGAATCCATATGCTCTACTACAGTTGACTGCAGACATGCCTTATCACAGACATACGCGTGTTTGGTGTCCCCTCCGGACCTCCCGACTCCCCATTTCATGCTGCGATGGGAGACAGATTTAGGTCTCAAGTTGACGACAGAACAGAGAACTGCTATTTATACTCTAGCTCACTCTACTTCAATAAGCACTAAACTGCAGGAAGCAAACTATAAATCACTGACGAGATGGTATAGAGTCCCGGCTCATTTGCATAGACTTTATCCTTCTATAGACCCGAAGTGTTGGAGGTGTGGCGGAGCAGATGGTACACTACTTCATGTGTTCTGGGAATGTGCGAAGCTCCAGCCATATTGGACGGAGGTGACAAGGATCATAAGGCAAGTTACGGGATTCTCGGATGACCTAGGTCCAGGCCTCTTCATGTTACACCACTGTAGGATTCCTCCAAATAAATATAAGCATACATTGCTGAGGTTCTTAGTCATGGCTGCGAGATCTTGCATCCCGATGCTCTGGAAAAAGGAGAAGTGTCCCTCAGTGACTATGTGGATAGAGAAGGTGAATGATCTCATGCACCTTGAAGACCTGACATCAGTTATACACGATTCATACGAGCAGTTTAGAAATACATGGTTTGACTGGATGACTTTCCAACAATCCGAATTGTATAAGACTCACAGAGGATCCTGAAGAACTGATTTCTAGAGACTAGTTGGTTAAGGGATACGATAGAGAGTTTCTCTGCTTCCATGGGAGCTGAAACTCCCTGGGAACCCTACCTTTTCCTTTCCTTTCTACCCTCCCCTTAATTCCCTTTCCCCTCCCTGCACTGATTTCGACTTTCCTCTCTATCTATGTTTTCTATCCTTCTTTATTTACTTTTTGTTTTTCTATATTGTTAGGATTAGACGGATGCCTATGGAACAGGTAAAACTAATCTTTTATTTTGTTTGGCAAATAACTCTGACATGTTATAATAGTTGGGTTGACTTCTCAGCCAGGGTTAGTTCGAATATTGATACAGTAGTTTAAATAAGCTTTTCAAGTTTAAAGCGATATCAGTATCCGTCATGCGATTTTATCAAAAGAAATTTATATTTGATATTTGATATAATCAGTTTATGTACCTGCAAGATGACTGATGTTGTAAGTTTGTTTTTTCCTTTCTAACTTTAAAACAAAAATAAAGAATTTAAAAAAAAAAAAGAATACAGGCATCAAGTAAGGTATTTCTCCAGACGCTATCATCGAATAGTAATCCAAGTGCTAATGCTGCTTCTTTGAAGGTTAGATGTATGACTCCATTGACAGTTTTAAGACTCTCAAAACTGGTTGCACCTTTCACATGCAATAACAACAACCGTAAATAGTAGCGTTCCTGGTCTTTGAGACTTACAGTATACATTCTGCCAATAATAGAGCTACCTGATCGTTTTCTTTTTTCCCAAGATCCTTGTTGCCAAACATACCATTCAGGAATTTCGCGGTAAAAATACTTATGAGCATGTTGGTCGTCCTTATTAAGATTAAAGTAGGCCATAAGTGTAGAATTGGAATGAAGCTTTTGTTTGATGCTTGGAATGGAGTCATCCTCATGAAAATAGAGTTGTTGAGAATGAGGCAGATGGACGGCAAGGCGAATTATGCTATGAGATTGCTTATGCATAGGATAAGCAAAGATTCTCCAAGCTGCCTCTGGTGCACTAACATATCTTGAATCCATTAATTGATGTGTTTCATCATGTTGGATGTTCGTCTGGCAAATTTCAAGATTGGCTTTATCATGTCCTTTATACACGTACTTAAATAAATATTTCACACTTTGAATGGAACCACAAACTTCGACATTAATATGGCACTTGTATTTTAATAATAGGAAAGGATTGTATGGCACTACCCACGAATTATTAATCATCTTGGAATGGTGTTCAAATGAAGGACCCATGGATCTGCGATAAGTAGGATAGGCATCCTTAGCAATGATGGTAGATGGTTGTAAATCTTTTGGGAAACCTTTCGTATACTTTCCATTATCCATACAGGGAGAGTTAGGGTTGTGTTCTCCACAGGGACCATGTATCATGTGTTGCATAACAATTTTATGGAGCTGAGGGTAGTTGGTAGGATGAGGAATTTTTGCCCAGACGGTATTGTCTACGTCCTCCTTAGTTCTTAATTTGGAGTTGCTGTCCAGAATAATTAAAATGTGAGCATGTGGAAGGCCACGTTTTTGAAATTCAATTACATGAACCATAGCGCAAACTTTCCCAAATAATCCGTTGTGAATGTCTTTGAAGAGTGCTTCCAGTTTTATTTTGAAAACACGTGCCACCAAATCAGGTCTGTGTTCCACACGCTGCCAAGGTTCCAAATTCTGAGTAATCTCACTCCATTTTGGATTACAGGTCATGGTGATGAATAGATCAGGGCGACCATATTTAGTCACAATAGCCATGGCATCCTGGTACCGCTGCTGCATATTCCTGGGACTGCCTTCAAACGAAGATGGTAAAATGACTGTTTTTCCAATGGGGATGCCCTTCTCAATGGATTTTTTCTGAAGATGTTCCTGGAGTACGCAATAATCCTCTACTTTCAAATCCTTTTGGTGTTGACGGATATAATTTAGGCGATTAGCCTCGATTTTCACATAAGCATCCACTAAGTACTGCTGAGTGAGTTTGCCACCATTCAGGATTGGATTAGGCTGCGTTCACACATTCGCGTATTTTATCGCGGTTTTTTACGCGCGTCTTTTCAAGGGAAAAACGCGCGTTTAAAAACGCGATAAGAATACTCGAGAGAACAACTCGCTTCTACTTCAATCGCGCATTTAGACGCGCGTTTTTATAATGGGGCCTATGGAAACGCGCGCGTAAAAAAACGCAAAGAATTGACATGTTCATTCTTTTTACGCGCGCGTTTTTTGCTCCAAGAACGCTGCGTTTAATTACGCGATGTCTGCAAGGCACAAAGTGAATGTCCATTCACTTTGCTGTAAAACGCAGACGCACATGCGTTTTTGGAGCAAATACGCGCGTAAAAAAACGCGCAAAATACACGATGTGTGAACGCAGCCATAAAATGATTACGGACAGACAGCACATAGCAGTAATATTGCAGTTGTGTAATCCTGCGTGGACTTTGCCCTTGATGCTTGAGTCCATCATGCCAGCCCTGGTCTCTGTAAGGAAAAAATAAAGGATAGAGTAAAGCATCTAAATTACTGTGTAGAATGCTGACCTGTTGTGTTCTTGGCCCCAAAGGATTTTTGGGGTCAGGTTTTAAATGTATTAAAATATCACGATGGAATGGGGGCTCTCCATTGTCATTTTCAAATACGACAGCAACTTCATTGACAGTTGGATTATTATATCGGTGAGGGTCTTGATTCCGATTTTGTTTAAGGGCCATGATGATATTTGGCATGAGAGTGCCAGTAGCTTCAGCTTTAAGATGTTCTTCATGTTCCACATCCCGTAACATTTTGTAAGCAGCAATAAAGGGATTCACATTGTCTAATTGAAGAGCAATTATACTCATCAAAGTGGGATGACATTTTTTATTTGTTGACAGTTTAAACGTTGTTCATTCGCAGTATCGGGTATCAAAAATATACAGTTGGGCATAAGCTGGAACTTGATCATCAGAGGGATGTAGTGTTCCAGTACGATGATATATTTGTCCATGTATGCGGAAACAGTAAGGGCCATGTCCAGGTGGAGGGGAAATATTGGCACCCATGGAGGCGAAAGCAAATAAGCTGTTAATACTACAGATGTTTTCCATGAGATTCTTACTGAACTCACTCTCCCCTGTCAGCAATCGTTTAAAGACCTCGGGATATTGGGGTATAGGTATATGGACTTTACCCTTGTGTCAACACAGAGTAAAATTTTTATCTGCTGGTATCTCAGCATTAAAATGGAATGCTTCACAATGTTGACATAAATAGTTCATAGGACCACAGGTGTGTTCTACTACAGTACTGTCATTATTAGTAAAACCTGTAGGATGTAGAGGTTGTGGTAACGGAGCATTGGAATGGTTTTGTAAGCCAACATATATAAAGCGTGGACCTGGTGGAGGATCTTCACTGTCCACAGATTCAATCTCTGAGGAGTTGGAAGGTGTATCGTGGTCAGGGTGTATCAATGTGGAGGTGCAAGTGGCTTTTTTGCGCCGTTGACGGCGTGCATCAGCTGCATTTGGTAATGGATTGTTTGTTGCCTTAGAAGAGTCAGGTGTGAAGCATGTCTTATAAGCAGACTTAACGGTGTGCAGGCGACAGCGTTTATCATTTGGAGTGTCGGTAGGAGAGTGTTTGCGCTTACGTGCAGATTTACCAACGGTTCCAGGAGGTTCAGGCAGCGCACTTTCAATGAATGGAGACATAGAAGCTGTATTGTGGGCAGAATCTATGACTGAGGACGTGGAAATATTATGTTTGCAACGTTGATGGCATGCAGCAGCGGCTTTATTAGTTAATCGATTAGTTTTTTCCTCTAAAGACTCATTAGTGACGTGTTTAATGAAAGCAGCATTAACCGTGTTCAGGCGCTTGCATCTGTCCTCTGTAGTCTCGTTAGCACGCTGTGTGGCCTTACGTGCGGCATTGGCAGCTTTTAGCTCTGCGTCATTAATATACTTTCTATCACATCTGATCTTACGTGCGGCATCAGCAGCTTTTGGCTGTGGGTCATTAGTATACTTGCTATTAGAGCTCATGTTGGCAAAGCTAAAGAGCTTTAAGTGTGGTAGTGGCAAACAACAGGTTAATAAGACGCAGTGTAAGGTAGTAGGAAAATAGCCAGTTAATAATAGGCAATAGTTCTTTTCAGGAATGCAGATATTAATAATAGGCAGTTTATGTTGCAGAGAAATTGCTGGGCAATAATGGACAATGTCCTTATGTGGCAAATAATAGAGCAATATACCCAGTGTGCAGAGTTGGCACAGAAGAGGTTAATAAACAGCAGTCTCTCAGTATAACAGTCAGTGAACAATAGGCAGTATATATAGAGAAAACACCAAACAGAAGTTCAATATTGGTGTGAAAATGTTACTAAACCACTTCACAACAAAATATACATAGTGTAGGTAAATAGTCTTAGCTCTTTTTTGACAAATTAGGCAGGAGCTTGAAGAGCGACGTCACTGGGACCGCCTCCACGCAGTAGAAACTCTCCCTGAGGTAAAAATTCAAAATGCGCGCCTTAAAATGGCGGGCGGAGTGTGTCGCAGTGCGGCGCGATTCTGATTGGTTGCTCGCGGCAGGCGCCGACCAATCAGAAGCGCGCCGCGAGACAGGGCGCCAGGTTTAAAATCTGAAGTGAAAAGATTGATTTTAAAGATGGCGCCGTTCGGCGCAGCGCTATGCTGATTGGTCGCCGCCAGACGCGAGCGACCAATCAGAATAGCGGGACAAGGAGCGGGCGCCATACTTCAAGTACACTGTACTCCGTATATTTCAAATATGGCGGCATTGCGCGCGCCGCTATTTTGATTGGTCGGCGCCTTCAGCGCGCCGACCAATCAGAATAGCGGCGCGCGCTATGCCGCCATATTTGAAATACACTGAGTACAGTGTATTTGAAGTATGGCGCCATACAGCGCGCCTATTCTGATTGGTTGCCGCGTTCAGCTGAATGCTGCGGTCAATCAGAATAGTGCCGCCAGCTATGGCGCCATCTTTGAAATACACTGTACTCAGTGTATTTGAAGTATGGCGCCATAAAGCGCGGCGCTATTCTGATTGGTCACCACGCTGAATGCGGCGACCAATCAGAATAGCGCCGCGCTCTATGGCGCTCTATGGCGCCATCTTTGAAATACACTGTACCCAGCGGATCGGGCGCGAGGTAGCCGGGAGGCAAGGTCGGCTCCGGAGATAGATGTCCCCCGGAGGTCGGTCCCAAGCGCAGCGGACCTTCCTGAGGTCTGCTCCGCTTAGGGCCGCCATCTTGGTCCACCCTGAGCGGTTGTAGTAAACGCTGGTGATGTCACTTATCTCCGGACATTTATCTCCGGACATTTTATCTCCGGACAAAGCCACGGAAGTTAGCTTTTGTCCGGAAATCGAATTCTAGGCAATTATATAATAGATGGATTTGGCTGTCATAGAATCTCGGGTGTATTTTTAATGTATTTAGACTAATGATATACAGTTAGGGCCAGAAATATTTGGACAATGACACAAGTTTTGTTATTTTAGCTGTTTACAAAAACATGTTCAGAAATACAATTATATATATAATATGGGCTGAAAGTGCACACTCCCAGCTGCAATATGAGAGTTTCCACATCCAAATCGGAGAAAGGGTTTAGGAATCATAGCTCTGTAATGCATAGCCTCCTCTTTTTCAAGGGACCAAAAGTAATTGGACAATGGACTCTAAGGGCTGCAATTAACTCTGAAGGCGTCTCCCTCGTTAACCTGTAATCAATGAAGTAGTTAAAAGGTCAGGGGTGGATTCCAGGTGTGTGGTTTTGCATTTGGAAGCTGTTGCTGTGACCAGACAACATGCGGTCAAAAGAACTCTCAATTGAGGTGAAGCAGAACATCCTGAGGCTGAAAAAAAAGAAAAAATCCATCAGAGAGATAGCAGACATGCTTGGAGTAGCAAAATCAACAGTTGGGTACATTCTGAGAAAAAAGGAATTGACTGGTGAGCTTGGGAACTCTAAAAGGCCTGGGCGTCCACGGATGACAACAGTGGTGGATGATCGCCGCATACTTTATTTGGTGAAGAAGAACCCGTTCACAACATCAACTGAAGTCCAGAACACTCTCAGTGAAGTAGGTGTATCTGTCTCTAAGTCAACAGTAAAGAGAAGACTCCATGACAGTAAATACAAAGGGTTCACATCTAGATGCAAACCATTAATCAATTCCAAAAATAGACAGGCCAGAGTTAAATTTGCTGAAAAACACCTCAAGAAGCCAGCTCAGTTCTGGAAAAGTATTCTATGGACAGATGAGACAAAGATCAACCTGTACCAGAATGATGGGAAGAAAAAAGTTTGGAGAAGAAAGGGAACGGCACATGATCCAAGGCACACCACATCCTCTGTAAAACATGGTGGAGGCAACGTGATGGCATGGGCATGCATGGCTTTCAATGGCACTGGGTCACTTGTGTTTATTGATGACATAACAGCAGACAAGAGTAGCCGGATGAATTCTGAAGTGTAGCGGGATATACTTTCAGCCCAGATTCAGCCAAATGCTGCAAAGTTGATTGGACGGCGCTTCATAGTACAGATGGACAATGACCCCAAGCATACAGCCAAAGCTACCCAGGAGTTCATGAGTGCAAAAAAGTGGAACATTCTGCAATGGCCAAGTTAATCACCAGATCTTAACCCAATTGAGCATGCATTTTACTTGCTCAAATCCAGACTTAAGACGGAAAGACCCACAAACAAGCAAGACCTGAAGGCTGCGGCTGTAAAGGCCTGGCAAAGCATTAAGAAGGAGGAAACCCAGCGTTTGGTGATGTCCATGGGTTCCAGACTTAAGGCAGTGATTGCCTCCAAAGGATTCGCAACAAAATATTGAAAATAAAAATATTTTGTTTGGGTTATGTTTGTCCAATTACTTTTGACCTCCTAAAATGTGGAGTGTTTGTAAAGAAATGTGTACAATTCCTACATTTTCTATCAGATATTTTTGTTCAACCCTCCAAATTAAATGTTACAATCTGCACTTGAATTCTGTTGTAGAGGTTTCATTTGAAATGCAATGTGGTGGCATGCAGAGCCCAACTCGCGAAAATTGTGTCACTGTCCAAATATTTCTGGCCCTAACTGTAAATGCATTTGGTTCTTTGTTTTTTGTACTAAGCATGTCAGGAGTTAATCTATTCCTATAATGATTACTGAAAATGGGAATCAGGTGTTTGTTGTTTTTAATATGTATATATATGACTACTATATTCTTTGTATGGTACTAACGATTAAGGAGTTTTTACTCTGAGGGCCACTTTACACACACCAACTTATCTGTCCAACTTCTGACCAACTTACTGGTTGCAGTGAAATCATGGACACATTGCTCCATTTTGTTGCTGTGTACAAATGGAACAATGTGTCCATGATTTCACTTCAACCAGTAAGTTGTTCAGAAGTTGGATATATAAGTTGGTGTGTGTAAAGTGGCCATGAAACTAGTCTAGTGTTTTTCCCCTTCGGGGGCACCTGTATTACTATTTTTATTGAATAAAGGACATAAAAGGCATCGGTGGCACCAGAATTATTCTTTTTATACTAATTCTGGATGGTTGCCTCCCATCTATCCGGAAGCCTGAGAGTCTGGAGGTATTGGGCAGAACTTCATTATACTTCTTAGTGTGGAGCCAAGGAGGCTAATGAGGGGGAGCTGAGAGAGCAAGTTGTGTGCAGACAAAACACAGCCTAGCCATGTGGACTTGACCCTCACCCCGGGACCCGGCCAAGACAGAGGTTCAGAGCTTATACCAGTCTGTGTTGTGAATGTACAAGGTTGTACCGGCTGCGTCCCGGATCCGTGAGGTCTGTAAATAACTGGACTTTGTAAATAAACAGTGTTGTTGTGTGAACAAAAGCCTGGGTCACTGCCTCCCATCTTGGCTAATCAAAGCTACTATCTTTCACTTGTTTATCACAAAATCTAGCGTGTCTTGAGAAAACCGGCAGAACATTTCATTCCATTCCGTGTTGGTATTGGAATCCCCCAAAGTCTGTTGAAAGTGTTTTTTCTATTGTTAAAGCTTTGGGGTGGTATTTGCTTCCTTATTGGTCTCTACGGTGGCCAGTTCCCACAGGTCCCTCATTTCTCTAAATTAAGGCTTTCTCCTGGGATTGCAATGTTCCCGCTACTCCTCACTCTCACTCCCATCCTTCTCCACTTCCTACTACCCCCACTTATCCCCCCTCCCAGCAACAAAATACTGCTCTCACCCTCCATCCTGCCGAACCACCTCACCCACTTTACCGACCTTTTCATTCACTTTCAATCCTCAATCACCAAACAAGCACGCCCGCCTCGCAAGCTCTCATGCTCCCACCTGCTAACCCTCGGCCTACTCCTCCTCCTTGCCGGTGACATCTCCCCCAATCCTGGCCCCCCCCGCAACATCCCCACAACAACCTTCATCCCGCGACCCACCACCAACCCTCGCAACCTCATGACCACTAGCTCTCGCAACCCCACCAACATCAGACCCATTCCCCCAACCCAGGCCCCACCTACCGCTCTACCCGGCGCACTCTGGAATGCCCGCTCAGTGTGCAACAAACTCCCCGACATCCATGATCTCTTTATCTCCAGGAAACTGTCATTCCTTGGCCTCACCGAGACCTGGCTCACCCCCTCCGACACGGCCTCCCCTGCCGCACTATCCTACGGCGGCCTCACCCTGTCCCACACCCCCCGTCCCTCTGGCAAGCACGGCGGTGGAGTCGGCATACTGCTGTCCAACTCCTGCACCTTCAGCCCCATCCCCCAGCCCCCATCCGTCACTGTCCCCTCCTTCGAAGCCCACTCAGTCCGAATCTTCTCCCCCTGCAACCTCCAAATAGCCATCATCTACCGCCCCCCCGGACCCACCGCCTCCTTCCTTGACCACTTCACCACCTGGCTACTTCACTTCCTCTCCACTGACATCCCCTCCATCATCATGGGCGACTTCAATATCCCCATTGACACTCCCCGCCCAGCCGCCTCCAACCTTCTTTCCTTGACCACTTCCCTAGGGCTCTCCCAATGGTCCTCCTCTCCCACCCACGAACAAGGCCACACGCTTGACCTCATCTTTACCCGCCTTTGCTCCCTCTCTAACCTCACAACCTCAGTACTCACACTGTCCGACCACCATCTCTTGACCTTCTCCGCCCTCTCCTCCCCTGCCACACTACCCCCTCTCCGCAAACTTGATCACCCTCGCCGAAACCTAAAAGATCTTGATCTTCCTTTATTCTCTGAATCACTCCTCCCTCTCACCGACCTACTCTGCGCTGACGACATTGACATTGCCACCACCCTATACAACACCACCATAATGAACGCTCTCGACCTAGCCGCCCCCCTCACTCTCCATGCTCCACGCATTAACAGGCAACCCTGGCACACCACCCTCACTAAAAACCTGAGACGGGCGTCCAGAGTCGCCGAGAGGAGATGGAAAAAGTCTCACACCCCCGAGCACTTTGCTCTGTTCAAGCAATCCATCACTGACTTCAAGACGGCACTCGCTACAGCCAAGCAAGTGTTCTTCTCATCCCTTATAACCTCTCTGTCCCGCAACCCCAAACAGCTCTTCAAAACTTTCAACTCCTTACTTCGCCCACCTGCTCCTCCCCCTTCTCCCCTCATCTCTGCTGAAGACTTTGCGACCTTCTTCAAGGAGAAGATCGACAAGATCAGAAGCAGCTTCAGTCCACTATCCCCACAACTCCCCTTCCCACCTACACTGCCCTCCTCCTCCATCAGCCACTTCCCCCCCATAACTGAAGACCAACTTTCCTCCCTCCTGTCAAAATCACACCTCACCACCAGCGCCCACGACCCACTCCCATCCCACCTCATTCCCAACCACACCTCCATTTTCATCCCAGCCCTCACCCACCTCTTTAACCTTTCACTTCGCACTGGTACCTTCCCCTCGGCCTTCAAACACGCCCTAATCACGCCCATCCTAAAAAAACCCTCACTTGACCCTACCTCTGTCTCTAACTATCGCCCCATATCTCTTCTCCCATTCGCCTCTAAGCTACTTGAACAACACGTCCACTCCGAACTGTCCTCTCACCTCTCCTCGTGCTCCCACTTCGACCGCCTACAGTCCGGCTTTCGACCCCTCCATTCCACCGAAACAGCCCTGACCAAAGTCACCAACGACCTACTGACCGCCAAGAACAAACACCACTACTCCATCCTGCTACTCCTTGACCTGTCTGCCGCCTTCGACACGGTTGACCACTCCCTTCTTCTCCGGATCCTGGAATCCCTTGGCATCACCCACCTTGCCCTCTCCTGGATCTCCTCATACCTAGCAGATCGGACCTTCAGCGTCTCCCACTCCCACACCTCCTCCTCACCCTACCCCCTTTCTGTCGGAGTCCCCAAGGTTCCGTCCTGGGACCCCTACTTTTCTCCATTTACACTCTCGGCCTAGGGCAACTCATCGAGTCCCATGGCCTCCAGTACCACCTCTACGCCGATGACACCCAAATCTACCTGTCCGGCCCTGACATCACCTCCCTACTCTCGAAAATCCCTCAATGCCTTTCCGCCATCTCATCCTTCTTCTCTGCTCGCTTCCTTAAACTCAACATGGACAAAACTGAATTCATAGTCTTCCCCCCAAGAAATTCCACCCCACCTCCCAACCTATCCATCTGCATCAACGACTGCGCCCTCTCCCCAGTCCCCCAAGCCAAGTGCCTCGGGGTAATCCTTGACTCCTCCCTATCCTTCAAACCCCACATCGAGGCCCTCACCACATCCCTCCGGCTCCAGCTCAAGAACATCTCACGGATCCGCTCCTTCCTCACCCACGACACCGCTAAAACACTCATCCATGCTCTTATCATCTCCCGCCTTGACTACTGCAACCTCCTTTTCAATGGCCTCCCGGCTAACTCCCTCACACCTCTCCAGTCTATCCTCAACTCCGCTGCCCGACTCATCTATATGTCCTCCCGCTACTCCCCTGTCTCCCCCCTCTGCCAAGCCCTTCACTGGCTCCCCGTCTCCAAGAGATCCCAATTCAAAACACTAACCATGACCTACAAAGCCATACACAACCTGGCCCCACCATACATCTCCGACCTGGTCTCCCGATACCTACCCTCACGCAACCTCCGCTCCTCCCAAGAACTCCTCCTCTGCTCCCCCCTCATCACCTCTTCACACAACCGAGTCCAGGACTTCTCCCGGGCATCTGCCTTACTCTGGAACTCCCTACCCGAACACGTCAGACACTCTCCTACCCTGAGTAACTTCAAGTGTCACCTGAAGACTCACCTGTTCCGTCAAGCCTACAACCTGCCATGAGACCCAGGCGAACGCCCCATACATGACATTCCCCCATCCTACTGTATCCTTACCCACCCCTCATAGACTGTGAGCCCTCGTGGACAGGGTCCCTGCCCCTCCTGTACCTGTACGTCCTGATCGCCTAGATTTAGTGTACTTGTTCTTGTCTCCCTCATCCTCATGTAAAGCGCCATGGAACCCAATGGCGCTATATAAATAAATAATAATAATAATAATAATAATAATTTTAGTGTTTGTTTTATGATAAAACTTTGTTCTGGGGAAGCCTTGGGCCTATCATGTTGAAAAAGAACCTAATACAGTGTTGTGTAAATTAATTGGGACAAAGCATTTTTTTTTAAGTAAAATCGTAAGTTGGTTACCAGTCAGTGATTCAAATCAGTTTTAACTGCTTTGAACAGGTGTGAGTGTGCAACATTGAGTAACAAAATGTGGTTTGTCTGGTTTTAGTCAGAAAATAACAGCTAGCTGCCCCCTCAGCTTCAGTTGAGAGCTTGTTTCTGTGAGGAGTGGTTTAGTGTACTTTTTCTCTGTGTGATTCGTGCCTGTAAAAATGGATGTTACTCCACGGAAGAGGTCTAGAATTAATACTCTTAATGAACATACAAGTCTGACTAAGAGAAATCGCTTCCACCATTGGTATTGGAAAATCTACCGTTTCAAGAATAATTCGCACACACAATAAAACTGGATGGTTTTCTCCAAAACAAAAAGTGAGATGTGGAAGAAGGAAAACAACACCAAGGACTGATAACACTTATCAGAAATAGTAAAATGAATGCAAGAAAAACTTGCTTTGTCCCAATTACCGTATATGCTCGTGTATAAGCCGACCCGTGTATAAGCTGACCCCCCCTACTTTTGCCCCCAAAACCTGGGAAAACCTATTGACTTGTGTATAAGCCGAGTCCCGAGTACAGTATACAGGACTCGGATTGTAAACTCGCTTAGAATCGCTCAGACTCGCTCAGACCTGCTCAGAATCGCTCAGACTCGCTAAGACTCGCTCAGACTCGCTACTGACAGCGGGTATCCGAGTCCCTAATACAGTGACTCGCGTATAAGCCGAGGGGGGGACTTTTCAGCCCAATTTTTGGGCTGAAAAACTCGGCTTATACGCAAGTATATACGGTAATGTGCATAGCACTGTATATTTGAGCCTGAAATTCCTCTCTTTTGTGATGTGTTCTATTGCCATAATTGCTTGCTCTAATTAGATACGGTGTTAACGCGGTGTTTGGTATTCAAGTATTATAGGGTAAAGAGAGGAATTTGAGGCTCAAATATATTGGGTCCTTTTTTTAACATGATAGGCCCAAGACTTCCCCAGAATAAAGCTTTATCATAAAACAAACACTAAAATCCCTGGAGAAAGTATTATTTACAGAAATGAGGGACTTGTGGGAACTGGCCACCCTAGAGACCTATAAGGAAGAAAATACCACCCCCAAAGGTTTAACAATAGAAAAGATCACTTTCAACAGACTTTTAGCATTCCAGTACCAACACGAATGGAATGAAATGTTCCGCCTGTTTTCTCAAGATGCGCTAGACTTTGTGATAAACAAGAGAAAAAAGAGCCTTAACAGAACAAGCAACGAGATAAAACATCTGTTGGCACAAGTAAGCAACACACCAGAATGTGAAGAACTACACCCCCTCATTGATGCAATTTCTGCAAGATTAATTGAAAAAGAAAAGGACATTATTATTATTATTATTATTATTAATAATAATAATAATAAATTTGAAATAGACCGCATACCGTATAAAATTTGAAGTCTCACAGCTGCAGAATCAGAAATTAAAGGGGAAAACAACATCCTAAACCTTAGCTCAATTTCAGGTGACCTGCATGATGATGAAGAATGGTCTACAATAACAACAGCCAGGATGGAGACAACCAGGAGGTCAGTTTATTGGAGAAGAGCCTTATGACAATTGATGAATATAACCCAGCAGATATAAGGAAGTCAATAAACACCACCATCACCAGCAGTAACCATAGTGAAGCACATTCCCTTAATCTAACAGAAAAAGGCCTCATAGTGGTCGATGAATATAACGCAACGGCGATAAGTAAGACTATGGAAATCACAGATGACTCACTTCTGTTAAGGGGATGTCACACGCGTCAATATCGCTGTCAATGTCGCTTGTACGTCACGGATTTTCAGTCGCTCGAGCGACATAAAAGTGACGCAGGAGCGACATTGAAGCGTGTGACCAAGCGATGCAACCAGCGACATGTCGCTGATCGCCGATCGCAGGTTTCACTGCCAGATGTAAAACCTGTCGCTCATCGCTCAGTAGACCTTGTGCATCGCTGCGTGTGACACTAAACTCAGTGACGTATTTTCTATTTTGACAACGTACAAGCGACTAAATAAAATCGCTCGCAAGATGGCGACATCACCGCATCGCTGGGTCATATTGACTCGTGTGACATCTTACCTGCGATAATTCCACATCGCTCAGGCGATTAATAATTTGTGACGCATGAGCGATATTGCGGGCGACATTGACACGTGTGACAGGCCCTTTAGTGAAAACAGATTCTACCATCTATACACCGGTGGCAGGAAGGAGCAAGACACACAGGTGGATTAACAGTGAAGAGCGACTATTAGATGTTTCAAGAGATAACATTCAAACGAAACAAGATCGTCCCATGACATCATCAATATCCACACAAACAAAAGTGAACATAAGTACTACCAATAGATTTTCACCTCTGATCAACCTCCCTGAAGAAAATGAACTGTTGAACTGTTTCAAAGCCAAAAAGAAGTTGTAAACGAAGAAGGAACAATGAATCAAAAAAGAAGAGATCTAACTGGGAGATTGAACTTAAGCAACAACAACCCTTTCCCGCAGAGAAAAAAATACAACAAAAAGGAATAAGAAACAAACAGATCTCCCATAAAAGCAAGGGAAACAAAAAATTAAATTTTCACAAACAAGTATGCCAAATGATTTTTTCGAGGCAATAAGAAAAAAAAAACAAAAGAGGATGCAGGGGTAGGAAACGTCCCAAAGATGAAGTAACACCTGCACAGGGAGAGTTAGGACAAAAAATCTTCAACCTCAGTCCACACGTATTACCAGACGAACAAGCAATATTGGAAAAAGGACTCAAATATGCATCATCTAATGAAACAACCCCCTTCCACCTCTTCATTAGCACTAAGCAATATCTGAGAAACTTGAACATCAAGAAATACTTTCTAAAGAACCCAACACCAACATTAGGGGACAACTCAGGAATCATACATTCAGGACTATCCAACAAATCATACTTCAATCCAGTCCAGGAGCAATCGAAAGCTGTGTTCACATTCGAATCTTTGGTAACCCAAGACCTTAGACAGAAGCCAAAATATGCTAACTAAAATCTAAAACAAGGTGAAAGAAAGGCAATTAATGATTTACAGAAGAACTCTATTGTAATTATAGCTGACCAGCGGACAAAGGGGGCTTAACAGTGATTATGAGCACAGAGTACTACCATAAGGAGGCATTATATACTAAATGACAAGAAGATGTATTAAGTACTAAAATCCAACCCTACCTCCAAATATGCAAAGGAACTGGAAAAATTGGCAATGACAGAAAGAGAAAAGATCCTTAATAAGAAAGGGTATTCATTTATCAACAATAGAACACCCAGATTGGCCGTTTTCTACTTCAATCCCTAAATACACAAGAATCAAACTACCCCACCACAAAGACCGATCATTTCAGGAATTGGTAGCTAAATTGCAAATTTGTCACAATATATTGATAAATATCTGCAAAAAAGTGTAGCATCTCTCCCCGCACATCTGAAGAACACAACCCACACCTTAAAGATTTTGGAGAAAATAGAATGGGAACCAATATTTATTCTAGGGACGCTGGACATTAAGTCCCTATACACTGTGATTGAACACCAGAAAGGATGTGAGGCCAAGCAACACTTCCTGGAACAAACCAGCAATCTAGGCAATACACAGATAAAATTAATTGCGGTTTATGTCCTTTTATTCAATAAAAATAGCAATACAGGTGCCCCTGAAGAGGAAAAAGACTAGACTCGTTTCAGAGTAAAAACTCCTTAATCGTTAGTACCATACAAAGGATATAGTAGTCATATATATACAGATCAAAAACAACAAACACCTGATTCCCATTTTCAGTAATCATTATAGGAATAGATTAACTCCTGACATGCTTAGTACAAAAAACAAAGAACCAAATGCATTTATATCATTAGTCTAAATACATTAAAAATACACCCGAGATTCTATGACAGCCAAATCCATATAGTATAATTCTATAATCCTATATTTCTGTGTCAGAAAATAAATCTGCAATATACAATTATTAATCCCTATATTTTTTATGTTTAGAATTTTTCTTATCATAATTGTCCACATGCTTAAATATAGAGAGCAAAAATTACCTCACCATCTTCATATACATATTGTCTTATAATAAAGTATCTCCTATCGCAGATACCCTAAAACAATTTTTCCTGAAAAACCATATAAAATTGGCTGACATATTATCACATTACAATCTATATCAGATCAATTATTTGCTTTTACATTGTCGTGGCCTCATCACTTTCTCAAAGTAGTTATTTGAAGAGCCACATGTGAATAGTGCAGCAGAGGGAATAATCAGTCGCAGCTCCATTTTCTTGGTGATCTTCAAAGCCTCATTTCTCGGGATTGTGGGGACAGGAGAAGTGTTACTGTGCAGTGTATATATACAGAATAATACAGATACTGAGGATTACACCCAGTATACAGGACAGAAGTGGTACTGTACAGTGTATTTATACAGTACAGAATAATACAGATACTGAGGATTACACACAGTATAAAGGACAGGAGAAGTGGTACTGTGCAGTGTATATATACAGAATAATACAGATACTGAGGATTACACCCAGTATACAGGACAGAAGTGGTACTGTACAGTGTATTTATACAGTACAGAATAATACAGATACTGGGGATTACACCCAGTATACAGGACAGGAAAAGTGGTGCTGTGCAGTGTACATATCTATTATATAATTGCGAATAGCTTTTTTGCCCCCGGCGTGGTCATGTGGATACGCGCGAAGCATTGGCCGCGAAGCGGCCATTGCGAGTCGGCGTGGTCATGTGGATACGCGCGAAGCATTGGCCGTGAAGCGGCCATTGCGAGCAGTTCTAAGTCGACTCGCAATGCGAGCCGCCGTGGTCATGTGGATACGTGCGAAGCATTGGCCGCGAAGCGGCCATTGCGAGCAGTTCTAAGTCGACTCGCAATGCCCGCGCAGCGGGCATTGCGAGTCAGAGACTCGACGTACTAGAATCCCGATGCATGTGCATTGGGCTCCCAGCTAGTACAGTATAATACAGGTACTGAGGATTACACCCAGTATACAGGACAGGAGAAGTGGTACTGTGCAGTGTATATACAGTTAGGGCCAGAAATATTTGGACAGTGACACAATTTTCACGAGTTGGCCTCTGCATGCCACCACATTGGATTTGAAATGAAACCTCTACAACAGAATTCAAGTGCAGATTGTAACGTTTAATTTGAAGGGTTGAACAAAAATATCTGATAGAAAATGTAGGAATTGTACACATTTCTTTACAAACACTCCACATTTTAGGAGGGCAAAAGTAATTGGACAAATAAACATAACCCAAACAAAATATTTTTATTTTCAATATTTTGTTGCGAATCCTTTGGAGGCAATCACTGCCTTAAGTCTGGAACCCATGGACATCACCAAACGCTGGGTTTCCTCCTTCTTAATGCTTTGCCAGGCCTTTACAGCCGCAGCCTTCAGGTCTTGCTTGTTTGTGGGTCTTTCCGTCTTAAGTCTGGATTTGAGCAAGTGAAATGCATGCTCAATTGGGTTAAGATCTGGTGATTGACTTGGCCATTGCAGAATGTTCCACTTTTTTGCACTCATGAACTCCTGGGTAGCTTTGGCTGTATGCTTGGGGTCATTGTCCATCTGTACTATGAAGCGCCGTCCAATCAACTTTGCAGCATTTGGCTGAATCTGGGCTGAAAGTATATCCCGGTACACTTCAGAATTCATCCGGCTACTCTTGTCTGCTGTTATGTCATCAATAAACACAAGTGACCCAGTGCCATTGAAAGCTATGCATGCCCATGCCATCACGTTGCCTCCACCATGTTTTACAGAGGATGTGGTGTGCCTTGGATCATGTGCCGTTCCCTTTCAGCAAATTTAACTCTGGCCTGTCTATTTTTGGAATTGATGAATGGTTTGCATCTAGATGTGAACCCTTTGTATTTACTGTCATGGAGTCTTCTCTTTACTGTTGACTTAGAGACAGATACACCTACTTCACTGAGAGTGTTCTGGACTTCAGTTGATGTTGTGAACAGGTTCTTCTTCACCAAATAAAGTATGCGGCGATCATCCACCACTGTTGTCATCCGTGGACGCCCAGGCCTTTTACAGTTCCCAAGCTCACCAGTCAATTCCTTTTTTCTCAGAATGTACCCAACTGTTGATTTTGCTACTCCAAGCATGTCTGCTATCTCTCTGATGGATTTTTTCTTTTTTTTCAGCCTCAGGATGTTCTGCTTCACCTCAATTGAGAGTTCCTTTGACCGCATGTTGTCTGGTCACAGCAACAGCTTCCAAATGCAAAACCACACAGCTGGAATCCACCCCTGACCTTTTAACTACTTCATTGATTACAGGTTAACGAGGGAGACGCCTTCAGAGTTAATTGCAGCCCTTAGAGTCCATTGTCCAATTACTTTTGGTCCCTTGAAAAAGAGGAGGCTATGCATTACAGAGCTATGATTCCTAAACCCTTTCTCCGATTTGGATGTGGAAATCTCACATTGCAGCTGGGAGTGTGCACTTTCAGCCCATATTATATATATAATTGTATTTCTGAACATGTTTTTGTAAACAGCTAAAATAACAAAACTTGTGTCACTGTCCAAATATTTCTGGCCCTAACTGTATACAGAATAATACAGATACTGAGGATTACACCCAGTATACAGGACAGGAGAAGTGGTACTGTGCAGTGTATATATACAGAATAATACAGATACTGAGGATTACACCCAGAGAGAAAACAGGGGAAGCCTGCACAGCCAAAATTTGCTGAAAAAATAAATGTGTAAGTACACCTGTCACTACCATACTGCATACAAATAGAGACATTTCGCAAAATATTACCGAAATAATCTTTTGAGCCACTCTTCCACTCCAAGGAATGTCTGAGTGGTCCTACTCTACATATTTTTACATTTTTTATGTGTCCGTAGACAGCATAATATAATATAAAGAGGTCCATATAAAGCTAGCACTCACCTATACATGTCAGACATGAAATAGCCCAAACACTTGTGGTGGAGGCCGCAGGTGTGGGGGTCTCTGTTCTTCTTCATTTTTTGAATCAATTGGTTTTTATTGAGGATTAACCATACAAAATTGTGCCCAAACAAGTGGGTAAATATAAACATAAACTTGTAACATTTGGGGGGAGACATAACTGAGACAAACAGACTGGGGGGGAGGAGGAAGGAGGCAGATGAGGAGGGAAGGGAAGGTGGGGGGGAAGGGGGGAGAGAAGAAAGGATGATAGGCCAAGTTATAGATCCCAAAGAAAAAGACATAATCTTAGGTAAGATATTACATCAACTTGGTTAACTTTACGATTGACTTTAATTCAAATTATCTCTGTTTGCTGTACTTAATTGGGACTTCTGCCGGGTATTTGTACTGTGTTATGTGGCGAGCTCATCCATGCATCCCACCATGCCAGAATCTGTTTGCGTTTGGAGTCCTCTGCCGCTAGTATGAGTTCGTATTGCAAGTGCAGGTTAAGCTGAGAGATCAAGTCCTGTATAGAGGGCATGGTTGGAGTTTTCCAATGCCTAGCCAAACAAAAGCGGGACGCAACAAGAACATTGGTAATCATGGGTCTGATAAAGTGTGGAAGATCTGAGAGTTCCAAACCCAAAAGAGCCATCTGCGGAGTCAGTTCGAAATGAAGGCCCGTAATCCGGCTGATCATTTGATTAACCTGTAACCAAAAATTTTGCACTTTTGGGCACGACCACCAAGCATGAGTAGTGGTGCCCACTCCTCCACAAAGCTTCCAACATAGGTCTAAACCCCTTTGGGGTTTTCTGCTGAATTTCGCGATCTTGTCGGGGGTAAGGTACCAGCCGAACTGCAACTTTTTTGCTTGTTCATGATGGTTCAAACATGAAGTATAAGGTAGAGCATGCGAGGATGCTCTCCTCCAAGCTTCCAAGGAAGTAGTGAGCGATAGATTTAATTCCCACTTTGACATGAAGGGCAATTTCGTTGTGGGACCGACCCCCGACAAGGCTTTATAGAATATGGAGATCCCCCCACTGGCAACAGTGTTTTGTTTGAATAAGGATTGCACCCGCGGGTCAATACACTGGTCATCCTCCAAAGGGAAGTTAGTTGTTCGGAGAAAGTCTTTTAGTTGGAGGTAGGAGAAGTAAACATCAGATGAGAGATCATATTTGGTTTTCAAAGTGTTAAAGGGTTGTATTTTGTATTGGAGCATCAAGTCAGACAAAACTCGGACTCCCGCTTTCCGCCAGCCTGCTAGGGAAAAAGCCGAGGAGTTCACACAATATTCCACGGCCCTTAGGGTTATATATCGGTATAAACCTCCCAACAGGGGAAGGCTCACACTAGACCACACCCCAAGTAAGGCTTGCATGGATTTTAATCCCTGCGTAAAAGGCTTATGTCGGAGAAGTCGGGACTCCAGCAACAACCGGGTAGAGCCTTGGGGGGCGTACCAGGTTTCTATTTGAAGCCATAGCGGATGTGAGGCCGTGTCAAGGTGGCCGGTCCACCATAACTGTGAGATATCTAAAGTGTCTGCCTTATAATAATTGTGGATGTTCGGGACGCCCATCCCACCCAGTGACGTAGGAAGTGTTAAGGTCGATAAACTCACTCTATGTGGTTTGTTTAGCCAAATAAAGGATCCCAAAGTGGATTGAAATAGGTTAATAATGTTACGGGGGAAATGGAGAGGTATACAGCGAAGGAGATATAGAATTTTTGGGAATAGTGCCATTTTAGTGATTTGGATCCTGGCAATCCAAGATAACTGTGAGGGGGAGTATGATTGAATTAGAGTTCGTAAATTTTTCACTAGAAGATCGGCATTCAATTTAAGAAGATTCTTTGTGTTAGTAATTTGGATTCCTAAATATGTGAAGCTCCGAGAAATCCAAGTGAAGGGGAGGGACTGGCGCAAGGCTTGATGGTCTTTAGTAGGGATGTTGACAGGGAAAAAAGAAGACTTATTAAGGTTGAGTTTGTAGTATGATGCCGCTGAAAACTCCTCCAATATGGACATTAGGGCCGGTATCGTTTGGGGAATATGTGTGCAAGTAAAAATGACATCATCTGCATATAAATTGATCTTATGCTCCATTGGGCCCACCCACACCCCCGAGACCTCCGCTGTGTTGCGCACTATTGAAGCCAAGGGTTCCATAACGAGGGCAAAAACCAGGGGAGAGAGGGGACAGCCCTGCCTTGTTCCGTTGGTGATCTCGAATCTCCTTGACAGGAAACCAGAGGCTCGGACCATGGCTGTTGGTGATGTATATAGGGACATGATAGAGTCCTTGAATCTCCCTTCAATATGGAATCTATTTAGGACTTCGCTAAGGAACCCCCAGTGCACCCTATCAAACGCTTTTTCTGCGTCAAGTGACAAGAGTGCACCAGGGGCGCCTCCCCTCTCCATGATTTCGAGTAAGTTAATCAATCTCCTCGTTGCGTCCCTTGCTTGCCGGCCTGGGATAAACCCAACCTGGTCTCTGCCAATGAGGTCTGGAAGAACCTCCATAAGACGACCAGCTAGAATTTTTGGCATATAATTTGATGTCACAATTAAGTAATGCAATTGGGCGGAAGTTGCTCGGAGATGTGGGGGTTTGCCCGGCTTAGGGAGTGTAGAAATCACTGCCTGGAGACCCTCCTCTCTAATTCTGCCCGAGGACTGCCAAAAGTCAAAGGTTTTAGTTAGGTGTGGAGTTAATATTGAAGAGAATGTAGTATAATATTTATATGTGTAACCATCAGGTCCTGGGGCCGAGTGCCGTTTAGATGTTTGAATAGCTTTCAGTACTTCTTGTTCTGTTATAGGGGCATTCAGAGACGTTATCTGTTGAGGGTTCAGGGTTGGTAGGGTTGCTTTATTTAGAAATGCGTTAATTAGAGATTGCGTGGGTTGTGGGGTATTGGTATCTGTTTTAAGGTTATATACATCCTTATAGTAAGTGCGAAATTGGTCGACAATCCGAATGGGATGTCTAATTTTAGCTCCATTTGAGCCAATGAGGTGAGCTATTTTAGTAGCAGCTATACGTTTACGTACTCGTCGTGCCAATAGCTTTCCTGCTCTGTCTCCCATGGAGTAGAATTGGGCCTTGGATCTAGTCATGTCTTTTTGTACTTTTAAAAGAAGGGTTAATCGGAGTTGTTTACGTAAATCTATGAGTAAGGGGC
Source organism: Allobates femoralis (assembly GCA_033576535.1). Classification (NCBI taxonomy): domain Eukaryota; kingdom Metazoa; phylum Chordata; class Amphibia; order Anura; family Aromobatidae; genus Allobates; species Allobates femoralis. The sequence goes on from JARQOC010000004.1 coordinate 475,558,955, forward strand.
TGTGATGGGTGTGATCTCTGCTGTAATTCTATTTTTTGGATTTGGGATAGCAGTGAGTTAATTTTGATAGTATGTTGTTTCTTTACCCAGGTTGCTAACTTTATGAGTTTGCCCCTCAAGACAGCCTTATGCGCTAACCAGAGAGTCTCTGGGGAAACTTCTCCTGTGTCATTCAAAGTAAAATATTCTTTGATATGAGGTGATATCTCTTCCAGATGTTCCGGAAAAGTCAAAAGATATTCATTAATCTTCCATAAGTTGGTAGGGGAAACCGCATAAGCATCCTCCATGGTTATAGATATGGGTGCATGATCTGTCCAGGAGATGGAACCGATACTAGCGGAGAGGCACAGAGGGAGCACGGAGTCATCAATTAGTAAGTAGTCTATTCTTGACCACGATCCGTGTCTGGGGGACATATATGAATAGTCTTTCTGTTCTGGGTGGAAATAGCGCCACACGTCATGAAGCCCAAATTGTCTAAAAATTGGGCCCAGTTCCCTCTGTATATCCCCAACGCCGAGCAGTCCATCCCTCTGTCAGCCGGGGCATTTAAATCTCCTGCTATTATTTTTCTACCAATCGTGAGGGGAAGTAGTTTTTCCATTGTCTGGGTTAAGAATTTAATTTGGCCCACATTAGGGGCATATAGAGATATTAGGGAGTATGGGGTATTATTCAATTTGCAGTTGACCAGTATATATCGCCCCGCTGGGTCCACCTCTGAAGAAATTAATTCAAATGCTATACGCCTATGTACAAATATTGCCACACCTGCTTTCTTCACTTCAGCGGAGGCGAAGAAACGATGAGGGTATAACGGCGAGTTCATTCTGTGCACATCTGCCGCCAGCAGGTGGGTCTCCTGTAAAAACATCACATCATACCGGAGTTTAACAATTTGTTTCCAGGATAAAGAACGTTTCTCAGGGCTATTAAGACCGTTAATATTAATAGAACCACAAACAATACTCATAGTGAGTTAAAACTGAATGATTATAAACCTTTGCATTATTGAGATTAGGGGTCCAACTGGCCTGGAATAGAAAGGGAAGGAAAGGAGGGGGAGAGACAATAGGAAGTAAACATGATAACATTGAGGCAGCAAGTACATCAGGACTTGGGGAGTAAACACAAACACGTAAGGTTACCAAACAATCAACTTTGTAGTGGATGTTACCACAAAAAAGTAAAAAACAGAGTACCAGAAACAACGTACTCATGGGGCATTGCATTCTCAAGATAGATTAGGATCTAGCTGTCAGCTAGTTCCACAAAAAAGAGATGTAAGGTGAGAGGAGAATGTCAGGAGGAGGTTCAGGGGAAAAAAGGAGTTGAGGAGGGAGATGGAAAAGGTGGAGAGGGTGAAAAAAGAATGGCGTATAGAGAGGGAGGTAGGGGAGGAGAGGGGGGGGAGAGAGGTCAAGTGTGAAAAGGAGATAGGAATAAGTGTTTGAGAATGACTAACCAAACCTTCAAAAAGGTTTGAATCCAGATATTAGGAGCCTGAAAGTTTTCCCATAAGAACCTGTTATAATGTCACACAGTGAACCATTCTGGATCGATTCGGGGTCTTCCTCCTCTCTTTGTTCCAGTCGAGTGTGTCTGTGACGTGGGTATGGACGGATCTTTTCCTGTAGGAGGTTGCATCAATCCCCACTGTCTCAGTAGTTTCTCCGCATTTTCTGGAAGTATGCAAACAAAAGGTTTATCATCTTTTCTGATGATGAGTTTTGTAGGGAATCCCCACCTGTATGGGATATCATTTTCTCTTAGTATCTTGGTGCAGTGTTGGAAGGCTTTGCATTGCAAAAGAGTTCCAGGTGAAAGATCTTGGTAGACCTCTATATGGGAGAATTTCTCTGGGAGATGTGGGCCAGAACGAATGACCCTTAGGAATACTTCTTTTATTTCAAAATAATGCACCCTTGCCAGGACATCTCTGGGTAGTGAGGGATCCAAGTTGGATGGTTTTGGAATTCTGTGTATCCTATCAATCTTGAAATCTCTGTGGTCTGTATCTGGGAGGGTTGCAGCGAAGAACTCCTGCAGGAAAGCCCGTAGATCCTTAGGGGGAATGCTCTCATCTATGCCTCTCAGGCGTATATTGTTTCGTCTAGATCTGTCTTCAAGGTCCAGGTTTTTGGACTGGACCTTGAGAAGTTGCTCTTCTAGAAGCTCGTTAGTGTCCAGCAGGGCATTATGAGAAGCAATCAGCTCCATCATCTTTCTCTCCAGGGAGTCTGTTCGTGCTCCCAGCTCCCCCACCTCCCCCCTACCTCTGCTATCATTGACCTCATGTCAGCGTGCAAAGAGGCCCGGAGCTCCGCCAGTAGATCTTTCATGCTGGCATGTGTTAGAGGGATGTCTGCAGCCGGGATCCCGTCTGTAGCTCCTTGTGTGTTTGGAGCGCGCCTGGCTGCACGTGCCGCTCTGGGGGAGGGAGGCGCCATGTTGGTGGCTGGCAGGGAGGTAGCGTGGGGAGCAGAGAAGAAGTCTGACACTCGCCTGGGAGCGAGTGAAGATGATGATTTAGCTTTACCCATAGGTGCAGGGCCGGTTCCGGTTCATAAAACCGTAGTGGAGAGAGGTTTTGCAGTCACAGGTCGCTGTATATCGCTGCTTCTGTGCCCGGGCAGTCAGGAGCTCTGAATTATGCGACCTCCGCCATGCTCGCCAGGCCACGCCCCCCAGTTGTTCTTCATTCACTGACCCACCTGGCACCTTGGGAAGCATTGTCTGACATGTATAGGTGAGTGTTAGCTTTATATAGTCCTCTTTATATTGTATTATGCTGTCTACGGACACATCAAAAATGTAAAAATATGTAGAGTAGGACCACTCTATCTGAGACATTCCTTGGCGTGGAAGAGTGGCTCAAGAGATTATTTTGGTAATCTTTTGCAAAATGTCTCTATTTGTATGCAGTATGGTAGTGACTGGTGTATTTACACATTAATTTTTTCAGCAATTTTTGGCTGTGCTGGCTCCCCCTGTTTTCTCTGATCAAAGTAAAAAAATAGGGGGGGGGAACAAGAGGCGCAATAGTGCCCTATCACTAGTGACACTAATGTATGCGGTGGGTATGAATTCACTCACCTAGCACAGTTGTGAGACCCACAACTGGTGTAAAAGCATTTGGCATTAAATGCAGCTGCTGCAGGACTTCCACCTTCCACATGCACGTGGGAATCATCCAGAAGTTACCTCAGGGGAAATGGTGTATCAGTGTCCGCGCTGCTGAAATCCCAAGAAAACGGTCCGGAAACCATATGTAGGTTGCATCAATCATCCATTTATTCCTTTCCTACGCGTTTCAACACTGTCCTAGTGTCTTCCTCAGAGATTTCCCTGAGGAAGACACTAGGACAGTGTTGAAACGCGTAGGAAAGGAATAAATGGATGATTGATGCAACCTACATATGGTTTCCGGATCGTTTTCTTGGGATTTCAGCAGCGCGGACACTGATACACCATTTCCCCTGAGGTAACTCCTGTTTTCTCTGAGGATTACACCCAGTATACCGGACAGGAGAAGTGGTACTGTGCATTGTGTATATACAGAATAATACAGATACTGAGGATTACACTCAGTAGATAGGAGAATTATACCCAGCATACCCAGGAGGATGTGCTATATAGATAGCAAAGACTCAGTCAGATCCTAAAGATGGGAAAAGATGAAAGGTGGAGGCAGAAAGTCCAGTGATGGCCGCAGAGAGGAACAGAATCCATGGAGGCATCGGGAAGCCCAGAGAGTGAACTCTGCCCGCAGGAAAACCTTCTGATGCTGTACATTAGTCTGTGGGCCATATACACAACAGACTGCACACTGTATACACATTAGAGACTGCGGGCTGTATACACATTACACACTGCGGGCTCTGTGCACATTACACACTGTGGGCTCTGTGCACATTTCACACTGCAGGCTCTGTGCCCATTACACACTGCAGGCTCTGTGCCCATTACACACTGCGGGCTCTGTGCCCATTACACACTGCGGGCTCTGCGCCCATTACACACTGCGGGCCCTGCGCCCATTACACACTGCGGGCTCTGTCCCCATTACGCACTGCGGGCTCTGCACATTACACACTGCGGGCTCTGCACATTACACACTGCGGGCTCTGTGCCCACTACAAACTGCCGGCTCTGTGCCCATTACACACTGCGGGCTCTGTGCCCATTACACACTGCGGGCTCTGTGCCCATTACACACTGCGGGCTCTGTGCCCATTACACACTGCAGGCTCTATACCACATTACACACTGCGGGATGTATACCACATTACACACTGCGGGCTCTGTGCCCATTACACACTGTGGGCTCTGCACATTACACACTGCGGGATGTATTCCACATTACACACTGCGGGCTCTGTGCCCATTACACACTGCGGTCTCTGCACATTACACACTGCGGGATGTATACCACATTACACACAGGCTCCATGCACATCTGAAAGTGCTGGTGTATATCTTGTATATACAGCACTATACTGTATATACAAGTCTACACTATTTACATACAGTATATGGGCACACTAATACAGCATGTAGTGTGGACCTGTATATACTGTATAGTGTTGTGTAGAGACAGACACACAGACAAACACTGTCAAACACACAGACAGAAAGACAGACAGACATACTCACATATAATAGGACCTGTGATGATGTCACATGGAGGGGAGGCATCAGGGGTGACATGACCAGCTCAGGGCGGGATCAGGACTATGATGAAGATGGTGGAAGGGCCTGGGATCTGCACCTGTCATCTTGATTGGTGTCTGTGAGTGGGGCCCTGCTTTGGAGAAACAGCCCCGCCCCCTTCATGTATGTGACCCCGCCCCCTTAATGTCCGAGGCCCCGCCCCTTACATGCCATGGCCGCTCGGCGGCAATGATTTAAAGCAGGGCTGTGGCTGGAGGAGCGGGCGGCCCATAGGGAAAAGTCCCGCCCCTCCCGCCTATCAGTGTGGGCCTGGTTATGGTGTTGTCCACACGGAGCCACCACTTGGCTTGGTCCTTCCCTGGAGGGATATCTGGCTAGTCCTGTGTTTGAAACTCCTAACCGAGGCTTCACAGACTCTATTTGCATATTCATAATCTTAGGGGACAATGCGCCTAGGAATTCTCTGTGTTGAGCGCTTTAACCAGCTGCCCGCAGTGTTTTCTTGCGCTGATCTCCCTGAGATCAGTGAATACTTTGTGATATTATCAGAATGAACTACATCAGAGATCACATTATTCCTTTCAAAATGTCTCTTGACAGTTAAATTACGTACAAAACGATTTACATCTTTGATAGTTTGATATAAGTCCGCAGAATTACTTGGGGCAAAGTTCAATCCCCTTTCCAAAACCTGCATTTGAACGTCCAATAATATGTTGGCAGACATTTATTACAGTATAATTTCCTTCATCAGTTTTTGTGTTTTTTCGCATCTCCTCCTCCTTCTCCGACGTTTCCTTCCCAGTTTTTTGAGTTCACATAATTTCTTGTTCTATAGATCCGGCTAGAAGTTTCTGGATTTGGTTCAGAATCTGAGGTCTCATTTGATTCCTCAGACGAATTATTTACAGAGGAAAAACTCACATTACTGTCTCCTTTCCCCACTGGATGTCTTAGAATGGGTTTAGGTTGCTTTGGTGTATTTGTTTTTTTCTGAGTTTTTGGAGTAGATGGTGATTTTAGATTTCTGGTGCATGAATTGCGGCATTACTGCCCCCAGAAAATAGTGCATTAAGTTTCTTTATTCATACCTCTCGACATAACGAATAAAGGACATAAACCTTATCGGTGGCACCGGAATTATTCTTTTTATACTAATCCTGGATGATTGCCTCCCATCTATCCAGAAGCCTGGGAGTCTGGAGGTATTGGGCAGTGGAGCAGAACTTCATTATGGCACATTCTACTGCCAGGCGTGGGGGACCGCAATGGGGACGAGATTTGCGCCGGGTTATGCAAACTTTGTGGGGAGGTGGGAACAAGACTGTATCTATAACCAGGGCAACCTCAGAGAGGGGAATCCACCTGTTGAAAAGGTATATAGATGATGTACTCTTCATCTGGAAAGGAACAGAAGAATCCCTGAAGAACTTCCTGAAGCAAATTAATGACAACAAATACGACCTGGAATTTTCAGGTGAAACAAATAAATCACAAAGATTAACTACCTGGACCTAGAGATATACATCGAGATTGGAAAGTTGGGTACAAGAACATATAGGAAACCCACAGATTCTAACAGCTATCTGCACACAAAGAACTGTCACCTCCCCAATTGGATTAACAACATTCCTAAGGGCCAATTGACTAGGCTCCGCAGGAACTGTATAACAATGGAAGATTATAGGGAGGAAGTCAAATTACTGCATGATCAACAGACATCTAAAGTCTACAAGGAAGAGAACATCAAAACACTTAAGGTACCTTTACATGCGGCAACTTTTCTAGGAATTTCACTGGCAACTTACTGGTTGCAGTGAAATCATGGACACATTGTTCCATTTGTACACAGCAGCAACAAGATAAACAATGTGTCCATTATTTCACTGCAACCAGTAAGTTGCCAGTCAAATTTCTAGAAAAGTTGCAGCGTGTAAAGGTACCTTGACAGACCAGATAGAGTTGATAGCAAGAAAATATTGACCCACAAAGAGAAGAAGACAAAATACCCAACCATACAAGAATAGATCTCTATAGCGAAGATGTGAATCCAAATGGGTTTTTGAATGGGATTCCATGAGCCCCAAGGGACAGAACCATGAATTACCCGTATATACTCGTGTATAAGCCGACCTGTGTATAAGCCGACCCCCCCTACTTTTGCCCCCAAAACCGGTGAAAACATATTGACTCGTGTATAAGCCGAGGATGGACCACAGCACAGGTATACAGCCCCCAGCAGTGTGGTATACAGGCCCCCCCAGTGGTGTACAGGCCTCCCCAGTGGTAGTATACAGCAGCCTCCCCAGTGGTAGTATACAGCAGCCTCCCCAGTGGTATATACAGGCCCCAGCAGTATTACAGCAGCCTCCCCAGTGGTATATACAGGCCCCAGCAGTATTACAGCAGCCTCCCCAGTGGTATATACAGGCCCCAGCAGTATTACAACAGCCTCCCCAGTGGCATATACAGGCCCCAGCACTATTACAGCAGCCTCCCCAGTGGTATATACAGGCCCCAGCAGTATATACAGCAGCCCCAGTGGTATAAATCAGCCTCCCCAGTGGTATATACAGGCCCCAGCAGTATATACAGCAGCCCCAGTGGTATATAGCGCCCCCCACCCATCAATGATATACAGGGCCCCAGCTGTATACAGCAGCCCCAGTGGTATACAGCCCCCCCATCAATGGTATACAGGGCCCCAGCTGTATACAGCAGCCCCAGTGGTATACAGACCCCCTATCTGTGGTATACAGGGCCCCAGCTGTATACAGCAGCCCCAGTAGTATACAGCCCCCGATGCTCACTTGATATTACCATTCGCACCTCATATAAGAAACATAAGGATATATGCAGTATATTCAAAAGGTGCAACAGCAAACCATTATTCTTACATAACCCCTCCATTAAATCTCTATTTAGAAATGAATAATTTACTAAACCATTCAAAAAAAGGTTTATTTGTGTTTAGTACACATTGTACCACCCTATTGTATACAGGCCCTATCACTGGCATTTGTGGAAGTGTACACACATCGCCAATAAAGTGTTAACACTGACAACCAATCAGGCTTAAATACTCCCTTTATATAGATAACCTTACAGCCCATATGTCTATCTACGCTGAGGAAGGAGGCCGTAGACCTCTGAAATGCATTGGTGATGCAGGACTAACAGCACAGCCCGCCCTCCCTAGGATGTTCCCCGCTTGCCTGACAGAACCGCAACAGTAATCCCGCCTGCCCGGTCATGTGGCCACTGACGCGATAGTGACACGGGTGTCAGGTGACGTGGAAGAGGAAATGCACAGCTGCAACACACAGCATGCGGTCTCAGAACCGCCAGTTACCGCTACTGTACAGGACGGGGAAAATGAAACGAAAAGTGGCAGCAGGACGACCAGAGAACTCCAAAGAACTACTAAAGGTAGAGTAATTCTTCACACATTCCTTGATGTACATTTCACAAATGTCCACAAAGTGCCAGTGATTATAAGCCTTCAATTAGCCATATAGTGGAGTATCAGCAGAACAAGAGAAAGGAAGTTAACCAACATTATACCTATAATAGGGGATTAAGAAGAAAAAAACACAACAACCAACAATAGACACTTTAAAATATACTTCAACCAGAAGCAGTAATACAACACTGATATAGTGAAAGACACATAAAACCCACTTCTAAAGAAGTGAGTAGACACCAAATCACTGACTCAGTAAGCAGGAGGCAAGTACTGTATTACAATCCTCCGGACAAACTAGTTAAACACTAGGATCTATATCAACAGTAACGTTAATTTTTATATCACAATAACAAGGGGACATCATATATAGTTCAAATAATCCTTATGGATGACCAACAATAATATAAAGGGATATTGGTGAATATACATGTCAAAACCACCACTGAATTGTATATCTGAAATCTATGTGTTAACCAGCACCACTTTTTAACAACTCATTTGTAATTATTAATCATATTATAGAGCAAAAAGTGGCCGTAACCTGTATCTTACAAGTACAAGAGAATCTGACAACAGCACTCAACCACATCTCTGGGAAAGAGAGGTAACCACATTTTAGTTAAACCATAACACAGGTTTACAGGACAGTTATGATTGACAATTTTATTCAATATATTATAACACCTCACACTGGTTTGAAGCCATCAACACAAGAACACCAACACACCTGAAGCCGAAGCACAGCTTAGAAGCATATACAAGTGACTAAGATTCTATATAGGTACTGAATTGATATGTTCCCAGTTACAGAACCGAATAGATAAACATAACAATTTGTTCTAATTAGCATTCCAGTATCGAACACTCTCCAAGATGACACACCCTGAGTAGAAGTCAATTCTCCAAACCAACATGTAGCACATAGACATTACCCCTAGAAGGAAAGATTAAGAACCCAAAACAAAGGTCAGTACCATCCTATAGGAGGACAAAACAGATACAAACACCGTATTCAGTTACTTTTGTAAATCCTCCACCTCAGACTGAAAAACAAATAAGAAACTAACAACTAAATCCAGCAACTTTGCTTGACACAAGCTTTGAAGAAGTTACCCCTACAAGAGTAATACGCGAAGCATGCAATAAGACTCACGTTCTAATTATCAGAAGTCACCCCGTTTTTAGAAAATCCCATTATTGGGACCTGGTTCAATATAACCATCATATATGAACGTTAATGAATTTCGGATAGCCCTTAGAGCACCACTTATATAGGAGTTGGCGAATTTTAAACTATTTTAGTGTATGATTGATTTTAACCTTTAGACTTTATAGATTTTATAACGATTGTAATGAATTTGCATAATCACAATTTTTGATACATGAATTGTTTCAATAAACATCCCAAAGAAGAAAAAACTAAGTATCTGTTTACACTTTTTATTTGAAGCCATAACCAAAGATCTAGCGCTCAGCCCTTCAATTATAAACTAGGTAGACCTATCCAATAGAGTGAAACACACACGGTGTCACCCAAGGCTCGCAACATCAACTCAAAGATATATGCTAGCTCTGGTGCGTGTCCCAATTACATCACCACCTTCTGCCTGGGCCCAAGGTCCCCTTGCTTGCCTTGCAAATCGCTGCAGTTTAGCCACCTTATCCAGCCGCCGTCTCTTTCTCGGGACCGCCCCCTCCTCCATCTCCACGCTGTAGCCTGTATCAGTGCCATCTTCTCCGATTCCCCAGTGGGTCTCCTGGTGCTCCTTTTCCTGGTCATGGCTGCTGGAAAGTGCAATAACTGATCCCAGAGGTTCTCTGCACCATGGGCCCCGTGGCTGAGAGTTGCTGTGTGGTATCCAGTGTCTCAAAACAGGTCCTTACTATATGCTGTGCGGGAGCTGCTCCTAAACCCGAACGATCACATCACGCTCTAGGCCACACCCTCCATAGCTAGAACATCTTACCAGGCTGCCGCTGTTACTCCCGGGCTGCCTATTAAGGTATTTGCATATTCACTGCACTGTCTGGCAAACAGCCAGTCAGAAGCTCACACTCTATAAGCCTCTGTGATTGGCTGTTACCTCAATCTGGACGGTGATTCTGCTGAGTTGCCATACACAGTAGTGTACGGCAACCAACCTGCCATTCTAGGGTGTTAAATAAATCATTAAAAAAAATCTCTGGCTCATTCATGAGCCATGGGAATAGCGGCACGGTAAGCAGGGTGTTAACTGGGGTGATCCTAGAACACAGTTGCTATAGTAACCACTCACCTCAGTGACGTCACCACTTAACATGGCGCAGTTCTCCCGCCTTCATTCAGCCATTACATATTACGGGGAGCGGACGGACGTGTTTTTCCTTCCCATGTTCTTTAATGTAGTAGAGCTGAATGAGTGCAGGAAGACCGAAGACAGAGCAGACAAGGATCGTCGATGGGTATGAGGTTGGGAAGGGAGTAATAAAGATGGCGTCTCTAAGTGTGTCTGTGTATTTCCAATAATTTTTTTTCTGTGCGTTGCCTTTCTTTTAACCTTTTGATATTCTTAATGGGTGGGTCTAACTTGGCCTGACATTAAGAATCTCAGGGCTTTATTACCCAGCGTGTCACTCGCCACTAGGGCTGCTTGAAGAGCCTGGTAAAGCACCTAAAAATGGCACTTCTTATGAATGCTTCATTCCAGTGATGGCTAAGGGCTGCTATTCTTTAGCAGGGGGGGGGGGGGGCCTAAAACAATGGGCCCTCACCCAGCTGAGAATACCAGCCCTTAACTGCTGAGTTTTACCTTGGCTGGCAATTAAAAATAGGGCACAGCCCACAATTTTTTTTTTCCCAGTCAAGGTAAATTTAGGTAGCTGAGGGTGGCAGCTCGCAGCTATCCGCTTTCATCGGGCTAGATTTAAAAATACTGCAAAGGTCCTTTTGTATTTGTTTTGTTTTTTTAATCACCTTGCATACTTGAGTATAAGCCGAGGCTCCTAATTTTACCCCAAAAACTGGGCAAACTTATTGACTCATGTATAAGCCTAGGGTGGGAAATGGAGCAGACTGCCATTCTGGTATATTGTTCCTCATCACTGATATATAGCCCCCCATTACTGGTATATGGTAATCAGGACTGTATGGACTGGACTGGTATGTAGTGCCCTTATCACTGGTATATGTATCCATCACTGGTATATAGCCCCCATTACTGTATACAGTGCCCCCATCACTGGTTTACAGCCCAATTACTGTATATAGCCCCCCATCACTGGCGTATAGCCCCATTACTGTATACATCACATAACTGGTATATAGCTCCATTAATGTATATAACACCCCCATTACTGGTTTATAGCCGCCCATCACTGGTATATAGCCCCATTACTGGTGTATAGCACCCCTATCACTGGAATATAGCACCCTTAATGTTTATAGCGCCCCCATCACTGGTATATAGCACCCCCATTACTGGTTTATAGCCCCCCATCACTGGTATATAGCCCCATTAATGTATATAGCACCCCACCACAGGTATATACAGTGGTGGCCAAAAGTATGGACACCCCTGCAATTCTGTCAGATAATACTCAGTTTCTTCCTGAAAATGATTGCAATCACAAATTATTTGGTATTATTATCTTCATTTTTATTTGTCTTAAATGAAAAAAAAACAAGGGAGATTGAAGCAAAAAGCAAAACATTGATCATTTCACACAAAACTCCAAAAATGGGCCGGACAAAAGTATTGGCACCCTCTGCCTAATACTTGGTTGCACAACCTTTAGCCAAAATAATTGCGATCAACTGCTTCCGGTAACCATCAATGAGTTTCTTACAATGCTCTGCTGGGATTTTAGGCCATTCTTCTTTGGCAAACTGCTCCACGTCCCTGATATTTGAAGGGTGCCTTCTCCAAACTGCCATTTTTAGATCTCTCCACAGGTGTTCTATGGGATTCAGGTCTGGACTCATTGCTGGCCACTTTAGAAGTCTCCCGTGCTTTCTCTCAAACCATTTTCTAATGCTTTTTGAAGTGTGTTTTGGGTCATTGTCCTGCTGGAAGACCCATGACCTCTGAGGGAGACTCCGCTTTCTCACACTGGGCCCTACATTATGCTGCAAAATTTGTTGGTAGTCTTCAGACTTCATAATGCCATGCACATGGTCAAGCAGTCCAGTGCCAAAGGCAGCAAAGCAACCCCAAAACATCAGGGAACCTCCGCCATCATTGACTGTAGGGACTGTGTTCTTTTCTTTGAATGCCTCTTTTTTTCTCCTGTAAACTCTATCTTGATGCCTTTGTCCAAAAAGAGAGAACATTCTTCCAAAACGTTTTAGGCTTTCTCAGGTAAGTTTTAGCAAACTCCAGCCTGGCTTTTTTATGTCTCGGGGTAAGAAGTGGGGTCTTCCTGGGTCTCCTACCATACAGTCCCTTTTCATTCAGACGCTGACGGATAGTACGGGTTGACACTGTTGTACCCTCGGACTGCAGGGCAGCTTGAACTTGTTTGGATGTTAGTCGAGGTTCTTTATCCACCATCCGCACAATCTTGCATTGAAATCTCTCATCAATTTTTCTTTTCCATCCACATCTAGGGAAGTTAGCCACAGTGCCATGGGCACGGGAGACACAGGAATATTCAAGTCTTTGGAGATGAACTTGTAGCCTTGAGATTGCTCATGTTTCCTCACAATTTGGTTTCTCAAGTTCTCAGACAATTCTTTGGTCTTCTTTCTTTTCTCCATGCTCAATGTGGTACACACAAGGACACAGGACAGAGGTTGAGTCAACTTTAATCCATGTCAACTGGCTGCAAGTGTGATTTAGTTATTGCCAACACCTGTTAGATGCCACAGATAAGTTACAGGTGCTGTTAGCTACACAAATTAGAGAAGCATCACATGATTTTTCTAACAGTGCCAATACTTTTGTCCACCCCTTTTTTATGTTTGGTGTAAAATTATATCCAATTTGGCTTTAGGACAATTCTTTTTGTGTTTTCTTTCATTGAAGACAAATTAAATGAAGATAATAATACCAAATAATTTGTGATTACAATCATTTTCAGGAAGAAACTGAGTATTATCTGACAGAATTGCAGGGGTGTCAATACTTTTGGCCAACACTGTAGCACCCCCATCACTGATATCTAGTCCCCATCACTGGATTATAGCCCCCATCACTGGGAAAGCCCCATTACTGTATATAAACTCCCATCACTGGTTTATAGCCCCATCACTGTATACAGCACCCTCATCACTGGTTTACAGCCCCCATCACTGTTTTTTTGGCCTATTACTGTATATATCCTCCCATCACTGGTTTACAGCCCCCCATCACATGTATATAGACCCCCATCCCTGGTATATAGCCCCCATCATTGTATGCCCCCCATCACTGGTATTTAGCCCCCATCATTGAACACCCCTATCACTGGTATATACAGTAGCCCCTAATTATTGTACACCCCCATCTCAGTTTATGGCCCTTATGCTGGCATCACTGTGGCACTGGTCCTATGACCTTAGAGGACGCTTGGTGCTGGCATAGAATCATCAGAGGGTGAGTTCAAAGCATTATTATTTTATTGTGATTGCCAGAATGGGGGCCATAAACTGTGATTGGGGGGCAGTCTAATAAATATGCTCCGCTCCCCCTGTCGGTGATGAACAGGGGGATGCAGTGCATATTACATTAAACTAATGAGCGGGGTCATGTGACCTCGGGCTCCTTCTACAGCCTCCCTCCTCCTCCTCCAGCTCCCAGTCAGCACCCCCCTTCACTGATACTGACTTGAGTATAAGCCGAGGGGCCACTTTTCAGCTCAACAATTGTGCTAAAAAACTCAGCTTTTACTCGAGTATATACTGTACCTATTGAATTAACACCCTATGACAGCAGGTCATAGGGTCACCGTCCAGATTGAGGAAATGCAGTCTGACTGCAACAGCCAATCACAGAGGCTATTTGATTGGCTGTTTGCCAGACATTGCAGTAAATATGCAAGTAACTTAATAGTCGGCCCCGGAAGTAGTAGCCTGGTAAACCTAATATAGCTATTCCTACCATCTAAATAAATAATAAAACAGAACAGCACATTATACTTGGCAGTTTGGCGCAAATACATCCTGGAACCACAGTGTCCAACCGTGAGGCAGATCCAAAAAACAGAAAGCCAGGCGGCACTCAAATAAATGCAAAAAGTGGACTTTATTGAGCCCAAAATGTGGCACAATGTTTCTGTGTTAGAATACACCTTTCTCAAGTACCACTAGTACTTGAGAAAGGTGTAATCTAACACCGAAATGTTGTGCCACATTTTGGGCTTAATAAAGTCCACTGGTTGCATTTATTTGAGTGCCGCCTGGCTTTCTGTTTTTTTATTCTTGCCATCTATTTATTCTTTCTATCAATTTTGTTCAATCTATCCTATCTGTCTACTCTTTTTTAACATTATGCAGTATGGGAAAGACCATGTTAAAAAACGCATTGAACACGGACACCACACGGATGTCACACTGATGTTAGCTGAGAAAAAAATGCACAATCGCATTGCACTTGCATGCCACACGGATCAAAAAAAACAATGTCACTCGTCCTATTCTCCTGGATGAGAAGTGGTCAGATTTTTCATACGCTTGTGCGATTCCAGCCTTACTCCAGCAGACACTCCTTCGGCTTTCAGAGGACATGCCTTGCTGCAGCATTCTACTCCTTTTGAAAATGAAAAATAACCACATATTTCTGGCTCATAAAGAGTTAATCTAATTTTTTTTCTCTCCCTATTTTACATGATATAGTTAAAACTGAGAAATAACTATAAAGAAATCTGTTTGAGTGTCGAGTTCAGCCATATTCCTCCTCTTCCTCCTTTTTTTTACTGTCTCTACTGCGTATTCTGTGTAAGACAACTGGATGCAGCAGCAGCCTCTCTGCTATGCACTGTCTAGTAGATTTTGCTCAACTCCACTAAGGGGCATGTGTTCAACCCGATTAGCAGTAGTTAAACAAGCCCCTTTATTTTTTGACTGTTTCAGTGTCATGCAGAAAATACTGCAATCTAAAGGCAGTTATACAATGGATAATTGGTAAAGGCTCATTCCCAAATATCAGCCCATGTAAACATGTGATCGCCCATTTATCTGCTGTTTGGATCATTTCTGCTAGCATAAACAGATCATAATTATTGTTAGCATATCTCTCCTAGTAAATATGATTTTGCATGAGGACAGAATTATGTCTTAATACCCATCTGTATTTGTCTGCCTGTGTACAGGAACGCAGTTCGACTAACATATAGTCAATTGTTGTTTAATGTTCTCGTCTAAATGCAACATTACATTGTGTCTTTTATGCATTATTTAAACTTTTTACTTGAATTTCTAGGCTTAGTATTCTTTTAATAAGAGAGTTGTGCCTGGATACTGAATTTTATGTTACTTCTTCAACTAAATTTAAAGCCACAAAGGTTTTAGGTTCTACATACTATGGTCTTACTTCCTTGATGCAGTGACAAGCTGGGAAGTTTTTAAAACATGCATCATTATTACATATCTAGTCTGTTCTTGTTGTTAAGCAATGCAAAGGGTGGTTTTAATTGAGGCAAACTGGGTCCATTCATGTACATCAGGGGTGTAATGATTGTGGTCGCAGAGAGTGTGACCAGGCCCACCAACAATTATTTCAGATGAATAGGACTCACATCCAGGTGAAATATATTGTGGTGCAGAGACCCGGCAGGTCCCTGTGTCACAAAACATGCTGCCGGCCAATCAGGGGCTGGCAACTGATGTCTGCGTTCATGTCACTTGCAGCATATGGCAATGACTTTATGCACTTCCTGTCACTTGCTCTCTGAAGTCAGCTCCCGGTTTCTACACAAACTACACAAACTATAAAAGATGATGCTGCACACTGTGAGAGTGGGGGTAGAAGACCAGAATCTATTATATAGCGGAATATAAAAATTCTGTAACTAAATATTGGATATTACTAGATATGGCAGACAAGTTGGGGATCTGTTATATAATTGCCGTAGCGACTTCCGTCGTGTCCGGCGCTACTTCCGTGGCTTTGTTCGCGTGGCTTGGCACTTTCTCTGGGGCATTGCAAGCCGTTGCCCCGCGAACAAAGCCACCAACAGAGCCCACCAACATGCCCCCACCGAGTCTCCGGCACCGTTCCAATGACCGACCACAGCCGAGCCCCGTGGCCGAAAATCGAACCAGGGGCCCGGCCATAAATTTCCCGAGACACCGCTAATGTATTTCTATGGGAAGTGAGGGCTATGCTGATTGGTCGCTGTGTGCTACGCCGACCAATCAGCATAGCGCCTCACTTAAGCGCCAAATTTGAAACTCAAAGTCCTCCATTCTATCCCTATGGGAAGTGAGGCGCTATTCTGATTGGTCGCTGTGTGCTGCCGGTGACCAATATCCCATAGAGATATAATGGGCGATTTTGACTTTCAAATTTACCGCTAAAAGTGCGGACGTTGTGAGTTGTTGCAGCAGCCTGAGCAATGCCCGCGAAGCGGCCATTGCTCGCGGCCGCAATGCCCGCTGCTCGGCCCTGAACCCCGCTAGAAGCCCCACGTACACCCCGCCGAGCTATGCCCGCGAAGCGGCCATTGCTTGGCCCTGCACCCCGCACCGCGAGCAATGCCCGCGCAGTGGCCATTGCTCGCCCATGAACCCTGCCAGGAGCCCCAAGGTAGCTGGCCGAAGACCAAAGGTCTTCGCCCAGCTACAGACATCGGCACAGACAAAGCGCGGACACACGTTGATATCCACCATACAAACATATGTAGTTAATGGAAAGATATCATGGAACAATTGGATTATTATTTTAAACTCTTAATAAATAAACTATACACAGATTCTAGAATCCCGATGCAATCGCATCGGGCTCACAGCTAGTCATTTATATTTGCTGGAGAAGAGCTGCAGAACCACATTATTACTGGAACAAGTCCAGGATGGGACACATTACACAAGGATGGGGGCCAAAAAAGGACAACATTCCAGGAAAAGGGCAAGGATGAAGGATATTATACCAGGTAAAAGGCCCAGGATGGGAGACCTTATTACTGGAAGGGTTCTAGTTGGGAACATCAATCAAGGAAAGTGGCCCAGGATTAAAGACCTGACAGGAAGAGACAAGGGTTGTTGCATAAATCTGAAGAACATGCAGGTGGGGAGCAAAGTCAAAATTTTGCACCATTGGACTCTAGTTGCACCACTGTATATCATAAATGACAATTTATTTAAATGGCTGCCCACCTAAGTGTGCAAGATGGTTGGACCTTCCAACAGAATTAACAGCTCATCAGTAGTTGAAAAAAGAAATTGTCAGTAATCATGCCACTGACCTGTTTTTTGAGGCATATTTGGAAGAAGCATTTCATTATCTGAATGATGGACAGTACTATTGTAGATCATCATCAGACCCATTGCAAGATAATTTTATGCACCATAGTAGGATATACAGTCTTACACTATGGACCACTTCTTTTGATTTATTTTTTTTAACAGCTGCTCAGTGGGAACCTGTCAAAAACATGGATTTTTTTATTTGGTGACTTGGCTGCAAATTTTTTTGGAGTCCTATTTTCTGCAAAATATGCAAGAGACATATAGTGATCATAACTTAATAAGCTTTCAAGTATCCTTTACTAAGACGTGTAGTAGAGGGCCACAAGGACACTAAACTTCAGGAAGGCAAATTTCCAACGGTTGAGAGATGATCTTAGTGCAATAAACTGGGACGATGTCCTGAGACATAAAAGTACACAACACAAATGGGAGATGTTTATTAGCATCCTGAATAGGACCTGTGCACAATATATACCCTATGGGAATAAGCATGCTAGAAATAGGAGGAAACCACTATGGCTAAATAAAGCGGTAAGAAGTGCAATATGTGACAAAAAGAAAGCATTTAGGGAATTAAAGCAAGTAGGTAGTGATGAAGCATTAAATAAATACAGAAAATTAAATAACATTTGTAAAAAGCAAATCAAGGCAGCAAAGATTGAGACAGAGAGACTCATTGCCAGAGAAAGTAAAAAGAATCCCAAAATATTTTTTAACTACATAAATAGTAAGAAACTAAAAAATGATGGTGTTGGCCCCTTTAAAAATAGTCTGGGTGAAATGGTGGATGAGGATGAGGAAAAAGCAAATATGCTAAATGACTTTTTTTCAACAGTATTTACACAAGAAAATCCCATGACAGACAATATGATCAGTGATAACAAAAATTCTCAATTAAACGTCACCTGCTTAACCCAAGAGGAAGTACGGCATCGTCTAAAAATCACTAAAATTGACAAATCCCCGGGCCCAGATGGGATACACCCAAGAGTGCTGCAGGAATTAAGTACTGTCATAGATAGACCATTATTTTTAATATTTAAAGATTCCATAATAACAGGGTCTGTACCACAGGACTGGCGTATAGCAAATGTGGTGCCAATATTCAAAAAGGGGACAAAAACTGAACTTGGAAATTATAGGCCAGTAAGCTTAACCTCTACTGTGGGTAAAATCTTAGAGGGTTTTCTAAGAGATGCTATACTGGAGTATCTGAAGAAAAATAACCTCATGACCCATTATCAACATGGTTTTACGAGGGACCGTTCCTGTCAAACTAATCTAATAAGCTTCTATGAAGAAGTAAGTTCTGGACTGGACCAAGGAAATGCAGTGGATGTGGTGTATATGGACTTTTCAAAAGCTTTTGATACAGTGCCACACAAAAGGTTGATACATAAAATGAGGGCAATGGGGATAGGGGAAAATATGTGTAAGTGGGTTAAGAACTGGCTTAGTGATAGGAAACAAAGGGTGGTCATTAATGGAACACACTCAGAATGGGTCACAGTTAACAGTGGGGTACCACAGGGGTCAGTGTTGGGCCCGCTTCTATTTAATATATTTATTAATGACCTTGTAGGGGGCATACAGAGTAGAATCTCAATATTTGCAGATGACACTAAACTCTGCAGGGTAATCAATACAGAGGAGGACAATTTTATATTACAGGAGGATTTATGTAAACTAGAAGCTTGGGCTGCTAAATGGCAAATGCGCTTTAATGGGGATAAATGTAAAGTCATGCACTTGGGCAGAGGAAACAAAAGGTATAATTATGTGCTTAATTGTAAAACACTGGGCAAAACTGTCACTGAAAAAGACCTGGGTGTATGGGTAGATGACAAACTCACATTTAGTGGCCAGTGTCAGGCAGCTGCTGCAAAGGCAAATAAAATAATGGGATGTATTAAAAGAGGCATAGATGCTCATGAGGAGAACATAATTTTACCTCTATACAAGTCACTAGTGCGACCACACTTAGAATACTGTGTACAATTCTGGTCTCCGGTGTATAAGAAAGACATAGCTGAACTAGAGCGGGTCCAGAGAAGAGCGACAAAAGTTATTAGAGGACTAAGGGGTCTGCAATACCAAGACAGGTTATTAAACTTGGGGTTATTTAGCTTGGAAAAACGAAGGCTTAGGGGTGATCTTATAATAATGTATAAATATATGAGGGGGCAGTACAGAGACCTTTCTAATGATCTCTTTACTCTTAGGCCTGAGACTGGGACAAGGGGGCATCCTCTACGTCTGGAGGGAAGAAGATTTAATCATAATCACAGACGCGGATTCTTTACTGTAAGAGCAGTGAGACTATGGAACTCTCTGCCACATGATGTTGTAATGAGTGAGTCACTACTAACATTTAAGAAGGGCCTGGATGCCTTTCTTGAAAACTATAATATTACCAGTTATATATACTAGATTCTTTGATAGGGCGTTGATCCAGGGAATTAGTCTGATTGCCGTATCTGGAGTCAGGAAGGAATTTATTCCCCCAATGTGGAGATTAGTGTTGCCACATGGGTTTTTTTTTTGCCTTCCTCTGGATCAACATGTTAGGCTATGGGTTGAACTAGATGGACTTAAAGTCTTCCTTCAACCTTAAAAACTATGTTACTATGTTACTATGTTACATGTGTAAATACATCTGTATATTAAAACTATTTAAAATTTCCCTTTGAAGTGAACCTGTCTCCCCCTTTGGGCATTCTAAATCATCCCTTTATACCCCCAGAATGGCCCCTAATTACCTCAGAAAATATGTTTGATAGTGCCCCCCACCTTATAGTACCCAGTCTGATGGGGTGTGGCTCAGTCCGGCCCACCCCTCCGCCTGTAAAACCCACCCCTATGCCTGTAATATGCCGCCGCTCTTGTGCTCAGTGACGGCATTCGCACCTGTGGGGACACTATCAAACTTATTTTCTGAGGTCATTAGGGGCCAGTCTGGGAGTATACAGTAATGGGGTCACCTGAACCCCAATTGTGCTATGCTTAAGGTGCTAGGCAGTGTTTAGAATGCCCAAAGGCAGTGACAGGTTCACTTTTCCTTTTTTAGTGGTGTACAGTTCTCAATGAAGAACCTTCCAAAGCGGAGGATTGCTGCATGGAAAATAGCAGGTTGTCTGCTCTAACACCCCCATGAATGCAGCTAATAGCAGTAACTGATATTCTGCTTTTGCCTTGCAGCCCTGGGGTCCTGTGTTCAAATCTCACCAAGGACAACATCTGCAAGTAGTTTGTATGTTCTCCCCTTGTTTGCGTGGGTTTTCTCCAGGTACTCCGGTCTCATCCCACACTCCAAAGACATACTGATGGGGTATTTAAATTGTTTTTCAAGAGGGTGCACTTTTAAAATACAACGTTTTATTCACTGCAATTAAAAAAATAGGACTGTATGTCCTTTTCTTTATGTACATACAACAACATATTTGAATGGGTGGGATATAATAATAGCCCTGTGCTCACCCTACTATCTTCTTTTAATATTCTTTTTATTGAGCAATAAAAGAATACCTTCCATGAACCAATCCCTTTCACAGGGGGAGGTTTGTAATATTTTTAACAGGAGAAAAAACAAAAACATCAACAATCATAGTAACATAGTTTTTAAGGTTGAAGGAAGACTTTAAGTCCATCTAGTTCAACCCATAGCCTAACATGTTGATCCAGAGGAAGGCAAAAAAAAAACCCATGTGGCAACACTAATCTCCACATTGGGGGAAAAAATTCCTTCCTGACTCCAGATACGGCAATCAGACTAATTCCCTGGATCAACGCCCTATCAAAGAATCTAGTATATATAACTGGTAATATTATAGTTTTCAAGAAAGGCATCCAGGCCCTTCTTAAATGTTAGTAGTGACTCACTCATTACAACATCATGTGGCAGAGAGTTCCATAGTCTCACTGCTCTTACAGTAAAGAATCCGCGTCTGTGATTATGATTAAACCTTCTTCCCTCCAGACGTAGAGGATGCCCCCTTGTCCCAGTCTCAGGCCTAAGAGTAAAGAGATCATTAGAAAGGTCTCTGTACTGCCCCCTCATATATTTATACATTATTATAAGATCACCCCTAAGCCTTCGTTTTTCCAAGCTAAATAACCCCAAGTTTAATAACCTGTCTTGGTATTGCAGACCCCTTAGTCCTCTAATAACTTTTGTCGCTCTTCTCTGGACCCGCTCTAGTTCAGCTATGTCTTTCTTATACACCGGAGACCAGAATTGTACACAGTATTCTAAGTGTGGTCGCACTAGTGACTTGTATAGAGGTAAAATTATGTTCTCCTCATGAGCATCTATGCCTCTTTTAATACATCCCATTATTTTATTTGCCTTTGCAGCAGCTGCCTGACACTGGCCACTAAATGTGAGTTTGTCATCTACCCATACACCCAGGTCTTTTTCAGTGACAGTTTTGCCCAATGTTTTACAATTAAGCACATAATTATACCTTTTGTTTCCTCTGCCCAAGTGCATGACTTTACATTTATCCCCATTAAAGCGCATTTGCCATTTAGCAGCCCAAGCTTCTAGTTTACATAAATCCTCCTGTAATATAAAAATTGTCCTCCTCTGTATTGATTACCCTGCAGAGTTTAGTGTCATCTGCAAATATTGAGATTCTACTCTGTATGCCCCCTACAAGGTCATTAATAAATATATTAAATAGAAGCGGGCCCAACACTGACCCCTGTGGTACCCCACTGTTAACTGTGACCCATTCTGAGTGTGTTCCATTAATAACCACCCTTTGTTTCCTATCACTAAGCCAGTTCTTAACCCACTTACACATATTTTCCCCTATCCCCATTGCCTCATTTTATGTATCAACCTTTTGTGTGGCACCGTATCAAAAGCTTTTGAAAAGTCCATATACACCACATCCACTGCATTTCCTTGGTCCAGTCCAGAACTTACTTCTTCATAGAAGCTTATTAGATTAGTTTGACAGGAACGGTCCGTCGTAAAACCATGTTGATAATGGGTCATGAGGTTATTTTTCTTCAGATACTCCAGTATAGCATCTCTTAGAAAACCCTCTAGGATTTTACCCACAGTAGAGGTTAAGCTTACTGGCCTATAATTTCCAAGTTCAGTTTTTGTCCCCTTTTTGAATATTGGCACCACATTTGCTATACGCCAGTCCTGTGGTACATACCCTGTTATTATGGAATCTTTAAATATTAAAAATAATGGTCTATCTATGACAGTACTTAATTCCTGCAGCACTCTGGGGTGTATCCCATCTGGGCTCGGGGATTTGTCAATTTTAGTGATTTTTAGACGATGCCGTACTTCCTCTTGGGTTAAGCAGGTGACGTTTAATTGAGAATTTTTGTTATCACTGATCATATTGTCTGTCATGGGATTTTCTTGTGTAAATACCGTTGAAAAAAAGTCATTTAGCATATTTGCTTTTTCCTCATCCTCATCCACCATTTCACCCAGACTATTTTTAAAGGGGCCAACACCATCATTTTTTAGTTTCTTACTATTTATGTAGTTAAAAAATATTTTGGGATTCTTTTTACTTTCTCTGGCAATGAGTCTCTCTGTCTCAATCTTTGCTGCCTTGATTTGCTTTTTACAAATGTTATTTAATTTTCTGTATTTATTTAATGCTTCATCACTACCTACTTGCTTTAATTCCCTAAATGCTTTCTTTTTGTCACATATTGCACTTCTTACCGCTTTATTTAGCCATAGTGGTTTCCTCCTATTTCTAGCATGCTTATTCCCATAGGGTATATATTGTGCACAGGTCCTATTCAGGATGCTAATAAACATCTCCCATTTGTGTTGTGTACTTTTATGTCTCAGGACATCGTCCCAGTTTATTGCACTAAGATCATCTCTCAACCGTTGGAAATTTGCCTTCCTGAAGTTTAGTGTCCTTGTGGCCCCTCTACTACACGTCTTAGTAAAGGATACTTGAAAGCTTATTAAGTTATGATCACTATTACCCAAGTGACCTCCAACCCGTATATTTGATATGCGGTCTGGCCTGTTGGTTAATATTAGGTCCAGCAGTGCCCCCCTTCTTGTTGGGTCCTGAACCAGTTGTGAAAGGTAATTGTCTCTTATAGTTTTCAAAAACTTATTACCTTTGCTGGAACTGCAGGTTTCTGATCCCCAATGTATTTCAGGGTAGTTGAAGTCCCCATAATAATGACTTCTCCCTGAGTCGCTGCTTCATCTATTTGCTTTATGAGGATATTCTCCTCCACTTCCATTATTGTTGGGGACTTATAACAAACCCTCAAATCAAAAGTATATTCTCGTTACATGGCTCATAGATGCATCCTCCAACAAATTTTTACTTGATAAAGGATCAAAAAGAATAATGATGAATAGATATATAAACCTTGAGAGTAAAGGGAATGAAGGATGGGAGGGGAGAAGGGTTTGAGAGAAATTAGGGGAGGTAGGGGAGTGTGTGGGAAATGTGTGGGAAATGGGTCCGCGAGAGGGTCCTCTCCACCGCATAAGTCAGTCAGTGGAAGATATTCTGGTGTATTCCGGGTCGCTCTATAGTATATCCATGGTTAGATATTGAACCTTGATCGGCATTATATAGTAGCACCCCTGGCGAAAATATCACCACTCAGGGGGTAATTTGCACAATCTCCATACAAGCAGAAATTTATAAACTAGAGGAAAACATGGAGTATATTGCAGTAAAAGAGCTTTTATTCTATACAATCATGTGTAAAAAAGTGTGATAAAAAGTGACACAGCAGAGCTTCTGAGATGCAACTCAGCCGACATGTTAAGACCAGGATATAGAACAGTTGTACTTGACTACTGAACAAATGTAGGTTTTACAGTGTACATACAAGGTATATTTCAATTGTACAGATACTACAGAGAACCACATAATAAATAAAGTGCACCATTATGGTAGAGATTTCCACCTTATTGGTTCTCAGAACGAGTATAAGACTAAATCGTACATACAAAGTTATACATATAGTAAAGGTAACAGTACCAACAGTCACAGTAACAAATGAGCATAGTAAAACATCCAAAGGATCATACCTATGTGGTCAGAACTGCTGGAAAGCAAACCAGGGGGAGAGAGAGAGTAGGTCCTATAGCCCCTACATATTGTTTCGCCCACACAGCTGTAGATAGTAGTGGACACCATGCCATGACACCAGCGGTGTCTTTATAGCACTGTGAACCCCGGATGCGATGTAAGGTACTTCCGGGTTCACTGTTGCGTCATGCGCATGCGCAGTCTGTCTGCTGAAGCCCAGGGCGGCTCCTGCTCACCGCGCATGCCAGCACCGTCATCCAGCATAGGGACGCGTCACCATATTTGCTGGGTGGAGGGGCGGCGCCGGTGGGCGGGTACCACAGCTTCTGAGACGCAGCACAGACCAAAGCTGCGGAATCAGCCCTTCAAGGGGCACCCAAACTTAATGTGAACACTAAGAACAAGCTGGTAAGAAAAATTCTGCATTATATAGAAATAAGGAGACAGGAGAATCGATCCTCATCATCATATAACTATCCCCAAAGTAAAAAGATCTCTAAGATTCAGGCAATAGTCTTTCAGTAATAGGATAGGTTGATCTCCATCTCACTGTCACAGCATAGTCCAGTTTGTATGTTTCACATATGGTGATCCAAGGGCAAAGGACGCAGGAAAAGAGGCTTGTGCACCATGTGCAGCTTTTGTGAAGGTGTTTTTATTTGATTGCGGTTCGCCGTAGAGATCTGGTAGTAATGATCTTAGAGGCGTATGTGACATAGATTCTTCGATTGAGAGCCATAATTTATGTGGTGATCTTCTAATCCAATCCACGACTCTAGTCAACATAGCTGCTTTATAGTATTTGCGTATGTCCGGTGCGCCCATGCCCCCCCCATCCCGTGGCAGTGCTAGTGTCTGAAACTTAATTCGTGGCTTCTTGTTGTTCCAAATGAAGTTTAAGGCTGCTTTCACATCAGCGTTTTTTTTAAATCGCGGCAGATGCGGTGAAAAAAAACGCATCTGCCGCGATTACCGCATACCGGCTGCACTTGCGGCACGGTTGCGGCACAGTTGCGGCAAGCCCCATACAATGTATATGCGGGCTTGCCGCATATACATTGTATGGGGCTTGACGCAACTGTGCTGACCGCGGTTTTTTTTCGCGGCCGCACCTGCCGCAAGTGCCAAAACCGCACCTGCCGCAAGCCCGCATATACATTGTATGGGGCTGGCCGCAACTGTGCCGCAACTGCAGTCAGTATGCGGTAATCGCGGCAGATGCGTTTTTTTCACCGCATCTGCCGCGATTTAAAAAAACGCTAGTGTGAAAGTAAATTTTGGTAGTATTATGCTTTTAAGTAAGTTTTTCCTCCCGACCCATGTTAGAAAAGGGGCTCTCCATGACTTGACTGTTTCAATTGCTTTTCTAGTGTTGGTTTTACATTAAGGGCGAGAAGGTCTCTGGCTGTATGTTCTATTTTGATGCCTAAATATGTTATATATTTGTTTGGCCATGTAAAGGGGTATATGCGTTTATATTTGTTAATGGCAGTTTTGGAAATATTTAAGCTTAAGGCTTCTGATTTTGACAGATTAATTTTGTAGTTAGCCATATCTCTCTAGAGTTTGTACAAAGGCAGGGATGCCCCTATCTGGTTCAGATAAGATTACTAACAAGTCATCCGCAAATGCTGCCGACTTGTGGTGTACTTTGCGTAGTTGAACTCCTTTGATTTCCTTGTTCACCTGAATACTTTAGCGGTTCCATGACTAGAACGAACAATAAGGGTATGTGCCCACTGGAAGTTTTACAGTCGTTTTAGGAGCGGAAAACGTCGACGTTTTATCCTAGGTTTTATTTAAATTTATGTTAATTTAATCCAGCGTTTGGATTAACAAGTAAACCTATGTGAATGTGAAATCTCTGTGCCCACTATGTAGTTTAATTTTTGCTCATGTCAATGAAGATCCACGTTTCTCCAGCGTTTTTGCAAGAATGAGCTTGTCAATTTTTCTACTCGTCTTTCCAGCGGTCGTGCAAGGAAAGTGACTCATTGTAATGAATGTAGTAGTGCGCGGCCGCCACAAAACCTGAGACATCGGCGTTTTTTCAGACGATTTCCGCCCAGAGGGAGGAGTTGAATCCCGGAAATAGAAGCTGGGCACTTGTTGTTATTATGGCGTGGTACCGGCGCATGAAGATTGATGTCCCCCGGCTGCTGACCCTGGTAGGCTCCCTAGCCAAGTGCTCATTGTCCCCTCTGTCCCCTGCATGTACCATATGCAAGGCTGCCTTCCATGCTACTGTGTGCTGGTCATGCTGTGCAGTGTACACAGAATATTAGCACTGTGACGTTCTGGCCCATGTGCCTGCATGTTAACACATGTGTACATGTAGCACAGTATACTGGAGGCATGATTGTCAGCCCTGTATACTGTAGGCATGATTGGCTGCACTGTATACTGTAGTCCTTATAGCACGCACAGTATACTGGAGGCATGATGTCAGCCCTGTATACTGTAGGCATTATTAGCAGCACTGTATAATGTAGTCCTTATTGCAAGCACAGTATACTGGAGGCATGATTGTCAGCCCTGTATACTGTAGGCATTATTAGCAGCACTGTATACTGTAGTCCTTATAGCACGCACAGTATACTGGAGGCATGATTGTCAGCCCTGTATACTGTAGGCATTATTAGCAGCACTGTATAATGTAGTCCTTATTGCAAGCACAGTATACTGGAGGCATGATTGTCAGCCCTGTATACTGTAGGCATGATTGGCTGCACTGTATACTGTAGTCCTTATTGCAAGCACAGTATACTGGAGGCATGATTGTCAGCCCTGTATACTGTAGGCATGATTGGCTGCACTGTATACTGTAGTCCTTATAGCACGCACAGTATACTGGAGGCATGATTGTCAGCCCTGTATACTGTAGGCATTATTAGCAGCACTGTATACTGTAGTCCTTATAGCACGCACAGTATACTGGAGGCATGATTGTCAGCCCTGTATACTGTAGGCATTATTAGCAGCACTGTATAATGTAGTCCTTATTGCAAGCACAGTATACTGGAGGCATGATTGCCAGCTCACTATAGTATATGTGGCCCGTATGGTTAATCATTACATAAATAGCATTGAACCAAGCAGCTTTGCTTAATTTTTCCCTTAATTTTTTTGGTCTTAGTACGTCATTGTGTAGCTTGCACTTTAGTGTTGTAATGCTATACATAGTTGGAATACCTATTGACTATGAAATGAGGAATTTACTTTTTTAATTTTTAATCTTCCAGATTGAAGCCCATCCTGAAATATGGGATCCGTCAAGTCAAGGTTACAGTGACCGAAATAGGAAGAGTTCATCTTGGGCATCTATTTGTCGCCAGCTCTACCATGAATTTGAAGATGCCAATCGTGATCTCCAATTCATAATTGGTAAGTGTATTATGTGTTAAATGTTTAAGCTAATGAATATTTCCCTTTTCTGACGACACAGTTTTATTCCATAACAGAAGATGATGTGAAGAAGAGATGGAAGTCTGT
Source organism: Allobates femoralis (assembly GCA_033576535.1). NCBI lineage: Eukaryota > Metazoa > Chordata > Amphibia > Anura > Aromobatidae > Allobates > Allobates femoralis. The sequence goes on from JARQOC010000004.1 coordinate 475,587,006, forward strand.
TCGGGACGCCTTCACCAAGTTTCTGGCCAAGCAGGAAAAGAGTGGGTCCTCACCATTGCGGAAGAAATGCCCCTTTTACGACGAGATGCAGTTCACGCTGACCGGTCGAAGTCTACGTCCGTAAGTAAACCCAAATTCAATTTAGTATACCCTAGATGCTATGGTCAGCCAACGTCGCTGCTTCAGTGGCTGCGCGTCCTCTTCTGTTACTTGATGTGATGTGTTAAAAAGGTTTTGTTTACATATCGTCAGAAGATCCTGACTCAGTTTCAAACCTATCATTTCCACAGAATATGACATTGGATTTCCATTAGCGCCCAATTTTGTAAGGCCTTGGCATTCCTAAATATTTTGCGTCCAAGATTACTCCATAAGCCCAAAAAAAAACACATTCAATGTGTCCCAATGTGTAAATGAATGTTGTTGCATTGTAATTAATATGTAAGCGTGGCATACACAGCTCAAAATTTTTTTCTTTTGGATGTTTCATAGAACGGAAGGAAATATTCCAAGACGTTTGGAAGTCGATGAAATAGGCGGGAATGGAAATGCAGAAGAACAGCTACCTGCATCGAACAACAACATTTTGGTTACAGAAAGATCAAGCAGTGTGTCTACAGACCTAAATGTGGACAGTCCAAGCACTTCTACTGATGTTGACAGTGCGAGTGCTATATCTTCACGTTCGGCAACCGTCAATATGCGTTCACCCACAACATCACAGCAATTATCAGGGCGACGTGTTCCACGAACACAGCAAGGCAAGACCCAGAATACCGTCCTGGCTCAGGAGGCTATCAGCATGCTGAAGCGGTCTGAGCAAGAGGATCGTTTTGATCATGTATGTCTTCATGTGGCAGCTTGCCTCAGGGAAATGCCTAAGGAGAGGGAGACATCTTTTTTGACGGTATTATACGGTCTAATTGAGGAATACCGTTCAAGACAGCACATTCCAAGTGCCTTGACCCTTCTGAACGATATACACCAATTGTTTCAGGCTGAATTGGGCAGTATAGGAGTAAATCATCAGGGGCCCTGGGCCAGTACGTCAGCCTCTGTCCTCCGTAATGCAGCATGACCAACATTTTATTCCGCAACGCCATTTAGGACAATTGGACAATTACACCTCTTATTCGTCACAATTGGCATCAGATGATAGTTCTGCAAGTGTTGAGTTATCCGGTCAGTCAATGTTTGGAGGAGATAATGTTACCCGCTCCTTTACCAACTTGCATTAAAAGTGTAAAATTTTTTATTTTTTGGTTTTGTATTTTTGCTTTTGCCTGAAAAGTGTCTCACATGCGAGAATTTGTACTTTTTTGAGAAGGTTTTACATTGTTTGCCTTGAGGGTGACCATCTTAAAAGTGTTTTTACATCAAGCATTTTGTTATGTTTACTTACAGTTTGGAGTAATATTTTAGTGATACCCTTTTTGGGCATGTACATTGTACTGTAGCATTACTACATTACAGGCCTACACTGTGAACCCCTAGTCAATTCTGTTGAAATTCACAAAAGTTGATTGTCAAAAATTGTACCATTTTCTTTTTTTATTAAGAAAATAAAAATGATCTTTTTTCAAAACAACTGTTTTTTTGGGTCAAGCAAAACACATAATACAACATTATGTTCTCAGATAACATTGGTTAAAGTATTACATTTCCAAACAATTAACATATTAATTTTTCGCATTGTGGGCTCCATCCAAAAGCAAAGGCGCATGATTGCGCAGGCACCACGTTCAAGATACTGCCGAAATCACAGACTTATCCCAAAATCAAACTGGAGAACGGGAGACGACAGTATCACACTTGTTATTTGCTAACAGTACACCATATGCAGTTTAGGGTAGGTGTTGCACATGACTATAGGGGTTTTGCCAGGACACGGCACCTTCAGGTGTCATGAAGTAGTCAGCAAAGGTATCTCGCACCAGCACTGCTGAATTAGGTGGTCGCCCCGAACCCCAATTGATAGCTGTCCTGAATAAAGGCAGCTGCGAACCTTCAATATGCTCGGATGTATAATCACGTGAAAAATTGTGAAGGACGCAGCATGCCTTTATGACAGCATCAATTGTGGTTCGGTTCAGTTGAATGGCTGAATGGAAGACCCTCCACTGACTACTCATGATACCGAAGGTGCATTCCACGAATCGGCGTGCCCGGCTTAGCCGATAGTTGAAAATCCTCCGCCGGTCATCCAGTCCCCTACGTGGGTATGGGCGCAGCAGGTTAGGCATCAATGGAAATGCCTCATCCGATACCATCACGTAGGGGACTGGATGCGTGGAACCGGGCAAAGGTGTATCGGCAGGTAACGTGTTGTTATCTTGGAGCACTTGCATACCAATTTGGGAGTTTCTCAACACACGAGAATCCCCAGTGCTACCATAGGCACCAACATCGATGGCAACAAACCGGTAATGAGCATCAGCCACCGCCATCAGGACCACTGAAAAATACTTCTTATAATTAAAGAAGCGTGATCCTGATCGCGGGGGCTGTTTCACTCGGATATGTTTTCCATCAACTGCACCTATGCAGTTTGGGAAGTTGGCCACAGACTGAAAGCCTGCCGCTACCTGCAGCCAAGTCTCCTCGTGTGGAGAAGGCATCACAATTGGCTGCAATTGCTCCCAGATGACAATGCACGTCACCCTCACAATTGTCGAAATTGTGCTTTTCCCCACCCTAAACTGCATATGTAGGGAAGAAAAGCTCTCTCCAGTAGCCAGGAATCTGGAAAAATAAAAAAAAAAAAAGGCATACAATTAGGCAGCATAACAAATTTGCATTTTTAAATTTCAATTAAAATCGTGCACATATCTGATGATTCTAAATGCATGATTTCATGATGTCAATGTAGCGGTTTTCTAACGAAGTTTGTATTTTTGGATTTCTAAGACTGGATTGAACTATAATTTAACATCCACTTAAGTTAGGGCAACAACATCTACACATATTCGATGCATCAAGAATAATAACGTTATTTAATGCCTAGCCATAGTTTTGAAGGCAACACTACAAGTCCCACACGTCGTCAGGATTGTCCATAAGTGAACAGCGAACCACGCCATGTTGGAGCACAGCACTGCTTCGCGACACATTTGAATTGAGGATGACATCGTGTCTGGAATCATACTCCGGTGCAAATATGGCAGATGCAATGAGCAAGGTAAATAACACCAAACTGTAATTTACAGACCCTACTTACAGACAGAATGTCACCCAGTTTGAAGAGCATTTTCATTATTTGTTTTTAGTGGGCAGGGGAGTGTGAGTTAGGTACAGCCAGGTCCCCGCGAAAATCTGTCTGTGTGACAGCTGACAGCGAACATAAAACAATCCTCCATTGCTGCAGTTTAAAATATGTATATGTAAGAAATGAATGTCGAGAATTTGACAACTTACCGCAGTGTGATCAGCAGCCTCTCCTCCGCTCCAATTGCGTTACGCATGTTTGTGTTGCGTAGTGTCAGTTTTGGACGAACTATTTGTAGCAGATCATCAAAAGCACGTATGCTCAGCCTACAGAAAGTGACAAATTTGTCGGGGTATCTACAAATAAAATGTAAACACATTAAAATCTTATCATTTACATATATTGCAAAAAACCATGATATCATGACAACATCAATTGAATTGATGTTAACACAATTTTTTTGTGGGATTTTACTTACCTCCGTAAATCCTGATACAGATTCGTAAAGTGACCCCTCGTTTCACGGGTCTGGAGAAGGGGATGCACCCACATTCTCGGGCCAATGGGAACCTGTGGGAAAGTAAAGCAATAGCCACATTGGTTACAAGCCATCATCATACTTTTTCCAGCAATAAGCAAAGCATCAAATGCCCACATCTACAGCCCACCTCCTTTGTCAAGTATCTCTGCAATGCTGTCCTGTCCTACATCACATGACCCCCTAGCCTAATGTGTACTGTAATGTCAACCCCCCACACGGCACTTTACTGTAATGAATCCTCCGGTGATTATATATTATACTGTTTATCAGCCTTTTTTCTCTGTTTTTAAACCCTCAAGCACCAGGATACAGTAAAGTTAACCCGTGAGCAACTGACTAGAAGGTTAAACACTTTTTGCAGTAATACTAAAATTAACCTTAATCAGACGTGAAAGTGTATGTTTAACCACTCATCCGCCTCTGTATTCCTCTATTAAACACTGAGTCGCTACGGTACTCAGCTATTAACCCCTCCGCAAACACTGTACTCTGCTTTTCATAAGACTCAATCAGTGTGAACCACAGATATACCATATACACCTTAATTATATTTACGTAACTTCTGGACAGAAAAAAAGGACTATTTCCTAGCGTATTCTAATGAAAATCATCATTAAAACTACCTCCTGATGCTAGAGCATAATGCATATGTTGAAATATATGTAATGTATTAGAATAGGAAAAAAAAGAAGAAAAAATACATGTATGTGGGTAGACACATACAGATATCTTACCTCATTATCCTCTTCCTCGTCGCATTGCAGCAGATGAATAATTGTGCGCAGCAACAGCTGCTTGTAATGTCTCCTCAGGCGCAAGGGACGGACAGACGGCATGGTTGTTATAAAGGCACAAAGCAGAGGATTTACCAAATTTTTTTTTTTTCAACTTTGTTTTTTTTAAAAAAAGAATCTTTATTGAAAGTGACAGGAAATGATGAAAGACCTTTTTTTTTTTTTTTTAAAAACAACAACTTGATGTACAAACTTTTAACTTACAAATGTACAAGAATGATGTCAAAAAAACTCTGTACAAACGCTGTAAAACCGCTCTTAAACCGCTAATAAAACGCTTGTAAAGTGCTTAAAAAAACTAAGAATAACGCTGCAAAAACGCTGGAATACTCAAAGCTCAAGACTGTAGGATCCTAGAGTTCTACACCGGTTTTATGACGGTCAGAATCATCCAAGAAACGTCCAGTGGGCACATACCCTAATGGTACCTTTACACGCGGCTACATTTCTAGGGTGGCTACAGGTAACTTACTGGTTGCAGTGAAATCATGGAGAGATTATTCCATTTGTACACAGCAACAAGATAGAACCTTGTCTCCATGATTTCACTGCAACCAGTAAGTTACCTGTAGCCACCCTAGAAATGTAGCCGCGTGTAAAGGTACCATAAGGGAGATAGAGGGCACCCCTGCCTTGTACCATTTTGTATCAAGAAAGGATCTGAAAGCATATTATTTATTCTCAACTTTGCTGAAGGTGAGGTATACATTTTAAATATGGCTTCTATTAAAAGGGGTGGTATATGAAAAGCCGCTAGGGTACTAAGAAGGAATGTCCAGTCCACCCTGTCGAAGGCCTTCTCGGCATCTGTGCTCAACAGGACCATTGGTTTACTGTGAACTTTTGCATATTGCATTAAATGCAATATCCTACTTGCGTTGTCCCTCCCCTCTCTTCCCCGGACAAATCCCGTCTGCTCTAATGTGATCAGTTGCGGGATCAGGCCCGTCAAACGTCTTGCTATTAGGCTAGCATAAATTTTTAGGTCGACATTAAGCAAAGAGATAGGCCTGTAACTCCCGCAAAGTGTAGGATCTTTGCCTTCCTTGTGCAGAAGCATAACATGTGCTTCAAGGGATTGAGAGGGAAGAGAACTACCACATAGAACTGCATTACACATTTTCAAAAGGTGTGAGATCAGATCTGTATAGAATGTCTTATAATAGATGAGCGGGAAACCGTCCGGCCCTGGCGATTTACCTGACGGCTCCCCGTCAGAATGGACTGGAGTTCCTCAGGTTCAAAGCGTCTCGTTAGCCATGCTTGCTGATTTATAATTAGTTTTGGTAAAGCTAGAGAGGATAGAAAGGAGTCAATTTCAGACTTTCTTTGTTTTAAAGTTATTTCAGGTTCATGTGGCCTTAATTGGTATAAACTTTTACAAAATGTCAGAAATTCTGCTACAATTTGTTCATAGTTTTGCGTTAAATGGCCTGATTCAGTTTTAACTTTATGTATAAAAGTTTTCGACTGTCGCCTCTTGATCAATGATATCATAAGTTTGGAGGCCTTGTCACCATGTACCAATAAGCATTTTCTCCAGTTTGTAAAGTATTTTGCAGTTTTTTTATTTAGCAAATCTTTAAGACGCTGTCTACACTCTGTAAGTTTTATCATTGTGGGGTGAGCTAATGTTTTCTGGTGTTGAGTCTCTAAGTTTAATATATCTTTGTATAACGTTTCTACTTCTAATTTCCTTTGTTTATTCTGGAATGATGCTAGTGAAATTATTACTCCTCTAAGTGTCGCCTTGTGTGCCTCCCAGATTATGGTAGGATCTACATCTGGAGTATTGTTGGATAGGAAGTAATCCTTAATAGCTGTATGTATTTTGGATTTAATATCTTTCATGCACATGAGGGATTCATTAAGCTTCCAGCTCCTGAATTTCGGGGAGGTTCCCCCACATTCCAGTTTCACAGACACCATTGCGTGATCTGAGTATAATGCTGGGAGGATTTTTGTTTCTGTAACTGTTGCAAGCAGTGTCTTAGATATGAATAGATAATCTAACCAGTGGTAGGTATTGTGTGGATGGGAGTAGTACGTATAGGTATTATCCCGTAGGTGAAAATAGCGCCATATATCTATCATGTCTGCCGAACGAAAAGAGGACCTAATTTGGGCCAAGTCCCGGTGTGGAACATTACTTTTCCCAGTTGAAGTGTCTATTAAAGGTTCTAGTGCTATATTTATATCTCCACCTATCAAAACCGAGCCTTCTGCAAATAGTGAAAGTTTACATTGGATCCTCTTTATCCAGGGAAGATGTTTGTTATTAGGGGCGTATAAACATCCTAGCGTGATCAGTGTGCCTTCTAGTAGTCCCTTTATGAATATATATCGGCCTTCGGGGTCAGTTAATTTATCTATGAGAAGGAAGGGAATATTTTTTGCTAATGCTATAGCTACTCCTCTAGCTCTTTTTTTGAGGCGTACATGTGTGATACCATGGATTATAATAATTTTTGTCAAAGTTAGGTGTTTTAGTTTCCAAAAAAATGAGTTTCTTGTAGGAGTAGGATATCATAGCCCGTTTTCTGAAAAAAGTGTAACGTTTGTGACCTAGGAATTGGGGAGTTTAGGCCATGTATGTTGTGTGAAACCACGTGGTATAACTTACGGTTTGTGGTCATAGCGGTCGATTAAATGTGAGTGGTTGTTGTAGCAGGGACCCCCTCGCGGACTTCCAAGACGGGAATAGTTGGGATAGAACAGGAAGGGTAGAAAAGAACAGTAAAGGTGTCTTTTCTGAAAGCAAAAAACAGAAAACAATGCGCATAAAGACTTTTTAGAATTTAACCCTTGTATGGAACAAGGAGTCTTCGAGTCAGACTCATCTCTGTCCCATTCATCTCCCACGACGTGTGAGAATCGTCGCTGGGAGGTAAGCCAACGCAGAGGGTTTTGCTATAGCACATATTTTAACTAATAGGCTACCTTGTTTTAGACACTTTCAACAAAATATTCAAACGCAAAAGAGCCATAGCTCAAATAAAACCAACTACAAGAACCAGAAAGTATTAAATGAGTATTGATAAATGTATAAATGAATACGTGAGAGTGAGGTCACTCCCAGGGCACCAGAGCGGTTCAACAGAGTAATCTCATCCGCCACGAGGTGCTCAAGAATTATATTCGTTGTTCCAGTCAATCGTGTCATAACCTTAGCTTGAAGTTCAAGGTAAACACTGGCATAATGGTACCTTTACACGCCGCTACAGAAGGTTGGAAACAACCGGGTGTCTCACGTGCACGAGCACGTACCAACGGTTGCAAACGGTACCCGATACCGCCTTTACACGCCGCTACAAGGTGCTCTACAGAAGGTTTAATCTATCCTTGGAGGCACCGCCGGGTGCCACAAGTTACCTTCTGTAGAGCACCGTCCCTCATTTACACGCCGCTACAGAAGGTAATATGGGAGGACCTGGGGCAGCAGGGACAACACATAGGCGTGCCAGAATTGTGGATTACGAGACGCTCGTACGATGATTGGAGAATGCAATAGTATCATGATTGGCCAGCCAGCGCAGGAAGGCTGGCTAATACATGATGCTATTGCAATTGTGTAGTGTCACTGGTCAGCTCCTTAAATATGCCGCCCTATGCAGCGACAACCAATCATAACGCAGGAGCTTCCACCAATGATCGCTGAAGGGGGGCGTTTTCCCGGAGGCTGTGTCACGCCCCAGGGAGTTGACTAGGTGGCGAAAAAAACCTTACCATACCTTATTTAGACGCCACTACCATCGGGTTGAAACCAACCTGTTTTAGAGCACTGCTCTGTAACAGGTGCCGAAAGTGTCGGGTTGCAACAACCTACTTTACACGCCGCTACCTCGGGTTGTTTTGACGGTGCAAGATACATTTGTCTCCGAAACCCGGTTGTTTCCAACCTTCTGTAGCGGCGTGTAAAGGTACCATAAGGGATAAGCAAAAAGAGGGGGAGAATTGTGTTATCCGTCTGTTATATACGTTATCTGGAGATCAGGAACCGTGAAGCCCAATGAAATATCGGTCATGGCTTTTAAGGAGGAGGAAGTAATGTTGCAGTTCCATATGTCTGTTCATCCATTTGGACTTTCTCTTCCTCGAGCCTCGGCCATTTTGAATGATTTACGCTTTGATCTCTGGGATTTAGGCGTCAGGTTCATCTGCCATGGTTGTGGGTGTTGGAGTGGTGTCATCTGGTAGGTGGCTCCCACCTCTTCCAGGTTAGGGTAGTGATCTAGTTCAATACCAAGGTCTAGGCACATCTTTTTAATATCGGCTGATGTTCTTCCTTGAAGCCTTTTATCATTAGCCACGACAGTTATGCCAGGGAAACAGCCACCTGTATGGATAGTTTCTCTGGTGGAAAATGGTAGTAAGTGGTTTTAAAAGACGTCGTTTGGCCAAAGTTATCAGTGAAAGATCTTGGTATATTTGAATTTTAGAGCCCGTTACAGGAGATGTTGTCTTTTTCTCTGGCCCTCTTCATGACCAGATCTTTTGTTCTGTAGTCCAGGAAACTGCATATGACGTCCCTTGGAGGGTCCTCTGGTGGCGGTTTTGCAATGCTATGTGGACTCTTACTAGCTCCATATCAGTAGGGTCGTCTGGTGACAATATCGAATGGAAAGGGTCAATGGTTGTTGGGGTCAGGGCGTCCTGATTAACCGATTTGGTACGCCTTTCAAAAGCAGATTATTGCGTCTGTCTCAGTTCTCATGGTCTTCCAATATTGTATATATCTTGTTAAGATGGTCTTCATGGTGTTGGAGGCCAGAGAGGGTGGAGTTCTATTGTTTGACTACCTCCGTATTAGATGATTCTAGGGCAGAGGTACAAAAATCCAGGCCTCAAGGGCCACCAACAGTGCAGGTTTTCAGGATTTCCTTAGTATTGCACAGGGCTTGGAATCATTACCTGTGCAGATGATCACATTAGCACCTGTGCAATACTAAGGAAATCCTGAAAACCTAGCACTGTTGGCGGCCCTTGAGGCCTGGAGTTGGGGACCTCTGTTCTAGGGTCTCGACTCTGTGGCCCATATGTGCTAAGTCCTGTTTAATGTCCGCCAATTCTTTGACTAGTGACTCAAGAGCTTTGTGCAATATTTTTGTAAGGTATGATCTAGTGATCGGAAGATCTTCTTCGTCATCTACTCCCTTATAGTCGCTTTCTTGGTCTGGTTCCATGCTATCCTCGACCAGGAGTCGTCTGGATGTTTTGGATAAGGATGACAAACCTACTTGTTTCTTTAGGTAGTTATTTAAGTCCGCCTGTGTGGAACTGATAGCAGATTTAGTAGATTATTTAGTGGATTTTGAAGTTGATTTAACCATTGTGAGATGGTATAGAGGGTAAACTTTATTGGCTCTTGTTCTCCGTCAGTTTTCCCCCAATGTATCTCGGGGTTCTCACATAATGGGATTCGGGGTTACGCTAAGAAAATCTAATGATGTTATTTAAGGCAAAGATCCAGAGAGGTGTATGGAGATCCAGAAGATGTTATACTGCAGGACTATATGACGCCTAGCACCTCAGGGGTTAACAAGTAATTGCTAGATCTGAGTGCCGCAGAGACTGTAGAATAATAACCCCTCTACAGTCTGAGATATAAGGTCTTGTAGGGTCCAAGGTGGTGTATTTTCCAGGAGAGTATATAGGGTTAATTTAATCTCCCTTAGAGCAGCAGCAACGGGTAGCTCTAGGGTAGCTCCTCTCTCTGTCTCACAGCCAGGCACAGTCTATGTTAAATGCAGCAGTTTAGGGGCTGGAGGGAGCAGGGGGACCGAGCCGGCGATGACTGTGCCTCTCTGTACCTTAATGTCTCTGCTGTCCCTCGGATTCAGCCGGTGACCGGATGGCTGTAGTGGTCCCGATCTGCCTGGTCACCCCCTCTATGGTCAGAACCAGTGCTCCCCGGTGTCGCAGGTCAAAAGATCCCGTCTAGCCCACAGCGACAGAGATCGGGTGCGTCAGGAGCGCCCGCAGATCCGGGGCTCTTCACCGCTGACGCTCCGACTGAACGCGTCACCGCCACAAGCGTGGACCTGCAGTGCGCCTCAGTGTTTCTCCGCCGCGCTCTGTCTCACCTGCTCCCCACAAGCAGGCTGGTGTCCGGCCTAGTCTCCCCCTATGATGTGAGACTGCAGCGTCCACTCCAGGGGATCTGCAGACAGGCAGATGATGAAGTTCACATACAGGCCTGATGTCCCTGAGCGGCAACGTGCTGGGGCAGTATAGGAAAGGCGTTGATAGTGGAGTCCTCTTTTCTGGGGGGGGATCAATAAGCTCAATTGTCTGTACCTCGATGTTGTGTCCTCAAGATGGATATGAATTTGAGTTCAGAGGCCCCCTCAGAACTCCAGGATGCCTAGGATGCAAGATTAGGCTGCAGGAGCCTTCTTGGTGCGTCTTTCCTGGATCGCGGTGATCTTGGATCTCCGTCCTCACCCTATTATCAACCTGCCTAGCAACAGAGTTTTTAACACCTAAAAAAGTGTATGTGGTGTCCCTGTACCTTGACGACTGGGCCTGGTGTCTCTATTTCGCTACCGAGGGTCCAGTCAACAAAAAATTACATACATCCATCCACTACTCCAAATAAGAAGGTTAATGGATGTTTACAAAACCCTAGAAAACCCTTTTACAAGTATGTTAGCACAGCTGAAAGCTGTTTGGCTGATTAGAGAAGCTATAAAATTGACTTTCTTTGAGCTAGTTGAGAATCTGGAGCAGTACATTTGTTTGTTCTATGAAACTCAAAATGGCAAGAAAAAGAGAACTTTCATGTGACACTCGACAGTCTATAAAAGGAAAAGATTATTATGGGCAAAAGAACACAGACATTGGACAGAGGAAGATTTGAAAAAGTTTTATGGACAGACTAATCAAAGTTTGCGGTGTTTGGATCACACAGAACATTTGTGAGACGCAGAACAACTGAAAAGATGCTGGACGAGTGCCTGACGCCATCTGTCAAGCATGGTAGAGGAAATGTGATGGTCTGGGGTTGTTTTAGTGCTGGTAAAGTGGGAAATTTGTACAAGGTAAAAGGGATTTTGAATAAGGAAGGCTATCGCTCCATTTTGCAACGCTATGCCATACCCTGTGGACAGCGCAGTCATCAGATCTCAACCCCATTGAGCTGTTGTGGGAGCACCTTGACCGTATAGTACGCAAAAAGTGCCCATCAGGCTTCAGGAGGCAGGGAGTGAAATTTCTCAAGATTACCTCAGCAAATTAACAGCTAGAATTCCAAAGGTCTGCAATGTTGTAATTGCTCCAAAGGGAGCATTCGTTAACGAAAGTTTGAAGAAGAAAATTATTTCAACTAGAAATTATTATTTTTAAACTTGTCAATGTCTGAACTATATTTTCTATTCATTTTGCAATTCATTTTATAAATAAAAGTATGAGTTTTCATGGAAAAACAAAATCGTCTAGGTAACCCCAGACTTTTGAACGGTAGTGTATATAATATTACTTCTAAAACTACAAGCTAGTCTCACTGGTGAGGCATCCACTTGATCCCAAACTCCAGTCCTTACAGCCCCCAACAGATCATATCTTCAGGATTTAGTAGTATTCAACAGGTGCATTATTAATGAATTCCTGAAGACATGATCTATTTGGGGCCGTGTGGATTGGAGTTTGGGAAACACGGAGCTAGAATGTTGGTAAGGGGTGGTCTTTCTGGTTCAGCCCTTAGTAAAAATAAGTTTGAGAAGCACTTGTTACAACTAGTGATTCGCGAACCCGTACAAGTAAAGTTCAGGGTCCGTACCAAACACCTAGTGTTCGGGCATGGACCCTGAACATGGACTTCCCTGAGAAACCTGTGTTACTCTTTGGGTTCCGGGTCGGCCAGGGAAGGCTGTAAAAGAATTAAAAACAGTGAATAAATCAGCAGCATTATACTTACGGTACCAGTAGTGATTGGCGAACCCGGCGATGTTCGGTTTCGGCAGCCCCGACCAGCCTATTTTTAAAGTTGGACTTTGCAGCCGAACATGACTAGAATTTGAGTCTGAACCTCAAACTCAGACTTTAAAGTTATGAGATGGGGGCTGTAAAAGGAAGGAAAACACTGATTAAACATTAGCTCATACTTGCCAGCATCCGGCCGCTTGTACTTCCGGGGCAGCTTATTAACTTCCTGGTTATTCTCTGCTGAGGGGTTCAACAGCCAATAACAGAAGCTGTCACATAGAGTGGACATCTGCGATTGGCTGTTCGCGTAACCTGGAAACAGCCCATACATTTTATCATATACCAAGCAAGGTTACACAGGAAAGTTCACCTGAGGTTAGAGCTCAGCCATGACACTTTGGTTGACCTCAGATGGACCCTACTGTGATGTCATCCCGCACACATCAGGCAGTGTGTTTCAGCTACTGCAGTGGGCGGAAATCGCAGAGGATTCACTTGGAGGGTTCTAGTGATAATAAGCATGGTTAATGAGGGATGTGTTTTTTTTTTTTAATAAATTTTTCTCTGTGTTCACATTTGCAAATAAAATATTTGTCACAGTGTGGTGTTTTATTTAATATTTACTTAGAGGTTCCTAATAGCTGGGTCTAACATTGGCCTGACATTATGAACCTTGGGTTTAGTGCCAGCTGCTAATATTTAGCTAGCACTAACCCCTTTATCATCCAGTCTGCAACCGAAACCAGGGCATCAGGAAGAGTCGGTGTAAAGCGTCAGAAAATTCTAATGAATGCGCTGTTTTCTGGGGTGGCTGCGGGCTGCAATATGCAAGTGGGGTGCCTCGAACACTTGGGCCTCCAAACGCTGAGGACTCCAGGCCCCAGCTGCCTAGTTGTACCTGGCTGGGAACCAAAAATATTGCAAAGCCCCACTATGTTTTTTTATATTATTTCAAGAAATAATTTAAAATGAACCTGTCACCAGATTTTTTGTGTATTAAACTAAAAGCTCCACCTTCAGCAGCACCTGTGCTGCATTTTAAGAAGGTGGCCATTATGCCCTGACTTCCCTTGTACACCAAGTAAATAACTTAGAAAAATCTCACGTCCTGTATTCTAGTTACCTGTTACTGGTCCGATGGGCCTGCTTGTAGATCGGTCCGTCCTGCAGTCTGTCCCACCTCTCCTCACCGTCTGACCGGCTTAGCTTCTGAATGACCCCTGCCAGATTGTTAGACAACTGTGTCATGTTCTGCTATCAAAAAATGAAACCGACGGGTCTTGATAAAAGCCTTCCGACAATTCATCTGGGATTCGAGAGGTAGCTCCAGAATTAGTATTTTCAAGTTACAGCAAAATAAATCACTGGGAGGGCTTAATCTTCCGAACTTGAGACTGTATAGTATTGCGGCTACCCTACGGCATTCTTTGGATTGGTTGTGGGCCTCCTCTAGGTACACTAATACTACTATAGATGCAGCAATGCCCCATCCCGTTAGCTTACCAGCTCTTCTACACTCGCAAACCCATAATGTTCCTACAGAGGTTAGGGAAAACCCATTGTTGTGGTCCGTGGTTTCGGCATGGCGTCATGCCAGAAAGATTGGTGGCTTGGATCCTTATAAATCAATCTTCCTCCCTTTTATGGGGAATCAGTCTTTTTTACATGGCAGACTGCTCCCATCTACCGGGTGTTGGGGGAGGCCGGATGCAGACTGATATGTGATATCTTGACTCCCACGCAATCCCTTCGTTCATTTGATGATATGGTTTCCACTTATCCAATTTTGGCAGGCAATGTCTTTACGTTTGCTCAAATTAAATACTACGCCACATCAATACTAAGTGACATACCATGTCGGGATAGATCTAGTCCTCTGCATCGGGTCACCCTAAGCGCTCGGTCGAATGCTTATTCCCTCAGCCTCATCTACAAAGCCATTAAGCCATGTATCTCCTGGACTGATACTTCTCCTGGCCCGGGTAGGTGGACGTTACAACTTCCCTCTTATACACTACTGATCTCCTCCAGGCCACTCTATGTTTAAACGCTGCCCTACCACATGATAGCTACTCTACAATGGCGCTCATGATCTTCCACAGAGCATATATATCACCTACACTCAAGGCTAAAATGTCGAGGGGAGGTCACTATCCTTGTCCTAAATGCTCTCATTCGCCGGCGGACATTTTTCACTGTCTTTGGGAGTGTCCTAACATACAAGATAGCTGGAAACAACTCCATACTTATCTCCACACCTCCTTTAATATTCCCTTTGTGCTATCTCCAGAGTGGGCATTGTTTAACATTTTGTCGCGGAGCCAGATCACAAATCTTACTACCTCACAGAAGCGTATCCTGATCATATGGGCTGCGGCTACTAGAAAGAGTATTCTTCACTTGTGGGCACAACCTACGGTTCCTAATTTAAAGGGGTTGTCCGGGCTTATTTTTTATTTCATATTTATATCTAGGCTGCAAAATGTTGACAATCTGCAATATACATGTTGTCAACATTTTGCAGGGTTTCCTAGATATAACACATTTACTGCTGGCAGAGAGTGTCCAGGGGGTGTGATTGTGCAAGCTGGTCGTTTACACCTACTCTAGCACAATCACACCCCCTCCCCTATTCCTAGTATGGCCAGCCACCCCCAGGCTATACATGCCCGCCCCCTGCCCACTAAACACTATGTAATGAAACCACCCCCAGGGCTCCTACAGGCCACCCCAGCCCCTAAATCACCACCCACCCTCTGGAAAACAGCGGTCCCCAGTGCACTGATACAAGGTGCCGAAACCGCTGCTGTGAAAGCGATTCCGGCACACTGTCAGTGCAGCAGGGGACCCGCTGCATATGTGTGCTGCTCACCATCCATGTCCTGTGCAGCCGGTCCCGGTCCGCCCTGGTCCCGGTCATCTGCAGCCGGGCTCTCCACACTGCAGCCGGGCTCCACACTCTGCACTGCAGCCGTATCTGTGCACTGTGGAGCGGTGCCCGGCGCCTGATCTCCCCAGACCTCCAGTACCATAGAGCAGAGGCTGTGGAGCGGTCCTCTCTAAACCGCTCCACCAGCTCTATGGTACTGGAGGTCTGGGGAGATCAGGCGCCGGGCACCGCTCCACACACACAGCACAGATACGGCTGCAGTGCAGAGTGTGGAGCCCGGCTGCAGTGTGGAGAGCCCGGCTGCAGATGACCGGGACCAGGGCGGACCGGGACCGGCTGCACAGGACATGGATGGTGAGCAGCACACATATGCAGCGGGTCCCCTGCTGCACTGACAGTGTGCCGGAATCGCTTTCACAGCAGCGGTTTCGGCACCTTGTATCAGTGCACTGGGGACCGCTGTTTTCCAGAGGGTGGGTGGTGATTTAGGGGCTGGGGTGGCCTGTAGGAGCCCTGGGGGTGGTTTCATTACATAGTGTTTAGTGGGCAGGGGGCGGGCATGTATGGCCTGGGGGTGGCTGGCCATACTAGGAATAGGGGAGGGGGTGTGATTGTGCTAGAGTAGGTGTAAACGACCAGCTTGCACAATCACACCCCCTGGACACTCTCTGCCAGCAGTAAATGTGTTTATATCTAGGAAACCCTGCAAAATGTTGACAACATGTATATTGCAGATTGTCAACATTTTGCAGCCTAGATATAAATATGATAAATAAAAAATAAGCCCGGACAACCCCTTTAACATTCATTTCTGGTAAGGTCAAATATCTCTTCCAATTGGAATGGACTGAAGCGTTGTTACATAAAAAGCAATATACAGAACGTTTCTTTCTTATCTTATATGGTCTCATTTTATGGATTTGCAGCCATTATCCGTACACCAGTCACTTCATAGCTGTTTCCAGTTTACTGACTGGTACATGGGCCAGCTGGCGGCTGGTACAAGTCCGATTAGACTTGTCTAACGCATCTTATGCCATCTTCCCTGCCTGGGGAGGGGGGAGGAGGGGGGGGGGGGAATTTGTTGACCGGTTTAATGCCTTGAATTTATATACTGACCATGCAACATTTGAGGAAACTTGAAAAACCTTTGTGTTTAATATCTGACTGAAACTTATTGTACTTCTCTATATACTCAACTTGTATTTTCACTGTACATTGGTTTTTTTTTCTGCTTTTGCCCAATAAAGGCTTAATAAAAAAAAAAAAAAAAAAAAAAAATGAAACCGAGAGGCGTTCTTTCAAATCACCTGATGGTCTAGTGGGGTTATATTCCGGTACCACTAGGAGGAGTCTCACCTGTCCAGGTTGTGCCGTCTGCACAACCAGGATGAATGATCAGCGATTGTAGATTGCCATTCTAGCTATGTAGTGTATTTCTTACAATGCATATGTGGGCTCCAGTACGTGGGTCGTACTGTGCAGAGAATGCATGCTAGATTAAATAAACTTCGTTCTAATATTAAAAATAGCTATTTATTGCATAGCGTTATAAAACATCTATCTTTGGTACACCGAAAAGATCCTAGTTTCTTAAGACAATAATTGATCAGATACCTGAGATAGTGAAAAATCAATTCAGTAGCCTAATCAATAAAGAGAGCTAGTGGATATTCAAATTAGGAACACTTAGTCCAGAGGGCTTAAATCTGACTATAGATAACATATGTAAATAGATAATTTTATTGTAGATTCTTGAATGATATTCGCATGTTAGTGGTATTTTTTTATATAGAGGATTATATATAGAGGATGTTATTGGTTCTTTATACAGATGAAATCAATGGATTATATTACATTGTTATACTATTATGGTATTGTGCAAGGGTTTTTGGATAATTCATAGAATTTTAGATAATTTTATTGAGATTTTATGCATTTTAATTGTTTTTATCGTATTTTAAATTAATTTATTTTTTATAGATATTACTTGTCATGTAAATGTACTAATTTAGTTATGTATTGGGATTTTTTAATACAACGTTTTCTAATCCAGATCAGGATGTTATAGGGTTAAAAGGCATCATGTAGGATAACAACATTGATTGGTTCCTAATAGTATTTAATGTGTCATGAGGGTCATTAAGCTGTAAATCCACCTGATGAAGACAGCATGTGCTGTGAAACGCGTTGTGGTGTTTAATAAAAAGGTTTGCAAATCTCCACTCTTGCCCTAGCTTCTGTGTGCCCCAGCGCTCTGAATATAACCACAGTATATTATTTCCCTCATATCCTGCAATCAGCCAGCAGGGTCACCTGATTTGACTGACCGCAGCAGGGAAGTCCTCAGTGATGTCACCACTCCCTGCAGCTGTCAGTGAACTCAGGTGAACCCGCTGGCATATTGCAGAATATGGCGGCACATCTGTCCGAAGATCCGGTAGCAGGGTCACCTGATTTCAATGACAGCAGCAGGGAAGACCTCAGTCCAATCACAATCGCCGATGCCAGTACAACAGCCAATCACAAAGGCTGTCAGAAAGAGTGGGCATCTGTGATCGGCTGTTGGAGGCAGAGTTCATTGCATACAGAAGAAGTTACTGAGGGGACCCAGAAGCAGTGTGTCTGCAGCAATGGAGACTGTTAAGTATAATGCTGCTGATTTTCTTTTTTACAGCCCTCCTAGCCACCATTTTATAAAAGTCAGGGTTCAAGATCTGGGTTCACGTTCGGGAGAAGTCTCTCCTGAACCCCAGACAAAATGTTTGTCCGTATCTGCCGAACCTGGACTTCTGTGGGTTGGCCAAGCCCTAGTTACAACTGCTGTCTTGTAGGGTCTTTTGGGTGTTAACTACATCCAGAGCTTTAGACAACAAAGTTATTTGTGTTTTTTTTATTTTTTTCATAGATGGCCGACCTGCAACAAGAACACCAAAGGGAAATAGAAGGATTGTTAGAGAATATCAGGCAGCTGAGTCGTGAGCTTCGCCTTCAGATGCTCATTATTGATAATTTTATTCCACAGGATTATCAGGTAAGATTGTAATTGTTCATTCACACTTGTGGTGCATCTTGTTTTAGGGAGTCCTGATATTTGTTGCCATTAGAAGAGGGGCACACCATTTTTCCAGTCTTAGGGCAATTTTGTTAACTTTTACTGAAAGCAGTGATTAAGTTATCCAAGATCAAGATACTATGTTAAGAAATTCCAGAAAAGTTTGACATAGGTTTTTCAACATTGGGACTCCCACTTACTGAAGGAAAACTCAAATCAAGCCTACTAAGTTTCAACTCCTGTAAACTAAAATGGAGATGGCAGCTTTTGTGAATGCCCACTTCTCTATCTTCTCTAATCTTCTTTGAAATCATGTGGTTGGGCCATATTCCATAAGTGTCTCAGAAAGGATTTACAGTATGGCGATATCACTCTAAAGCACCTAGATATGCCCAAAGGGGTCTGAGACAAATAATCAAGGTATCCAGATGATTGAGCGCTCCCAAGGAGATTGACCTTATGATAAGGACACTGACTCCTTTTTCCTTCTTGGAGATTTATTTCAAATGGCTTCACAGTAGTAAACAGTCATAAAAGTCATAAAAGCATAATTAAAACAACGCGTTTCGGCTATAAATGTCATAAAATAGCCTTCCTCAGGTATACATATATACATGACATTTATAGCCGAAACGCGTTGGTTTAATTATGCTTTTATGACTTTTATGACTGTTTACTACTGTGAAGCCATTTGAAATAAATCTCCAAGAAGGAAAAAGGAGTCAGTGTCCTTATCATAAAGTCAATCTCCTTGGGAGCGCTCAATCATCTGGATACCTTGATTATTTGCTTCATTCCACGGGCTCATAGCTGGGAGTTCTGCTCTCTGGAGGATAGCAGCAGCATACCAAGGAGACAAAGACCCCTGTAAGACCCCCAGTGGGTTGATATGCGAAGAAACAAGACACAATAAAGGTGTGTTCTCTTGCCCAATGTACTTCTGAGAAATATTGTACTTTTACATTTAGATCTGCGCCTGTTTTCTCGCTCCCCACCCTTCTCTGACCTACAGCCTCGAGGTCTATTGTGTGCAAAGGGGTCTGAGAGCAATACATAACACAAGGATACAAAGAAGACCGAGGGAAGCATACAAGACTTATATTAATTAGTGATAACGCTTGGCACACAGATTTAATTCTGGTGCACAGAGAAAACCATAATATAGCTTATAGGATAGCTCTGGCACACAAAATAACAGTAAGAGTTCAAAGTATTTTTAGTTCTTGCATTTTAGTCACATAAAAGACAAAAATTAGAGAGATTTTCCAGTGATGATTTCATAATAAGACGTTTCGATTCACATGAGCCTTCTTCAGTTTATCAACTGTCTTACAAAGATCCATATAAGAAGGTGCTCTGGGGCATCGAAGTGGCAAGGATCTTAGTGTAGCATTATTCCAACAAGGCTTCTATTTTTCTACATCTACTCAAAGCATACTCCTCAGGCCCTCCTCACCAGCTCCTGGCATAACTTGCTGTTAAGCATTACATACGCTAACCTGAGGGGACCTTTATCCAATATTTCACACACCTTAATTTTGGCACTATATGTGTTTGTAATTGTATTTAACCTAGACAATTCATTCTTTCACCTCATGTAGAAGCCTTTCTGGAATGAGACACTAAGATCCTTGCCACTTCAGTGCCCCTGAGCACGTGTCTATATGGATCTTTATAAGACAGTTGATGTACTAAAGAAGGCTCATGTGGGCCGAAACATATTAATTTGACAACATCACTGGAAATTCTTCCTAATTTTTGTCTTTTATGTAAATAAAAAGCAAGATCTAAAAATTCTTTGGACTTTTATTGTTATTTTGTGTGCCAGAGCTCTCCTATATGATACAACAGTGGTCCCCAACCTTTTTTGCATCGGGGAACGACTTCATGCAAGACCATTTGTTCGGCGCCTGGCAGGGTGGGGTGGCACATGGGTGGGGCTTTTGATCATATGGGGCGAGGCCATGGAGAAGGGGTGGAATTTAGTACCCTGTTTCCCTGAAAGATGCGCCACATCTTATTTTCAGGGGATGTCTTATTTTTCCATCCCCTTGCAGGCCCCCAATATGGTATCCCCATCATCCCCTTGCAGCCCATAACATCCCCATCATCCCTATGCAGGCCACAATATCCCCATCATCCCTTTGCATTTCACAATATCCCCATCATCCCCTTGCAGCAACCCATATTATTCCCATCGTCCCCTTGCAGCCCCATCGACACACACACTGCCACACACACACAGGCACAGACACACCGCAACACACACACACACAGACATACACTTTGCTCACAGGTCCCCCTCCGTTTACGCCGCTCTACTCTCTGCCTCGGATGCATACATGTATGAGGGGAGCCGTCATCCAATAGCCATGCAGTAGCCACTGGCCAATCAGAGCCTGGCTGCTGCACTGTGACTGGCCGACGTCGACGCTTGTACATTCACACCAGCAGCTGAGGCAGAGATCAGTTCAGAGCTGTGTAGTGCCGTGCGGGTCACGGTGG
This sequence comes from Allobates femoralis, assembly GCA_033576535.1. Classification (NCBI taxonomy): domain Eukaryota; kingdom Metazoa; phylum Chordata; class Amphibia; order Anura; family Aromobatidae; genus Allobates; species Allobates femoralis. Next base: position 475,607,919 of record JARQOC010000004.1, read on the forward strand.
GCGGGGATGCCACTCATAGCCACAGCAGAGCACACTTTCTGTATTGCTGGTCTGCAGTGGTGCGGACCGGTACAGGGACCCACACGGCCCGGTCCTGGTCCGCGGACCGGTGGTTGGGGACCCCTGTGCTACAAGACGTCTATTTGAGCCTCATACATGCTAGGGGCACAGTAATAGATTTATCTAAACTGCACATTTAAAGTGAACCTGTCACCAGATTATTGGCTTTTAAACTAAAAGCAACACCTTCAGCAAAACCTATGCTGCATTCTAAGAAGGTGGCTATTATGCCCTGACTGCCCCTGTACACCAAATAAATACTTTATAAAAGTCTCCTGCTCTGTATTATAATTACCTGGTTTCGGTCCGATGAACTTGATTGTAACGGTGTCCAAGCCCCATCTCCTCACCGATCACCATCCTTCTTATGATTGATGCCTCCAGTGTCGGTCACATGTCCAGGGGAGATCTCACAGGGCGGCCAAAGAGCTTGCGCGTGCGCATTTGACTCTGCAGTGTTGAGCCTAGAATGTATGAATAGAAGATTTTTCCTGGAGCCAGACTCAAGTTGTTCAGATCCTTCTTTATTCGGTGTCAATTTTATAAAAACATCACACTATCCCACATGGGGGAGCCGAAACACCAACCGCGTTTCGGGGGCGTTAACGAACGATTAAGGGGGTTCCCCCGAAACGCGTCTGTTGTTTCTGCTCCCCCATGTGGGATAGTGTGATGTTTTTATAAAATTGACACTGAATAAAGAAGGATCTGAACAACTTGAGTCTGGCTCCAGGAAAAATCTTCCATTCATGTTGACCAGTGGCAGCCAATCCACTTCACCTGGAAGACAAGGAGCCGTGAGTAATTGTGATTGAGCAGCTACTCCCCTTACCCTGACCCTACTACCTAGGGTCATTCCATGTCAAGTGAACAATGATTATTACCTCTATATTTTTAATTCTTTTGAGATTTTGTTATTTGATAATAGCATGTAAGACAATTCAAAGTGTGAAGAGAAAAATTTAAAAAAAAAATTTTTTTTTTTTTTAAAAAATGATTTTCAAGTTCGGAAAAAGTGCGAATTTCGCTGTTGCCTGCCTTTACGTTTCTCCTCATAACTAAGGCTAGGAATAAGATAGAGAGACAAAATAAACACCATTCTACTCAGAACTATACAGGCTTTCACCAGGTATGTCACAAGAGGATCTTTGTTAATATTTTACCCATGTGATCGCAAGCGCAAAACTTTAAAACGCATTTCCGAAAAATCGGCGCGCTTTAAATATTTCAAAAACTGCCCATGTGTCTGCTTTGCTCTTAGCCACATCTGTACCAAATTTCAAGTTGGGATCGCGATGGGATCATATTTTAAAATATTTTATTATTAATAGCGTCAATGGGTCATTCCATATCAAGTGATCTAAATATGAATATTTTTTTTACCTGACGTCTTTAGATTTTTTTTTTTTTTTCCTTTATGAAGTACTACTTTAGTTAATTACAAATTAAAAGTTTAGAATTTTTTTCTTCATCAGTTAATTTTTTACAGATTTTTAAAGTTTAAAAAAAGTGTGAATTTTGGCCTGGTATGACTTTACATTTTTTTATCTTGGGCTAGAAATAAGATAGAGAAACAAAATAAACACCATTCTACTCAGAACTGTCCAGGCTTTCACCAGATATGTCACAAGAGTATATTTGTTAATTTTACCTATGCGAGCGCAAACGCAACATTTTGAAACGCATTTCCAAAAAAAGTTTTAATAAAAATTTTCCAAAACTGCCCATGTGTCTTTTATGCTCTTAGCCACATATGTACCAAATTTCAAGTTGGGATCGTGATGGGATCATATTTTAAAATATTTAACTATTATAGTGTCAATTCAAAAATCTTGAATTCAGATCTGTTCAACCTGTGGTCTAAAAGCGTGGGGTCTATATTTATCAAATCCATTATTTTTAGACATTACTGTATTATTTTGATATGTTACAGCTTAGAAGCAGGAGAGGACATATAGGAAAAAGGTTTGTTAGGGCTCAACCTGAGAAAGCACAGGGATAGACAGTGAATGCAGAGCAGATGATAGGCCAGCAGCTCTGTCAATCATGTTAAGTGTCTACCCACTGCATTCAGGAAGTAAGACAGCTCGTTCAGACCTTTCATGTCCTGACATGTCTGGACATCTTCACTCCTGAACGAACAATAGTCTGTACAAAGCCATCAAGGCTGTGTACTAAAATATGCGTGAGTAAATATATTAATAGTTTAATGCTTTTATTATTAAGGGCCAATACACACAGTGCTATTCTTAGGGATCATCATTCAGAAAAACAGCCCCATTGATTTCTATGGGGTTCACCACATGCAGTGTTTTTGGAAACACTCAAGAGTGAGTAAATCACTGCTTGAACTACTTTTTAATCGCTGCAATAAACGCAGCATTTATCATTTATATAAAAAAAGCTGCCATTTTTTTTCACTAGCGATTAAAAAAACTAACGCATATGTGGTAAAAACTTGGTAGAAAAACAAGCAGCCAAGCAGCGTGTATCTGCAGACAGAAAAAACTGTGCGCGCTAGCCCTAAAACTCACTTTATAGTAATACAGTTCTATCTCAAGTGTACTGTAAATCTTTATTTTTATTACCTATCTTCCTTACTTAATATTAACTGTATTTTTCCCACACAGCAATGGCTGCTACTTCTCAAGAAACAGCATTTTATCATAGACACTGTTGCAATCCTTTTGAAAAATATGAATATGATTGGCGCTGGTGGTTGGCTACTGTACTCTCCAAAGATTGTGAAAATGAAGAAGTAGAATTGACTTTATTGCATCCTTCTGGTCCAGCGCCATCCTTTGTGTATCCAAGAAAGCCAGACATTTTAAAAGTGCACAAAAATCAGATATTAACTCAGGCGGAGCCTAACACCGTGACAGGCCGGACATACTCTTTGACACACAAGGAAATGGCGATTGCTAGTAAACGTTTATGGACAAGATTACATTTCACCCACTAGAAGGGACAAATTGATAAAATGCCACTTTAAAAACATACTATTAATTGTTTGATTAGTTCATAATTTATAGAACGATGATTTAACTACTGTACTATTCTTATTAAACACTTCATAAATCACATGTTTAGTGATAGAATAGAAAACAAATTTATATGTATAAATAGGGGTTAACATTTTTGGTTCTTTTAATCTTGTTTAATCAAACTTGAGGATATGATCACCTTTCTTCTTTTGGTTTGTACATACATTCAAGTTGAAAATGCTGAGCTTTGTGTTCTGATGATTAAGATGTATTTATCCTGGCACTTATGGGATTTGTTTTTTGTGTTTCTTTTTTGTTGCATATAAATGTTTTATTCAATAAGTTGTGATTAGTGATGGGCGAATCCTAAATTACTCGGAATCGCTTGACTCTAGCGAGTCCGAGCCCAGGACTCGCTACTCGTTGCGAGTCTAGCGAGTCCAATGTTAATGAATGGGGAAGCGAGTAATAGCGAGTAGTGTGCGATTTACAAATCACAGATGTGTCTCGGAAGCTTCAGCCTGAAGCAATCCTACTTTTGCCATTGATTTGCATTGAACTCATTTACTGTGCAAGTAATCGCTGGGAAACTCGCACAGATAAGAGTCCTGTCTGCTCTGTGTGCTGGCTGCCGCAGCTCCAGGGTCCTAGAACCCGCCTGCTGCCTGAGGTAGCAGAGCTGAGATTGTTCTCAGTCTGCTCATTCCCTGTGCATAGACATCTATATCTATGCACAGGGGATGTAGCAGAGAGGACATCTCGTTTTGGACTGCGTCGGACGGAAGAGGATTTTTTTAATTAAAGATGGAGTCCCTAATGGCTTTTTTTTTATTTCTAATAAAATTTTTTCTCTGTGTTGTGTTTTTTTAAAACAATTTAATAGAAATTCATGGCGGTCATGTCTAATATTGGCGTGACCGCCATAAATTTCGGGCTTAGGGCCAGCTGATAATGCAAAGCTGGCCCTAACCTCTTTATTACCCAGCGTGCCACCGCCACCAGGGCCGCTGGAAGAGCGGGGTTCAGAGCCAGAGGATGGCGCTTCAATGAACGCGCCATCTTCTGGGGCGGCTGCAGGCTGCAATTTTCAGCGGGGGGTGCCCAGAAAGCTTGGGCATCCCTGCGCTGCGGATTCCAGCCCCCAGCTGCTTAGCTGTACCTGGCTAGACATAGAAATTGCGCGGAGCCCCACGCATTTTTTTTTTATTATTTCATGAAATTCATGAAATAATAAAAAAAAGGGCTCCCCTATATTCTTGTGTCTGGCCAGGTACAAATAGGCACCTGAGGGTTGGGGGCAGCCCGTCGCTGCCTGCTGGATCCGGCTGGTTCCAGAAATACGGCGAAGCCCATGTAATTTTTTTTCTGAAAAATCAATAAAACAATCCTAAAAAAGGGACTGCATCTTTATTAACCCCCTGTTTTATGGAATTGTAAGAAAAAAATTTCACGTGGGGAACCAGCCGGATCCAGCAGGCAGCGACGGGCTGCCCCCAACCCCCAGGTGCCTATTTGTACCTGGCCGGACACAAGAATATAGGGGAGCCCTTTTTTTTAATTATTTCATGAATTTCATGAAATAATAAAAAAAAAAATGCGAGTGGCTCCGCGCAATTTCTATGTCTAGCCAGGTACAGCTAAGCAGCTGGGGGCTGGAATCCGCAGCGCAGGGATGCCCAAGCTTTCTGGGCACCCCCCGCTGCAAATTGCAGCCGCCCCAGAAGATGGCGCGTTCATTGAAGCGCCAACCTCTGGCGCTGAACCCCACTCTTCCAGCGGCCCTGGTGGCGGTGGCACGCTGGGTAATAAAGGGGTTAATACCAGCTTTGTTATACAAGCTGGTATTAAGCCCGAGATTCTTAATGTCAGGCCACGTTTGACCCAGCCACTAAGAATCTCCAATAAAGGGTTAAAAAAACACAACACAGAGAAAATTTTTTATTTGAAATAAAAAAAAAAAGCCATTAGGGACTCTATCTTTAATTAAAAAAATCCTCTTCTGTCCGACGCAGTCCAAAACGCGATGTCCTCTCTGCTACATCCCCTGTGCAGGTACCCCGAAACGCAGCGTCTGTAGTTTGGGGTTCTGATCTGGCACAAATCCCTTAGTTATATTAAAAGCTTGTTGGAAAGCGATTATGACTTTGAGGAAGCTGCTTAAATGTGGCACTGGAGTTTCTCTACTTCCTTAGTGAAGTGCAAATTTGCATATTTGCATATATCTGAGAGGAGGGAAGTGGCTTACAATCTCCTCACCTACTTCGCTGTCTCCATAAGGTTGATAGCAAGCTCCCAGACCTTGTCTTAGCCCACTCACTCAGCCAGATCAGAATTTCCCACACACTACACTGATGAGGGGCAGGTACCCCGAAACGCAGCGTCTGTAGTTTGGGGTTCTGATCTGGCACAAATCCCTTAGTTATATTAAAAGCTTGTTGGAAAGCGATTATCACTTTGAGGAAGCTGCTTAAATTTGGCACTGGAGTTTCTCTACTTCCTTAGTGAAGTGCAAATTTGCATATTTGCATAAAAAATATATAAATTTGACAGGTCCCAAGTTGAATCTCTGCACAAATATAACCAAGAACACAATCAGTCATTTTTTCACAATTGCCCGTCAATAGTTTGAATTTGATATAAAGAAACATAGTCTTGTAACATATCAAATGAAAGCTGTTACCGTTCTGAGTAAAATGATGCCTCTCCCACTTCATTATCTTATTTCTAGCCTGAGATGAAAAAAAATGTAAAGTCATACCAGGCCAAAATTCACCCTTTTTTTAAACTTTAAAAATCTGTAAAAAATTCACTGATGAAGAAATAAATTCTAAACTTTTAATTTGTAATTAACTAAAGTTGTACTTCATAAAGAAAAAGAATAAAAAAAATCTAAAGACATCAGGTAAAAAAAATATATTCATATTTAGATCACTTGATATAGAATGACCCATTGACGCTATTAATATTAAAATATTTTAAAATATGATCCCATCGCGATCCCAACTTGAAATTTGTTACAGATGTGGCTAAGAGCATAGCAGACACATGGGCAGTTTTTGAAATATTTAAAGCGCGCCGATTTTTCGGAAATGCGTTTTTAAAATTTTGCGCTTGCGATCACATGGGTAACATATTAACAAAGATCCTCTTGTGACATATCTGGTGAAAGCCTGCACAGTTCTGAGTAGATTGGTGTTTATTTTGTTTCTCTATCTTATTTCTAGCCCGAGATATGATAGAAAATGTAAAGCCATACCAGGCCAAAATTCGCACTTTTTTAAAACTTTAAAAATCTGTAAAAAATTAAATGATAAAGAAAAAAATTCAAAACTTTTTTTTTGTAATTAACTAAAGTTGTTCTTCATATAGAAAAAAAATTTAAAAAATCTGAGGACGTCAGGGAAAAAAAATATTCATTTTTGGATCACTTGACATGGAATGACCCCTAGAATGTATGGGCTGCAGTCAGGACCTGCAAGTAGCCCATACATTCTAGGTAAACGCTGTAGTCCACATGTGTAAGATCTCCGGAGCTATGCCAAACCTCCCCCAGCGATGTGGATGACGGAGGAGGCATCAATCATAAGAAGGATGGTCATCGGGGCAGAGAGACCAATAAAAAGGTATTAAAATGTTTTGGGAATGTAAAATGTTTAAACACACTCTACTCATCCATTAAGATAGCATCACTTCCAGATTCATCCTAACACATAAAAGGAGATTTCCCTCATTTCCACCACCAACTTCTATTTCAACATGTTTTTGTGATAGAACAAGCTGGGCACCAGTCTTTCTTAAATCAGATATATTTTTTATTAAACAAATTCAAACATTACAAAAATCCACAAATATGCATCAAAGTTTTACATGTTAATACACCCCAAGCCAATCCCCCCCTCACCCCTCCCCTCAACAACCCCTTCCTTCCCTTCCCATTCCGCAGACAGCTATTAATTACTTATAATAATTATTTAAATCGACAGTATCCATCAAAAATAATACAGTTCGAGTGACAGTAACTCATATATGTAAGGAATATACCACTCTACTAACCCTTAGACCTCCCTGTCCAACCTTCCTTGTCTTTACCCATCACTGATTCAGCCAGTTTCCCCGTACTCAGTCTCCTGTATATCTTTCCCTCCAGTTTTATAATATACTCTACCCCCCTAACATATTCCGTCCTCGAGGGTGGCTCGGCCCTGATCCAATGCCTTGCTATTAGCTTACAGGCAATGAACAGCAGTCTAGCCACAGCCACCTTACGTACATTCAGAACCTTAATAAGCTCTACGTAGCCCAACATGCATACAAGGGGTTCTCTGGGTATCACGCATTCATACCTGCCCTCTATCAGGGTCAACACTGTCAACCAAAACGCTTGCAAACTGGGGCAATTCCACATCATATGTATGAGTCCGGCATTCTCACTATGACATCTCGGGCACTCTGATGATCCTCGTACTCCAATTTTGAACAAAAAAGCAGGTGTTCTGCACGATCTATGGACCAGGTACAACTGCAACAGTCTCCCCGGTTCGCTCAGTGACAACTTGGGCCCGTATTCCAGAATTGATTCCCAGACTTCGTTCTCTATCTCCCCTAGGTCCTCCTCCCACTTGTCCCATGCCTTTATGGGGTGTCGTAGCAGAACCGTGTGCATAAGATATGACCCCTTTCGTGACACCCGCCATACACATGTTGTCTAATACCACATCCACCTGCAACCGAAGATCAGTCAGTTTAGCCTGCTGCCTGAAGGCATGTCGGACCCTGTAATATAAAAATTTGTCAGACTCCCTCAAATGAAATTCGTTACTCAGGTCCTCAAATGCCTTCAATCTTCCTCCTGATAGAATCTGAGTCACCCAAGTTATGTCCCTGCGCCTCCACACCTTCTGCTCCCCCAGTTTGTAAAATTCCCCCAGATTCACATTCAACCATAGAGGGGTATACCTCAAGACCCCTGTAATCCCTTTCACCGCCCTAACCTTGCTCCAGACCTTGTGAACCAGGCACAGAGTGGGAAACCGACCCCCAATCCTACCGAAGTCTCCAGCCTCCAACCCCCCCACCAGTGGCTTCTGAGGAATAAAGTGTTCAAGGATCAATTGAGTAGAAGAACCCACACCCCATTCTGCCCAGCCACTAAAATGTTGACTCTGTGCAGCCAGAAAATAGATCCATGGATCTGACATAGCCAGCCCCCCTTCATCTTTTGGCCTCTGTAATGTTTCCAGCTTCAGTCTTGGCTGACCTGTGCCCCATGCCAGTTTCCACAATAATGACCTCAATTTCTGAAACAGTCCCCTCTGTATCCAAACAGGCGAATTATGGAGCACATAAAGGAGTTTTGGCATGAGAACCATCTTTGCCAAATTGATTCTACCTAGCACAGAGAGGCGCAGACCACACCAAGCCCGTATCTTATTCCTCAGGGACTCGATCAAGGGCAAAACATTCCACTTAACGTAGTCCAGGACAGGCAAGGAGATCTGGATCCCTAGGTATTTAAACTTATCCACTAATTTCAAATCAGCACACCCCCCGTCTTCCAGTCCCACCACTCCATCTTCATCCACCTTCATGATGCTAGATTTTTCCCAATCGATCCTAAGGCCAGACATGTCCCCAAATTCCTTAACCACCCCTACCGCCTGAGCAAGAGAGTCCCCCGAGTCTCGTAGGTATAGCAGTACATCATCTGCATATAAGGCCACTTTCTCTTCAACCGAACCAAATCTAAACCCCTGCACCCCAGCCGTTTGCCTGATATATGTAGCTAAGGGTTCTATGGCTATAGCAAAAAGCAAGGGTGACAGCGGGCATCCCTGGCGAGTGCCCCTGAACAAACGAAACCTTCCCGACCGCCAACCGTTCACCCTCACACTGGCCACAGGATCCCGGTACAGTATCTTCACCCACGAGACAAACCGCTGATGGAAACCCATCCTCTCCAATACCAACCACAAGTAGTCCCATTCCACACTATCGAAGGCCTTATGGGCATCGAGAGAAACCACCACTCTACTCCCTCCATTATCCGCAGGAAGCTGGATGTTCAAGAAGAGGCGTCGCAGATTGACGGCTGTGGATTTATGAGGCATAAATCCAGATTGGTCTGGGTGGATCACATCTGCTATCACCTCTCCCAGCCTACGTGCCAGGACCTTGGCCAGCAGCTTCACATCTACAGATAGTAATGAAATGGGCCTATACGACTCTGGTTTGCTCCTATCCTTGCCTTCTTTAGGTATGACCACCACAACCGCTTCCCTCATGGATTCCGGCAGACCACCCGTCTGCAAAGCTTCCTGAAAGACTATCAGCATGGGCAACAGAATCTCTTTAAGTTGTTTATAAACCTCAGCCGGGAGGCCGTCCGCCCCAGGGGCCCTTTCATTCGTCATTGAGGCCAATGCTTCCTCCAGTTCTTCTATTGTCAATGGCGCCCCCAGCCTTTCACCACACTCCTCTCCCACCCGTGGTAACCCAGCCGTTCAACATAAGTAGCCAGCTCATCTCTCGAGATTGTTAGACCAGAGGAGTACAGTTTTTCGTAAAAGCATTTAAACACATCTAGTATACCCTCCGTGTCATCAACTACCCCACCATCATCATTCGTAATAGTATATACGTAAGAAGATTCCCTCTGAGCAGCCGCTACCACAGACAAAAGGTGGCCTATCTTCTCCCCATCTTCAAAAAAAGATGCCTTGTAAAACTCCTGCCTCCACTCCGTTGCCCTGATATATAGATCATCCACAACCTTCTGGGTCTCTCTGAGGTGGGCCTGCACCTCTACCGACAGTCTATCAACGGCAGCAGCCTCTGCCATTCTCAGTGCATCCATCGCCCTCTGTTCTTCAGCCCTAGTTTCGATTTACACCTAGAGATCTCCCTAATAAACAATCCTCTCAGGAACGCTTTCATAGTATCCCACACCACTCCCTTGGGGCACTACCCTCGTTATCCAGGAAAAACCCTTCAAGTTCTGTACCAATTTTTTGCATATCCAATGTCCGCAACCACGAGGGGTGAACCTTCCACTCCCCCATGCATCCCCCCCTCCCCATCCCAGTTCCAAGAGTTACCATAATTGGTTTGTGATCCGACACCACCCTCGGCAAATATTATACTTTAGTGACCATATTATCCAGGTGACGATTGCCCAGAGCCATGTCAATCCTGGACATTGAACCGTGTGAAGAGGAGAAACACGAGTAGCATCGGCACCCCTCATTTCTCACCCTCCACAAGTCAATCATTCCTAGTTCCCTAATGTATCTTGCAAATGGCGTTAACCCATCCCCTCCAACAGACCTCTGATCTCTCCCCTCCCGGTCCAAGCCCTGTTCCACTACTGTATTAAAGTATCCCACAAGTAGTAGAGGTATTCCCACCCTGTGCCTGGTGTGGTCCACAATCTCATTTAGCATGACCTCCGAAAATGGCAGTGGAAAATAAACCGCCACGAAGCAAAACATACATCCATACACACGACATACCACCAGGACATACCCACCATCCTTATCTAGACGCACTTCCATCTCCTCATACGGCACCGAGGCATGGACCAGGACCGAGACCCCCCCCCCGCATAATTTGAGTATGCGGCGTGGTACGCATGACTTTGCCACCTCCTGGCCAAGCTGTTTTTCTTCTCATTAGTCAGATGAGTCTCCAGCAAGCATATGATGGCTGGCCTGAAGGAAAGAGCGTGCCGCAACACCGTTGCCCTCTTATTCCTATCAGCTAGCCCCCGTATATTCCAGCATAATAATCTTATTTGATTTGCCATATTATCCATTTAACAACAGTCCTATCAAAGAGCCTCCAGTTAATATTTATAGACAGCCATCTACGGTTCCCTCCCAAAGCCCTTCCCCCATCTCCCACCCCCTCCTTCCAATCCAAACCCAACTCAAGCCCACCTCTCACTCCTCTAACCCTCCCATAGAGTAGTTTCCTCCCATCTGGGAGTGGGTAACCGTGTCAAGCTGAGCCTCAACACCACTCCAATCACTTACCAACACAGAACGTGTGTTCTCACCTCCAACCACCCCGAACCTCTCCCGCCTTCAGTAACCATTTAATTAGACAGTAAATGTACATTAGGCTCTATAAACCCCACCGCAGCCCCCATCACTCGGGAGCCCCCAACATTTGTAACATAACAGTCCCTTCTAAATATGGAAATATATAACAAAAGGAAAAAATAAAAATTAGAAAAATAGAAAAATAGAAAAACAGGGATCCACCCATGGAAAGGGACAGTTACACCTCTGGTACCATCCCATATTCAGCGAAGGTTCCAAATGTAAACCAGAACATATCCACCTCCTCAAGGCCAACCAGTTCAGCCCTTCCCGGAAACCTGCTGGCCTCGCAAGCTCCTGTTATTGCGTTCCAGCCAGTCCGTTGCCTCCTCCGGAGTAGGGAAGAAATGCACCTTTTCCAGCGCCACCACACGCAACTTGGCCGGATACAACATAGAATATTCAATTCAGATCTCTAATTTCCTCTTGATTTCCCGAATCTCATCCTCATTTCTGGACTTTGGAATAGTCACATAAATTGACACATTCTGTCCCTCAAAGGTTATGTTTTCAGCCATCCTCGCCTTCCTTAGGATGCGTCCCTATCCTGAATTTAGTATTTTGCAGATGGAGAGGGTGCCCAGGGAATGCCTCAATGGATCCTGGGCCTTTCAACAGCGAACCCTAGAAAAGGCGTCTCTGCCAAACTCTGAGCAGCATGTCTCTATAAATTCAGATGGGCTGAACCCTCGCCTTCTCAGGGATCCCCACAATTTTAATGTTGTTCCGCCTGGAGCGGTTTTCAAGATCGTTATTTTTTTTATTTCTACTTCTCTCAGCCGGGTTTCACATCTCTTTTGGCTTTTAGTTATCTTGTCTATAACATTCTCCAGCACACTGACCCTCTCTTCCACCTCCCCTGTCCTGACATCAGCTTTCTTCATATCCACTTTTATATTAGTTATCTCAGACTGCATACCTGCAGCTTGCTGTGTCAATTTGGACAGTTTAAGATCACAAGAGGTCACTGCTGCAAAAATGTCTCTGAGTGGGTTCAGGCATATCCTCCACTCTTCGAGCGCCATCTCCGGCCTCCTCCTGCACAATGTCACAATCTGCTCCAGCCATTTGCACCTGGGGACCCTGCTCCATATCCTCCACCCCCTGCTCCTGGTCTGAATCTTCGGCCCTGTTATTGTGCTCCCCCAGCTCCGACTTAGCCGGTGAGGCTCCCCTTGCAAACCTTTGCAGTTTCTCCACTACCGCCATCCTCCGTGCACATGCTGCATTCAGCCTCTCCGCCTCCTCCGCAGCCTCGGCGCCATCTTGGGCTGTGCAGCTCCCGGCGGCCCCCGCATCTTTCTGCCTCCGGCGGGTCATAACGGCCCGGTCCGCTGCTCAAAATGTATCCCCGGGTCCCTCTGGTGTAAAGGAAAAGAGGAGTAAACACCTCTTCATAGTTTATACCACACACCAACCTGTGAAACACATAGCTGCTTCTAATGTTTCACTAGTACATGGACTCATTCATCAAAAAGGTCTGTGCACACAGCTCCACTAAGACTTGCAGCATCCACAGCCATCCACTACAGGAGACCCCTCAGTCTGCCTGTCTGCCCTCACCGACAGCTCCGCAAACCATCAGAGACCCAGGAGACCTGGAACAAAGACTTTCTGAGCTTACATCAGCTCATCCCAGGTGGGTCTACCACGAGCCCCAGGCCTCCTCCATCTTGGGCCCGGTGTGAGCCCATCCCGCGCTCCCCCGCTAATTCCCACCTGCCCTATTGACTGGCTCTCCCTCTGAATTGACCCAACAGCAGCCGCAGAATCAGCTCGCGCTGCGGAGCTGTGAAGCGGAGACGCCGGCGCGGCAGGCGGTGATTGACACCCGCGACTCCCGGAGACCGCGCCTCGGCAGCCACGCTCCCGCTCCTGAGAGTGAGTAGCAGCGCACTGCCGGCGGCCCCGGACCTCCCCGCGGCCGACGGGGGAGCAAGGCAGTTGCGTGCTCAGGAGAGACAGAGGAGCGGTGTGAGCACACTGTTAACAACCCGGGGGGCTCACTTCCGGCCCACCACCATTATTAGTAAAGCACCCTGGGGCTGACACTACACCGAACAACAGGGAGCTGGGAGCAGAAAGCAGGACTTACAGGGTGTCCCTGGGAACCTGCTGTGGGAGATACACAGCCCCACACCCTATAAAAGACGCTACAATTACCAGACATCCCCCACCTGCAGAGACACAGAAATAAACAGCAAAGTAGGGGTTAATGGAGACAGTGCAATATCTCAATAGCCCACTGAGGATAACATTTTACTGTGGACTGCATTGCCATTAACTACATTTACAGTGCCTGCCATGTACTGCTCAGCAAGCTGTTTCCAACAAATGTGAGACTACAGTGCCTCCTGGTGACCACACTGATAAATTACATGACAGTTAATACTGTCTCCGACCCAGCACTGCTTGCACTAATACATTCCTACTAAATATCTTGTCATATACCTTGGACCCTGCTTTCTTTCCTTTATGAGAGTCTAAAGATTGTTTAGCGGGGACGTGATGCGGGAGCTGATGTCACCGGGCGCAATGTGCTGAGCTCCTGCTTGTTCCTGAGGTTTTGCGGCATTAACAGACCCTTCCACCCGACAAAGTCCTCCACCTCCCGCCCACAACGCAAAGGAGACACCAGAGATGCCGAGGCAGTCACAGCGGAAACGCGGAGAGTCCGCAAGGCTCACGGATTTTTACCCACCAGAGCGACAACAAATGCTGACTCCCAACATGGAGCCCTCTCCTTCCCGACCCTCCCAGCCGGCTACTGACCTGCGTGGACCCCGAAGCTCCGGGGCCACTCATCGGAGAAAGAGGGAGAGACCCAGGTGACACGCAGCTTTTTAATGGAAGCAATGGGCGCTCTCAGACAATCCATACAAGAAGACACTAGAAACATTCTACGAGAGCTGAGAGGAGAGGTGACAGCCCTGGGAGAACGAACACAGCACATAGAGGAAAAAATGGCGGAATACGCCTCGGCCCATAACGAGTTGGCAGATGATTACTCTGTCATGGCTGGTGACGTGAAACTAGTGAAATTGAAAATGTGGGATCTGGAGGATAAAGCTAGAGCTAAGAACCTGCGCCTCAGAAGGTTTCCTGAAGAAGGCGCCGAGGAGGACCTACATGACACAGTGAGCCAATTTTTGCAAAAACTACTCCCAGAGACACCAGGAGATGATCTTCAATACGACAGAGCTTACCGCATCCCAAAACCCTCACACATCAACAAGACCTTACCGAGAGATATCCTGGTCTCCTTCTCCACCCTTAGAGCTAAATAGACAATCATGCAAAAGATGAGGCATCTGGGTACCCCCCCAGCACCATACTCTGGCATCCAAGCTTTCCCAGATCTCTCCCCTGGAACTCTGGCCCGCAGGAGGGAATTTTTACCCCACATTGTAAAGTTTTGAGAGACAAAGGGATTTCCTACAGCTGGGGCACCCCGGTCAGGGTCAAGTTCTGATACAAAGGAAAAGCACATCTTTTCCTGTCTCCCAGCCAAATGGGAAAGGCCCTCAAACAGTGGAACCTCACTGGAGACCCAGAGCCGTCGCATCATCGCTCACCAACTCCGGGGACGGCTCATCCCTCCTCTCCACTGTCTCGCTCTTCACCTGCCAGAAACGAAGGTTCTTCCTCCACCATTACTTGAACTGAACTTTTCGGATGATTCACTACACTTTTTACCTCAGGACACGCTCTGACCCCCAGCTGAGGAATTTTGTTATTTGTTATTTTTCTTTTAATTGTTTGGAATTCTCCTTTTTTCTTTTTTCTTTTAACTGTCGAGGAGTCATTTTGTTTCCGTCCTCCGGTTGCCGGTTTTGACGTGGAGAGTTCCTCCGTTCCCCTCAGCCGAGTCGGGGGAGATTGACTGTCCTACCCCCTTATCCCCATTGCTGCGACGGAGAGGTCCATACACAGTGCCCTGTGTTAGCTATTACATCTACCTCCGTATTTATCGTATTATACATGTTCTAAGAGTTATGTTTCTTACGACTTTTCTCTGGTGACCTCTCTCTCTTACTTATCTCTTTTACTTATCTCTCTTACTTATCTCCCTCCTTTCTCTACTTCCCCATCTCTCTCATTCCCCTGCTAAACGTCTGTCGCCCCCTTCCCCCATCCCCTCTACTCCCAATCCCTTCTCGAGTGATTTCACTACAGATAATTGTGTCCCCTTGTGTCCCCTTTTATCCTACATACAAGTGTGTCACAGGCACCGGTCGAAGTTTGAAGCCACCACCAGGTAATACCCTCCAACTATGACATTCGCACTATGAAAATTGTGTCCTTTAACGTCAAGGGATTGAATTCCCCTTTCAAGCGTTCCCTTCTGTGGGGGGAGGCCTTGAAATCAAAAGCGGATATCCTGTGTATTCAGGAGTCCCACCTACTGCAGACAGACAACCACAGATTACACCATCATATGTTTCCCACAGCATTTTTTGCGAATACAACAGGCAAGAGGGCTGGAGTGTGCATTTTTATTAAACACTCCTTACAATTCACACTAGTCACTGTAGACGCCGACCCAGATGGTAGATATATCGCTCTTTCCTGTGTGATATCTGGGGTATCCCTAACACTGGTAAATACGTATGCACCAAATGAGGGACAGGTGAAGTTCCTCAGGGGACTTTTGGATAGGGTCTCTGCGAATACGGGAGGATTTAAAGTCATATGTGGCGACTTTAATCTAGTACAAGACAGACTTTTGGATAGATCTCGGGGGCACCTGGGTCTGGAAAAGAGGCGGGACCTATATGCAAGGAATACTGTCTCCATGACCCGTGGAGATACCTGCACACAACAGAGAGAGACTACTCCTTTTACTCGCGCAGGCATAGGTCGTATTCTAGACTAGATTACTTTTTGGTAGACGATAACACTCTTACGGCCTGTGCCTGCGCTGAGATTGGGCTCATAACGTGGTCTGACCATGCCCCGGTGTCCCTTGAACTGTCGGTGCACTCCCGCCCCACTCCACCGGGCACGTGGAGACTGAACTGCGCTCTTCTGTCTGATGACGGCCTTGTGGAGGACATCAGAGCCCATATAGTCGAATATTTTAAACTCAATGATAACGCCTGTGTGACAGACGAGACCCTTTGGGCCGCCCATAAGGCTTATGTCAGGGGCCTCTTCCTCCAGAAGGCCTCTCAACTTAAGAGGAGCCGTGAAAAAGAGAGAACGGAACTGATTAGCCGACTCTCTGACCTGGAAGCTGAAAATAAAATCAACCCTACCCCCACTCTGGACTCTCAGTTGACGCTAACCAGAATGCAGTTAAGATCCCTACTCCTGTCCCGCCATGAAGGAGCCTTACGCCGCTCGAAATCGGCGTTCTATGAATCTGGGGACAAGGCGGGAGCCATATTGGCAAAACGTTTTAAAAAGAGAAATGCTCGCTCCACGATAGATAACATCAAAGACAAAACAGGTAGAGTGGTGAGAAGCCCCGTGGATATCGCGACAGTGTTCCAACAATATTATTCAGATCTGTATAACCTACACCACGATTCCGAGACCCCCCAGCCCACTCCACAGCTGATTGGAAATTACCTAGAGGGACTGAGCTTGCCCTCTGTCTCGGCCTCAGATCGACTACTTGAATCTTCCCTTTTCCTTGGGTGAGGTCTATCGTGCAATTGGGGATACAAAGCTCCATTCGGCCCCTGGCCCGGATGGCCTACCTAATGAATATCTACCGACATTCAGAGAGGCACTGGCTCCTTACCTTCTGCGAACTTTCCGGCAGTGGAGAGACGTGGGCACAATTGACCCGCTCCAGCTTCAGGCTACAATAATTACGATTCCCAAATCTGGCAAAAACCCTGACCTGCCTGGGAGCTACCGACCCATCTCCCTTCTGAACTGCGACCTCAAAATCTATAACGCTGTTCTCGCTTACAGGCTAAGAGGGGTGGTGCCCAAGCTGATTAATCCGGACCAAGTCGGATTCGTGCCTGGGAGACAGGCGAAAGATGGGACGAGAAGAATGGTGGATCTCATCAGATCCATGGAACTGAAGGGGACCCCCGGTGCATTCCTGTCTTTGGACGCGGAGAAGGCGTTTGACAGGGTGCACTGAGGCTACCTGGAAGCGGTACTTAGAAGATTTGGCATTGTGGGTCCATTCCTAAAGGCTGTGCTGTCCCTCTACTCCAACCCTAACGCCAAGGTTCTTACATCTGGCTTTCTCTCGCCTGTCTTCCGGATCACGAACGGAACTCGTCAGGGTTGTCCGCTGTCACCGGTGATTTTCACCCTGGCAGTGGAGCCCCTGGCTGAAAAAATCCGCTCGGCCCCTGATGTGTCGGGGGTCAAAGTGGGTGGTGATGTCCACACCATTGGTCTGTATGCTGATGATATTATCATCACTTGCACAGAGGTGTCTCGGTCCCTCCCAGCGGTCATGCACATACTAGAGGAGTACTCGAGGGTTTCGTACTACAAGCTGAACGCGGATAAGTCAACTCTTCTCCCACTAGGGAGTCCCGAACTCAGAAGTAGCTGCTCTCTCTAAATTCTTACTGTTTCGCTGGTCCAGGGGCGGTATCCCCTACCTAGGGATTACACTGGCACCCTCCAGCCAACTCATGAGACTTAACTATGAGTCACTACTATCAAAAGTCCTTTCGGACGTAGCCACCTTTGGTGCTAAGTCTCTTTCTTGGATTGCTCGCTTGCACGCCTTCAAGATGATGACTTTACCAAAGGTAATATATATGTTCAGATGTGTTCCCCTTAGGATCCCCAAAACCCTTTTGGCTAAATTACAGAGCGCAGTAAACACACTTCATTTGGGCTAACAAGATCCCACACGTGTGGCCAGAGAGACGATGTACGCTCCGATAGGGGCGGGTGGAATGGGTATGCCAAACATTCTGGAATACCATAGGGCTGTCATCTTGGAGGAGGCTGGGTCCTGGTGGCACAGCCCTGAACACCTCAGATAGATATCCATTGAGACTTCCTACTTGAGGGCGGCACTTTAGGGGACCTCCTGGCGGCTGAGTCGATTCAACCAGTCACCCAGACTCGCCAGCTTGAGACTTCCCAAACCCTCTTACACTACTGGAGGACACTGCCGCGGGCCTGGACCCATGTTCCGCCAGAGGAAGTGCCTATACGAGCACTGCGCCTCCATGTCCCGTCGATTCAGACGAGGACATGGGAGGATGCGGGTTTGCTCTCACTGGAGATTTTTGTCGGGAGGGGACGTGGCCTACATTTGAGACCTTTTGTGGGTGGTTTCCTGAGTGCCGCACGGCATTCTTGCAGTTTTTTCAACTAGACCATCTTCTACGTAAGGCCACATACGTCCCACTACCTGTGCCCCCCCTCCGTGCATCGTCTCTCCTTAGGGCTGTTCAAGCGGATCCCCCCAAACCGCGGACACTGTCCAAGATCTATGAGGAATTGGTGTCTGTGGACCAAGAGGTGAAACTGCCTTACATGAGGAGATGGGAGGGAGATCTTGGCTTTACGTCAGACATTGAAGACTGGCACGCAGCAGCTAAAGAAGTGGGAGCACCACCAGATGTGTGAACCATCTAGAGAACATAAAGAAAATTCATCTCAGATGGTACCTCTCTCCTGTTCGCCTTGCTCACACCACTGGGGGGCAGTCCCCGTAGTGTTGGAGACTATGTGGAGAGAGAGAGGCAACATAGCACACATGTGGTGGACCTGCCCGAAAATACACCCCTTCTGGACATTAGTCCAAACCATGATCCACTCGGTCACTGGAATTAGGCAAGACCTGACGCCTCAGTTGGCGGTTCTGAATATTGGCATTCGAGACTTCCCCTGGCCGTTGCGGGGGACGGTAACGTATATCCTTATCGCTGCCCGCCTATGCCTAGCCGCGAAGTGGAAGATCAACTGGATCTTCCATCAGGAATACTATCTAGCACTAAATAAGTTATCCAGATGGTCGATCCATGATAGATGGAGTCTTTGGGCCTCACACCCAGAGGCTGCACCGATCCCCCAGGGACTCGTCCGGCCCTCTTGCCCCGCAAAACCTGCAGATCCACCGGCTGTGGAGCGGTCTTCCCCGTGAGTTGTCTGTCTGTTTGGAACTCATTGAAATAAAACAAATGGTGGCTTCGTTTCAACGGCCCAAATCACACTCGATTTAAATAGAGGACATAATGTTACTCGACCTATGCTGCAGTCCGCGTGGTTTCTCCCCTCCCCTTTTCCGGACTCCCAATACAACCTGACGTCGTACCCCCCCCCCCCCCCCCCTTTTCCCTCTCTCCTCTCTCTCTCTTTCTTCTATCTTTATTTCCCCCCTTATAACACTTACTTTTCTTATTACTGATGTTTTAGGTGCTTTAGATGTCTAGTGTCTATTAGATCCCCCGGTTCTGTTTCCGACAAGGATCAGACATTGTCATGTTATGTTTGTTTTTCACGTTTTGCAAAAACCTCAATAAAAATTTAATGTTTAAAAAAAAATGTATCCCCGGGGTCCAGGGACGTTCCGGATCACGGTCCGGTGCATATTATACCCGGTGGCCGCGGCGGTCTCAGCCCAAAGCAGGATCACGGCGGGAGAGGTTCAGACCCGCGACTGCTCACCGCTCCAGCTTAGCCACGCCCCGGACACCAGTCTTTCTTGTTCATCCAACCCTTATAGAGGTCAAAAATAAAATGAAGAGTAATATATGGTTTCCTCCTAAGGGCCACGTCACACGCATCAATTTGATGAACGATATCGCTTAAGCGACCTTCTTTTTTGAACGTTTAAGCGATATCGTTTGTGCATTGCTGCGTGTTTTTCTTTGTGTTTATTTCTTTAAAAAATCGCTTGATTGTTTGATCGCAGATTTGTGAACCTGTTCACAAATCTATCGTTGGTCGGCCGATGGACACGCAGCATCGCTGCGTGTGACACCGGGAGACCATCGATCAGCTAGCTCTCGGCACTGCACGGCATATGCTGGGAGCTCGTATCCCTGGTAAACATCGTGTTACTAAGCGCCGCACGGCGCCTATTAACCCGATGTTTACCATGGTTACCAGCGTTCTCGCCTGTCCACATCGCTGGTGAGTCTGCTACCAGCTCACCAGCGACATGAACGATATTGTTAGCGATCGCGCGTGCATGTGATCGCTAACAATATCGTTCATCAAATTGTTGCGTGTGACGGCCGCCTAAGAGTTTGTTCACACTTAGCGTTTTAAGGTGCACTTTGCATTTTTATTGCACAAAAAAAACTATCGGCAAACAGCAGTGGAAATTATGTGTTCTGGTGGCTTTTTTTTTTTTTGCGGTTTCTATTTTTAAGAGAATCTATTCAAAGACATGACTACTAAGCCAATTACATTGAATGGTAGAACAAATTCTTTACTGATAATTTATATAAAAAAACATAAAAAGGGAAAACACACTGTGAATCAGATGCTCCAGGGACACACAGATTCATAAAATGTATAAATACCAAGGTCAGTTTACAAAAAAGGCATCACCTCATGAAGGTAATTCTATATTAAGAAAGACAATATATTAAATTCTAATGGTGAACCACTAGAGGTCCTCTCAAATCCACATTATGCAGATAATGTACAATGTCTAGTGTTAGGTACAGAAATGCAGGCAGAAGTTTTATATGGAACATATTCCTAAATTGAGGTCATGGTACTGCACATAGACAAATAGCTAATCATTATGAGGGTTAAAACCTCAAACGTTATAGGTGTGTGCAGTCCCATAGGTGAAGAGCCATTCCTGAGGAGCAAAAATTTGCACACAGACCTGTAAACCAAACACTCAAGAGAATTGCATACTGGCCAAAAATGACGCAAAGAATAAGAGCAATAAAACAAAAAATAGCTACATCAAGAAGATAAGAGATTCAAATCAAAGAATCACATAGACAGGCAAGAATCCAAATGCAAAAGAGTGCAAAGCACAGGTCTAATTATTATTATTTATTTATATTGCACCATTAATTCCATGATGTTGTACATGAGTAAGAGTTACATACAAAATTATAGATATACCGTAGTTTACTGTAATCAAATTAACAATGACAGACTGGTACAGAGGGGAGAGGACCCTGTCCTTGCAGACTTACATTCTACAGGATTATGGGGGGAGACAGGTAGGGGTGCTGCAGCTCTGGTGGTGGTTGTGAAGGGACGGCTCTGGTGGTGGTGAGGTGGCAGAATGGTCATTGCAGGCTGTAAGCTGTCCTGAAGAGATGGGTTTTCAGGTTCCATCTGAAGGAACTGAGTGTGGTGGATAATCGGATGTGTCGGGATTAATTGTAAAGTAGCAAGCACCAGATTACTTTACCCAAGCAGCATCAAGACCATAATGGTGTCAAATGGTCACAAAAATAATGACCTACAAGTGCCTGGATGTTAATAAAGGACGGAATCCCTGAGGATCAAAGGTCACCCTTTAGTCTATTTTGAACTCCATGTGGTAAATATGCTGAAAGCTTTTTTTTTCTTTTTTTTAACACACACCTCACGTAAAAAAAAAAAGTGCCTTGTAAGTGAAATTTTAGAAATCTCAGTCATTTTGCTGTAGCTGTAAAACTCCTACTTTTTTCTGCACAAAAAAATGTTGTAGAAAGAAAAAATAAAACCCAAAAATGTTAACATATGAATGAGCCCAAAGTGTGGCAGCTATCCAGCGCCCTTGACAATCAACAGAGTGCGCTCACATGTATGTCCAACAACCCGCACTATCCGCATGCGTACAAATCACACACAATGGATGCGCACGCCAATCCGCAGCTGAGCGCATCACCGTGCGTCCCCATGATAAACATAGGGACACACGATGTCTGTGCTCGGCTTGCGCTTCCCCGCCGCAATACGCAGCAGCAGGGAGCGTAAGTGTGAAATCGGCCTATAAGCACAGGGAAAATAAGTCCCAAGCTTGCATCAGAAGTCTACACTGCTGGACAGGCCACAGGAAAAATGCCCACATGGAAAATTGCCCACACGGAAAATTGCCCACACGGAAAATTGCCCCACACGGAAAATTGCCCACACACGGAAAATTGCCCACACGGAAAATTGCCCACACAGAAAACTGCCATTTGCAGCATCACAAAGTTTCAGATCTCTGAGGTGCAAGATGAGGATTCCCATGATCTGTGAATTACAGTTGACCTAGTGCAGAAATGCTGAAGATCTGTGGTTTGTAGCAGTCAGTCATTATCTGCAATAGATAGATCCAGTCTGCTGTCATCTCTCAGTGATTCTGCCTTACTCCTCCCTCCCACCAGCCCAAAACAGCAGAACCGAACCAGTAGCAGATTCAGAGAAGCCATCACTGCTATCTGTACTCACAGGAGTATCACTGGATTATCTGTGGAGTTACATGGGACTGCAGGTCTAATACATTATCATCCTAGTGGGCAATTTCCGCTGACATTCTTCTTTGCTGCACAGCATCTCACCTATAATTCTATACCATTCTTCTGGCTGCAGAACATCTCACCTATAGGGTACAGGCACACTAAAGGCCCCGTTACACATAGTGATGTTTCAACGATCCCACCAGCAATCCCACCTGACCGGGATCGCTGGAACATGGCTATGTGATCGCTGGTCTGCAGTCACACTGGGTGATCCACATACCGATGCTGCGTCCCCTGACGCTCACTGGGATCGCTCAACGTCTCGGGCGCAGAATGAGGATCGCTGGTCGTTGCCCCTGTCACACATGCTGATGGATGCTGGACAGCGAGAGACCAACGATGGGAAAATGGTCCCGGCCAATCCGCAGCGACTAGCAATCAGTGAGCTCATCGTTGATTGCTGCGGCATGTCACTCGCAGCGACTTCGCTAGTGAGGTCGCTGCAACGTCACAAAACCTGTGGCATTGCAGAGATATCGTTAGCAATATCGCTGTGTGTAACGCCGCCTTAAGGTATGCATTATCAGAGGGATTTTGATGATTGACAGTCGCGTGAGTGCTTTCCGTATGGTCATGCAACTGTGGTACGAGTGTGATGCAATTATGTATTTTTTTATCAGCTACCATCAGTGTGACATCCATGTGACCTATACCTCTGTACTATCCCCCTGCCCTGCAGAGCATCTCACCTACACCTATACTGTTCCCTGTTCTGCAGAGCATCTCTCCTACACCTCTATACTATCCTCCTGCCCTGCAGAGCATCTCACCTATAATTCTTTATTATCCTACCCTGCAGAGCATGTCACCTACACCTATACTGTTCCCTTTTCTGCAGAGCATCTCACCTACTTCTCTATACTATCCCCCAGTTCTGCAGAGCATCTCACCTACACCTCTATACCATCCCCCATCTTGCAGAGCATCTCATCTACACCTCTATACTATCCCACAGTTCTGCAGAGCATCTCACCTACACCTCTATACCATCCCCATCTTGCAGAGCATCTCACCTACACATCTATACCATCCCCATCTTGCAGAGCATCTCACCTACACCTCTATACCATCCCCATCTTGCACAGCATCTCACCTACACCTCTATACCATCCCCATCTTGCAGAGCATCTCACCTACACCTCTATACCATCCACAGTCCTGCAAAGCATCTCACTTACACCTCTATACCATTCCTCGTCTTGCAGAGCATATAACCTAAAATTCTATATTATTCTCCAGTCCTGTTTTCCTGTTGTCATTCATGTCTGTGGGCATTTTTCACATATCAGGTGAACATCCTCACTTTGCACCTCAAATATCAGAGATCTGAAACTTTGTGATACTGCAATTAGCAATTTTCTGTGTGGGCAATTTTCCTGTGGGCAATTTTCCATGTGGGCAAATTTCTGTGTGGGCAAATTCCATGTGGCAATTTCCTGTGGGCAATTTTCCGTGTGAGCAATTTTCCGTGTGGCAATTTTCCGTGTGGGCAATTTTCCGTGTGGGCAATTTTCCGTGTGGGCAATTTTCCATGTGGGCAATTTTCCATGTGGGCATTTTTCCTGTGGGCAATTTTCCTGTGGGCATTTTTCATGTGGGCAATTTTCCTGTGGGCATTTTTCTGGTCACCGGCAGTACACATCGGAGTTGGGCTGTCACACGGGACGATGCGGCTACAACGGCCATGCGATATCGGGCGGTTGAATAGCACGCTCATTCAACCCCAGATATCGTTTTGGCATCGTTCCAGCATCGCATTGTACATTCAAACAGTACAACGTGCGAACGATATCGGCTCCAACGCCTGAACCACGTGACTTTTGGTCGGAGTTGGACGCCGATATCGCGACGTGTAAACCCACCATTAGACTAGACAGTAATGACAGATATATAGATGTATACAGCGATCAGTTGTTCTAATTGCAAGATCGCGTGTTACCGCTGGTATCAAAGCAGCGGTGTTTGAATTTGCCATGTTGCCTGCACATGAGCCAATCACGTATTACCGCTGCTTTCAGGTGTTTTAATTTGCCGGGTTGCTGGCAGATGAGCCAATCGCGTATTATTGCTGCTTTGACAGTAGCGGTGTTTGATTTTGCTGGGTAACCGGCAAATTCAAATAACGCTGCTGTCAAAGCATCAGTTATACGCGATTGGCTCATCTGCTGGCAACCCAGCAATTTCAAACATCGCTACTGTGAAAGCAGCGGTAATGCGCGATTGGCTCATCTGCCGGCAACCGACAATTTCAAACACCGCTGCTTTGACAGCAGCTGTAATACGCGATCTTGCTATTAGAACTACTGATCGCTGTACACATCTATATATCTGTCCTTACTGTCTAGTCCAACTTTCAGCAACATGGGACAAACCATGCTACTAAATCGCAGAGTGTGCTGTATGGGTGCGAGATTTTCTCGCACCCATATATTTTCATTGGCCGCTCGCGCATTAAAATCGCGTTCAATCTCTTCAATCTCAGCATGCTGCAATTGAAATTGCATTAGACTCGCAATGCGAGTTCAGTGCGTTGAAAACACACAAATGTGACCTGACTAAGGCCCCTTTCACATCAGCGGTATTCACTGATCGCGGCAGAACACTTGCGGTTCACCTGCGGCAAGCCCTATGCAATGTCTATGGGGCTTGTGGCAGGTGCCGCAAGTGCGGTATAGTTGCGGTTCAGACATTTGCGGCAGCTGCGGCCGCAAAAAAACCACTGCTTACCGCGGTATATTCTGCTCATATACAGCAGAACTGCATGTATATATTAGAGGTTGTGTGTGTAGCAGAGCTGTGTGGATGTACCATGCATGCAACAATATTGAGTATGTGTCCCTTGCAGACAGTATTTATAATGTGCATGCTGTAAAGCTGTATGTGTATAATGCACATGCTACAGAGATTCACTAACAATAGATGTATTCCTTGTTCTACTCTAGTGCATTAAAATTGGTCATTTTAGAGGGAACATGTCACCAGGTTTTTCCGATATAAAGTATGGCCAGCACTCATAAGCTCTAATATACAGCTTTAAGAATGCTGTATTTATGTCCCAAATCTGCAAAGCAAAAAAAAAAAATTTACTTCTATCATATTCGCCTTTGGGTTATCCAGTCCGATGGGCATCGCTTGTCTTGATCCGGTGCAGTCCTCTTCTTCCGTGCTTTGTGTGGATAAGATGTTCCACGCCATCCACACAGTCTCTTACATTGTACACATGCGTACTTCTCTCAGCCCTGCCAACAACAGAGCAAAGTACTGCAATATGCAGGGAAAAGCCAAAGAGCACCCATGCATGCACACTACAATACTTTGCCCAATGTAAGACACTGTGTGAATAATGTATGATGACCCATCCACACTAAGGGAGGGAGAGCGGTGATGAGAAGTGAGGAGGTTTCTGATCAACCCCAGCAATGTCTCTTGGACCGTACTGCCCCATAGTGGAGTATAATAAAAGGTTTAGGCTTTTTTTTGCTTTTGGGACATATATACAACATTCTAGAATGCTTTATAGCATGGCATATTAGTGCTGGCCCCACTTCGTATGGAAAAATCTTGGTGACAGGTTCCCTTTAAAGTGAACATCCCTTTCTGACATCATACAGAGCAGGAGCGGAAGAGGAAGGCAGACCCAGAAGAAGAGGAGGCAGTGGCAGACACATAGAGGGGGTGGAACACACAGGGAAGAGGCAGGGAGGGCTGTGCCAGCAGCCAGGACCTCGTAAGAGGTCGCCTGGGTGTGGATTTTCTTAACTGTAAGGTTTCTAAAGTCTTTTTCAAAGCTTACAGGGGGGCTAGAGACATGGGGTACCCTTCCCTGAGTGCAGCAGACATGCTGCATTCAGTGCTGCATACGGTTTGCCAAGCACTGGGGGGCATGACAGGTCATCTTTAACCCTTCACTTTTACACTGACAGTCAAGTTTTAATTAGTAAGAATTACTTTTTTCTACTGTCCAAGCCTTGGATTTGTCTTTTAATAAATTGCATCCTATTGCCTAAAAAGATACAATATACAGTTTTCTCTGTTTTATGGCATTTTGTATATGCAGTTCAATAATATGAAGTTTAGTAGCTTTTTTTTTGGCGAAATGTAGTTTTTATTGGTATCATTTTAGAGTACATACAACATACACATTTTTGCAGTTTGCTTTTTTTTGTTTAGTTTTCTTTATTTAAAATTGTCATGCACTACTATGACCTTGATGACCCATACCTAGAACCTATGATATATCATCAGTATGAAATCCGTTGAGGTCTGACAGCCAGTAAACCAACCAATCAGCTGTCTTTTTTGATACCCATAAATAAATGGTGAATAAGGCCATACTGTACAGCTATTTCCACTATGTAGTGGCCATTCTTCAGTTCCTCAGCTCATCTATTGAAATAAATAGGAGCTAAGCTGCAGTACTAGGGAGCATCCACTACATGGAGCCATGCTTTTTCTTTACAATATTAGTCTTGCCACCACTGGAGTTCATAAGAGCTGATTTGGTGGAGGTGCCAAGTGTTAAAGCCTCATCGATCTATTATTGATATCGGTCATCAGCATTGTAGTTGTGGACAACTACTTTAACAAACGAGAATGATTAAAAGTTTATGAATTGGGAAGGGGGTGTTGCATTTTTTTTTTTTTAAATGTCAATAGGGGATTTGAATATTGAATTGATTGCTGGTATGGTACACTAAAATATGTTTTTATAGCAGTCTTGTTTTGTCAGTACCCTCCTAACATAGCAGACAAAGGGGCCTTCATTGGGCACCAAACTACCATGACAACCCATCAACATCCCTAAGGGTACCTTTACACGCCGCTACAACAGGATGGATACAACCAGCTACTTCACGTGCACGAGCACGCACAAACGGTTACAAACGGTAAACGCACCACCTTTACACGCCGCCACAAGGTGCACTACGCTACGTTACATCTATCGCTGGATACACCGCTGGGTGCCACAAGTAGCCATCTGTAGCTTACCTTACCTCATTTACACACCGCTGCAACAAGCTAATATGGGCGGCCCTAGTGCAGCAGGGACAGCACATAGGCGTGCCACAATTGTGGATTACGAGACGTCCGTACGCTGATAGGACAAAGCAAGAACATCATGATTGGGCAGGCATCGCAGGAGGCTGCTTAATACATGACGCTCGAGCAATTGTGTAGTGTGACTGGTCATCTCCTTAAATATGCCTCCCGATGCAGCGACTACCAATCGTCATGCAGGAGCTTCCTCCAATGATCGCTTATGGGGCGCGGTAACCCGGCGCCTGTGTCACGCCCTAGCTACGTACCAGCTACATAGCCTGGTGTCCACACATCCCTTCTGTTCCTCCTTCACACGCCGATATAGCTCGCTACAATCGCTTGTGTAGCCACCTGTTTCAGGGCAGTGCTCGGAAACAGATGTATCCGCTGCCGGCTGTCTCCTACCGTCTTCACACGCCGCTATTACGGGGTATATTGGCAATACAAGCTACATTTGTAGCGTGTAGCTGGTTGTATCCACCCTGTTGTAGCGGCGTGTAAAGGTACCCTAATGGTGTTGTGGTGGATTGAGTGGCCAATGGGGAGATAAAAGATGGCTTACCTGTGTCTAATCTGTCCTCCATACAGTATAATGCACCCCATAGTCCTCCATATAGCATACTGCACCCCCATAGTCCTCCATATAGTATAATGCACCCCCATAGTCCTCCATATACCCTAATGTACCCGCATAGTCAGGGCTGTATTTAGAGTTTATGCTGCCCTAGGCACTTTTAGTGCTGCCTCCTCCATTGGTGAGTGTGGCTACTGCAGACACTGTTGGCAGTAACTCAGCAAACCTTTCCATTAGTTATCATGTGAGAATCTGGTGAATCTCATACACCGTACACAGTCAGTTGATCCTACCCTGGATGCAAGGTTTGGCTGACAGATTTTTAAAGGGAACCTGTCAGTCGATTCATAATACCAAAACCACAGGCAGCATCACTACAGCTTTGCGGCTCTGGGGTCCTGGTCAGGGCCAGCTCCAGGTTTTTGTAGGCCCTGGACAAAATAGTCTCCGTGGGCCCTTTTAACACATACCACGATTCATGAATTTAATATAAAAGCTGCGGGCTGTGGATATATAATATAGAGGTTCCTGGGTGGGCTGTATATATGATATTGAGCCTATGCAGGGCTGCATATATAAAATATGGAGGCTGCTGGGCTGTGTATATAATATGGAAACTGCTAGACTGTATATATAAAATAGAGGCTGCTGGGCTGTATATATTTAGAGGCTTTGCTGGGCTGTATATATTATTTGGAGGCAGTGGCAGCCCAGTAACAGCCTCCTAATAATATATACAGTCCAGCACAGCCTCCAAATAATAAATATATCATATAATAAAACAGAAAAAATATTATATATTATATAATATATACAGCAATGCACAGCCTCCATACTATATATAAAGTACAACATCAAAACATTATATACAGCACAAGCAAGCATCTCCAGGTAAATATATATATATGTATATATATAGCCCAGCGCAGCCTACAAATAATATATACAGCACAGCCTCCATTTTATATATACAGCACAGCCTCCAAATAATATATATGGCGCAGTCTCCAAATAATATATAGCACAGTCTCCAAATAATATATATAGCACAGTCTCCAGATAATATATATAGCACAGTCTCCAAATAATATATATAGCACAGTCTCCAAATAATATATACAGCACAGCCTCCAAATAATATATACAGCACAGCCTCCATTTTATATATAAATCAGTTTCCATTTAATATACGCATCACAGCCTCCAGATAATATATATAGCACAGCCTCCATATTATATATGCAGCACAGCCCCATATAGCACAGCAGCAGCCTCCAAAACCTAGCAGCAAGCTATATTGCGTCCATATAGCCTAGCACAGCCTCCGTATAGCCCAGCAGCAGCCTCTATAACGCAGAGCAGCCTCCTTAGCCTGCAGCAGCCTCCATATAGTCCAGCAACAGCCTCCACAGCACAGAAGCAGCATCTATAGTCCAGAACAGCCCCCATAGCTTGTGACAACCTCCATATAGTCCAGCAACAGCCTCCACAGCCCAGAAGCAGTCTCTATAGCCCAGAACAGCCTCCATAGCCCACAGCAGCCTCCAACAGGCTCAGCAAAGCCTCCATATAGTCCAGCAGCAGCCTCCAAAGCTCAGAAGCAACCTCTATACCCCAGAACAGCCAGCCTCCATTTCCCAGCAGCTGCCTCTATTGTCCACCGCAGCCTCCATATAGCTCAGCACAGCCCCCATAGCCTGCAGCAGCCTCCATATAGTCCAGCAGCAGCCTCTATAGCCCAGAACAGCCCCCATAGCCTTCAGCAGCCTCCATATAGTCCAGCAACAGCCTTCACAGCCCAGAAGCAGCCTCTATAGCCCAGAACAGCCTCTATAGTTTAGCACAGCCTCCATAGCTTACAGCAGCCTCCATATAGCTCAGCACAGCCTCCACAGCCCGCAGAAACTTCCATATAGCCCAGAAGCAGCTTCTATAGTCCACAGCAGCCTCCACAGCCCAGAACAGCCTCCAGATAATGTATAATATGGTGGTTCTCCTGCTACATCTGTCCCCTGGCCACATCTTGGTATTTATAATCCCCATTGTGCTGCACACAGTAAAAAAATAATTAATCATACTCACCTTCCTTCCTCTCCCCCGGGTCTGTGTCCTCCTCATATGCTTCCTCTGGTCTGTGCTTCCTTCCTATACCAGTGAGAAAAGATTGTGGTCAGTTTGCAGGAGCGTTCAGAGTGCGAAGAAAAGATTATAACTGTTTTCCTCAGTTGGATTTACAGGGGAGTGGTCTAAATCACAGATTAAATAGTAGCCTTGACCATTGCACATTGATTTATATAACACTTTGTGGTTTCACATGGTTTTAATTTATAATTGATTATATGCTTCATATGGGTATTGAGGTGTATCTCCTTTTTACTTTTTCTGAGTTTCACATGTATGCATAAATAGGGTGGATTATATTTTAATGTTTTTGTATATATTATGTTTTTAAGGATGTAATAATTTTTAAATATATTGTTAGTTAGAATAGCCATTGCATCCTATATATGCATTACACCTGTGCTTAGGAAAGGGTTAAAAATGTTTTTACATTGATTGATTGGTCAAGGCTACTATTTAATCTGTGATTTAGACCACTTCCCTGTAAATCCAACTGAGGGAGACAGCGGGTCGCTGTAGAAACGCGTATTGGTGTTATGAATAAAGGAGGTTTGTGCTCCATTAATTTCTATAATATTTTCTTTCCACTCTGTGCACTCCTGCAAACTGACCACAATCTTCTCTCACTGTTATAAATCCCTCTTGGGTTTGTGGCTGGAGCTGCTGGAGTTGGTGGATACCATCGCTGTGAGTTAAGGACTTGCCGTGACGTCAGCGGTGACGCGGAGTCACATGATCGCAATTCCCTCGCCATTACGTTACTTCCAAACGCATTACTGAGGTTGTGCAGGGAATGCACAACCTGATCAGGTGAGCGGCACCTTGTCACCCCGGTTTTAAGCCCCCACTTGACCACCGGGTTCCTCTCATGTGCGCTCTCCCCCCTTTTCTCTTTTCTTCCTTCCTATATGGCTGCATCAGTGTGAAGAGGTCACAGGGAGATGTCTCATCAGGCTGCTGCAGTTGACCGAGGAGGAGGAAGCTCCCCTGCTCCCCAGAGCCAGCACATGGCTAATTTGTGTTGCCTGCAAATTAGCCATGTGTACTGGCAGAGCTGCGGGAGCACTCAGCCGCTGGCTGAGTCCAGCTGAGTGCTCCTGATTGGCCCCTCTTGTCGGGGCTGCCTTTTCCTGATGGCCCCCTGAACATCAGGGTTTGATGTCCCTGATGGCCAGTGGGCCCCCCTAGCTGCTTAGGGTCCCGGCACTTGCCCGGGTACGCCGGATGTCGACGCCAGCCCTGGTCCTGCGTTCAATTCCCACCAAGGTCCATATCTGCAAGGAGTTTGTATGTTCTCCCTGTGTTTGCATGGGTGTCCTACCACACTCGAAAAATTCACTAGTTGCAGCCAAAAACAAATCCAACACAGCACTTACACAGGATGCAGTGAGACCCCAATAAAAAGCAAACACGGGTGCACAGAACCAATAAAAATCAACCTGCCAAGACATGAGGGAGGTGATTTGCTATGGATTTGTTTTTGGCAGCAACTGGTGAGTTTTTCTATTGCTGCCATTTTTTGAGTCTACCTACCATACTCCAAGGACATACTGACAGGGTATTTAGATTGTGCGCCCCAATGGGAGCAGTGTTGATGATGTATGTAAAGCGCTGTAGAGTTAATAGCGTAATATAAATGAATAAATATTATTCATAATATTATGTCATAATACCAGGATCTGAGAATCTTCTATTTCAAAGTCAGGGGCTCTCTGATGCCATGTTGCTGCCTGTCTCGCTCTTTTTTTTTTTTTTTTAAACCATTAAGGCCACTTTACACACACCAACTTATCTGTCCAACTTCTGAACAACTTACTGGTTGCAGTGAAATCATGGACACATTGCTCCATTTTGTGGCTGAGTACAAATGGAACTGTGTCCATGATTTCACTGCAACCAGTAAGTTGTTCAGAAGTTGGACAGATAAGTTGGTGTGTGTAAAGTGGCCATTAGATTTTTATTGTTGAAAATATAACATACATAAATACGCCTTAACTTAAGGCGAAATACAGAAGACATTACAAAAAAAAAAAACGGGGGAAGACAAGGGAAAAAGGAAGGAAAGCAAGGGAGGAGGCCAGGGGCTAACGTATGCAATATGATATGACATTCCATACACATAGAGTACATAAAACCAAAATTAAAAAAATCCAGAAGATCAAACTTCACTGCAAAAGGTATGCCGGGATATCGGAGGCTAAAGAGGAAGAAGTCCAGGGGTCCCACCATGAGAGAATCTTATTCTTTTTAGACAGGGAAGTAGCGGTAAGGGTCTCATAGCAAAAATGAAGGTTTAATTTATTAATCAATTCTGACCTAGAGGGAGCAGTAGGGGCCTTCCAATGTGCAGCTATAGAGTCTAGCGGCAACCAGAACATTTGAGATAATAGGTAGCAGGGGGAGGGGAGGCCCACCAAGGAGATACCCAGAAGAGCCAGTTAGAATTGCTTCAACCTGACGCCAAAAAGCATTAATTAGAGGACATTCCCACCAGAAGTGTGCCAGGGTTCCCGAGGAACCACAGCCCTTCCAACAGGAGGAGGAAGTAGCCAGGTGAAGTTTGGCCAGCCGCACCGGAGTCATATACCACTGTAAAAGTATTTTCCTGGCCTGCTCCATGTGACCCACACACGAGGAAAATTTCGACGTGTGAGATAGTGCAAAGGCCCAATCATCTCCGAGGCAGTAAAGGAAAGTACAGATTCCCACGAGTCCATACAAGGATGTCTATGTTGGACCCCATGGAGCAGCAAGGAGTTATACAAAACCGACACCCCATGCGAAATAGTGGTATTGGGTTTAAAATATCTTTGACCCAAGGAATCTGCTATAATCGGGGGATCCTTAAATATATGTATGTTACGTAGAAGACTACGAAATTGTACATATGAAAAATAAGCTGAGTCCGGAAGAGAGAAACGGGTCTGAAGAACTGGAAAAGGAAGGACACCAGAGGGACCAAAAAGATCCACAATGTGCGCCATTCCAGCTTGCTTCCAAGGAAGAACAGAAACACCATCAATGACCTCCCTCAGAGCGTCCAGTGAGACATAGCATACCATTTGTGGAAAAACAGCCGGGCAAACAGACGCCCAGAGTTTAACAGCGGCAGACATGGCAAGCAAGATACTCCCAGGTATGCCAGAGCGCAGAAGGGAGGCCTCCAGTAGACGCCTGAGGGAGCCGCCTGGGGCAAAATAAGATTCAATCCGTAGCCAAGGGATGTTAGAGACCACATCCCACCATAACTTGAGAGGCTCCAGCAGAGCCGCCCTGTAATAGGCTACCAACATAGGGGCGCCCAATCCCCCCCTGGAATAGGGGAGCACCATCCACCTCCCCTTAATTGTATGCGGTTTGTTACTCCAAATAAAGGCATCTATAATAGATTGAAACAGAGAGAGTCGTCTTGAGGGAATATGGAGGGATAAGCACCTGAATAGGTAAATTAGTTTAGGTAGCAGCATCATCTTGACCACCTGTATGCGTGCCATCCATGAGAGTGGAGACTCAGAGAATTTCCTGACATCAGACCGGAGGTCCGCAGCAAGAGCCTCACAATTTACACGTACCAAATCAGCCAGGCGTGTCAATTTAATCCCCAAGTAGGTGAACCCCACAGGAGACCACATGTACTGATAAGTAGTTTGGATATGAATTTGAAGTGACAAGGGGAGGAAAAGGGTCGATTTAGATATATTGAGCTTATAATATGAAACCGCAGAGAAATCACGTAGAAGATCCGAAATCGCACGTAAGGAGTGCTGAGGATCAGAGCAAGTAAACACCACATCATCTGCATAAAGGCTAATCTTATATTCAGTAGGGCCAACCCGTATCCCCCTGATGTCTGGAGACTGGCGGGCGATGGCAGCAAGAGGCTCCATAATCAATGCCAAAATAGCGGCGAGAGAGGCAGCCTTGCCGCGTGCCACTAGAAATGGAGAAAGTCTGAGACTGGAAACCAGAGGCCTGAACTGAGGCACTTGGATTGGAGTATAAGGCCATAATGGCTCGAATAATAATGCCACTAAAGCCAAATTTACTCAAGGTCTTCTCCAAATACCCCCAGTGCACCCGATCGAACGCCTTCTCTGCGTCAAGTGAAAGGAATGCACTGGGAAGATGCCCCCTCTCCACCACATCCAGCAGATCTATCAATCGCCTCGTGCCATCCCTCGTCTGCCTACCCAAAACAAACCCAGCTTGATCGGGATGAATGATAGAGGGCAGGACTGAAAGAAGACGATTGGCCCATAGTTTGGCATAGAATTTTACATCTGCGTTGAGTAGTGCAATGGGGCGGAAGTTGGAAGGTGTGATTGGAGGCTTGCCGGGCTTGGGGAGGATGGCTATCGAGGCTTCCAAACCTTCCCATCTAATTGAGCCAGAGTGAACCCAGTAATCAAAAAGACGCATGAGGTACGGACCAAGGACAGGAAGGAACTGGGCATAATAGGGAAAAGAAAACCCATCTGGGCCAGGAGCTGAAGATTTTTTAGATTCTTTTATGATTTGGGAGATCTCAGAAAGTAGAATCCAGGAGTTTAATGAGGAGAGCTGCGCAGGAGAAATGTTAGGAAGATCTGCCCTTTCCAGGAAGGCAGAGATATTATCAGAGGAGAGCTGGGGCACCGAAGAGTCTTCCCGCAGATTATAAAGATCAGAGTAATAAGAGGCGAATTCGTTAGCAATCTGGATAGGGTTATACATTTTCGATGAGACTGCTCTGGTAATAAAGGAGATCGTAGCCTGTGATTCTCTTTTTTTGACAACCCTGGCTAACAGGGCACCCGCGCGGTCCCCCATGGCATAATAATTAGCCTTTGTTTTCTGAAGAGCATTTGCTGTAGAGCGAAGCAGTAGCTGCCAAACGACCAGACGAGCCCTGTTAAGGTCCGAGAGCAAAGCAGCAGAAGGGGAATGCTTGTGTTGAGACTGTAATGTCGCAATCTCAGACAAAGCATCCTTTAAAGTCTGAGTATATTTACGCTTCTGGATGGCAGCAATTTTAAGTAGATGGCCTCGCATGACCACCTTGTGTGCGAACCACAGCACATCTGGTTGAATCTCTGGTAAATCATTATTACAGAAGAATTCCTTAAGGGAGGAATCCAAAAGGGAGACATTGGATTGGTCAGTTAGTAGCTGAGTATTTAGACGCCAGCGTGAAGGAGGGGTAATGGCCAAGGGGTCTTCAAGTGAGACTGGAACTGGAGCATGGTCTGACCATGAAATAATACCTCTTGAAGCTGCAGTGCAGTGAGGGAGAGCCACATCGTCTACCAGGATATACTCAATCCTGCTATAAGTTGCGTGCCTAGAGGACATATACGTGTAGTCTCTCTCACCGCAGTGAAGATACCGCCAAATATCATGCAGACCATGGAGACGGACAAGGGGACCCACTTCACCTCTTGAAGTTGAGGGAACCAAACAATCTAATAATCTTGATATGGGGACATTGAAATCACCGCTATCACTTTATGTCCATGTTGAATGTCTCCAAGGATCTGCAAGAAGGTTTTTAAAAATTAAAGTT
Organism: Allobates femoralis; assembly: GCA_033576535.1. NCBI lineage: Eukaryota > Metazoa > Chordata > Amphibia > Anura > Aromobatidae > Allobates > Allobates femoralis. Next base: position 475,643,744 of record JARQOC010000004.1, read on the forward strand.
GACCAGTCTTAGGTCCGTAAACCGAGGCTATCGTAAAGGGGGCACTATTAACGGTACATAAAATTATCAGATATCTGCCAGAGGGCTCTGAGATTGTTTCAACCATCTAAAAGACCACATCTCTACTGACAAATATCGCGACTCCAGCTTTTTTCGTGTCTCCTCCTGCAAAAAGCGGTGGGGGTACATATCAGATTTCATTCTAAAACTATCCTGTTCTACCAGGTGAGTCTCCTGAAGACAAACTATCTGATGATGCAGTTTATGGAGTTGACGCCAGACCATAGCCCTCTTGCACGGGGAATTGAGCCAATTAACATTCTGAGAGAGTATAGTGATACTCATGGTGGGTCACAGAGAACAATGAGCAGTATCATAATGGAATGATCATCCAGATTCTTCGCAGAGGTGAAGCAAATAGCCGCCTGGAACAACTTAAGGGGAATTAAAGGAAAAAGGAGGGGAGGGATGAGCAAACAAAACCAACAAACATAAAACATAGAAACAATGTCCATTCTGACAGGGTCTGAATCCACATGTGACAAAAAAGTCAGCAAACACGTGGAACTACTATCCACAAAAGGCAAAAATAGAAAGAAAAAATCCTATTCAAAAAGAAGAAAGGATCCGACCAGGACCGGCTGCGATGAAGTCCCTTCAGGTGACCTCCCACTCAGGATCGATGTGATGGTCAGCAGCAGTAAGAGCATCCATGTTAGGTTGACCAGAGTCTTTTGAAGCAGGAGATCCCGGGGGACAAGGCCCCAACGAGTGAGATTTTTGGCAGCTTGACGGGGAGTAAGGCAGGGTGTAAAGGCACCGTCCTTCTTAATGAGAAGCCTCGTGGGATAGTACCCCCATCGGTATTGAATCTCTTTGTCTCTCAAAATGGCAGTATACGAAGCAAAGGCACGGCGCAATGCCAGCGTGCCCGGTGAGAGATCCGGAAAACTTTGATGCAAGTAAATTTCTCTGGCAATTCAGGTGATCCCCGGAGAGCATACAGGAACTCCTCCTTCAATTCGAAGAAATGGATACGAGCAAGCACATCCCTGGGTACAGAGGCTGCCAAGTTGGGCGGTTTGCGGAGGCGATGAATTCTATCAATTACCAGGAGCTTTTTGTCTGTTTGGGGAAGGGCCGCCATTATAAAGTCCTGCAGGAAGGCTCTCAGGTCCGGGGCCGAGACCGATTCATCCACCCCCCTCAATTTAACATTGTTCCTCCTGGATCTATCATCTAGATCCAGGGTTTTTGACTGGGTCTTTAGGGCTCACACATCCAGAGCCTCATGTGTGTCCCATAGGCTATTATGCGATGCCACCAACTCCGCCATCTTCCTTTCCAGGTGGTCCGTGCGTCCCCCCAAATCCTCCACCTCCGATCTAAGAGAGGCCACCATGGTGCGCATGTCCTCCTGCAGGGAGGAAAGCAGCTCTCCCAGCAAAGTTTTGAGGAGAGATGGGGTGAGATAGGCCTCTGCAGTACCGGCATCAGCGCTGCTCTGAACTGCCAAGGGGGGAGCCCGTCGTGCAGCGCGCGCAGCCCTGGGAGACTGCGGCGCCATTTTAGCTTCCTGGGTCAGGTGTGTGGGGGGGGGGGGGACAAAGGATCCCGGCTTGCTCTTCCCCATCCGCTCACCTGAGGATTAGGCATCGGAGGAGGGAGGGCAGGACTTCAGAGAAGCAGCAGGGACCATGTTTAGAGCCGCTTAAGAACGATCCTGGTCGGAGCCCCGGTTCTGTGTGTCCTACACCATCAGAGGTTAGGACACGCCCCCCTGTCTCGCTCTTTTGATACTGCAGATACCATGTCCAGCAGACATTGTAGGATTACTATATGGATTTTATTATTATATTACTTCCCAGTCTATGACTAAGGCCTTATTCATACGTCTGTGTTTAAACATATGCTTGAAAAAATTGTATTGGTGTCATCGGTGTATGGTCAATGTGTCAGATTTTACAATAAGTGTTTTTCAAGGATGGATACATTAATAGATGACAAACATTCTCCTATATTTGTAATCTTAAATACAGGCAGCACATGGACTACAGTATAAACTAATGCCATCCATGTGCTGTACATGTCTTTCATGGACCCATAACTTGGTATTGTCCATTGTCATCTGTGTTGTTGGAAAAAAAAGGTACCGTATATACGCGAGTATAAGCCGACCCGAGTATAAGCCGAGGCCCCTAATTTTACCCTCCAAAACTAGGGAAACTTATTGACTCGAGTATAAGCCTAGGGTAAAAAATGCAGCAGCCCACCATACTGTTTTAAAGCCCCCTATCACTGGTATATACCCTACCATCCCGGTATATAGCAGCCATCACTGGTATATAGTGCCCATAACTAGTATAGGGTCGATGCCATCACTGGTATACAGTCGCCGCCATCACTGCTATACAGTCACCGCCATCACTGGTATATAGTCGCCGCCATCACTGGTATTAAAGCCCCCAGCAGTGGTATTGCAGCCCCGAGCAGTGGTATTGCAGCCCCGAGCAGTGGTATTGCAGCCCCGAGCAATGGTATTGCAGCCCCGAGCAGTGGTATTGCAGCCCCCAGCAGTGGCATACAGGCCCCATCAGTAGTATACAGCCCCCAGCAGTGGTATACAGGCCTCATCCCTGTATAGAGCCCCCCTGCTGGCACACTGCTCCCCATCAGTATATAGAGCCCCCATCAGTATACAGAGCCCCCCATCAGTATACAGAGCCCCCCTGCCGCCGCATTGATCTCACCCTCCTTCGTCCTGCAGGCACTGAGCGTCCTCCATCCACTCTTCTTGTCTGTATGCCGGCTTCTATTGCTGTGAGCGGCGCAGCAGCGATGACGTCATCTCTGCGTCTGTCACATGATTAGAAGCCAGCATACAGACAAGAAGAGCGGATGGAGGACGCTCAGTGCCTGCAGGACGACGGAGGGTGAGATCAGTGTGGTGGCAGGGGGGCTCTGTATTCTGATGGGGAGCTCTGTATACTGATGGGGGGCAGTGTGCCAGCAGGAGGGGCCAGATAACTTAGTGTAGTGCAATATGCTTAGTGTAGTGCAATAATATCGCTGATGGACAGGGGGATGCAGTGCATATTCATTACACTAATGAGCGGCGTCACGTGACCGCCCGCTCCTTCTGCAGCCTTCCCCGCCTCCTACAGCGCCCGATCATCGCCCCCCCCCCCCACTCAGCCAGCACATTGACTCGAGTATAAGCCGAGGGGGCACTTTTCAGCACAATTTTTGTGCTGAAATACTCGGCTTATACACGAGTATATACAGTATGTCTCTGTGTTTTGCAAGGACATATAGTCCATGAATCACAGACATATGAATAGCTCCATAGATTATGGGCACTAGATGTCTTCTTTAAAACAGAAAAAACCCAGCTGCCTGTAACACGCATGTGTAACATGGACGTCTGAATGAGGCCCTAATTAAAGAAAACGAGTTTTTATCTATGTTGTATAAGGCTTTGTGCCTACGGTGCAGATTTAGTGCAGTTTTTGTTATGCATATGGTGCATATACATTAATAGCGCTATATAAATGAATGAATATTATATTATTATATACATATACACTGTAGATCTACACTAAGTATGCAACAGCGTAATCTAATATATAAAGCTGAATGTGTGTATGTATGTGTGTATATATGTATAATCCGGGATTGGCATCTACACCGTCGCAACTACAGCCACAAAATTTTGCACAGTCACACATCTGGACCCCGAGAGCGTCATAGGCTATGTTGTGAGGCGAAATTTTAACCCTGCGCGTTCCAGTTCACCAAACAATTTTGCCCCTATCTACATAATGGGGAAAAAGTGAATGGAAAAGTGTTGGAGGAAAATCGACAGCTGTCAGCTACAGCCACAAAATTTTGCACAGTCACACGTCTGAACCCCGGGTAGCGTCATAGGCTATGTTGTGAGGCGAAATTTTAACCCCGCGCATTCCAATTCACCAAAAAAATGTTGCCCCTATCTACATAATGGGAAAATGTGACAGTTACCAGTTGACAGTTGTTAATGAGAGGGGCTTAATGTTAGCGCCAAAGACTAACAGCACATACCAGCATATAGTCACTTAGGTGGGCCCCAACATGATATATTCACCACGCACGGGGACATGTATAAACACCACACTCACACACAAAGAGTAACAGCAAGTGTATAGTCGCTAAGGTGCAGCCCCAACATTGGATACTCACCACGCACCCGAACAAACACACACACCACAAAGAGAGACACACAACACAGAGACACACACACACCCTATAGCGACACATGCACTCACCCCACAGCGATACACACACACCACAAAGAGACACACAATATAGACACACACCACACAGACCCCCCTCACAGGGACACACACACATAGCCACCCTATAGGGACACATGCACTCACCCCACAGGGACACACACACACACACACCACAAAGAGAGACACACACACCACAAGACCCCCCATAGGGACACAGACACATACACACTCTATAGGGACGCATGCACTCACCCCACAGACACACACACCATAAAGAGACACACACAGAGACACACACACCCCACACAGACACCCCCCACACACAGGGACACACACACATACACACCCTATAGGGACACATGCACTCACCCCACAGGAACACACACACACACACCACAAAGAGACACACACAACACAGATACACACACACACACCACACAGACCCCCCCACAGGGACACACACACATGCACACCCTATAGGGACACATGCACTCACCCCACAGGGACACACACACACACCACAAAGAGACACACACAACAGAGACACACACCACACAGACACCCCCCACAGGGACACACACAGATACACACCCTATAGGGACACATGCACTCACCCCACAGGGACACAAACATACACACACCCCAGGGACATACACACCACACAGACAGACACAGATGTGCACAAATCACCTCACACAACTCGCCTCATACGTGTGCTATCTTTAATTTCCAAACATAAACATCTGATTAAAAACAGCCAATGTGCAACACGTGCCATATAGGAAATTAAGGCAGATGTCAGTCACATGAGCTGTCTATTATGTGCATGTGGGAGGTAACATATACTGCCCGGCCAGGGGGAGGGTTTACTGTTGGCTGGAGATTTATTAGGCTGCCTATAGCAACCAATCACAGCTCAGCTTCTATTTTCTTACAGGTCATTAATATGACATATTCAAATTCTATTTTGTTATAGCTAACATCAGTTATTAACCCGGGCGTAGCCGGGTACTACAGCTAGTCTAATATATAAAGCTGAATGTGTGTGTGTGTATGTATGCATATCCGGGATTGGCATCTACACCGTCGCAACTACAGCCACAAAATTTTGCACAGTCACACGTCTGGACCCCGAGAGCGTCATAGGCTATGTTGTGAGGCGAAATTTTAGCCCTTCGCGTTTCGGTTCACCAAACAATTTTGCCCCATCTACATAATGGGGAAAAAGTGACGGTTACCAGTTGACAGTTGTGAATGAGAGGGGCTTAATGATAGCGCCAAAGCACATACCAGCATATAGCCACTAAGGTGGGGCCCCAACATGAGATATTCATCACGCACGGGGACATGTATACACACCACACGCACACAAAGAGTAACAGCAAGTGTGTAGTCGCTAAGGTGCAGCCCCAACATTGGATACTCACCACGGACCCAAACAAACACACACACACCACAAAGAGACACACACAACACAGAGACACCCCCCCCCCCCCCAAGGGGACACACACACCTTATAGGGACACATGCACGCACCCCACAGGGACACACAAACAGCACAATGAGACACACAACCACACAGACGCCCCCAACAGGGACACACACACATACACACCCTATAGGGACACATGCACTCACCTCACAGGGACACACACACACACCACAGAGACACACACAACAGAGACACACACCACACAGACCCCCCCCCACAGGGGGACACACACATACACACCCTATAGGGACACATGCACTCACCCCACAGGGACACACACATACACACACCCCAGGGACACACACACTACACAGACAGAGACAGATGTGCACAAATCACCTCACACAACTCGCCTCATACGTGTGCTATATTTAATTACCTAACATAAACATCTGATTAAAAACAGCCAATGTGCAACACATATGCCATATAGGGAATTAAGGAAGATGTCAGTCACATGAGCTGTCTATTATGTGTATATGTTAGGTAACATATACTGCCCGGCCGGGGGGAGGGTTTACTATTGGCTGGAGATTTATTAGGCTGCCTATAGCAATCAATCACAGCTCAGCTGGTATTTTCTTACAGGTCATTAATATGACATATTCAAATTCTATTTTGTTATAGCTAACATCAGTTATTTATTAACCCAGGCGTAGCCGGGTACTACAGCTAGTCTAATATATAAAGCTGAATGTGTGTGTGTGTGTGTATGTATGTGTGTATATTCTGGATTGGCATCTACACCGTGGCAACTACAGCCACAAAATTTTGCACAGTCACACATCTGGACCCGAGAGCGTCATAGGCTATGTTGTGAGGCGAAATTTTAACCCTGCGCGTTCCAGTTCACCAAACAATTTTGCCCCATCTACATAATGGGAAAAAAGTGAATGGAAAAGTGTTGGAGAAAAATCGACAGCTGTCAGCTATAGCCACAAAATTTTGCACAGTTACACGTCTGGAACCCGGGAGCGTCATAGACTATGTTGTGAGGCGAAATTTGAACCCCGCGCATTCCAATTCACCAAACAATTTTGCACCTAGCTACATAATGGGGAAAAAGTGACAGTTACCTGTTGACAGTTGTGAATGAGAGGGGCTTAATGATAGCGCCAAAGACTAACAGCACATACCAGCATATAGTCACTAAGGTGGGGCCCCAACATGAGATATTCACCACACATGGGGATATGTATACACACCACACGCACACACAAAGAGTAACAGCAAGTGTATAGTCGCTAAGGTGCAGCCCCAACATTGGATACTCACCACGCACCCGAACAAACACACACACACACCACAAAGAGACACACACAACACACACGCACACACACCCCCACGGGGACACACCCTATAGCGACACATGCACTCACCCCACAGGGACACACACCACAAAGAGACACACACACACCACACAGACCCCCCCCCACAGGGACACACACACATACACACCCTATAGGGACACATGCACTCACCCCACAGGGACACACACACACACCACAAAGAGATGCACAACACAGATGCACAGACCCCCCCCGCCCCCCCCCCGGAAAAACACACATACACACCCTATAGGGATACATGCACTCACCCCACAGGGACACACACCACAAAGAGACACACACAACAGAGACCCACACCACACAGACCCCCCCCACAGGGACACACACACATACACACCCTATAGGGACACACGCACTCACCCCACAGGGACACACACACACACACCCCAGGGACACACACCACACAGACAGACACAGATGTGCACAAATCACCTCACACAACTCGCCTCATACGTGTGCTATCTTTAATTTCCAATCATAAACACCTGATTAAGGCAGATGTCAGTCACATGAGCTGTCTATTATGTGTATGTGTGAGGTAATATATACTGCCCGGCCAGGGGAAGGGTTTACTGTTGGCTGGAAATTTATTAGGCTGCCTATAGCAATCAATCACAGCTCAGCTTCTATTTTCTTACAGGTCATTAATATGACATATTCAAATTCTATTTTGTTATAGCTAACCTCAGTTACTTATTAACCCGTGCGTAGCCGGGTACTACAGCTAGTTTATAATAAAAGTCAATATGAACACTGCAGACCCGTCCCACTGCTGTGGGATTTCCAGTCTCAGAAATAGTATGTTGTTTAGTGGAGTCAATTAATTAACACCTCAATTCTTGTTGAGCAGGCCAAGGAACCCCTAGGGTGGAGGGGCCACATGACATTCGGGGAAGTAGGGAGTTAATTGGAGGAGGAAGGAATGGGAATATTTGATGAGACATGGGGGACTTCAACTACCCTGAAATACATTGGGGATCAGAAACCTGCAGTTCCAGCAAAGGTAATAAGTTTTTGAAAACTATAAGAGACAATTACCTTTCACAACTGGTTCAGGACCCAACAAGAAGGGGGGCACTGCTGGACCTAATATTAACCAACAGGCCAGACCGCATATCAAATATACGGGTTGGAGGTCACTTGGGTAATAGTGATCATAACTTAATAAGCTTTCAAGTATCCTTTACTAAGACGTGTACTAGAGGGGTCACAAGGACACTAAACTTCAGGAAGGCAAATTTCCAACGGTTGAGAGATGATCTTAGTGCAATAAACTGGGACGATGTCCTGAGACATAAAAGTACACAACACAAATGGGAGATGTTTATTAGCATCCTGAATAGGACCTGTGCACAATATATACCCTATGGGAATAAGCATGCTAGAAATAGGAGGAAACCACTATGGCTAAATAAAGCGGTAAGAAGTGCAATATGTGACAAAAAGAAAGCATTTAGGGAATTAAAGCAAGTAGGTAGTGATAAAGCATTAAATAAATACAGAAAATTAAATAACATTTGTAAAAAGCAAATCAAGGCAGCAAAGATTGAGACAGAGAGACTCATTGCCAGAGAAAGTAAAAAGAATCCCAAAATATTTTTTAACTACATAAATAGTAAGAAAATAAAAAATGATGGCGTAGGCCCCTTTAAAAATAGTCTGGGTGAAATGGTGGATGAGGATGAGGAAAAAGCAAATATGCTAAATGACTTTTTTTCAACAGTATTTACACAAGAAAATCCCATGACAGACAATATGATCAGTGATAACAAAAATTCTCAATTAAACGTCACCTGCTTAACCCAAGAGGAAGTACGGCATCGTCTAAAAATCACTAAAATTGACAAATCCCCGGGCCCAGATGGGATACACCCCAGAGTGCTGCAGGAATTAAGTACTGTCATAGATAGACCATTATTTTTAATATTTAAAGATTCCATAATAACAGGGTCTGTACCACAGGACTGGCGTATAGCAAATGTGGTGCCAATATTCAAAAAGGGGACAAAAACTGAACTTGGAAATTATAGGCCAGTAAGCTTAACCTCTACTGTGGGTAAAATCCTAGAGGGTTTTCTAAGAGATGCTATACTGGAGTATCTGAAGAAAAATAACCTCATGACCCATTATCAACATGGTTTTACGAGGGACCGTTCCTGTCAAACTAATCTAATAAGCTTCTATGAAGAAGTAAGTTCTGGACTGGACCAAGGAAATGCAGTGGATGTGGTGTATATGGACTTTTCAAAAGCTTTTGATACGGTGCCACACAAAAGGTTGATACATAAAATGAGGGCAATGGGGATAGGGGAAAATATGTGTAAGTGGGTTAAGAACTGGCTTAGTGATAGGAAACAAAGGGTGGTTATTAATGGAACACACTCAGAATGGGTCACAGTTAACAGTGGGGTACCACAGGGGTCAGTGTTGGGCCCACTTCTATTTAATATATTTATTAATGACCTTGTAGGGGGCATACAGAGTAGAATCTCAATATTTGCAGATGACACTAAACTCTGCAGGGTAATCAATACAGAGGAGGACAATTTTATATTACAGGAGGATTTATGTAAACTAGAAGCTTGGGCTGCTAAATGGCAAATGCGCTTTAATGGGGATAAATGTAAAGTCATGCACTTGGGCAGAGGAAACAAAAGGTATAATTATGTGCTTAATTGTAAAACACTGGGCAAAACTGTCACTGAAAAAGACCTGGGTGTATGGGTAGATGACAAACTCACATTTAGTGGCCAGTGTCAGGCAGCTGCTGCAAAGGCAAATAAAATAATGGGATGTATTAAAAGAGGCATAGATGCTCATGAGGAGAACATCATTTTACCTCTATACAAGTCACTAGTGCGACCACACTTAGAATACTGTGTACAATTCTGGTCTCCGGTGTATAAGAAAGACATAGCTGAACTAGAGCGGGTCCAGAGAAGAGCGACAAAAGTCATTAGAGGACTAAGGGGTCTGCAATACCAAGACAGGTTATTAAACTTGGGGTTATTTAGCTTGGAAAAACGAAGGCTTAGGGGTGATCTTATAATAATGTATAAATATATGAGGGGGCAGTACAGAGACCTTTCTAATGATCTCTTTACTCTTAGGCCTGAGACTGGGACAAGGGGGCATCCTCTACGTCTGGAGGGAAGAAGGTTTAATCATAATCACAGACGCGGATTCTTTACTGTAAGAGCAGTGAGACTATGGAACTCTCTGCCACATGATGTTGTAATGAGTGAGTCACTACTAACATTTAAGAAGGGCCTGGATGCCTTTCTTGAAAACTATAACATTACCAGTTATATATACTAGATTCTTTGATAGGGCGTTGATCCAGGGAATTAGTCTGATTGCCATATCTGGAGTCAGGAAGGAATTTTTTCCCCCAATGTGGAGATTAGTGTTGCCACATGGGGTTTTTTTGCCTTCCTCTGGATCAACATGTTAGGCTATGGGTTGAACTAGATGGACTAAAAGTCTTCCTTCAACCTTAAAACTATGTTACTATGTTACTATGTTACTATGTATGGGTGGAGCTTAAGGGAAGATACTGGGGACAAAGAAGGAAGTCCCCTCATTCCACTTCCTGGGGACAGCCTGTGAAGTTTCCACGTCCATCTCACCTGCAATAATGGCGGATTTGGTCTCTCTGGGGGCATTGATCCAGGCAGCAGCAGCGGTGCATGAGGCGCAGGCAGTGCAGGCCTACATTCAGGCTGCCTGCGTTTCCCCAGCGGCACCGGCCCCCTCCACTCCACCGCTGCGTGGGCGCCGCTCCAGGCCACCAGAGCGTTATTCCCCGGGGGCTGGAGGTGTGAGGAGGGCCCGTTCGGGAAGCCCCGGTGGGGACCCTCAGCGGCGGGGAGGGCGCCCTTCCACCCTGGGGCCCTCTCCGGCTGCTAGGAGGAATTCGCGGCGCGGGTAATGCCGCACCGGAAGTGGGCGGAGCCGGCCCGCGGCCAACTTCCGGTCGGCGGTCCGGGACCAGGAGCGGGAACGCAGCGGCGGATCCCGGGGGAGCGCGGATGCGGGAGCACGCCGAACAGCCGGCTCAAGCAGAAGGGACCCCCTGCAGGCGGCGGGGGGCAGAACGGCTTCCCGGGCGGGAGGAGCCACGGGCGTCTAGGGGAAGAGCGGCGCAGAGGCCAGGGGCTTCTCCCACTGAAAGGGCACTGGCTGTGGCTGGTGGAGGGCGCAGTAGTGGGGAGTCCCTGGCGCGCACGGCTGGACGGATCCGGCCAGGTCCTGCAACGGTGCCCCTTGGATCCCATAGGGGGCGTACCCAGCGGGCATCCACGGATGCAGGGCCCCGGGGGGCTGTAGCGGATCTCCCCTGTGTAGCAGGGGGGGGATCCCGGCGGCGAGAGGATCTGGAGCAGCCCACCTGCAGTCGGCAGGACGGGCTTAGGGAGAGGGGCCCCTGCGGTCAGAAGAGACCTCGGGGAGAGTTGGCGGGTGAGACGGTTCGGAGATCGCAGGAGCGGTCTCAGAGGAAGAAGCAGTGCTCGGCTGGGGGTGCTCCTGCAGCCGCGGAGGCCAGGGGGAGTTGCGGCAGCGGCAGGCACACTCCCGACGGAGCACCCCTGGAGGTCTTGGAGGACGAGATCAGCGCAGAAGAGGGACAAGTATCGGAGGAATCGTCTGGGGAGGATCGGACGGAGGAGGACTGCGTTGCGGCTGCCCCTCGGCAGCCTGGTGAGAACACTAATTGTAATATTGTGCATATGTCGGGATCGGGCGGTGATGTGGGTGTAGGGCCGATTCCAGTGGGGGGGGGGGTAGCGTCTGGGGTTACCGGGGGTGGTGATGTAATGGGACAGTTGCTCGGTTTGTTGCGGAGCCTGGTGGATCAGGGAGGCTTGAATTCAGTTGCGGGGTCTCCAGTGGGAGCTTGGGTCAGTCCAGCTGGGGTCGGGCCCATTGTGGGAGGCGAGGCTGCGGCGTTGAGGGACAGACTTCAACGGTGCCGGTTGCGGCAGTTGAGGTGGAAAAAGAGAAGGAGGAGGAGGTGGTTAGGCTGGATGATAGGGCGAAGAGCGAAGTGTATGTTTGCTTTGAGAGCCCCTTGGGGGCGCATTTGAAGAAGGAAGTTAGGGAAAAGATTTGGAAAGGGGAGTACGTGGAAATATTTTCGCTGCTTCCGTTGGAGAAGTTTAATTTGGATAAGGTTCGCCCTAGTGATTCCAAAAAGGAAAAAGAGGACGATGAGAAGCGTCGGTATCGTCTTATCCCGAGGACGTTTATGAATTGGCTGCAGGCCTTTGCGATACTGGCGAGCGTTGTAGGGGAGAAAGAGATGGGGAGCGCCCCTGCTTTGTTTGGCTGTATGGATTCAATAGGAGAGGCTTATAGGGTATATGGTGGTTTGTCATGGCTTCGATATGATGAGCAGTTCAGACAGCGTAAGGCTTTGCGGTCGGACATGCGTTGGGACCACAAGGATATTGCCTTATGGCTACGTTTGATGACGGCACCGGCACAGCCCTTTCGCGGTGGGGCCGGGGGATCAGGTTCGGGATCGGGTGCGGGACCGGGTACCTCGGCTGGGTTCAAGAAAGGTTGTTGTTGGCAATTTAATGAGGGGCAATGTAAGTTTGGTTCCGCCTGGCGATTTAAACACGAATGTTCGGGATGTGGAGGAGGGCACAGCTTTGCCCGTTGTTTTAAGAAAGGAAAAGGAAAGGGTGGAGACGGTGCTGAAAAAAGGGTGGACACCAGTGAGGGTAGAGGCAATGGAACCGTTCTTAAGTAGGTATCCGGATGTTGAGGCTGCCGAGTTATTGCGTTCAGGTTTTTGTTCGGTTTCGTTATTCCGTCAGAGACGGTAGAGGGGGGCTTGTTTCGCCCGGGGAATTTACGTTCGGCTAAGGAGCACCCGGAGGTTGTGGACGAGAAGTTGAGGAAGGAAGTTGAGTTGGGAAGGATGACAGGCCCCCTCTTGGCCCCTCCTTGTCCGAATTTACGGATATCTCCGCTGGGAGTTGTGCCAAAAAAAGAGCTGAATAAGTTTCGGTTGATTCACCATTTGTCATACCCGGCTGGGTCTTCGGTGAATGATGGTATTGCGCCAGAGTTGGCGGCGGTTTGTTATGTCTCTTTTGATAAGGCGGTGGAGTTGGTAAAACGAGCGGGACCGGGGGCGCTGATGGCAAAGTCGGATGTGGAAGCGGCATTCCGTTTGTTGCCGGTGCATCCTGAGAGTCAGCATTTGTTGGGTTGTATGTGGAGGGAGCGTTTTTATGTAGATCGTTGTTTGCCAATGGGGTGTTCAATTTCTTGTTCATACTTTGAAGCTTTTAGTTCTTTTGTTGAATGGGTTGTAAGGGATGTGTCGGGTATGGAGTCAATCATTCATTATTTGGATGATTTTTTCTGTGTGGGGCCGGCGGGTTCCCCGATTTGTGCAGGTTTGTTGTTTGCTTTGACTGAGGTTGCCAGTCGTTTTGGGATACCTTTGTCTCCGGAAAAAACGGAAGGTCCGGCCACGGTCATGCGTTTTTTGGGGATCGAGATTGATTCACTGGCTAAGGAGTGTCGGCTTCCTGCTGACAAGATTGTGGATTTGAGGCGGTCTGTTGCTGAGGTGATTAAAGCAAAAAAGGTTCAGCTTAAGGTGGTTCAGTCTTTGTTGGGCAAACTTAATTTTGCTTGTCGGATTATGCCAATGGGCAGGGTGTTTGCCAGGCGGTTGGCTTTGGCTATGTCGGGCAAGACGTGTCCGGTGCATTTTGTTCGGATCACCAGAGACATTAAAGATGATTTGAGAGTGTGGGATATATTCTTGCAGGAATATAATGGGCGCACGGTTTGGCTCGAGGAAGTGGTGCCCAACAGGGTGTTGCAGTTGTTTACGGATGCGTCGGGTTCAATGGGTTTTGGAGCAATTTTTATGGGCCACTGGTGCGCGGGTGGATGGCCAGAGTCCTGGAGGGATCGAGGTCTGGTGAGGAACCTTGCGTTGTTGGAAATTTTCCCCATCGTGGTGGCAGTGGAATTGTGGGGCCAGGACTTTGCGGACAGGAAGGTTTGTTTTTTATTGCGATAACATCGCTGTGGTATATGCGATTAACGCCTTGTCTTCTAAGTCACTGCCGGTGGTGGCCTATCTGCGGCATCTGGTGCTCAGATGTCTGCAATGGAACATTCAAATTGTGGCCAAACATGTACCGGGAGTTACTAATTCAGTGGCTGATGCACTTTCTCGGTTTCAGTTCCACAGGTTTCGGGAATTGGTGCCTTGGGCGGACGAGATCGGTCAACCTTGTCCGGCTGGTTTATGGAACCTGGTAACTTGATTGTGGGCACCTTGATTCGGAGTTCAGTGTCGGAGGCTACTTGGTGCCGATATGGGAAAGTATGGCAGGAGTGGGAGAAATTTGAGCAGGATCAGGGCATGATTGGCGGTATGGATGACGTGCAAAAGGTGTTGACATTCATAGGGAATGATTTTGCGTCTGGAAGGTCCGCTTCGGCAGGAGCACAGAGGGTGGCAGCGATTGCATTTTGGTTTCGGCTGTTGGGCAGGCAGGATGCGACTAAAGATTTCAAAGTGCGACAGGCTTTGAAAGGTTTCCGGAAAGGTGTGCGGACGAGGGATGCTCGACGCCCGGTGTCGGTGACTTTATTGGAAAGCCTGGTAGCGAGTTTGGAAGAGGTTTGCAGGTCCAACTACGAAATGATTTTGTTCTCCACAGCTTTTGTTTTGGCCTTCTTTGGAGCATTTAGGCTAGGGGAGTTAGTGAGCCCAACTCGGTGCCTGGCGGGTGGCTTGGCTTTGAATGACGTGGTACTTGTGGAAGACAGGGTGGAATGCAGGCTGCGGTATTCGAAAACTGACCAACTGGGCAGAGGAAGGTTGGTGGTGTTGTATGCCTTGGCTGAGAGCCAACTGTGTCCGGTAGGGATGGTGCGACGTTTTTTTATCTCAGAGGGGTGGCGGTCCGGGACCGCTACTTCGGCATATAGATGGTTTGTTTTTGTCCAAACTTCAGTTTCGGGCAGTTTTCCGGGAGTGCTTGCTGAGAGTGGGCGAGCGCCGGAGGAGTTTGGCACGCATTCGTTTCGCATCGGGGCGGCCACGGAGGCGTCTCGTTGGGGGTTAGGGGATGATGTAGTGCGGCGCATAGGGCGCTGGGAATCGAATCATTTTCGATTGTATGTGCGTCCTCACTTGCTTTCTAGGTAGTGGCTGGAGGGGATTACCCAGGCTACTGAAAAAGCGAGTGGGTATTGCGGTATGGGTTTTCGGTCGTAACTGGTTAAGATGACACGTTGTTGTTGGTCAATTGTTAACTTTTCTTTTGTTTGTGCAGGCCGCTGCTTGATCTGGATACTCGGCCATTCATACTTGTATTGGGGGGCTCTTCGAGCGGATGTTCGCCCGGATGGTCGGCAGTTGGGACTCGACAGAGGTGCAGCGTCGGTCAAATAGTTGGGATTGAGGGGTATGCAATGGGGCAGGGTGCTGCCGGAAGTGGAGTATTTTTGTAGTGTGAGTAGACCCCCGGATGTCTTGGTTCTTCATGTTAAGG
Source organism: Allobates femoralis (assembly GCA_033576535.1). Classification (NCBI taxonomy): domain Eukaryota; kingdom Metazoa; phylum Chordata; class Amphibia; order Anura; family Aromobatidae; genus Allobates; species Allobates femoralis. The sequence goes on from JARQOC010000004.1 coordinate 475,659,396, forward strand.
GAAATGATTTGGGAGTGCGTGCGTCCCGGGAATTAATACGGGACATTAAGTGTGATTTGTTGCGACTGTGGTGTTCCCACCCCGGTGTGATTGTAATGTGGTCGGATATAATGCCAAGGGGACGATGGAGGTTTGGGAGGTCGGTGGATAAAATTAATAAAGCAAGGGTGAAAGTGAATAAGGTGGTGGGGGCATTTGTGGCACGGAACGGGGGGATTGTGGTACGGCACAGAGAATTGGAGTCGAGGTCGAGAGAATATCTGAGGTCTGATTTGGTGCACTTGACGGAGATTGGCTTGGATATGTGGATGTTGGATTTGAGAGAGGGTGTGGAGCAAGCGTTTGGTGTGTGGCGGGTCCAGGCCAAGTAAGAGGTCACTTGTCCTGTCCTGTGGCGAGGGTAGGTCTGGTCCAGAGGCAGGGGATTTACATTTGGAAGGGGGAGATGAGCCACTTCAAAGGTTGAGGGGCTCAGGTTAAAGGTACCTTGCAGGCACGGGGTTCTGCAAGGGTGGGGTATTGGTTCTAGGTAACCAATACCTCGTCCCTGGGGCCGGTGATATTGCGGCCAGGGACAAAAGTTTTAGAGGCTTATGGACCGGGCTTATCCATGGGTAAAATGATGGGAGGGCCTATTGTTTAAGTTGGGACGCCCGTTGGACGGTGTACCCTGTTATATTATGTTAGTATGTAAACAATAGGCAATAAAGGCTGCTGTGGCCAATTTGTTAAACCAAGTCACTGCAGTATGTGTATTATTTTAAGGCTATAACGGTTGGTGATAGTAAGTAACCAGCCAATTTACGACCGGAGATCCTCCCTCGAATGTCAAGCAGGCCAAGGAACCCCTAGGGTGGAGGGGCCACATGACATTCGGGGAGGTAGGGAGTTAATTGGAGGAGGAAGGAATGGGAATATTTGATGAGACATGGGTGGTGATTAAATGGAAAGGGGGTTGGTCAGGGGGAGGAAGAGGGGGAGCTTAAGGGAAGATACTGGGGACAAAGAAGGAAGTCCCCTCATTCCACTTCCTGGGGACAGCCTGTGAAGTTTCCCGCCCACCCTCCCTGGTTTTGAGTTTAGTTATGAAGGCGTTTGAGATGTGTTTATGAATGTAACCTGAAAGTATGGTGCGAAGCTTTGGTATTGTCACGGCAGCGGGGGTAGGTCTGGTCCAGAGGCAGGTGATTTACATTTGGAAGGGGGAGATGAGCCACTTCAAAGGTTGAGGGGCTCAGGTTAAAGGTACCTTGCAGGCACGGGGTTCTGCAAGGGTGGGGTATTGGTTCTAGGTAACCACGGCCGTGAGCCCGGTATCAGTTTATACAGTACCCGGATTTATTCAGGAGGCACAGCAGTGGCACAAGTTTGTCGGGTTCCGGGACGCAGCCGGGTACAATGCATAAATCCACTGTTCAGTAACACGGTCCCTTCAGGTTAGGAGTTCTCTCCGGTCTAGGTCGCCCTGGGCTCCGGGTTAGGCCGTGTTGTAACAGCACACAGCCTCTCACACCCTGGACCTGACCACTCAGCAGTCCCTTCTGCCTCAACTCAGGCCGAAGCTCTCCACAGAGAAACCCCGCCCTGTGTCCTAACCTAGTATTTAACCCCGTGTCTCCCTCCGAGGAAAATCTACAAGACCCGGCCTGGAGTGGAGCGTCCCTCCATGCTACCTTCCATACCGAGTTCAATACGTGACAGTGCACATTCTGGGGACACATAGCGGCCCTTGCATATGATCCCCCTCACTGTCTCACACCCCATTCCCCTCTGTTCAAACGTGTGGGGTTGAACACCAGCCACCAAACTAGGGGCCCAGGACAGGGCATCTGCATTGCCTTTGAACTTGCCAGCCCGCCACCAAAAAACTGAAGTTTTGGAGGGACAGGAACCATCGAGTGACCCGAGCATTCCGTTCCTTGGTATTCCGCATCCAGACCAGGGGAGAATGGTCCGTAACCAACCAGAACTGCCGCCCGAGCAAATAGTAGCGTAGGGACTCCAAGCCCCATTTTACAGCCAAGTACTCCTTCTCCACTACGCTATTCTCCGCCGGGGACAGTTTCTGGCTCAAGTAGGTGATCGGATGTTCGTCTCCGTTCACCTCTTGCGACAGCACAGCCTTCAGTCCCACCTCAGAGGCATCTGTTTGCACGATGAAGGTGCTCTTGAAGTTGAGACTGATGAGGACTGGCTGTCCGCACAATGCCGCTTTCATATCCTGAAACGCCGCCTCCGCTTAGGAATTCCAGCGCAACATAACCGACTTCTTCCCCTTTAAAAGATCGGTCAGGGCTGCAGTTCGCCCAGCAAAGTTGGATATGAAGCGTCTGTAGTACCCAACAACGGCGAGGAACACCCTCACCTGTTTGGTAGACACCGGTTGGGGCCAGTTTAGAATGGCCTCGATTTTATTTATTTGGGGTTTGATAACCCCTCACCCAATCACATACCTCACATACCGGGCCTCCTTGAGACCCATAGCACATTTTTTTGGATCCGCCATCAGGCCCGCGGCCCTGAGCGAATCCACCACTGCCTGCACCTGAGACAAATGCGTGTGCCAATCCTTACTGAAGATGATGATGTCATCCAGATAAGCGGACGCATATTTCTGATGGGGTCTTAACACTATGTCCATTAGCCGCTGGAATGTAGCCGGGGCCCCATGCAACCCAAAAGGCAATACGACATAGTGATAGAGGCCCTCTGGGGTAACAAAGGCGGTCTTCTCCTTGGCCGACTCGGCTAGCGGCGCCTGCCAGTAACCCTTGGTTACATGGAGCGTCGTGAAATACTGGGCCTACCCCAGTCTTTGAATTAGCTCATCCACCCGGGGCATAGGATAAAGGTCGAATTTCGACACCTCATTCAACTTCCGGAAGTCGTTGCAGAACCGCAGCGATCCATCTGGCTTCAGAATTAGCGCAATAGGACTAGCCCATTCATTCCGTGATTCCTCAATTAGTCCCAGCTTGAGCATTTGTCTCACTTCAGCCGCGATGGCTTGTCTTCGGGCCTCGGGTACCCGGTACGGTTTCAGTTGCACCTTTACCCGGGGCTCGGTGACGATGTCATGTTGAATGACGGAAGTACGGCCGGACAGGCCGGAGAATACATCTGGATTCTGCTGCACAACTTTCGAGAATCGTGCTGCTGTGCCTTAGTGAGGGAGTCACCTATTTTTACCTCGTCGGCCCCTCTCAAGGCCAACAGCGGGGGTTCCCCGTTCAACCCAGCCGGGGGAGCCTCCATAATCAGGCACTCCCGGTCTTTCCAGGCTTTGAGCAAATTAACATGGTACAGCTGTACGAGTTTCTCTTCCCGGGTTGGTACACCTTGTAATTCACTTCTCCTACCTTTTCCCGGATTTCATACGGCCCCTGTCATTTGGCCAAGAGCTTGCTCTCCGCAGTGGGCACTAAAACCATCACCCGATCCCCCACCTCAAATGACCGGACGGTGGCCCTCCTGTTATACATGCGACTTTGAGCTCCCTGGGCCTCCATTAGGCGCTCTTTTAGGCATGACCGTGGTAATCCAGTCCTGCATATTAGCCACATGCTCAATAACACTCTTAGTGGGTTCCTTAGTGGGTTCCTGTTCCCATGTCTCTTTGGCGACATCCAACAACCCTCTAGGATGTCTGCCGTACAATAACTCAAATGGGGAAAACCCTGTAGATGACTGCGGTACCTCCCGGATGGCAAACATCAAATAGGGCAGTAACATGTCCCAATCCTTCCCATCCTTGGCAACTACCTTTTTAAACATGGATTTCAGGGTTTTGTTAAACTGCTCGACTAACCCGTCGGTCTGGGGATGGTACACCGAGGTTCGCAGCTGTTGTATATTCAGCAGTTTACACAGTTCTGCTGTCACTTTGGACATAAAAGGAGTCCCCTGATCGGTAAGGATCTCCTTTGGTATCCCCAGGCGACAGAACAGAGAAAACAGCTCTCGGGCAATAAGCTTAGCCTTTGTGTGGCGTAGCGGAATCGCCTCCGGGTATTGGGTGGCGTAATCGACGACCACGAGGATGCGTTGGTGGCCCCCGAGCCGATTTAACTATGGGCCCTACCAAATCCATGGCAATCCGTTCAAAAGGATCCTCTATAACCGGTAGAAGTACCAATGGACTCCGGAAGGTTGCGATGGGTGTGATCAGCTGACATTCCGGACAGGAGTCGCAGAACCTCTGGACATCCACATACACTCCTGGCCAGAAGAATCGCCGCAAGATGCGCTCTTGCGTTTTTTTTTTTTAGTCCTGAGGTGTCCCCCCAGCAGGTGGGAGTGGGCCATCTCTGGGATCACCTGGCGGTGTGTCTGCGGTACTACCAGTTGCTCCACATCCTCCTCCCAGATTTTGTCCACTCTATAGAACAACTCTCGGTCGATCACCATGCGTAGGAACACCTTTTTGGCTCCCGGTTGCTGAGCCACCCATTTACTTCTATTACCCTTTCCCATGCCCGGGTGAGTGTGGGATCCTGCAGCTGAGCTGTCCCATACGCTCCCCGGAGCACTTCCAGCTCCGGAATTGCTTGGGTCTCCTCGACCTCTCCTGCCAATACCTCTAGGGGGAACCTATCCGGGTGACACTCTATCCCTAGGTGAGCGACCTCTATGGCGGATACCCCTGATTCGGGCTCATTGGGTTCGGCACCCGGATCTAATGGTGTTTGCGGAGGGCTACTCCTCCTACCCCATAGGGACAAAAACAATGGTAAACCTCTTCCCAGCACAATCCCATAAGATAGAGTCTTCACCACTCCAACTACATGGGTTACCTCTCCACACGGAGTGGAAAACATCACCTCCGTGGTCGGATACTCGCGGAGGTCTCCATGAATACATCTGACCCCGATCCTTCCCCCCCGTGGGCTCCAACCCAGGGAGTAATGACCCATGAACCAGAGTCGCCAAACTGTCGGAGTCCAAGACAGCCTCCGCTCTGTGCCCATTAACGAGCAGCGGGCACATCTGGGGTTCCATCGTGGGAACAACCGCATCTGCGGCAATCACGGCTTTCATAGAAACCCGGCGTGTAAACCCGCAGTCCATGGGTTCAATAGTCAGAGGACAATAGGCCGCCACATGTCCTGGCCCTTTGCATCACCTGCACCACCTAGCAGTGGCACCGCCAGTCTGGGAGCCCCATTGAGGGAAGCCTGGTCTCCTGCTGGCCTCACTCTGGAGTACCCCCTCAGCGAGAGCTTGTGTAGGACGGTCCCCAGTAAAGGGATGTGCACCATTCCCGCCTCCGGAGGCCGGCGGGACAGACGCAGGGGGGCAGAGTCCCGTATGAACTCCTGGGTGGCTGTATACCTCTTAATCAAACTAACCATCTGGTCCAGGTTACCCGGGTCCCTTTGCCCCACCCAACGCTGTATAGCGACTGGCAGAGTTCATACCAGCCGGTCGATCACCACCCTTTCCACCATCTGGCCTGGAGACAAGAGCTCAGGCTGGAGCCACCGTTTTACCAGCTGTAGTAAGTCATACGCCTGAGATCTAGCCAGTTTGAATTCCACAAGGGACTAGGAAAACACCCGTTGGGCCCTCACATAGGTATTGACTCCCAGTCGAGCAAGGATCTCACCTTTTAGTTTCCTGTAGTCCTGTGCATCCTCCCAACTGAGGCCAGAGTATGCCTTCTGTGCATCGCCCATCAGGAATGGCGCCACTACTTCAGCCCACTGGCCAGCTGGGAGACCTTCCCGCTCCGCGGTGCGCTCAAAGACGGTGAAGAACGCTTCCATGTCGTCCTCCTGAGTCAGCTTTCTCAATGCCGATCGGACCCGGTCCCGGGCCTCACGCTGTTCCGGATAAGGCGCTGGTGGCGGGTCTCGCATTGCCATAATTTGCGGTACGAGCAGTTCATTGGTTTTCTGTTGTTGCTGAAACTGCTCCTGTTGTGTCTGCAGGGTAAGCACTAACTGCTTTAATAGCTCCTCCATATTGGCGCAGACCGGAACTGTAGCTTGGCCGGCTTGAGTATGGACATGCAGTCCGTGGAGTATCCGGGAGTTCAGGCTGCCCACATTCTCCACCATATGTGAGGTAGCGCCAGGATTGCAAGACAAACGCCTGTGAGCCCGGTATCAGTTTATACAGTACCCAGATTTATTCATGAGGCACAGCAGTGGCACAAGTTGCCGGGTTCCCGGGACGCATCCGGGTACAATGCATACATCCACTGTTAAGTAACACGGTCCCTTCAGGTTAGGAGTTCTCTCCGGTCTAGGTCGCCCTGGGATCCAGGTTAGGCCGTGTTGTAACAGCACACAGCCTCTCACACTCTCACACCCTGGACCTGACCACTCAGCAGTCCCTTCTGCCTCAACTCAGACCCTCGCATATGATCCCCCTCACTGTCTCACACCCCCTTTGGGTGTCCCCCATATAGCATGCTGCAGGTCTGCACTCCCCCATATAGCAAGCTGTAGGTCAGTGGGGGGTTCCCCCATATAGCATGCTGCAGGTCAGTGGGTCTGTGTGCCCCAGCCCCCTCCCCACATATGTAATGGTAATAATAATAATAATTAAAAATCTTTAATTAAAAAATATGGTACAGTAATTAGATACAATACAGTAAACATAGAATTAATGTAAAACGTACAATTCAATAATTAAAGTAAAAATAAGGGTGACCCTGCTCAAAAGAGCTTACAATCTACAACGATATGGGGGTTAGACAAACTACAGGTGCTTATTGCAGTGATGGTCCGGGCATCTTGAGGAAGTTGGGGATGGAAATAAATGGTCACCAGACAATCTGTGTAGAACTTTTGGGTTTGGTGGAGTGTGAAGAAGAGTTATGATCAGAGAGATAGTGAATGTGCTGTATACAGTACAAAGGACTTCTATTAGGGAGCATGATAGACCTCCTTAAAAAGATGTGTTTTTAGGGAGCATCTAAAGCTATGCAAGTTGTGGATAGTCCTGATTTCTTGGGGTAGAGCATTCCAGAGAATTGGTGCAGCTCGGGGGAAGTCTTGGATCCGGGAGTGGGATGATCGGACTAGTGCAGATGTTAGTCAAATGTCATTTGTAGAACGTAGAGAACGCAGGTGGGGTGATAGACAGAGATGAGGGAGGAGATCTAGGGAGGTGCTGCACTGTGAAGAACTTTGTGGGTGAGAACAAGTAGTTTGAAATGGATCCTATAGTGTATGGGCAGCCAGTGCAATGACTGGCACAGAGTGGAGGCATCTGAGTAGCGATTGGCCAGGTAGGTGATCCTGGCTGCTGCATTAAGGATGGACTGGAGAGGGGATAGTTAAGAGAGGAGGAGGCCGTTTAATAGAGAATTGCAGTAGTCAAGGCGGAAATGGATTAGGGCCACAGTGAGGGTTTTTGTTGTTTCCATGGTGAGAAAGGGGCAGACTCTAGAAATGTTCTTCAGGTGCAAGCGACAAGAGAAGATGAGAGATTGTATATAGGAGGTAAGGTGAGGTGTAATGCTGTAGGTTTGGGTCCTGTGCAGCAGACAGTGTGTCCCTCCCTCTGCTGCCACTTCCTCAGTTCTGCCAGCTCCTGGGCTCCATCACAGTGCACTACATGGCATCGTATCCCCACACTGTGCACACCCTCAGTCCTTGCCCCATTGCCTACACTGTGCGCAGACATGCTGGTAATTACTGCTCACGCTAACAGTGCAGTGCAGAGCATAGCATACTGATTGTATAGCTGCTGCCTCCATGGTGATGCTGGGATCTTGGCCTCACTCAGTCTTCAGCAGTGCCATGCTGCTGCTCCTCTGCTGATGTTTACTGTTTGCTCTGATTTCTGGATCATAAGCAGACTGATAACTTGTCCACCAATCAGAGCCAAGCTCCTCTCCTAGCTCTCAGCTAGCAGCCGGCCTGCTATGCTTCCTCCTATCTGAGACCCCTCTCGCATCCTCCACAGGACAGAAGACTGAGGTGGGTGGGCGGCTGACCCGGATTGCAAAAAAATATATATATTTCCAGGCTCAGGTGTCGCCCCCTGCATCCTGGTGCCTTAGGCACATGCCCTCAAGTGCCTTAGTGGCAAATATGTCCCTGTTAATAATGGTGTAAATCTGTGCAGCTACCATGCTGAGTGTGGCTACAATGAGGGAATTAACTTTATTTTTCCAGATTTCAGTCATATATGTATGGCTTTATTCACAACTCTGTATACAGTGAGCAATGACTATAAGCACACCCTGCCACATTAACTGACACCTGTGTCTGCACTGAGATGCTGCAGAGCTGGATGACGGTCAATGTGGGAGGGCATTCTTCCAGTCGCTGCTCTCTGTATACTGAGCTGTTACTGAAAGCTGGACGCTGCCAGGAGGAATAAATCATTTCCTCCTGGTAGCCGCATTGTCAGTGCAGCAGCCGCACAGCTTTAGAACGCTATGACGTGCAAATCAACTCTATATCTGCAAGTTAATAGTGTTTGTGTTCGTGACCAATTTCATTTATGATACAAGATGTCTGTAGAAAACCCTTTTTATTCATTTGTACGTTTCTTACCTTTTTCTACCAGCCATAACTTCTTTATTTTTTATTTTTACCCCGTCAAGAATGCTGTATTATGTCTTGTGTTTTTTTGCGGGATGAAATGTAGTTTTGAATAACTCCATTCATTTTACCATTTAATGTACTGAAAGATGGGAAAAAAATCCATGTGTTGAAATTGGGGGAAAATGCAATTTTGACATCTTTTTTGTTATGTTATTATGGCATAAATTCTCTTACTATGGATTATGGCTCTCCGGGTCATTACAATTATAGTGATACTAAACTTGTATAGATTATTATTATTTCAGTGTTGAAAATAAATTCAGAAGATTGTAAAATAAAAAAATAAAACTACCGTATTTTGAATCCCCATATTCTGAGACCTGCAACATTTTTCTTCCATTGATTGAACGACTTTTCTTCTTTTTAAAGATAACTGTTATTTGATAACATTTTTGGCTTCATACAATGTTTTGATCTGTTTTTCATTTTTTCATTGTATTCTTTTTTTAGAAAGTAATGATCAAAAAGCCAAATTTCTGGCTTTTGATTTTCATTCTTATGTGTTTACTGATCAGGTTGAAGTACCACTTCAACATTTTTTTTCAGCACTGGTGTACTGCTTTAAATCCAATTCCCCTACTCCCGGTCTTATATTCACCCTCTGGCATTTTCATCTTTTTTCAGCATTGCTCCGGTCCTATGGAACCATTTTGTGCCTGTAAATTCTGACCAGAGGTTACGCCACAAGCTTACAATACAAGTCTATGAGACCAGAACAAGGCTCTCATAGACTTGTGTTGAAGATTGACCTCCGGTGTGCTTCATTAGTCTCTGGAGCAGCTAACAGGTAGTAGTATGCCAGAGAGTGACAGGAGCAGCGCTACATATAAATGAAGGCTTCTGAAGGTGAGTATAAGACACAGGGAAGCATACTTAAAAGGAACGCAGGGAAAAAAACTCTTTAGTATTGTCTCTGCCCTCCTACATGATGAAGCAGAGCTGTGCACTGCAGTTATAGGATCTATAGATCGCTTATAAATATATAAAATGATACCTTCTTTTCAGCCCTCACCCCTCCTTCAGAGAACCGAGAAATTCACCGTCAGTCTGCAGCTGTGACAGGAGGTGTGTCGGGGGTGTGGACTCTGGTAGCTCCAAGATCATCTTACATTCCTGCCCCCTCACACTTCTGTATGGGCAGGGGTGTTTCTGCTGGCCCATGCAGACACTACAATCCTGCCCCTGATATGCCATCCTAAGTAATGTAGCAGGACTCTTCTCATTTCAAATAGCAGTCATGTCACCAAGCAGATTTAAACATGCTGTGATCTTTTCCTGTATGATGGTGCATAATGTATACTGCCATATATCAGCCTAGGAGCACAGGCAAAGCACTTCATTGATTTATTCAGCACTGCCATGATCTCCCCTCCCCCATAGCAACTAGGTACAATTCCATTATTATGCTCTGTTCCTTATACTGTGCACCAAACATATATGGGCATAAAAGATATCTATGTATCTATCTATATTATCTATGTCTCACATGTCTGTGTATTTATCTATCATCTATTTATAAAACTGTCTATCATATATCTTATGTATTCATCCATCTATCCTATGTACAGTATTCATCCATCCATCTAGCCATCCATCCATCCATCTAAAGGCCACTTCACACGCTAGGAAATCGTTAACGATATCCTTGGAACGTCACGAATTTGTGACCGTTCCAACAATATCGTTAGTGCGTCCTTGTGTGTAAACGAACGATGTAGGATAAAAAAAATCATTGGAACGGTCATCACAAAAATGGTATCCTGACCTCAAATCTGTCATTCGTCGTCCAATTAAGGAACTGTGAAGAAGCAACACCGTTCAATGTGACACCTTTTTGAACGATCTCGTTCAAAATTCTCCTATTCCTTGCGCTTTTAAAGATCGTTCAGTCCTTGCTCTCCTATTTAACTGGTGCGTTACCGAATGGGATATCATTAATGACATCCTTGTGTGTGACAACGCACTAACGATGTCGGAACAATCACTGTCACGTGATCGTTCTAAGGATATCGTTAACGATATCCTAGCGTGTGAAGTGACCTTTATTCATCCATCCGTCCTATCTATCCATCCATCTGTCCTATTTATTCATCCATCCATCCATCCATCCATCCTTCCATCCTATGTATTTATCCATCTATTGTATGTATTCATCCATCCTATGTATTCATCCATCTACCCATCCAACCTTCCTATGCATTCATCCATCCATCCTATGTATTCATCCATCTATCCTATGTATTCATCCATCTTTCCATTTTATTTATTCATCCATCCTCTGTATGCATTCATCCGTCCTATGTATTCATCCATCCATCCTGTGTATTGATCCATCCATCTATCCCATGTATTCATTCATCTATCTTATGTATCCATCTGGCCATCCTATGTATTCATCCATCCATCCATCTTAAGGCCCAGTTACACACAGATAATTGCGCAGAGATTGTTCGCAGATCTCTGGTTGCAGTGAAATCATGGACACATTGTTCCATTTGTACACGGCCACAAAATGGAACAATGTGTCCATAATTTCACTGCAACCAGACATCTTCGAACAATCTCTGCGCAATTATCTGTGAGTATAACTAGGCCTTAAGATAGATGGATTGATGGGTTGATGGATGGGTGGAAGGATGAATACACAGGATGTATGGATGATGAATACATAGGATGGATGAATACATAGATGAATACATAGGATCAAGGCCATATTTGCCCTTAGGCACTTGTAGGCACGTGCCTAGGGCGGCAGGATGTGGGGGGCAGTGTCTGAGCATCTTTTTTTTTTTTTGTTTTCCTCATTAAACTCCGGGTGCCAGGTCACCCACCCACCCACTTCAAACTTTCAGCCTGCGCCCGCCCACCCACCTCAAACTTTCAGCCTGCGCCCGCTCACCCACCTCAAACTTCCGGCCTGCGCCCGCTTCGGACTGCTGGCTGTCGGATCTCTGATTTCCCGCACTTAGGGGAAGTAAGGCGGCGAGGACTTCCTACTCCGATGCCGCAGAGGCCCAGTCCAGGCAGTTATATCGCCGGCAGCCGCCGGCTGGTATGGGAATATTACCGGCGGCTGCGGCGCCGGGGTGTGTGTGCTGCCTGTGTGCACAGGCAGCCCAGCCCAAGCAGCTACATCGCCGACAGCCGCCGACCGGTATGTATTACCGGCGGCTGCAGGTGGCGCCGGGATGTGTGTGCTCACTGTGCTGCCAGGAAATCAGTGCCAGCAGTGAGGCAGCCTGGCACTGTGGACAGTGCAGGGCTGCAATGCACTGTCTGGTATGGTCCTGGAGGCAGGCAAGCCCAGGAGCTGCTGCCCAGCCCCCATATGAGGCTGCAGACCGGCAGCACTGTGTATGGAACATGAAGGGGTGATGATGGGAGCGGCACACAGACTTGCACCATGTTATATGATATAGCATGGTGTAGGTCTGTGGGCTGCCCACCCATAGCATGGTGCAGGTCTGTGGGCCACCCACCCATAGCATGATGCAGGTCTTTGGGCTGCCCTCCCATATAGCATGGTGCAGGTCATGTAAGGCGCTGTTACAGCCGAAGATTGTAGGGTGGGGGGGGTGGAGCGGCATGGAAAAGGGGGGAGAAGATGGATGAATGGGGGGCAGCATGGATGGATGGATGGGGGGGGGCTGCGTGGAAAAGGGGGGAGAATGATGGATGGGGGATGGGGAAATGCTACATGGATGGATGGGGGATGTGGGAGAAGCTACATGGATGGATGGGGCATGTGGGTAAGCTACATGGATGGATGGGGGAGAAGCTATATGGATGAATGGGGGGATGGGGGAGAAGCTACATGGATGGATGGGGAAAAGCCGGATGGATGGATGAATGGATGGGAGAGAAGCTACATGGATGGATGGGGTAGAAGGTACACGTATGCTATGATTGGTGATATTTTAATGGCGTCTTTAACCCCCAAAATGCCAATGAATCTGCATACATATTTATATAGAGAACATACTGTTCTGGTGGTGATTTATTGTATTGCTGGTGGTTCTGGTGATGTACTATCGGGGGTTATAGTGATGTATTATTGCATTGATGGGGGTTCTGATGATGTATTTACTGGTTTTGTTGAATTCATATTATATTGACAGTGGTTCTGGTGATATACTGACAGTGGTTCTAGTGATGTGTTATTGTATTGCCGGTGGTTCTGGTGATGTAGTCATGTGGATGTTTTAATATTTAACTTAACAGACATGATCCTAAAACAATATAGGGCAAGTGTGCTTGACTAAAAATACAGCTGAATGTCGGCCAAACACTCGATTAAAGCCCCCAATTACTATAGATAGGTGTCCGATCGCTCGGTCAGCAGCGATCTTACTCTGGTCTCCCATATACTGGAGCGCTCATTCTGCCAAGTGTTCCTGTATATTGTATGAAAGCTGCTGCTAGACATCTCTGGCTGCAGCTTATTGAAGGATAAAAGGATCTACAACCTGTAATCGGACATGCTGGATCCTTATTTCCCTCAATCAATCATCAGTTAGAGCCCCCATACACATTAGACTGTCCTCACAACCTGTTCATATCTTCGGGTTTAGCCAACTTTAGTCTCGTGTATGGAGGTCTTCACTACTATCTGAAGGCTACGGGCACTGACATCTGTAAACCCCCGGAGTGCTGGAATAGGACACACAGTTAAAAAGAAAATCCTCAAAAGACTGAACATATGAACAGCAGGTCATTTTTACATTGCCGTGCATGAGATCATTCCCTTTAGCATTTTTTGTTGCATTTTCAGGCGGAATACCGAGCAGATCTGCCTGAAAAATAAAATGCTGTGTGCAGATATGCTTACTCTGACTGATAAGTAAGGGGAGGAAGGGGGGGCGGGCGCGCAGCCACCGAAAGTGCCTAGGGCGGCAGGAACTCTAAATACGGTCCTGCATAGGATAGATGGATGGATAGATGGATAATACTTAGGATAGATGGATGGATTTAAACATAGGATGGATTGATGAATACACATAATGGATGGATGGATGAATACATAGGATGCATGCATGGATGAATACATAGGATGCATACATGGATGAATACATAGGATAGATGGATGGATGAATACAGTTGTGGTATTTACATCCCTGCAATTCTGTCAGATAATACTCAGTTTCTTCCTGAAAATGATTGCAATCACAAATTCTTTGGTATTATTATCTTCATTTAATTTGTCTTCAATGAAAAAACACAAAAAGAATTGTCCTAAAGCCAAATTGGATATAATTCCACACCAAACATATAAAAGGGGGTGGACAAAAGTATAGGCAGTCTTAGAAAAACCATGTGATGCTTCTCTAATTTGTGTAATTAACAGCACCTGTAACTTACCTGTGGCACCTAACAGGTGTTGGCAATAACTAAATCACACTTGCAGCCAGTTGACATGGATTAAAGTTGACTCAACCTCTGTCCTGTGTCCTTGTGTGTACCACATTGAGCATGGAGAAAAAAAAGAAGACCAAAGAACTGTCTGAGGACTTGAGAAACCAAATTGTGAGGAAACAGGAGCAACCTCAAGGCTACAAGTCCATCTCCAAAGACCTGAATGTTCCTGTGTCTACCGTGCGCAGTGTCATCAAGAAGTTTAAAGCCCATGGCACTGTGGCTAACCTCCCTAGATGTGGACGGAAAAGAAATTGACGAGAGATTTCAACGCAAGATTGTGCGGATGGTGGATAAAGAAAAGGGACTGTATGGTAGGATACCCAGGAAGACCCCACTTCTTACCCTGAGACATAAAAAAGCTAGGCTGGAGTTTGCCAAAACTTACCTGAGAAAGCCTAAAATGTTTTGGAAGAATGTTCTTTGGTCAGATGAGACAAAAGTAGAGCTTTTTGGGCAAAAGCATCAACATAGAGTTTACAGGAGAAAAAGAGGCATTCAAATAAAAGAACACGGTCCCTACAGTCAAACATGGCGGAGGTTCCCTGATGTTTTGGGGTTGCTTTGCTGCCTCTGGCACTGGACTGCTTGACCGTGTGCATGGCATTATGAAGTCTGAAGACTACCAACAAATTTTGCAGCATAATGTAGGGCCCAGTGTGAGAAAGCTGGGTCTCCCTCAGAGGTCATGGGTCTTCCAGCAGGACAATGACCCAAAACACACTTCAAATGGTTTGAGAGAAAGCACTGGAGACTTCTAAGGTGGCCAGCAATGAGTCCAGACCTGAATCCCATAGAACAACTGTGGAGAGATCTAAAAATGGTAAGTTTGGAGAAGGCACCCTTCAAATCACTGGGCAAAATTATCACTGAAAAAGACCTGGGTGTGTGGGTAGATGACAAACTCACATTTAGTGGCCAGTGTCAGGGAGCTGCTGCAAAGACAAATAAAATAATGGGATGCATTAAAAGATGCTCATGAGGAGAACATAATTTTACTTCTTACAAGTCGCTAGTGCGACCA
This sequence comes from Allobates femoralis, assembly GCA_033576535.1. Taxonomy (NCBI): domain Eukaryota; kingdom Metazoa; phylum Chordata; class Amphibia; order Anura; family Aromobatidae; genus Allobates; species Allobates femoralis. Next base: position 475,674,396 of record JARQOC010000004.1, read on the forward strand.
CATTTAGAATACTGTGTACAATTCTGGTCTCCGGTGTATAAGAAAGACATAGCTGAACTAGAGCTGGTACAGAGAAGAGCGACCAAGGTTATTAGAGGACTGAGGGGTCTGCAATACTAAGACAGGTTATTAAACTTGGGGTTATTTAGCTTGGAAAAACGAAGGCTATGGGGTGATCTTGTAATAATGTATAAATATATGAGGGTACAATACAGAGAGCTTTTTAATGATCTTTTTACTCTTAGGCCTGAGACGGGGACAAGGGGGCATCCTCTACATCTGGAGGAAAGAAGGTTTAATCATAATCACAGACATGGATTCTTTACTGTAAGAGCAGTGAGACCATGGAACTCTCTGCCACATGATGTTGTAATGAGTGACTCACTACTAACTTTTAAGACGGGCCTGGATGCCTTTCTTGAAAACTATATTACCGGTTATATACACTAAATTCTTTGATAGGGCGTTGATCCAGGGATCTAGTCTGATTGCCATATCTGGAGTCAGGAAGGAATTTTTTCCCCAATGTGGAGCTAAGTGTTGCCACATGGGTTTTTTTTGCCTTCCTCTGGATCAACATGTTAGGCTATGGGTTGAACTAGATGGACTTAGTCTTCCTTCAACCTTAAAAACGATGTTACTATGTTACTATGTAAATATCGGGAACTGGAGCAGTTTGCCTAAGAAGAATGGTCTAAAATTCCAGCAGAGCATTGTAAGAAGCTCATTGATGGTAACCGGCATCAATTGATCGCAGTTATTTTGGCTAAAAGTTATGCAACCAAGTATTAGGCTGAGGGTGCCAATACTTTTGTCTGGCCCATTTTTGGAGTTTTGTGTAAAATGATCAATCTTTTGCTTTTTGCTTCATTCTCTTTTGTGTTTTTTCATTGAAGACAAATTAAATGAAGATAATAATACCAAAGAATTTGTGAGTGCAATCATTTTCAGGAAGAAACTGAGTATTGTCTGACAGAATTACAGGGGTGTCAATACTTTTGGCCACAACTGTAGAATGGATGGATAGATGAATATATAGATGAATACATAGGATGGATAGATGGATGAATACATAGGATGGATGGATACGTGAATAGATGAATACATAGATGAATACATAGGATGGATGGACTCATAAGATGGATGGATGAATACAAAGGATGGATGAATAGATGAATATGTAGGATGGATGAATGGGTGGATTAATACATAGGATGGATGAATACATAATGATGGTGTTACACGCTAGGATATCGTTAGCAATAGCCTTGGAACTATCACGTGACCGTGATCTTTCCGACATCGTTATTGCGCTGTCACACACAAGGCTTTCGTTAACGATATTTTATGCGGCAACGCACCAGTTAAATAGGAGAGGAAGGAGTGATTTATTAAAGCGGCAGGAATAGGAGCTTTTTGAACGATATCGTACAAAAAGGTGTCACACTGAACAATGTTTTGTCCTGAAGCAGAGTTAATTGGACGATGAGCGATAGATTTGAGGTCAGGATCTCAAGTCTTTGATGAAGGATCCAACGATTTTTTCTTCCTATATCGTTGGTTTACACGCAAGGACGCCATATATATCGATATCTTTTGAACGATCACAAATCCATGACGTTTCAAGGATATCGTTCAGGATATCCTAGCGTGTAACACCACCATTAGATAAATAGATGGATGGATGAATGAATACGCATAATAGATGGATAAATAGATAAGATGGATGGATGGATGCATACATAGGACAGATGGATGGATGAATACAATAAGATGGGTGAATGATGAATGCATAGGATGGATGGATAAATGGATGGATGGATGAATTCATAGGGTGGATGGATACATAGCATAGATGGATAGATGAATACATAGGATAGATGGATGGATAGGTGAATACATAGGATAGATAGATGAAGAATACATAAGATGGGTGGATGGATGGGTTGATGGATAAATACACAGGATGGATGAATGGGTGGATGGATGAATACATAGGATGGAAAGATGGATGAATACACATAAAGGCCACTTCACACACTAGCATATAGGTGAACAAGATCGTTAGCTATCTCACGTGACTGTGATCCTTCCGACATAGTTAGTGCATTGTCAACACGCAAGGATATCGTTAATGATCGTAAATTTGGCAATGCTCCAGCTATTTGGAGAAGAATGTTTGAACGATGTTAAACAGAGGAAGGAATAGGAGAAATATGAATGACATTGTTCAAAAAAGTGTCACACTGAACGATGTTGCTGCTTCCCAGAACGTTAATTGGACGACGAACGATAGATTTGAAGTCCTCATCTTAAATACTGGATGAATGTTTCAACGATTTTTCCTTCCTACATCATTCGTTTATAGTTCAGACGCACTAACGATATCGTTAGAATGATCATAAATCCGTGACCTTTCAATGATATTGTTAACGATATCCTAGCGTGTGAAGTGGCCTTATGTATTCATTAATTCATCTATCCATCCTAGGTATTCATCCATCCATCTATCCTATGTATTTATCAGTCCATCTTGTGTATTCATCCTGCATCCATCCATTATTATATAATTGCGTAGGCCACTTCCGTCGTGTCCGGCGCTACTTCCGTGGCTTTGTTCGCGTGGCTCGGCACTTTCTCTGGGCATTGCGAGCCCTTGCCGTTGCCCGCGAACAAAGCACCAACATGCCCCACCTTACCCCGCCATCCCGAGCATGGGCTGTAGTGTACACCACTATGGTATACTACAGCCCCATGCCCAGCCGCCTGTCGCCCCGCTACACGCTGAGCATTGGGCTGTAGTGTACTGCAGCTCCATGCCAGCCCGTCCGCCCGCTCCCCTCGCGCACGACATGGGGCTGTAGTGTACACCGCTATGGTATACTACAGCCCCATGCCCAGCCGCCTGTCGCCCTGCTACACCGCCGGCATGGGGCTGTAGTGTACACCGCTATGGTATACTAAGCCCCATGCCCAGCTGCCTGTCCGCCCCGCTCCCTCGCCGCCGCCACGAAGTGGCGCCCGCTACCCCGCTCTGCCGCCTGAACCCCGCGGCGGCGAGGGAGCAGACGGGGCAGAAGAGAGGGGTTGCTCCGGAGCACTGTGTCACCAGGCGGTGACAGCAGCGGCTCCGGAGCAACGCCTCTCTTCTGCCCCGTCTGCCTCCCCTCGCCGCCCCGCCACCCCATCGTACACTTCTCCGGAGCCACTGCTCCGGAGCCACCCCTACCCCCCCCGCTGCTACCGCCGCCGTAGATCACACGCTCTGCCCGGCTGAACCCCGCGGCGGCGAGGGGAGGCAGACGAGGCAGAAGAGAGGGGTTGCTCCGGAGCATTGTCACCAGCCGGTGACAGCAGCGGCTCCGGAGCAACCCCTCTCTTCTGCCCCGTCTGCCTCCCCTCGCCGCCCTTCCACCCCACCATACACTGCTCCGGAGCCACCCCTACCCCCCAAGCCGCTACCAACCACCTACTACCCTCCTCCACCCCCTAAGCCCCCGCCGCCCCCGCCGCCGTCGATCACTTACATGCCTTCTTCTTCATCTGATCATCCGTCCGATCCAGGAGTCCTCCGTCCGGCCCAGGCGTCCTCTTCGTCCAGTCCGGTCCAGAAGTCCTCCATCCGGCCCAGGCGTCCTCTTCGTCCGGGCCCGGGGGTCTTCTGTCTTCTTTCCGCCATCTCCATTATATGTCTATGGGAAGTGCGGCGCTATTCTGATTGGTCGCCGGCAGCACACAGCGACCAATCAGAATACCGCCTCACTTCCCATAGAGATATAATGGACGAAAATCGTCCATTATATCTCTATGGGAAGTGAGGCGGTCTTCTGATTGGTCGCTGGGTGCTGGCGGCGACCAATCAGATAGCACCGCACTTCAGCGTAATTAAACACAAGTCGTCATTTTCATGGAAGTGCGGCTATTCTGATGGTGCGCAGCACACAGCGCATCAGAATACCGCATCACTTCCATAGAGTTTAGGATGAAATCTCCATTATACTAGGGATGGGCGTTCTGATTGGGCTAGTGCGCGGACAATCGCTAGCCTCTAGGCGAATTGAAACTAAGTTCCTTTCTTGGAATGCGGCGATGATGGGTCGCCGCCATCACCCAGCGACCAATCAGAATACCGCCTCACTTCCCATAAAGATATAATGGACGATTTTTCGTCCATTATATCTCTATGGGAAGTGCGGCGCTATTCTGATTGGTCGCCGGCTGCACACAGCGACCAATCAGAATGCGCCTCACTTCCCATAGAGAAAATGGACGACTTTGTGCTTAAATTTACCGCTGATGGCTATTGATTGTCGCGAGACACCGACCAATCAGATCGCGCTCACTTCCTAGAGAAAATAGCGTGTTTCAACCAGTATGCGGCCTGGGTTCTATTTTCGGCCACGGCGCTCGCAAGATAATCGCAATAGACCTACCTATATCTATCTATCTATCTATCTACCCTTATCTATCTATCTATCTATCTATCTATGTATCTATTTCTATCTATATCTATCTATCTATCTATCTATCTATCTATGTATCTATTTCTATCTATCTATCTATGTATCTATATCTATCTACCGTGTTTCCCCGAAAGTAAGGCCCCCCCGATTGTAAGGCCGCCTAGGGGTAAAGGGGGGGCCTGCTAATGTAAGGCCTCCCCCGATTATAAGGCTGGGTAGGGGGGAGGGGGGGTCTTACTATCGGGGAAACACGGGGGGGGGGAGGTTTACATGCATACATACACACATACAGACACATGCATACACATATATACACACCATACACACCACACACACCACACACACACATAGCACAGCTTCTTACCGGGTCCGGTGTGGGGTCCCCGATGGTCCTGTGCCGTCCTCTGTGCTCCGGTCCGGTCCCCGAGATGATCCGCTGGCGGACGGCAGCGGATTCTCGGGACTCGACCGAGCAAGGGCGGCACAGGCCATCGGGGACCCCACACCGGACGTTTAGGAAGCTGGGCTAGTGTGTGTGTGGTGTGTGTGGTGTGATGGTGTGTATATATGTGTATTATGTGTATGCTGTGTCTGTCTGTATGTGTGATGTGGCATGGATGGATGGATGGTGGGGCTCAATGTAAGGCCCACCCGAAAGAAGACAGGGAGCACTTTTGGCCACAAAAAGAATGTAAGACACCCTGTCTTACCTCAGGGTAGAACAGGGTATATATCTTATCTTTCTATCTATTTATTTTATATATATTCTATCTATCCATTATCTATTCTATCAATCTATCTATATCTATCTATCTTCTATCTATTTCTATCTATCTATCTATCTTTTCTTTTCAATGGTCTTTTTATTAATGATGTTTGCATAACATAACAATATACATTTTTTAAGTGTGTAAGAACATCAAAAAATATCAGAAAATGTCAATGGTGTTACAAAGGCATTGCATGGTATGAACGTAATATGACGTGCGCATGTGGTATTCATCTGTACATGGCACATAACTGGAGTTCTCCAAGTTGTTCATCAGTGTTGGTAGACTGGTTGAAAGTAGGAGGGTTAAGCCCCAGTCACACATAACGATATCGTTAGAGAGATCGTTGTAACTGTGACGTTACAACGATCTCTCCAGCGATGTCGTTATGTGTGACACTTTGCAGCGATCAGGCCCCTGCTGTGAGATCGCTGATCGCTGCAAAGTGCTCTGGGTCATTTTTTGATCGTTGGTTTCCTGCTGGTCAGCACGCATCGCTGCGTGTGACAGCAAGAGACCAGCGATCTGTGACCTCACAGAGCTGGTTACTATGGTAAACACCGGGTATCTAGGCAGCGCGCGCTGCCTGGATACCCGGTGTTTATCATAGTTACCAGCGTTCTCCCTGCTTAGCGCTGCCTATAACTCAGCGCTAAGCAGGGAGCGATGTGGGAGGTGTCTCAGGGGTTCAGGCTGGGAACTCTCCTCAGCTCCATCACACAGGATCATCCTGCAGGACGCCGTCACCTAGCAACGGCCGGAGAGTCACATGACCGCAGTGTGCACCACGTGACCCCGCCTGGCTCCTCCACCCTCCGGCCGGGGGAGAAGGTCACGTGACGCAGCGATCGTTGGACTCCGCGCAGCAGAGAGACATGGAGGAGGAGGAGGACCGGGCACAGGGGAGGAGGAGGGAGAGCCGGGGGGACCGGGCACAGGGGAGGAGGAGGACCGGGCACAGGGGAGGGGGAGGACCGGGCACAGGGGGAGGACCGGGCACAGGGGAGGGGGCTCTCTGCTCCGCAGCCGCTTCTGGCTAACTCAGCGCTAAGCAGGGAGCGATGTGGGAGGTGTCAGTGCCTGATCGCTGGGGAGATCTGCCTGTTTGACAGCTCCCCAGCGATCAGGTAACGACGCTCCAGCGATCCCGGCAGGTCGTTATCGCTGTCGGGATCGTTGGAGCGATCGTTATGTCTGACTGCACCCTTAGTATGTGCCCTCTCGCAATCTCTTATCGCATTATGACTTACAGAGTCTCAGACGTGTGCCTTCCTCACGTCTGTGATTGTCTTGTTTTCTGTTATCCATGCAATACCGTATGAATAGGTGAACAACAGTAAAGAAGAGAGATAAGGAGAGTGAGTAAAAGATTGTGTTGATGAGAATGGTAGATAGTGGGGAAAAACTGGAGAGGAAGAGAAAAGAAAAAAAAAAGGGGAAGAGATGAAGAAGAACGGGGGGAGAGGGGGTAGGCAGTCCAGTTACCAGGAAGTCAGTATCCGATGCCAGTCAAGTTGTTATTTGGACAGGCATGGGGACCATGTTTTTCTGAGTTTCGTTTGTCTATTTTCAACTGACGCCACAGTCACTGCTACTCGGTACAGAGCATTTATTTTGTCATACAGTTGTGCAGTAGTCGGTAGATCTGGGGTCTTCCAGTATAGTGGTATCAATAATTTTGCTGCAGTAATGCATTGTCGTGCTAATTCAGATGCGTATTTGTCATCCGTCCAGAGTGGGAAGTTTAATATTGTGGTCTCTGGTGAAAGCGTAAGCGTTTTGTTCGTCACCGTCTGTATAAGCATGCCCACTTTATTCCAGAAATCTCTGATTTTGGGACATGTTCACCAGATGTGTATATAGTCTCCGTCGGGGGACCATTACATCTCCAGCAGTTTGTTGAGCTCTCTCTGTGCCAATGGTAGGTTTGTTTGGGTGCCAAATACCACCGCGACACGATTTTGAAAGTGTTTTCCTGAGCCCGTACGCATTGCGAGGGGCCATGGGATCTTTCATAAATATATCGTTGCTGCGTTGGGGTGAGGCAATAGCCCAAGTCTTTTTCCCAGTGCGTGATGTAGCTCCGTTTTGGGCTACATTCAGTCAGTAGTAGAGTTTGGTACAAAGTGGATAGAACTTTTTTTGGTTTCGAGGTGGCTGCACATAGCTTCTCAAACGGTGTCATGGCGCGTGAGATATCTGCCTTCTGTAGGTGTGGTTTCAGTGCAGATTTTATGCAGGAGTAGTGCAAGAAGTTCAGTCCCTGGAGACCAGGTGTGGTCTGTATTTCAGAGAAAGTTGGCATGGTTCCATCAATCAGAATTCGGTCTACGGTCAGGTTTTGCAGGGCAGGTAGCTTCTGTGATTCATTAGCAGAAATGCTGGGGCTACTAGGAAGAAGGTCCATTAGTGTGAGTAGGGAAGATAATGGGGGTATCATCATGTGGCGCAGTTTCGACCAGACCTGAAGGGTGGCCTTGGTATGTATGTTGTGTATTGGGGTCAGCTTAGTGGTTTTCTCATATGCAAGGAATAAGGATCTAAGCGTCTTTGGAGCTAGTGCTTCTTCCGCTGCAATCCATATGTTATCTCGTGGGTGTCTAAGGATGTCAATCACTCTCGAGTTATTGCAGTTGATATACTTCGTATATCCGCGCTCCATTCCCCTATATTCTTATGAAGCGTTAGTGTTCGGTACGATATGCGAGGCTTTTTCCGGCGCCAGATATAGTTACTAAACAGGGCGTTGATCTTAGAAAGGAATGTCGATGGGATTGATATGGGGAGCATATTGAACATATAGGTAAACTTGGGGAGAATCAAGCTTTTTAATAAATTTTTTCTACCCATCCAGGAAAGGTGGTTATCTCTCCAGGTGTCAATAGTAGATTTAGTATTTTCAAGCATTGGTTTGATATTGAGTCGAAAAAGATCTCTGCTGTTTCTCCCCAATTTCACTCCGAGATATTTTATATATGTGGTGGGCCATGTGAAGGAATAGAGGTCTTTTAATTTTGTTAAAGTTGTGGAGTTAATGTTAATGTTAAGTGCTTCAGATTTAGAAGGGTTAACTTTAAAGTTTGAGAGGTGGCTAAAGTGGTCCAATAATTTTATTAGAGCTGGGAATCCCCGTAATGGGGAAGTCATTAGCACGAGCAGGTCATCCGCAAACGCCGCCGTCTTATAATGCGTGTGATTCAATGTGATGCCTTCAATGTCCTGGTGGGATTGTATGGCATGCAGCAGAGGTTCCATGGAGAGCACAAAGAGTAGCGGCGAGAGCGGGCAACCCTGTCTCGTGCCATTTTTTATTACAAATGTGTCTGTAAGCGAGTTATTTATCCTGATTCTGGCCGTGGGGTTGTTATACATTGCTAATATGGCTCTGATAAGTGCTTGGGGTAGCCCAAAGGTGCTTAGGGATTCTTCGAGGTAAGTCCAGTCCACTCTGTCAAATGCTTTCTCAGCGTCCGTGCCCAGGAGTACTAAAGGGGTTCTACGGTGTTTAGCTATTTGCATCAAATGCAATATCTTGTGTGTGTTGTCTTTCCCTTCTCTTCCCGCAACAAATCCCGTTTGACTAGGCGAGATCAAGTGTGGCAACAGTGTCACCATTCTTCTCGCTATCAAGCTGGAGAGCAGTTTTAGGTCTACATTCAATAAAGAAATTGGTCTGTAGCTACTGCACTGCTCCGGGTCCTTTCCCCCTTTGTGGATCAGCGAGATGCTAGCTTCCAGCATTTGTCGTGGGAGGGGCAGACCTTGGAGCGCAGCATTACATAGGTCCAGAAACCGTGGTAGTAGGACATTGGAGAAAGTTTTATAATACTGTGCTGTAAGCCCATCAGGCCCTGGTGATTTTCCGGGTGGGCACTTTGACAGAGTGGACTGGAGCTCCGCAATTTGGAATGGCTTTGTCAGTTCCTTTTTTTGTGTTTCCGTCAGACTGGGTAGTCCCAAACGTTTCAGAAAGTTCCTGATCTCATCCCTCCGCATTTTGATCTGATCATCAGACTCGTCCGGTCTCAAATCATAAAGGTGCTTATAATAGTCTAAAAATGCGTTTTCCACATGTGTGGGATTATCAGAGCTGACACCCTGTCTGTTTTTGACCGTACTAATCTGAGTGTACATCTGTCTCTTACGTAAGAGTGAGATCATGAATTTGGACGCTTTGTCTCCATGGGCGTACAATTTATTCTTCCACGAACTGTAATATTTTGCCGATTGGAGAGCTATGAGGTTTTTTAGTTTGTCTCTTTGTAGACAGCAAAAGCATGGTCTGTTGGTCGAGTTGTCTTTTATGTTTTAGTTCTAGTGAGGCTATCTCTTCGTAGAGATCGTACATGTCTTGTTGTCTTTTTCTATTAAAGTGGGAGGAGATTGATATTAGTTCACCCCGGATGACAGATTTGTGTGCTTCCCATAAAATTTGTGCCGACATACCCTGTGTGTCATTTAGCGTGAAGTATCTGTGCAGTGCTTCTTGTATTCGTGCTTTGACCCCAGGTTCAGCTAATATGGTTTCATTAAGGCGCCACGATCTGTTGTTGAGGTGTTGTCTTTGCAATGACAATTCTAGGGTCACTGTGGAGTGGTCAGAATGTACATTTGGTGATGTGTTTGATTTTTTAATGTTAGGCATCTGTGTTTTATGGACAAAGATATAATCGATCCTATGATAGGTTTTATGGGGGTAAGAATAGAAGGTGTAATCGCGGTCGGCGGGGTTCAGGCATCTCCACGTGTCAACTAGATTTTGGGAGTTCAGGCATCGCTGTATTTTAGCTAGGTCCTCTGCTGAGAGCGTACTCCTCTGCTTAGAGGTGTCCATTAGTGGATTCAACGCTACATTAAGATCTCCACCGATCACCAGCACACCCTCTTTGAATATTTCTATTTTCTTCATCATTGCTGTCAGCCATTTTGCAATTTTCTTATTTGGGGCATATAAGCTACATAACGTCACTAAGGTCCCATTTAGTAGTCCCTTGATTAGTATATATCGTCCCAGGGGGTCAGTTAGCGTGTCTCTCAGTTGAAATGTCACCCCTTTGGCTATCGCCACTGAGGTACCTCTAGTTCTTGTTTGGTTCGTAGTAGCGTGGTACCACTTATCGTATCCAGAGCGGGTCAGGTCAGGTATTTTGTCTGACTTAAAATGCGTCTCTTGTAGAAGGAGTACTGTCACTTTTTGTTGTTTAAGTCTGTGTAGTATGTGTCGCCTTGCTATCGGCGAGTTTAGGCCATGTGTGTTGAGTGAAGCAAATGTAATTACCTTAGTTACTTCTGCCATAGCGTGTCTCCATCGATTCGGTCATTGAGCGTCGGCATCAGCGTTTTTTTGTCCTTCGACCTTCCTGGAACACTGGACTGGGAGGGGGGGAAGAGGTGAGAGTGAGTATAGTGAAAGGAAAGATAGAGAAGAAAAAAAAACATAACTTTCAATAACTGTAATAAGGTCACAGAATTAAATGTGAATATGAGTTTGTTCATCATAGGGCTACAAAGGGCCCCAGTAGCCAGCTCCGGGGAGGATATCTTCGTTCAAGGTTGCTATTGCTGGTGCGTAACCAATTCTTCAAATAATGATACGTATCATTAAAGGGAAGGGTGTGGGGAGGGGGTTGGGTGGGGAGGGGGGAGAGGGGTTGGGTGAGCTTATAAGTGAGGAGGATATGATGGTAAAGTATGAAAGGGGTTGGGGGATGGGAAGGGTATCAGGGTATTGGGGTATGGGTAGGAGGTTGGTAGGGGATGACGTATGGTATGGACCAAACTTCGGTTGATTGTGTCCATATCCTTTAGCAACCGTCGTTACCGTAGAAAGAGGGGGCACTTCGTACAATCTAGTCCACCATGTTGCGTGAACGTAGAAGTGCTCTCGTATGAATTGTTTCGTCACTTCGGGATAGTCAGGTCCTTTCGTGGGGTAACAGGTCCATAAACTTGCAGTTAAGCGTGGTTATCAAAGGGGAAGAAAACAAGATGCAAAGTTCTGCTATTTACTTGTTGAGATCCAAGCACTCAGGTGCTAGGGCATCAGAATGTCAAGTCGAATCGACCAGGTCTTTTGCAGCGGGAGATTTGGCCGTCTTACGCTTCACTCTTTGAGCCTTGGGAGTGGTGACTACTTGCCATGCTGGTGGTGGCGGTATTTGCTGGAGCAAGGAGGCTGAGTGGAATGCTTCCAGATCCGGATAGGAGTCTAGTGTGATCTCTAGTTCCTCGCATGCTTGTTTGACGTCCGCCGAGGTTCTAGCTTGCAGCCTCTTATCTCCTGCCGTTATAAATATGCCGAAGGGGAACAGCCACCGGAATCTGAAACCCTTGTTTGTTAGGGCCTCGGTGAATGGCTTCAAGAGTCGCCGTTTTCGTAGTGTGATGGCTGATAAGTCCTGGTATAACTGAATTGTGGTGCCCTCATAGATGATCGTTCGTTTGTCCCTCGCCTTCCGGAGCACTAGATCCTTCACCCTAAAGTCTAAGAAACGGCAGAGTACATCCCTGGGCTGTTCGCCTTGTGATGGTCTGGGCTTGAGGGCTCTATGTACTCTTGTCAACTCAATGTTTTCCGGTGTTTCCTGGTCCAATACATCTTTGAATATCTCGATGGCCGCTTTAGTGAGTGATTCCAGCGCCTCAGATTCCGGCATGCCCCGTATTCTAATATTGTTACGGCGCTCACGGTTCTCGTGGTCCTCTAAGGTTGTGTGTGCAGCGTGGAGGATGTTCTCATGTTGTTGTAGGCATTCCAGCATAGCATTAGACTGTTGTATTATGGTCGTCTGTGTGTTTTCAGCTGTATCTAATCTTTGCCCTTGATGGGTGAGATCGCGTTTTATGTCTGCAAGTTCCTTACTAATTGGCTCTAGTTTCTGCGAGAGGATTCTTGCAATGAATGAGCGAGTTACTTGGGTATCTTTGTCAGTTGACATGCTTTCAGATTCACTATCCATGTCTGTGTCCGAATCGTCCATTAGAGTTGGATCATTTGGTTTAGAGGGCACGTCTGAGTCAGTCAGAGCGGCTTGCTTCTTTAAAAATTTATCTACGTCAGCTTGCGTGACTGCTTTAGCAAGTTTCAGGGATCCTTTAGGGGTTTTTGTTCCAGTTTTCCCCATATTAGTAATGAGTTAAGTTTTAATGCTGGTTGAAAATGGTCACGGAGCTCCCCCTGCTGGCTGATGGCGTTTACTGCAGTATGTTAGTTTTGTGTTGTTATGTTAGAGAAGTAGTTGTTAGCCACTCTAACAGTTGTGGAGATCTACTGGTATCCTGTTGTTATATACCAGTCTCGTGATTTGAGGGGTCTGGATTTCCAGTCTAGTTAGCTCAGGCACGGGTCAGGGAGGGTTTTTTCCTTTACTCTCTGTTCTGCAGACTTTGTGCAGCACTGCGACCTTTTATATATCAGGTTTAGATGGTATATAAACAAAAAGGTGGTACCTCTTATCTCTGTACTCGTCTGCTCCTGAGTTCCTGAAGTTGTTATTTAGAGGAGGTCTTGGCTGTGATTCTAGGCTGGTAGCAAGCACCGGAGCTGTGGGGCTCAGTGTGACTCTGGCTCTGTCTCCTCTCTCTGACAGGGTTCCCGTAGGACAGATCCCTCTACACATACACCCGTTCGTTTCACACAGATAATACGAGTGCCGGGTCTCTGGGGGGTCGCAGGTTGTCAGCAGTCACACTGTTCTTGTGCCTCCCGCCTCAGCGTCTCTCTTACCTCCCGTTCCCCTTCCCTGGCGCCACGTGCTGTCGGACGCCTCCTGCAGCTGTGGGGCACCGCTCGGCTTCGGTCTTCCTGCAGTCTAGCTGCGGTCCGGCTGCGGGGGTCTTGGGCAGGGACACTCCCGCTTCAGCACCTCTCTCTCCGTTCCGCTGCACAGCCGATCCGGCCCGGTCCACCTCTCCCGCCTGGGGGCCGCGCGGTCCTCGCCGATGGCCTCTTTCTGCAGCTAGAGATGGACCCAGAAATGATGCCTAGGACCGGTGCGCAATTGCCTCCAGTATAGTCAGGAGTGCCTTCTGGGCTCTTTGGGGCCCCTCACGAGGGTGGATGGCGCGGATAGAGATTTTTCTGCGGGAGAGCTAGTGAGTGCAGCTTCCCTCATCCGCGGCCATCTTGGATCTCCATCTATCTATCTATCTATCTATTTCTATCTATCTATCTATCTTTTTCTATCTATCTATCTTTTTCTATCTATCTATCTATCTATCTATTTCTATCTATGTATCTATTTCTATCTATCTATCTATCTATGTATCTATTTCTTTCTATCTATTTCTATCTATCTATCTATTTCTATCTATATCTATCTATCTATCTATCTATCTATCTATGTATCTATTTCTTTCTATCTATTTCTATCTATCTATCTATTTCTATCTATCTATATCTATCTATCTATCTATCTATCTATCTATGTATCTATTTCTATCTATCTATCTATCTATCTATATCTATCTATCTATCTATCTATCTATTTCTATCTATCTATCTATCTATCTATCTATTTCTATCTATCTATCTATCTATCTATGTATCTATCTATGTATCTATTTCTATCTATGTATCTATTTCTATCTATCTATCTATGTATCTATTTCTATCTATCTATTTCTATCTATCTATCTATCTATCTATCTATGTATCTATTTCTTTCTATCTATCTATCTATCTATCTCTATCTATCTATCTATGTATCTATAGCTATCTATCTATCTATCTATGTATCTATAGCTATCTATCTATCTATCTATGTATCTATTTCTATCTATCTATCTATATCTATCTATCTATCTGTCTATCTATTTCTATCTATCTATCTATGTATCTATTTCTATCTATCTATATATCTATGTATCTATTTCTATCTATCTATCTATATCTATCTATCTATCTATCTATCTATTTCTATCTATCTATCTATCTATCTATCTATCTATGTATCTATTTCTATCTATCTATCTATCTATCTATCTATCTATCTATCTATATATCTACGGTTAAAAAATGGGTCACAGCACTTCTCTCCAAGGTTATAGATGTTTATTCCAGCCTGGCACGGATGGCAACGTTTCGAGCCTGTCAGCCCTTCTTCCAGCAACCACAATACAATCTGAACAGTCTTTTATGCACCTTTGGCTAATTACATCACTTCCTTGCATCTAATTAACATAAATCCATTTACATAATTATATCCATCACCTAATTCTTAATTAAACAAGTGGCTATTGTGACAATATTTCATTTACAACAGTAATCAGAAGTTCATACTTTTGTTCTCTTATATTAATCACGCCTATACCGATGTTAAGCAGCTTTATACAGTACTCAACCAATTAGTTTTTACTTTCCCTAGTTGCTTGTCATTATATTACAGTACTTTATTCATTGGGAGCGGCTTACCGGGTTCCTGTATATCAGCATGTGTTTTTCGGCGTCCCGGAAGCGCCTGCTGTGTGTGTGTCACTTGGCCCCACCTTTGCAAACGTGGGAGCCGCGCCATGCGTGCGCGATGACGTCAGAGCGTCCGCGCATGCGCATATCATTAACTCCGTCATCCTCCATCTTTGTTGGGGCATTTTATCCATCTCGGCAACACAATACTATATATATTGCACATTGCCCATCATACTAAGTGCTCAGTGCATCTATGTGCTTATTGGTATTAAAACCTCTCTATATTAAAATGCTTGTGTCCAATATTATATATAATAAGGTGCTTATATATTAAATAATGAGTATTATTGCTCATCATTTTGTGCTAAAATTGCTTGTAGTGACCTTCCTTCATAAGGGGCACTCTCTGGTTTTATTTAACCCCTTCTTTGTCCCACCAGAATTTCTGTCTGTTTCTTTGGCTTTAACCAAGCCTCTATCATTGACCCTTCATATGTGGGGCAATCCGGGGGTGTACTAGTTTCCCCTTTATCTTCTTTTACCTCTTATTCTGGTCACAAGGTGACATAGTGCTTTTTTACTAATACTCATAATCAGTGTCTTAATGTGCTTATATAAAATGATTACTCTCTTTAAAACAATACCTCACAGAGACGGATATCTGTTTAGTGCGCTATGTTGTTTGTAGTTACCATACAGTGCTCCCTATATTGCCGCTCCCATTCCTTCAGTACTGTATGGACTCTATCAGCATTTTTGTGACCTCATTCTGATTCCCGCTTCTTCATACTTTTCTATAAGGTAATTTAGAAAAAATAGTGTTAATAATTCCGTGTCCTTTTAAAATTTGTATTAAAATCCAAACGTGGTTAAAAAATGCATACGATCTATTATGAGAGAGACCCCAATCCTACCGTTTAAAGGGCAAATCCTAACTTGTAGTCTACATTTAGGCCATTTGGTTTCAAAGTGCCTAATTTTTTTATCCACTTCAATTCCTGTATTTTCAGTTGTCTCTCTCGATCACCTCCTCTCCTCATCACTGGTATTCCATCTATTGCTCTAACTCTTAAATCCCACTCATCATGCCCTGCCTCTGTGAAATGTTTTGACATTGGTAAGTTCATTATCTTTTTCCTGATGCTATACCTGTGCTGGCTCATCCTGATCCTCAACTCTAGAGTGGTCTCACCTACATAATATTCTCTGCACGGGCACTCTAACAGGTACACTACATGATCAGAGGCACATGTAAAAAATTGTCGTATCTTGTATGTCTTTCCCTTAACCTCATATGAATTTCCCTTCTTCATCAATGGGCAGTTAACACATCCTATACACGGGTAATTCCCTGTTCTCGTTATACCTGTCAGCGTGGTCTGTCGCTTAAAAGATCCAATGTCTGACTTTACTAAGCGATCCTTCAGGCTCCGACCCCTTCTAAAAGAGAAGAGTGGTGGTTCTCTAAATTCCCTTATTTCCGGTAAGCCATTGCTAAGAATTTGCCAGTTCCTTTTTATTGCCTGAGTTATCTCCCTAGACTCTTCACCAAAAGTCGTCACTACTGGTAATCTCCAACTTTTCCTCTGGGTGGTTCCCTCTTTACTACGTTGGTCCCTACTCCTTTTTAGGACTTCCTCTGGGTAGCCCCTGTCTCTAAACCTGTCCATCAACTTAATGACTGCTTCCTCTCTTTTCCCCTCATTGCTTACAATACGCCTTACTCGTTCGACCTGTCCTTTTGGTATGGCCCTTTTCATCTCAATGGGATGGCTACTGTCAAAATGCAACAACCTGTTCCTGTCTGTCGGTTTCACGTGTAAAGTTGTACTCAAACTCCTTCCTTCCAGCTCAACATTCACATCGAGAAACTGTATCTCTGTTTTTGAATAGACCATAGTGAACTTGATGCTGGTGTCTACCGTATTGAGGTACTTATGAAAAACCTCGAGCTCTTCTACATCACCTCTCCATATAAGGAACACATCATCTATGTACCTCCACCACTCCCGGACATTCCGGAAGTGGTGGGACACATAGACGTGCTCCTCCTCAAGCACCGCCATGGTGACCCCGGCGTATGCACATGCCATATGGGCCCCCATGGCGGTGCCTTTCAACTGCTTGTAGTAAGTGTCCCCAAACAAGAAATAGTTAGACCGCAAGCATATTTCCAACAGATCAGTTATAAGTTTTTTACTATCCTGGCTATATTGTGTATTCTCAAGCTTCATCCTTACTGCTCTAATCCCCTTT
Source organism: Allobates femoralis (assembly GCA_033576535.1). Taxonomy (NCBI): domain Eukaryota; kingdom Metazoa; phylum Chordata; class Amphibia; order Anura; family Aromobatidae; genus Allobates; species Allobates femoralis. The sequence goes on from JARQOC010000004.1 coordinate 475,691,291, forward strand.
TCATGTTCGATAGATGTGTATAATGAGACTACATCGAAGGATACCAATATGTCTCCCATACCTACTTCCAAGTTCCTTAATTTCTCCAGAAAATGTCCGGTATCACGGATATAGGACCTCGCTGACTTTGCTATTGGGTTCAGCATTTTGTCTAATAGGATTCCTATAATTGCTAAAAACAGAGTCTACCCCGACACTATCGGTCTCCCTGGTGGGTTTTCGATCGATTTGTGGATTTTTGGGACAATGTAAAGTACAGGTGTCCTCGGGCTATCCACTATTAAATAGTCCAGTAATTCCTGGTCTATCAACCCTCCTAATTTAGCTTCTTCTAAGACTGTTTTTATATTTTTCTGAATCTCGAACTTTGGGTCTCTAGATAATTTTTGGTATACCTCCTCATCCCTCAGTTGTCTCATGACCTCTGCTACATATATCCCCTTGTCCATGACGACGACTGCTCCCCCTTTGTCCGCTGGTTTCACCACTAGGTCGCCGTCATGGACAAGTTTCTGCAGTGCCTCATGCTCGTCTTTCTTTACATTAGGGCGTTTAAAGGTTGTCTGACTATTTCGTTGTATGGCATCTAAGTCCCTTCTAACTGCTGCCAAAAATGTCTCTATTGCCGGTACCACTTCAACTGGGGAAAAATCACTTTTCTTAAACAGTGAAAATTCTTTCAATGTTAGCTCGCTTTCCCTCGGCTTAGGTCTTATTTCTTTCCCATGAAACCAATGTTTTAATTTAACCATTCGAAACATCCTGGCCATATCAATATCTAACTGGAACCAGTCTACATGCGTATTAATGTTAAAGCTCAGTCCTTTGTTAAGTATATCAGTTTGAGCTACACTCAGAGCCTTTTCAGATATATTTACCACCAGTTCGGGTTTCGTTTTCTGTTGCTCCTCAGTCCTGACCTCTGTTTCTCTCAGGACTGAGGAGCAACAGAAAACGAAACCCGAACTGGTGGTAAATATATCTGAAAAGACTCTGAGTGTAGCTCAAACTGATATACTTAACAAAGGACTGAGCTTTAACATTAATACGCATGTAGACTGGTTCCAGTTAGATATTGATATGGCCAGGATGTTTCGAATGGTTAAATTAAAACATTGGTTTCATGGGAAAGAAATAAGACCTAAGCCGAGGGAAAGCGAGCTAACATTGAAAGAATTTTCACTGTTTAAGAAAAGTGATTTTTCCCCAGTTGAAGTGGTACCGGCAATAGAGACATTTATGGCAGCAGTTAGAAGGGACTTAGATGCATACAACGAAATAGTCAGACAACCTTTAAACGCCCTAATGTAAAGAAAGACGAGCATGAGGCACTGCAGAAACTTGTCCATGACGGCGACCTAGTGGTGAAACCAGCGGACAAAGGGGGAGCAGTCGTCGTCATGGACAAGGGGATATATGTAGCAGAGGTCATGAGACAACTGAGGGATGAGGAGGTATACCAAAAATTATCTAGAGACCCAAAGTTCGAGATTCAGAAAAATATAAAAACAGTCTTAGAAGAAGCTAAATTAGGAGGGTTGATAGACCAGGAATTACTGGACTATTTAATAGTGGATAGCCCGAGGACACCTGTACTTTACATTGTCCCAAAAATCCACAAATCGATCGAAAACCCACCAGGGAGACCGATAGTGTCGGGGGTAGACTCTGTTTTTAGCAATATAGGAATCCTATTAGACAAAATGCTGAACCCAATAGCAAAGTCAGCGAGGTCCTATATCCGTGATACCGGACATTTTCTGGAGAAATTAAGGAACTTGGAAGTAGGTATGGGAGACATCCTTCGATGTAGTCTCATTATACACATCTATCGAACATGAAAAGGGGATTAGAGCAGTAAGGATGAAGCTTGAGAATACACAATATAGCCAGGATAGTAAAAAACTTATAACTGATCTGTTGGAAATATGCTTGCGGTCTAACTATTTCTTGTTTGGGGACACTTACTACAAGCAGTTGAAAGGCACCGCCATGGGGGCCCATATGGCATGTGCATACGCCGGGGTCACCATGGCGGTGCTTGAGGAGGAGCACGTCTATGTGTCCCACCACTTCCGGAATGTCCGGGAGTGGTGGAGGTACATAGATGATGTGTTCCTTATATGGAGAGGTGATGTAGAAGAGCTCGAGGTTTTTCATAAGTACCTCAATACGGTAGACACCAGCATCAAGTTCACTATGGTCTATTCAAAAACAGAGATACAGTTTCTCGATGTGAATGTTGAGCTGGAAGGAAGGAGTTTGAGTACAACTTTACACGTGAAACCGACAGACAGGAACAGGTTGTTGCATTTTGACAGTAGCCATCCCATTGAGATGAAAAGGGCCATACCAAAAGGACAGGTCGAACGAGTAAGGCGTATTGTAAGCAATGAGGGGAAAAGAGAGGAAGCAGTCATTAAGTTGATGGACAGGTTTAGAGACAGGGGCTACCCAGAGGAAGTCCTAAAAAGGAGTAGGGACCAACGTAGTAAAGAGGGAACCACCCAGAGGAAAAGTTGGAGATTACCAGTAGTGACGACTTTTGGTGAAGAGTCTAGGGAGATAACTCAGGCAATAAAAAGGAACTGGCAAATTCTTAGCAATGGCTTACCGGAAATAAGGGAATTTAGAGAACCACCACTCTTCTCTTTTAGAAGGGGTCGGAGCCTGAAGGATCGCTTAGTAAAGTCAGACATTGGATCTTTTAAGCGACAGACCACGCTGACAGGTATAACGAGAACAGGGAATTACCCGTGTATAGGATGTGTTAACTGCCCATTGATGAAGAAGGGAAATTCATATGAGGTTAAGGGAAAGACATACAAGATACGACAATTTTTTACATGTGCCTCTGATCATGTAGTGTACCTGTTAGAGTGCCCGTGCAGAGAATATTATGTAGGTGAGACCACTCTAGAGTTGAGGATCAGGATGAGCCAGCACAGGTATAGCATCAGGAAAAAGATAATGAACTTACCAGTGTCAAAACATTTCACAGAGGCAGGGCATGATGAGTGGGATTTAAGAGTTAGAGCAATAGATGGAATACCAGTGATGAGGAGAGGAGGTGATCGAGAGAGACAACTGAAAATACAGGAATTGAAGTGGATAAAAAAATTAGGCACTTTGAAACCAAATGGCCTAAATGTAGACTACAAGTTAGGATTTGCCCTTTAAACGGTAGGATTGGGGTCTCTCTCATAATAGATCGTATGCATTTTTTAACCACGTTTGGATTTTAATACAAATTTTAAAAGGACACGGAATTATTAACACTATTTTTTCTAAATTACCTTATAGAAAAGTATGAAGAAGCGGGAATCAGAAGGAGGTCACAAAAATGCTGATAGAGTCCATACAGTACTGAAGGAATGGGAGCGGCAATATAGGGAGCACTGTATGGTAACTACAAACAACATAGCGCACTAAACAGATATCCGTCTCTGTGAGGTATTGTTTTAAAGAGAGTAATCATTTTATATAAGCACATTAAGACACTGATTATGAGTATTAGTAAAAAAGCACTATGTCACCTTGTGACCAGAATAAGAGGTAAAAGAAGATAAAGGGGAAACTAGTACACCCCCGGATTGCCCCACATATGAAGGGTCAATGATAGAGGCTTGGTTAAAGCCAAAGAAACAGACAGAAATTCTGGTGGGACAAAGAAGGGGTTAAATAAAACCAGAGAGTGCCCCTTATGAAGGAAGGTCACTACAAGCAATTTTAGCACAAAATGATGAGCAATAATACTCATTATTTAATATATAAGCACCTTATTATATATAATATTGGACACAAGCATTTTAATATAGAGAGGTTTTAATACCAATAAGCACATAGATGCACTGAGCACTTAGTATGATGGGCAATGTGCAATATATATAGTATTGTGTTGCCGAGATGGATAAAATGCCCCAACAAAGATGGAGGATGAGGATGGAGGGTTCCTGTATATCAGCATGTGTTTTTCGGCGTCCCGGAAGCGCCTGCTGTGTGTGTGTCACTTGGCCCCCACCTTTGCAAACGTGCGTGCCGCATCGAGCGTGCGCGTTGACGTCAGAGCGTCTGCGCATGCGCGTTTCTCAATCTCCGTCATTCTCCATCTTTGTTGGGGCTTTTTTTTCATTCTCGGCAAGCCAATACTGTATGTATTGTATCTTGCCCGTTTTTAAAAGGTGCGCAGTGCTTCTAAAGTGTTTAGTTTCTCTATGTTAAAGTGCTTGTGTGTTAAGTATTGTGTTCCATTATTAATTACACTGTGCAAACTAGCTTAAGGTGACCTTCTTTTATGAAGGACACTCTCAAAGTGCTTTATTATTCATTACGCTGTGCAAACTAGCTTAAGGTGACCTTCTTTTATAAAGGACGTTCTCAGGGTTATATTCAATTCTATATTAACCCCCTCTCTTTACCCACCCAGGGATTCTGACTATCTCTTATGGCTCTGATCGAGCCTCAATCATTAACCCTTCCCAAATAGGGGGCAATATCGGGGCAATCCTGATTTTCTGTTTTCCTTTCCTTATTCTGGTCACTGTATAGCAATGTGTTCATTATTCTAATATTAACTAAGATCCTTTGTTTTTAATAAATATCTCTAAAAAAGGTGCTAAAAAGGTTCTCTAAAATAAAACTCACAAAGATGGATACCCGATTAGTGCGCCATGTTGTTTGCAATTACCATACAGTGCTCCCTGTATTGCCGCTCCCATTCCTTCAATACTGTGTGGACTCTATCAGCATTTTTGTGACCTCCTTCTGATTCACGTGTCTTCATATTTTTCTATAAAACAAGTTAGAAAATTTAGGTAAGCTTTTTAGAAAAATCAGTATTAATATTTCTGTGTCAAAATTAAAATTTATGTTAAAATCCAAGCGTGGTTAAAATGTATACGATCTATTATGATAGAGCCTCCGATCCTAATATTCAAAGGGCAACTCCTAACTTATACTCTACATTTAAGCCACCAGGTTTCAGAGTCCCTAATTTCTTTATCCATTTCAGTTCCTGTATCCTCAATTGTTTCTCACGGTCACCTCCTCTCCTCATCGGTGGTATTCCATCTATCACTCTGACTCTTAAATCCCACTCTTCATGCCCTGCCTCCGTGAAATGTTTCGACACTGGCAAATTCATTATCTTTTTTCTGATGCTATACCTATGTTGGCTCATCCTGATTCTTAACTCCAAAGTGGTCTCACCTACATAATATTCTCTGCATGGGCACTCCAACAGGTATACTACGTGATCGGAGGCACACGTAAAAAATTGTTGAATCTTGTATGTCTTTCCCTTAACCTCATATGAATTTCCCTTCTTCATCAATGGGCAGTTAACACATCCTATACACGGGTAATTCCCTGTTCTCGTTATACCTGTCAGCGTGGTCTGTCGCTTAAAAGATCCAATGTCTGACTTTACTAAGCGATCCTTCAGGCTCCGACCCCTTCTAAAAGAGAAGAGTGGTGGTTCTCTAAATTCCCTTATTTCCGGTAAGCCATTGCTAAGAATTTGCCAGTTCCTTTTTATTGCCTGAGTTATCTCCCTAGACTCTTCACCAAAAGTCGTCACTACTGGTAATCTCCAACTTTTCCTCTGGGTGGTTCCCTCTTTACTACGTTGGTCCCTACTCCTTTTTAGGACTTCCTCTGGGTAGCCCCTGTCTCTAAACCTGTCCATCAACTTAATGACTGCTTCCTCTCTTTTCCCCTCATTGCTTACAATACGCCTTACTCGTTCGACCTGTCCTTTTGGTATGGCCCTTTTCATCTCAATGGGATGGCTACTGTCAAAATGCAACAACCTGTTCCTGTCTGTCGGTTTCACGTGTAAAGTTGTACTCAAACTCCTTCCTTCCAGCTCAACATTCACATCGAGAAACTGTATCTCTGTTTTTGAATAGACCATAGTGAACTTGATGCTGGTGTCTACCGTATTGAGGTACTTATGAAAAACCTCGAGCTCTTCTACATCACCTCTCCATATAAGGAACACATCATCTATGTACCTCCACCACTCCCGGACATTCCGGAAGTGGTGGGACACATAGACGTGCTCCTCCTCAAGCACCGCCATGGTGACCCCGGCGTATGCACATGCCATATGGGCCCCCATGGCGGTGCCTTTCAACTGCTTGTAGTAAGTGTCCCCAAACAAGAAATAGTTAGACCGCAAGCATATTTCCAACAGATCAGTTATAAGTTTTTTACTATCCTGGCTATATTGTGTATTCTCAAGCTTCATCCTTACTGCTCTAATCCCCTTTTCATGTTCGATAGATGTGTATAATGAGACTACATCGAAGGATACCAATATGTCTCCCATACCTACTTCCAAGTTCCTTAATTTCTCCAGAAAATGTCCGGTATCACGGATATAGGACCTCGCTGACTTTGCTATTGGGTTCAGCATTTTGTCTAATAGGATTCCTATATTGCTAAAAACAGAGTCTACCCCGACACTATCGGTCTCCCTGGTGGGTTTTCGATCGATTTGTGGATTTTTGGGACAATGTAAAGTACAGGTGTCCTCGGGCTATCCACTATTAAATAGTCCAGTAATTCCTGGTCTATCAACCCTCCTAATTTAGCTTCTTCTAAGACTGTTTTTATATTTTTTGAATCTCGAACTTTGGGTCTCTAGATAATTTTTGGTATACCTCCTCATCCCTCAGTTGTCTCATGACCTCTGCTACATATATCCCCTTGTCCATGACGACGACTGCTCCCCCTTTGTCCGCTGGTTTCACCACTAGGTCGCCGTCATGGACAAGTTTCTGCAGTGCCTCATGCTCGTCTTTCTTTACATTAGGGCGTTTAAAGGTTGTCTGACTATTTCGTTGTATGGCATCTAAGTCCCTTCTAACTGCTGCCATAAATGTCTCTATTGCCGGTACCACTTCAACTGGGGAAAAATCACTTTTCTTAAACAGTGAAAATTCTTTCAATGTTAGCTCGCTTTCCCTCGGCTTAGGTCTTATTTCTTTCCCATGAAACCAATGTTTTAATTTAACCATTCGAAACATCCTGGCCATATCAATATCTAACTGGAACCAGTCTACATGCGTATTAATGTTAAAGCTCAGTCCTTTGTTAAGTATATCAGTTTGAGCTACACTCAGAGCCTTTTCAGATATATTTACCACCAGTTCGGGTTTCGTTTTCTGTTGCTCCTCAGTCCTGACCTCTGTTTCTCTCAGGACTGAGGAGCAACAGAAAACGAAACCCGAACTGGTGGTAAATATATCTGAAAAGACTCTGAGTGTAGCTCAAACTGATATACTTAACAAAGGACTGAGCTTTAACATTAATACGCATGTAGACTGGTTCCAGTTAGATATTGATATGGCCAGGATGTTTCGAATGGTTAAATTAAAACATTGGTTTCATGGGAAAGAAATAAGACCTAAGCCGAGGGAAAGCGAGCTAACATTGAAAGAATTTTCACTGTTTAAGAAAAGTGATTTTTCCCCAGTTGAAGTGGTACCGGCAATAGAGACATTTATGGCAGCAGTTAGAAGGGACTTAGATGCATACAACGAAATAGTCAGACAACCTTTAAACGCCCTAATGTAAAGAAAGACGAGCATGAGGCACTGCAGAAACTTGTCCATGACGGCGACCTAGTGGTGAAACCAGCGGACAAAGGGGGAGCAGTCGTCGTCATGGACAAGGGGATATATGTAGCAGAGGTCATGAGACAACTGAGGGATGAGGAGGTATACCAAAAATTATCTAGAGACCCAAAGTTCGAGATTCAGAAAAATATAAAAACAGTCTTAGAAGAAGCTAAATTAGGAGGGTTGATAGACCAGGAATTACTGGACTATTTAATAGTGGATAGCCCGAGGACACCTGTACTTTACATTGTCCCAAAAATCCACAAATCGATCGAAAACCCACCAGGGAGACCGATAGTGTCGGGGGTAGACTCTGTTTTTAGCAATATAGGAATCCTATTAGACAAAATGCTGAACCCAATAGCAAAGTCAGCGAGGTCCTATATCCGTGATACCGGACATTTTCTGGAGAAATTAAGGAACTTGGAAGTAGGTATGGGAGACATCCTTCGATGTAGTCTCATTATACACATCTATCGAACATGAAAAGGGGATTAGAGCAGTAAGGATGAAGCTTGAGAATACACAATATAGCCAGGATAGTAAAAAACTTATAACTGATCTGTTGGAAATATGCTTGCGGTCTAACTATTTCTTGTTTGGGGACACTTACTACAAGCAGTTGAAAGGCACCGCCATGGGGGCCCATATGGCATGTGCATACGCCGGGGTCACCATGGCGGTGCTTGAGGAGGAGCACGTCTATGTGTCCCACCACTTCCGGAATGTCCGGGAGTGGTGGAGGTACATAGATGATGTGTTCCTTATATGGAGAGGTGATGTAGAAGAGCTCGAGGTTTTTCATAAGTACCTCAATACGGTAGACACCAGCATCAAGTTCACTATGGTCTATTCAAAAACAGAGATACAGTTTCTCGATGTGAATGTTGAGCTGGAAGGAAGGAGTTTGAGTACAACTTTACACGTGAAACCGACAGACAGGAACAGGTTGTTGCATTTTGACAGTAGCCATCCCATTGAGATGAAAAGGGCCATACCAAAAGGACAGGTCGAACGAGTAAGGCGTATTGTAAGCAATGAGGGGAAAAGAGAGGAAGCAGTCATTAAGTTGATGGACAGGTTTAGAGACAGGGGCTACCCAGAGGAAGTCCTAAAAAGGAGTAGGGACCAACGTAGTAAAGAGGGAACCACCCAGAGGAAAAGTTGGAGATTACCAGTAGTGACGACTTTTGGTGAAGAGTCTAGGGAGATAACTCAGGCAATAAAAAGGAACTGGCAAATTCTTAGCAATGGCTTACCGGAAATAAGGGAATTTAGAGAACCACCACTCTTCTCTTTTAGAAGGGGTCGGAGCCTGAAGGATCGCTTAGTAAAGTCAGACATTGGATCTTTTAAGCGACAGACCACGCTGACAGGTATAACGAGAACAGGGAATTACCCGTGTATAGGATGTGTTAACTGCCCATTGATGAAGAAGGGAAATTCATATGAGGTTAAGGGAAAGACATACAAGATACGACAATTTTTTACATGTGCCTCTGATCATGTAGTGTACCTGTTAGAGTGCCCGTGCAGAGAATATTATGTAGGTGAGACCACTCTAGAGTTGAGGATCAGGATGAGCCAGCACAGGTATAGCATCAGGAAAAAGATAATGAACTTACCAGTGTCAAAACATTTCACAGAGGCAGGGCATGATGAGTGGGATTTAAGAGTTAGAGCAATAGATGGAATACCAGTGATGAGGAGAGGAGGTGATCGAGAGAGACAACTGAAAATACAGGAATTGAAGTGGATAAAAAAATTAGGCACTTTGAAACCAAATGGCCTAAATGTAGACTACAAGTTAGGATTTGCCCTTTAAACGGTAGGATTGGGGTCTCTCTCATAATAGATCGTATGCATTTTTTAACCACGTTTGGATTTTAATACAAATTTTAAAAGGACACGGAATTATTAACACTATTTTTTCTAAATTACCTTATAGAAAAGTATGAAGAAGCGGGAATCAGAAGGAGGTCACAAAAATGCTGATAGAGTCCATACAGTACTGAAGGAATGGGAGCGGCAATATAGGGAGCACTGTATGGTAACTACAAACAACATAGCGCACTAAACAGATATCCGTCTCTGTGAGGTATTGTTTTAAAGAGAGTAATCATTTTATATAAGCACATTAAGACACTGATTATGAGTATTAGTAAAAAAGCACTATGTCACCTTGTGACCAGAATAAGAGGTAAAAGAAGATAAAGGGGAAACTAGTACACCCCCGGATTGCCCCACATATGAAGGGTCAATGATAGAGGCTTGGTTAAAGCCAAAGAAACAGACAGAAATTCTGGTGGGACAAAGAAGGGGTTAAATAAAACCAGAGAGTGCCCCTTATGAAGGAAGGTCACTACAAGCAATTTTAGCACAAAATGATGAGCAATAATACTCATTATTTAATATATAAGCACCTTATTATATATAATATTGGACACAAGCATTTTAATATAGAGAGGTTTTAATACCAATAAGCACATAGATGCACTGAGCACTTAGTATGATGGGCAATGTGCAATATATATAGTATTGTGTTGCCGAGATGGATAAAATGCCCCAACAAAGATGGAGGATGAGGATGGAGGGTTCCTGTATATCAGCATGTGTTTTTCGGCGTCCCGGAAGCGCCTGCTGTGTGTGTGTCACTTGGCCCCCACCTTTGCAAACGTGCGTGCCGCATCGAGCGTGCGCGTTGACGTCAGAGCGTCTGCGCATGCGCGTTTCTCAATCTCCGTCATTCTCCATCTTTGTTGGGGCTTTTTTTCATTCTCGGCAAGCCAATACTGTATGTATTGTATCTTGCCCGTTTTTAAAAGGTGCGCAGTGCTTCTAAAGTGTTTAGTTTCTCTATGTTAAAGTGCTTGTGTGTTAAGTATTGTGTTCCATTATTAATTACACTGTGCAAACTAGCTTAAGGTGACCTTCTTTTATGAAGGACACTCTCAAAGTGCTTTATTATTCATTACGCTGTGCAAACTAGCTTAAGGTGACCTTCTTTTATAAAGGACGTTCTCAGGGTTATATTCAATTCTATATTAACCCCCTCTCTTTACCCACCCAGGGATTCTGACTATCTCTTATGGCTCTGATCGAGCCTCAATCATTAACCCTTCCCAAATAGGGGGCAATATCGGGGCAATCCTGATTTTCTGTTTTCCTTTCCTTATTCTGGTCACTGTATAGCAATGTGTTCATTATTCTAATATTAACTAAGATCCTTTGTTTTTAATAAATATCTCTAAAAAAGGTGCTAAAAAGGTTCTCTAAAATAAAACCTCACAAAGATGGATACCCGATTAGTGCGCCATGTTGTTTGCAATTACCATACAGTGCTCCCTGTATTGCCGCTCCCATTCCTTCAATACTGTGTGGACTCTATCAGCATTTTTGTGACCTCCTTCTGATTCACGTGTCTTCATATTTTTCTATAAAACAAGTTAGAAAATTTAGGTAAGCTTTTTAGAAAAATCAGTATTAATATTTCTGTGTCAAAATTAAAATTTATGTTAAAATCCAAGCGTGGTTAAAATGTATACGATCTATTATGATAGAGCCTCCGATCCTAATATTCAAAGGGCAACTCCTAACTTATACTCTACATTTAAGCCACCAGGTTTCAGAGTCCCTAATTTCTTTATCCATTTCAGTTCCTGTATCCTCAATTGTTTCTCACGGTCACCTCCTCTCCTCATCGGTGGTATTCCATCTATCACTCTGACTCTTAAATCCCACTCTTCATGCCCTGCCTCCGTGAAATGTTTCGACACTGGCAAATTCATTATCTTTTTTCTGATGCTATACCTATGTTGGCTCATCCTGATTCTTAACTCCAAAGTGGTCTCACCTACATAATATTCTCTGCATGGGCACTCCAACAGGTATACTACGTGATCGGAGGCACACGTAAAAAATTGTTGAATTCTATATGTCCTTCCTTTAACCTCATAAGAGTTACCCTTTTTCATCAGTGGGCAATTGACACATCCTATACATGGGTAATTCCCTGTTCTTGTTATGCCCGTCAGCGTGGTCTGTCGTTTAAAAGATCCCACATCCGACTGTACTAAGCGATCTTTCAGGCTCCGACCCCTTCTATAAGAGAAAAGTGGTGGTTCCTTAAATTCCCTTACTTCCGGTAAACCATTGCTAAGAATTTGCCAGTTTCTTTTTATTGCCTGAGTTATCTCCCTGGACTCTTCACCAAAAGTTGTCACTACTGGTAATCTCCAACTTTTTCTCTGGGTGGTTTTTTCTCTGCTATGTTGGTTCCTACTTTTTCTTAGGACTTCCTCTGGGTAACCCCTGTCTCTAAACTTGTCCATCAACTTAACTACTGCTTCCTCCCTTTTCTCCTCATTACTAACAATACGTCTTACTCGCTTGACCTGTCCTATGGGTATGGCCCTCTTCATCTCAATAGGATGGTTACTGTCAAAACGCAACAACCTGTTCCTGTCTGTTGGTTTCACATGTAAAGTGGTGCTTAGCTTCCCTCCTTCCAGTTCAACATTCACATCGAGAAACTGTATCTCCGTTTTTGAATAAACCATAGTGAACTTGATACTGGTGTCAACCGTATTGAGGTACTCATAAAAGCCCTCGAGCTCCTCTACCTCACCTCTCCATATAAGGAATACATCATCTATGTATCTCCACCACTCCCGGACATTCCGGAAGTGGTGGGATACATAGATGTGTTCCTCTTCAAGCACCGCCATGGTGACCCCGGCGTACGCACATGCCATATGGGCCCCCATGGCGGTGCCTTTCAACTGTTTGTAGTAGGTGTCCCCAAACAAGAAATAATTTGACCGCAAACATATCTCCAACAGATCAATTATCAATTTTTTGCTATCCTGGCCATATTGCGTATTTTCCATCATCATCCTTGCTGCTCTAATCCCCTTATTATGCTCAATTGATGTATATAATGAGACTACGTCGAAGGACACCAGTATGTCTCCCACGCCCACTTCCAAGTTTCTCAATTTCTCCAGAAAATGTCCCGTATCACGGATGTAAGACCTTGCTGACTTTGCTAGTGGGTTTAGTATTTTGTCTAACAGGATTCCTACATTATTAAATACAGAGTCTACACCCGACACTATAGGTCTCCCTGGTGGGTCTTTAACTGATTTGTGGATTTTTGGGACAATGTAAAGTACAGGTGTCCTCGGGCTATCCACTATTAAATAGTCCAGTAAGTCCTGGTCTATCAACCCTCCTGACTTAGCTTCTTCCAAGACTGTTTTAATGCTTTTCTGTATCTCGAACTTTGGATCTCTGGTCAATTTCTGGTATACCTCCTCGTCTCTCAGTTGTCTCATGACCTCTGCTACATACTTCCCCTTGTCCATGACGACGACTGCTCCCCCTTTATCAGCGGGTTTAACCACTAAGTCGCCGTCATGGACAAGTTCCTGCAGTGCCTCATATTCACCTTTCTTTACATTAGGGTGTCTGAAGGGTCTCTGACTATTCCGTTGTATGGCATCTAAATCTCTCTTAACAGCTGATATGAATGTTTCTATTGCCGGTATTACTTCACCTGGGGTAAAATCACTCCTCTTAAACAGTGAAAACTCTTTCAGTGTCAGCTCGCTTTCCCTCGGTCTAGGTCTTATCTCTCTCCCATGAAACCAATGTTTCAGTTTTACCATTCGGAACATCCTGGCCATATCAACATCTAATTGGAACCAGTCCACATGCGTATTGATGTTAAAACTCAGTCCTTTGTTAAGTATTTCAGTTTGAGCTGCACTCAGAGTCTTTTCAGATATATTTACCACCAATTCGGGTTTCGTTTTCTGTTGCTCCTCAGTCCTGACCTCTGTTTCTCTCTCTTTCTTCTGGCTCCTTCTGTGGCGGACTCCTCCTCTTCTTCTTCTTGTGACCTGTCCGTCTCTGGATGGGATGGAATCAAATTCATTAGCATGCTTAAAACCATAATGACATAGTCTTTTCCGCTTTAAACCACCTTTCTTCGGCCATTTATCCTTCTGCCAATTGTAAACTAATCCCGTCTGATAGTCTTCGCTGTCTCTCGCCCATTTTTGGCGTTTTGTCTCTTCTAGATCTTTTTTTACCTTTTCGGTTCTTAATCGTATCAGTTCTTTGAACTTTTGGAAGTCATCATCTTTTACCAACAATTTAATTTGTGTCTCCATGTCTTTGTTCTCCTGTCCTATTTTCTGTACCTCCTCCTGCAAATACTCCATGTTTAGGAGCATCACATCCATGGCATACTTGTTTGACATCATAGCGAACTTGCTACAGTATGCCGCATCATTCACAAACAGGGTTGGCCGTATGTTTGACCTCAATCCCCTCGGGATCCTTTTGGCCCTATAGTACTGGCCCATCATCATGAGATGCAGTTCCATAGAAATCATGCGTTTACACCCATTTTCATATTTCCTTTTGAGGTTGTTAACTGAAGGGACACTCAAAAAATCAACTTCCCCTTCCATTCCTTTTAGGATTCGCTCCTCATCTTCAACCGTATACACTAATGTGCCTGGTTCCATATTAATGGTGGAACACTGCTAAGCTCCAAGTGAAGGATGTATATATAAATGAATAAAGTAAGGAGCAGCGTGTTATGCTGGTATTATGCAGAGTGCAAAGCGTCCCTGAGGCTCCTTCCAGCCTCTATTATATCTATATATATCTATCTATATCTATCTATGGCGGAGCGGCCATTGCAAGCCGTTGCAGGGGCTCCCGCCCCGGCGACGACCGACAAGCGCCGAGCGCCGTGCCCGAAAATAGAACCAAGGGCCCGGCCAGAAATTCCTCTAAACACCGCTATGCCTCCCTATGGGAAGTGAGGCGCTATGCTGATTAGTCGGCACACTACACAGCGACCAATCAGCATAGCGCCTCACTTTCAGCGGTAAATTTGAAACTCAAAGTCGTCCATTATATCTCTATAGCGCCTGACTTCCTATTCTCATTGGTTGCCGTGTGCTGCCGGTGACCAATCAGAATAGCGCCTCACTTCCCATAGATATATAGTGGACGACTTTGAGTTTCAAATTTACCACTGTAAGTAAGGCGCTATACTGATTGGTCGCCGTCAGCACAAAGCGACCAATGAAAATAGCGCCTCACTTACAGCGGTCAATGTGAAACTCAAAATATTCCATGTATTTGAAGTATGGCGCCATACAGCACAGCGCTATTCTGATTGGTCGCCGCCTTCAGCGCGCCGAACAATCGGAATAGCAGCGGCCGCTATGCCGCCATATTTCAAATATACTGAGTAAACTATACACAGATTCTAGAATCCCGATGCAATCGCATCGGGCTCACAGCTAGTCCTATATATTCATCCATCCACCCTATGTATTTATCCATTCACCCATCTATCCTATGCATTCATCCATTCATCCATCCATCCATCCATCCATCCTATGTATTCATCCATCCACCCATCCGTCCTTCCTATGTATTCATTTATCCATCCATCCTATGTATTCATCCTTCCATCCTATGCATTCATCCATCCATCCATCCATCTATCTATACTATGAATTCACCTATGTATTCATCCATCCATCCATGTGTATGCATTCGTTCTATGTATTCATCATCCATTCATCCTATGTATTCATCCTTCCACCCATCCATCATTTGTATTCATCCATCCATCCACCCACCCATCCATCTTATGTATTCATCCATCCATCCATCCTATGTATTCATCCATCCATCTAAACGTACCGTCACACGCCTCCATATCGTCGGCGAGAACGCTGGCAATTGCCGAATACGGCGATGTGGAAACCACATCGCAAGTGTGTAGTGGCGTGAGACTGGGCGATCGATTCTACTGCGAGAAATCGCCGGTGGAGGTTCGCCTGATTGCCCTGCCATGCAGAGAAATCAGGAGATATCCACCAGGCGATTTCACCGCATCGTGCCGTGTGACAGGGAGATAGCTAAGTACACAGCAATCCTGAAATCAATCCCGTAGGCGTGCTTGGATGGTGTTTTTTTGCGTCGCATCTGCGGCGATTGGTGGGTGATACTGCATTCCGATTGACTGGCCGTGTCCGAGGCACCTGATTTGATAACACGTGCATTCACGCAAGGTTGACCAATGGGAACGCGGTTCCGTCCACCGATCGCAGTGATAGGGGCGCGGTGAAACACACTCTAGCACGCCCCTATTAAGACCGTATGCCCACATCGCTGCTACAATTGTGGCGGTGATACGGCAATGTGTGAAGGGAAGATCACTTCCTGTCTTCTGCAGGCGATTTCCGGAACGCAGGCTCGCTGGAGATTGCGCACGAGATCAATACGTTACACTGCTCCACGGCGACCATACAAAATTGCCCGAAACGTGCACGCTCACATCAAATCGCCAACGATATGGAAGCCATATGGAGGCATGTGACGGTACCTTTAGGTATTCATCCATCCATCTATCCTATGTATTCATCCATCCTATATATCCATCCATCATATGTATTCATCTTTGTATTTATTCATCCATCTTATGTATCCGTCCATCCATCTATTCATCCTATGTATTCATCCATCCACCAATCCTATACATACATACATCCAACCATCTATCCTATGTATTCATCCATCCTATGTATTCATTCACCTATCCATCCATCTATCCTATGTATTCATCCATTCATCCTATGTATTCACCATCCACCCATCCATCCTTCCTATGTATTATTCAATCCATTATGTGTATTTATCCATCCATCATCCTATGTATTCATCCATCCATTCATCCTATGTATTCATCCATACATCCTATGTATTCATCCATCCATCCTTCCTATGTATTCATCCATCCATCCATCCTGTGTATTCATCCATCTATCCATACATCCATTCTATGTATTCACCCATCTATCCATCCATCTTATGTATTCATCCTTCTACCCAT
Organism: Allobates femoralis; assembly: GCA_033576535.1. NCBI lineage: Eukaryota > Metazoa > Chordata > Amphibia > Anura > Aromobatidae > Allobates > Allobates femoralis. The sequence continues at coordinate 475,707,842 of JARQOC010000004.1, forward strand.
CCATCCATCCTATGTACTCATCCATCCATCCTATGTATTCATCCATCCATCCTATGTATTCATTCATCCTATGTTTGCATCCATCTATCCAATTTATTAATCCATCCATCCTATATATTCATCCATACACCCAGCATCCTTCCTATGTACTCGTCCATCCATCCTATGTATGTATTCATCCATTCTATGTGTTCATCCATGCATCCTATATATTCATCCATTCATGCATCCTACGTATTCATCCATGCATCCTATGTATTCATCCATCCATCTTAAGGCTGCTTCACACACTAGGATATCTTTAACGATATCCGTAGAGCGATCACGTGACAGTGATCGTTCCGACATCGTTAGTGCATTGTCACACAACTATATCCCATTCAGCAACGCACCATTTACATAGAAGAGCAAGAACTGAACGATCTTTTAAAGCAGCAGGAATAGGAGAATTTTGAACGAGATCATTAAAAAAAATATCACACTGAACGATGTGGCTTCTTCACAGTTCCTTAATTGGACTACGAACGATAGATTTGAGGTCAGGATCCCATTTTTGTGATGACCGTTCCAACAATTTTTTCATTCTAAATCGTTCGTTTACACGCAAGGACGCACTAACGATATTGTTGGAACATTCACAAATCTGTTTAGCTTCAAGGATATCGTTAATGATATCCTAGAGTGTGAAGCGGCCTTTATGTATCCATCCTATGTATTCATCCACCCATCCTAATATATCCATCATCCATGTATCTCATTCATCTTCCATCCATCCTATGTATTCATCCATCCATCTATCCTAAGCATTCATCTCTCCATCCTATGTATCCATCCAACCATCCATCGTATGTATTAATTCATCCATCCATCCTATGCATCCATCCATCCAAATATCCATCTTATGTATCCATCCATCTATTTATCCTATGTATTCATCCATCTATCCATCCATCTTATGTATTCATCCACCCATCCATCCTATCTATTCATCCATCCACCCATCCATCCATCCTATCTATTCATCCATCCATCCGATGTATTCATCCATCCATCTATCGTATGCATGCATCCATCAATCTATCTAATTTATTAATCCATCCATCCTATGTATTCATCCATTCATTCATCCTATGTATTCTTCCATCCATTCATTTATCTTAAGGCCACTTCACACACTAGGATATCATTAACGATATCCTTAGAACGATCACATGACAGTGATCGTTCCGACATCGTTGATGCATTGTCACACACAAGGATATCATTAACGATATCCCATTCGGCAACGCACCAGTTAAATAGGAGAGCAAGGACTGAACGATCTTTTAAAGCGGCAGGAATAGGAGATTTTTGAACGACATCGTTCATCATGGTGTCACACTGAACGATGTGGCTTCTTCAAGCAGAATTAATTGGACGACGAATGATAGATTTGAGGTCAGGATCTCAAATCTTGTATGAATGTTCCAACGATTTATCCATCCTACATCGTTCATTTACACGCAAGGACGCACAAACGATATTGTTTAAACGATCACAAATCCGTGACGTTTCAACGATATCGTTAACGATATCCTAGCGTGTGAAATGGCCTTTATGTATCCATCCATCTATCCATCCTATGTATTCATCTATCCATCTATCTTAGGCGGCCGTCACACGCACAGATATCTTGCCCGATATCGCTTAAGCGATCTCCTTTTTGATCGCTTAAGCGATATCGGGCTTAAAATCGATGCATGTAATCAAGCGATTCACGATGTGAAATCGCTTGATCGTGACATCGCTGATCTGAGGTCCGGTTCTCAGATCTAGCGATGATCGATTTCACGATCTCCTTCATCGTGGTGTATAACACCACGATGAACGATCTCCCAGCGGCAGAGCCTATGCTGGGAGATGGTAACTATGGTACACGTCGGGTAACTAAGCGACGCGCGGCGCCTAGTAACCCGATATGTACCATAGTTACCAGCGAGATCGCGGATCCACATCGCTGGTGAGTCTGTCTGTGTGACATCTCACCAGCGATGTGAGCGATATTGTAAGCGATTGCGCGTGCACGTGATCGCTTACAATATCGCTATAGATATCTGTGCGTGTGACGGCCGCCTTATACAGAATATTCATCCATCCATCCTATGTATCCATCCTATGTATTCATCTATGTTTTTATTCATCCATCCACCTATCCATCTGTCCTATGTATTCATTCATCCACCGATCCTATGTATTCATCCATCCATCCTATGTATCCATCCATTCATCCTTCCATCCATCCATCCTATGTATTCATCCATCCATCTATCCTAAAGGCCCAGTTACACACACACATAATTGTGCAGAGATTGTTGGCAGATCTCTGGTTGCAGTGAAATCATGGACACATTGTTACATTTGTACACGGCCACAAAATGGAACATTGTGTCCATGATTTCACTGCAACCAGAGATCTGCCAACAATCTCTGCACAATTATCTGTGTGTGTAACTGGGCCTTAAGCATTCATCCATCCATCTTATGTATCCATCCAACTATCCATCGTATGTCTTCATTCATCCATCCATCTTGTGTATCTGTGTAGTCATCATCTATCCATACATCCATCTTATCTATCTATCCATCCATCATCCATCCTATGTATTCATCCTTCCACCCACCCATCCATCCATCTTATGTATTCATCCTTCCACCCACCCACCCATCCATCCATCTTATGTATTCATCCATCCATCTATCCTATGTATTCAACCATCCATCCAATGTATTCAATCCATCCATCCAATGTATTCATCCATCCATCCTATGTATTCATCCATCCATCCTGTGTATTCATCTATGTATTTATCCATCCATCGTATGTATCCATCCATCCTATGTATTCATCCATCTATCCATTAATCCATCTTAAGGCCGTCTCACACGCTAGGAAATCGTTAACGATATCCTTGAAACATCACGGATTTGTGACCGTTCCAACGATATCGTTAGTGCGTCCTTGCGTGTAAACAAACGATGTAGAATGAAAAAATCTTTGAACGGTCATCACAAAAATAGGATCCTGACCTCAAATCTATCGTTCGTCGTCCAGTTAAGGAACTGTGAAGAAGCCACAGCGTTCAGTGTGACACCTTTTTGAACGATCTCGTTCAAAATTCTCCTATTCCTACCGCTTTAAAAGATCGTTCAGTCCTTGCTCTCCTTTTTAACTGGTGCGTTGCCGAAAGGGATATCGTTAATGATATCCTTGTGTGTGACAATGCACTAGCGATGTCGGAACGATCACTGTCATGTGATCGTTCTAAGGATATCGTTAACGATATTCTAGCGTGTGAAGCGGCCTTATGGTGGGGCGTCGTTGCGTGTAAACGAACGATATAGGATGAAAAGATCGTTGGATCGTTCATCCTAGATTTGAGATCCTGACCTGAAATCTATCATTCATCGTCCAATTAACGCTGCTTCGGGAAGCAGCACCATTCAGTGTGACAGCTTTTTGTATGATATCGTTAAAAAAAGCTCCTATTCCTGCCGCTTTATTACATTGCTCAGTCCTTCCTCTCCTATTTAACAGTTGCGCTGCCGCATAGGATATCGTTGACGATAACCTTGTGTGTCACAGCACACTAATGATGTCAGAACGATACTGTCACGTGATTGTTCCAAGGATATCATTAACTATATCCTAGCGTGTAAACCCACCATCAATGTATCCATCCATCTATCCATGGTATGTATTCATCCATCCATCCTATGTGTTCATCCATCTATCCATCCATATATCCTATGTATTCATCTAAACATACATCCATCCACCCATCCATCCTTCCTATGTATTCATTCATCCACTATGTGTATTCATCAATCTATCCTATGTATTCATCCATTCACCCATCCATCCAATGTATTTATCCATCCATCCAATGTATTTATCCATTCATCCTATATATTTATCCATCCATCCATCCTATGTATTCATCTATCTATCCATCCTATGTATTCATCCCCATCCATCCTTCCTATGTATTCATCCATCCATCCATCCATCCATCTATTATGTGTATTCATCCATCTATCCTATGTATTCATCCATCTATCCATCCTTTGTATTCATCCCCATCCATCCTTCCTATGTATTCATCCTCCCATCCATCCTAAGTATTTATCCATCGATCCATCCTATGTATGTATTTATCCATCCATCCTATTTATTTGTCCATCCTATGTATTTATTCATCCATCCATTTTATGTATCCATCCTGTGTATTCATCTATATATTTATCAATCCAATCGTATGTATTCATCCATCCATCCATCCTATGTATTCATCCATCCATCTTATGTATCCATCCATCCATCTACTCATTCTATGTATTCATCCATCCATCCTATCTACTCATTCATCCATCCATTCATTCATCCTTCCTATGTATTCATCCATCCATCCATCCATGTATAATGTGTATTCATCCATCTTTCCATCCTATGTATTCATCCATCCACCCATCCATCCTATGTATTTATCCATCCATCCTATGTATTTATCCATCCATCCTATGCATGTATTTATCCATCCATCCTATTTATTTGTCCATCCTATGTATTTATTCATCCATCCATTTTATGTATCCATCCTGTGTATTCATCTATATATTTATCAATCCAATCGTATGTATTCATCCATCCATCCATCCTATGTATCCATCCATCTTATGTATCCATCCATCCATCTACCCATTCTATGTATTCATCCATCCATCCTATCTACTCATTCATCCATCCATTCATTCATCCTTCCTATGTATTCATCCATCCATCCATCAATGTATAATGTGTATTCATTCCATCTTTCCATCCTATGTATTCATCCATCCACCCATCCATCCTATGTATTTATCCATCCATCCTATGTATTTATCCATCCATCCTATGTATTCATCCATCCATCCAGCCTTCCATCCGGTCTACTCATTCATCCATCCTATGTATTCATCCATCCATCTATAATGTGTATTCATCCATCTTTCCATCCTATGTATTCATCCATCCACCCATCCATCCTATGTATTTATCCATCCATCTATTATGTGTATTCATCCATCTTTCCATCCTATGTATTCATCCATCCATCCATCCTATGTATTCATCCATCCTATGTATCCATCCATCCAGCCATCCTATGTATCCATCCATCCAGCCATCCATCCTGTCTACTCATTCATCCATCCTATGTATTCATCCATCCATCCTTCCTATGTATTCATCCATCCATCTATAATGTGTATTCATCCATCTTTCCATCCTATGTATTCATCCATCCACCCATCCATCCTATGTATTTATCCATCCATCTATTATGTGTTTTCATCCATCTTTCCATCCTATGTATTCATCCATCCATCCTATGTATTTATCCATCCATCTATTATGTGTATTCATCCATCTTTCCATCCTATGTATTCATCCATCCATCCTATGTATTCATCCATCCTATGTATCCATCCATCCTATGTATTTATCCATCCATCATATGGATTCATCCACCTATCCATCCTTCCCATGTATTCATCCATCCATCTATTATGTGTATTCATCCATCTATCCATCTTATGTATTTATCCGTCCATCCTATGTATTTATCCATCCATCTATCCTATGTATTCATCCATTCATCTATCCTATGTATTCATCCTTCTATCCATCGTATGTATCCATCCTTCCATCTTATGTATTCATACATACATCCTTCCTATGTATTCATCTATGTATTTATCCATCCATCCATCCTATGAATTCATCCATCCATCCTTCCTATGTATTCATCTGTGTAATCATCCAAACATCCATCCTATATATTCATCATCCATCCATCCTATATATTCATTCATCCACCTATCCATCCATCCTTCCTATGTATTCATCCATCTATTATGTGTATTCAGCCATCCATCCTATGTATTCATCCATCAACTCATTCATCCTATGTATTCAGCCACCCTATGTATTCAGCCATCCATCCATCCTATGTATTCACCCATCCATCCATCCTATGTATTCATCCATCCTGTGTATTCATCTACAGTATGTATTTATCCATCCATTGTATGTATTCATTCATCCATCCATCCATCCATCGTGTGTATTCATCCATCTATCCATCCATCAATCTATCCTATGTATTCATCTATTTATTCATGCAAACATCCATCCAACCTATATATTCATACATCCACCCATTCATCCTTCCATTCGCCTATCCTATGTATTCATCCATCATCTATCCTTCCTATGAATTCATCCATCCATTATGTACTGTGTATTCAGCCATCCATCCAATGTATTCTTCCATCCACTCATTCATCCTATGTATTCATCGGTCCTATGTATTCATCCATCCGTCCTATGTATTCATCCATCCATCTTATGTATCCATCAATTCATCTTATGTATTCATCTATGTTTTCATACTTCCATCCATGTATTATCTGTATTCATCCATCCATCCATCCATCCATCTAATGTATTCATCCATCCACCTTCCATCCTATGAATTCATCTATTCATCCTATGTATTCACCCATCCATCTATCCTATGTAAAAATCACAACACAAACACAAGTATATACTGTGACCATAATACTGTATGCCACGCACCCCGCCTATATAGTATTAAGGGGCAGAAATGTAGGATGATCCTGGAGTCCCCAGGGTCCATACCCCCGACACACCACCTGAGCTCACCAGTAGCATGAAGCTGATTTTCTCAGACACCTGAGGAAGGGGTGAGAGTTGAAGAGCAGATATGATTTTTTATGATTTATAAGTGATCTATAGATCCTAGAACTGTAGTGTACAGCTTTGCTTCATCATGTAGGAGGGCAGGAACTGTACTAAAAGGTTTTCTTTCCCCGGAGTTCCCCTTTAATTGTAAACACAGCAAAACTGTCACTGAAAAAGATTTGGGTGTGTGGGTGGACGACAAACTCACATTTAGTGGGCAGTGTCAGGCAGCTGCTGGAAAGGCAAATAAAATAGTGGGATGCATTAAAAGAGGCATAGGTGCTCATGAGAAGAACATAATTTTACCTATATACAAGTCACTAGAATATTGTGTACAATTCTGGTCTCCGATGTATAAAAAGGAAATAGCTGAACTAGAGCGGGTGCAGAGAAGAGCGACCAATGTTGTTGGAGCACTGGGGGTCTGCAATACCAAGACAGGTTATTAAACATGGGGTTATTTCTTTTGGAAAAGCAAAGGCTTAGGGGTGATCTTATAATAATGTATAAATATATGAGGGTACAGTACAGAGACCTTTTTAATGATCTTTTTACTCTTAGGCCTGAGACTGGGACAAGGGGGCATCCTCTACGTCTGGAGGAAAGAAGGTTTAATCATAATCACAGACGTGGATTCTTTACTGTAAGAGCAGTGAGACTATGCAACTCTCTGCCATATGATGTTGTAGTGAGTGATTCACTACTAAAATATAAGAAGGGCCTGGATGCCTTTCTTAAGGTATATTATACTTATACTTATTTTACTTATTATATTATATAATTAATTATATTATATATATTATTATACTTAAGTATAATTCTATACTACTGTTCAAAAGCTTGGGGTCACCCAGGCAATTTTGTGTTTTCCATGAAAACTCATACTTTTATTTATTAAATAAGTTGCAAAATGAATAGAAAATATAGTCCAGATAAGATAAGGTTAGAAATAATGATTTTTATTTGAAATGATAATTTTCTCCTTCAAACTTGGCTTTCGTCAAAGAATTCTCCCTTTGCAGCAATTACAGCATTGCAGACCTTTGGCATTCTTGCTGTTAATTTGCTGTAATTTTGAGACATTTCACCCTATGTGTCCTGAAGCCTCTTCACAAGTTGGATTGGCTTGATGGGCTCTTTTTGCGTACCATACGGTCAAGCTGCTCCCACAACAGCTCATTGGGGTTGAGATCTGGTGACTGCGCTGGCCACTCCATTACAAATAGAATACCAGCTGCCTGCTTCTTCCCTACATAGTTCACACATAATTTGGAGGTGTGCTTTGGGTCATTGTCCTGTTGTAGGATGAAATTGGCTCCAAGCAAACGCTGTCCACAGGTTAGGGTATGGGATGGCGTAAAATGGAGTGATAGCCTTCCTTATTCAAAATTCCTTTTACCTTATACTTGTACAATTCTCCCACTTTACCAGTACCAAAGCAACCCCAGACGATCACATTACCTCCACCATGTTACTCCAAAATGAAGAATAACTTAAAAGTCTTAAACGAAAAGAATACCTACATAGATGATTTACATAGACAGAATACGGTAATCTAAAATTAAGAGGAATCCCGGAGAGGATCAGTATAGCAGATGTGTACTCTTACGTAACCACCCTATTGAAAAAGACGCTCCCCTCACTCACTGAGATAGAGTGCTCCTTTGAGAAAAACTATAGAATCCCAAAGCCGCATTTGATTCGAGAGGATGTCCCAAGAGATGAATTAATCACTTTCAGCTTCCGTAGAACTAAGAATCTTCTCATTTGATAGGAGACCTGGAAGAAGGATTAAAAGTCCTGAGAGGGCTAAACATTGCAGAATCAGGGACCACATGATTCCTAATTGACTACTACATCTGGATACTATTGAATTGGATTGGTAGGAGGCCTTAATTGATGCCTGTAGGAACTTTTTGACATCAGTAGATATCTCATTATTTCCATTTAGTTATTTACCTTTTTTTTCCCCTGTTGACTCTTAGTTAATGTTTTTTTAGGAAACTGATTCTTGACATGGTGGCTTTAATCTGGTGCAGCTTGGGGAGGATTTGGACACTCATGCGGGAGCACTTAGATGCTAAATATGCGATAGTACTAGTCTCACGACTACTTTATGTCTATTAACGTTTTGTCTTCTAATGTAAATGGCCTAAATTTGCCACAAAAAAAGGTACCTATTATGGAGAGATTTAAATAAATTAAATATAGAAGTTGCTGGAATTCAGGAGACAAAGTTTGCATCGAACCACACCCCAAGATTCGATAACAAAAATTATTCCAGTATAATTCTGGCCTCCAATTCTAGGTAAAAGGCAGGTGTAGCATTTATAATCAGAAATTACTGAAAGAATCTCGGATGATCTCTCCTTCCTCTCCAAACTTGATATATCCTGGTTGGGTAGGATTACTTCATATAAGATGGTAGTATTCCCTAAACTCTTCTTCATTCTTAGGTCCCTCCCCCTTTCAATTCCGCAAAAGCATATCCAAAAATTGCAGACGCAGCTGACCAAATTCATTTGGGGGTAGATCGTCGAGGATTGCTAAAGACAAAATAACGAAGCATAGGAATAGAGGAGGTTTAGGTGTCTCTAATATTAAGGCCTACTACCTTTCTATTATGATCAAAGAAAGCAGGAGGTGGTGAGAAATACATATTAGTCCCTCCTGGGTAAACATCGAAAAAGCTCAAATGCTTGGTGCTAATCCGACTACTGTCATAGCTTCCTTCCTTCTCAACCCAAGAAAACGTTCACTGGGCTTTAATGGTAGTTTTCAGAGCGCCAGATACCGGCAGAGTCTTGTACACATTTCCTAGACTTTCTTTGCAGGCAATACTCCCTTCTGGCTCCCAATAGAGATCCTTGAGGCTGCCTGCCCATCACTGAAACTCCACTCTTGGAGAAAAGCTGGTATTAAGTCTGTTTCAGACTTGTTGATAAATGGCCACTTGAAGCCCTTCTCCATTCTAGAAGAACAGTTTAGTTTGCCTATAACTGAGGATACTAATTGGCATGTCATCAATGATACTTTTAGGCAGCGGGAAATTCTCTCTTACTTTGCCTAGCAACATTGACTTACTCCTCTGACACACTGACTTTGCAATGGGGTGGAGGACTGGCATATTGTATCAATTTTTCAATAGTGACATAACTCTTGATAATAAAAGATTCTTGGGTATGTGGGAGGCGGAGTGGGAGACCACAAAGCCTTGTGTGATCATTTCACTTACATTCTGCCGATGATCTACTCCTCTGTCCCTTGTGTGTCGCTCCTGGAAACTCAATACAAGATCTTCACGAAGTGGTACCTCTCCCCACAAAAGTTACATTTGATTGATTCGGAAAATAATCCACTTTGCTGGAGCCTCTGTGGCTCAGTGGGGATTATTAAGCACATTTTCTGGAGCTGTTGTGGGATTAGACAGTTTTGGTTGCATCTTCAGACACTAATAAATTTACTTATGAACTATAATATTACCCTCACGATGGAATTAGCTCTCCTCCTGATAGGAGTCCGCAAGATTCTAAAAGCAAAGTGTTTACTTATATTACATATCCTCATAGCAGCAAAAAACCTTATTGCTTCTTTGTGGAGAGAGGAAGAACCACCCACTATATTGGATTTATTAGATAAGCTTTCCTCGCATAACTTGTTTGAATATATTTTTGCGGATAGAAATAATTAGCATCGTAGATACTTGGAAAAGTGGACCCCCTGGGTGTCTGTTTTGTCCAACATTGACATTTGATATTGCTTGTTATAATAGTTTTCTTTACTAAGTTGTATGTATGTTTGCTCGTTTATAGTATCATTGAGGATACTTTATCTATCTTTATTAATCTTTATTCATTGGATTTGATCAAGGAAAATGCTCTTTGTTATGACCTTTAGAGATATACCATATATACTCGCGTATAAGCCGAGTTTTTCAGCCCAAAAATTGGGCTGAAAAGTCCCCCCCTCGGCTTATACGCGAGTCACTGTATACTGTATACAATGTATACAGTATACAGTGCCCCCCATCTATATACAGGCCCCCCCTGCCGCAATCCTGTAAAGGAAGAGATTAGTATACTTATCCCTCCGCTGTCCCGCTGCGCTGTCCCGCCGCCATCACGCTCCTCCATCTTCATCCAGCGTCTTCCGTCTTCCTCCGGCTTCCTCCGATGGTCGCAGGCAATGACGTCATTGCCTGCGCGACAGAGGAGGAAGCCGAAAGAAGACGGAAGACGCTGGATGAAGATGGAGGAGCGTGATGGTGGCGGTGGCGGGACAGCGGCAGCGGGACAGCGGAGGGATAAGTATACTAATCTCTTCCTTTACAGGATTGTGGCGGGGGGGGGGCCTGTATACTGATATGGGGGGACTGCATATACCTCTGGGGCTGCATATACCTCCTGGCGCTGCATATACCTCCTGGGGCTGCATATACCTCCTGGGGCTGCATATGGGGCTGCATATACCTCTGGGGCTGCATATACCTCTGGGGCTGTATATACCTCTGGGGCTGCATTGGGGCTGCATATACCTCTGGGGCTGCATATACCTCTGGGGCTGTATATACCTCTGGGGCTGCTGTATACTACCACTGGGGCTGCTGCTGTATATACCACTGGGGCTGCTGCTGTATACTACCACTGGGGAGGCTGCTGTATACCTCACTGCTGGGGGTTGTATACCTGTGCTGGAGTCTACCCTCGGCTTATACGCGAGTCAATAAGTTTTCCCAGTTTTTGGGGGCAAAAGTAGGGGAGTCGGCTTATACACGGGTCGGCTTATACACGAGTATATACGGTGTCAGTGTTTGTAGTTTGGGTTGATACACCCCTTTATTGATCCCTCTCCCTTTTTCTCCCTCCTCGCCCCTCCTTTTTTTTTCTTTCTCCTGCCTCTTCCTTTTTCGGTTTGCGTTATACCCCATTTTTCCTTCTTCTTTCCTCCCCTATACTATTCCTTTATTTTTCCTCTCCCCTCCCTTTTTTATTTTCTCTTTTAAGTGTATCTCACTAATGACGTACTACCAACTGATTGTAATTCCTCGTTTTTCTGATAAATGAATGTACTACTATATTGATTAACTAAAGTCCCTGACAAAAGTTATGTTGCTTATCCATGTTATGTAAATAAAAGCTTATAACCTGACGTTAAATTCACCCATTGGATTTATAAATTACTCTTTTGAAAGCTGAAACCCTCCCAAATGTGGTTTAGGTTAAGAAAATAAATTGGCATCAATGATGAAATATTGGATAAGTGACATACCTTAAATGAGCAACATAACTTTTGTCAGGGACTGTTGTTTAATTATCACAATAAAGAGATTTAAACGAGGCAGATGGAACCACTTTGAACTCCCATCTGACCTGTGATCCGGAAGAAAAAATGAACATAGACTTTAAATCCATCTTGTTCAACCTATATCCCAACATGTTGATTCAGAGGAAGTAAAAAAAAAACCCATTGTGGCAACTTTAAGCTCCACATTGGGGAAAAAAATTCCTTTCTGACTTCACATATGGCAATCAGACTACTTCTCTAGATCTAGTATATACACTACTGTCAAACATTTGGGGTCATTTATATATTTATTTTTGAAAGAAAAGCACATTTTTTTCAATGAAACTAACATTAAATGAATCAGAAATACACTCTATACATTGTTAATGTGGTAAAATGACTGTTCAAGCTGCAAACCTTGGGTTTTTAATGCAATATCTACATAGGTGTATAGAGGCCCATTTCCAACCACCACCACTCCTGTGTTTTAATGGTACATTGTGTTTGCTAACTGTGTAAGGCTGGCTTCACGCTGCAGTTTTTTCACTGATCAGTGTCCATTCAGTTTGTGTGCCAAAACCAGGAGAGGAGCCTGGAAAGGGACTTGCAGAGAAAAACTATAATTGAAAGATTGACACCTGTTCTGAGTTTTGGAGACACTCCTGGTTTTGGCCCACAAACTGGATGGACACTCATCAGTGAAAAAAACTGCAGTGTGAAGCCAACCTTAGAAGGCTAATGAATGTGTAGAAACCCTAGAAACCCCTTGCACAAGTATATTAGCAAAGCTGGAAACAGTTTGGCTGATTAGATAAGCTAAAAAATTGACCTTCCTTTGAGCTAGATGAGAATCTGGAGCATTACATTTGTTTGTTCTATGAAACTCTCAAAATGGCCAGAAAAACAGAACTTTCATGTGAAACTAGACAGTCTATTCTTGTTCTTAGAAATGAAGGCTATTCCATCTGAGAAATTGCCCAGAAACTGAAGATTTCCTACAAAAGTGTGTACTACTCCCTTCAGAGGAGAGCACAAACAGGCTCTAACCAGAGTAGAAAGAGAAGTGGGAGGCCCCGTTGCACAACTGAGCAACAAGACAAGTACATTAGAGTCTCTAGTTTGAGAAATTGACGCTTCATAGCTCCTCAACTGGCAGCTTCATTAAATAGTACCTGCAAACGTCAGTGTCAACCTCTACAGTGAAGAGGCGACTCTGGGATGCTGGCCTTCAGGGCAGAGTGGCGAAGAAAAAGCCATATCTGAGACTGGCTAATAAAAGGAAAAGATCAATATGGGTAAAAGAACAGACATTGGACAGAGACATTGGAAAAAAGATTTATGGATAGACAAATCAAAGTTTGAGGTGTTTGGATGACACAGAAGAACATTTGTGAGACGCACAAAAACTGAAAAGATGCTGGAACAGTGCCTGACAGCATCTGTCAAGCAAGTCTATTTTTAACCTTAAAAGCCATGAAACTATCCCATTTTGTAGGGTCTAAATCCTCTGCTGCCAGGTAGCCTGTAGTAGGGTGAGATTAGGGCTTATTTTGGGTGCCCCCCTTCATCTTCCTCTCATTCCTCAGCACAGTGAGACCTGCATACTGCATACCAGTCGGCTAGTCTCTAATCATTCACGCACTTCTTGCAGATTGTCAAAGAAGAGTGACTGAAAGCAATGACTTTCAGAAAACATGGGTAAAATATTACATACAGTGGGGAAGAAAAGTATTTAGTCAGCCACCAATTGTGCAAGTTCTCCCACTTAAACAGATGAGAGAGGCCTATAATTGGCACCATAGGTATATCTCAACTATGACAGACAAAATGAGAAAACAAATCCTGAAAATCACATTGTCTGACTTGGAAAGAATTTTTTTTTCACATTTTGGTGGAAAATAAGTATTTTGTCTTCTACAAACAAGCAAGATTTCTGGCTCTCACAGACCTGTAACTACTTAAGAGGCTCCTCTGTCCTCCACTCATTACCTGTAGTACTGGCACCTGTTTAAACTTGTTATCAGTATGAAAGACACCTGTCCGCAACCTCAAACAGTCACACTCCAAACTCATATATGGTGAACACCAAAGAGCTGTCGAAGGACACCAGAAAAATAATTGTAGCCCTGTGCCAGGCTGGGAAGACTGAATCTGCAATAGGCAATCAGCTTGGTGTGTGGAAATAATTAGATTATGGAAGACATACAAGACCACTTATAATCTCTCTCAATCTGGGGCTCCATGCAAGATCGGGGTCAAAATGATCTCAAGAATGGTGAGCAAAAATCCCAGAACCACACGGGGGGACCTAGTGAATGACCTGCAAAGAGCTGGGACCAACGTTACACAGGCTACTATCAGTAACACAATATGCCACCAGGGACTCAGATCCTGCAGTGCCAGACGTGTCCCTCTGCTTAAGTCATTACATGTCTGGGCCCGTCTGAAGTTTGCTAGAGAGCATTTGGATGATCCAGAAGACTATTGGGAGAATGTCATGGTCAGATGAAACCTAAGTAGAATTGTTTGGTAGAAGCACAACAAACATCCAAAGAACACCATACCTACTGTGAAGCATGGGGTGGCAACATTATGCTTTGGGGCTGTTTCTCTGCCAAGGGACCAGGACGACTGATCTGTGTACATGAAATAATTACTACGCTATGTATCCTTAGATTTTGAGTGCAAATCTCCTTCCATCAGCAAGTGCATTGAAGATGAAACGTGGCTGGGTCTTTCAGCATGAAAATGATCCCATTCACACTGCCAGGGAAATGGAGTGGCCTGGTAAGAAGCATTTTAAGGTCCTTGAGTGGCTAGCCAGTCTCCAGATCTAAACCCTAGAGAAAACCTTTGGAGGGAGTTGAAAGTCTGTGTCACCCAGATACAGCCCCAAAATATCACTGCTCTAGAGGAGATCTGCATTGAGGATATGGTCCAACATACCATCAATAGTGTGTGCCAACCTTGTGAAGACTTACAGAAAACGTTTGACCTCTGTCATTGCCAACAAAGGATATATAACAAAGTATTGAGATTAACTTTTTTTATTGACCAAATTTTTATTTTCCACCAAAATTTGAAATATAAATGTCTTTCCAAATCAGACAATGTGATTTTCAGGATTTGTTTTTTCATTTTGCCTCTCATAGTTGATGTCTACCTGTGATGTCAATTACAAGGCATCTCTCATCTTTTTACGTTGAATAACTTGCACAATTGGTGGCTAACTAAATACTTTTTTCCGCCACTGTATTTGATTTCGGAGTCTTCTGCTCTGGTGGTGGTGAAGTGTCGGGTCCAGTGGTGGTGAGGTGGCAGTGTGGTCATTGCAGGCTGTTCTGAAGAGATGGGTTTTCAGGTTCCGCTTGAATGTTCAGAGTGTGGAGTACAGTCGGACATTTTGGGGTGCAAAATTCTAGAGAATGGGGGATGCTCGGGCGAAGTCTTGCAGGCGGTTAAATGAGGAATGTATAAGTGTGGAGGAAAGGAGGAGGTCTTGAAAGGATCGAAGATTACGAGTTGGATGATATTGGGAGATTAGTTCAGAGATATATGGTGGGGACAGATTATGGACGGCTTTGTAAGTCAATGTTAGTAATTTGAGTTGAATACACTGGGGTATTGGGAGCCAGTGGAGGGATTTGCAGAGGGGAGAAGTGGAGAAATAGCGAGGAGAAAGGTGGATCAGTCAGGCAGCAGAGTTAGGACAGATTGGAGAGGTGCAAGAGTGTTAGCAGGGAGGCCACAAAGGAGGAGGATGCAGTAATCGAGACGGGAGACTATGAGGGCATGCACAAGTAGTTTAGCAGATTGAAGGTCGAGGAAGGGACGGATTCTGGAAATATTTTTGAGTTGGAGGGGGCAAAAGGTGGCAAAGGCTTGGATGTGCAGTTTGAAGGACAAGGCAAAGTCAAGGGTTACTCCGAGCCAGTGGACTTCAGGTACAGGGCAAAGTGTTATGTCATTTATTTTTGATAGAGGAGGAAAGATTAGTTCGGTTTTGTCTACATTGAGTTTTAGGAAGTGAGAGGAGAAGGAGGAGGATGTGGCTGATATGTGAGGGAGAGAGATCTGAGTGTTGTCAGCGTACAGGTGATACTGGAAGCCATGGGACTTTGAGTTGTCCTAGACCAAGGGTATAGATTGAAAAAATGAGGGGCCCTAGGACAGAGCCTTGAGGAACCCCAACATAGAGGGGATGGGGCGAGGGGGTCTCGTGGGAATGAGAGATGCTAAATGTGCGGTTGGAAAGGTAGGAAGAGAACCAGGAGAGGGCAGCGTCAGTGATACGAATGGAAGAGAGGATCTATAATAGGAGACAGTGGTCGGCTGTGTCAAATGCAGAGGACAGGTCAAGAAGGAGGAGGATGAAGAAATGTCTGTTAGCTTTGGCCGTGAGAAAGTAGTAATTTTGGTCAAAAGCAAATAATCAAGGTATCCAGATGATTGAGCGCTCCCTAGGAGATTGACCATATGATAAGGACTCTGACTCCGTTTTCTTTCTTTGAGATTTATTTGAAATATTTTCACAGTAATAAAAATCATAAGATTCATAAAAGCATAATTAAAACAACGTGTTTCGGCTATGTATGTCATAAAATAGCCTTCCTCAGGTATATGAAGTATTACATAAAATGTGGAGGTTATATAGAGTGTGTTATCCTTCCTAATTAATCATATTGATCACACATGTAAGTCTTCAGTATCCAGTCTCATTAGTGTTACTCAGTTCCTCCCAAGATCTCCTGAATACCTTGATTATTTGCTTCATTCCACGGGCTCATAGCTGGGAGTTCCGCTCTCTGGAGGATAGCAGCATACCAAGGAGACAAAGACCCCTGTAAGACCCCTAGTGGGTCGATATGCAAAGAAAAAAGACACAGTAAAGGTGAGTTCTCTTGCCCTGTGTACTCCTGAGAAATATTGTACTTTTATATTTAGATCTGTGCCTGTTTCTCGCTCCCCACCCTTCTCTGACCTACAGCCTCGAGGTCTATTGTGAGTAATTTTGGTCAGGGCAGTTTCAGTGGAGTTGTGGGGGCGAAAGTCAAATTGAAGGTTGTCAAAGAGAGTTGGATGAGGGGTGGAATGAGAGTACAGTGTGGATATGCTTTTCGAGAAGTTTGGAAGCGAACCGGAGCATGGATATGGGCCGGTAGCTTGATGTAGAAGTGGGGTCAATGGATGGCTTCATTACGATAGGTGTAATTGTTGCATGTTTGAAAGCAGAAGGAAAGGTACCAGAAGCTAGTGATGGGTTAAAGAGGTGGGTTAGGGCTGGGATAAGTGTTGTGGTGAGTTTGGGGAGAAAGTGGGATGGGGTCCAGTGCACAAATGGTGAGGTGCGATCTGGAGAGGTGTGCAAGTTCTTCTTCAGTGATGGAGGGGAGGACGGTTAGTAGGGGAGGGAAGTGGTTTGGTATACATGGGGGTTGTGGTGGTTGGGTAGCAAAGACTTGTCTGATCTGATCAATCTTGTTAGTGAAGTATGTTGCAAAGGCTTCTGCAGAGATATGAGAAGTAGTGGGGGGCGAAGGAGGGAGTTAAATGTGTTGAATAACCGCCTGGGGTTGTGAGACAAAGAGGATATGAGGGTAATGAAGTAATTCTGTTTAGTGGTGGTGACCCTAACATACTTGTAAATCCACCAAGGGTTAGCTTTGAAAAGTGGAGGGTTCTATATGGAACCTTTCACCCGAATTTCCCAATATAAAGTAAGGCGAGCACCTGTAAGACCTCTGTTACAGCTTTTATTTTGTCTTGCAGAGTGGATTGGGGACATATATACAGCATTCTAATAAAGTGAAATCTTGAATCTAAAAACAATACTGAGATTTTAATGATGAGATCTACCATTTTTTGGGTCCAGATAATGTTAACTATTGAGGTAAATCACAATCATACATACCAAATACCACACAAATTAAAGAGGACCTATCTGCTCTAATAAATAAGTATTTTCTCCCATACATATCATTAGTAAAGCAAATGATTTCCCTTAGTATTATGATACATGCACATGAACATTGCAATTCACAGACCAATAAGACAAGAATTTCCTTCACCGCACAGAAGCTTAAAGCGTAATTGCCGTTTTTAAATTTTTATCTAATTAATAATGTAGAGGAAGTGATTATAATGGTCTTTCAAATATAGAAAAGATGTCTAGAAGATGTCCCCCCTAGGCAGTTTTGGAACCACCAAACAAACATATAGTTAGACATATGGTTAGGTCTCGTAAGCTTGAGGTCCCTTGACGGTGGGTTACGAACTTACGTTATTTTGGCCAAAGTATCCACTAACACCTCACATTTTTTTATCTATAGTATTTTGTTGCACCTTTTTATCACTGCAGCTGAGGCTGAGCCCTCTGGGGGCGTCTGCCACTGTGATGCATGTATTTGGTGCAGAGCGTCCCGTCTTGTCTAATAGTTGGGCGTTACCAATAGGCTGAACTCTGACACTATGCTTTACTTAGACCTGTGTGGCTGTCGCCCTGTTAATAACCTTGTGTCCATAAATACCACCAGTCTCCTCCTTGTCAGCATGGCTGACCACAGGTGCTACAACCGCCCCCATGCTTGGGTTGCAGGGTATTGAGCATCGGTATTCAGACACTTGTGTCGCCTACGGGTGGAGCTGGCAGCTGTCTGCTAGGTGGAACGGATATTTTAACTGGCTAAATTTTGGTGAGGTTTCGGAACCACGCATATCTTCATTGTCAGGGAAATCCATATTCAGCTTCACACCCTGAATACAGCCTAATAAGAGTAAGGGGCGGGGCCTACACAGCATGCCACAGCTGATCAGTGTATAGTCAGTTTACCTCAGGCTAAAGCCCCCGTTACACATTGCGAGATCGATAGCGAGATTGCTGCTACGTCACAGGTTTTGTGATACAACAGTGACCTCCCAGCAATCTCGCCATGTTTGACACGTAGCAGCGACCAGGCCCGCGCTGTGAGATCGCCGATCGTGTCTGAATCTCCTGGACCATTTTTGATTGTCAGTTTCCCGCTGGGCAGCATGCATCGGTGTGTTTGATGCCTTAACAACGACCTCAGAACGATTCAGAACTCAGCCACATAGGTCTAATTCGTCAGACTAGCTGCTGTGAGACAGGATCCCAACAACCGCCGAGGTAGTTATTCAGGTCACCGTATTGTTGCTGCGTCATTGAGCAGATCTGACTGTTTGACATCGCACCAGTGACCACGTAGCGACGTTCCAGCGATCCCTACAAGGTTGTATCATTGTCGGGATCGCTGGAACATCGCCAAGTGTGACCTAAGGCCAGTTTACATGTTGCTACATCGCTAACGATATCGCTGCAACTTGTGACGTTGCAGCGACCTCATAGGGACGTCGCTGCTTGTGACATCCTGCAACGATCAGCAATCACCTCACTGATCGCTGCGGAATGGCCAGGGCCGTTTTTCTGTTGCTGGTCTACCGCTGTCACGCATGCATCGGCATGTGTGACACGGACAGCGACCAGCTAACCCGATGTGTTCCCTGGTAACCAGGGTACACATCAGGTTATTAAGCGAGAGAACGCTGATAACCAGGATAAACATTGAGTTACTAAGCAGAGCGCTGCGCTTAGTAACCAGATGTTTATCCTGGTTACCAGCGTTTTCCCGCTTACCCCATCATAGCGGGACCTCGATATCGTGGAAAAGAATATTTTATATTCTTTTCCACAATGTTGAGGTCGTTACATGAGTGGCTAATCGCTGGTGAGTCTGCCTGTGTGACAGCTCACCAGCGATCACATAGTGATGTCCCAGCTATCCCGATCATTGGTCGGGTCGCTGGGACATCGCAACGTGTAAACCGGCCTTTAGCCCTAAGGGACAGTGCTGAGTTAAGCCCCTGTCACACATAACGAAATTTTTGGGTCAATCTCTTATTTACTAATTATTATTAAAAGAAACAAGGAAAAAGCATTACAAGTCATGCAAGTGAAGATAAATCAGTGAATACGAGTTGTGAGTTTACATTTAGAGATCGATACAAGAGTAGAGTTCAATGTATAATCACCAGTTTATAAACCTGTTCTATATATAGGGCAGCTCGTTTCCATGTTCACATAGTACAAACATGGGAGTAACAAACCTCTATCATTATCAAGAAGTCTACCACTGTAAAGGATATTAGGAAACTCTTTTTTTTTTTTTTTCTCCAAAAGTATCGTAATATCAAACTCCTCTTTGCCTATTAGATAAAAAATAAACGAATATCTATTGAGATATTATTTAGCAACTCCTTCCGACCCCGGAGAACCAGTGGAGACCGAGTCCCGTACAACCGACCCACTATCTGGTCCCACCAGAGTAGGCTAATCCTCAGCAGGATTCCCCAAAATAATAGGCTCGAACCTCCCAACAGGAGTATTGAGGCCGCTTAATGGGGTAAACTGCATGGCTAATTTATAAGACTAAAACCATTGAATAACATAGTAGATATAGAGGGAGAGAAAGAGAAATCGACAGATATATTAAAAAGGAAAATAGGGACTGAACTAAATTAAACAGGATCAGGGTAAGAGGAGGGTAGGTCTGAGAAGGAAATAGATATGGGGGGTGGGGGAGTACCCCGACCCCGTGTCAACCATCTACCATACCCCCAAATCGACCTCAGAAAAGGTTCTTCTAAATTCAGCCGAGTCCAGGTAAAGTATCCACTCAGTCCAGGTCACAGTGAATTTGTCCCGAGTACCTGATGCGTCAGCCGCCAGCTCCTCCATTCGGAATAGATCCATCATCTCCTTGAACCAGTCAAGTAGAGAGGGTACTTGAGGAGTTTTCCAAAATCTCGGGATTAAGGCCCGGGCGGCTGAGACGCAAAAGCGGAGGATGTCCTTTTTATTGAGCCCAATATGCCCTGGAAAGATGGACAGTAAAGCTACTTCCGGACAACACTGAACCTGTTTACCTGTTATTCGTGTATATGTGCCGAACATCTGATACCAGAACCGCTGGATTTCACTGCAACCCCACCAAATATGAAGCATCGTCCCTGGCTCTTTCCCACAACGCCAACAGCTGTCTGAAATTTCGGGGAACACGCGGTGCATGGCAACAGGGCATAGGTACCATCTGGTGAGCAGCTTATAGCTCCTCTCTTGTGCGACACAGGCATTGGCTAATTTGTGCGTGAATGGAAAGCTTTTCTGCAATTCGTTAACTGTAATAGTCCTACCTAATTCCCTATCCCAGGCCTGCTGGAAGTGTAAGGTGTCCTGATCTCGAAGAGATCCTAAGGTCAAGTATAGGGCTGAAATTTTACGTTTCGGGGGAGAATCCTGTTGAAACATTTTCTCTATTATATTTGGTATCAGTCTCACCCTGCACTCACGGTCGGCTGGATATAGAAAAGATTTATATTGGAGGAACTCAAACAATCTAAGTAGCCTAGTAGGTTCATTAGATTGAATCTCCCTCAAAGAAGGTAAATCTCCATTGGATAAGCTCTGCCCCAGTCAGATGTCGTTCACACTCCGCCAGCACAAAAATCTTTGCCTTCCGAACCCAGGAGAGAAGGCTGGGTTAGAAAAGAGAGGGGTGAGTGGACTGAGTTTGTCATCTGTAGAGAGTGTTTTCGTCACTGAATGCCACACTTGTAGGGTGGTCTTGGTCATTTCAGAGAGGGGGGATAATTTTTTTATGCTTCCAGGAGAAATCCAAAGTAAGTGTCTCAGTGAGATCCCCAGACCATCCTGCTCCACCTCTACCCATCTCTTTGAGGTCATGCAATAGTGCCAGTCCAAGGCTCTGGCGAGAGAAGAGGCTAAAAAATATCTATGGATATTTGGTAACCCGACCCCTCCTCTAGATCTGGGTAGGGAAAGGATATTAATCCCCAATCTAGATGTCTTCCCTCCCCATGTAAATTTAATGATAAGAGATTGTAGTTTGTTAAAAAACATTCTGTCCGATGGAATAGGAACTGTTTGAAAGATATATAGGAGTCGGGGCAGAACATCCATTTTAATAACTTTCATTCTCCCGAACCAAGAGAGCTTTAATTTTCGGTATATTGAAAAAGCTTCCTCTACGCCAGATAATAGGGGGTGGTAGTTCAGCCTGAACAACTGCCTAAAATCTTTTGGAATAATAACTCCCAAGTATTTAATAGCCTCCGTCCTCCATTTGAACTGAAACTGCCTAGATAAGTGAGATACAAGATCTTCAGGCAAAGAGATGTTCAGCGCTTCCGTCTTGGAACAATTAACTTTAAAGTTACTTAACCGACCGAACTGTTCGAATTCCTTCAAAATTTAAGGGATCGAAATCAGGGGCTGGGAGACATAGAGGAGGAGATCATCTGCAAATAGTGCAGTCTTGTGGTGACTACGACCCAGCTCAATCCCATGTATGTCAGTATTGGCTCTGATTGCTGTGGCTAAATGCTCCATTACAATAATATATAGCAGGGCTGACAATGGACATCCCTGTCGGGTCCCGTTTGCAATTTTAAGCAGGGAAGATAGGGCTCCCCCCATCTTCACCTTGGCAGACGGCGAGGAATAGAGGGCCATAATTCCGTGTATAAATCTAGGGCCCAGGCCAAGTTGAATCAGCGCCTCCTTCATAAACCCCCAGTGGACTCTGTCAAAGGCCTTTTCAGCGTCCACAGAAATCAGACCAAGTGGAGCTGAAGAGCTTTTGGCCTTAGCTACAAGGAGGAGGGTTCTAATTGTGTTATCCCTAGCCTCCCGGCCTCTGACAAAGCCCACCTGGTCCGAGTCAATCACGGAAGGGAGGAGCGGCGCTAAACGGTCCGCTAATATTTTAGAAAATAGTTTAACATTCACGTTCAGCAACGAAATCGGTCTGTAGTTTGTTACTGAAGATGGGTCTTTCCCAGGTTTGGGGATGATGCTGATATGGGCTTCTAAAGACTGAGGCACGAAATCAGAGCCCCTCAAAACAGCATTAAAGGCCTTTAACAACGTGGGAGTCAGCTGGATCCTAAGCATTTTATAAAAGTTGGGTAAGAAACCGTCTGGCCCAGGACATTTCCCTGATGGGGTAGATTGGATCACCCGCAACAATTCCTCTCCTGAGATCTCCTCCTCTAACATTGCAACAGCCTCTTTAGCCAATGTTGGGATTACGGTTTTAGCTAATATAACTCTTAATCCTTTCCGACCGTTCCAGGGGCTGTGCATCGGATAACTGTCCCTTAATATTGTAGAGATCAAAATAATACTGTCTAAATTCCTCCAGAATTTTGTCTGGAAAGAAAGTGCGACCCCCCCCCGTTTTAGTAGAGATGCATGGGACAAATGTCGGATTCAACCGAGGGTGGAGCAGTCTGGCCAAGGGACGTCCACACTTATCTGAATTGGAATAAAAGTAACTCCTAGACTTCTCACAACATTTTTGATCTATCAAATCCTTAAGTTCCTTTTTCTTTAAGGTCAGGTCGGTCAGTGAGGGTCAGTCTGGATAAGGTCTGTTTATGGGCAGTTTCTAATACATGAATCTGAGAAAGTAGATCCTCTACCATTTTTGTGTTGTTTTTCTTCAGACAAGAGCCATGTTTTATAAATACCTCTCTCAGGACACATTTCAGGGTTTCCCACTTAGTGGGAGAAGGGGTAGGATCAAAGGCATGGTCTTGGTCAAAGGACTGTATCGTCTCTTTAACCTCAGTCATACACACCTCGTCTTTCAATAAATGTTCATTAAGTCTCCAGGTCCAGGGTCTCTTGCTTGTGTCGGGTAAAGTGAGGGTCAAATAGGTGGGAGCATGGTCTGATAGTAAAATGTCTCCTATGGCTGCCTCAGGGTTCCAAGATAGTAAGTTATGGCTAATTAAAAATAGGTCTATCCTACTGTATGAGTTATGTAAAGGGGAAAAATATGTGAAATCCCTCCCCTGTGGATTCAGGGTCCTCCAGATGTCTGTAAGCCTCAGAGTGTGAAAGAACTTCTTTATGGAGACAAGCCTTTTATTTGGGATGGAACTCTTACCAGAGGATGAGTCAGCCGCCGGGTCCAGGGTGAAGTTGAGATCTCCACCGATAATGGGTCTATACAGGTATCAAGAATCTCGTGTGTCAGCGCCCTATGGACCGCAATGGACACGCCCTTCGTTCTTGCTTCTGGATTTGTACTATGGTGCCATTCTGAGAAGTATCTATTACGGAGACTCGGAACATGTCCTGATTTAAAGTGGGTCTCCTGTAACATCAGGATCTGACACTTCTGCTTATGAGCAGAGTATAAGATCTGAGACCTCTATTAAACCCTTTCACATTGAACGAGCAAATTTTTAAGGTTGACATGGTCAACACTGGGGTCGGGGGTGGGATAATGTAGAGAAAAAGCCGGGAGGAGGGGAAAGGAAAGAAGGACAAAAAAGAGGGGAAAGAAAGAGAAAAGGAAACAGAAACAAAGAGGGGAAAAAAGAAAAGAAAACAAAGTAGAGAATTTTCCCAGAATAATCTGGGGTAGTGGTTAGGGGTGGCCTATCCGACCAGTCTTCCTTAAAACAGGTGAATATATCCCGGTGAGGTGTAGCCTGTCTACTTAGGTGTTGTCCCCCCCACCCCGGGCCATAGTTATATACATAGAAGTTGTAACCTGTGAAAATAGCATTTCCAAACATGAACAACTAAACCTAAGAAAATTATTTATAACTATAATCCAGTACTGATAAAGTATCTGAGCCGGTGTAAATTCTACGGACCCCACTACGTAATATTAAATTGACTCTGTTATAAGCGTAACATAAGGTAAATATGAACCCTTGGAGTACATTTGCCTTCAATTGGTGGTAAAAGTCGTCATATAAACCATCTCTACTATCTCTCTTATTAGAAATACCATCAGAGTGCAGAAAGACAGGTAATATTACTTTCAAAACAAGAGGAATAATCCTCAACCATTGTTGAATGAGCCCCGTCTCCAACTTCCGGTCCTCCTTCTCCTCGGGGCCCCCCTCCCCCTCCTCCTACTCCCCCTGAATGGTTCTGGGGCCGTCGGCATCCACTCTAGGCTCTCATAGTATCCCGGCCATTCCCCTAGTGAAATGGTGACCGGGGGAAGTCCCAGCGCCTTTGAGAACTCCGGTACTCCCCTAGGGTGGGTAACGTAGTGGAGTACTCCATCTCTCGGCACCTGGAGGCGAAATGGGAAGCCCCAAGTGTATGGTATGTCCTGTTGTCTTAAGATCATCAGGAGAGGGCGAAACGCCCTCCGTTTCTGCAGGGTGCGCCTCGATAGGTCTGCCAGTAACTGAAGAGAATGGTCCTGGTATGTAATCTGTCCTTTAGATCGGGCTTTGGTAAAAATTGCCTCTTTGATTGTATACTTGTGGACCCTGCACACCACGTCTCGAGGTCTATCCCCCTCCCTGGGTGGAGGTCCCAGGGATCTATGTGCTGTGTCGAATTCCAGAATGGAGTCTGCCGACAATTCTCTTATTGAGTTAAATATGGTTTTAAGGGCAGAGTCTAACTCCTTAGGGCCGACGCTCTCTGGGAGGACCCTGATCCTGATATTATTCCTCCTCTCCCGATTTTCCATGTCTTCCATGGAGTCTAACATGTTTTCGAGCTGGGAGGCTTGTGTAGAGACCCTGTCTTCTAGTATCTGCAGCCTTTCTTCAACATTCTGGGAGGATGACTCATTAGATGTTACTCTCAGGTTTAGCTTATGAACTTCACCCCGGAGCTCGGTGGCCTCGGTCTTAAAGGACGCCTCCATCCAGGTAATAAAACCCCCCATTTCCTCCCTGGTAGGTGTAGACTGTATCCGAGCTCTGAGATCGTCCCATATCTCCTGCCCTCCTGCTGCGCTGGACGTCAGTACCTGGCCTGAATGTAAGGGGGATCTGGCATAGGTAGGGTTCTGTAATGGTATATTTGCAAGGTTGCAGGGGGGTCCCTCCTGGTATTTTACTGATGGTCCCCTTAGCAAGGGATTTTGAGTACACAACTCTCCCATTCCTTCTCTTTGTGGAGACTGGGTATAAGTCCGTTCCATATCCAGTGAGGAACTAGCAAGTCCTTGTTGTCTGTGTTCCCCCATATCTAGGTGCTGCTCTTGAGCCCCAAAGTACCCCTTTTAGTAGTCAGGCTTTCAACACTACCATCTTGGGGCCCTGATGGTGTGTTGTGAATTAATGCCTCATGTAGAACTTCTGCTCCACAGCCCTGGTGGGAAGGTATGCAGCTCCCAGGGACTTGTGATATACTGGGAGCAGTGCCTCCAGTCTGTGCAGCATGTAACAGGGGAGGGGGGAGAGAGACACATGTGATGGTGGGTTTACACACACCAATCATTGTATCCAATATCTGAACCAATCTCTGGTTGCAGTGAAATCATGGACAGATTGCTCCATGTTGTACACAGCCACAAAATGGAACTATGTGTCCATGATTTCACTGCAACCAGAGATCTGTTCAGATATTGGATACAATGATTGTTGTGTGTAAACCCACCATTACCGGACCCTTCTGGTGATGATCCCGGTCTGGAGACTGTGTTCCGTCTGGCTGGGAGAGGATCTCTGCCATGACACCGCCGCCCTCAGCAGTTCGGCGCGGTCTTTGATCTGCCGCGCCTTGTGTTTCCACCGCCGCCATCTTCTCTGCAGCCGGCTCACACTCCAGGGCAGCGCTGCGGAGGTAATGCGATATCCTCCTTGTTGTGGAGAGCCCAGACGGCTTCCGGACTCGCAGGGACCGACTATTCTTCCTCTTGGGCGGCATATGAGGTAACCTGAGGGGTCTAACACCGGCTGTTCCGGCCCGGCGGTGGATTAGGGACAGGAGCTGCAGCGATCAGTGTCTGCTCCCCGCCATGTCCAGGCCACGCCACATAACGAAATTTTTAACGAGATCGTTGTAACATCACAGATTTTGTGACGTAACAACGATTCTGCTAATGATATCGTTATGTGTGACATGTACCAACGATCTGGCCCCTGCTGTGAAATCGTTGATCGTTACATACTGCTCTGGGTCATTTCTACTTTGTTGCGCTTTGGATCGTTGCTGAAGTCGTTGGTGACATCGCTGGTGAGATACCTGTTTGACTTCTTACCAGTGATATGAAAAAAGACGAACCAGCGATTTCGGCATATCATTATTGGTATCGCTGGTTATGTGTGTTCAGGCCTTTAAGGTCCTGTCACACAGAACGAGATCGCTGTTGCGTCATAGATTGACGCAACAGCGATCCCGTTAGCGATCTCGTTCTGTTTGACACGCAGATTCACCGAAAAAGGACATTAAAATCAGCATAGAAAAACTCACCAAAAAACTGCCAGGTAAATATCCATTTCATTCAGCAGCAGATTGTCAGCTCCCCTGGAAGGCAAACCAGGTGTCATTAAACCGGTGTCTGTTTGACACGCACCATAACGAAATTTTTAACGAGATCGTTGTAACATCACAGATTTTGTGAAGTAACAACGATCCTGCTAACGATATCGTTCTGTGTGACACACACCAACGATCTGGCCCCTGCTGTGAGATCATTGATCGTTACACACTGCTCTGGGTCATTTCCATGTCATCGCGCTCCTGCTGGGAGCGCTACATCGTTGTGTTCGACAGGGACAATGACCAACGATCTCAATGCTACGCTATGGAATGACAATTCCCAACAACCTTGGTATAATCCTGGATCGCTAGTGCGTCGTTTTTCACATTGCTGGTGAGATGCTAGTTTGACAGCGATGCGAAAAATGACGTGTGACTGGGCCTTTAGTTAGGCTGTCAGCACACAGCTCCTGTGATCTTATCTCATCTGCATTCACATGGACTCTGCTCCATGTTATCAGCTGATTACCCCAAACACAGCTCCTCCACTGATTACACAGAGCAGAGCCAATAAGATTGCATAGGAGCTGTCTACTGACAGCCTGACAAGCTCAGCACTTGGATGGATGGATGGATGAATACATAGGATGGATGTGTGGATGGATGAATACATAGGATGGATGGATACATGGATGGATAAATAAATAGGATGGATGAATAAATAGGATAGATGGATGGATGAATGGATGAAAAATTAGGATAGATGGGTGGATGACTGGATACATAGGATGGATGAATACATGGATGGCTGGATGAATACATAGGATAGATGGATGAATGAATAAATGGGATGGATGGATGGGTGGATGGATGAATATATGGGATGGATGGATGCAATGGAAGGATCAATGGATGAATACATAGGATGAATGGATACTTAGGAAGGATGGATGAATACATAAGATATATGATAGGCAGATTTATAGATAGATTATGGATAAATACACAGACATGTGAGAGATAACAGATACATAGTTATTTTTAAATCCATATATGTTTGGTGCACAGTATAAGGAATAGCATAATAATGGAACTTTGGAGTTTATTCCATGTGTAACAGATGCTGCACAGACATCTGGATGCTTTGGTGTGACTGAGGAGACATTGAGGATCCATAGATCTACAGTTTGGGGGACAGAATTGTACCAAGTTGCTGTGGGGGGAGGGGAGACCATAGCAGTGTTGAATAAATAAATGAAGTGCTTTGCCTGTTGCTCCTAGGCTGATACATGGCAGTATACTGTACATTATGCACCATCATGTAGCAAAAGATCATAATGTGTATTTATATCTGCTTGGTGACGTCATTGCTATTTCACGTGAAAACAGCCCTGTTACATTATGTAGGATGCTAATTTAGGGGCAGGATTGTAGTGTGAGCATGGGGTCTGCGTCCATACCCCCTGACACGCCCCCCCCCTTCCCATACAGAAGTGTAAGTGGGTGGGAATCTAGGAGGATCCTGGAGCCCCAGGGTCCACACCCCTAACACACCTCCTGTCACAACTGCTGCATGAAGCTGATTTTCTTGGACCTCTGAGGGAGGAGTGAGAGCTGAAGAGCAGATATGCTTTTATAGATTTAGAAATTATTTATAGATCTTAGAACTGCAGTGGACAGCTCTGCTTCATTATGTAGGAGGGCAAAGACAGTACTAAAAAGTTTTCTCTCCCCGGAGTTCCCCTTTAAGCACATAATTATACATTTTATTTCCTTTGTCCAAATGCATGACCTCACATTTATCCCCATTAAAATTCAATTGCCATTTCTCAGCCCAAGCCTCCTATTTATATAAATCCTCCTGTAATATAAAATTGTCCTCCTCCGTATTGATTACCCTGCAGAGTTTAGTATCCTCTGCAAATATTGAAATTCGACTCTGTATGCCTCCTACAAGGTCAATAATGTTAAAAAGAAGCAGGCCTTATACTGACCCCTGTTAACTGTGACCACGTCTGAGTGTGTTCCATTAATAGCCACCCTTTGTTTCCTATCACTAAGCCAGTTCTTAACCCAGTTGCACATATTTTCCCCTATCCCCAGTATTCTCATTTTATGTATCAACCTTTTATGTGGCACCGTATCAAACCCTCAAGGATTTTATCCACAGTAGAGGTTAAACTTTCCGGCCTGTAATTTCAAATTTTTTTTGGTCCCCTTTTTTCATATTGGTACTGCATTTGCTATGCAGCAGTACAAACCCTGTTTTTATGGAATCTTTGAAGATTAAAAATAATGGTCTGTCTATGACAGTACTTAATTTCTGCAGTACTCGGGGGAAGTATCCCATACCGTCGTACTTCCTGCTGGGTTAAGCAGGTGACAGTTAATGGAGAATTTTTGTTATCACTGCTCATGTTGTCTGTCATAGGATTTTCTTGAGTTAATACTGTTGAAAAAACGAATTTAGCATATTGACTTTTCCTCATCCTCATCCACCATTTCGTCCAGACTCTCTTTAAGGGGGCCAACAATATTATTTTTTAGTTTCTTACTATTTATGTAGTTGATAGATTAATCAAATATCCGTGGATATCATCCACACTTAATAAACTACTACATCAAAAAAATTCCCAGAGGAACCAAGGGTTTCTTTAAAAATCACAGTTTTGTTTATAAGCTTAAAATCAAGCTTGATAGCTTAATGGAGTCAAATAATTAACATAACAGAAACAAACATGCAGGATGGTTCGAGTATGGAGAAATTACCATATATACTCGCGTATAAGCCGAGTTTTTCAGCCCAAAAATTGGGCTGAAAAGTACCCCCCTCGGCTTATACGCGAGTCATACGGCAGGACCGGCAGCCCCGAGCAGCCCCAGCAGCCCCCGTAATCCAGGGGCCCCCCTCATGCTCCGGTCACCTGTAAAGGAAAATATACTTATCAGTGTCCCGCTGCCGTCCGCGCCCGCATCTGCCGACATCGCGATCCTCCATCTTCATGCGTCTTCTTCCTGTTTCCTCTGTTCGTCGCAGCAATGACGTCATTGCCGGCGCCGAACACAGGAAACAGGAAGAAAACGCATGAAGATGGAGGATCGCGATGTCGGCAGATGCGGGCGCGGACGGCAGCGGGACACTGATAAGTATATTTTCCTTTACAGGTGACCGGAGTCAGGCTGGGGGGGCCTTGGATTACGGGGGCTGCTGTATACTACCGCTGGGGCTGCAATATACTACCACTGGGGCTGTATACACCACTGGGGCTGCAATATACTACCACTGGGGCTGCAATATACTACCACTGGGGCTGTATACACCACTGGGGCTGCAATATACTACCACTGGGGCTGTATACACCACTGGGGCTGCAATATACTACTGGGGCTGCCTGTATACTACCACTGGGGCTGTATATACTACTGGGGCTGCCTGTATACTACCACTGGGGCTGTATATACTACTGGGGCTGCCTGTATATTACCACTGGGGCTGTATATACTACTGGGGCTGCATGTATACTACTGGGGCTCCTGTATACTACCACTGGGGCTGATGGGGCTCCTATATACTACCACTGGGGCTGCTGTATACTACCACTGGGGCTGCTGGGGATGCTATATACTACCACTGGGGCTGCTGTATACTACCACTGGGGAGGCCTGTATTCCACTGGGGGGGCCTGTATACCACACTGCTGGGGGCTGTATACCTGTGCTGAGGTCCACCCTCGGCTTATACACGAGTCAATAGGTTTTTCCAGATTTTTGGGGCAAAAGTAGGGGGGTCGGCTTATACACGGGTCGGCTTATACACGAGTATATACGGGTAATTTACAGTTTTCTATCTATCAACAGAACAGTGCCTCACAGCACCCTGAGGGAGCCGGAGAGCACCACTCAAAAATTTCACAGTATGCAACAGGCTTCACTGATTCAGCTAATATGAGATTACTCACTGAATACCATCGTACATTATTGGAAAAACATAATCCAAACAGCATAAGAAAAAAAGCGGAGTACACATTGAAGTACACAAAGACCAACAGGCTGAAAGGTTATACAAATTTAACCCCTTAGTGACGGAGCCAATTTCCATCTTAATGACCAGACCATTTTTTGTAATTCTGTCTAGTGTCCCTTTATGAGGTAATATCTCTGGAACGCTTTAACGGATCCTAGTGATTCTGAGATTGTTTTTTCGTGACATATTGGGCTTCATGTTAGTGGTAAATTTAGGTCGATAATTTTTACGTTTATTTGTGAAAACATAAAAAAATTGGCAAACATTTTGAAAATTTCACAATTTTCAAATTTTTAATTTTTATTCTGTAAAACCGGAGAGTTATGTGACACAAAATAGTTAATAAATAACATTTCCCACATGTCTACCTTACATCAGCACACTTTTGGAAAAAAAACTACTTTTGGTTAGGAAGTTATAAGGGTTCAAAGTTCATCAGCAATTTTTCATTTTTCCAGCAAAATTTACAAAACCATTTTTTTTAGTGACCACATCACATTTGTAGTCCCTTTGAGAGGTGTAAATGACAGAAAACACCCAAAAGTGACACCATGCCAAAAACTGCACCCTCAAGCTACTCGAAACTACATTCAAGAAGATTGTTAACTCTTCAGGTGCTTCAGAGCAACTAAAGCAAAAATGGAAACAAAAAATGGACATTTTAATTTTTCCAACAAAAATGTTCTTTTAGCCTCAATTTTTTCATTTTTACATGGGCAACAGGATAAAATGCATCCTAAAATTTGTTGGGCAATTTCTCCTGAGTACACCCGATACCTCATATGTAGTTATAAACAATTGTTTGGACGCACGGCAGAGCTCAGAAGGGAAGGAGCGCAATTTGACTTTTGGAGCTAATTTTCCATTCAAAAAGTCAAATGACGCTCCTTCCCTTTCGAGCCCTGCCGTGCGCCCAAACAGTGGTTTATGACTACATATGAGGTATCGGTGTACTGAGGAGAAATTGCCCAACAAATTTTAGGATGCATGTTATCCTGTTGCTCATGTGAAAATGAAAAAATTGAGGACAAAAGAACATTTTTGTGAAAAAAAAGTACTCACTATGTGTCTAGATAAGTTCCTTGGGGGGTCTAGTTTCCAAAATGGGGTCACTTGTGGGGAAGTTCAAATGTTTAGGCACACAGGGGCTCTCCATACGCGACAGGGTGTCCACTAACAATTTGAATGGAAAATTAGCTCTAATAGTTAGCGTACACCATGTCGCGTATGGAGAGCCCCTCTGTGCCTAAACATTGGAGCTCCCCCAGAAGTGACCCCATTTTGGAAACTAGACCCCCCAAGGAACTTATCTAGATAGGTGGTAAGCACTTTGCACTCCCAGGTGCTTCAGAAATTAATCTGTAAAAATGAAAAGAGAAAATTTTTGTGGAAAAGAAAGTACTTTTTCATTTTTACGGATCAATTTGTGAAGCACCTGGGGGTTCAAAGTGCCCTTTATGCATCTAGATAAGTTCCTTGGGGAGTCTAGTTTCCAAAATGGTGTCATTTGTGGGGGAGCTCCAATGTTTAGGCACACAGGGGCTCTCCCTATGTGACATGGTGTTGAATGGAAAATTAGCTCCAATTGTTAGCAGACACCATGTCACGTATGGAGAGCCCCTGTGTGCCTAAACATTGGAGCTCCCCCTTAAGTGACCCCACTTTGGAAACTAGACCCCCCCAAGGAACATATCTAGATGCATAGTGAGCACTTTCAACCCCCAGGTGCTTCACAAATTAGTCCGTAAAAAGGAAAAAAAGATTTTTGTGAAAAATAAGTACTTTTTAATTTTCACGGATCAATTTGTGAAGTACCTGGGGGTTCAAAGTGCTCACTATGCATCTAAATATATTCCTTGGGGTGTCTAGTTTCCAAAATGGGGTCACTTGTGGGGGAGCTACAAAGTTTAGGCACACAGGGACTCTCCATACGTGACATTGTGCCTGCTAACTATTGGAGCTAATTTTCCATTCAAATTGTTAGTGCACAATGTCGCATATGGAGAGCCCCTGTGTGCCTAAACATTGGAGCTCCCCCACAAGTGACCCCATTTTGGAAACTAGAGTGTGCCCGTCCGTTGCGCCCGTGGCCCCTATGCGTTACGGTCAGAGACCTTCCTCAGGGGGGTTTTCAACAACAATTCTGGAAATTTGGGATAGTACTGATATTAAATACCATTATGCTTCTAATGGGACTATCCTTGAGGAGTTGAGTTGCATTTTTGATGTTATGGAACATAATATACTGAATCCATGTGTGCACATGACAATAGTAACAGGTTATACAGATTTAAAAATTAAACCCTTTCAGCCTGTTGGTCTTTGTGTACTTCAATGTGTACTCTGCTTTTATTCTTAGGCTGTTTGGATTATGTTTTTCCAATAATGTATGACGGTACTCAGTGAGTAATCTCATATTAGCTGAATCAGTGAAGCCTGTTGCATACTGTGAAATTTTTCAGTGGTGCTCTCCGGCTCCCTCAGGGTGCTGTGAGGCACTGTCCTCTTGATAAATAGAAAACTGTAAATTAATTTCTCCATACTCGAACCATCCTGCATGTTTGTTTCTGTTATGTTATTTGACTCCATACAGCTATCAAGCTTGATTTTAAGCTTATAAATAAAACTGTGATTCTTAAAGAAACGCTTGGTTCCACTGGGAATTTTTCTGATGTAGTTATTTATGTAGTAAAAGAATATTTTTGGATTATTTTTACTTTCTCTAGCAAGAAGTCTCTCTGTTTCAAACTACCTTGATTTGCTTTTTACAGAATTTAATTTTGTATAATTATTTAATGCCTCATCACTACCTACCGTATATACTCGTGTATAAGCCGACCCGTGTATAAGCCGACCCCCCTACTTTTGCCCCCAAAAACTGGGAAAACTTATTGACTCGCGTATAAGCCGAGGGTGGACCCCAGAACAGGTATACAACCCCCAGCAGTGAGGTATAC
The DNA here is from genome assembly GCA_033576535.1 of Allobates femoralis. Taxonomy (NCBI): domain Eukaryota; kingdom Metazoa; phylum Chordata; class Amphibia; order Anura; family Aromobatidae; genus Allobates; species Allobates femoralis. Next base: position 475,742,173 of record JARQOC010000004.1, read on the forward strand.
AGCCCTCAGCAGTGTGGTATACAGGCCCTCCCAGTGGTATACAGGCCCCAGTAGTATGGTATACAGCCACCAGGACAGGTATACAGCCCCCAGCAGTAAGGTATACAGGTCCCCCCAGTGGTATACAGCCCCAGCAGTATTGTATACAGCAGGCCCCCAGTGGTATACAGCAGGCCCCCAGTGGTATACAGCAGGCCCCCAGTGGTATACAGCAGGCCCCCAGTGGTATACAGCAGGCCCCCAGTGGTATACAGCAGGCCCCCAGGGGTATACAGCAGGCCCCCAGGGGTATACAGCAGGCCCCCAGGGGTATACAGCAGGCCCCAGTGGTATACAGCAGGCCCCAGTGGCACTCGCCCCCCCCCATCATGTGAAGAACCCCCCATACTGTGCAGAGCCCCCCCCGCTGCATTATCTTACCATCCAGGGTCGTCTTCACCGCGGGTCCTCCAGTCATCCTCGCTCGCTGTGTTCCCGGTCTCATGTGACCCGGAAGTCGCAGTGGGATGACGTCATCGCGCCGGGTCACGTGAGACCTGAACACAGCGCGCGAGGATGACTGGAGGACCCGCGGTGAAAAAGACCCTGGATGGTAAGATAATGCAGCGGGGGGGCTCTGCACAGTGTGGGGGGCTCTTCACATGATGGGGGGGTGAGTGCCACTGGGGGTTGCCTGTATACACTGGGGGGCTGTATGCACGGCTACCCCTGCCGCTGTGATGGGCGGGGGAGCCGTGCATATCTAATGAGCGGCACCATGTGACGGGCCGCTCAGTCATCAGCCTCCCCCCGCCTCCTCCAGCCTCCCCAGCACCCGGACACGGCCCCCACCATAGGATTACCGTATTGACCCGTGTATAAGCCGAGGGGGGGACTTTTCAGCCCAATTTTTGCTTTCTTTTTGTCACTTATTGTGCCCCTTACAGCTCGTTTTATCCATAGTGGTTTCCTCCTATTTCTAGCTTGTATATTCCCATAGGGTATATATTGTGGGTCCTATTCAGAATGCTCATAAATGTGTCCCATCGGCTTTGTGTTCTTCCTGAAGTTTGGTGTCCTTGTAGCCCCTCTACTATACATCTTATTAAAGGATACATGAAAACTTATTATTTTGTGATCAGTATTACCCAAGTGACCCCCAACCCTTATATTTGATATGCGGGCTGGCCTGTTGGTTAATATTAGGTATAGCAGTTCCCCCTTCTTGTTAGGTCCTGAAAGGTAAATTGTCTCATAAATGTCAAAAACTTAGTTCCTTTGCTGGAACTGCAGGTTTCTGTTCCCCAATGTATTTCAAGGTAATTGAAGTCCCCAATAATAATGACTTCTCCGTGAGTCTCAGCTTCATGTATTTGCTTTATAAGGATATTCACCACCGCCATTCCATTATTTTTGGAGACTTAAGGCCCAGTTACACACACAGATAATTGTACAGAGATTGTTCGCAGATCTCTGGTTGCAGTGATATCATGGACACATTGTTACATTTGTACACTGCCACAAAATGGAACAATGTGTCCATGATTTCACTGCAACCAGAGATCTGCAAACAATCTCTGCACAATTACCTGTGTGTAACTGGGCCTTTACTATATAACAAATCCCCATCAATAAATAATTATTTTTCCCCCTCCCCTTATTTCAACCGGTAGGGAGTCTACATTCTCGTTAGATTCACGTATATTATATGTTGAATTGGGCCTAGCGCTATCAGACACCCTTAAACAATGGCTGTACAATAAACATACCAAGTTTTGCTGATTAACCGTTATTCTGGATGTTTATTCAAAGGATATATCTAACATAATAAAATAGTATAAAAATACATTAAAAAATATATAAAATATTTAAAACAATATAAAAATAGTTGCTTCTATTTAAAAATAGTCAAATAGTGTCTTCAAAGACTGTGAGGTCAGCGAGACTGGGGATAGAGGAGAAAAGAGAAGGCGCTGATCTAAGTGCAGTGTATTAGTAACAACAGTTGCTCTTAGGTATTGTGCTCACCTTTCTGGTGTCTTGTGCAGTTCGCATATAATCCTACAGAGGGATATTTCCTGGATCTCCTGGCCTGCTGCTTGTTCCCAGAGAAGCAAGCCGCCCAAAGAGAGGCTCGTGTTGAAGTGCAGGAAAAAAAATTTTTTCTGGTTTTTTATCTGATGAAGGCTTGTTATATGTTAAGCCGAAACGCGTAATAAAACAAGAAATTATTTTGGAATAATTTGCCATCCCTGTGATCCCTCTGATAGCGCTTCAATTCAAACCAGAAAATTTTTTTTTTCCTGCACTTCTATTTAAAAATGCGGTGGTTTAGGTGCCAGTTAATTGCACAACCCACAGTTCATTGTAGTTCTATGCCTGGACTTTTATATAGAATCCCGATCTTGGTGGACACGTGTCCCCTTTTAGATGTCTGTAGGGTCCTAGAAAGATGCAGTGTATTAGTGTCTATGTGTTGTGAAGTAGCGACCCTGGGGAACTTGCTTGGCACGGGGAAATGACATCTGCGACTACATTTTAAAGGAACATAACCAGCGGATTTATTGTTTTTTCTGTCATAAACAGCTTTCAACACCTAAAACTGTATTTACATTTTCATATGACACAATGTACGTATAAGTACATCACATGACATTACATTCACATGAGAATCAACGGGACCATATCATGACCTATTGTCGGTCCCAATGGCGGTTACCTCCGCCTAACACCCTGACAGGGATCTTTCCCCATCCTGCTGTAGGGATCCTCAACCTACTTCTAGGGAGTCTCAACCCACACTGCATCATACACATCATACATAGTCAACGGGACCATATCACGACTAGCACAGTCAGTCCCAAAGTCGGCTATACCTATGACCGCCTGGCCCTTGAGCCGTCCTCGGTCTCTCTCGCCATCCATATGACCGCCTGGCCCTTGAGCCGTCCTCGGTCTCTCTCGCCATCCATATGACCGCCTGGCCCTTGAGCCGTCCTCGGTCTCTCATATCACACATATGACCGCCTGGCCCTTGAGCAGTCTTTGGTCCTCATCACTGGCTGGCATGCACACATCAGGTGCACCGGCATAGAGCTGGCAGGCTCCCTTCACTTCCCCCACTGGGGACAGATCACTTTCAGCACATCCTCACATAGCAGTGGTCTGGACTGCTCTGACTTCAATCGTCCTCTCTCTCACTCAGACACCTGGCAGGTTCTTATCCAGGCTGCCTCACTCACAGCTGCAACCCAGTGAGTCAATCAGCACATCTCACACACAGACCTGAGATGTGATTAACCATTTGTGCACTATTCAGATTTAGCCCAGAAAAGCACTCATACACACTGGTTCAGCTGCTCATTAGGCTCATGAATCTCTCAGACCTTCAGCACTCACACTTAGCTGTTTTACTCAGCTCATGAAAACCCTTCAGCTGTTAACCCACTGTACATCGGACAGGTTTCACACAGCACACACACAGGAAAAACGGCCCATGTGAACAGAGACCTGCACCGATAACCCGTGTGATGCACCCAGCCAGGGGCCACATCACCACAGTATATTCCTATGGATGACCTCTGGCGTTTTCTACATTACGATATTACAATCACTTTACCTCTTGGGCGTCTCTAAACTTTGTTGATTTCTTGATATTGGGTTGGTATCCCTTTATCTTCTGCCTGCTGAGGATTTTAATTACTTAATTTTACTACTCATTCTACAACTGAAAACATCTAATATATGGATACCTTTGTCATCAAATGTGTAAGTTTCTCTTCTTGGTCTCGTTATTTCCACTTTATGTAAATGTGGTTGCTTCACTTCCTTCTACCAAAAAGACCACTCTTATCACCAAATTGTCCTTTCTATCATGCAAGTGAACCCCTATTAACAGTATTAGGTGTCGGTACCTTATGTATCCTTTAGGTAACCAGGGTTATCTCCCTCTTCGAATGGAGGAGTTGGTGTCTTGATTCTGTGGGATGTAAATCTAGGGTTTATACCTGTTATGGTGTGAGGATCCCCCTAAATCTGCCCAGAACCTCCTGTGGAGTAGTATCTTAAAAGTGATCAGTTCATGGTGTCTGTCTGGTGCATCTCTTAACCCCTTCCCGACACATGTCTCACCGTTTGAGACATGAAAACCTATGCGTTCCCGACCGATGTCTCGGCGTCTGAGACATTGGGGGATCACAACCCTGCAGCTCGAGTGAGGGTCTCACTGACCTGTCACTTGAGCTGCAGGTAGTTGGGGACTTGTGCTACACCCCAGGGGAAGTGGCTTTGCCCTTCCGGGGCTACAGACATTGGTGATTGGCAGTTTAAAATTGAAACTGCCAATTACCGCGAATGTAGCACAATTAGTGCCTCCCCCTGCTCCCCGCCTCTTCCCCTGTCTTCTCCTGGCTCCCCTGCCCCTCCATTCTCCCTCCCGGTCGTCTGCTCTCTCTCCCCTGCCTAGCGGTGATCACCGGAGATTACTGCCGATCTCCAGTGATCGCAGCTACTGCCGCTCCTGCAGCCGCCACTCCTGCCCCCGCCGCTAAATAGTGCCTCTCCCTGTCCTCTTCTGGCTCCCCTGCCCATCCATTCTCCTTCCCGGCCGTCCACTGACTCTCCCCTGCCCGGCAGTGATCTCCGGAGATTACCGCCGATCTCCGGTGATCACTGCTCCTGCAGCCGCCGCTCCTGCCGCCTACGCCGCCACCACTCCTGCAGCTCACCTCCGTCCGCTCTAGCTCCTGTGGTCCCCGGATTCCACGCTGCCGTCCTGAGGTCGACTCCCCAGAGAACATATCTAGATGGGTTGTGAGCACTTTGAACCCCCAGATGTTTCACAAATTGATCCGTAAAAATTAAAAAGTACTTTTTTTTTCCACAAAAATCATTTTTAGCCTAAATTTTTTCATTTTCACATGGGCAACAGGATAAAATGGTCTAGATAATTCTAGGAACAATTGCATAACAGGCATAATAGAAGTTTGGGAGACCTTGAGCAATACACTAAATCACTTACACAGGAGGGAGGATAATCACAACTTGATATAAATATAGTAGTAAGGACGAACATAACCAGATACACAGATCACAAACAATAAACACAGACTATCATACAGCAAAAGAGGGAGAACAAGCATGCAGGAAACTTGTCAACTCCGACTTGAACAACTATCATTGAATCGTGCGTTTACACGCAACAACAAAGTCGTTTCAACATCGTTCCTGACGTCACTTTTGAGCGACGTCGGAAACGATGTTGAAAGGTGTGACGGTACCTTAAGTCCATCTAGTTCAACCCATAGCCTAACATGTTGATTCAGAGAAAGGCTAAAAAAAGACCATGTGACAACACAAATCTCCACATTGGGAAAAAAATGTGTTCCTGACTTCACATACAGCAATCGGACTAGTTCTCTGGATCAATGCTCTATCAAAGAATCTAGTGTATATAACTGGTAATATCATACTTTCCAAAAAAGGCATCTAGGCCCTTCTTAAATTATATATAAATGTTCCATATGGTTATATATATATACAGCTATCAGGAATTCCCTAATCAGCTGAGCAGCTCAAACACTTAACAAATTATACATCAAAAGGAGAAAAATGTGGAGTCAAAATTGCTTTTTCAGAAGTTTGCATTTAAAAACTCAATTTATTATGGAGACTAGATTAAACACAGTTGTGCAGGAAAAATGAGTGCATGAATTACAAGCACATAGCACATATTCCATTACATATCAGATGGATTCACATGACAACAGTTCATCATAATATACAATCGCAGGATGATTAATAATTAAATTACATACATTGTCCAAAAGGGCTAAAAAGTGACTGTCCTGGTCAGCTATCAAGTTCAGACTGGCAGCTCACAGCTCACATATAGCAACATCCCATAAAGTGCATACAAAATTACAAGCAGCTTCAACAGCGCAATTCCATCCAATAAATATGGTGCTAGTGCAGGGTAAAGAAGGGAGGGGGAAGAGAACCCTCTATATCAGACTCCTTATGTACGTTTCGTGATCTTTAAACAGGCATATGCTTCATCATGAGGAGTAGTGATAATATACAGGAGTGGAGTGACTCACTGTGCCAGTCTCCTGTAAATATACGTTGTCATCAAATGTAAAGTACCGTATATACTCGTGTATAAGCCGAGTTTTTCAGCACAAAAAATGTGCTGAAAAGTCCCCCCTCGGCTTATACACGAGTATATACGGTAATCATAAAAAAAAAAAATATATACCCGGCTGTATACAGCCCCCCCCCCGTGGTATACCGGGCCCCCCCTGTGGCAACCTGTAAAGGAAGCGATGATTATACTTATCGGGTCGCTGTCGCCGCGCCGCCGCTCTGTCACCGTCCGTCACCGCGCTCCTCCTGGTCTTCATGCTTCCTTCACCGTCGCACAGGAAATGACGTCATTTTCTGTGCGCCCGTGAAGGAAGCATGAAGACGGGAAGGAGCGCGGTGACGGACGGTGACAGAGCGTCGGCGTCGGCGACAGCGACCCGATAAGTATAATCATCGCTTCCTTTACAGGTTGCCACAGGGGGGGCCAGGTATACCAGGGGGGAGGGCTGTATACAGCCGGGTACCGCTGTATACAGCGGGGGCTGCTGTATATAGCGGGGGCTGCTGTATACCCCTCTGGGGCTGCTGTATACCCCTCTGGGGCTGCTGTATACCCCTCTGGGGCTGCTGTATACCCCTCTGGGGCTGCTATATACCCCTCTGGGCTGCTTATACCCTCTGGGGCTGCTGTATACCCTCTGGGGCTGCTGTATACAGCTCTGGGGCTGCTGTATACCCCTCTGGGGCTGCTGTATACCCCTCTGGGGCTGCTGTATACCCCTCTGGGGCTGCTGTTATACCCCTCTGGGGCTGCTGTATACCCCTCTGGGGCTGCTGTATACCCCTCTGGGGCTGCTGTATACCCCTCTGGGGCTGCTGTATACCCCTCTGGGGCTGCTGTATACCCCTCTGGGGCTGCTGTATACCCCTCTGGGGCTGCTATATACCCCTCTGGGGCTGCTGTATACCCCTCTGGGGCTGCTGTATACCCCTCTGGGGCTGCTATATACCTCTGGGCTGCTGTATACCCCTCTGGGGCTGCTGTATACACCTCTGGGGCTGCTGTATACAGCTCTGGGGCTGCTGTATACAGCTCTGGGGCTGCTGTATACCCCTCTGGGGCTGCTGTATACCCCTCTGGGGCTGCTGTATACCCCTCTGGGGCTGCTGTATACCGCACTGGGGCTGCTGTATATAGGGGCTGCAATACCACTTGGGCTGCAATACCACTGGGGCTGCTGTATATAGGGGCTGCTGTATACACCACTGGGGCTGCAATACCACTGGGGCTGCTGTATACAGGGGCTGCAATACCACTGGGGCTGCTGTATATAGGGGCTGCTGTATACACCACTGGGGCTGCAATACCACTGGGGCTGCTGTATATAGGGGCTGCAATACCACTGGGGCTGCAATACCACTGGGGCTGCTGTATATAGGGGCTGCAATACCACTGGGGCTGCAATACCACTGGGCTGCTGTATATAGGGCTGCAATACCACTGGGGCTGCAATACCACTGGGGCTGCTGTATATAGGGGCTGCTGTATACACCACTGGGGCTGCAATACCACTGGGGCTGCTGTATATAGGGGCTGCAATACCACTGGGGCTGCTGTATATACCACTGGGGGCTGCTGTATATCATACTGCTGGGGCCTGTATACCACTGCTGGGGGCTGTATACCTGTGCTGGGGTCCACCCTCGGCTTATACGCGAGTCAATAGATTTTCCCAGGTTTTGGGGGCAAAAGTAGGGGGGTCGGCTTATACACGGGTCGGCTTATACACGAGTATATACGGTAGTTGTGCGTGAGGATGAATTTTGTGACTTCTACCACAGTCAGCATCAATCCCTGTGTTTTCCAGGAAGGTTTTGCAGGCATTCAATCCATCCTGGTGTGGGATGTTGCGTACAGAGATTCCACATCCATAGTGGCGAGGATGGTTCTGGGTGGGTAGAGGCTGTTCTCAAACCCCTGGTAAAAGAGACACCCAGCTACATTCAGGAAACAACTGACCTATTGAATAGACTGTCAGCAATAAGTCTTCTACCAGAAGGAACAATCCTCGCCACCATGGATGTGGAATCTCTGTACAGCAACATCCCACACCAGGATGGATTAAATGCCTGCAAAACCTTCCTGGAAAACACAGGGATTGATGCTGACTCTGTGGTAGAACTCACAATTCATCCTCACGCACAACTACTTTACATTTGTTGACAATGTATATTTACAGGAGACAGCACAGCAATGGGAAGCAAAATGGTACCACAATTTGCAAACCTTTTCATGGCCAAAATTGAAGGTGACTTTTTATCCTCTTGTTCTATCAGGCCTCTAGCCTACTACCGTTATATTGATGATTTTTGATCATCTGGATGGAGTCGGAGCAACAGCTGAAGACGTTCCTTGAACACTTTAATCAATTTCATCCCACCAATAACTTAACACTTAGCTACTCCTGCACGGAAATCGGCTTTCTGGACACCATCATTACGCTACAGAACAATGAAATAGAGACATCCTTGTACCGGAAACCAATTGACAGTCCAACATACTCCGATGGGACAGTTTTCATCCAAAGCACATAAAAAACTCTATTGTGTACAGCCAGGCCATCAGATACAACCGGATATGTTCCAATCCTATGGACAGACAATCACCTTGAGGACCTCAGAAAGACCTTTTTGAACCAGGGCTACCATCCAAGAACAATCAAGAACCAGATTACAAGAGCCACCAGAACATCAAGGAATCATTGCCTACATTGCCTACATTTACATGCCTAAAACTAGAGAAGAAAACAACAGAGTTCCTCTCGTAGTCACCTACAATCCAAGTCTGGAGGTGCTAAGAGGAACCACACGGAAACTGCAACCACTCCTACAAAAAGATGCCCGACTAAGATCAATATTTCCGGATCCCCCACTCTTGTGTTTTAGGCAACCTCTGAATCTAAAAAACAACATTGTCAGAAGCACCCTGTCATCTCCAGCAAAAACAGGAACCTTTCCCTGCAACCAGAACAGGTGCAAAACCTGCCCATCTATAATGACAACGGACAAGATAAGGATTCCTGGGACAGATCAGGACTACAAGATCCCATGTAACTTCAGCTGCACCACAAGCAATGTGGTGTATTTAATTATATGTACCAAATGCCCAACAGGCAGCATGTACATATAGGAGACCAGATTACAATTCAGAACAAGAAAGAATTCTCATCGCCACTCAATAAAAGAAAAGCGTATGGATGTACCTGTAGCGAACCATTTTTGCAGCTCTGACCACAGCACTGAATCAGATATGAGTCTGCTCATTTTAAAAAGGAACTTCAAATCTCGGAGAGAGAGAAGAATTTGGGAATACAAATTGATAACAACCTTTGGCACATTCAGAACAGGATTAAATGTTTCACATGGCTTCATCCTGTAAACGTGAGATAAATGCGCATAGGGTCTTATCCTTTTTACAAAGGGTTATAGCGGTATATATCAGGAACTGCTCACCTGGTTCGGTTGTGTCACCCACAACCGGTATAATCGCCTGAAAGATGGCTTGTAGAATGGCTGCTGCAGGGCCGCACCTTCACGATGACCGTGGAAACAGGAATGCTGTAATGGGACAAAATGCCGGAATGCCCGCGCTGCCACCAAGAATCACCAGGAAACAAAGAGTTAACTGGGCAGATTTTTCTTTTATTCTATCCTACGCGTTTCAGAGCCTCTATCCGAGCTCCTTCCTCAGGGAACAGGATGTTCCTTCCTGAGGAAGGAGCTCGGATAGAGGCTCTGAAACGCATAGGATAGAATAAAAGAAAAATCTGCCCAGTTAACACTTTGTTTCCTGGTGATTCTTGGTGGCAGCGCGGGCATTCCGGCATTTTGTCCCATTACAGCATCACATGGCTTCATGGCTTTTTATAGAACATGAATGGACATTTGGGGATAGCGGATTCATGCATTTTTATATAAAATGAAAGTGCATTTGGAGACATCTTGCAACACACTCAAATTCTAGGACTATGAACTCTTGACACTTCTGTGAACTGTCTCACTTAGAACTCTGCTCTCTACAACTTAACTAAGTATTTTCAGGTCTCCATGGGTTGCTAACCATTTACCTAATACAATTGGCTCCGTTTATCTTAGAAATCTGGTTTCTCTGTCCCTGCTCCCTCACCCCTCCCTAACCCTACTCTGCTTTGCCTCACCTGTCATATCCACCAGAGCATATAACACTGTCTTGCTTTTTTATTTTTCCTTTTTTTTTTTTTTCTATCATTTGCTTATGTATGTGTCTGTAGAATTTGTGTCATTACCAGCCTGATGAAGGGTCCATAGTGTCCCGAAAGCTTGCTATGTTTACCATTTTTTCAGTTAGCCATTAAAAGGTATCAACCACTGAAGACTCTCAGATTGCATTATATTTTTCTATCTACTAGCTAAGGGCCCTTTGACATCAGCGTTTTTTGAAATTTGCGGCAGATGCGGTGAAAAAAACGCATCTGCCGCAATTGCCGCATAACCGATGCACTTGCGGCGCGGTTGCGTTAATCCCCATAGAAAGTATAAGGGGACTTGCGGCAGGTGCGGCAAGTGCGGTTTTGCACTTGCGGCAGGTGTGGCAGCGAAAAAAACCGCGGTCAGCCGCGGTTTTTTTCGCTGCTGCACCTGCCGCAAGTGCAAAACCGCACTTGCCGCACCTGCCGCAAGTCCCCCTATACTTTCTATGGGGATTACCGCAACCGCGCCGCAAGTGCATCGGTTATGCGGCAATTGCGGCAGATGCGTTTTTTTCACCGCATCTGCCGCAAATTTCAAAAAACGCTGATGTGAAAGGGCCCTAACACAGTATAAATATTCTTTACCTTACATTATTATAAGCTTTCATTTTTCCAAACTAACTCTAAGTTTAATAACCTGTCTAAATGCATTGTCGGCAGCAATCTCCCATTCACTTTACATATTGTGTCTACATCCATCCTCCCTCACTATACATATTGTTTCCATATCCATCCATCCCACCCTCACTCCATACTGTCAGCAGTCATCCCTCTCACTCCACATACTGTGTCCACATCCATCCCCCTCACTCAACATACTGTGTCCACAACCATCCACACTCACTCCTTATACGGTGTCCACACCCTTCCCCACCTCACTCCACATATTGACAGCCATTCCCCCTCACTCTTCTTACTGAATCCTTAAATTTACCCCCTAGCTTTCCATACTGTCCTCCCCATGCTATGTCTGCACCCATCACCCCTAATTCCGTATTTTGTGTTATTAAATCCCCCTTCTGATTTGCCCCATGCTGTGTCCACATACACACCCTCTCCCCCTTCCCCTAATTACAATAAATCTTTGCGATCTTCAGTTCTAGAGCGCTTATCACCAACCTTAAGATGAACAAACAGCGCTGAGTTGAAAGGAATCACCGCGCTGACCTCCAATGATGACAGAGTAATGGAGTATACTCTGTTTATTTAACCACTTGCCTACGTGTTTAGTTGTGTAAATACAAATTCATCAGGGCATCAAGATTACCAGTCTTATACACATAAAGTTTACAAAGACTCCACCTCATCAGGTATGGCAGTACTTCCTGTGAGAATGCCAACTTTCAAACATATGTGGTGTAAAGCCCATTTAAAAAGCATTATATCACAATATTGTTGAATAAAAACCATCAATCATTTATAAAAAAAAACACCACACATCACACATTTATAAATTAAATAAAAATTGAATAAAAGCTGGACCTGGAACCGCCGGGATCAGAACCCGCACTGTCAAAAGACTAAATGTGCTAAAAATCAGCATTAGACCACTAGGCCATCTATGCTGCTAAAGCATTTTGTTTTCACATTTGTAGTACATAGGGAATATGACTCCTGGCAGGAAACTACATTACATGACTTCATAAAAAGGAAAGAAGAGCATTATATCATATTATAATTACATTTATATGGTAAAATCCTTATAAAAACACTTTCTAATTAATTAAATCTGATTTGATCAAAAAATAAAAAATAGAATTTATTGAGTCAGACCAGACTCAAACTTACGACTCCAAAATTCAATTGATCAATGCATCTACTCTCTATGCCATAAGGCTGTTCATGATTTAAATAAGAAGATTGATCTATGAGCAGTCATACCCTCTACTAACTCTGGACCATAGTAACAACATCAATTGGGTGGCAACTTATTTCACTCTCTGCTTTCTCAATATTTAATGAGAGCTGAGAAAGTGTATGTTTGAGCATCAGAATAAATCACTCACTTCATTTAGGCCACCAGGCTGGAGAGTCTTTAGTTTGAAGATCCAGTACGTCTCTCTCCTCGCCAGCTGGTTTAATCTATTCGGTTTACTAGATACTATATGATCTATGGGAGTGATGGTAAAATTCATCTCTCCACCATGACTTTCAGTGCAATGCCTAGATAGTCCATGGTGAAGAAACCCTTTTTTGATATTGTATCTGTGTGAATTTAAACGTTTATGTAGCGCTTGTGTAATAGCCTGCAGGTGACGGGATACGCAAGGACTGCACGGAACACAGAGAGTTAAACAAATGCACTTTTAATACAACTAAGGAAAAAGTGCGGGAAAGAAGGGGAAGGATGGGAAGGTGTGCAATAGTAAATACAATACATATAACCACTGTGACTAGTTTGCCGAGAATGCAAGGTCTCTGAATGTCTTTAAATAAAGAAATGCAAAGTCTTTATCGAGCGAGACGCAGAGTGTTTTCTTTCTATAACTTGTATATCGAACTGCAGAGTCTTTTTCCATCTGTCCCTAACTAAAACAGTGTGTACACTTTACTGCGAGTTTTACTGCGAGGTACCTCGTTGCTGTTGGGGCCTGTAATTCGCTGACAGGCATCTCTCTAGTTCAGTCCTTGTCCTGGATCTCTGCCTTGCTCGTGCAGTTTGGCTCCTCACTCCACATCCAGTCTCTTTAGGTCTGTGTCTCTCTCTGCAACACACGTGGAAGTTGTCTCTCTTCTCCTTCTGGAGACCACACCCATCCATCTCCTGGACTGTTCCATGTCACTCTCAGCAGCAGGGGTTTCATGTCTGCTATCCTTTCTTTTTGGCAGCAGGTGGCAGTATAACACAAGGAAGAGTCCACAAAACAGTCCTTTAACCATATATATATAAATGTTAACAGGTCTTACACTTGTGAAGTTCTACCTATATATTGTTTATCACATGTACACTGAATGAGGTATATAACATAATCAGTTTGACACGTCAATCTAAAGGCAATCTTATATTCTTTATGATCATCATAAAGCACATAAAATGTGGCGACATTATGGCTGATAATTTGGCAACATTTACACCCTCTTTTCTTACATTTGTAGGATCCTTTCTTTTTGGATCTAGTTTCACCAAATCTATTCCCTGATTGGACGGTTCTCAAAACACTGGGGGCCAGTACATTTTTTATGGTGGGAGCTCTCCTATACGTAATCACAGGTTTAGAAGGTACCACCTTATTCAAGATGGGATCATTTAACACTATTTTCCAGTGTTTCTGTAAAATATCCTGTATTTGATGATGTGCTGAAAATGTAGTAATGAAGTTCACTCCACTGTTATTTCCCATTTTTTTCTCATTATTACATTCAATAAGATCATTCTGTGACATCTCTTTGGCTGATCTATAGGCACGTTTTACTAGTGTTGAGGGTCATTTCTTCTCATTAAATCTTTCTGGTAGTATTTTGCTCTGTTCTTTATAATCAAAAATAGAGGTACAGTTCCTCCTGATATGCATATATTGGTTTTAAGGGATATTTCGTAGCCATGGTTTATAATGTCCACTATGATAATGCACATAGACATTGGCATCAATTTTCTTAAAACAATTTTTTTTATTTAATTTACCAACTTTATCAATATAGATATTCAGATCTAAGAAATCTATATTTCTTTTCTCAATAGTGAGCAGTAGCTCGATACCCCATGAATTATTCAATATTGGGTTCAAAAACTCGTCAACTGTAGATTCCTTGTTATCATAAATGATAATTATATCATCTATGAAATAACAATATAAAATTAAATTCCCTTTAAGTCGGTTATTCAAAAAATGCCAAGATTCAAAGACTGCCATAAATAAATTGGCATGCGTAGGGGCCACTCTTGACCCCATAGCTGTCCCATTTGTTTGTTGGTATATGACACCACCAAATTTAAAAAAAATTGTTCTCAAGGATAAATCTCATACTACTAATTAAAAAAAATGTTTTGGGGAGGGGAAAGACCACATACCCTATCCACATATAACTGAAAGCATTGCATCCCAATAGCATGCTGGATGTTGGAATAAAGACCCTTTGCATTCAAACTGATGAAGATATAATCCTTTTTCCATGCGATAGTGTGTAGTACTTGAATGAGGTGTAGAGAATCTCTAAGATAGGATCCCAATTTTCTAACGATAGGATTCATGAAAGTGTCCACATAGGCCGCTAAATTAGGCGTAAGAGAATTAATTCCCACTATAATCGGGCGCCCCGGAGGATTAAAGATCTGCTTGTGAATCTTGGGTAAGTAATAAAACGTGGCAATTTGTGGGTCTTTAATTCTTAGATAACTTTTCTCATTTTTATTTAATATCCTCAACTTGTCTGCCATATCTAGTAATATCCAATATTTACCTCATGCAAAAAACCTTGTCTATTAAACGTGTAAAGTACTCTGCAGTAAAAAAGTTGCAAATCCAAGTGCAGTAAAAGATATAAATAAACAGGGTACTTGGTCCATACGTTTTTGCGCATAAAATGTACTTCAAGCTCCTTCACCTTATCACGGTGTACCCATATCGAAGCAGTCCTATCTGTTGTATTAAAAAACCTGATCATGTAAATGTGTACCTAGTGAACAGGGTCCAAACAGGTCCAGTGTCCGACATGGACTGAGGTTGGAAGCAGCTTTTTGTGTGCAGAGTCCAGAGTGAGGGGCGGGGAACTCGCATCTCTTGCAGGCAAGAGGCAATTTTACATAAAACTAATGAACCCTGCACACAAAGAACGCGTCTGTATGATCACGTTCACACCGCCAAAAAATCTCATGCAAAAAACCTTGTCCATTAAACGTGTAAAGTACTCTGCAGTAAAAACGTTAAAAATGCAAGTGCAGTAAAATATATAAATAAACAGGGTACTTGGTCCATACGTTTTTTGCACATAAAATGTACTTCAAGCTGCTTCACCTTATCACGGTGTACCCATATCGAAGCAGTCCTATCTGTTGTATTAAAAAACCTGATCATGTAAATGTGTACCTAGTGAACAGGGTCCAAACAGGTCCAGTGTCCGGAGGATTAAAGATCTGCTTGTGAATCTTGGGTAAGTGATAAAACGTGGCAATTTATGGGTCTTTAATTCTTAGATAACTTTTCTCATTGTTGTTTAATACTAGCTGTGAGCCCCATGCGATTGCATCGGGATTCTAGAATCTGTGTATAGTTTATTTATTAACAGTTTAAAATAATAATGCAATTGTTCCATGATATCTTTCCATTAACTACATATGTTTGTATGGTGGATATCAACGTGTGTCCGCCGCTTTGTCTGTGCCGATGTCTGTAGCTGGGCGAAGACCTTCGCGGCCACGAACAGAGGCTAGAGAAAGTGCCGAGCCACGCGAACAAAGCCACGGAAGTAGCGCCGGACACGACGGCAGTCGCTACAGCAATTATATAACAGATCCCCAACTTGTCTGCCATATCTAGTAATATCCAATATTTAGTTACAGAATTTTTATATTCCGCTAGATTAGATACCCTATAGGTGGTTCTATCTGAAAGAATTCTATCTGCTTCATCTAGATAGATCACACAATCTTGCAAGACCATTCCCCCCCCTTATCTGCCGCCCTAACTATTAGATCAGTCATTTCTCAGTGACAGTAACCCATTTTGTTATTCTACTTTCAGATTCCTCACCTTATTGTTTTTAAGAGTCAGGGATTCAAAATCATTTAACACCAAATCGTTGAAGGTCTTCAAGTGATGTCCTTTATTTTGTACTGGGTAAAACTTTGATTCACCTCTCAATTTTGTATGAACCACATCAGTATCATTCACTATAGGGGTTATATTATTACTGCCTTTTATTAAAAAATGTAAATTTCCTAATAAATCTTTGTAGATCCATAAAAAGTTCAACATCCTTATATGTATTGTCTGGACAAAAAGAAAGCCCTCTATTTAATAAAGATACCTCATCATCTGTCAGAACGTGTCTAGAAAAGTTAAATATATTTCCCCTCCATTCCAAAACATTACCCATCCCATTAGTGCTGATGGTAATGGGGGGTTTGTTATTTACCAATGGGTTAATTATTTTACACTTTTTAGTCTTTTTCTTTCCTCGTGTCCCTCTTCTCTGTTTTTTCTTTTTCGTGGTATTACTGTGAAGTATTTTGTAATAGTGTTGGTATTTTCCCCACCTCTGGGAAAAAAACTAACCATAGATGATTCTGACTTAGATTCATCTAAGTTCCGATTATTAAAATCCTGATCTATGTTTTCTTTTCTTACTACGTTTTTTATGGCTATTTGTAGGATCTTTATTAAATATCAGAGCCTCAACATTAATAAGATTAGAGTCTTTATTGATTATAGGAGATAATAAAGCCGGGGCTGCTCCCTCATCGACTACAGGAAGATCTATAATATTATTGGTCATCACCGCTGTTTTCCTCTTAGCCAACGAGACCAATAAATCCAGGGGGCTGGTCTGACAGGGAGTATTTAGGTCCAGTAAGCATTCCTTTCTGATATTTTCCATTTGTAACTTTACCTGTTCTAGAAAACTCACAGATGTATCTTGAGTTGGTAATCCACTGATTTGGGGGGAAGGCACCTTATCACCTGGCACACTCATTTCAGAGGTCTCCCCCTCACTTGCACCGTCTCTAGGGGGATCATCTTTCCCCTTTTTGGATCCTATCTTTTTCTTCTTCCCATTTTTTTGTGTGTTCTTACTATTAATCTCCTTAGTTAGATCAACAGTTTCACCCTCCTCTCTATTGGCACATTTCACAGGCATAGTCAGTCTGTTTACCCCTTTTTCTAAGTTTTTAGTGTTAATATCCTTCCTTGTTGTATTTATCTCTGTTGTTTGCTCACTCTCAAACATAGTGACCACATCCATCCACAGCAGGAATAGTGGTCACCACCGCGGTGCTTGCTACAGGGGGTTGTCGACCCTGGGTTGGGGAACAAGCAGGGTCAACCATTTTTTTTATTAATTTTTTGGAGGTTTTTGCATCCTCCCTATCTCTCTGTAATTTTTTTGATTTCCTTGCTATAATCTCTTGCTCTAATCTTAGAATTCTGTTAGCTATATAATATAATAATATTTATTCATTTATATAGTGCTATTAATTCCATAGCAGTTTACATACATCAGTAATGCTGTCTCTCTTGGAGCTCACAATCTAAATATGCTATCAGTATGTCTTTACAATGTGGGAGGAAACTGGAGTGGCCGCAGGAAACCCACGCAAACACAGGGAGAACATACAAACTCCTTGCAGATGTTGTCCTTAGTGGGAATTGAACCCAGGACCTCAGGACCACAGTGCTGCAAAGGCTGCATTGCTAACCACTTGAGCCACCGTGCTGCCCGTCAGAGTTGAGTCTATCAAACTCAGGGTGGTTGCTGTAATTCAACAATTCTTCAGATACAGAAGTGATTCTCTCTACAAAAACATCAACTAATACAATTCTCTAGAATAGACACCCTAAT
Source organism: Allobates femoralis (assembly GCA_033576535.1). NCBI lineage: Eukaryota > Metazoa > Chordata > Amphibia > Anura > Aromobatidae > Allobates > Allobates femoralis. Next base: position 475,760,022 of record JARQOC010000004.1, read on the forward strand.
AAATTGAACATGCATTCATTCAAATTAGCATCCCAATCATCCGTGAATTTAGCATCATGCGGAAAAGGAGATTTCTCCTTCGCCTCATTGGGGGACACAGGACCGTGGGTGTTATGCTGCTGTCCACTAGGAGGCGACACTAAGCAGAATCTGCAAAAGAGTTAAGTGGCTCCTCCTCTACAGCATATACAGCCTAGAGCAGGAAGTGCTTCTCCAGTAGTTTTTGCTTAGTGTCGAAGGAGACACACCATTTTTACTCTCTATTTTTTTCATCTTTTTTTCTTCCAAAGAAGAAAAGTGGGTCCGGTGTGACCCCCGGCATGCTCCTTCCTCGGCCACCCACTGTTGGGGCGCTGGGTTGACGTTGAGAATCGTTACATATGCCGTACTCCTTTCTCGGCCTCCCACTGTTGGGTTGCTGGGTTAAAGTTGAGACAGCCCAGCATAACATCCACCTTCCTCACTCCCTCGGGGTCCTGAGTTGAAGCCAGAGCTGGACTACCTGCCAGATGACGTCCCCCTAATCACCCTCTGGGTGCTTAGGCTGAGGCACCACAGGTACCAGCAGCACATGCTGCATTATGGGCTGGGATTCTACATGGCTGCCTGCAGAAGCACAGGCTCAGAGACGTCCCCCTAATCACCCTCTGGGTGCTTAGGCTGAGGCACCACAGGTATCAGCAGCACATGCTGCATTCTGGGCTGGGATTCTGGATGGATGTCTGCAGAAGCACAGGCTCAGAGACGACCCCCTAATCACCCTATGGGTCATTAGGCTGTGGCACTACAGGTCCCAGCAGCACATGCTGCATTCTGGGCTGGGATTCTGGATGGATGCCTGCAGAAGCACAGGCTCAGAGACGACCCCCTAATCACCCTATGGGTCATTAGGCTGTGGCACCACAGTTACCAGCAGCACATGCTGCATTCTGGGCTGGGATCCTGAATGGCTGCCTGCAAGAGCGCAGGCTGACAAGGAGATGAGACGCCAAAGAGCATGAGATGACCCCCTAATCACTATGGGCCATTACACTATGGCACTACAGGTACCAGCAGTGCAGCTGCATATCCTGCTGGGACCAGTACCGAATGTGCCAGGATCCCGGTGGGGTCTGGGTCCTCCAGCCCCTACTCAGCCCTGCACTGCTCATGCATAGTTGGGACATAGGTGTCTACCAGTCCCCCCCTCCTGCACTGCTCCCACAACACATGGCAGAGGAAGAGGTGCCCAGCTCCCCTGTGCTGCCCCTGCAAGTGCAGGCAGCAAGGTACCTGTGCAGTAGAGATCCGTTATGGCCCCCCAGGGGAGCCAGCAGGGATATATTTTCTCTGCTGCAGCTCTCCTCCCCCTATACCTCAGAGGACAGCCTGTGGGGGCATATGCAGGAGAGCCAGCAGGGATATCCCCTTCTGCAGCTTCTCCTCTCCCTGTACACCAGGTGACAGACTATGTGAGCATATACTGGAGAGCCAACAGGGATATACCGTATTCCTTTCTGCAGCTTCTCCTCTCCCTGTACACCATGTGTTACAGGCTATGCCATGTGTCACAATCTATGTAGGCAGGAAAGTCGGCAGGGTTTTTCCCTGCTACACTCTCTCCTCCCTCTGGATTTAATAGACTGATAGTGGGCAGACCGACATATTTCTGTCCTGAAATACTCTGTGCTGCTGCGAAGTCAATTTTATTGTAAATTTTTAACTTCATAAAATGCTGCACGACGCTGTCCTCAATGAGTGTGCAGCCCCTAACAGAGCTATCCGGACATACTCTGTGCTGCTGTTAACCTTATTTTTAACAGCTATACATAATGTCAGTGAAGAAAACAGGCGTCAGATTATTCTCAAGTACGCACAGGGGAGACGTGATCCACTGGATGCACTATGGACGTAATGTGTTTATTGTGTCGTCACAGTGACACGACTTCGCCTATGGTCATACCACATCCGAGGTGTCCCTCTTATGACACTCAACCAGCGAGCAGAGTCCCTCTGCCTAGTGCGGGTGACACACTAATAAGGCACGGTCTGGTTTTTCCTTACACCGTGTCAGCCCTGATGCCAGTACCTGTCAGAGCATATAATGCTACATCTAAATAGACAGTCATTACGTCTGCAGCTATGTCGCAGTTTATGGGAAACTGGCATGCAGCAGGATGATGGCTCTGACGTCTGATGGTTTTTCGCAATTCAAACCCAGACTCGAACCTTTATGCCTCTCTGGTAGGACACCAGGACAACATATTTAGGAAAGCTCGATACTTCGAACATTAAACTGTGTCTCACAGGACGCAAGACCGTACCCATGGGACCCTCCGCGCCCCATTTACCATAAGGGAGTTTTGTTAGTTGGGACTCCATGGCATGTTTCGTGCGGTACCCTATCTGAAACATGGTTCCCCCTAGGGACACAGTCCTGCTGAACAGAACACAGCACCAGACGGTGTCTCACTCGCCGTCAGCAATCCAGATTCCAACCTTTTGGGAATTAATTTAGCGGATCATCGTCTAGATGGACACAAACTCGATCAACGCACATGTAGCGATCACAAACGACCATCCAAACTCACATCACGGGCCCCTTAATTGAGGGAGTCATATGTCGGTGCTACACGCAGAGCGTGCTTAAACATTCTATTCCAATTTCCTTGTAGTCCCTACCAAGTACGTGCGGTATGTCCTGTGCTGGACTGAAACAGCTAGACAAAATGCCTGGGACAGATTTTTCCGCTCAGATTCTCTCCGCTCCATGATAATTTTCCAGGGAACACGGAGAATACCTTGTACCCCTAGATATACAGGATGTATACCTGCATGTTTTCCCTTGCAGCCACTTATCATATTTACATTTTGCAAGGACCATCCTAATTGTGGCACCTCCGTCCACGCTTGTTACAGTTCCTGAAGAGGTCACAAAGGTTACGGCAGTCGCCTGGTTTTCCTGCGTTCCAGGGACGTGGTCAATCTTCCATGCCTGGACAATTTACCCATCAACGCACGACCTTCAGAAATTAAGAACGCAGCGTTTCTATTACGGTGAACACTTTATTAAGACTTGTTTGGCTGGTCATCCTCCACAAGTCTACACCAGTTTTCACTGCAGTCTCTAGTATTTTCGGAAGGCGGTTCAATACTTCCATAGTCAGACTTCTCCGAGAATAGGCATGGGCACTCCAACTAGAAGTCTGCACTCTCCTTTAACTCAGGCCTTCCAGAGCTGACATGACGGTCAAAGGCAGGACGGTTGCAGCACAGGTAGCCATTACTCTGATGCACCTGCTCCTCAGGCCTCCCCAGTTATCCATGCTCACGTCATGAGATAAGATTATACGATCAGTTATCAGGAGGTGTCATCTTCCAGTACCAGCCATGTAGTATCTCCTGCGGTGACTCAGCCACTCACTAGTACGCAGGGGAAGTATTTTCTTCTGCCAAGTTGAAAGGTGCTATTCACCGACATGAATCAGACAGAATGAGGTGCGCTGTACCTCCATCTCAACACTCGGAACGATTGGTCCTGATCGGGTCAGCAATACCCATCATCCTTTCAGAGATTTGGGCGAGATTCCCAACACTGAAGATTTTATCTCTTCTTCTGGCCGCCCGCCAATTTCAGAAGGCAGGCTGATGATGCCACGGCTGTGGCATATGTCGATTCACTTGAGCGAATCCCGCAGTTCCCAGGCAATGAAGGAAGTTTACCACATTCTTCACTAGGCGGGCGGAATTCACGAACTCAGTACTATCGGCCGTTACTCTACCGCTTGTAGATGATTAGGAAAAACAGTTCCTCCGTCGCCGAGAAATTACCTCAGATAAGGGTTCCTACATCCAGATGTCTTCAAACAAAGCTGACATCACTGGAGAACTCCTGAAGTATCCGTAATGGTGTCACACCTCATTGCCAAGGTTCCTAGCTTCATAGCCGGGTCCCACGACCCACAGTCATGGATGGCGGACTGACTGGTCCTGGACTGGACCCAATTCCAACTCCACTACATTTGCTCCAGGTTTCCACTATCCCAAGTTAGTGAAGATATTCAAACTGGACTGTCAGCAATTCATTCTTGTGGCCACACACTGGCCCAAGCGCGATTGGTATGCCGATCTCGTCCACTTCATAGTAGACGTACCATGACACCTACTGGATCGTCCAGACCTGCCCCCTCAAGGCCATCTTACCATCATGATTCATCGACTCTAAATTCGACGATGTGACCCTGGAGACCCGGGTGTTCACAGTATGGTGTTGCGACCTCAATCCGAGCACGGACACCGGTTTCAGAAGAGATATCCCATCAATATGGGAAATCTTTTTCCTTTCTTCTCGTGGTTTTTTTCACCTTAGCACTGTACCTTCCCAAGGGTTCCCAATTCCATCCAATCGGATCTACACTCACGACTGTCCTTATGTCCTTTCAAAGGACAAGTTTCAGCCCTTTTCATTCTTTCTCAACAACGTCTTGCTACCAGGCCTCAAGTAACATCCTTCAAGGAGTTTTTGCCGACCTGTTCCGCCCAATCAAAGTCTACTAGAACCGTGGGTCCTGACCCTCGTTCTCACGGCTGTACGCTACCCACATTTTAAGCCATGAACGAAAATTCCCTTCGTCTTCTCACACAGGGAGTTGTTTTTTGGATGGCAATTACCTCTCTCCGCAGAGTCTTAAATTTGCAGCGTTTTCATGTAAATCACCTTTTTTTCTGGTCTTCCACCCAGACGAGGTTGTCCTACATCCAGTTGGGTTTTTTCCCAAGTTGGGGGTGTCCTTTTTTGTCCGCCTACCTGAATATATATTTCTGACGGCGCTAAGTCCCGCCAGTTCATCGGGCCAGAAGGCTCAACGTTTCTAGAGCTCCGTCAGAGCCCTGCACATATCCTCGCCCAGACCAGTTTCCTTTAGAAACATCTTTTTCTCTCCCAGAAGGATAACGCAGCAGGCAGGCCGGGCTCTACAGATACTTTGATCAGATGGCTTAAATCCACCTTCCAGGGTGCTTATTACATTATTACCAAAAAAAAAAAAAAAAAAAAAAAAACAAAACATACATATATCATTAATGTTATTATTCTTATACTTATTATTTATTTATACAGAACCATTCTTCCATGGTGCTGTATCCTTTCCGGCTGCGGGCACAGCACATTCTACTATGACCACCGAAACCTACTGGGCTTCTGAGCTATTAGGCACCAGGAGTTAGCACAACAAGTGTGTAAGGTAGTCACGCGGTCAGCATGCACAGGTTTACCAAGCGCTTTAGTGCTCTCAGTCCTCGGCAAATGCAGTCTGGGACACCGTACCCTCCAGGCGGCAGTAGCCCACCTGTAGGTGCATTGTTATTTTTATCAGTAGTGATTTTCCATTGCTGTTCCCACCCAGGGACTGCTTTAGGACGTCCCACGGTCCTGTGTCCCCCAATGAGGCGAAGGAGAAAAGGAGAATTTTGTGTACTCACCGTAAATTCCTTTTCTCTTAGCCTCTAATTGGGGGACACAGCACCCACCCTGTTGCCCGTTTCGGGCCGTAACTAGGTTCTCATCTTACTCCTGAGAGGTTATATAGTTGCCTGTTTATTTTACAGGCCTGCTTATACTGTTATTACGTAGTTCCCTGTTCGGTTACACGTTTTACCTTACTGTTATTATGTGGCTGCCTGTTTACTTAACAGGCCTTATTTTACTGTGATTCTTGTCTTTCTTCTGTTAATTCTCCTACTGCTTTAGCACAAAACTGGAGAAGCACTTCCTGCTCTAGGCTGTATATGCTGTAGAGGAGGAGCCACTTAACTCTTTTGCAGATTCTGCTTAGTGTCGCCTCCTAGTGGACAGCAGCATAACACCCACGGTCCTGTGTCCCCCAATTAGAGGCTAAGAGAAAAGGAATTTACGGTGAGTACACAAAATTCTCCTTTTCCGCTCCACTCTTAAACCCCTCAGACATAGTTTTTCATCCATATACGAGTATATCGATAAAAAGCGTGCATTCAGCTGGTAATGAACTTCATCCTTCAGCAGATTCTCTAATTTATTAAAAGTTTTCCTCATAATCAATGTCTCCACTTTAGTAAAAGTCAATTCATTCTCCACATGTGCATCCTCATAGAGACTTCCTAGACCAATGGACTGGATGATTAGTCTCTATCTCGAGGATAATCTATGTTGAAAGGAATCCATAATCGCATAATATTACTCTGTGCAGCTTCCAAGGAAGAGGATTCAGAAGTCCCTCAAGGTACCGTCACACGTGGCAATTTTGCAGGCAATTTCACTGGCAATTTGCTGGTTGTAGTGAAATCATGGAGACATTGTTCCATTTGTACACAGCAACAAGATATTACAATATGTCCATGATTTCACTGCAACCAGCAAATTGCCAGTGAAATTGCCTGCAAAATTGCCGCGTGTGACGGTACCTTTAGAGATCTATAGAAATAAAATAGTTGGAGTGCACATAGTGATATCCTCTTAGTTTAGCCACCAGGTGTCCCCCTTGTATGGAAAGACTCACCTGGTCAGGTTGTATGAGTCACAACCAACTTTAACAGCTCTCTTCTGAGGTCGCAGCAGTGCCCAGCCAGGGGAAGATAAGATTAACAAACAGAAAGTGCTGAGTTGAAAGGAATCACTGCGCTGATTTTATTTCTATCACCAACCTTATGCAGCGCTAAAGGAGGGACGTCACCAGCATGATCAGCTGACCTTATCAAGTTGCTGACGTCAGCCTGACCCAGAAGTTCCAGCGGTCAGGGTTTTTGATAGATGTGGGTACAATTGACTGCTGTGAGCTGGTGCACAGCACCTTCTCTGAGAGCCACTGTCAGCTTAACAGCAGCTCAGAGAGAGAACATCCAAATCCCACTATGGGGGAAGGGGGGCGCAGCATGCAGCTACTGGGAAGACACCCTGGACTGCCAAAACGGTCAGCCCGACGGCACTCCCCTGCCTCCTTTGCCCAGGGCACTGACCTGCCAGCCCCCCCTAGATACGCCTCCAATGTGGCTGAATTCTGCAAGGAGGAGTAGGCTAAAATTCCTCTAAAGCATTGTAAAAAGACTCCTTGCCAGTTATCACAAACACTTGCTGTTGTTGATGCTAAGGGTGGCCCAACCCAGTGGCGGATTATAATGAGGTCAATTTGGGCTGTACCCCTGGGCCCAATGGTGTGGGGGGGCCCACAGCACAGGGAGGTAAATTGCCCCATTATAATCCACCACAGCGCCACCACACACCCAGGACCGCACCTATCATAAGGCCACCTGAGTCGGCTGCCTGGTGGTAAATAGGGGGTGGCACCTGCGGGGGGCCTGAATGAGTGCACTGCTTGGAATGTGTGCGGTAGTTAACTTTGTTGAATAAAGTTTTGTACAGTGGGCACACACGCAGTGCAGAGCCCTGCTGTGCGGTGCCGCTGTGATCACCTGGCAGCGGCTCCTCACTGCTCTCATCTTCTGCCCCAGATATTGCAGAGGAAATCCTCCATCCAGTGCACAGCATCCATGGGGGACTTGGAATGGTCACAGCAGGTGGGCGGGGCCAAGTGTGCGGGACAAGAGCTGTCAGCCGACCATGAAGAGGGGAGAGAGAAGAGCAGACACAAGAGCCTCCTCCCTGCTGTAGTGTCACCTGCAGCTCAGCAGTCGGGTGTAGGGGAGGGAGAGAGAAAGAGAAGGAGCTGACAGGAGGCCTCTTGTGTGTACAGCATCCTCTGCTGATGACTACAACTTCAGGCCTCCCCCACTACTGTTACTGGGCACACATGATGAAGAAGAAAGTGAGTACATTTATATATGTGTATTCATACAGATACCATGTATGAGTGTGATGTGTGGGTCATGTTACACAGGACTGCAGGTGACATATTGTACATTGTCTGTACTCTGAGATATCACTGTGTTATCTGTGGTGTTACATAGGACTGCAGATGACATCTACTACATTATCTGTACTCTGCAATATCATTGTGTTATCTGTGGTGTTACACAGGACTGCAGGTGACCTCTACTACATTATCTGCATTCAGGGATATCACTGTTATCTGTGGTGTTACATAGGACTGCAAGTGACATTTTGTACATTATCTGTACTCCGAGATCTCAGTGTTTTCTGTGGTGTTACATAGGACTGCAGGTGAACTCTACTACATTATCTGTACTCGGCAATATTACTGTGTTATCTGTGGTGTTACACAGGACTGCAGGTGATATCTACTACATTACCTGTACTCGGCAATATTACTGTGTTATCTGTGGTGTTACACAGGACTGCAGGTGACATATTGTACATTATCTGTATTTGGCGAGATCACTGTGTTATCTGTAGTGTTACATAGGACTGCAGGTAACATCTACTACACTATCTGCAGTCAGAGAGTTATGTTGTGTTATATTTTTCATTTGGACGGCGTGGTTGGCTGTAAAATACAAGCCTCAGAGTTTGGGCCTCAGATCTTTTCTGACCTTAGCAACGCCCCTGTGGAGGACTATGGGGGATGTATTATAATATATAGAGGGTTATGGAGGTACATTATACTCTATGGGGGACTAAAGGGGTGCAATATACTATATGGAGGGCTATGGTGGTGCATTATAGTATATGGAGGACTGTGATGGTGCATTATACTGCTTTTATATGGAGGACTGTGGGGGTGCATTATACTGAATTGAGAACTATGGGGATGCATTATACTATATGGAGGACTATGCGGGTGCATTATACTATATGGAGTGCTATGGGAGAGCATTATAGTATATGGAGGACTATGGGGTGCATTATAATGTATGGGGCTTTCTACTATATGGAAGATTATGGTGGTGCCTTATACTCTAACAAGGGCTATGGGGTGTGTTATAGATATATTGAGGGCTATGGGGGTGCATTATACTATATGGAGGACTATAGTGGGTGCATTATACTATATAGAGGACTATAGGGGGTGCATTAAACTATATGGAAGACTATAGGGCATTATACTATATATAGGACTATAGGGTGCATTAAACTATATGGAGGACTGTAGGGGGTGCATTATGCTATATGGAGGACTATAGGGGGTGCATTATAATATATTGAGGACTATATGGAGCCAATTATACTATATGGAACCCATTATAATATTTAGAGGGCTCTGGGGGTTATGATAATACTTGGAGGGCTATGAGGGAGCCTGTATACTTTATAGAGGGCTATTTGAGTGCGGTGTTGGGGGCAATTATATAGTGTGAAGAGGTGTAGGGACTTTTATACTGTATGTAGGTCCATTATACTACATGGAGGGCTGTGTGGGGGTCACATTTGGAGATCATACTGTGTTGTGGTAGTTAAGAGGATTACAATAGGGTCACCATACTGTGTGGTTGGAGGGTCCTGTGGAGGAATCACTGTGGGAGGATCATACAGCATTTGTGGGGCACTTTTGTTGGCATCATACTAAAGTATGATGCCAACAAAAGTGCCCACAATGCTGTTGATGCTGTTGATCTCCCACAGTGATTCCTCCACAGGACCTCCAACACACAGTATGGTGACCTATTGTATTAAAGTCGCTAGATTTCCTTTCATGCCCTAAAGGGGGCAATGAAAGAGAAATCTAGCGACTTTAATACGAGGAGAATCACTTTGTAAGGACTGAAAAGTTGAGATATGTATGTACCTATGTGTTCCAGCCAAATATCTTTTTGGGGGGGCCCAATTACAACTTCTGCTGTGGGGCCCCATGTTTTTTATGTACACCCATGGTGCAGGATGCATTATCCCTCTGCTGCAGGACTGATTGTCCATAATTTACACACCAGATCCAGTGCCGCCCCTCGGTACATACAGGCATCCAGCCATGTCTCTCCCGAGAGGCAGTTGGTCAGTGGCACTCATCCCTCTTCCCGCTACAACATCCCTCACTCAACTCCATTGAACGGCCCCTGTTATTAGGCTGGGTTCACATTTGCGTATGTGTCTGCATGCTAATGGCATGCAGACACATACGCAGTGCAAACGCAGCCCATACTGATGTGAACGCAGCGGGGGAATCTTCGCATGCGTTCACATTAGTATCAGCCCGGCCAGCCAAACAGCTGTCTCAGGGGCAGCCGGGAGGAGGAGATCAGCTGCAGAGATCTCCTAATCCCGGCCACAGCTGATCTCCCGCCGGTGTCAGCGCAGGAGATTTGAAGAAACAGCTGATCTGACAGCTGTTTAAATCTCCCGCGCCGACGCCGAATAGGGGATATCGGTGCAGGAGATAAGAAACAGCTGATCGTTGCTTCAAATCTCCCGCGCCGACATCACCTATTCACTGTCGGCGCGGGAGGTTTAAACAGCTGTCAGATCAGCTGTTTCTTCAAATCTCCTGCACTGACACCGGTGGGAGAGCAGCGGCGGCTCTAGCTGATCTCCCAGTGGCCGCCGGGAGAGATTTCAATGTGATCCGCAAGTGTTCTCCTGCACTGTCATGCGGAGGACACTGCGGATCCACTGACTTCAATGCGTGGTTTGTGTGCTCGCGGACGCTTGCTGATAAAAGAAGCGCCCGCGAACGCACAAAAAATGCAACATGCTGCGTCCAGTGTGCGCTCGGGGGGCGCACAAATTATGCGCATCCGAACGCAAACGCAACTGAACGCAGCCAAACACAGGCATATGTGTTCCCATTTTAAACACAGGAACGCATGTGCGCAAGCGTTTGGCTGCGTCCAGTGCGCTGCGTTTCAAACGCAAGTGTGAACCCAGCCTTAGCTCCGGACTGCCCCGTGTCCGACACTTGTGATTGACTAAGTGTTTCGGGGTGATTCGAGGGTGCAAACAGTTGTTTGTGTCTTTGTGCTGGGGGGTGGGTTCTTTTCTTTTGTGAGCATCTTATCACTGCCATCACTAATCCACACTGGATTTTATTAATAAAAACGTATCTAGTACAAAAAGTTGATCCAATCAATTATTTACGAAGTGTTTTGGGAGAAGGAGGCGTGGTCTGTAGGAGGAGAAGCGCCATTTTCCCAGCTTAGTGCATTAGCGGCTTTTTGATGCTCAGACTGCAGGTCGTTACATGTGGACGGTGCGGCATGCTGACATGTCTGACTAGTCAGTGCCAGGCAGCCACCACGTTGGAGCTGCCCAGAGCTATGTAGGTGTGTGCCAGTGCTGCCTCCTGTGCTATAAAGATGCAGGACTGTGTCTGACTGCAGCCATCATTGTGTGTCTGTATGCTTGTCAAGCCGCCATTGCCAGTAATGATCCTTGTTCTGGATTCTTCTGTGTGGTGCTGACAACCTTGTGTTTGGACATCTTCTTTCTATTTTTCTAATTTAAAATATCCACTATTCTTCTAATTTTTACAGGATAGATATAGATCTGTATGAATCAGATTTATTTCTACCGATTTAAAAACAATTTACTAGGAGGGGGGGCGCCATTCTACACCTCATCTCAGGCAGCAGAGAGGCTGGGATCAGTGTTTTTCAACTCCAGTCCTCAGGACCCACCAACAGGTTATGTTTTCAGGATTTCTTTAGTATTACTGTTGGTGGGTCCTGAGGACTGGAGTTGAGAAACACTGGGCTAGGTTCACCCCTAGGTCTTGTACACACGCTGAGTATTTGGTGATTTTTTTCCCCTCAGTATTTGTAAGGCCTCGTGCACACGCTGATGCTGTATTATAAGAAGGTGGCTATTCTGCCCCTGTTCACAGAATAAATAACTTATAAAAACCTAGCACCCTGTATTCTAAGCTGTTACCTGTCTGAAATTCTTGCTTGCAGATTGGTCCATTCAGCTTCTTCTTGCCGTCCGACAGCCTCGTCTTCGGAATGATATGGATAACACCTCCTGCGTTATCCATGTCCCACTTTCCCATCTCACGTCTGTGCACATGCTCTCCAGCTTGCGCAAGCGCACTGTGCTCTGCCCTACTGCGGCTACAATGTAGGACTCATCTACACATGCGCAAACCGCAGGGGTCTCTGCACATGGTTCCAGCCTCCCAGTCTGCTGCGTCTAATGTATGGTGACATCACTGAGGGTTTAAACTTGTAGGATAACCCCATGATGGAGCACATTGCACCTGCACAAGCTGGAGAGGTATGGGCATAGTGTAGGCAATCAGAAAACTGGACGTGGTCTCGTGGATAACGCAGGTGGCATTATCTACATCATTCAGAAGAAGACTCTGTCGGACCACAAGGAGGCGGGATGGACCGATCTGCAAGCAAGTCCATTGTACAGGTAACAGGTGATTATCATACAGGGTGCACACCGTTCGAGATTTTTATAAGTTATTTATTCTGAGTACAGGGGCAGTCAGGGCATAATAGCCTCCTTCTAAGGCTGGTTTCACACTGCAGTTTTTTCCCTGATCAGGTTCCCTCAGGTTTGTGTGTCAAAACCAGGAGTGTCTCCAAAACTCAGAACAGGTGTCAATCTTTCAATTATAGTTTTTCTCTGCAAGCTTCATGGTGGGTTTACACGTCGCAATATCGGCGTCCAACTCCGACCCAACTCCGACCAAAAGTCACGTGGTTCGGGAGTCGGACCCGATATCGTTCCTGCGTTGTACGGTTTGAACGTACAATGCGATGCTGGAACGATGCCAAAACGATATTGGGGTTGAATGAGCGTGATATTCAACCGCCCGATATCGTATGGCCGTTGTAGCCGCATCGTCCTGTGTGACAGCCCAACTCCGATGTGTACGGCCACGTCACCCATTCACTCCCATGTTAACTGGTCGTTCCTGGGTTGGGGGGCCTACACATCGTCGGGACGTTGTATCCCGATATCGGGCTGTCTAAACCGGCGATGCGATGGCGGGAAAAGCGCGCTCAAAAAACGCGCTCCCGCGTCATTGGCTACAATATCGGGCCGATATCGGGACGTGTAAACCCACCATCACTCCCGGTTTTGGCACACAAAAGGGTAAATTGTACACAATAGGTTAAATTGAGTAGATCAATGGATGCTTGACAGCAACTATTTTTCTGGAATAATCTATTTCAGGTATATGGTGACTCCCGTCACATGACCAGAGAGTCTGAACAGCCTCGGGCCCTGGCTACCCTTAATCCACACCTGGCGCAACCAGTTATCAGGTTTAGGGGGCAATTACTTATTCACACAGGGTCCTGTACAGTCATGGCCAAAAGTATTGACACCCCTGCAATTCTGTCAGATAATACTCAGTTTCTTCCTGAAAATGATTGCAATCACAAATTCTTTGGTATTATTATCTTCATTTAATTTGTCTTCAATGAAAAAAACACAAAAAGATTTGTCCTAAAGCCAAATTGAATATAATTCCACACCAAACATAAAAAAGGGGGTGGACAAAAGTATTGGCACCCTTAGAAAAATCATGTGATGCTTCTCTAATTTGTGTAATTAACAGCACCTGTAACTTACCTGTGGCACCTAACGGGTGTTGGCAATAACTAAATCACACTTGCAGCCAGTTGACATGGATTAAAGTTGACTCAACCTCTGTCCTGTGTCCTTGTGTGTACCACATTGAGCATGGAGAAAAGAAAGAAGACCAAAGAACTGTCTGAGGACTTGAGAAACCAAATTGTGAGGAAGCATGAGCAATCTCAAGGTTAAAAGTCCATCTCCAAAGACCTGAATGTTCCTGTGTCTACCGTGCGCAGTGTCATCAGGAAGTTTAAAGCCCATGGCAGTGTGGCTAACTTTCCTAGATGTGGACAGAAAAGAAAAATTGACGAGAGATTTCAACGCAAGATTGTGCGGATGGTGGATAAAGAACCTCGACTAACATCCAAACAAGTTCAAGCTACCCTGCAGTCCAAGGGTACAGCAGTGTCAACCTGTACTATCTGTCGGTGTCTGCGTGAAAAGGGACTGTATAGTAGGAGACCCAGGAAGACCCCACTTCTTACCCCGAGACATAAAAAAGCCAGGCTGGAGTTGGCCAAAACTTACCTGAGAAAGCCTAAAACGTTTTGGAAGAATGTTCTCTCTTTTTGGGCAAAGGCATCAACATAGAGTTTACAAGAGAAAAAAAGAGGCATTCAAAGAAAAGAACACGGTCCCTAAAGTCAAACATGGTGGAGGTTCCCTGATGTTTTGGGGTTGCTTTGCTGCCTCTGGCACTGGACTGCTTGACCGTGTGCATGGCATTATGAAGTCTGAAGACTACCAACAAATTTTGCAGCATAATGTAGGGCCCAATGTGAGAAAGCTGGGTCTCCCTCAGAGGTCATGGCTTTTCCAGCAGGACAATGACCCAAAACACTTCAAAAAGCACTAGAAAATGGTTTGAGAGAAAGCACTGGAGACTTCTAAGGTGGCCAGTAATGAGTCCAGACCTGAATCCCATACGACACCTGTGGAGAGATCTAAAAATGGCAGTTTGGAGAAGGCACCTTTCAAATATCAGGGACATGGAGCAGTTTGCCAAAGAAGAATGGTCTACAATTCCAGCAGAGCATTGTAAGGTTACCAGAAGCTTTTGATTGCAGTTATTTTGGCTAACGGTTGTGCAACCAAATATTAGGCTGAGGGTGCCAATACTTTTGTCTGGCCCATTTTTGGAGTTTTGTGTGAAATGATCAGTTTTGCTTTTTGCTTCATTCTCTTTGTGTTTTTTCATTGAAGACAAATTAAATGAAGATAATAATACCAAAGAATTTGTGATTGCAATCATTTTCAGGAATAAGCTGAGTATTATCTGACAGAATTGCAGGGTTGTCAATACTTTTGGCCAACACTGTAGGTATGGAATTATTTTTCCCTTCTCATAACGACCGCACACCACTTCAGTATAATCTAACCCTTATTGAATTGTCAATTCTGGAATGGGCTCCTATGCGGGAAAGGGTGGGATTGGTCTACATTGGTCAGAACTTTTTCTGGGGCCCTTAAATGAAATATGTTAGGTAATTTTCTAGTACAATACTATTGGTGTCCTGGAATTAGACTTGGGCAGCCCTTTCAGAATCAGTAACTTGTATTGCTTTACTTTGTCCTGTTATCTTGTTGTAAGTCCTGGACAGGGGCTGGCTGGAGTCTCTATACCCGGGTGGCAGATTTCCATTATTGCCGGCCCCGACTTGAGGAGCGGGGGGGGGGGGGGTGCTGTCAGCCTGACTTGAGGACCGGGGGGGGGGGGTGCTGTCAGCCTGACTTGAGGACCGGGGGGGTGCTGTCAGCCTGACTTGAGGAGCGGGGGGGGGGGTGCTGCTGTCAGCCTGACTTGAGGACCGGTGGTAGGGGGGGGGGTGCTGTCAGCCTGACTTGAGGAGCGGGGGGGGGGAGTGCTGTCAGCCAGCCACAGCCCTTACCTCATCCCGGACCTCCAGCGTCATGTGCTATCGCCGCGCCGGCCGACTCCCGACTCCCGCGGCCCGTTTCTGTAGGGGCGGCCCGAAATGTGGACTATACCACCAGCCCAGGGGGCACCTGCCCCCCTGCCACCTGGGCCAGCCCGCCCCTGGTCCTGGATAAGTCAGTGTCACATGCTGGCTGGTCAAGCATATGTGAATCCAAACTGATTTTTCCCTGCTCTCTACACCCATAGTCCTGCCCAACTCTCCTGTGCTGGCATTAGTGATAGTAAATTTTTAGATTTTTGCTATCATTGTTCAGAGGTGGGCGTGGGAGCAGTGCATAATAATTTACAGCCCTGGCTCACATCACAAACTTGATTCCTCCAGCGATGCTCTAGGAGTGCCAAACGCCTATGGAGAAAAACCTGCAGACCAGATAACTTTATTCATTATAAATTCATGCTCAAAACCTACAACTCTGCCCTTCACCTCACCAAACCGACCTACTTCCCCACCCTGATCTCCTCACCATCCAACAACGCAAAGAAACTCTTTGACACCTTTCAGTCTCTCCTCAGTCCGAAAGTGCAGGCCCCCATCACTGACCTCTGTGCTGATGATCTAGTTTCTTACTTCACAGAGAAAATATAAAACATCCGTCAGGAAATCAGCTCCCAACCTTCAAGTACTGTTACTCCCATCTGTCCCCACATCCCCTCTGTCTCACTCTCCATTTTTGACCCAGTCACAGAAGAAGTCGTCTCCAGGCTCTTCTCGTCCTCACGTCCCACTACATGCACCACTGACCCCATTCCCTCACACAGATCCTCTCTCCAGTGATCACCACTCACTTAACCACAATCTTCAATCTCTCCCTCTCTACTGGCATCTTCCCCTTCTCCTTCAAACACTCTATCATTACTCCATCACTAAAGAAAACGTCCCTTGACCCATCCTGCACAAATAACTACAGACCTGTCTCCAATCTCCCCTTCATCTCAAAACTCCTGGAGCGCCTGGTCTACACCCGCCTCACCCATTACCTTTCCACTCACTCTCATCTAGATCCATTATAGTCTGGCTTTCGCCCCTTACACTCTACAAAAACTGCCCTTATCAAAGTGACCAATGACCTTCTGACAGCAAAACATAAAGGTGACCACACTCTGCTTATTCTCCTTGACCTCTCTGCAGCTTTTTACACTGTTGACCACCATCTCCTACTCTCTATGCTGCACTCCATTGGCATCAAGGACACGGCTCTCTCCTGGTTCTCTTCCTATCGCTCTGATATCATTGTATGTATCATTTGCTGGCTCCACTTCCTCCCCTCTTCCTCTCACTATTTGGGTCCCTCAGGGTTCAGTCCTTGGCCCTCTTCTCTCTCTACACATCCCCGATCGAACAGACCATCAGCAGATTTGGCTTCCAGTACGATCCTTACGCTGATGACATACAACTATACACTTTCTCCCCTGACCTTACTCCTGCTCTAATAAAGACTGTCTAACCGCAGTTTCCAATATCATGTCCGCTCTCTATCTGAAACTCAACCTTTCCAAAACTGAACTTCTTCTGCTCCCACCCTCCACTAACCTCCCTAAACCTGACATTTCCCTCTCGGTGTGTGGCACCACGATAACGCCCAGTCAGCAGGCTCGCTGTCTGGGTGTTATGTTTGACGCTGATTTCTCCTTCACCCAATATATACAATCTCTCACCCGCTCCTGTCGCTTGCACCTGAAAAATATCTCGAGAATTCGCCCTTTCCTCACAATGGAAACCGCTTAAACCCTCAACGTGGCCCTGATCCATTCCCGCCTTGACTACTGTAATTCTTTCTTAGCTGGCCTCCCCCACAGTAAGCTTTCCCCTCTCCCGTCTATCCTCAATGCAGCAGCCAGGATCACGTATTTAGCAAACCGTGACTCAGATGTTTCTGCTCTGTGCCAGTCACTGCATTGGCTGCCCATACACTATAGAATCCTATTCAAATTGCTTGTTGTCACCCACAAAGCTATTCATGGTGCGGCACCTCGCTACCTCTCTACCCTCATCTCTGTCTACCACCCCACCCGTCCCCTTTGCTCTGAATGCGACCTCAGACTAACATCAGCATTAATCCGAAAGTCCTATTCCCGACTCCAAGACTTCTCTCGAGCTGCACCAATCCTCTGGAATGCTCTACCCCAAGAAATTAGGACCATCCACAACTTGCATAGCTTCAGACACTCCCTTAAAACACAACTCTTCAGGGCGTCCTATCATTCTCCCTAACAGTAGTCATTTAGACATAAGATATTCATTGTTATAAGCCCCTGTAATTTGTGCTCCCATCCCGTCTTAGACTGTAAGCTTCTTCGAGCAGGGTCACCTTTATTTTTTGCCTTTTTATTGTATTCCCTACATTGATTCTATGTTTATTGTATGTAACTACTGTTCTGTATTACCTACCATTCTGTATTGTATTTTTTTTTCTTATACGTACCATTGTACTGTAAAGCGCTGCGGAATATGTTGGCGCTATACAAATAAAGTTTTATTATTATTATTATTAACTACCCTATCCTGTATATGACTTCGCGCCCCTTCTGCTTGCAGCACCATGGTCCTCCTGCTGGCATCCGATCATTTGACCAGCTCTCAGTGATGAAGTCACTGTGCTGTGCATTTGGTCACATGATCGGATGCTCCGCACAGACAAGGAGGATTGCGGTGCTGGAAGCAGGCGAGCGAGAAACGAAGAGTGAGTTAAATTGTTGATTTTTTTTTTGTGGGCGCCAGCAGGGGGCGCCATAAACTCTGATGGGATCTATATACTTTGATGGGGGCCTTATACTGTGATGGGGGCCTTATACCATGGTGGGGGGCTATATAGCATGATGGGGGCCCATATACCAAGATGGGGGGCCATATGCCATGATAGTGGTCTATATACTATGATGAGGGGTCTATATACCGTTATGGGGCTATGTACTATGATGGGGCGGTCGATATACCAGGATGAGGAGGCCATGTACCAGAATGGAGGGGCCATGTCCCAGCATGAGAGGGCTATATACCAGTATGGGGGTGCTATGTACCAGGATGTATGGGCAATGTCCCAGGAGGGGGGGACCATATACCTTGATTATAGGGCTATATACCGTGAAGGGGGCTGTCATGAAAACTTTGTCAGGACCTGCAGCTCTCTGGTGCCCCCTTACCCTGCTGGCTGAACCTGGTATTGCCAGAGTATAAAAAAAATGAGCCCAGCTACTCTAATTTATGTTGTCTATTGCGGCACGTGATGCGACAGGATTATATACCACCAGTTCCTGCCAGGAACGTGTGTGTATATATATATATAGTATATATATATATATATATAATATATATATATATATATATATATATATAATATATATATATATATATATATATATATATACATACATATATACATATATATACATACCTCGATCCAGTCACCCTCAGGCCCACAATATCACACAAATACAAAATTATGCTGCCACCACAGATTTCTTTCACGTTACCTGTTTGGTAACGTGAAAATTGTTTGGATACGTGTCAGCTCATCATAGAACAAGAACAAAACTAAGCAAATTATGTAAGGTTTTACTCCAAAAAGTTGTCAGTGTTTACAAAAAGATATACAACATATTTCAAAAGAGACAATTTACATATATGCATCAAACAGTTATTAAAATAAAAGGAATAAATGAGAAATTGCCAAAACTTGTGCCACATGGTGACCTGTCAGATTCTGTGGGGGGAAACTGCTCCCCAGAAACGATGTATGATTACACCACACAGCGTTAGTGTCTTACTGTGTCTGACGTCCCAGGGTGGAATGAGCCCAAAATGGACACTTAAGTTTTATGTAATGGGACATAAAATCCAAGAACTCCCACTTGTGTTCCCCTCCCTGGTGGGCTGGTTCTCTGAATCCCACCTCTTTCAGAATTCTCAAAAAATTTCCATTTTTCATATCTTTGGTTTGGCCACTCCCACATTAAAACCAGGGACATCATGTTTTCCCTCAGGAATTTACTCGAAGATTGATATCAAATATGATATATCTATAATGGTCTGAACCCATTTTTCAGGTTTCTGATTGTTACATATATATAAAAGATATGCCATCATAACTGAAAAAAGGTAAACATTCCAAAAATATGATTTATGACTATGTACCAGGATGGGGAATGAGGGCTTTGTACCAGGATGGTGGATGAAGGCTATGTACCAAGATGGGTAATGAGGGCTATGTAGCAGGATGGGGAATGAAGGCACTGTATCAGGCTGGAAGATGAGTGCTATGTACCAGAATGGAGGATGAGGGCTATGTACCAGGCTGTGGGATGAAGGCTATGTACCAGGATGAGGGCTATGTACCAGGCTGTGGGATGAAGGCTATGTACCAGGATGAGGGCTATGTACCAGGATGGGGAATGAGGGCTTTGTACCTGGATGGGGAATGAGAGCCATGTACCAGGATGGGGATGAGGGCCATGTACCAGAATGGAGGATGAATGAACTGAAAGAGAGGAGAGAAAGCGCAAGAGGGTTTTATCTTTACAACAATTATGTTGCATGAATAATTGTCACTGCTCACCTGGGGATGTTGTGCCACCCAAAACCAGTATGCAGGTATGTGATGGCTGCTGCAGGATTCACACTCCACTTGCAATAGTGGTGGACAAATAAACAGAAGGAACAGGACAGTGTTTCCTGGATCTGTGCTGCTTACAATAAAACAGGTTGAAAACCATGGTTATCATGCAATGATGGCTTTTATTTTAATCTTTCTGACACGTTTGGGAGTTATATTCCAACTCATTCCACTTTGTTGGCTCTCTGATGAAGGAGTTGGATATAACAATGAAACGTGTCAGACTATGTTGGCTCCCTGAGGAAAGAGTTGGCATATAATTCCAAAATGCGTCAGAAGGATTATACTAAAAGCCATCATTGCATGATAACCATGGTCTTCAACCTGTTTTATTGTGAGCAGAGCGGATCCAGTAAACACTGTTCGGTTCCTTCTGTTTAATTAGGATGGAGGATGAGGGCTATGTATCAGGATGGAGGATAGGAGTTGTGTAAAAGGCTGTGGGATGAGGGCTATGTACCAGGATGGAGACTGAAGGATATGTACCAGGATTGGGGATGAGGGCTGGGTACCAGGATGGGGGATGAGAGCTATGTACAAGGATGGGGGATGAGGGCTATGTACCAGTATTGGGATGAGGGCTATGTACCAGGATTGGGAATGAGGGCTTTGTACCAGGCTGTGGGATGAGGACTATGTACCAGGATGGAGGATGAAGACTGTGTACCAGGCTGTCGGATGAGGGCTATGTACCAGGATGGAGGATAAAGGCTATGTACCAGGCAGTCGGATGAGGGCCATGATGAAGACCATATATAGCAGGATAGTGGATATTAATATATAATAAAGGAGGAGAGGGGGCAATTAGTAAACTTTTATAGGATTCACAATGCTACACAAGGCTCGTAAGTTTGACAGAAATGCATAGTGGGGAGGGGGGGTTTGATGGTGGAATCCAGATTTCGCTCCGGGCCCACTGGACTCTAGTTACACCACTGGGCGGTACCCACTGAAATAAATTCTGAGATATTCTATTCCAGTTCTCTATCTGTAATAGCCTTAATACTGTTACTACTGTGTACTAAATATGTTTACATTCCTTTCTGGTAATGGTTTATTGGACATCAAAACTTGTTAATTTGCTGTATTTTATCCTTTTGTCTCCTCAATAAATGTTATTTGATTTAAAATAAAAAATAGTTACATGTGTATAACATAATTTCTTTTTCTGTTCAGGACATGATTGAAAATTATGTCCATTGGAATGAAGATATTGGAGAATGGCAGTTGGTAATTAGTTTAGTTTTTTTGTTTTTTTTAGTTTCTCAGCAATATGTGTTTTTACCTATTCTAATAAATCTAATATATGTTTTTATCTTTGTTAGAAATGCGTTGCCTACACTGGAAATAATATGAGAAAACAAACTCCTGTTCCTGACCAGAAAGAAAAGGACGTAAGACATCACCTACCTTTGTGAATGTTTGTTTTACTTGTTCCTAGACATTAAATTTGAACTAATATTTTTACCTTTTTGCTTTATATAATTTAAATCAAAAGTGTCACAGTGACAATATAAAATATATATAAAAAGTGTGTGCAAAATATTTTATAAACGTGTTAAAAGGGGTGTCCTATAATGCCAGTGTCTGTCTTACAATCAGTATATACAGTCATATGAAAAAGTTTGGGCACCCCTCTTAATCTTACTCTTTTTTTCTTGTTTAAAATTGTTTTTTTGCAACAGCTATTTCAGTGTGATATATGTAATAACTGATGGACACAGTAATATTTCAGGATTGAAATGAGGTTTATTGTACTAACCGAAAATGTGAAATATGCATTATTTCAAAAATTGACAGGTGCAAAAGTATGGGCACCTCAACAGAAAAGAACATTAATATTTAGTAGATCCACCTTTTGCAAAAATAACAGCCTCTAGTCATTTCCTGTAGCTGTTAATGAGTTCCTGGATCCTGGATTAAGGTATTTTTGACCATTCCTCTTTACAAAACAATTCCAATTCAGTTAAATTTGATGGTCGCCGAGCATGGACAGCCGCTTCAAAACATCCCACAGATGTTCAATGATATTCAGGTCTGGGGACTGGGATGGCCATTCCAGAACATTGTAAGTGTTCCTCTGCACGAATGCCTGAGTAGATTTAGAGCGGTGTTTTGGATCATTGTCTTGCTGAAAGTTCCATCCCCGGCGTAACTTCAACTTTGATTGTTGAACATTATTCTCAAGAATCTGCTGATACTGAGTGGAATCTATGCGACCCTCAACTTTAACAAGATTCCCGGTGCCGTCATTGGCCACACAGCCCCAAAGCATGATGGACCCTCCCCCAAATTTGACAGTGGGTAGCAAGTGTTTTTCTTGGAATGCTGTGTTTTTGTAGCGCCATGCATAATGGCTTGTTGTATGACCAGACAACTCAATCTTTGTTTCATCAGTCCACAGGACCTTCTTCTAAAATGAAACTTGCTTGTCCAAATGTGCTTTTGCATACCTCAGGCGACTCTGTTTGTGGTGTGCATGCAGAAACGGCTTCTTTCGCATCACTCTCCCATACAGCTTCTCCTTGTGCAGTGTGCGCTGTATTGTTGACCGATGCACAGTGACACCATCTGCAGCAAGATGATGCTGCAGGTCTTTGGAGGTGGTCTGTGGATTGTTCTTGACTGTTCTCACCATTCTTCTTCTCTGCCTTTCTGATATTTTTGTTGGCCTGCCACTTCTGGCCTTTACAAGAACTCTCCCTGTGGTCTTCCATTTCCTTACTATGTTCCTCACAGTGGAAACTGACAGGTTAAATCTCTGAGATAACTTTTTGTATCCTTCCCCTGAACAACTATGTTGAACAATCTTTTTTTTCAGATCATTTGAGAGCTGTTTTGAGGAGCCCATGATTCCACTCCTCAGAGAAGATGCAACTAGGAGAACAACTTGCAAGTGGACACCTGAAATAGCTTTTCTCATTATTGGATACACCGGGCTATGAAGCACAAAGCTCAATGAGGTTTACCAAACCAATTTAGTGCTTCAGTAAGTCAGTAAAAAGTAGTTAGCGGTATTCAAATCATGAAAATCAGAAGGGTGCCCATACTTTAGCACCTGTCAAATTTTGAAATAATGCATATTTCATATTTTTGGTTAGTACAATAAACCTCATTTCAAACCTGAAATATTCAAGTGTCCATCAGTTATTACATATATCACACTGAAATAGCTGTTGCAAAAAAACAATTTTAAACAAAAAAAAAAAAAAAGAGTAAGATTAAGAGGGATGCCCAAACTTTTTCATATGACTGTATGTCTGCCATCCTGGTGTGTGTATTATATATATATGCATATATATGTGTGTGTGTGTGTATATATATATATATATATATATATATATATATATATATATAATATAATTTTTTGTGTATGTGTATATGTATGTATATGTATATGTGTGCCAGCACATGGGGGCACATGTGTGCCAGCATAGGGGGGCATGTGTATGCCAGCACTCAAACAGTCCCTCCAATGATGCAATATACATACAAAATGTTGCAGCACTCCAATGGTGATGTTTAGTTGTTCTTTATTCCAGCTTCCAGAACAACTGAACATCACCATTGGAGTGCTGCGACATTTTGTATGTATATTGCATCATTGGAGGGACTGTTTGAGTGCTGGCATACACATGCCCCCCTATGCTGGCCACCACACACGTGATCCCATGTGCTGGCACACACGCTGCTCCCATGTGCTGGCACACACGTGCTCCCATGTGCTGGCACACACGTGTGCCACCCCTTTGCAGACACACACATGCTCCCATGTGCTTGCACACACATGCTCCCATGTGCTGGCACCCACATGCTCCCATGTGCTGGCGCCCACATGCTCCCATGTATTGGCGCACACATGCTCCCATGTGCTGGCGCACACATGCTCCCATGTGCTGGCGCACACATGCTCCCATGTGCTGGCGCACACATGCCCCCCTGTGCTGGCACACACATGCTCCCATGTGCTGGCTCACACATGCACCCATGTGCTGGCACACACATGCTCCCATGTGCTGGCACACACATGCTCCCATGTGCTGGCACACACATGTTCCCATGTGCTGGCACACACATGCCCCCATGTGCTGGCACACACATGCCCCCATGTGCTGGCACACACATGCCCCCATGTGCTGGCACACACATGCCCCCATGTGCTGGCACACACATGCCCCCATGTGCTGGCACACACACAGCTTCCCTGTGCTGGCACACACACAGCCCCTATGTGCTCTCACGCACACACATAGCCCTCTGGATATGGCCCCCCTGGTCACTCTTTATGCCACCACAGCTGGCGCGCACATATAAGACAACGAACTCTTAACTCACCTTCTGAGGCTAGCTCCATGCTCCCAGCTCCTCGTTTGTTCTTCCTGTTTCCAGGGAATCAGATCATGTGTGATCAGGCTGGCGCACATGCTCCCATGTGCTAGCACACACATGCTCCCATGTGATCAGGCTGGCGCACATGCTCCCATGTGCTAGCACACACATGCCCCCATTTGCTAGCGCACACATGCCCCCATGTGCTGGCGCACACATGCCCCCATGTGCTGGCGCACGCATGCCCCCGTGTGCTGGCGTACGCATGCCCCCATGTGCTGGCGCACGCATGCCCCCATGTGCTGGCGCACGCATGCCCCCATGTGCTGGCGCACGCATGCCCCCATGTGCTGGCGCACGCATGCCCCCATGTGCTGGCGCACGCATGCCCCCATGTGCTGGCGCACGCATGCCCCCATGTGCTGGCGCACACATGCCCCCATGTGCTGGCGCACACATGCCCCCATGTGCTGGCGCACACATGCTCCCATGTGCTGGCGCACACATGCTCCCATGTGCTGGCGCACACGCAGCCCCCAAGTGTTGGCACACACGTAGCCCCATGCATATGGCCCCCCTGGTCACTCTTTATGCCCCGCAAGGTGACACACACAGCCCCCCCGATTCCTGGATATGGCCTACCCCGGTCACTCTTTATGCCCCCCCAGCTGGTGTGCACATATAAAACTACAAACTCTTAACTCACCTTCCGAGGCTCGCTCCGTGCTCCCAGCTTCTCAGTTGTTCTTCCTGTTTCCAGGGAATCAGATCATGTGACCGGGCTGGCACACACATGCTCCCATGGGCTTGCACACACATGCTCCCATGGGCTGGCACACACATGCTCCCATGGGCTGGCACACACATGCTCCCATGGGCTGGCACACACATGCTTCCATAGGCTGGCACACACATGCTTCCATAGGCTGGCTCACACATGCTCCCATGGCCTGGCTCACACATGCTCCCATGGCCTGGCACACACATGCTCCCATGGGCTGGCACACACATAGCCCCCTGTGCTGGCACACACACATAGCCCCCCTGTGCTGGCACACACACATAGCCTCCCTGTGCTGGCACACACACACAGCCCCCCTGTGCTGGCACACACACATAGCCCCCCTGTGCTGGCACACACACATAGCCCCCCTGTACTGGCGCACACACATAGCCCCCCTGTGCTGGCGCACACACATAGCCCCCCTGTGCTGGCGCACACACATAGCCCCCCTGTGCTGGCGCACACACAGCCCCCAAGTGCTGGCACGCACACAGGCCCAATGTGCTGGCACACACATATTCCCCTGGTCACTCTTTATGTCCCCCGCATCCTGGATATGGCCTATCCCGGTCACTCTTTATGCCCCTAGCTGACGTGCACATATAAAACAACAAACTCTTAACCCACCTTCTGAGGCTCGCTCCATGCTCCCAGTTGTTCTTCCTGTTTCTAGGAAATCAGATCATATGACTGGGCGTACAGAGATGACATCACTGTGCGCCCGGTCACATGATCGAATTGGGCAGACACAGGAAGAGACCGAAGAGCTTGCAGCATGGACTGAGCCTCGGAAGGTGAGATAAGAGTTTGTTGTTTTACAGTTGTGGCCAAAAGTATTGACACCCCTGCAATTCTGTCAGATAATACTCAGTTTCTTCCTAAAAATGATTGCAATCACAAATTCTTTTTTATTATTATCTTCATTTAATTTGTCTTCAATGAAAAAACGCAGAAAGAACTGTCCTAAAGCCAAATTGGATCTAATTCCACACCAAACATAGAAAAAGGGGTGGACAAAAGTATTAGCACTGTTAGAAAAATCATGTGATGCTTCTCTAATTTGTGTAATTATCAGCACCTGCAACTTACCTGTGGCACCTAACAGGTGTTGGCAATAACTAAATCATACTTGCAGCCAGTTGCCATGGATTAAAGTTGATTTAACCTCTGTCCTGTGTCCTTGTGTGTACCACATTGAGCATGGAGAAAAGAAAGAAGACCAAAGAACTGTCTGAGGACTTGAGAAACCAAATTGTGAGGAAGCATGAGCAATCTCAAGGCTACAAGTCCATCTCCAAAGACCTGAATGTTCCTGTGTCGACCGTGCGCAGTGTCATCAAGAAGTTTAAAGCCCATGGCACTGTGGCTAACCTCCCTAGATGTGGACGGAAAAGAAAAATTAACGAGAGATTTCAACGCAACATTGTGCGGATGGTGGATAAAGAACCTCGACTAACATCCAAAGAAGTTCAAGCTGCCCTGCAGTCCGAGGGTACATAAGTGTCAACCCGTACTATCCGTCAGCGTCTGAATGAAAAGGGACTATGTGGTAGGATACCCAGGAAGACCCCACTTCTTACCCCGAGACATAAAAAAGCCAGGCTGGAGTTTGCCAAAACTTACCTAAGAAAGCCTAAAACGTTTTGGAAGAATGTTCTCTGGTCAGATGAGACAAAAGCAGAGCTTTTTAGGCAAAGGAATCAACATAGAGTTTACAGGAGAAAAAAAGAGGCATTCAAAGAAAAGAACACGGTCCCTACAGTCAAACATGGCGGAGGTTCCCTGATGTTTTGGGGTTGCTTTGCTGCCTCTGGCACTGGACTGCTTGACCGTGTACAATGCATTATGATGTCTGAAGACTAACAACAAATCTTGCAGCATAATGTAGGGCCCAGTGTGAGAAAGCTGGGTCTCCCTCAGAGGTCATGGGTCTTCCAGCAGGACAATGACCCAAAACACACTTCAAAAAGCACTAGAAAATGGTTTGAGAGAAAGCACTGGAGACTTTTAAGGCGGCCAGCAATGAGTCCAGACCTGAATCCCATAGAACACCTGTGTAGAGATCGAAAAATGTCAGTTTGGAGAAGGCACCCTTGAAATATCGGGGACCTGGAGCAGTTTGCCAGAGGAGGATGGTCTAAAATTCCAGCAGAGCATTGTAAGAAACTCGTTGATGGTTACCGGAAGCGATTGATCACAGTTTTTTTGGCTAAAGGTTGTGCAACCAAGTATTAGGGCCGCTTTACACATACCAACTTCTGTGTCCAACTCCTGAATAGATCTCTGGTTGCAGTGAAACCATGGACACATTGTTCCATTTTGTGGCTGTATACAATGTAACAATGTGTCCATGATTTCACTGCAACCAGAGATCTGTTCAGAAGTCGACACAGAAGTTGGTGTGTGTAAAACGACCCTTAGGCTGAGAGTGCCAATACTTTTGTCTGGCCCATTTTTGGAGTGTTGTGTGAAATGATCAATGTTTTGCTTTTTGCTTCATTCTCTTTTGTCTTTTTTCATTGAAGACAAATTAAATGAAGATTGCAATCACAAATTCTTTGGTATTATCATTTTCAGGAAGAAACTGAGTATTATCTGACAGAATTGCAGGGGTGTCAATACTTTTGGCCACAACCGTATATGTGCGCATCAACTGGCAAGGGGGGGAACATAAAGAGTGACCGGGGGGGCCATATCCAGGATACAGGGGAGACTGCAGGTAATATGCGCTGCTCCCCTGTCCATAACGCGGCGCTGCTTCAGTACCGAGGTGATGAACAGCGGGTGCAGTGCATATTAAATGAGGCTAATGAGCGGGAGCATGTGACATCCCGCTGCCTCTGCAGCCCGCAGCCAGCCAGCTTCAGCCCCTGGCAACGCTCCAATGCAGCCCCCGACACCGCTCCAAAGCTCCTCTTCCCCCTACAATTTTGGATTATAAAACGCACACCCCCCACTAGCCCCCAAAATTTGGGGGAACAAAAGTGCATTTTATAACTTAAAAAAACAACTTTGTAACCATAAAAAATATATTTTTTGACTCACCAGAATGTTATATTCCTTGTTTAACTTTCTGCTGTATAAATTTAGCTTATTACTAAACTGGATTCAGGTATTTTTATAAACAGTGGGTATTCCAGGTTTGTCATGTGTAAAAAGTTTAATAAAAAAAAAAAGCATACCAAGAAAATCTTACAATCATTTCAGAACGTTTTCCACCTTTTAATGTCATCCATAATCTGTACAAATCCATTGAGTATTAAACCATTTTAAGGGGTGATATTAAAAATAAAGTTTAAAAAAAAATGTGGTTGCATAGGTGTGAACACCCTCTTATAAGTGGGGAAGTCATTCTATCCAGAATTGGCCAATCACATTTGGGGTAAGCTCACACTAGCATAAAACTCGGACAAGTGGTAACTGATGATTTATCAGATAGCACTTGCTTCAGTGTTATACTATAGAGCTGTGTGGACTAATGTATTTTTTTGTCATGCCAAGTCCATATAGAGAAAAAAAAATTGATTAACTTGCTATTGGCAGCATTGATCGGATGCACACACCCATTCAAATCAATGGGTGTATGCAAATATCGGACTGCACTCTGATGACATCCAAGTTCAGTCAGATATATGCTGAGATTGACAAGGGAATAAGATTGAGAAATTTTGTTCTTCGTCTTTTGCGCACCTGTGTTCGGGAGCACAATGAATGAGTCTTCTCCGCAATAGAGTTTCAGCCAACTGTCATTTGCATGTTGCCTCCGATTTTCTCTCATGAGAGAAACCTCAGATGCTATATGCTAATATGAGTGAACCCTAAAAACGATGTTCAGTAGTAGTCTGTACAAAGCTGCCCTCATTTACACCAATTCTGATTAACCCCCATATAATGTACTAGCTGTGAGCCCGATGCAAATGCATCGGGATTCTAGAACGTGCATTAATTTGATTATAGTAGTTATAGCTGGTGTGAGTACTTTTTGGGGGGGTGTGAGTATATTTTTTGGGGGGGGTGTGAGGACTTTTTGGGGTGTGTGTGAATACTTTTTGAGGGTGTTGAATACTTTTTGGGGGGGTTGAATACTTTTTGGGGGGGTTTGAATACTTTTTTGGGGTGGTTGAATACTTTTTTGGGGGGTTGAATACTTTTTTGGGGGGTTTGAATACTTTTTGGGGGGGTTGAATACTTTTTGGGGGGGTGTATATAGTATATATATATTAGTATTATGTTTTATCTTATTGTTTATTATTTTTATTATTTTTTTTTTTATTTTTTTTGTATTTTTATTATTATTAAATTTATTAAACCGCACTTGCCGCATCTGCCGCAAGTCCCCCTATACTTTGTATGGGGATTACCGCAACCGCGCCACAACCGTTACACTTGCGGCGCGGTTGCGGTAATCCCCATACAAAGTATAGGGGGACTTGCGGCAGGTCCCCCTATACTTTCTATGGGGATTACCGCAAGCGCGCCGCAACTATTACACTTGCGGCGCGCTTGCGGTAATCCCCATACAAAGTATAGGGGGACTTGCGGCAGGTGCGGCAAGTGCGGTTTTGCAAAACCGCACTTGCCGCACCTGCCGCAAGTCACCCTATACTTTGTATGGGGATTACCGCAAGCGCACCGCAAGTGTAACGACTCGCTGGCGCCGACCAATGAGAAGCGCGGCTCAGGCAGCGACTCGCAATGGCCTCGCGGCCATTGCTCGCGCTACCTGACCGGTAAATCGCTAACTTTGAGGCCGAGCCTCTGGTTCGATTTTCGGCCAGCGACTCGCAATGGCCGCTTCGCGGCCATTGCTCGTACTCAGCCTGCGCGAGCAATGGCCTCGCGGCCATTGCTCGCGCAGGCCAGCGCCTCGCATTGGCCGCTACGCGGCCAATGCTTCGCCGTGGTGACGTCACAGAGTGACAAAGCCACGGTCTTCTCAGGGTCCGCCATGGAAGTGCCTACGGCAATTATATAGTAGATAGGGGATCTGAATACATAGTTAGGGGTCTCATATTGATATAGGGGGTCTGAATACATAATTAGAGGGTCTTATATTGATATAGAGGGTCTGAATACATAGTTAGGGGATCTCATTGATATAGGGGGTCTGAATACATAGTTAGGGGGTCTTATATTGATATAGAGGGTCTGAATACATAGTTAGGGGGTCTCATATTGATATAGGGGATCTGAATACATAGTTAGGGGGTCTTATATTGATATAGGGGATCTGAATACATAGTTAGGGGGTCTCATATTGATATAGGGGATCTGAATACATAGTTAGGGGTCTTATATTGATATAGGGGATCTGAATACATAGTTAGGGGGTCTCATATTGATATCTTGGGTCTGAATACATAGTTAGGGGGTCTCATATTGATATCTTGGGTCTGAATACATAGTTAGTGGGTCTCATATTGATATAGAGGGTCTGAGTACATAGTTAGGGGATCTCATTGATATAGGGGGTGTGAATACATAGTTAGGCGGATTTATGTACTGTTAATCCCATAATTCATGCATAATTGGAGGATAAAACGCCTAATTTTCCTACAGAACATGAGGTAATAGCTGCAGGGTGATGGGTTGCTATGGGCAACAGTGAAGGCCTCATAGACACGTTCCTGAGCCTCCTCTAGGTCTCTCTGGCGCCCCCAGCGTCCATCACTGGAACTGCATCCCGGGCTCCGTGCAGTGAATGGGCAGCGATGAGAGGACTCGGCGTGAGTAGGAGGAGGCGACTGATAGGCCGGAGCGCGGACACTGAGCAGCCTCACCGGAGACAGTGACCGGGAGCCGGGCCTGCACCCGCCGCCTCACACAGGAGCCCACCCCGGAGAGTACAGCGCCTCGTCCCGTCCTCCGCCCCCGGGAGCAGAGCGCCTCATCCCCGTCCGCCGCCCCCAGGAGCAGAGCGCCTCGTCCCCGTCCGCCGCCCCCGGGAGCAGAGCGCCTCGTCCCCGTCCTCCGCCCCCGGGAGCAGAGCGCCTCGTCCCCGTCCTCCGCCCCCGGGACATGGGGGCGCCGCTCTCCCGGCTGCTGCTGCTCCTCACTCTGCCCTCCGGGTGGTGACCGCCGCCTCCGCTCCGATCACTGCGTCCTGTGGATCTATCCTGAGCCCGAGCCATGGGGGCCGCCACCAAGCTGGCCTTCGCCGTCATCCTCATCTCCTGCTCCTCAGGTGAGAGCCGGGAGGGGTATACTGTGTATAGGGTAATGTGTGCTCGTACTCAGCCTGCGCGAGCGTTTTTTCGGGGTCCGACACGGAAGTGCCTACGGCAATTATATAGTAGATATCTGTTCTAGTAGGATTATATAAACAGAAGAAAACGGTATGGTACAAGGAAAACACTCTAATAAGAAATTACAAATAATAATAAAGTTTATTGATTTCAAAGTTTAAAAACATCTTAAATGCGAACAAGGCATTAAGCACATACAGATCTCAATGTTACGAAGTACTATACAAAATTATATTGTGGTAACGTATTAGCCAGAAAAATCTATGTAAATACTTACAGTGCCTTGTATTTGGCCCCCTTGAACTTTTCAAACTTTTGCCACATTTCAGGCTTTAAACATAAAGATATAAATTCTATTTTTTTTTTTTGAAGAATCAACAAGTGGGACACAATTGTGAAGTGGAATGAAATTTCATGCATATTTTAAACTTTTTTAACAAATAAAAAACTGAAAAGTGGGGTGTGCAATATTATTCGGCCCCCTTGAGTTAATACTTTGTAGTGCCACCTTTTGCTGTAATTACAGCTGCAAGTCGCTTGGGGTATGTCTCTATCAGTTTTGAACATCGAGCCACTGAAATTCTTGCCCATTCTTCCTTGCAAATCTGCTTGAGCTCAGTGAGGTTGGATGGAGAGCGTTTGTGAACAGCAGTTTTCAGCTCTTTCTACAGATTCTCGATTGGATTCAGGTCTGGACTTTGACTTGGCCATTCTAACACCTAGATACGATTATTTTGTAGATTTTGCTTAATGTTTGGGATAATTGTCTTGTTGCAAGATAAATCTCCGTCACAGTCTCAGGTCTTTTGCAGACTCCAACAGGTTTTCTTTCGGTCCATCTTCCCATCAATTTTAACCATCTTCCCTGTCCCTGCTGAAGAAAAGCAGTCCCAAACCATGATGCTGCCACCACCATGTTTGACAGTGGGGATGGTGTTTTGAGGGTGATGAGATGTGTTGCTTTTAAGCCAAACATATCGTTTTGCATTGTGCCCAAAAAGTTTGATTCTGGTTTCATCTGACCAGAGCATTTTATTGCACATGTTTGATGTGTCTCCCAGGTTGCTTGTGGCAAACTTCAAATGAGACTTTTAATGGATATCTTTGAGAAATGGCTTTCTTCTTGCCACTCTTCCATAAAGGCCAGATTTGTGCAGTGTATGACTGATTTTTGTCCTATGGACAGATTCTTCCACCTCCTCTCTAGATCTCTGCAGTTCATCCAGAGTGATCATGTGCCTTTTGGCTGCATCTCTGATCAGTCTTCTCCTTGTTTGAGATGAAAGTTTAGAGGGACGGCCGGGTCTTGGTAGATGGTCTGATACTCCTTCCATTTCAATATGATCACTCCTTGGAATGTTTTAAAACTTGGGAAATCTTTTTGTATCCAAATGCGGTGGATCCGCAGTGTCCTCCGCATGACAGTGCAGGAGAACGCTGTGGATCACAATGAAATCTCTCCTGGTGGCTGCCGGTAATCAGCGGCGGCCTCCGGCATATCAGCTAGAGCCTCCACTGATCTCCCGCCGCTGTCAGCGCGGGAGATTTGAAGAAACAGCTGATCTGACAGCTGTTTAAATCTCCCGCGCCGGGATGTCGGCGCGGGAGATTTGTAACAGCGATCAGCTGTTTCTTATCTCCTGCACCGATATCACCCTATTTGGTGTCGGCGCGGGAGATTTAAACAGCTGTCAGATCAGCTGTTTCTTCAAATTTCTCGCACTGACACCAGCGGGAGATCAGCTGTGCCGGGAGGAGATCTCTGCCGCTGATCTCCGCCTCCCGGCTGCCCCCGAAAGAGCTGATTGGCTGGCCAGGGTGCATACTAATGTGAACGCATGCAGAGATTCTCCGCTGTGTTCACATCAGTATGGGCTGCGTTTGCACTGCGTTTGCCTCTGCATACCATACGCATGCAGACACAAACGCAAGTGTGAAGGCACCCTTAGATTTGTATTATATGAACTTTGGTTTTCCTGCAGACACATAATGTGTGTATCTGCTGAGCAAATGATCAAAAGTTCTTATAATCGGAGTGGCTTGGACATGGAGCTGTAAGGACGTGTGCCCTGTGAGCTCTGGTCCCTGAAGCCCCTACAGCACATAATTTGCCACCATCTGCTCTACTCACCCTCCGGATGATGAAAGGAAAGTCTGCCCTGCGCTCCCAGACATCCAGGGAGCTGGCTGCGGGCTCTGCTGGCTCAGGAATCACAAGGTTCCTGACAGCCTCTGAAAAAGCGGGAAAGAGAGCACAGCACCCTGTAATGGCAGCAGGCAAAGATGGCGCCTCCTCCACATCACAGCCTCAGGGTAAGAGATCATCACTGAACACCCTGGGCCCTCAGAGAAGCAGCACTGCCTCAGTGACAGCAGCAGGAGGTCGGCAGACAGCCCCAGGAGCTGGAGGATCTTCCAGGAGGCAGACACGAGGAAGCAGTGCAGGAGGAACAGGAGAGGTTTGTGACAAAGCCCATCCCCCCACGCCTGGGAGCCCCTCACTGCGGGCAGACATGCTGAGTGGCCTTAACCCCCTCACACCTGGAAGCATTTCATCACAGGCTGGAACACTGGGGGGCCCTTCTCCTCCTACACTTCACCCCTATCAGACATATGACCCTGATCTGAGCACATCATCAGCAGCAGGAGCTTGTGAGGGGAGAGCTTCAGCTAACACTCAGTCCCAGGGCACTACACCCCCCATCAGTGTGGCTGCCGGACTTTGCTTACAGGCTCACACTGGTCACACTATTGACCCTATGCTCATGCCTATAACTGCCATTGATCTGAAAGCCCACCTAAGTGCCTTCCCTACCAAGGCTGACATGGAGTGTTACATACAAAGATTGGAGGCAGTGTGCAGGGGTGAGGTGGGGGCTCTCAAGGAAGAGGTGTCTCAGCTTAACACTACAGTCACTGCACTAGAGGCCAAGGTAGAGAAGCTCTCCTCACAATTAAACACCCAGCAGCAGCTTCTGGACCTACACTCAGAGACTTTCAATGTGGTCCTTGATCTGCTGGAGGACTCTGAGAACAGAAACAGGGAAAAATATCAGGCTCCGTGGGATCCCTGAGTCCGTGGCCCCACGTGACCTCTCCTCTGCCCTCCATGGCATCTTCAACTCCCTTTTAGGGAAGTCACCCACCCAACACATCGAAATTGATAGAGCCCACCGATCGTTAGGACCAAGAAACCCTGATACGGATAAGCCGAGGGACGTCATCTGTAGAATTCACTATTTCCAAGTCAAAGATGACATCATACGTAAGGCGAGAGACCATGATGCTATTGATTTTAATGGATCTGACATTCTTCTCCTGTCTGATCTCTCACGCTTCACCCTGGCTAAACGGAGGGCTCTACGCCCCCTCTTGGAAGTGCTGCGGCAAAATAAGATCCCCTACAATTGGGGCTATCCTTTCCAACTACAGGTCCGAACTGATAAAGGAATGACAGTTTTGAGATCCCCATCGGATTTACAGAACTTTACCACCGCACTGGGCTTGCCCCTGGTCACACTGGGTGATTGGCCTCGCCTTACTGCGTCTGATTTATGGGGTCTGCGTCGGAGTGGAGGACCCCCTGCTGGATCTTTGGGAAAGAGGAGAAGGGGCTCCCGACGTAGACATGGCTCTGTTAACTTAGCTGATGACACTTGAGGGTCGCGTGTAGCTTTTTTGACCACTTCTTTTTGTTTCTGTCATTTATAATACCCCTTCTGGTCACCGAGTTCCCATGTGTGGTCAGGTTGTGATTTTGCTTGAGTTTGACTATTACGAGTAAATTGGACCCATGTGTTCGGAGGTGACGATGCCTATTTTTGACGCCATCCAGGGCTCCTGTGTGGAGTCGCTTGGGGGGCCTGTTTTGCACTGTTTTTTTTTGACTGTTCATATATTTTCATATATTTTCATAAGCTTTTTGTACATTGTGCTATGCTACTAGATTAGTGATACTTTATAATAACTAACACTGCTCCTGCATCTAATTCTGACACATGTCAGTACCCTTTCTTGGGTTTTACATACTGTGCCCATTTACAGGTATATGCTTAGCCCATGAGCTGGTTGGTTATGTTCCACAAATGTGTTACCTTGCCGGGGTTGAGGGCCTACTGAGTGGAGCAATATTGCCCGCTGTAGGGGCTTGGCTGGTTGCTCTTTGTTCAATCACCTTCCCCGCTAGGGTGTGTCTTTGACACTACTTTTCAGAGTTTTCTCTGATATTTCACTGCACCTAGAGGCCTAGTGGCCTCTTGGGGTGTTTAGCCGGAACCCTGTCTTCCGGCTGAACTGACTCTTTTTCTTTTTCTCCTTTTCTTGGAGCTACATTCCTCTTTACCTCTCTGGTTTTTTTCTTTTCCCCTTTTCTGTTTTTTTTCCCTCCTTTCTCCCTTTTCCTCCCTTGTTTATACCTCCCCGCACTTCCCACTTTTCCCTGTCCCTTGGTGACCCGGTAGTACTCTACGCCAGATCCTAAGACTCTCATGGCAACCCTACAACTTTGCTCACTTAATGTCAGAGGATTTAATGTCCCTGAGAAATGCTCGAAAGTACTATATAGCATGCATAAAAAACGGGTCGATATCCTCATGTTGCAAGAGACACATTTTCGATCAGACAGAATCCCTAAGCTTAACCATAGATACTACACACAGTGGTTTCATGGTAGCAATTCTGACTCTAAATCTAAAGGAGTCAGCATTGCACTGCACAAGTCTTTGCAGGCACAGGTGGTCGCCTCTAAATCGGATCCGAATGGTCGATATGTGTTCTTAAAACTGAAAATTGTTCATGATACATTTACCATAGCTAACATTTATCTGCCCAACCAGGATCAGGTCAGAGCATGCAGAAAATACCTACGGGACCTCTCAGCCTTTGCGGAAGGCTATGTGATTATGGGAGGGGACTTCAACATTGGTGTTGGACCGCACTGTTGACTCTTCCTCGGGCAGGTCGGCGGTGTCCCCCTCACAGCTGGAGAGCCTGCGTCGGGCCTTCAGGGACTCGAGGTTAATTGATGTCTGGAGATTACTGCACCCCACTGCTCGCAATTATACCTTTTACTCCACGGTACATGATTCTTATAGCAGATTAGACTATTTCCTGATTAGCCATGGGCTTTTGTCCCTTAACCCAAAGTCTGATATTGATACGATGCTATGGTCAGACCATGCTCCGGTCTTGCTTTCCCTTCGGCTGCCGAGCCTCTCTCCTAGAGAATGGACTTGGTCCTTAAACCCTGGACTTCTCGAAGATATGACCTGTCAGGCGGCCGTTCGGACAGCAATCATGGACTTCCTAGATTTTCACAAGAATGATCTCACAGCTCTCCCGTACCAATGGGAGGCCTTGAAGGGGGTTATACGAGGAGTATTTATCCAACAGGGGGCCCGACTGAAAAAAGAAAGAATGACTAATATTATGGATTGTTGACCCGTGTCCAAACCCTAGAGTCGGAACATAAACAAACAAGAGATATCAAAGTACTTGCTGACCTCTTACGGACACGTAGTGAGTTGAGCGAACTGTTGGATACGACGTTAGCAAGGCAGCGGGACCGCTTCCATAAGTACCTATATAAGTACTCTGATAAACCCGGTAAAGCTCTGGCGAGGTTCTTGCACCCTGCGCTCCCACCACTTACATCCCTACCATGAGGTCTGCTACGGGTGATTTAGTCCATCTTCCTGCAGAGATTGTGGATTCATTCAGAGCATATTATGACTCTCTCTACAACCTGAGGGGTCCGTTGTCTGATATGTCCCCTACCGAGTTTCAGTCTCGAGTGGATGATTACATTCGTGACACGGAGCTCCCGCCTATGACAAAGATAGAATCTGAGGCCTTGGAGGACTCCCTCTCGGAACAGGAGATATTGGATACGATAAGATCCTTGGCCAATGGTAAAAGTCCAGGTCCAGATGGATTCTCTGCCGCCTTCTACAAATTATATGCGACTTCCCTGGCCCCCTTTATGACCAAACTATTTAACTCCATTTCGGCCACCTGCCCCTTTGCCCCCCAAACACTGATGGCTACAATTACTGTGATCCTAAACCGGGCAAGGACCCCCTGTTATGCGCAAGCTATAGACCTATTTCCCTCATCAATGTGGATGTGAAGGTGTTCGCAAAGGTGTTGGCCAATAGACTGAGCCCTATTCTTCCTGGGTCCATCCACAACGATCAGGTGGGTTTTGTGCAACATAGGGAGGCCAAGGATAATACAGTAAAGACTCTGCTTCTGACTTCGTACATGCGCACGGGAAAGATACCAGCCTGTTTATTATCTATTGACGCTGAAAAGGCATTTGACCGCCTAGGCTGGACCTTCCTACGTGCATCTTTGAAGCAGTTGGGGGTGGGACCTACCATGTTGGAGAGAATCTTTGCTCTATATCATACACCCACGGCCCGTCTTAGGGTCAATGGCACTTTATCCTCACCCATTGACATAAGAAATGGGACTCGTCAGGGCTGCCCCCTCTCCCCCTTGCTATATATCCTTGCTATGGAACATCTAGCAGTGGCTTTGCGGAAGGTACCAGATGTCAGGGGTCTGCGGATTGGTCAGCATGAGTTTAAGTTGTCCCTATACGCTGATGATTTATTGTTATATATTTCCAACCCGGCTGTGGCTTTCCCTGTACTCCTCAGAGAGTTCCGTAAGTTTGGTGAGGTCTCCAATTTTAAGGTCAATTTGTCCAAAACGGAGGCGCTCAACATCTCCCTGCCTGATGACCTGATCTCTCAACTCAAATCGTCCTTCTCCTTTAGGTGGCAGACCACTGCATTAAAATATTTAGGAATCTTGATACCGGCTGACCTTAACGCAACATATGCTCTGAACTATGTCTCTCTCCTGCAGAAAACCATATCAGATCTTAAACGGTATAACAGACCTCAGCTATCTTGGTTCGGGCGGGTGGGAGTGATCAAAATGGATATTTTACCCCGATTCCTCTATCTCTTTCAGACAGCTCCTGTGCAGGTTCCGGATTGTTTTTTCAGGCGTCTGCAATCGGCCATTAACAGCTTTATTTGGGGAGCAAGGAAACCACGGACGCGGTTTTCAGTCCTAGTGAGACCTAAAGTTAAAGGGGGGGTAGGCCTTCCTGATTTTAAACGTTATTATCAGGCAGTCTTGCTCTCTAGGATTGTCGACTGGAGGTTCAGTGATGCCCATAAACAGTGGGTGCTCCTGGAGAAACTTCTATCACCCTCCTCCTTGTACTGGCTGCCTTGGCTGGGGGGGACTGGACGCCCACCTGTGACGGGCTTCCCTCCCCTCACACAAACTGTTTTGAGGTTCTGGGATAGATCATACACGAAATTACGTTTGACTTCCCGATTGAGCAGACTGAGTCCCCTTTTTGACAATCCAGCCTTCCCCCCTGCAATGAATAGATCTAGGTATCTGTGCTGGTCACAACTAGATGGAGTGGGGCTGGGACAAGTGAGGGGATAGGCTTGCGGGGCTCTCCGGCGTGGGGGGGTTGCGAGGTCCTGACGATGCGGCTCCTTTGTCCTGGTTGGAGTTTATGCAGTTGCGAAGTTTTCTCTCCAATATTTCAATAGGGGCGCTAACTCCGTTTGAATCCCTGATGCTCCCCACCGAGGGTCCCTCCCATGTGGTTTCGGTGCTCTATAGCCAGATCCTGAACTCGCTCCACACTGGCACGCTTGGATTTATGGAGGCTTGGGAGAGAGATCTGGGGATCACCTTTTCTGAGGCAGACAACTTAAAAATTTTTACTCTTGTGCACAAGATGACAATGTCTAGTCAAGCGCAAGAGAGAAATTATAAATTGCTGACGCGTTGGTACAGATGCCCTACCCTGCTCCACAGGATTAATCCGGAAGTCTCAGACACTTGCTGGAGATGCGGTTCTGCTGTGGGCTCTATGCTTCATGTCTGGTGGTCCTGCGATCTCCTGCAACCCTTCTGGGCCTCGGTTTTCGATGCCTTCCATCTAATGACTGGGGTCCGCCATGAACCCTCTCCACAATTAGCTCTGTTATCTCTGATACCCGGCTCGATAACCTCCATCAAAAAGGGGATTCTGAGGTTCTGCCTAATAGCTGCCAGGGCAGTTATTCCCCGACACTGGAGGTCCACTGAGGTCCCCTCTACAGTGGAATGGATATCTGAAATGGATAGGTTGCACCGTATGGAATCGCTTGCAACGGGAGATAGTGACGCCGGGTATGAACAGGGGCGCACTTGGTTCCTCTGGCAATCCTTTAAGGAGGGCCAGGGGTTCTTGACTTGGTTGCGCACCTACTCGTAATTTCCAACACCTGGGCGTCTAGACTGCTGGGTCTTTCCCATTCCCCCCCCCCCTCTTACCCCTCCTACCCCTTTCTAATTTTTCTCTTTTTTTCTTCTCCCTTCTTATGTCTCAGTGTATACATTTCTCATTGGCTGTGTGTGTTTTCTAAGTTTTGATCCAGACGTGATTTTCAGGTAATGAAACATAAATTCTCTTGTTGGGGGTTTTACTGGTGTCCCTTTGTACCTGATTTCTTACAGCTGTAATATGCCACTGTACTAGGATCTGGATTCTGTATTGGTTATTTCTATTGTTATGCTTGTTTGAAACTTTAATAAATATATTTACAGAAAAAAAAAAAAAGTTCTTCTAATCACATAGAAATATCTCTGACTGCACACACAGTGCAGGACATGCAGAGCTCATAGCTGCAGAAAAAAAATCACTCCTCCTCCCCCCTCCCTTCTCTGTCTGTGTAATGAAGCTTGAATATTCATTTTTTGAGGGGAGTGGACAGCAGAGAACCCACTGTGATTGACAGATGGAATTAATATTTTATTTTGAAGTTTACAGAGGATAGGAGGGAAATCTAAGTAAAGCAAATAGCGTTTTTTTGCACCTTGCTGGGCGGCCTGCCTTCTCTGATAGCGTAGAGCAGCGGGGAGTAACAGCCTGACTGAGACTGGAAAGGCGATGGTGCTCCCTCTAATGCTGACCACTGAGCATCTTCATTATAATAGTAGGAAATAGAGGGGCACTCACCAGATACGATCTTCAAATGCTTTATTAAATTACCGGTTACATATTATGGCAAGATGGTGCAGCAGGGGTGCAGGAGATACTGGACGACAGCGCCATTTCGCACCATGACTGGTGCTTCTATGGCACCCAGTCAAGGTGGACCCGTAGAAGCACCAGTCACGATAATTTAATAAATCATTTGAAAATCGTATCTGGTGAGTGCCCATCTGTTTCCTACTATTATAATGAAGTATACATAATAGCTCTTTATTCATGTATTTCTAGGAGAAAGGAATTAGAAAATTACATCAGTTTCATATGAATTTTTGGCCTGACAGTTTTCCTTTAATCAGGCTATTACAAATCAATTACAGAAGCAACATTTAAATAGATATTACAGCAGGATATGAGGTGATGTTAACTGGAGATGGGCCAGGGAAATTAAATTAAGGTTTTTGTTTATAATGGACATGAGGTGGAAGTGGCCTTTTAGAGATTTGAAGACCTTTGTGTGGAGGTAATAGTAGGTGATCTGGCACACCAAAAAAAGAATCCAAGGATGCATAAAGATTCGTATATTTTATTTGTGAATCTTCAGACAAGTGATGTTTTGCTTTTGCAACATAAATAAGTATTATATTCAGACGTTTCGACCGTAGTCTTCTTCACTTGACATACTGATTATATATAAGAGAAAAAAATGAACAATTTTATGTTTACACAACTAGCTGTGAGCCCGATGCAAATGCATCGGGTGTCTAGAATATTTTTAATGTTTTTTTTAGATTTTCAAATAATAATCCAATTATTCCAATGACATCTTTACACCAACTACATATATTAGTATGGTTGATATCATTTAAGGAAAATTGAACTATTATGTTGTAAGGGTCTTAGAACACAAAGTAGCAATACTTCTTAATATGTCAATTTTTTGAATTGATGAATTAACAGTACTAATATATGTATCCAGCCACTTTGTGTCAGCCCACCAATCGCGTCAAGATGCCCTTACGCCTGGTGGGACCTACTCTAACTAAATCCGAATTGATATAATTTAGATATTTTTAATTGCTGGATTTTTCTTAGATTTTTTGAGGATTGTGATGTAAATAATAAAATTTTGTAAATTGATACAGAAGGAGTTACCAACTACAGACTTGCAGCAATATCCGTGCAATAACAAAAAAACTTGTAATTAACCTACAGTAAATGGAGTTAACATAGCTTCAGCAGGTGCATAAGATGCATCCACTAACTAACCACAGGTGACTGCAGTTGATGTGGATGACACTGCCACAACTATGTTGTCTGCACAAACTGCAAATTAAGTACAAATTACATATATGCAATTATGAAAATTACAGCAAGTATGTTCTTGATAAGTCCTTCATGTACAATTATTATCATTTAGTATATTCCTCAACAAAGTGAAAAAATCTAAGAAAAATGTCGTGGTAGAATCTAATTAATAATTTATGTTTGTCCCTATCTATCTAAACATGTGGAACACACCTTGGTAATGAGATGTGTGTGAACAGCCGTCCCACCCGTCTCTTAGCTGTTCACAAAAACCTCTCCCTTTAAAGAATAAGAATCAAATCTCTCAGCACGTAGTGTACTGGAGCTTTAAATAGTGGTTTCTATCACCCTGTGATAAAATCAGAATGATACACATCTCCAATGAAATCTAAAATGTGTTTTTCCACAAACATTGTATAAACTATGCACATAAAAAACTGAAATTGAAAAGACTAAACTAATTTTTTTTTTTTTTTTTTTTTTTTTTTAAATAGAAAAGGTAAAAATATAAAATATGCAAAAGTTCATCCCAAAATATTCCGATAGACAATATTTTTGGTGAAGACTTTCTCACAGTTAGGCACCAATTTCCCTTGAATGCATGAATCCACCACTTTCACCTTCACATTGCATCGTCTCTTCACACGTGAGAAAGCCACATATAATTGTCCATGGCCAAAAACAGGTTCTGGCAAATAAATCCCCACTTTCTCCAAAGTTTGTCCTTGAGATTTATTTATGGTCATGGCAAAGGCAGGCTTCACGGGAAATTGCCGACGTCTTAGTTTGAAAGGCAATCCAGTCTCTGATGGACAGAGATCAATTCTTGGAATGAAGACTACATTTCCTTCATCCGAGCCAGAAATTACTTTTGCTTGTATCAAGTTGTCAAACAAAGCAATAATAATCATCCGAGTCCCGTTGCAAAGTCCTTTTCTGCTGTTAAAATTACGCAAAAGCATTATAATTGTACCAACTTTTAATTTCAGGAGATGAGAAGGCATTCCTGTTGGTGTTAGAGAATTTAGAAATTCCACAGGATATTGTTCAGGATTTTCCGTCTCATCTGGATCAATGGAATCATGGCTCATATATTCCATGTATTCTCCAGGAATACAATCCATCACTTTAGAATTGATCAAATCCACAGCGTCATTTTTGGGACAAAGAATGGCATGTGATGCAGCATTCTGAATACTTTCATCATTATTCACATCAATGACAATGTTTTCACCAAATATGTCCAAGATTAAAGAGCCAGTGCAGATCATGTCTTGCGGGATCTCAATGACATCATCACCAAGGTTGTAATCATTGGACAATTCTCCATTTCCCAATTGAATTAACCAATTGCTATATTCAGAATCAATGGAGCGCATGTTGTTAATGAGCGGCAATTGATTGAAAAGCTGCCATTGTCGTGAATATTTAATGCAGCTCTCTACAATGTCTGTCCTTGTTCCGTGGGAGATGATAGGAAGACACTGCCGAAAGTCTCCTCCCAGAACAATGACTTTCCCTCCAAAGGGTAATTTATTTTTGTTGAAGACATCAGTTGTCATGACATCCCGTAATAATTGATCAATTACATGCAAAGCGTATTTTGACAACATAGTAGACTCATCGATGATGAAGAGTTTGGTAGTCTTCAAATGTTGGGCCGCATCAGTATCATTTTTGATTCTTGAAACGGATGTCTCATTAATTGGTATTGGTATGCCATACAGTGAATGGATAGTTCTTCCTCCTTGCAATAGATTAGCAGCAATCCCTGTACTGGCTGCAGGTGAGACAACTTCTCCTTCTCCTCTCAGTTCATGAATCAATAGATGATACAGATATGTTTTCCCACTTCCACCGGGACCGTCAAGGAAAAAGCACTTTGGC
Organism: Allobates femoralis; assembly: GCA_033576535.1. Lineage (NCBI taxonomy): Eukaryota > Metazoa > Chordata > Amphibia > Anura > Aromobatidae > Allobates > Allobates femoralis. The sequence goes on from JARQOC010000004.1 coordinate 475,803,530, forward strand.
TTATCACTTGTATCCTCTAAAGCTTTATGGATTGCAGTATAGGCCAAACGTTGTTGATCATTTAAGGTGGCTTTCATTTCATGTGCTCTTACTAACTCTTCTTCTTTGTTGTATTGAGGACGAATGTGTGGTTTTCTTTTTGGGCGTGGCAGATTAAAATCAATGAAATGTTTAGCATGAAATTTTAAAACATGTTCAACATCAGTCATGGCGTATCCTTCACAATGTTCACAATCATCAGTGTCAGGGTGGTAGGCATGGCAGTAATCTTGAATGAAGTGTTGTTTAAATTCTTGCCACAACTCCAGAGGATGATTAGGAGGACCAAAGACACATATATACGCAAACATTTCACGGAGCTGTGCAGGCATATTGAGAACACAGGCATCCAATAAAGTTTTTCTCCAAACACTGTCATCGAAGAGCAATCCAAGGGCTAATGCCGCCTCTTTAAACGTTGGGTATGTGACTTCCTTAACAGTCTTAAGGTTATCAAAACTTGTAGCTCCTTTAACATGGAGTAACAACAGCCTTAAAAAATAACGTTCTTGTTCTTGAATACTAACAGTGTAGAGCCTACCAATGACTGAAGCACCTCTTCTCCTTCTAACTTCCCATGCACCTTCTTTCCAAACATAATGCTCAGGAATTTGACGATATAAGTACTCCCGAGCTTTGGGATCATTCTCATTGAGGGTAAAGTAGGCCATGAGTGTTGATTGTCTGTCCATTGAATAACTGATGTTGTCCGCAGAATCACCCTCGTGAAAAAAAAGTGATTGTGAATGAGGCAGATGTACTGCAAGACGACTAATGCTGTGAGATTGTCTATGCATTTGAAAAGCAAAGATTCGCCAAGCTGCCTCTGGTGCACTGACATATCTGGAATCCATGAATTTATGAGTTTCATCGTGTCTGATGTTGGTTTCACAAATTTCCACATTGGCTTTGTCATGACCTTTGTACACATATTTGAAGAGGTATTTTACGCTCTGAATGGAAGCACATACTTCCACATTGATATGGCACTTATATTTTAATAGAAGGAAAGGGTTATATGGAACCACCCAAGAATTATCAATCATCTTGGAATGGTGTGGAAAAGAAGGTCCTTCGTTTCTTTGATAACTTGGATATGCATCCTCAGGTATAACAGTTTTTGTTTGAAACTGTTTTGGAAAATTTTTTTTACACTTTCCATTCTCCATACATGGAGAATTGGGATTGTGTTGTCCACAGGGGCCATGGATCATGTGTTGCATGACAATTTGATGGAGCAGAGGGTAATGTGATGGATCAGGAATTTCAGCCCAAACAGTATTGTCCACTTCCACCTCAGTTCTTAGTTTTGAGTTGGCATCCAGAATAATTAGAATGTGAGCATGTGGTAGGCCTCGCTTTTGAAATTCTATCACATGAACCATAGCACAAACCTTGCCAAATAATCCAGAATTAATATCTTTCAAAAGGGCTTCAAGTTTAATCCTGAATACACGTGCCACTAAATCCGGGCGATGTTCAGCACGCTGCCATGGCTGTAAATTGGTTACAATTTCACTCCATTTTGGATTGCAGGTCATCGTTATAAAAAGATCTGGTCTTCCAAATTTAGTTACAATCGCCATGGCATCTTGATACCTCTGCTGCATGTTTCGGGGACTTCCCTCAAAGGAAGATGGTAAAATTACGGTTTTGCCAATGGGGATTCCTTTTTCTACGGATTTTCTCAGCAAATGTTCTTGAAGGAGACAATAATCTTCCACCTTCAAATCTTTCTGGTGTTGTCGTATAAAATTTAAACGATTGGCCTCGATCTTAACATAGGCATCCACCAAGTACTGCTGTGTCAGTTTTCCTCCATTAAGGACAGGATTGAATTCTGCCCGTACTGACAGCAAATAACAGTAATACTGCAGCTGTGTTACCCTGCGAGGATTTTGGCCTTGGTGTATGAGTGATTCATGCCACCCTTGCTCTCCATGAGGGAAAAACAATGGATACAGTAATGCATCCAAATTACTGTGTAAAATACTTATTTGCTGTGTTTTGGGGGCCAACGGATTATTTGTGTCTGGTTTTAGATGTATTAAAATGTCTCTATTAAATGGTGGCTCTCCATCAGCATTTTCAAAGATGACTGCAACTTCATGGACAGTAGGGTTGTTATACCGTCTTGGGTCTTGCTCTCTGTCTTGTTTAATTGCCATGATGATATTAGGCATTTTTGTGCCATGTTCAAATGCTTTCTGTTCTTCCTCTTCCTCCACTTGCCGTAACATTTTGTAGGCTGAAACAAAGGGATTAATACCTTCCAATTGCTCAGCAATAATTCTCATCAAGGCTGGATTACACTTGAGATTTTCTGGAGACTGTAGGCGTTGTTCAGTAGCAGTAGCACTATCCAAAATATAGAGCTGTGCATATGCTGGAACTTGACCTTCAGCGGGGTGGAGAGTTCCAGTTCTATGGTAAATTTGGCCGTGAATCCGGAAACAATAAGGACCGTGTCCAGGTGGTTGCGAAACACTTGCACCCATCGAAGCAAATGCAAAGGAACTATTAATGCTCCTGATATTCTCCATGAGATTTTTACTATATGGGCTGTCTCCTTTTAGTAAAGTAGTGAAGAGCTCAGGGTACTGAGGTAATGGTACCTTAACTTTACCCTTGTGACAACAAAGGGAGAACTGTCCATCAGATGGCCTTTCAGCCTCAAAATGTTGTGCTTCACAATGTTCACATAACACATTCATGGGCCCACAGGTATGTTCTAAAATACTGCTATCATCATCAGTAAAGCCAATAGGGATTAATGACGTTGGTGAAGTGAGCAACCGATGACGTTTTTTGTAGATGCCTACAAAAATAAGGCGTAGCTGTGTAGAAGTTTCAACACATTCAAGAAAAGAAGTAGTGACTGAAGACTTATTCCTGAGTTTTTTTTTTTGGCGTAATTGACGCTGTGAGGCAGCCAAATGGGCCAAACGGCGTTGTTTTGAGGTAGGTGACATAATTTGTAAACGCTTGACTTTAGCCAATTTGTGTCTTGTGATGGCAGAAGCAGTCTTGTCTGTTCTTGTTTTAGAAGAACCTTTGCACTTCACTTTACCCGTGCCAGATGTTGTAGGCAGTTGA